>OZ014483.1:35100725-37500725 GCA_963965965.1 Trididemnum nubilum | reverse complement strand
AATTCATCAAGAAAGATGGGATCGGTTACAAAATTGGGGATCACAGACGTCAATTCCGTTTAAAAGACCTGGGAGGCAGTAATCTCTCTCAGTGGCAAGTGTTAATCGCAGAAACAACCAAATGATTCACTTGAACTCTACTAAAAATTCACTGCAAACTGGGGATCAATGAATTTTTGAACTTATACAATATACACTTATTTGTTTTGAAGATTGAATAGAATTGCGACGGGAAAGTTACGAAAGGACCTCGCGGTCATCAAGTCAAGCAACCACTCTAAATGTCGGGAGAACTTACTGATTTAGCCAGTAATCGTGAGGTTTCTATATTTTCTTAGTGAAATGCAACTGTGTTAGATAATAGTTACCGCACTTAATGCACGTCATCGGCCAAACCGTTTTAAGCTTCGGGAATAATTGGAATTGCTCATTGCATACTTACACGTGTAATTCAGCTGACTAACTCGGAAAGAGAATTAAACTCGGTGACAATTTCAACATTTTTTAATGATTTGCTGAAAGTGCTAAGAGATGAGGTGTGAATTTAATTGCCGCTTCATTAATAAACAAATTTTCAACAAAAATACTATCTCAAAATGGCCTTAAATTGAATTAATCAGGTTTTTCATTAAGTTGTTTTTGATCTATAAACATAATCAAATCCAGCGCTCGTTTTAAAATCATTTTTGTGAAACTGCATGCAAAAATACCATACAATACCTGAAATTAGACCTTGTATACCTAAAACCACATCTTCAGATTCTTAATAGTCTGAAGCGTAACGGTTTGATGGTCGCATTAGACCATGGCTATACAATCTTGCCAACAAAATTCGCAGCCACGGAAAATTGTTTGCAACCCTATTCCTGATTTGACCGGCCAGGGAATTGAATCCCAAACCGTAAAAGATGTAATGTAGTGTAATGTATGTGTTCATCGTGACAAAGGTTTTGCAAACTGCTGACCGCTCAAGAGCGGCACCGTAGTTCTACAGTTAGCTCTAACCATGGTCAGTTGAAATTAGAAGTGTGGAATTGTAGTAATTATAATTTCATGTTTATTCACCAAGTTGCCTTGGCCATGAAACAGCGAAGGAATGTTTGTGGCCTTTGAGTCAAGCGTCCACCTGCACCACACGCGGTGGAGGCTTCCGTCCCGTTTTATTGCTGAACGTCAAGCAGGAAAGCTGTAAATACAAAATTTTATAGTATTTGGTTTGACCTGACCGGTAATCGAACCCGAATCTTTCGGTTTGTTTGCAGACGGTCTATCCTTTCGACTACTGATCGGTTCGTGCTGTAGGTTGAATAGTACTATGGCTAGCACAGTGGCACATGCACCATTTAATCATTTAATGTTGATAGCGGGTCATTTCATTCGACTTAGTGGTTAACAAGTGGACCAAGAGTTTAAACAGCGGGATTTTTAACGCTTTGGTGGAATTTTTTGCGTATTACTAAGTTTGTAAATAGTTCAAATCGCATGCATGTTTTCCTTCGTCGGTTGTTTGTTAATTTGAACGTGCTTTTTGCGACACAAAATTGTGCAGAGCTTAAGTTTCGACAGCTTGCGGGAAAGTTTCGTTAGATTTTCAACCAGCTTCCAAGTTACAATATACAAAACACGTAATGAAACGTACTCAAGAGTTCGTGCTTTGAACAGGAAATTTTGAATATTGAACAGACGAACGACTGAAAAAAAAACAACGTAAAAACAAACCCTCATTAAAATCATTCTCATCATTTAACCATCATTAAAATCATCCTCATCAAACTCATCATCCTCATCATTAAAATCAAACCAATATTAGTGCCCATTGCAGTGGTGTCCATCAAAAAATAAGTAACGAATTTGAACCTCAAATCATTGCACATCATTTGCTACCCGAGAGGAATTTTTCTGTTTGTAAAATCTAATTTGTTTAAATCCAATGATTCGACTTGTATCAAGAGTGTTAGCCTTTTGTGAAGTTAAACAAGCTTTGTTATCTCAGTTCAGGTGATGAGTCTTGGGTTCGGCTTCCCAGTGACTTAGACTGTTCGAGTTAAGAAGGGCCAGCTCCAGTTTTCACCGCAGATGCCGGATATGGCCCCGGTACCGTAACGGGGAACTAGTTTTTAATTTTAGAATTTTAAAAGTTTGTGTTCCGTTTGGCAAACACCCCTGATGATCCCGATTACGGGTGAAACAGACTGTAGGGTTTTAATTTGTAACGTGTACTGTGTTATGTTTAAGCCCAATTAAGCAATAGCCAAACTAAGCTATACCAAATACATGAAAAAAAGATTTCTTTGGAATATGATTGGCAGAGGTTTTTGTCAGCTAAGTGAAATCTCTGTATATTATAGTATACGGTATGTTTCATGGTATTTTGGCTGTAATTTTTTTAATTCGCATGTTTTTTCAAAAATCAAAAAAATTTGCGTGTTTGTTAAAAATCCTGCTTGTGTTTTAAATGTCTTAAAAAGCACCTGTATTAAAATAGTAGGGAAATCAAAGGCAAAGTCTTTTTTTGAAGTCTGATTTGAAAAGTCTATTGCGGTTTAAACTAAACAAGCTACGACGATAGGTGTTGTGCTATTTCATTTTGTGTTGCGCACTAGGGATTGTAAAGGAAAATTTACACAGTATCCGTTTTTCGTCCTTTTTTTTTACGTTTTTGCTTCTTGAAAAAGTATGCGCTTTTTCAACCGCATTTTATAAGTCCATATCCGCACTAAGTAGATTGTTGTATATAGAAAAGTTAGTTCAAAAATTTTGTGTATGACCGATAAGAGCAATATTTCAAAATAGAGCTGTACCCCTTCATAAATCAATGTTTTCGGAAAACTTTTGTCCAGTATGTGACTGTCGGGTTAGTGCGGATATGGAGTTACAAAAATGCGAATGAAAATGCGCACACCTTTTTAAGAAAAAGCAAAAACGTAAAAAAAAACGGATACTGAGTAAATTCACCTTAACCTTGGTTTTGCGTGTGATTCATTTCTTGCTATTGTGACGTCGTGAACTTTTTGCGTTAAGTTTTAACCTGTGTTTCCTGTACTAGTGCGCTGTTTGCTAAAATAATTACTGCTTTTTTGCTACTACTGCTTTTCGTTTTGCCTGCAGTGTTTTTGCCGTGTATTTTCCTATGTAAGCGAGTACCATTTTCATGTGTTTATAGTTCACTTAAGTTACTAGCTAACTTGTTAAATCTGTATGTTTCTTTCCAAACACACGACAGATTTATTGGCGACGAGGATGGGATGCTACATGACAGAGGTGTAGCCACGTTCGACAAAGTTCTGCGTGTACGAGCACGATTTTCTACGAGAGTGCGAGCAATGGACGACGGCTCGAACATCGAGAAACTGATCGAGCTACAACAACAGAGAATGCAACAACAGATCACGGGTCAAAAGGAGCACATGGAGAATCAAGAACGGCGTTTTCTGAAACAACTTGAGCGCCAAGAATCCCTTCACAAGGCTCAAATGGAAGCTCTTTTGAGTGCGGTTGATAAAACCAGCACTGTTGCTTCTACTTTTTTTCAGGGCGCTACTCCGAGTTTTGGGCAATGCGACCCGTCATCGGAGCTCTGGACAGATTACTTGGCGAGATTTTGTACGTTTGTCAGCGCTCACTCTGTTTTCAACAATCCAAAGGCTCGAATTTTTCTCACTAATCAGGCTTTAACTACTTATAAGCTGTTGTCAAATTTAGCTTCTCAGGAGAAACTGGTGCAACGCAAACCGTGCTAGTTTGTTCCAGAATTAGCAGCACGTATTCGACAAGCTGCCGCTACTTAATGATTTTACAGCTGTTAAGGATCCCTTGGATGAAGTCCTGCGTACTCGCTTCATTTGCGCGATCAAGAACGAAGCAGTCTTGAAAGCATTGTTTAAGGTAAAAGACGACGAATCAACTTTTTCTCGTGCAGTTGAAATCGCGATCGAACTGAGGATGCAACAAAGGTCGCCAAAGAGACGGTTTATGATTCGAAACCTACACAGTCCGTTCTTAAAGTAAGTGCTAATAAATTTAGCAAAAAGATCGCTTCAAACAGCAAGGATTCTGGCCGATCTAAGAGACTAATCGTGTAACTCCTGATTGTCGTTTCAAAGACGCTGTTGGTAATTTTTGCAAAATTACATACAGGTCATTTAGAAAAGGTTTGTCGCAGGAAGGCGCTACAATCCACTGCAAGCTTGGTGAACGTGATCGACACGCAGGAAGTCAACTCGGTTGCCAACGGAATTGCTTCGATTTCTAAACTCGAGGTTGTCATCGAGGTACATTATACAAAAGTGACCGTAGAACTAAATACAGCCACAGCAGCTAATTTTCTTCCTTTACAGGAATGGCAGCGTTTAGAAAAACCGCAGGTCTGCAAAACTTGATGCAAATTTCAGTCTACGAGTAAACACGAACTACCAGTGTGCGAAAGTTTTGAAGCTACTATTAGCTATTGTAATTGTACAACTAACATTATTTTTTTGGTTACAGAGTTTACGGGGTTGAATCTACTGGGAAGAGATGCTGTTAAAGCGTTTGGCATTGCCGATGACGAATTTTTCTTTTCCAGAGCTGTGGCTATTTCGTAACAGATATTGATCGGGATCTTCAGAGCGCTTGTTCGAAACTGCGATGACTATGTGGCTTTGTTCAAACCGTTGTTGGGTTGTTTACGAGACGTGGAGTTGGAAATCGAGTTAAATCCAGACCAATGTTTATGAAATCCCGCCCTGTTCCCTTTGCCATCCAAGATGACTTGGCCCGAGCAATACGACGCCGGTGGTTTTTCATTTTTAACGTTTACCCGGCAAAATTACCGTAGTTGGGTGTAAAAACGATTTAGTGTGACACCGTTAAAATTTTTAACTTGATATTAAAAAAAGTTTGAATTTTGTCCTCGGCAACCTGTCGTGGAAGCTGCTATTAGCTATCGTGCGAAATAGTTGCTGAGTCCTGCGGAAAAAAGTGCCAAATTACAAACCGTGACAATCAAAGAGTTGATGTTTTACGAAAACAAACTCGCTAAGGTGTAAAGTTCTTGGTTGGCAGGTTTTTTGGTAATTTGGCACTTATTTTAAATATCAATCAGCAATAAGCAGGCACTGTAAGGTTTTTTCAGCTCCTTGCCACCCCCTCTGCGATGAAGAATTTGGATGCTGGGGGACAGGGCCGACTCAATGCGTAAAGTGCGCAAATTTTGTTGACGAAACAAATGCTGAAGGCCGGTTTGCCCTCGATTACGTCACAGATGAGAATGGTCAGGTCTATCCAGGAAATAACATCACAACTTGCGTTGAGCAGTGTGACGTAGCCAAAGGGTAAAAACTTGTTTGTTGGTTTTTTAGCAGCTGGCTAAGGACTTTTTGTTTTGTTCATCTACTCGTGTTTGTTGTAAGAAAGCATTTGATGAGAGTGTACGCTAGTGCGGACAACCGCTGTTTGCCATGCCATGAAGAATGTCTAGGAGAGTACCAAGGTCCTGAAACAAGCAATTGCTCTGATTGAGTAAAAAGGTTTTTAATTACCGGTACATAAAAATTCGTAAATCAGTTGTAAAGGAGCCTAAAAGTAATTGCCAAGCGTATGTTATGGATCAGGGGTGGGCAAACTTGTTAAAAAAACAGAGCCGTTTGCAGAAAACCATGAACACCGGCGAGCCGCAAAATTGGTTTACACAAAGCAACATTAGCAGCTATAAAAGCACCAGGCGCTTAGCCAGAATTCGCAATGAGGGGCTGTTTTAGGGGCCTGGGGGCAAATTCCTCAGCCGCTGGAGGCACGGGGGTTTGGGGCAGAGCCCCCAGCACAAAAAATTTGCAGTTTTTAAAAAAATAACGTAATTTTAGGGCTATTCTGATAAAGTTAATGCTTTTAAAACGTGGCATAATGTTGGCTGTGCAAACATAATTAAACTGGTTGCATAAATGGGCCATGTGAGAAGTGGTTAGTAGTAAAATTTTAATTTTGTGTTTACGTGCTGGTAAGTCATAAAATCCTCTAGTTCAATAAAAGTCACTCGGAGTAGTCTATATTTTAAAGCGAAAAATAATTATGGGGGTCTAATGGAAAAACATTTGAGATAAGTGATTGGTCATTCACTAATACTGCACCCCCCCTCCTGAGTTTGTAATATATTTCTTGACAAAACCTATGTTTAGCATTTTTACATTAGCAATCAAATTTTATTGCTTAGTTTTGGCCATTTTTTAAAGTTTTCATTGATTTGTGAGTTTTAGTTTTGACGAATTTGTACTCCCCACCGAATATATGTTTCAAAAGATGCTTTAAATCACTTTTTGTCCATTCCAGTGTAAACAAAGTCTCTGAAGTGCCAAAAACGTGGTATTTTTCTTATTCTGCGTTTCGGTTGACAGGCCAATGGAGGGAGGCTGCAGCCCCCCGCTCCCTGGCTACGCTACTGAAAAAACAATGATCGTTGCCCTATAAAGCAACATTCACCCTCTACTACGCTCTTTGAAGTGTTTTACAACTCCCCGAAAATTATTCTACCATGATTCTTTGAAGTGTTTATTCTGCAATTCGTCATCACAGTTGGTATAACCGTGGTTGACAGCGCTATGAAAACATCAGAGGTGGAGTCCTCGAGGACACATTTTGAAGTTTTTGGCCTCAAGTCCTCGAAAATTGCCCTGTCCTCGGCTCGAGGACAGCACTACTTTTTGAACAGTTAAAATTTTGTTGCAAAACGCCAGAAACCTCACGGAAAATTTGCGAAAACCTTTTTTGTTTTCACTTAGAGCATAGGCAAGGAGAGGGGGCAGGGGCCCCTCCCAATTGAAATTTCACTAATCACAAAAATGTGGCAAAAAAGCCTATTGTTTCTTTTTAGCATTTTTCGCTGACAGCAGAACAACTAATTAACAATTGGAGACCAAGGGCGCCGGGTCCCCCTCAATTCAATTTTTGTCAGCCAATTTAAACGTATAACCCGGAGAAAATGGAGATTTTTTGTCCTAAAAGTTGCTATCTCAGACCTACATCTAGCCTTTTTGTTAACGTAATGCATTAATCAGGGCCGGATTTACCGTAATATGACGCAGTACCAGCTAGGGGCCCCGAGCTGAAATATTTACCAGAAAGGTGTTGCGAAAATCTCCCAAGTGCCAGGGGCCTAGCGCGATGTAAATCCGGCCCGGCAATAACATGCTGGTTAGTAGACGTAGCCATCTATTTTACCATTTTTCAATAGCAATTCAGTATTTCACCTCCAACCTCGCCGGTTTTTTCGCACAAAATACTTCAAAAAAAAATTAGCCATGAAAAATGCTGATGGAACGAATCATTGGGCTTCAATTAAGGGTCCTGGGCCCCCAGGCGACCGTGTACTCCTATAGGCTAACTGGTTATTATCATGACAAAACAAAAATGTCTAAGAAAAATCTTCCAGTGGATTATTATTTAAGGTGAATTTACACAGTATCCGTTTTTCGTACGTTTTCATCCGTTTTTTTACGTTTTTGCTTCTCCTTGACAAAGTATGCGCTTTTTCATCCGCATTTTTATAAGTCCATATCCGCACTAATCAGACAGTCATATACTGGACAAAAGTTTTCTGAAAAAATTTTTTTGTAAAGAGGTACAGCTCTATTTCGAAATATCGCTCTTATCGTTCATACTCAAAATTTTTGAACAAAATTTTTATCTACTGTATATACAGGCGCGTAGCCAGGATTTGGAAAAGGGGGGGGGCTATTTTGAAAGAGTGAGAAGTGTGCAAACGACCTTGACTCGAATTTTCATTGACCTTGAATCAGTTTCAGACGGTTTGTCCGAAATTTGAGACGAAATGTCTCCGAAAGATCGGAAATTCAAACGTTTTTTCCGCCCAAAATTAGGTGATCTCCAAAAAAAAAAAAAAAAAAAAAAAAAAGGTCTTCGCCAAAATTCAGAGTGATTTTTCGGCCGAAATCCAAAATTCAAACGTTTTTTCCACCCAAAATTAGGTGATCTCCAAAAAAAAAAAAAAGGTCTTCGCCAAAATTCAGAGTGATTTTTCGGCCGAAATCCAAAATTCAAACGTTTTTTCCACCCAAAATTAGGTGATCTCCAAAAAAAAAAAAAAAAAAAAAAGGTCTTCGCCAAAATTCAGAGTGATTTTTCGGCCGAAATCCAAAATTCAAACGTTTTTTCCACCCAAATTTAGGTGATCTCCAAAAAAAAAAAAAAAAAAAAAAGGTCTTTGCCAAAATTCAGGGCGATTTTTCTTCCAAAATTTCGCAAGTTCAAACGTTTGAGGGGGGGCTATTTTCCATTTTTTACAGAAAATCGGCCTCAAAAGCACAAAAAACATGCGATTTTGCATACTTCACAACCCAATGGGGGGGGCTCGAGCCCCCCCCCCCGCCCCCCCCTGGCTACGCTACTGTGTATATATAACAGTCTACTTAGTGCGTATATGGACTAATAAAAATGCGGATGAAAAAGCGCATACTTTGTCAAGGAGAAGCAAAAACGGACGAAAACGTACGAAAAGCGGATACTGTGTAACATAGGCGTAGCCAGGATTTTTGATTGGGGGGGGGCCCAAACCCTCAAAAATTCGGCTGTCTTCACCGAAATTGAGAGTGAATTGTGGGCCGAAATCGGAAATTCGAACGATTTTTCCGCCCAAATTTAGGTGATCTCCCAAAAAAAAAAAAAAAAAAACGGTCTTCACCGAAATTAAGAGGGATTTTTCAGCCGAAATCGGAAATTCGAACGATTTTTCCGCCCAAAATCAGGTGATCTCCAAAAAAAAAAAAAAAAAAAAGGTCTTCACCGAAATTGAGAGTGGTTTTTCGGCCGAAACCGTTAGCTTTACTGTTTAATTACTGTTATGTGCGCAATTACTGAAAAAAAACTGCAACTAAACAACGTCAGGCTATGTTGTCATAACTTTTTGTCGTTAGTGGAGTTTTGATTGGGGTGGGCCCGGGCCCCCCCTGGCTACGCCTATGCTGTGTAAATTCACCTTTAGCCTACTGCTAAAATGTAGCCAGAGGCAATGCACCTTACCTTCCCCTACCTGGACCAAATCTTCTCTGTATCGTTCCAATTTTAGTATATGTACTGCCGAAGCAAGTACACGTCAGTATTGCCACGTCAGTATTGCCTGGATTCCTGGTCATGCTGGGGTACATGGTAACGAAGTGGCAGACTATTTAGCTAAATCAGGATCTAAATCAAAAATATATGGTCCTGAACCTTTTATTACAGTCCCGTATGCCAGTTGTGTTAGCACGGTTAAGGACTGGTCCACAGATAGATGGAAATCTATGTGGAACAAACGGAAAGACTGCTTGAGGATGAAGGAGTCTGTAGGTTGGACGTCCTCTCGACTAACAATGCGTCTCCTTCACCTTAAGAGGCCTCAATTAAACAGAGTAGTGCAAGTTTTAACTGGGCACTGCAATCTACAACGGCACAAGAAAACTACAGGTCGTGCTGAGTCTTCTTTGTGTCCAAAATGTAGCCTAGAGGATGAAACACCAAATCATCATGTAGGCAATTGCAAGCTTTACCAAGATATTCGTGTTAAATATTTTGGAATAACCAAAACCACTGTTCACAATGTGGTAACGAAATGCAACATTAATAAACTGGCCACGTACTTAAAGGAAGCTGGAAGGCTTTCTGAGTTCGACCAGTAACCAAACAAAAAAATTACATAGCAGCTACAGTTGCAATGGGCCCAAATGAGGCCTACGCAATGTGTAGGTGGACTTTACTTAACGGTAGTAGATTCACTTGCACCGCTGCCCATTAATAATAATACCTGGACCAAATCACTTACAATTAAAATTTAACTCCAAAATTCAAGATGTTAAACGTGTTTTGGACTTAAATTGCAAGTAAAAGGAGGATTAAACAATTTGATTTTTTTAATTGGCTTTCAAATGTCAAAAATCTAGTGCTTTCAAATGGCTCTGAACACTTGCGAAAAGTGATCCAATGGCATTAATATAGCTTTTTTTTCCAAAAAATTACAAAAATCTTCGGAGTTATTGCATTGCTTTCCTACATTAGCTACATCTGTTTCATATAATAACATCGCTCTTTTATTTTGCTGAATTCGTCAAGATATTTAAGTGTGTAATAGACAAACATGCTCCACTCAAACGAGCTTCTCGAAAGCAACGAAAATTGATCCAAAAACCTTTTGATTAAAAAGGTATCTTTAAATCTATCAAAAATAAACAAAAACTTTTAAAAAGTCATTTTCTACAAGGAACTTCTGGCAAAAACTCTAAAATAAAAAGTACGTGAATAAATTGACAAAACTAAAATTACGTTCAAAGAAATCTTACTATTGATAAATCAAAACTGTGGCAAACAGTAAATTCGTTGTTGCACTCTTAAGTCAACATGGCTCTTGTTTGTGAAAAACTTGAAATTGATAGTAATGTTATTGAAGATCCCAAAGTAATTGTTGAAGAATTGAACAAACATTTTTGTACCGTAGGTCAAAGCATTGCAGATTCTTCTGACGAATGCAGCAGAATCAACTCAAACTCATCTAATAATGATAACTTTGATGGGCGAGTTTCGTCTACACTCTTTTTGACTCCGACGGATCCTCACGAAATTCAGGGTGCAATTTATTCTCTTTCGACAAAATAAGCTGCTGGGTACGACTACATATCAGCGTTTTACTTGCATGCCGCATTTGAAGTAATAGCACCAATAATCAGTAGGTTGATAAATCAAGGTTTGTTGCTAGGGGTTTTTCCTGATTGTTTAAAGGGGGGTAAAGTTACTCCAATTTTTTAAATACGGGTTCTAAACAAGTAATCCTTCTCTAAAGTATAAAAGATTTATGAATTTTTTTGAAACCAACTCGGTATTTGCTCCTGCTCAATAGGCCTATGGTTTCCGACGCAATTACTCAACCAGCCACGCGGTTCTTTATGTAATCGCTACTGCACATGGTTGGAAATCCATAATAAAAAAGTACAGAATAATCGATAGGCCTATTCGATACTTCGGAAAAATAGTAAAGAATAACTGATTTGGACAATAAAAAAAATAAGTAAATAATCGATAACTTTTAATGGAGTCAAAAAAGAGTGTCAACATATTTTGACAGCACGAGTAAAAGTAAATATCTGTATGCAGGTGACTTTGTACTTCAGTGCATGTATATTCAGTTCAATGCATATTATTCAGTTGAATGCATGTATTTAATTCAATGCATGTATAGGCTATTCAGTCACAGTACTGGTCCCAGCACTGCCACTAGTTTCCGTATCAGAATTATCCCCAGAACTATCATTAATTGTCACTGCCATTGGTAAAGAAACATGTGTTTTACTTTCCATAATTATCCTTTTCTAGGGCAATATGTTCAAAGACAAAAATTTCTTACTGGGTTACTACTGTACCAGTATGGCTCTAGGTTATTCGATAACATAAGCTTTAATGAAATAAATGGCTACCTAGAGTATATGCCACAAAACTTTGTATTAGAACACACAGGGTTTATAGAAAATGTGAATGTTAAGCGTACCAGAAGGCCACTCGGCAAACAATAGCATTTGATAATGGCTAGTAGCCTAAATACCGGTAGGCCACCGCCAAATGAGTAAGTACAACTGGGATAGCCTACACGTGTGCGTGCCACCTCTACCATGTTGATGTTCAGATTAGCGATGGTTGTAGCATCTGCCTCGCAGTCATCAGTCTACAGACCTAGGTTCACTACTACTACTACCTCAGTAGGTTACCTGACTACCTGGTAGATAGTCTTTCAAAAATTGGTATAGGGGAAGGTCGGGTAAGTTGGGTAAGAGGGTAGGTTGCACAAACGTAATTAACTCGTGATTGGCTCATGGAATTATTACGAGATTTGACGCTTGGAAAGATAGAAGTGTCTTTTATCAGTTCCAATACTTTCAGGTTGCTTCTGTAAAAAACATGGCTGCAGTGGTCAATTATGTTCAAAATATAGTCGTTTTAGGCACTAAACCAATATTGTGAAAAATTATTCTCCGCCTGTTTGAAAGAGAGTCGTGAAAGGTCGCTTTCAACTAAAGTATTTGAGAAAGACTAGGTGCTACAAGTACCTAACAGGGTGTTTCGCTTACCTTTAAACTCAAACAGATTTAGACTGACAGCAGTCTAAACAATATGGCAGCCTTGAGGGTACATAGGACGAATTTTGGTAGGGCATGTTGGACAGATGTCCATTATTATTATTATGTTGATTATTATTATGTTGGTGGTTGGACGATGGTGCTATTTTGCTGACGATGTTGGCTATTTCCAAGGTTGGCTGTGTTGAGTATTATCTGCACAGGTTTAGGCCTAATGACTTGGCTACACCAAAATTTTGGTTTGTAGGCTAGTCCTTATTGTGATAATTTTTTCTGATTTAAAGTTTTAAGTTTAAGTCATGACTAGGAGCCGTTCAAATAGGACGCGCTTTTTGTTCAAATATCATATGACGAAATTTAACCCCTCCTCATTTAACAATTTTAAGACGTAGGCCTAATTATAACCATTCTTTTGCATTGCATTTAAAGCTTTTTCCAACCCCACCCTCTTCTGAAAGCGTCATATAATATTTGAACATCCCTCCTACGCTACACCATAAAGTTTTAACCAAAAATGTTAACGGTGTACCGGTACTGTACTTTTTCCTCAGAAAGTTTCGTTATTTTTGATATTTTGTCAGCTTTGCCGATAAGTGGGCCTGCTCTTTTGTTGCTCGCAATTTTCTCGGAGCAGAATTGAAGAATGGAGCAATGAGCATGCCACCTAAATTTCGTTATTATTCGTTAAAGCCTATGCAGTAGAGCGATTATAATGTTTTGGCTTTGGTTCCCACCCCCCAGGTCTTAGTGGAGTGATGCAAAATGATATTACGACTGAGTAACTTAGTCTACTAATGTAAGCTGTGGTTTAAATCTGGTTTAAATGTTTTACTGTGGTGTAAATTTCTTAAATTAAATGGCTATTGTTATGTATAGCAGGCCCGTAGCCAGTAATTTTTCTCAGGTGGGCTATGTCCAACGCACCCTACACGGTTGACCAACATACCCTTATATGAGGGTTGTTTAGACAAATTAAGAGCACTTTTTGGATCGAATACTTTGGCTTGAAGGTAATGTTCAACACAAGATTTTTGGCTGTGGTTAAAGACCTAAATGCATGTGCTTTTATTTCATACCAAAACGGTTTTTATATCTGCAAGCATTCTTGAGTAATGTGCAATTTACAACTTCAGTGTCCAACTCACCCGACCTTCCCCTAGCTTTTCTGCTTGACGTTCCAGGCTTAGCTGTAAGCTGCTAGGTGCCATTGCCCTGCGATTTTTGCGTATTTATTCACGGAGTTGCCTCGGCCAGGAAACAGCAAAATGACCATAGGATCTTAGAGTCGTTGTCACCTGTCTACTACACCAGTAAAGCTTCACGCTATCCCTTGAAGTGCTTAGCGCCAAGCAGGGAAGCTGTGAATACCATTTTTATTTATTTATTTATTTCACGTCGAAGACGTAAGGAAGGCGCAAAAAACACATTGAGCGTTATAGCATGAGACGCGAAAACATTAAAATGCAAACGATATAAAAAGTACTTAAGTAACACGACTACATGCATGCACCACCTTTCAAACAAAAGTAAAATTAATATGACATAACGAAAAAGTTTTCAAGAAAATGCTGACTAGTAGGCCTACAGTAGGTTCAATTCGAAATACGCAATTTATGTATTTAAAATTGTCATGAAATTTTGGTCATAAATAATCACGGTTTCTGGAAAATGAAAAAAACTTACGGTACAGGCACGAGTATTTACAATTAACATCAATTTATACAGTTAAAAAGACATTATATACATTATGTACACAGTTGATTAACATGAAGCAACGAGTTAAGTTACAATTACGATTAGTTTATCATAAAATTTTAGCTATTGATATATGAGTAGGATTATAAATTTGTTTTTATAGTTTTATTTTATTTTGAACTAAGTATGGTTGAATGTTTTGAAGGAAAGATTGAACGGTTTTACTTTGTTTGGCATTCGTTGGTAACTGATTCCATACCCTAGGGCCCCAAAATTTCACGGATTGTTTGCTTACTGTAAAGGTGCAAGAGACGGGAATAATTTTTGAATTGCTTCTTGTTACCACATTTTTACTTTTAGATGTTAAGAAAAAGTTACGAAATATCTTTGGTAGAGAATTTTTGTGGTAATTATACATAAATAAAGCACTATTTTTTATTAAACACTGATCTAAAGTAAGAAATTTAGTGTTACTAGAGGTTACTAAGACTTTATGTGTTTTCGTTGTTTTTTTGGAGGGGATGTGACGATCAAACATGTTATAGAATTTGTTACAGACTTTTTGAATTTTGTTTGCAATGACTTTGTTACCATGAAACCAAGTGGTTAAACAATAGTTAATGTGGCTATATATCATGGAATAATATAGAATGTGTAAATGTTTATTAGTTAAATAAGATCGAATTTTTCTTATGGCTCCATAACTAGATCGAATTTTACCCGAAATTTTTAGCATATGTTTTTTCCAGGAAAGATTTTCATTATAGGTTATACCTAAGAAATTAATTTCAGAAACTCTTTCTATTTTTTTCCCATGGACGCTTAATGACAAGTTAGAGGGTGGAGGTTTTGAACGTAGTGTTCGGAACATAACGTATTTAGTTTTTGTAAAGTTTATAGACAATTTGTTTGCGCTAAGCCAATTGTAAATGCTGTTTAGGTCTTCGTTTGCGCGTTGATACATTGTAGTTAGGTTGGAGTTCGATATAAATACACTTGTGTCATCGGCAAACATTATTGCAGAAGAATGATTTAAACACTTAGGAAAATCGTTAACGTACAATGAAAATAATAAGGGGCCAAGAATTGATCCCTGGGGAACACCTTTTGTTATTGTGTGAATATTAGTTGAAAATATATCATTTAGCTGTACTTGTTGTTTTCTGTCGAATAGATAACTTTTAAACCATTCTAGGGGTATGCCTCTGACTCCATAATGATAAAGTTTTGAGATAAGAATAGAATGATCAATGGTGTCAAAGGCCTTTGACAAGTCAAGAAAGATTCCCAGCGTTTTTTGTTTCGAATTAAAAGAAGATGTTATTTTGCTTGTTAATAGAGTACTTGCATGGCTAGTGGAATGAGACTTTCTAAAACCGAATTGGCAATTTGAGAAGATATTCATTCTGTTACAATAGAAATATAAACGCTTGTGAACAATTTTTTCTTAGTTATTTGAAAATACAGGAAGTATGCTTATTGGACGATAATTTTCAACTAGTTTGGGATTTCCTTTTTTGAAGATGGGTATGACTTTAGCTTTTTTGAAATAGGAAATAAAAGTACCTGTTGAAAGAGATAAATTAAAAATGTTAGTCAAAATTAAAATAACATTAATCGGTAATGATTTTAACAAAAAAGCTGGAATCCCATCTGTACCGGCACTTGACTTAGTCTGAAGGCTGGAAATAATTTTTTTGATTTCCTGTGGGGTAGTTGGGTAAAGATAAAAGGAGTTAGATAAATTCGGGCCAAGGAAACTTGAAGGATTGGTGTTAGTGCTTGGAATCTTTTTAACAAGGTTTTCAGCTACAGTCGAAAAATAGTTATTGAAGTGATTGGCAATTTCAACAGGTTCAGTCAAATCTTTTCCTTCAGCTGAGATAATTTTGCAGCCTGACTGTTTTTGCTCTTTGCCAAGCAGCAAGTTTATGCCATGTTTTTTTGATGTCGTTTTTATGTTTTGTAAATAAATTTTTGAAGTAATTTTTTTTCTCAATTGCTACTTTACGAAAATACGTATTACGCGCAATGTTGTAATTTTGGTGGTTAGCTGGCAATTTATTTTTAATGTATTTTTTATACATTCTGTCTTTTTTCTTGAGCAATTTGTTAAGTTCATTGGTGAACCAGCTATTAGAAAAATTTTTGTTTAGCTTTTTTTTTAGTGGGAAATGTGAATTGAACAAAGTAGAATATTGTTGCATAAAGGAATTCATTGCATTATCAGCACTTGTATGATGTAGTATATCGGATGGGTCAATATCACTTAGAGCTTCATTAAATAGGGTACAATTTCGTTTAGAAAAATTGCGTGTGTAAGGCAAAGCTGTTTTGATATTAGTAATTTTAGTGCTTTGAATAACTGGTAAATGGTCAGCGATCTTATGAGTGATAATAGCACTACTTATACTTTTATCGTGAATATTAGTATAAATATGATCAATGCATGTACTTGAACTTTGAGTAATTCTTGTTGGTTTATTTATGACAGGATAAAAAGAATGGTCATACATAATATCCACAAAGTCATCCGTGAAGGTATGAGAATCTTGCAATAAATCGTAATTTAGATCTCCCATGATATACGCTTAATTTTTGGATACGTTTAGAGTACGTAATGCATTTTTTAATTGAGTTTTGAATTGATTGTTCGAGAATCTGTCTTGTTTAGGTGCGCGGTATATTGTACCACATGTGATTTTATCATTACCAAGCTGGATATCAATGAAAAGGGATTCGAAAATCCCTTCATTCATTTGAGTCAAGTCATTTCTTAAGGTATAGTTTATCGTTTTTTTGATGTATAATGCCACTCCTCCACCAGTGAGGTTTGGGCGAAAATTGGAGATATAGTCATAATGCTGCAAATTTCTAAATTGTCCTAAACTTGATTTTTTTTTCCCATGTTTCGTTGATTGCTATTATGTCAGGCAAAAATTTTAAAGATTGTATCCACGATTCAAGTAAGTTGTAATGTTCTTTGTTGACAATAGAGCGAACGTTTAAACAGACACTTGTAAAGTTCGTGGAATTACCTTGATTATTTTGAAAACAGAATTTGTGAACAAAATCACTGTCAATATAGTGACACAAAGAGTTACTAGCCAAGCAGTTATCCACATCAGTCAAATGAACATTATTTACATTATCATAAAATGCATTTAACCATTTAGAGCTAATTTGAGACCTTTTAGAGCAATTAAACAACCTAATGAAATCGTCATCATTGATATCTTGAAAAGGAAAAAAAGTTGAGCACGAGAAGATTAAGGAATGTATTTATTCCAACAATTTACTAATTACCTATACGTAAGAGCAATAGCGACAAACTTTGGAAGCATTAGTTACTTTTAATCAAGTCTAAGTCCTTCTCATTGCTGATTAATATGGCTTCATTATCTTCGGAAAGTCTCACGTTAATCCTACCGTTGTGGGTCCAGACATATTTGAAGCCATTGGCTTTGGCTCTTTGTTTCGCTTTCCAAAGCAAGTTTTTTCGAGTGCGAGTGAGGTTTTCGTTTAAATAAATTTCAGTGGTTCCTTCTACAAAAAATTTGTTCAAATTGGCTTCGCGGAGAAGTTTCCGATTAAAATACAAACTATTGCGGACGTCTCGGCTCAGAAATCGTACGATAATTGGAGGCGAAGATGCTATTTGTCGTTTTTTAGTTTCATTATTATCTCTGTTAGGTCGTTGAGAAGCAGGAAGACGGTGGGACGAAGAAATTTGATCTTTGGATAGATTAATATTCATTAATTTAGCCACTTCTTGCACAATTTTATTTGTATTTTCACCAGTTTTCGAGGGTATTCCAGCTATCTCTAGATTTTGTTTCCTATCGTATTGTTCGTTCTCATCAATCTTTCCTTCTCCTTTTGCTTCTCGAATTTCCAGATTAGTTGATTGCGTTTGAAGCTTTTCGATGTCTTCTGCTTGTTTTTTGTTAATTTTTTGCAATTTTTCGTAATTGCTTTAAAGGTCTTCGTACTTAGCGCAGATAAACTCTTGGCTAGTCTTAACTTCTCGCAACTCCAGCTTTAAAGCATTCAATTCTTCTTGGTGCCTTAATTCCCAAGCTTTCATGGATTCCGCAACCATTTTTTTTACTAAATCTTGATCTACCAGTTTGATATTACCAAAGCTAATTGCAGCATCCGTAGTTTTTTTTTTCCATCTTGAAGAAGATTGTGACGTAATAAGCAGAATGGCGGCTTCACACTTTCAAAAATTTAGATTGCGACTGCTAAATTTTGATAATTCCAATTCAACAATTTTAGCTAAAAACGGCAAATTTCGTGTGCCCCAAAGCAGAAAAAAAAAGTAAACTTACTTCACAGCTTCTTTATCAAGTTTGTTGTTGGCAAATCTTAAATCTTGCGGTTTTTGCACAGTAGCACACTTTCAATTTACCAAACTACCTGCAGTAGGCCTAAGTAGAATTTTAATCTTAACCTTATTCGATGATCTCCCTTATTCAAATAGAATTTTTAAAAGTTGTTTTGGTATAGCTCGACAAGGGAATCAAATGCAGGTCTACCGACTGTGAGACCAATGCTCTAACTACACTAGGACTTAGCCACCACGCTGCTTAAAGCAGTCCCTAGCCTACCATCTACCTCTGCACTGTGACTGTACTATATCAATAGCAATAATAATTACTTGGGCTTTTGGCTTTTTCAATGTACGCCTAACAATATCATCTGACCTAGTCCTACTCGGCACGACGGCACATTGCAAAGAATTTAGGTACTAACAGTACTACTTGAGGAGGCTTACTGCATTTACTGCAACACTCTACACTGCTACAAGTGCATTATTGTGTTTGTAAAACTTGGAATGGAGTCAAAAATAATTGCAATGCGAAATTTTGAACTAATGCGTACATTAATTGAAGTAAAATTATAATTAATTCCATAATTAAACCGTAGTACACAAAAAAATGATTAAAGGCGGTGAATCATCCAGCCAATTCCAGTGGTTTACAATAGCTAAAATTGAACAATAATTTTTGATATTTTCTGTTTTAATTTTGGGACTGCGGTTGCAAAGATATTCAACAAATACAAAAAGATGTCCCCCCGAAAAAAGTTTTTCGAAACTCTGAGTTTTGATCTTCCCACCAAAACCACAGTAGGCCTAATGGTTTAGAGAACTGTGGCAGGCCTAATAGTTTAGAGATAGTTTATTTCTAAATAGTTTAGGCCCAACTATCTCTAAACTATTAGGCCTAATAGTTTAGAGATAGTTAGGCCTAATAGTTTAATAAGATTACAGTAGGCCTAATAGTTTAGAGAACTGTGGTTTTAGAGTTTCCAAAAATTTTTTTCGGGGGCATCTTTTTGTATTTGTTGAATATCTTTGCAAACGCAGCCCCAAAATCAAAACAAAAAATATCAAAAATTATAGTTCAATTTTAGGTATTGTAAACCACCGGAATTGGCTGGATGATTCACCGCATTTAACATGCTTCCAAAAAAATTTTGCTTAATTTAAAGAAAAAATCGATTAATTGTAGTCGATTTACCAAGCAAAAAAGTAGGGAAAAGGCACATTTGATAATAAACTAAAAGTAAAACATTTTTGCATTCGATAATTAAAAAGTAACGAATTACGATATTGATTTCAAGTCGATATTTCCATCCCTGCTACTGCATGCCATAATAGAAATAAGAGACTGCATACCGCTTTAATCATGCTTGACCTAAAAAAGGCTTTTGATTCTGTAAATCACCAAATTATTCTCAAGAAATTTGACAAATAAGGGGTGTAACTTACAGGCACTGCGGTGCGGTTGTACCTGTGGTAAGTTAGCCAAGGTTGCTGATAGGTTTAGAGAAGGGAAATAGACGAGGCTCGACTCAAACTGACCCTGACTAAACCAGCAAGCCTAGCACCACATAGAGAAAAACAGCAATATTATTATACTTTTAGCACTGGCCGAATTAAACGCACAACAGGTCATCCACAACAATGGAGTGTCTACCTCGATCTGGTAACTAGAATACCCAAATAACCTAACCCTAACCAAATCTGACCTAACCTATTTCAAAAAACGATAGCTCGTTCCACGGCTAGCAGCAAGCTTTACTACTGCCAAGAAATTTACCTACACGTGTAAAAACTCCCACGCTATGCGGAAGTAAATATACAAATCCCTAAACGGAGTCAAACTAGATTGTTGTTGCGAAAACGGGGTGCGAGGGATTCCTCACGGTTTAATAAATTCGTATTTGACTACTAGAAAACAGTGCGTTGCCATGAATAATGACCATTCCTCCCTAAGACTAGTAAAGTGTGGTGTACCCCAGGGATCTTTATTAGGACCTTTATAAGTTTTGGTTTTATCAATAATTTCCCAGAACTGTTCCTTAAATACTACACCCTGGCTATGTGGGGATGACACTTGTTTGATAATATCGAACGACAACCGTTACGTGCTTGACGAAAAAGTAAATTCTGAATTAAAAATTCTCTACAACTGGATAGTGCAAAATACGATAGCAATTATCGGTAACTCTTCAAAATCTCAATGCCTCATAATTAAAGAAAATTGGTTCTAGTTGCATCCTATGATAAATAATGTGTCAATCCCAGTTGTTAAACCGGCAAAATATTTGGGTATACATATTGACAACAAATTAAATTTTGAAAATCACATCAAATACGTAGAAAGAAAAGTTTCCAAACCAATTGGTATCATGTCCAAACTTAAACCGTTTGTACCAATAAACGTACTAAAATGTGTGCATTTTACCTTTTTCCAATCGCATTTACAATATGGCCTGATAATACGGAGTTTCATCTATAAGACGCATCTCTCAACAAAGAATGCGAACTAAAGTGGTAAAAATTGCATCAGGTGGTAGCTGGTTTGAAAAAGCGAAACCTTATAAATCTTAATGTCTTGAAACGTCAGAAATCGAAACAGTTCGAGATCTGTAAAGTTATGTTTCAGTTCACCCATGAACAGCTTTCAACTAAATCTGATGATTATTTTCAGGAAATTTCCTTGTCAGCATCAGAGAATCAAGAAACTCAAACAAATTTAAGCAATATTATTCGCTCAGATACAAAACTTCCTCGTCACAAAACTCAATAAAATTTTCCAGAGTGAAAGCTTGAAATGACCTGACAAACGAACTAAACCAAGCATCATTTTATCGCTTTAAGAACGATTTGAAAAAGTTACCGTTAAACACGACTAACACTCTATGTTTAGATGTTTACCCAAATCGATGTTATTAAACAACCCTGTATTATACAAGCATGTCACGTTCTGATGACTTCAGGTGTAAAAATGGCTGCTTTACTAGAAGACCTATACATGTGGTCCCTTCGCAGCTTTCCCGTTGCTACCACAATTTTGTTAATTATGGACTTATGTTTGGTACAACAAACTAACATGTCTCTCTCTCTCGTGCGGGAAAAAATAAATGTATAGTCTAGTAATTTGGATTTTGAGAACATAACAACCCTCTATGTAATGCTCAGGATAGCGCTTTTTCAAAATACCAAACCTCTTCAGCCGAGCTGGTATGAATGGAAATGAGTAAAAAAACACTTTTCCACTATTTGTAAATTTTCAGGTAATTGAAACAGTCCTAGCCAAAAAAATTTACAGCCAAAACCAAAAAAAGTCGGTAAAAACGACTGTTACCTGCGAAGTCAAAATTATCGTTTCTCTAGCAATCAAATTGCAAGTGAAGCGTTGAAATCGGCAAGGAGTTTTAGTGTTCCGAAAAAAAGATTATGCACATTAGGCGTTGAAATCGGCCATTATGTTTGCGCCGAAGAAAAAAAAAAATTAGAAGCAAAATTGCGCTAAGAAAACAAAAGACATTACAAAATTCCAAGGCCCAACAAAATTTAAAAGCTGTAAGGAGACCAGCTGCCCAGATAGCAAGCCCATCTCGGCCCCACATGTGTTTTGAACTGGGTTACGAATGGGCTAAACAGTCCAATTTAACTAGGCCCCAGCTGGGCATGCCCACATAAATTTTTATCAGTTGTTTTTGTTATTATGCGTTTATTTTTATGGGTATGATGTAAATTTTTTTAAAAAAGTACTTAGAGTACATATAATTATTGTTTTTAGAAGATTTTGTGACTGGGTTGTTGCTGGGTTGCCCACTTGAAATTTGTATTTGGGCAACCCAGTTGCTACCCATGCATTATTTAATTGGTCAGCCTATTGAGCATTAAAGTTTATATTTTAGTGTCCTTTTTTAATTAAAGTATGCTGTATCTAAAATTTTCAAAGTTGGAGTTTTTTTTCTTCTTTTGAAAGGATTTTGATCGTTTACTTTGGATGAAACTGATAGAGTTGCCCATTTGCAATGTTTTCGGCTGCAGAAATTTTACTTGGCCAATAAATCAGGTACAGTGTTGCAAATAACTTAATTTGCGTAAGTAAGCCTACTTGTAATAATAAAACTCACCTTAGAAACCATTTCTAGGTTCAAAGAGTGTGTTATTTGTCGAATAATGGCAGTAATGAAAGTCGATTATGCTCAAATTAAAACACAACAAACTTGCAAATAATGAAAAAAGTTAGTCTTTTAAATTTGAAATGGTCACGTGACCGCGGGTAAAAAAAATTTTAGTACGTCATTTCCCTAACATATTCGGCTTTTATTACGTCATTTCCTGATTTGTGTTTTTTTGTGGTTTTTAAGATATTGAAGCGAAGCAGACCATGCCGCCATGTTTGTGGTTATAGCTCACCTTATTTGTGAGATACGGTAGGTTGGTACAGATGGACAAGTTTAGAAAGCAAACAAAATGTTTAAAAAATGGACGATAAGGTATTCTGCACCGAGCATAAGGTAGTTTTAGAGGTACAAGCTTGCAATTATCTTTTGTAGCCAGGTAGCCTGTGCTGTAAGCCTAGCAGTTTGCTTTTCAAAATGTACAGTGCAAAGTCTGTCATATGATTTCTTCAGTACCGGTCATAAGATAGGCTGCATTACTACTGGTACTTGTAGCCTAGCCTGCTTATCATAACCTACTGTACATTATGAATCACATATTGAGTTATGCTAGTCAAAAGGTTAACTGTAGATGTTCTACGATGTGTGAGTGCATTTGCTCTACGTAACGTTTTCTTCACCAGAAATAATTTTATCTTGGCTACTGCGAGTAATGTACCAGTAGCTTACTGAACAAATTCCAGATTCTTATCAATTTTTACTTATGTATCAATATATACATGTAGTTTTTAAGCTTTGTCGGTAAACTTGTCTCTAGCTTATATAGGCCTGTTTGTATTGCTAAACAATTGCTTGTGAACAGGTATCAGATACATAGCTTACTCATTTTGCATTGTCTCAGATCTTATTTCATTAAGTGCGTGTTATTTACTGGGTCTATCCAATTGTATTATCTACCGGTACTATGTAACCACACCGATCAACCTTAATTTCCATATTGCATTCTTTTATCTTCAAACAATGGAGTCTCAAAAAAGTTTGTCTCAAGTCAAGTTGGAAGATTTTCTAGGTAAACATTCCAAAAAACTTTGTTTTGAAGTACAGATATGACTTCTATAGTAAGCAATATACAAACTACTAAGGGTTATACCTCAGTTTGCCAGGAAAAGTGTATGCCAAATGCCTTGAAAGGAAATGTCGAGAAATAGTGGAATCAAAACTGGAAGATGGTCTGTGCGGTTTTCGACGGGGTCGCAGGACGTACCAAATCTTCACTCTGAAGCAAATCTTCGAGAAATTTTGGGAGTATGGTAAAGATCTCTTTGCATGCTTTGTCGATCTTGAAAAAGCATATGACCTAGTTTCTCGGGATAAACTTTGGAAGATTTTGCAAGAGTATGGGGTTTATGGTCAATTGTTGCGCGCCATCAAGTCATTCTACTGCCGACCGGAGGTTTGTGTTCAGGTAGATGGAAAGCAATCAAAGCCGTTCCATGTCGGCGTTGGACTTCGGCAAGGGTGCGTTTTGTCACCTCTCCTTTTCATTGTTTGCACAAATTGGATTGACAAATGCAGCCAAGCTGATAAGTGTGCCACAATTGGAAATTGCACAATCAGTTGTCTGCTATTCGCTGATGATTTGGTTCTGCTTTCTTCCACAGAATCTGGCCTCCGGCGCGCATTAAATAGCTTTGCAGATGCATGCAACACCGCCGAAATGAAAATAAGCTCGGCCAAAACTGATGACGTACTTCATCTTTCAAGAAACCCTTATCAGTGCATGTTACACGTGAATGGAGCAACACTAAAGTAGTTAGAGAAGTTCAAGTATCTTGGGGTTGTATTTACGAGTGACGGAAGGCAAGACGAAGAACTCGATACCCGAGTAGGCAAGGCTAGTGCAGTAATTCGAGCTTTGCACTAGGCCTACTCGGTTGTCAAGAAACGAGAATTGTCGAAAAAGGAAAAGCTCTCAATTTTCAAAGCAGCTTTTGTCCCCATTCTCACTCGTGGTCATGAATCTTCGGTAATGACCGACAGAGTGCGATCACAAGAGCAAGTGTCCAAAATGAGGCTTTTACAAAAAATCAAAGGAGTTACACTGCTTAACAAGGTGTGTAACTCTGAGATAAGAAAATCTCTTGATATCGAGTCGTTACTTCTCCAAATTAAAAGATCTCAGCTTAAAGCAGAATGTCTCAGGAAATACTCCACAAACAAGCTTTACTTGCCAATAGAAATGGGAAAAGACGAGTTGGACGACCTAGAACTGGATAGATTGATTACATTGAGGATCTTGGATGGAATTGCTTGGGACTTCACCCAAGCGAAATGATGGAGATGATGGAAGACCGTGAAGTGCGGCAGCTTAATCTCGAGCTGCTGCCCTCGCAACCCTCACGAAAAAGCGAGCATTGAAGAAGAAAAAAGTCCTTCGTCTTTGAAAACTTGGGATTCTTGGAACAAGGGCAAAGTCCCAACGCCCGCTGAACTGTATTCAAAATATGACGATGTTTTTTATAACAATTTTGTGACTATTAAAAGGTTTACAAATAAAATTTCAAAACTATTGGAAAAAGAATAGCCTATAGTTAAGTTAGAAAAACTGCAGTTTTTCAAAACTTTCCTGATACTGATTTCATCTGATATTTTTTCCTAACGTTTCAGTGCCTGTGATGCTTCTCTTTTAGTCTCACATCTATTGCCTTTCAATAAAGGACCTCGCTTGTTTCAGTCGCCGAAAGACACTTGGTTCAATTCAATAAAGTTTTTCACTACAAAAAATAACCCAAGGAATAACCAGAGCTGGGCACCCGCTACTTGAAAAGTAGCGGCACTGCCGCTGCCGCTATTTGGCAAAAAAAGCAGCGGCGCTGCCGCTTATCGCTACTCAAATAAAAAAAGTAGCGCCGCTGCCGCAACTTGCATGCAAAACTGCGGCCGCTGCCGCTACTTTAAAAAAATAAATAGTACAAAGAACGATGGCATTCAAATACGGTATTTAATGGTGAAATTTCAACTTTATTTACGAAAGTTAATTATTTAAGCCTTTTAGATATTGGTTCAGGTTACAATCGGCGTTAGCTGGCGTAAATGGTAGACAAGTAAGCAAATCGCCATTCAATTACGTGTTGGCATGCTCCTTTCAAAAAAACAAGCATTTTAAAATGCTGATTTGTTAAACCAGCGCTTTAGAAATTACTTAGGAAGTTAAATTATTTATCGCATTTTCTACACAAACAAAAGGCAATAAGAAATATCGACTCAATTAAGTTAAGGTTTTGCCATTAAAGTACAATGACATTCAGTATTCAGCTTCTATACATTTCTGTCCCGGCTCATATAGCTCTGAAGTAGTCGATCTGTTTATCACACTCTCGGCCCTCAACCACTAAAATAATTCTTCGCTTAGAGATCCGAAAGGAAAATTTCTCAATCGACCATGTTCCAAAACATTTCTTGGAGTTTTGTAGAAATGGTAGGTGATTCACGTCCCTGCGATGATTTTGTCCAACTTTGACACGAAAGTAGATCGAGCGTTTAAGATATTGGTTTTTACGAACTCGAAGGAGATACGTAGTAATGACGTACATGTTAAGCAAATGATGCTCAATGCGATTCATGTTACACATTGAGTATTTTCTCTACGAGTATAACTCCATAACTAAGTTGTCTTTGAAGCTTATTTATTACCTGGTTCGATTTGTTCGTTCAATTCTCAGCGCACTACAAATTCAATTCTTAGTTTTACTGTTAACTGTTGTATAGCAAAATTTATTTTACTACGCATTGACGTAACTACTCAGGCCCGGCGCCACGGGACATAGGCGTAGCCAGAGGGGGGCCAGGGGGCCCGGACCCCCACCAATTAAAATGCTACCTATGATAAAAATCTGACAAAAAAAACTATTGTTTCGTCAGTTTTAGTTTCTTTATGCATTTTTGCCTACAACAGTAATTAACAATAATATTGACGACCAGGGGACCCAAGCCCTCTAAATTCAATTTTTGCCAATCAATTAAAATGTATAACCCGGCTGAAATTAAGGGTTTTTATCATAAAAGTTGCTACCTCGGGCTTTCATCTAACCTTTTTAAAAAGGTAATGCAATAACAGGGCGGGATTTACCATATGGCCCAGTGCCAGGAGCCCTGCGCTCAGATGGTAAGACTTTATTTTTGGTCTACACTTATGTTTGACAGGAAGATGTTACGAAATTCTTTAAAGTGTCAGGGGCCCCGCGCAATCTAAATCCGGACCGGGCAATAACATGGTAATTAAGCGTAACCATCTATTGTACGGTTTTCAGTAACAATTCACCTCCATCCACCTCGCTAGTTTTTAGGCTAAAAAATGCGTTTGAAAAAAAAATTATCTGTGAGAAATGCTCATTGAACAAATCATTGAATTTAAATTGAGGGGCCTGGGGCCTCTTAACCGTACATGTACTCCTACATCTGGTTATTTTCATGTCAAAACAAAAATCTCTATGGAAAATCTTCGAGTGGATACTTTACCACTAAAATACTTATAAAAATTTCACTTACAAACGTATTTTCGACCTAACTATAAGTAAAAGGAGAATTGAAACAATTTAATTTTTTTCAAATGGCTTTCAAATGTTAATAATCTACTTCTTTCAAATGGTTTTGAACACGTGCGAAATGTGATCCATTGGCATTAAAATAGCTTTTTTTTCAAAAAAATTCCAAAAAATCGCTCAGCGACTGGGGGCTTCGTCCCCAGATCCCCGTCTGTGATACGTTTGAATAAACTAGTTTACTTACTCAAGTATCCCAATTTAGATATTTTCATTTGTAACTTTTGGTTTAAGCCCTCTCCCTTTAGAAAACTCTCGGTTAAGTGCCAAACCAAGCCACGGCTTCTGATCTTCCATTCTACGATATCTTTGTCCCACAAAAAGTTCCTCTTTCGAAAATTTCTGATGACTTCATTGCATGTGATTTTTGGTTTGCTCCCCCCCCCCAATCAAAAATCCTGGCTACGCTAATGCACCGGGGATGGCATTTCGAGCCGTGTCCCCCCAAATCACTGCTTGAGCTCCGCAAGCGAGAGTAAACTTTTGTAGTAGCACAACTAGCAAACTTTTGCCCAAAAACAAGTAAACACCAACGCTTTTTTCTATGAAACAGCAAGGCAGATCAAGTGAACACAATCAAGTAGCCTTAGACTTTGCGATGAAGACCTTTTTTATGCTTTTAGTCTTCACCTCCAAATTTGAGGGAAAATCCATACCAAAGAAGGATAACACAGGATTTGGGGCAAAATATTCACCAGATCGCTGCCGCATTCCGAATTTGTCTGGTCTCGGCTGCGTAAGCGTCCCCCCGCCCAAGTTTTTGTGCCCCCCTCTCCCAAACGCACTACTCTGGCTTCGCGCCAGATACTGTACTGTTCTATTCGCAGTGCACGATCTATACTGTGGTCTGTGACCAGATAGCCAACAAATCATCTTCATTTGTTGTACTAAACGCTAGCATTTTGAGGAAATATCGCGGAAAACCGTCTTTGCTATCTGCAAGTTTTTAGCAATTTATCGAACTCTAATGATTGCATTTTCTTTAAAGAGATACTGCTCGAAATCGGCTTTATTGAAATCGGTTTTATCAGTTCAAATTGACCCGCTACTAGACCACATTATTTGTTCAACTTCGATTGCGAAAAAATCGTACCATGTGCAATAAAACTCGCCTATACATACAGTGTAAGAGCAACGACAAAACGTCACAAAGGTCTTATATGTTCTACTAAACTGAAATAACGAGGTAACAAGAGCAGAGTGAAAACAAGCGGAGAGTAAAGACTCCAAACGGTAACGTGTGAAAATGTGAATCGAAAAAGTCTTGGAAGGAGTTTATTAGCAGTAGCGGCAGAAAATTTGCTTAAAAAACAGCGCTGAAGCGCTGCCGCTTTTTCGGCTAAAAAAATAGCGGCGCTGCCGCTTGTCGCTGGTGACGAAAAAAAGCAGCGGCGCTACCGCTACCGAAAAAGTAGCGCCCGCTGGTGAACAGCGCCGCTGTGCCCATCACTGGGAATAACAAAAGGTATTTAGGGGAAGACATTGCAAACATTAGCCTTGGGACCTCCTTTATAGGGTCCGCAATCATAGAACCATAAAAATAATAAAGCAATATTATTTAAACTGCCAAAATGTTTTGTGAGAGCTTTGCGGTTTGCCTCCTCATCTTCATGACGTGGTGTGAAGAAAGTAATTTAGCGTACCGTGCATTTTTTCAGCATTTAAACAATTATGGTTAATTTACACTTGATTTTTTCAATGATTCTTTTATTTTAATAATTTAAATAGAAAAAGTAATCGAATTGACTAGCTAGAAGTTTATTTTTAGTTCAGTTATTTTTCTTTTTAATCAAGATTGATGCTGCCTCAAGCTGAGAACAGGATATTTTCAAGGACCTGAGCTTCAAGGTCAAGGACTTCAAAAGGTCTTCTCAAGGCCAAGAACGTCCTTGAAGACTCCACCTCTGCTCTTCCAAATAAAACGTTGATAAAATCAGAATTAATTACTTGGTTGTTAATAGTACTTTAGTGCTTATTTGCAATGTTTGTCAATAATTGATTATATTACCAGTTATTTGGACAAAATTCAAATTGACAGAACTTTTTTTTTCTAAATATAGTCAATCTTCACAATTTTTATTTTAAAAGATCTTGTTACCTTGACACTGCTGAAATGAAATTCAAGTTAATGTATGATTTTAAGTGATAAATTCAAATCAAATCTTTCATTATACTCGCTGTAATACGCCGAAGCATGTGACGAGTTTGCGAGGCCCATCTCCGCGTGATTGCGCCCGGGCAACACAGCTCCTTTCGAAGAAATGTCGCAGCGGTGGCGAGCCGTTGGCAACACTGTGTCCGATTTGACCGGCCCGAGATTTAAACCTCAGACCTCCCGCTCCAGAGACGAACGCGTTACCGCTCGACTAAGTCTTAGTGTAGTTATGTATAATTGCTAATTGTGTGCTGTTTGTTTGTAGAAAAATGAATGCTTTGCTGGAGCACGTTCTACAATAGAAAATGTGAAACCTGGTTGTACTGAAGTAAGTTTTCATACCACACTAATTCAGTGAGGTAAATCATTGCATTTAGTTTTTATATTATGTATTGATAAATAAACGCATGGAAATGTAAATCCTGTGCAAGGTTTTGCTTAAACAAATGTTAATTTAGGATAATTGCTAATTGTGTTAGGGTTTGTAAGGAAATAATCGCGTTACTGAAACATGTTCTACAAAAGAAAATGTTAAACTTGGTTCGACTGAAGTAAGTTTTTGAAAGGTTGCTTGGTTGTGCACAACTTGCGAATTGCTTTAATTAAATTCTCATTCTTCGTAGCAACACTGTCCTATTTGACCAGTCAGAGATTTGAATCTCAGACCTTCCGTTCCGTTTTGTATTGTTAAAAGTCTGTCATTGTTGCTGTTTGAGTTAAACTTGCCCATTTTTCTCTGCAGAGAGCATTTAAAATCAAGTTTTACTATTGATTGCTTCTTTACCTTTTCAAAATCTTTTGTTTTAATTGTGATAGAAGGTAGAGTGTTTCCAGCAATTTCGATAAACTAGTGATGTATTTGTTCATTTTGCAAACTTGTTTGTTATTCAACGGTTTTTGCAACTAAACATTTTGTAGACAAAAATGTACATATCATTTAAATCAAGGCTGCGTGGCCTGTGGGCCTCATTTGGCCCATGAGGTTGTTTTATGTGGCTCGCAGTCGCACGCGGGGTTCTTCCACAGGAACTCCAGAGCTGCAGCACCAACAAACATTTTGCATCCAATATGATGATTATTTTCAAAGTAGCAAACTTTTTAGTTTTATCGAGAATTTTCTGTATAAATGTCAAGTTTTAACACTTTGAACTGTCGCTTTGTTTGAAACCACAATTGACAAAACGTTATTGTCACGTCGCTACAATAAAACAACGCTCAGTCGGCCAAGTTTGCTCGAAGGCGTAGCGGCAGAGTGAGGTTACGAACTGGTAAAGAGCCAAGTAGATACGTAACTTTAGCCTACAGATGTATCAGAGGCAAGAGGGTTCTTGTGCTTGTTTGTTTCACTAAGACATTAGTAGTTCTGACTAACGTAGACTTAGGTAGACGGTGAGGACTTTTTCGCAATGTTCCATGGCTATGTTAGACTTTGCAACTGCTAGATACTGTACCCCAGTTGCTGACAAGCAAAAGAATGTGTACTTAAACGCATGCTGTGGCGTAGGCCTAAGCAGGATTTTTTCGTGGGGTAGGGGGTTGCACAAAAGGGCTGTTTTCATTGAAGTTATTACCGAACGCACGTATGACCTCTGCAGAAACTCATTTTCTCAAGATTGAGCAAAAATTTGGTTGTGCTTTTTATAAATACTTTTTTTTGAATTTAGAGCATACTAGGAAATTATATAATTTTATTAGTTTCTCGGACTTGTCTTGGGTAACTGTTCGTGCAATTACGTTTTAGTACCGTTAACCTAAATGCACAATTTAAAATTGATTTAGCAAAACTAAGCGGACTTGTAAGCCGAAAACATAAATACGACATTAATTCGCCAAGTGGCTCACTAAACTGTTTGATTTTTATAGATGTTATTGAAATAAACTTGCAATTCATTGGTATTTAGTTTCCGTAAAAACACATTTGGCCCGCAATAACTTTTCTCCTGTAGAAGTGGCCTGTAGTGGTTAAAAAATTAGGCAGGCCTGTTTTAAATGATTTACAGGGTAACACTCGTACATATTCTATGTTAAATATTGATTTATATAGACTTCAGTGGGAGAGTTCATTCGTTGATGCGATAAAGTTGATTGCACAGCATGAAGTATCTTCTGGATCCAAGTTCATTCATTATTACAGGCATAATTTTGGTTTGTACCTGCATTATAGCTTCTGACTTTAAAAGTTATATGCAAAAAGCAAAACTAGTACTTTTCCTATGTAGAAATTTTAGTATGCATGCACCAAGGTTGATAAAAACAATAACTTTTCCCAAAAGCGTCAGATAAATTGGATTTTTATTTAAATTCGATTGTTTTGCTTGAACTCAAATATTTTAGAGTCTTTGATGGGAGAAAAAAGGGGGTGCAATATTGTGTAGGTTACAGAATAATGTTAAAACTAAAGTTCCAACAAACTGATGATATTAAATCTAATTATATTCAAGTTTGTACTGTTGTTTAATTTGTTTTGGAATAAAGACAAACTATTGTGTAGGAATTAAATCTGACTTCTACCGACTATTGAACCGATCAGTGGTCGAGTGGATAGAGCGTCTGCTGCTGAAACGGTAGGCTTGGGTTCGATTCCCGGTCGGGTCAAACCAAAGACTATAAAATTGGTATTCACAGCTTCCCTGCTTGACGTTCAGCAATTAAAGGATAGTGTGAAGCCTCTGCCGTATGTGATAGACAGGTGGGCAAGTGGCAACTTGATTCGAAGACCGAAAGGTTCCTTCGCTGTCTCCTGGCCAAGGCAACTTGGTGAATAAAATGTAATTACATTACATTACTACAAAGTTAATTTTAGAAAGACAAAAACTATTACAAAGTACAAAAACTCTAATCACAAAAGTAGTGAAATTTTGCTACGTCAACATAAAAATTTTAGTGATTTTAACTATTTCGGTACATATTTTTTTAAATATTGCATCTTGTTATGCTAATGCATTTGGGGTAGCGTTAGCAGGACAAAATGCTTAGATGAGTGGAGTATCATGTCACCGAAAAAGTCGTATCTCTTATTGGCTACTATGCTATGTTGATAAAGCTCGAACAAACAGTATCGAATTGACTCTTGAAATTGAATCTTATTAAAATGGTTTATCAATGTTTTGTTGCAAAGCAGATAAAGAGCTCGATTATGCTTGGTCAGAGCAGGTTTAATCAAATGGAATTTTTAATGTTTAGATTTACGTCAACCCCTTATTGCTATTAGCCTAGCGGTGAAACCATCTGTTGGGGGCATGGTTTTGTAGATGTCTTTGAAGTTTATACACTCTTGAGTTGCATGAAAGCTTTGCCTGGGTATAATCATGAAGTGAGGCAATTAATGTTTGGCTAGTAGTGATTGTTATCTTTTGCAGATCTTAGAAGTCAAAAAGCCGCTATACATTGGTATAATAGTGTACGTGTGCCATACATTATTATTCACAAAGAAATATTGGAATGCCATCAAGGCAAAGAAAGAAACAAGGTTTACAATGCATCACGTGGAAAAGAAAAGTGCTTAAAGGTGCTTGAATATTTATGTACCGTTATCAATAACATGACTATGCTTAATTAAGCGTGTTTTTGTTACGCTTGACAGACTGTTTCCTTCAAAGTCCCAATTAAAATTCGTTTTTCCCTTATAAATTTCAGGTAATGACTAAAGACTATATGGTAAAAGCAGCTTCTTTTAATTTTAGTACGAGCAATCGTTGTGACTATCAGAAATGCCATGTTTTATACGTTTGTTTTATGGCTCTTTAAAGTTTCGCTTCGATGATGAGAGTTTTGTTTAAAGAAAATTCTATGGAGCGCCGTTTGTGTACCCTAATTTTTGCAATGTTTTTTGCATGTTCAATTAAATAGTCATTTTAATTAAATGTACAAAAATAAATATACAAAAAAACACGTGCAAAAATAAATATGCAAGAATTTTTGAATATTTATTACACCATAATTTGCGCAACGTTTTTTTGCATATTTAATTAAATAGTCATTTTAATTAATTAATTAAACATACAAAAATACATTCCGCAGAATAAACCGTTGCAAAAATTAAATGGACAAAAAATTGTTACATAAAAAGCAAAATAAATCCACTCTTTTTGCAACATCATTTTGTTGCATCAAAATTTTTTGCATTAAAATTGTTTGTGTCACAAATATTTGTACATTTATTTTTGATAGCAAAGAAATAACACCGCCTAAAGAAATGCGCAAAATTTTGAGACCTAAAAATGTTGATGCAAAATTTCTTGTCGCAAAAAAAACGCATGCAAAAATAAATCGTCAAAGATATTTGACTATTTAGTTCGCGTCCATAATGATAAAGGGTTGGAATTATTTGGGCGGGAAGATACGCATGAATAAACCATCACTTCCTAGCTCAACCAGAGGTCTCATAAGCGGGCTAGTATCTTGCTATAGGCTGCCGTAGAGCTCGAAGCTTTCGTCTTGAAGTTCCAGTTTTATACCTTGCCAGTACCTTCCTGCCCGCACAATTCCAACCCTTTATCATTATGGACACGAACTAAATAGTCAAATGTTTTTAACGATTTATTTTTGCACGTGTTTTTTTTGCGACAAGAAATTTTGCCTTAACATTTTTTGCGTCTCAAAATTTTCCACATTTATTTCGGCGTGTGTTGTTTCTTTGTTATCAAAAAAAAATGTACAAATATTCGTGACACAAACAATTTTAATGCAAAAAATTTTGATGCAAAAAAATGATGTTGCAAAAATAAATTCACAAAAATTTTTGTGGATTTATTTTGCAACAACAACTTTTATGTCAAAAATTTTCGCGCAAAAAATTTTTATGTAACAATTTTTTGTCTATTTAATTTTTGCAACGGTTTATTCTGCGGGATGAATTTTGTATGTTTAATTAGTTAATTAAAATGACTATTTAATTAAATATGCAAAAAAACGTTGCGCAATTTATGGTGTGATAAATATTCAAAAATTCTTGCATATTTATTTTTGCACGTGTTTTTTTGTATATTTATTTTTGTACATTTAATTAAAATAACTATTTAATTAAACATGCAAAAAAACATTGCAAAAATTAGGGTACACAAACGGCGCCCCATAAAATTCATTCAATAATCAGAACACTTATTTTGTAGTTAATGGATCACAACTGTCTTTGCTTCCGATTAAGAATTCAGTGTTCTAAAAAAGTGAATTGTAAAGCAAATATTGCCGTAATGGAAGTGACAAAATTTCCGGATTTTGAGGTTTGTTGTTTACAGTAATATATTCTGTTGGTTAAAAGCTGGGCATTCTTTTAGGAACTGCTACCCTTTTTGAAACCGTTATTTTTATTTTACAAACTGCATCGCTAAACTGACACAAGTTCAACTACTTTATCTACGTCAGTGTGCGAAATTTTTTTCAAACGTTTCAAGTACAAACAAATTTTTTATGGTTTAGTTTTGAGAAGTGCAAATTGCAGCTGTCATCTAACATCTTGATTACAACTCGCATAAAAACCTGTTATTTACTGTGATGTTACAGTGATTTCTTCTAACAGTTGTGATGGTTCTTTGCCATTCACCAATTAATAGCATTTCAAGTTTTTGCCTGATATAAAGTCGCCCAAGAGTCTGAACTCCAAGTCTTAATCAAATGGGGTCAAGACTTGGATATTCAAAGCGTATTGGAAAGAACTGCTTTTAATGACTAACGTGGCTAACCATAAACTTAAAAGACGATTTTGACCTACAAGCAGTTGTTAACAAAAAGATGAAACATTTTTGAAAGATTTTGTTCGGAATATGGATCAAGAGAAAAAAAGTTTTTTTATTGAAGAAGAAATCTTTATTTTATTATTGCTATGCGTAAATTTTCTTTTTGAAATATGTTGAATAAAAATTGCATTACTTATATGGTTCAGATAAGGGTAGTTTTGTTCTTTAAAAATATTTCGTAAATTTTGAACTATGCAGTCGGAATGCCATAATAAACAAGTGGCATAAAAATTGTTGCATTGTGCAAAATTTAAAAAAGTTTTGACATATTACATGCTCAAGTGCTTTTTTTGCTAACTATCTGTATGATATTACCATTGTTTCCTAATGACGTCGGAGGCAATGTAACTGGGCTTGCAGCTAAGTTTATTAAATCAGCAATGGTAACTTTTTATGGATAATCAAACTGTTTCATTACTTGTTTTTATACAGATTCAAACTTTGAACAGTGCTCTGCAAATTCAAGCAGAATCTGCTCTTCGACTAGCTATAATGGAAAATAAAAGTTTAAAAAGTGTCATGCATGGTTAGAGATGTTTCTTTTGGACACAGACCATAGTAGACACATCGTTGGGAAAGTAATGTTGCATATCTTCACCTTTGGCATATTAGTTGTTTGCCGTTTTGGTCAAAATATGACTTAAAATGGTAGAATATCAGTCAAAACACGTGGTTTGGCAATATTGCAAATTCAAAATATAAACACTAATGTTATAACATCGATCACTTTAAAGGCTTTTCTGCTTGTATTCTACACTATCTCATACCCAAAACCTCATCAAAATAATAGCACTGAAAATTAAAATTAACTGCATCGTTTTTATTTAGGATGCGGGTATGCCAGAACCAATCGACAGCAGGATCATCAGGAAAACGCTTGTGGAGCTGGAAATTTTTAAAAACGGTAAAATTCCCGACTCCACAAGCAGAAGATTTTTTTCCTGCAAAACCGACATTCGGAATTATTATTGCGTAGCTTTTGCCAAGCGAAAGCTCTCTAAGATGGATCAAAAGAATGTGGCTTTGCTTAATAAAAGATGGAAATCCTCAGCTGCTGATAAAGACAGCATTTTTTTCGACCTTATATCGCTGGCGATGAAAAAACGAATACGACTTTAGCTTCCAACGATGTTCCAGCCTCTAATAACGGTGTGCCAATGCTGTATAGCAACCAGACTTTATTGTTTTGTCATCAAATGGGTTGGCAGAAGAAGCTTTTGAAACGTTATGGCCAAGACATATGCTTTTTAGATGCCACGTACAAAAGATCCAAATATGCTTTGCCGTTGTTTTTTCTTTGTGTTAAAATTAGCGTTGGATACCAGGTTGTGGCAACGGTTTTACTCCAAAATGAGTCCCAATCTGACATCGAGGAGGCTTTGACAATTCTACAGCAACGGAATCCCGAATGGAAACCATCACATTTCATGACGGACAAATGTGATGCAGAAGTTAAAGCTATTGAAAATTCCTTCAAAGGTTAGTAGACAGTTTGTATGATTCTGATTGTGGAATGCATTGCAATTTATTAAATTCATGAACATGGAAAAAATGTTCTCAAACCTAACTAATTTATGACCTCAAACTAAACTACTTCATTAATTTAGGCAACTTTATTTTTTTGAAACATTCAAGAACTCTCGCAAAAATGTTTAATCAGCATTTTTTCCATTGCATCTAATTTTTGAAATTATACGTACTTAAAAACGCCTTAACAATACTCGCTAGACGACATCAGGAAGCTTAAAAATGTTAGCTTTTGATTTGTTAGCAGAATACGAGGTATCTAAAATATTACTCAAACGCCGATATTTTAACAACAAGGTCTCTAAATTTGTTCACTTCAGGTTCAGTACCGGTATGCCGTTAAAGCGTAGACAAATTTTACCTTTTTGTACTTAGAGTGCCTAGTCCTGATTTGCGATTTTCATCGGAACAGGCGTGGGAACGTTGGACAAAAAAAGCGGAAAATAATGTTGGCGAAAATCGCAATAAAGTGTTGTCACTCATGCGAGATGTCGCTAAAGCTGATACTGAAAAGAAGTTTAAAAAGGCTATGGAACATTTGACCGAAAATAATTGTTGGAAGCAGAACACTAAATTGCAAAAATATTTTCGAAACGTTTGGCCTTTCGAGAAAGAAGTAAGTTTAGCAAAGTTTTTCGTTCGACTGCTTGGCCTCAATAAGAAATAAACGGTTGGCATGGTGGTGGTGGTGGTACTACCCGACCCCTTCCGAGGGATCCAACAATCGGGCCACACCCCAAGGTCTGGACCATAGATCAAGAGTAGAGAGAAAGGAGCCAAAGATAGATTTACGAAGGGTTTAGAAGCAGAACAGTCGAGGAGGAGATGATTGAGGTCATGTAGAGGGTGTCCACAAGCACTACAAGCAGAATTCTCCTTACGACTGATCCTGTGAAGATATGAATATAAAAAAAGACCTAGCCATGGCAGCGAAGACGGGAAAGCTCACAGCGAATAGGGCGAGAAAGGAGAATTTCCTACGAAGAGACTTCGGTTACTTGGTGGTTCATATAAGAGTGGGAGACGTGACGTCTCCAATTGTGGTACTGAAAATAACGGACTTTGGCAACGACTGGGGGGAGAGGGCATGGGATTGCATCAGTGGGCAGGGAGGCACCAGCTATGGCAAGTAAATCCGCATTTGCATTACAGGGGAGACCAGCGTGACCGGGGACCCATTGGAAGCACAAGGTGGTGGTGTTGAAGAGGGAGGAGGCGAGGGACCAAACATTCCAGGAGCTAAGAGGGAGCTGATGAAAGGATTGAGAGGGCCGATTAGGAGTCAGTTAGGAAAAGGACTGACTGGAATTTGCAGGTCATCAAGTGGCTAGTATAGCAATCAAGAGCTTGCTTAAGGGCAAAGGTTTCAGCTGTGAAGCTGGAGGCAATTGGACCAGTGGAGAAGGACAGGAAATAGGATGTGTTGCATTTGGAGCATGTGACATACACTCCAGCACCACCGGGACCAAAGAGGGAGAGGACAGAACCATTAGTCCATACTTGGATATCACAAGGGGGGAGGGAGGATAATCTATTTGAAGCAGACTGGAGTCGGGCTGTACTGTTGCATGTACAGTCGGGATTGAAGGGGGAAACGGTGAAATGAGTTGCAGACCTTGGGGAGAAAAGAGAGGCACGTGATCAGAGTCTCGCGTGGGGATGGGAGGAATTGAGTGGCCGAAGAACAGAATGATCTCCAGGAGGGTTTCTTCTTTAGTCGACAGGGAACGTTTCTGGTTGCCAGGGCATAAAGACTGGAGAAGTCTGGGGGGAGACGCAGAGCACGTTCGAAGGAGGAAAGAGCCTGATGTTCTAGAGTTAGTTTTAGAGGAGGGAGTTGAGCCTCAAGAAGGAGTAGGGAGGAGGGGGTGGAAGAGAGCCACCCAGTAATAACCCTGCATGCAGCTCTGTGTAGGACTTCCAAGTGATTGGTTGCGGTGTTGCAGAAGAATGGGAACCATCCAGGAGAGGCATATGTGAGCACCGGTAGCACAAAGGCTTTGTAGAGTAGGGAGAGTGATTGTTTTGTGGGACCCCAGGAGGCAGTGGTTATATAGCGAAGAGCTTTGTGGCGTGAATAGAATTTGGAACACAGGGATTGGACGTGGACCCCAAAGGATAGAGTCCGATCAAAGGTTACACCAAGGAATTTAGGGGTGGGATTGAACGAGAGAGGGATGCCCAGGAGGTGCAGCCAGGGCTGAAAAGTGGCTTAATGGGGATCTGTAGAAAAAAAAGAGCACTCGCACTTCTTCGGTTTGAGAGGAAGTCTCCGTAAGTTGGACCACGTTTCTAGGACATTTAGGGAGGATTGGACGACAGAAGATGCTTTGAGCGGGTCTGGGGAGGAGGACCAGATGGCCAGATCGTCAGCATACAGGGAGACATGAGCTCCTCGAGGCAAATCCTTGGAGATGTCATCAACAAATAGGATGAAGAGTACTGGACCAAGTACCGAGCCCTGGGGGACCCCTCGCCTGATACGGAAGGAAAGGCTGCGGGAACCACCAACCTGGACTTTAGCTCTGCGGTCAGAAAGGAAAGAGCGTACCCAAAAAACGAAACAAGGAGGGAGTTCGAGTAAGAGAAGTTTATGAAACAGAGCAGAGTGCCAGACCGAGTTGATAAGAGAAGTTTATAAAACAGAGCAGAGAGCCAGACCGAGTTGAAAGCCTTGGAGAAGTCAACAGATACCAAAATGGTTCGGTCTGGAGGCTTTTTACTTTTGGAAGCCGTCCCAGATTGATTGAGACTGAGTAAGAATTTGGTCGAGAGACGACCTACGAGGGCGAAAGCTGGCCTGGCAAGTGGAGAGAAGATGATTCGATTCGAGGTGAAAAGTTAGGCGAGAAAGAATCAAGCGCTTAAAAAGCTTGGAGATGCAAGAGGTGAGAGAAATAGGGCGGAAGGAGGACGGAGAGGAAGTGGGCTTTCCAGGTTTGTGAATGGGTGTGATAATGGTAGGTTTCCAACAAGAGGGGAATGTGTGAGGACCAGGACCTGTTGAAAAGAGAAAGAAGGAAGAGCTGTGCTGGCTCAGGCAAATGCTTTAGTAAAGGATAGGCAATCTGGTCGGGGCCAGATGCAGTGGAAGAGGAGAGTTTGGAGATGGCAGTGGAAAGTTCAGTCAAGGAGAAGGGGAGCAGAAGAAATTGTGGAGGGAAGAAGCATCCTTACAGCTAGCTTGCCGAAGTTCATTCATGAACTATCGTTCGGCTCTGCGCGAGGTACGGGGTGTTGCTTGAGATAGATGTGAGCGAAGATAAGAGGCATAGTGATTGGCAGTGTCAAGAGGGGATCTGCAACCGGAAAAAGAAGGGTCTTGGGAGGTGTTCTTTTTGCCCGAGATGGCATTGAGGAGCCTGAAGACAGCTCGAGGATCAGAACGTGGGGGACAGATTAGAACAGGTGGCTTGCCAGGTTGCGGATTTGGCTCTAGAAATGACTGAGGACGCTCTACGAGAAGCATCTATGTATCTGAGGCGGTGAGCCTCAGACCGGTGTGCCTCGGAGCAGACCCTTCGTTGCTCCCGCACTGCAGATTCCGCTTCCTAGGACCACCAGGCTTTGGGGAAACGACCAAGGCAGCCAAAGGGGATAAAGGCCTTGGCAGCTTCGACTAAGAAGAGGGAAAAGAAGGGGGCAGCCTGGTGGATGTTGACTGCGTCAACATCAAGAGAGGGGAGATGCTCAACAAGATATGATTGGTAAACACCCCAACGGGCCTTTTTGTAGTTGAATCTGGGGGACGAGTGTTGGGGTGACGAACTGGAGAGAAGGGGGAGGACAATCTCTATGAAGAGATGGTCAGAGCCAAGTCCAGGGAGAGTGCGCCACTCACAGTGGGGAGCGAGAGACGCAGGAGCTAACGAAATATCGGGGGATGAAAGGCTCCCAGTGGAATGATGGAGGAGCGTGGGAGAGGTGGGGTCGTTCAAAATTTCCAGACCGGAGGAAGTAATCCAGCGAAACAGGTCATTTCTGGGCGGGTTAGGGGAGATAAGACTGTCCTAGGTTGGGTGGTGAGCATTGAAGTCTTCAAGGATAAAAGTGTCAGGGGAGTTTGGAAGGATGTCAGGAAAGAAGGTCCTGGTGCAAGAATCAGAAGGAGTGCTTCTGATGGGAGGGGAGTAGACGTTAAGAAATTGTAAGGGAGAGTGGTTCGAAAAAAGAACTTTAACACAGGTGTAGTCTGAGTAGGGGTCCTGGGAAGAAAGAGAGGAGACAGAAACAGGAGAGTAGGTCAGGTCAGAGTGGATAAGAGTGAGGACACCATCACCTGTGTTATGAGCTCCGCAGTAAACAGGGCCTTGTCTGCCGAATGTCCCATCCGTACGGAGGGTAGAATAACCAGGGATTTGAAAGTTCTTGGTTGCCGAAAGATGGGTTTCTTGGTGGAGAATGAGGTCATACTGATTGTTGGAAAGAAAGGCAATTAGTTCAGCACAACGTGAGGAGGAAAGACCGCCGGCATTCCATTGCAGAATTCTAAGGTTTTGAGGGGGTGTGGAGTTCGTTGAGGGTGTGGTGGTGAGTTGTTGGTTGGTTGTGTGCTTGTGGGTGGTGGAGGTGTGGAAGGTAGAGTGAAAGCAGAAAGAGGGTAAGTGTTAAGGAGGGGAGGGTGTGAAGGGAGAGGTAAAGATAAATCCACTACATGTGAACATGTTGGTGGGGAGGGGTGAGGGAGGGAGACAGGACGGAACTGGAGAGACGGGGCGGGAGGAGGCTTGCTGGTGGGTGGTAGAGGCAAGGTCTCCATTGAGACAAACAGGGCAATTCCAACCCATGGTGGAGCCAGTCGCGCAGATTTTGCGAAAGTTAGCCCGAGTCAGGGAGGAGCAGGAGAAGTGCACCCACTTCGAACAGGTGGAGCACTTTAGTGAGTCCCTGCTTACCTCATGAGAGCATATGGAGCAGGGGTAACGTGGGGGGGCATTGAGGGGGACGCGGTTGATAAAAGCCTGGTGGTAGTAGGGGGAACCCTGGGGGAGGCGGAGGAGGGGATGCAGGCATCGTAACGGGGGAATTGGTCTGAGTACAGGAGCCAGTTTGAATTTGGGGGCAGCAAGCCGGGCAACGCCAACCCACTGCCGTGCCAGTTGCACAGAATGTGCGAAAGTCAGCACGGGTGAGGGAGGAGCAGTGGAAGTGTACCCACTTGAGGCAAGTAGAACACTGGAGGGAGTCTCTACCCCCGTCAAGGTGACAGATGGAGCAGGGGTACCTGGGGCGAGGATTTTTACGGGCGGGGCCTGGGTTTGGATGAACACTGCCACTGATTAGGAGCAAAGCCAGGACTGGACACGTTGAAGGGAAGTCCAGTCAATTAGAAGAGGAGCTGCCTAGTTGTGACCGGTCAACGGGCAGCCCAGCGAAAAAACAGTCCATTGACAGTGGGGGCGATCTTTTGGTCGAGCCCCTTGGAAGATCTGTCCTGCCATTTCGACCCATCCTCATTGGGGAGGGGACTGCATCACCACAATGAGGTGGCAGGTTGCTGGAGCAGAAACGGTTGGCGTCGTTTCCAAGGACGCAATCATAATTCGGCTGTCATGGAATCAATCTGGCGATCAAACGAAAAACCCTGTACTGCATAGCACTGAGGTTTGGTGCCATAACAGCATTTGAGATACTTTAAGTAAAGAATTTTACATCAGTCTTGTGTGCTGTAAATGTGAAACCTACACGCTCATTGTTGTAAACGACTTCACTAACAAGCTGTTTGCTTGACTGAGAATTTATGTAATTTTTTAGCGCCGGTTATGTCTTTACCGCGTCGACAAGCTTCGCTTATTAATCCGCACCAACAATGGAGTGGAGCGGCAGAATCAAACGCTAAAGAGTTGCCACACAAGATTCTCCATTGACAAGTCACTGTCTGGCTTGCTGACTTTAGTACACGTGGATTTTTTACTTGAATCAAGTACGTGTAGTTGATCCAGCTAAGATACTCTATACTCTGATAGGCTATTAAAAAACGATTAGGTTGTAGACTAATAAGCTAAACCACATAAAATCCATAAATAGAACGTTATACTCCACTTCTGCCACTCCAAGCATAAAACCATATCAAAATATAGCAGCAGTTGCAGTAATTTGTGTACTGGTGAGGATAATGTCTGCTAGACAGCAAAAATGCTTCCTGGTTTTAAAAATTTTTTCTAATAACTGTAGCTCTGCAGGGTTGGCCTTATTTTGATACATTGTGTTCAATGTTCATACTGTAGTAGAACTATACTATATATATTTGGTAATAAAAGTATACGTAGGTATCGTCAAAAAAAATATAATGGCTACCGAGTCTTATCAAAAATATGATGAAGCAGTTCCGGCATACCTCAGAAACAACTTAAAAAGTTTGTGAAGCATTGTTGGATAGGTTAAGATTGTCTTCAGAAGTTAACAGTGACCATATCGAACGATACCAAGATGTATTTCAAGTTCAAAGCACTGAAACACCCTCCCAGCGTTACACGGTTACATTTTGCAGTAAACATAAGTTTTCGAAGTGTACTCACCCAGATTTATCTTTCCATTTTCTACCTTGCAAACACATGTTCGCAATAATCCGCAAATTTTCCGACATTTCTTGGAATTTTCTTCCACACCGATACCGTAATTCCCCTCCCCTGACCAAGGATGAAAACGTCTTGCCTTCGATTTCTGATGTTCCAAAATATGAAGAAACTGGTGGTAATGTCAATTGCAATTTCTCCATCTGCTTTTTGTACTTCCCCTGTCAATAAAGATTGCGATGAATCACCTTATGTTCAAGTAAAATCTAAAAAATGTATCGATTCTGTTGCGTCAATTTTGAAGCAGATTTGAGACGTTTCGTTTGATGTAACGTCTCTGGAAGTTTTGCAAGAAAGCGAATCAGGCCTGCGTGCTATTTTAAATAGGATGATTTTGGCTTGCAAGCATGATTCTGGATTGCCAGTAATTAAAGAGGCTCCAGCTTCATCCAAAAAAAAATTTTGCAGTTAAACGGAAAACATCTAATATCTTTGACAACCACCCCCGAAAATATCCCAAGTTGAATCGTTATACTAGCAGAGTTGGAGAAACCGCTAACAGTATGAAAAGTTTGAGTTGCGTCAGTACTCTGAAGCCATTGTCAACTGCTTCACCAGAAAATTCAATTTCTGATTCTCTTGTTCTAACGAAACAAATTGATGAGAAGCCAGGCACAATACCTTCAATTTCAAGTAAAAAAGTTTCTTCCGATTCTCTGGTTGATCTCAAAAACCGTTTTGCCATCAACTACAAAAATGTCGTGCGGTTTTACACCGCATATAGCTTCTCGAAAAGATGCCTCGATTGTACACTATTACGCAATGGGCCCCATCAAGTTTCCATGCTGCATATAAAGTCACTGGAATTGACACTATTCAAGGGTGAATTAGCAATTTTAAAAAGCTTTGACGAAAACTTTAGGAAAGAGTGGCTCTACAATGAAATAATAAACAGTTACTTGTGGGGGCTGTGCCGCAAATATTCTCATTGTTTATTCGTTTCATCCTCTTACTGCTCAAGTACTACAAAAAAAAGGTTCGATAAAGAGGTTGTGGAACGGTGTGAATCTCTCCAGCAAAAAACACATCTTTATGCCATGGAATCCGTCGGGCATGCACTGGATCCTGCTAGCTGTTGATCTGACGAAATGCACCCTGCAATATTTAGACCCAGTAGAAAATCCCTGCATGGCGACAAGTCCGTTTGTCCAGGGTGCTACTAAATTAGTAAATTACTTGTTAAATTTGAAATTTAACAAAAGACTAAGCTCGACTGTATCCTCTGTCAGATCGATGCAGAAAGATCTGTCTAGCTGTGGGGTATTTGTGTGTTTGTATGCAAAGCACATAGCTGAGGAAACTGATCTGTACTCTCCTGGAACATCTTTCGCGGTATTTCGAAAAAAAATCTTTTCTACCATAATTGGAAGTTGCATGAAACATATAAAAGCTGACCGAAAGGCGTGTCCTCTGTGCAATGTTGATACGCTGGATGATTGGGTTGAATGAACTCGTTGCAATCAATGGTTGCATCGCAGATGTGCCAGTATGTAAAAGTGTAGCTGCGTGATGGAGTATTTTACGTGCCCTTATTGATTAGCTTCTTTGCTGCGTAGTATTTATCATTCCAGCATACTCATTGCATTTATTAATTGTATTTTTTTATCCGTTTTGGTGCAATTTTAGTGTTTATATTTTGATTCTTCATACCGTTCTTTCGTAGAATTTGGAAATGCGTTGCAATTCTCCGGAAATGTTAAGCAGGTATAATAGGTCCTGTTTTTAAAAAAAACATAACGGTGCTTCAGCTGCACCTCATGGGTGCGCTGCAAGATAGCTATTCGCGGAAGTGATGATATAAATGCGTAGTTGTTTAGTGGGTTTTAAAACTAGGAGCTTGAGCCTTGACCCATGTTGGGAATTGAGGTGCGTTTATTCAGAAAGCGATGCTACCAAAATGTGACGTCATCGACAACCTGCGAAAGGTTGCAACCTCCACAAGCGGTTGCTTAACTTCTTTGGGCAAGTTGTTCATGTCACATTTTGGTTGCTTCGCGTCCTGTATAAACGCACTGTAAGTGACTGCGTGTTTTTTACTGAGAACAGACATCTGCGTAACATTTAACAGTTCTAGACGGTGATGTACAAATTACAAAAACTAATCGTGCACGAGATTCAGCCTCTTTTCTTTGAAATATATCCACGTTCATTGCAAACAGCTGTGAAATAATGTAGTCTAAATGAACACCATAAGTTAAAAAAAAACTCCGTTTTAATTCACTGAACAGTATTTTTGGGACTTACGCGACGCTTTGCGTCGGAAGTCCTTATGTTTTTTTCCGTGAAAAATTACAAATTCGGTAACAAAGTTTAATAACGCTCTAACTTAGAAACGGCATAAGGTAGGAACTTGAAATTTAGATCTTAGCTGGGGCACATATAAATTATTGTTAGTGCAAATTTCGGGGGTAATCGGTCACGAGATACGGGTTTCCGAGCCAAAAAATAAAATGCCAAATGTAGCTTTAAACAGCTCTAGCTCGAAAACTAATGGCATTAGGGGAATAAAAGTTTTGAATTTAGAAGCGTCTGGGCATGCCCTTTCAGCTCTCAAGATTAAATTATGACGATTCCGACACTTTTTTTTTCTTTATTTATTTATTAAGCAAATCACATTATGGTGACAAATACTCCAAAACCACCAAAGCTAGAAACTTGAAATTTGGACAGAAGATAGGTCTATAGATGGACTTGCGTCACTGCGATTTTGGAGGCGCTACGTCACGTGGTTTGGAGCAAATGCAACCTAAACTTGTGACAGCGAAGTTTATTAAGTAATTTTAGTCGGATAAGCGCACTTGCTGTCGCGGCCGAATGGTTAAAGGCGCCAGTGCTTAATCCTAGGACGTGGGTTCAATACTCTGGTTGTTCATCGCTGTTATCAAACCAAGGTTATATTGATTCTAGCATATTAATTTTTTCGATTATGACAAAATCGCTTTGAATTATTTTTGCTTCACGCTACATATAATCAGAGGGTATCAGGTTTCATTCTCTGTGAAGACGTCCCACAAATCAGCTTCTAAGACCTCAAGCTAGCGCGCTAGTTTCTTTTTTTTTTTTGCTATCACTAGAAATTCTAAAGACAAGAATATTTTGACGTACTTTGGAGGTAGTCACCTTCGCTCGTGTGCTGCCGTGGCCGAATAGTTAAAGGCTGCAGTGCTTAAACCTATGAACTGGGTTCAGTACTGTGGTTGGTCGTCGCCTTTATCAAACCAACATTATATTGATTCTAGCATATTAATTTTCTTTTCGATTACGAAAAAATCGCTTTGAATATTTTTTTGTTTCACGCTAGATATGATCAGAGGGTATCGGGTTTCATTCTCTGTGAAGACGTCCCACAAATCAGCTTCTAAAGACCTCACGCTAGCACGCTACTTTTTTTTGCTATCATCAGAAATTTTCAAGACAAGAATATTTTGACGAACTTTGGAGGTAGTCACCTAAGCTCGTGTGCTGCCATGGCCAAATGGTTAAAGGCGCCAGTGCTTAAATCAAAGACTTGGGTTCAATACCCTGGTTGGTCATTGCCTTTATCAAACCAGGATTATATTGAATTTAGCATATTAGTTTTCTTTTCGATCACGACAAAATCGTTTTGAATATTTTTTGTTTGACACTAGGTATGATCAGAGGGTATCAGGTTTCATTCTCTGTGAAGACGCCCCAAAAAGCACTTTCTTAACACCATAAGCAAGCACACTACTTTTTTTGGGTGTCCGTAGAAAAGACCCAATAAAATCAGTTTTTTGATTGGCTCAAGCTAGGGTGCCCGTGCTTTTTGCTGTCGGTAGATATTTGAGGTACAAATATTTTGACGTGGCATGGGGGTATTGCCCCCCTTGGGGATTCCCCCCAAAACCAATCTTTTGAACGATTTAATTTACGGTGCCAGTGTTATTTAATATAATCAGTCGATATTTTGGAGATGAATATTTTGACATAGTTTGGGGATGCCACCCCCTCGGGGACCACCCCAAAACAGACCCCTCAAAAATCAATTTTTTGATTGGCTCAAACTAGGGTATTAGTTATTTTTTAATATCAGCACATACCTAAGAGACAAATGTTTTGACATCATTTGGGAATACCCCCCGGGGACCCCCTTAAAATGGACACATCAAAAATTAATTTTTTCTTAGGCTCAAACTAGGGTGCCAGTTTGTTTTTTGATATCAACAGATACTTAACAGACAAATATTTTGACATAGTTTGAGGGTGCCACTTTCCCTCGAAACCCCCCCAAAGCGGATCCCCGAAAGTCAAATTTTTGCACGACCAAATTTACGATGCCTGTGTTTTTTATATCAGTACATATTTCATAGGCAAACATTTTGACAGAGTTTTGGGGTACCACCCCCCAAACGGACCCCCTAAACATCAATTTTTTCAACGGCTTGAGCTAGAGTACTACTTTTTATTTGATATTATGAAACAATGAAGAGACAAAAATTTGGACATACTTTGAAAGTGCCACCCCCTAAAAATCCCAAAATGAACCCCACAAAAATCAATTTTTGAACTACTCAATCTAAGGCTTCAGTCTTCTTGATATTAGTAGGCATTTAAACGACAAAAAATTGACATAGTTTGGGGGTACCACCCCTTCGGAACCTTACCAAATGGATCCCAAAATTTAATTATTTTGAACAGTTTGCACTAGAACGCTAATTTTTTTTGGATATCAGATATTTAAAAGACAAACTTTTTACACAGTCTGGGGGTACCAAACATCTATCCAAAAAATCACTTTTTAAAAGCTAAATTTAACAAAAACTTTAAAACCACCAAAGCTACAAACTTGAACTTTAGGGATCCTATACACCTCCCCGAAAAACACCTTCCAGAAATTACATTTCCCCGAAAAAGACTTGGCCGAAACTACATTATCCCGAATATACATTTCCCTGAACGTGCATTTTCCAGAAATTGCGCTTCCCTGAACATACACTTGCCAGAAATTACATTTTCTTGAACGTGCACTTTCCAGAAATTACACTTTCCTGAACATGCACTTGCCAGAAATTACATTAGCCCGAATGTTCATTTGGCAGAATGTACATTTGGCCGAAATTACTTTTCCCCGAAAGCTTATTTTCCAGAATTTACACTTGCCAGAATGTACATTTGGCCGAAATTACATTTCCCCGAAAGCTTATCTCAGTTTTAAGGCCTTTTAGATTAAATTTCGGTTAAAAAGGTATGTAGTTTAGAACAGCGCAAAACATAAAAATAAAAAAAGTTTTGAACAGATCACAAAATAAGCATAAAAACAACCGAAGGCATTAAGCTAAGTACATGGCTAACCTTTTCACAGGTAGTATAAGTAACGCCAAGAAAAAAAGTTAAAGTTTTGAAGCTTTTGGTGTCAGATTTTTTTGCAACATGCCAAGCATTAAACGCTAAACTGCTTTCGGCTTTGGCCGCGAAACATCTGAAATATAATGTGACCCCACCAGCTGGTTGAAATGCTACTTCTTAACAAGACATGTCTGGTTAAATGATTAGATATAGAGAAATAGAGCCATGCCTTTTTGTTGCGGTATAGATGTGATGAACTTGAGTTGAAAAATTTCTTACAGCAAAAATACATTGGCATAAGCAAAAAAATTTTAATCTGCACTAGAGATGGCGCGGATAACAAAAAATGCATCCGCATGCTGCGGTGCGTCCGCAAACTTTGTCCGCATGCTGCACCGCACCGCATTCAAACAAAACAAAGTTCACGCTGCACCGCGCCGCACCGCAAGTGAAATATCCTTCAAATTTCCACTAACATCAGAAAAAAATTAACCCTCTAGCTTATGACATATAAAAAAATTGATTTTAGGGGTATTATTTCGGAGAGTTTTTAAAAGAGTCGCTCTCTCAAACCACGTCAAAATATTTGTTTTTTAAACATCTGCCGGTATAAAAAAAAGTAATGCCCTAGCTTGAGCCGTTCAAAAAACTAATTTCTGGGGAGTGCATTTGGGGGCTTCTGTGGGAGGGTGGTACCTCCATACTATGCCAAACTATTTGTTGCTTAAATATTTACCAATAAAAACAAAAAACTATCATCCTAGCTTGAGCAATTAAAAAAATTAGTTTTTTAGTGCCTCATTTTGGGGGTTTCTGGAGAGAAGCCTCAAAAAAATTCAGGAGACAAAATTGCATTTGCATCCCAACAAATTTACACAAAAATTAGATATCGATGTTGTGTGGTTTAAAAGAAGAAGAGTGTATAAAATTTAGAAAGCAAAAAATGAAAAAAGAAAAAAAACTCAATGCGGCTAAATATAGCCAAGTGAAATATTCTTTGCCGTACTTAAGCCGTTTTTGAACAAGACCGCTCTTTACACCAAACTTTTGAAGTAGTTTTCGGGTTTTAAACCTGAAGTTACGGGACTCATTGCCTTGAAATTTGGCACAGACAAATAACTTATGAATCTCAAACTGTTGTCAAAATTTCATGTAGCTAGGCCAAACCATTATCGAGTTAGAAGTAAAAGTCTGAAACTTCGCACTCGTTAACTTTGAAAATGGCCGAGTAAAAACTAAAAAACATGCGACATGAGATCAGTCGTTCAATTATAGGCTTGTAGGTGTAATCTGTCTTGTGTGTGCTTTCTATCAGTTTTTCTGCACCATGTTTTGGCAATCAAAAACAGTCTACGTGATGATTCCATGCAACTAGGCTACTGTACTAATCCTGAACCAGTAGCTCAAATAATGAATTATAAGGTATCACGTGCTCTGCATGCTGTCACAAGCTACTACACACTTGTATGAAACTACCCTAAGTATTAATACCTTTGCCGTTTACAAGTGTGTTGGATTGTGGAATAAATTTTGCTACTACGTACCGGTAGGCTATTTTGTCGTTTGAAATTTGTCTAGTCTAGTCCTCGTACTCTACTACATACAGACATAGGCCTACCAGACCTGAGATAGGCTCCAGACATAGGACCGAGATCCTACTTCTTGATGCCATTACCTGTTGACGAATAGCCTACACTGAACTAACTCTTTCATTCTGAAATGCAAGCGCATGTGTAGTAGAAACTGTTGTCTAGCCTTGGGCTAGTACCAATACCATAGGCCTACTGCGTACAGGGAGGGTGTGTCGCTTGGCTTTGTTTTGTGCCTCAACTCTGATGATTGTTTCCAACAAATCTGGTTCTTCTACATTTGTCTGCCTTTGTTTCATCTTCTCACCAACAGGGGTGCCGAAACCCCGGAGAGGGGGGGATGGGGAGATATATCCCTCCAATAATTTGACTGCATTCCCCCCAATAATTTGAGTATAGTCTGCATCTGCATCCCCCCAATAATTTGACTTTGGTGTGCATTTGAGCGCAGGTCTCCACTAGCATTTGGGGAATAAAGTTTTCCTTCTTTTGGTGAAGACCATTTTTTGGTCTTCACTTAATTTGCTCGCCTGAAAAAATCGTGGTCGAGATTCACCCCCCCCCCGAAGTTGAAAATAGGGCAAAATTGGGGTAAAATTGCAAGTTATCCCCCCTAATGCTCAACAAAGATCGGCACCCCTGCTCACCCAACGTCCAAAACCTTTCCTAGTTTAGCCTACCAAAACCAAAATCTTTTTATTAGTGTCAAAAAAAAAACACGTTCAGCCGATCAAAACTACGTTTCTTGCAGCCAAAATAGCCGATTCTAGGATGCTCCAAATTCTGAAAAAATAAGCTTGAACCGAAGGCACCTTTTACAGTTTTAGTAGCATGCATTGTCTTCAATTCATATAATACTGTAGTTACATTCAGACTAACCATTGTTGTTCATAAAAAGAAAATCACCAGCAATAATTGTAAAAAAATGTAAAAAAATTTTTGTACGCGGTGCTGCGCTGATGCTGTGACGTAATGCAGATTTTAGTTGCCACGCTGCGCGGCGCACCAACAACAGCGCGCGGCCGCGTACGCTGCGCTGTTGCCATCTCTAATCTGCACCACTCTTAAGATCAAGCTGAATAAAATGATGCTAAAATGCCAGGTAGAGCGTAACCCTTTCCCACGTGGATGCTTCATTGTAATCTAATTACGCGATTTTAACGTTTCTCTTCTTTTTTTCTCCTCTTCAATTCTCTTCTTTTTTCTTCACGCGTCATTTTCCAGTCTACTAATAAAGAGTCAATGGTCGGAGTGTCGGGTATAAATTTAATGTAAATTAGCGTATAACGATATCAAAAGCAGAGGTGGAGTCCTCGAGGACGTCCTTGGCCTCGAGGACACATTTTGAAGTCCGTGGCCTTGGCCTCGAAGCCTCCAGTCCTTGGCCTTGGCCTCGAAGCCTTAGGTCCTCGAAAATTGCCCGGTCCTCGGCTCGAGGACAGCACTATTTTTTGAACCGTTGAAATTTTGTTGGAAAACGCCAGAAACCTCGCGGAAAATTTGCAAATACCTTTTTTGTTTTCCGCAATTGGAGCATAGGCTTACCCAAGCGGGTCTCCCCTTCCAATTGAAAGTTCACCAATCACAAAAATGTGACAAAAAAGCCTATTGTTTCTTCAGTTTCAGTTTCTTTTTAGCATTTTTCGCTTACACCAGTAGCGAACAACAATATTGAAGACCAGGGGCCCAGGGACCCCCTCAATTCAATTTTTGCCTGCCAATTTAAACATAAACCCGGAAGAAATGGATAGTTTTCGTTCTAAAAGTTGCTATCTCAGAATCATATTTAGCCTTTTTATGAACGTGCTGTAATGCATTAACCAAGGTCGGATTTACCACAATATGGCGCAGTACCAGCTTAGGGCCCTGCGCTCAAATCTTAAGACTTTTTGTGGTCCTCACCTACATTTGGCACAAAATGTTGCAAAAATCTCCAAAGTGCCAGGGGCCCAGCGTAATGTAAATCCGGCCTGGCAATAACATGGTTAGTATGCGTAACCATCTATTGCACTGTTTTTAAATAACAATTCATTAATTTACCTCCACCTCGCCAGTTTTTACGTACAAAATACTTTTTAAAAAAATTAGCGATGGAAAATGCTGATTGAACAAATTGTTGAACTTCGATTGAGGGGGCCTGGGCCCCCTGGCCTAACATGCACTTCTATAACTGGTTATTTTCATGACAAAACAAAAATCTCTTAAGAAAAATCTTCAACTGGGTTTTCATTTACTGCTAAAATGTTGCACGAGAAAATGCACCTTACTTCCCCCTACCTGAACCAAATCACGTACAATTAAACTTTAACTCCAAAATGCAAGATGTTAAACGTGTTTTGGACTTAAATTGCAACTATAGAAGAAGGATTAAACAAATTAATTTTTTTAATTGGCTTTCAAATGTCAAAATCTAGTGCTTTCAAATGGCTTTAAAAATGTGAGAAATGTGATTCAATGGCATTAAAATAGCTTTTTTTCCAAAAAATTACGAAAAATTGCCCAACAACCGGACTCCCAAAGCCTCCGGCCGCTGGGGGCCTCGCCCCCAGACCTCCCGTCTGTGATACGTTTGAGTTACGCTGGCTTTCTCAAAACGTTTCCAAAGTTACGTATTTGCACTTTTCCACTATATTAGTTTAAACCCTCTCCTTTTGCAAAATTCTGGTTAAGTGCCAACGCCCAACAGGCCAATTTTTGATGACGTCATTGCATGTGATTTGTGGTTTGGGCTCCCCAATCAAAAATTCTGGCTACGCCTATAAATTGGAGATTGCCTGAAAAACTTTTTTGAAGACTTTTTTTTTGGAGAACACTTGCGGCTGTGTCCTTGGTCCTCGGCCTCGAGCATTTCTGTCCTTGGCCTCGAGAGGGTCTGTCCTCGGAAAGGCTGTCCTTGGCCTTGGCCTCGGATTTTTTTTGCGTCGTTGGCCTTGGCCTCGGATTTTTTTTGTGTCCTTGGCCTTGGCCTCGAGCCTTGTGTCCTTGACTCCACCTCTGATCAAAAGGGCTCAGTATGTGTAACTGTAAGCATCGGGTATACAAAACAAAGGCCTGGCACCGATAATGTAGCTACGAAAAATTATTAGCCGTTATCAACGCGGTTGCATACAAAACATACTGTCACAAGGCTATGAATACAAAAGCTAACTATGTACAGTACAGCAGCACCAACATTACAAACCAAGTTTAATTGTATACTGGTACAAATCTTAATGGTTATCTCTCAAGGTTAGACCAAAACTCACCCAACATCATGAAGCTTAAACAACACCAACAGTGAACTGTTATGATGACGAAGAAATGGCAACTCTGTGTGCTTTCAAGCGTTGACCACGAGGACGATGTTAGTTACTTGGTACTGTGTAAACAAACGAAGATCCCTGTTCATTACGTCTCGGTTTGCTCTTACGTATTTTGTTGTATGAAACATACAGTAACATGAACAATTTTCATCAAAACAACTTACCAATATTGTAGTAATCCAAAAATAAACACTTGGTCCCCTTGCCCATTTTATGTACTTAATTTTTCATCCCTGTCTGTTAGCCCACTTGGTCCCCTTGCCCATTTTATGTACTTAATTTTTTATCCCTGTCTGTTAGCCCACTTGGTCCCCTGTCCAGAGTTAATTTTTTTTTTCCGGGTTACTTTGGTCACAATTGCGATTATGTTTCACAATCCTATTTTGATTTTAACTTTATGGGCTAGTTTACTTAGATTTTGAATTTCGGTTTACAGGCAAGCTTAGTTTAGTTTTTGAATTTCGGTTTGCAGACAAGCTTAGTTTAGTTTTTGAATTTCGGTTTGAACGTCAGCTCTGCCGATGAGCGTTGATATTACACGAAACTCGAGTCCAGAGCAGTACGCGGGGAAAAAAAAAGTTTGGGTCTGCCTTTTTAGCAGCTGAAGTTACGAGATGAAGACGTTAGCCTATACCGATAGCTTGGTTATTCAAATTTACCGGTTGAGTTAGCCTAATTCAGGGATCAAAATTCTTTGCATTGTGTCGACTCCTCTTCACACTGATGATGAAGTCAGTTGACTTCAAAACACGGAAATGCTCCCGAGATAGGGAGGTCCGCCTCACCTGCGTCACTAGGGGTTGAAATGATTACCCATTTCGACGCGGAGACAGCATTAAGGTGTTGTCAAATGAAGTAGGATTGTAAGACGTGATGTCTCCAGTAGCGTAGCCAGGGGGGGCGGGGGGGGGGCTATAGACCCCCCATTGGCCTGCCGACCAAAATGCAGAATAAGAAAAATACCACGTTTTTAGCACTTCTAAGACTCTCTTTTGCACTGGATTAGACTAAAAGATGATTTAAAGCATAGATTGAAACGTTTATTTGGGGGGGGGCTAATGGACCGCCGACCAAAATGCAGAATAAGAAAAATATCATGTTTTTAGCACTTCTAAGACTGTCTTTTGCACTGGATTAGACTAAAAAATGCTTTAAAGCATAGTTTGAAAGGTTTATTAAGGGGGGGCTAATAGACTGCCGACCAAAATGCAGAATAAGTAAAATACCACGTTTTTAGCATTTCTAAGACTGTCTTTTGCACTGGATTAGACTAAAAATGCTTTAAAGCATAGTTTGAAACGTTTATTTAGGGGGGGGGGGCTAATGAACTGCCGACCAAAATGCAGAATTAGGAAAATACCACGTTTTTAGCCAGTAGCGTAGCCATGGGGGCGGCGGGGGCTATAGCCCCCCCCCCCCCATTGACATGTCGACCAAAATGCAGAAAGGGAAAAACCCTACATTTTTAGCACTTTGAGACTGTTTTATGCACTGGAGTGGACTAGATAGTGATTTAAAACATCTTTTGAAACATATGTCCAGGGGAGGGCTAATTTGTCAAAAATAAAACCAACAAATAAATGAAACCTTTGATAAATGGTAAGAAATAAGCAATCAAATTTGATCGCAAGTGTAAAAATGCTGAACATACGTGAGATCAACAAATATACTATAAACTAAGGAATAGGGGGGGGGGCTATTCAGTATTTGTATAAGTATTTTAAATTTAAAATTAATATTTTGTATAATATAATATAAAGTATTTGTATAATATTTTAAATTTATAAGATTCTATTTGAATAAGTCTATTTGGTGATAGGCCTATGCAATAACGGTAGGCCTAGTGGCAATAACGGTAGGCCTATTCAAAAACGGTAGGCCTAGTGGTAGGCCTATTCATAGTTGGTGGTGGAATCTTTTAACTTTTGGTTCAAGCCTTCCCCCTATTTGGTCAAATCCAACTTTTTCTTGAAGATTTTATTGCAATGAAGCCAGATAGTGTTCAGCTGGGTTTAGTTGGCAAAATAATTTGCCGTTTCGAGGAGAAAGGTTTTAGGCTTTGTGCCATGAAAATGACGACTGCCAGTAAAGATTTGCTAGAAATGCACTTTGCAGATCTCAGTTCAAAACCATTTTTCCCAAAACTTGTTGAATTTATGTTGTCTGGGCCAGTTGTGGCAATGGTTTGGGAAGGAAAAGGAGCAGTTAAAACTGATTGTAAAATGCTTGGAGAGACTAAACCTGTTGATTCTCTTCCTGGAACAATTCGTGGAGATTATTGTATTGACATTGGGAGAAACATATGTCATGGATCTGACTCTGTGGAAACAGCAAGGAAAGAAATAGTTTTATGGTTTAAAGAAGGTGAACTTTACAATTATTGCTGTGCTAACAACTCTTGGGTGTATGAATAAGAAGGCTACTTCAACCTGACACTCAGCACTCTTTTAGTGTTTTGTGACTACATAGCAGGATCTGACATTAGTCGTTTTTGTATTTTTGTGTGCATAGTTGGATCTGACTTCTTTTTTTTTTTTTTTTTTTTTCTGTAGGCCTACCTTTTTGTCTAAATTTATAATTACCAGTATATTGAAAGATACTTTTCACATGTTTTCATTTTAAATCCAAAACAACTTTTTCTGCATATTTTGTGGCTGATTTTAAATTTGCTATTTTGTCTAACTAGTGTAGAATCTTTCATTGGTTTGACTGCTTGATAATGCCAGTTAAATGTCCATGTGAAATGTGTTTAAGACCTTGTAAAAGGAACCAGCGTGCTATTCAGTGTGATATGTGTGGTGGATGGAGTCATCTCAAATGCACAGTCATTAGTCCCCTTAAATTTCACACTCTTTGTTCTTCTACTGAACCATACCTCTGCCAAAATTGTTACAGTGAATTGTTTCCTTTTCAAACCCTAGATGATAAGCAATTGTTAAATGAAATGAGAAATGATGACAAACTAAACTTTGATATTAATCACACAAATAATTCGTTTTTTCCAGCTAAATGCTTACAGGTAGACAACAAGATAAAAAGCTTACTAAATGATTTAAATTCTAGTTTGGTTGACTCAAAATACTGCTCACAGGCCGAAGCCAATATTATTAACAAAAAGTGTAAATTTTTCTTGCTTTGCGTGAATATAAGAAGCTTAAATGCAAATTTTGATAAATTGAATGAACTTTTAACAAATTATGATATCTTACCTGATATCATTGCTATAAGTGAAACCAAACTTAAATTGTTACAGGTATACAATGCAAAGTTAAGTGGGTACCATTTTTACCACAAAGGCACAACTACAAGATGGGGAGGAGTAGGATTGTTTATTAAGGAGTCTTTATCAATTTCAATTTGCAAGGAGTTTGATTTAAACATTCCTAACTGTGAAGATATGTGGATTCAACTAGATTTAGGGAATAACAAAAAATGTATAGTGGGGGTAATTTACAGACACCCTAAACAGAAATTATCAGAGTTTTGCAAGAGTTTTGAATCAACCATTGAAAAATTGAATAGTAGAAAATTGATGTATTATATCGGAGGAGACTTCAACGCAGATTTGTTGAAAAGTAACTCTGATATCAATATTAAAGATTTCATGAATTTAACATATAGCTTAGGCTGCATTCCCTTAATTACACTCCCGACAAGAATAACCACTACAAGCTCAACTCTTTTAGATCATGTTTATACAAACAATGTAGTGGGTGAACACAAAAGTTTTATTCTGGTGGAAGATGTAAGTGATCACCTGCCAGTAATGGTGTGTTCTAATTTAAGCCTGCCCAAGAGTGAAAAATCAACTGTCACCCTAATTCGTGATACAAAAAATTTTGAAGTAGAAAAATTTCTAGACAAATTAACTGAAGGAATGGAGCTATTAGGTGATATCAAAGAGGAATGCATTGACAACTACACTGAGAAGTTTATTGACGTTTTTCATAAGACTTTAAACATACATGCACCATTACAAAAACAAAGCAGAAAGGAAACAAAACTAAAAAACAAACCATGGTTATCCAAAGGAATCCTTATATCAATCCAGCAAAAAAATTTATTGTACAAAAGAGCCCTTAAATTAAATGACAGTAATACATGGGCACAATACAAAGTCTATAGAAATAAACTGACTCATATTAAGGAATATGCAAAACGACTTTACATTAAAAATTTAGTGAATGATAATAAGCATGACACCTCGTCGCTTTGGAAAATTATAAATAAAATTATTCACTTGAAAAATGTGAAGAAAAATAACATCCCTAATAAAATGTATGCTTCCAAAAGTGAAAGTGCACAAGGTCCACATGCCATCAGTAACTTGTTCAATAAATATTTCATAGAGATAGGAGTTAACCTTGCGTCTACAATCGAAACACCAGCTATAATTGATGGCAAATTTAATGCCACATCTTTGATTCAGAGTAGTTGCAATTCGTTTTTTCTAGAACCAATAGTTGAAGAAGAAGTAGTAAATTACATCAGAGCTATGAATCCATCAAAAAGTACAGGAAGACATGGAATTCCTGCAAAGTATATAAAAATCTCAGGCTCTGTTATAGCTCCAGTTCTAACTAACATTTTTAATGCATGCATATCAACAGGATATTTTCCAAAAGTGTTAAAAACCGCTGAAGTTGTTCCAATTTTCAAAAAAGGCGGAAGAGAGTTATGCAGTAATTATCGCCCTATTTCTATTTTAAATCCTTTTGCCAAACTTTTTGAAAAGTGTCTGCTTAATCAACTAAACAATTATTTTGTGAGCAATAATTTGATTAGTCCAAACCAGTATGGTTTTAAGAAAAATTGCTCAACAAATGAAGCTGTTTTAGATATTTACAATAAGCTACTTGACAATATGGATAAAAAGCTCATTACATGTTCTATTTTCTTAGATTTAAGAAAAGCATATGATACCATCAATCACACAATACTGATCAAGAAAATAGAAAAGTATGGAATTAGAGGATTACCATTACAGTTACTAGCAAGTTACCTGACTGACCGTCAACAGTATACAATTGTAAATCAATATAAATCCAAGTCAAGAGATGTTATTTGCGGTATTCCTCAGGGATCAACTCTAGGTCCGTTGTTATTTAATATTTACATCAATGATCTACCACTTGCCTCAAATTCCACAATTCATCTTTTTGCTGATGATACAAACCTTACTCTCTCCCATTCTAATGTTTCAACACTGCAACAAAATATTAATGATGAATTAGTCAATGTAAGCAATTGGTTCAAATTGAATAAATTATCAATTAACTTTAATAAAACTGAGTTTATGGTAGTGACAACAAAACAAAATAAACCTGAACTCAAAGTATCAATAGATAATAATCCAATCAAGCAATCACATCACATAAAGTATCTGGGTGTTCTCATAGACGACAATCTAAACTGGAAACAACAAATCAAGGAACAATGTTCAAAGGTAGCAAGGGGATCTTGGGCCCTTAATCAATTAAAACACTTTGTAGATGAGCAAACCTTAAGATCTGTTTAGCACTGCCTCATATACTCTCATCTACAATACTGCATAAGTAGTTGGGGGACTGCTTCAAAATCAACATTAGCACCTCTCTTTATTCTGCAAAAAAGAAGCATCAGATTGTTAACTGGAAGTGGATATCGTGAAAGCATACTAATCCTTTGTTCTATCGAGCTAAATGCTTAAAACTCAAGTATATTTACTCTCTGGAAACTGCAAAGCTAATGTACAAAATTCACAATAATGTATTATCTTTTGCAAATTCAGATAAGTTTAACCTAATAAAAAACTGCTATACACATAAGACAAGATTGAGCCACAAAAACAACTTCTTTCTTCCAAGAACTAGAACAAGATTAGGGCAAAAGTCTCTATCATTCGCAGGAATTAAAGTTTGGAATGAAATTCCAAGCAGTATGAAAGAAGTTTCATTCTACAGATTTAAAAAAGCTGTTAAAGCTCATTTTTTACCAACCTATGAAACCGATAAAAGCTAGAATAACAGCTTTCTATCAGCAATGCAGTAGTAATTACAGGAATCATAGTTGCATATTTATGCTTGAGTTCAACAATAACCTATTCTTTGCTTGAATAACATGAGTTTGGTGCATTCATCTATCACACATTTATTACAATACGTCATCTCTCATTTTGATGTGCCCATTGAATTATTAGTAATTTTGCAATAACTGACTGAGGTTGATATATACTGGTATTGGAAATTGTACCAGTACTAATGACATATTAGCAAACAATACAAAACAAAGCAAGAAGTTTTTTTTTCACTCCAACTGCCCACTTTAAATTTTATAAAACATAAATAAGCATTATGAACTTTATTAATTTTATTTCCTTCCAATCTGTAGTTACAGCATTTTTATTTTTTAGTATGCTTAGAGTCAGAACAATTCTAATGTTGTCTTGCATTTTCTTTACATGGTGACTGTGAGTTTTGTGTATACACTGTACAAAATGTACATATCTTTGCAACACTTTGTTTTAATTTTGCGTAAAATTTTTTATCATAGAAAGTAGCAGACTGAGAAAATCTAGAAGCTGTTTTTTTTTTTAACCTTAACTTGGTGAGGTGGCAGTAGACTTAGATGACCTTTCGGTCCTTCGCTGTCTCCTCACCAAGTGACTAAATATCGCTTTGACTCTGCAAGTTTGTGTGTTTGGTTTTAAAGGAATTGCATATTTCGATGCTTTGGTGATAGACCTAGAGGAAGTTGCAGTTTTTTTCTTGTGATATGACGTCACTTGGTAAATAAATAAATATGATGATGATGATGATGATGATGATGATTTGTTAATTACCAATGATTTCTCTCAAATCTCTTTTCATTAGATTATTTTTCACTATAAACTGTTTACGAATTAGATTACTCCGTGTGAGTTTTATTGAAGTATTCGATTCTATAATTTACCAGCATCTAAACAAGAGAACTACATTTTACCATTAGCCACCTCCCAAATAGCCCATTTATGCTTCCAGTTTAATCTTGTTTGCACTGTCAATTTCTAAGCCACGTTTTAAAATCATTATTTTTTCATCAAAATAGCCCTAAAATGAAGTTATTTTTGCAAAAAAATGCAAAATTTTCGATCGCTGGGGGCTCCGCCCCCAGACCCCCGTGCCTTCGGCGGCTGGGGGCTTTGCCCCCAAACCCCCAGCCTCCGGCAGCTGGGGGCTCCGCCCCCAGACCCCCATTGGCCTCTGGCGGCTGGGGGCTCCGCCCCCAGACCCCCCAAACAGCCCTCCCCATTGCGAATTTCTGGCTACGCGCCTGGATGTCTCTGTGAACTATAAAATTAGTTCTGCCTATTTCACTTCAGGAATAATTTAACTTGCAAAAATAAACAATTTCCGTAAACCCGACGTAAAACTTCCTTTAAAAAACTACTCAAAACCAACCAACACTAAACAACTAAACCGTCCTAACTTAGTCCTAATCTAGAACTAGATGGGAGTTTGCCAGCAAACCCAGTGAACGACCGACGCATAGCTAATGCTGTGACGCTCAAAAGTACTTTTTGTCTACCGTAAAATCAGCAATTATTTAAAAATATCTGATTATGAAACCTCCAAAAAAGTGGAGTCAAAATATTTGTCAGTTAAATATCTCCTGATATCATAAAACACAGGTACTCTAGCTTGAGCCGTTCAAAAAATTAATTTTTGGGGGTCCATTTGGGGGGTCCCCGGGGAGGTGGCTCCCCAAACTATGTCAAAATATTTGTCTGCTAAATATCTACTGATATCAAAAAAAAGTAGAACTCTAGCTCGAGCCATTCAAAAAATTGATTTTTGGGGAGTCCATTTGGGGGGGTCCCCGGGGAGGTGGCACCCCCAAACTATGTCAAAATATTTGTCTCTTAAATATCTACTGATATCAAAAAAAAGTAGACCTCTAGCTTGAGCCATTTAAAAAATTGATTTTTGGGGGTCCCTGGGGAGGTGGCACCCCCAAACTATGTCAAAATATTTTTCTGTTAAATATCTACTGATATCAAAAACAACTAGCACCCTAGCTTGAGCCGTTCAAAAAATTGATTTTTGGGGGGGTTTCCAGTGGAGTTGCCCCAAAAAATTTCGGGAGAAAAAATTGCATTTGCAGCTCAATAACTTTACACAAAAATTAGATTTCGATGTGTTGTGGTTTAGGAGAAGAAAAGCGTACAAAATTTAGGAAGAAAAAAGAAAAAAAAAGAAGTAAACCTCATCGCGGCCAAAAGTGGGTTGATTGGGATGAAAGGGTATGTTGAGACATATAACCCTATGAAATATTTTTTGCCGTACTTAAGCCATTTTTGACTGAGACCGCTTTTTACGCCAAACTTGTGGGGCGGTTTTCAGGTTTTAAAACCGACGTCATGCGACCTATTGCCTCGAAATTGTGTACCAACATACAATTCATTAATCTCAAACTGCTGTCAAAATTTCATGTAGCTAGACCCAACCGTTCTCGAGTTATAAGCAAAAGTTTGAAATTTTGCACTCGTTAGTTGGAAAATGGCCGAGTAAAAACAGGGGAACACGCGACGCGAGCGTCGGTCGTTCCAATGACTAAAAAGTTTCATATTCCCACAATGCACTAGCGCAGTGTTTCCAACATTCAGACAAAAACTTAACGGAGTAAAAAAAGAAATCACGGCAGTCACAGAAGCAGCGTTTTTATTTCATCGAATTTTTTTTTCAATAAGGGAAATGAAATATGAGTAATAAAAAGTGATATTTTATCATTCCCGAATATGTGATTAATTGCAAATTTTTGCTGTTGAATAATTTCCTTATGAAGAGTAAAATAAAGAATTTAAACCACAAATACGTGGAAAGTGGGACCAAAGCACCTCCTTGTTTTGTGAATGAAAAATCTTTGCATTTTTTGACAAAAGCTTGATTTTTTTTGATATTAGCTTGAAGAGCTATTCGAGAAAAGTCGCCATAATCAAGCGAGTGGGGAAGGGGGTGGCTTACTGGCTATGCGACGCCACTTCGTCTCGCTTATGCTCGTGTTTTTCTTTTTTGCGCATCTTCTCATCATTAGCATGTTTTTCTGTTATAAAACAATTAACAATCATAGTGCGGTTGCGTGTATTGCGTTCAAATCGTTAAACATTAATTTGCACAAATTAAGTTAATTACATTGAACCAGAGTTTACTGGTACTATAATTTAGTACACAATGAAAAGCATGATCCGAGAACAGCTAGTTCTTCAAGCAGGCGCGTCGATATCTCCAAATCTTTGGGTTCTCCAATTTAATAACCACAGCTTTTTTTAGCAAAATCTTACGAATTTTGTTTGCATTGTTTGCCCATCGTAGATTTTGTTTGCGTTGTTCGTACGTCGCAATAGCACATATGATGCAGCTTTTTTGTTTTTATTTTTTGGTGGTATGCCGTTTAGGAGATGAGAGTATAATATTTTGGAAGAAAAAGGAAAAAATCCCGGCCGAAAATGGATAGGTGGAGATAAAAAGGTATCTTGAGATATATAACGGTGTAAAATATTTTTTGTGGTATTTTTTGAATGCGACCTCTATCACGCCAAACTCTTCGGACCCTAAATCCAATATTACGTGATCTATTGTGCAGAGGTGGAGTCAAGGACACAAGGCATGAGGCCAAGGCCAAGGACACAAAAAAATTTCGAGGCCAAGGCCAAGAACAGACCTTCTCGAGGCCAAGACCAAGGACATAGACGCAAGTGATCTCAAAAAAAAAAAAAAAAGGTCTTCAAAAATTTTTTTCAGGCGATCTCTACTTGAGGAAACCAAAAAAAAGGTCTTTGCAGATTTTCCGCAAGGTTTCTGGCGTTTTCCAACAAAATTTCAACGGTTCAAAAATAGTGCTGTCCTCGAGCCGAGGACCGAGCAATTTTCGAGGACTTGAGGCTTCGAGGCCAAGGCCAAGGACTTAAAAATGTGTTCTCGAGGACGTCCTCAAGGCCAAGGACGTCCTCGAGTACTCCACCTCTGCTATTGCGTCGAAATTTAGTACAAGCAAACATCTTGTTATTTTGAAACTGCAGTAACTTTTTGGTTAAAAATATTTTTGATTTTTCCACTGTATGTTCCGCAGTGGGGTAGCTAAAGGGGCCGGCCCGCTTTAGTTGGTACCATTTTAGGTGAAACCTTTTTAAGATGATATAAACAAAATTTTGATGTAAAAATTCATAAAATAGCAGCAAAATTTCCTTAGCAGTAAAATAACAGCAAATTTATACAAATCCTCTGAATTTATTTTGCAACTTTGTGAATCGTCAGTTTAACAAAAACAAAATTTTTCAACATACCTTAGTAAAAAACAACAATTATGCACAAAAGTACGTCGGTACCGGTAAATTGCTATTAATGTTATTTTGTTTCAAAAATTGTGCAAAATTGTTTCTGCAGTGGGCTTCGCTCCGTATTTCCGATATTTTATGAAAGGGGCCGTGTTTGGGTCAAAATTTTCGATGCACCAGTGTGCCAGGTTTTCCACTTTGAAAATCGTTCCACCAAGCCTGTCCGTACTAGTTTAAGGGTTGACACCGTCCATTAAGTGCCCGCCTGGATGGCACCATTTTTAGCGCCGCCACTGCCGTTCCGTACTTGTTAGCGTAGCAACTTCCACTACTGCGCTAAATAATCAACCTGGTTCCCCATAGCCTAGTTTATCCTCAATGGCGCAACGCAGTACCATCGCCAGAGCAACGGAAGTGAGGGAGCACTAGCCGAAAGTGGGGGGCACTAAAATAAACTGAACTTTTGCACATATAAAAACTGATATTTTACGGTTACAAATTATGCGCTATTTCAACGATTTCGTATTCATGTCTAAAACAAGAGACTTATAAGGCCCGCAGCTTTTCTTAGCTCGTTTTTTTTTCGGCCAATACAATTGCTTGAAAAATCTATCTGTAGCAGTGAAGCCGACCAAAAGCGCAACCAGGATTTTGCTAAGTGGTAACTTGAACCAAGCGTAAATTTTTTCGGCAAAAACTTGTCTGATTTAAGCTTCGTACTGAACAAACTGATTCAACTCAAGCGTATCACAGAGGGAGGTAGAGACTCCAGCCGCTGGGTGATTTTTGTGGTTTTGAAGAAAAACAGGATTTCAATGCCATTTTAATCATACAGGGTGTCTCAAAAGCAAGTATATACTTTAAAATTTAAATTACAATCTAATGGCTAATTCAAATTTATTAACTACCTACAAAAATATTCTATAAACTACTAGAAACAGATTACCATCCTAATATCTCGTTGAGTTTACTTAGTGACAAGATATCGGACCTCAACGTGGGAACCAACAATTTTGAGACATTTCAGCCACCTTTTGAGGCATTGTACCGCCACCTTTTGAGGCATTGTATCGATCAGTGGTCGAGTGGATAGAGCGTCTGCTACTGAAGCGGTAGACTCTGGTTCGATTCCCGGTCGGGTCAAACCAAAGACTATAAAAATTGGTATTCACAGCTTCCCTGCTTGACGTTCAGCAATCAAAGGGATAGTGTGAAGCCTCCGCCGTGTGTGGTAGACAGGTGGGCAGGTGGCAGCTTGACTCGAAGACCGAAAGGTCACTTCGCTGTCTCCTGGCCAAGGCAACTTGGTGAATAAAATGTAACTACAATTACAAAAAAAAAATTACAATTTTCGCCCGACACTTTGCAATAAATCTTGTGTAACTAGTCCACATGATACTCTAATTTTTTGTTCCAGCCCTTCAAGGTTTTGTGGCCCTGTGGAGTAGACTTTACTCTTAAGAAAACCCCAAAGAAAAAAGTTGAATGGAATTTAGTCAGGTGAACGAGCGACTTTACCCCTTTACGAGCAATTCAACCCTGACTTAACCCCATTCAACTTTTTTCTTTGAGGTTTTCTTAAGAGTAAAGTTTATTTCACAGGGCCGCAAAACCTTGAAGGGCTGGAACAAAAAGTTAGAGTATCATGTGGACTAGTTACACAAGATTTATTGCGAAGTGTCGGGTGAAAATGCCTCAAAAGGTGGCTGAAATGTCTCAAAATTGTTAGTTCCCACGTTGAGGTCCAATATCTTGTCAATAAGTAAATTCAACAAGATAATAGGATGGCAATCTGTTCGAAGAATATTTTTGTTGCTATTTGACAAATTTGAATAAGCCAATAGATTATTGTTCAGATTTAAAAGTGTATTTTTTCTTTTGAGACAACCTGTATTTCGCAAGTTTTTGACCCCGCATGAATTACTATTACAGTAAATTGCTAAACTTCAGAAGTCATCGATAGAATTGAATTGCCTAGACCCTTCTGCCCCCCATTATACGTGCTTTCAGTCAAGTCCAAAACATGTTTAAACGATTGTGTGTTTGGGTTAAATCTTCTAAATGACTTTGCTAAAAGGGGCTAAATCCCCTTCAGCCCCTTCCCCTGGTTGCGCCACTGACTGTGGCCTAAAAAATCTTAAGTGTGCTCTAAAAAAATTAAAAAGCTGTTTTTTTTTAAATGTTTTCACGTCTTGTTTCAGGTCATAATCAATAACGAAGTATCGGTACCGATTCAATAGGCTTACAACCCAATTCTGCGACACATTTGTAAAGGCGTGTTAATAAGACGGATTATTGTGTCACATTTTTGTACAGCAGTTGTTGGCTAGCAATTTTAAAAGATTCGAGAAAACGTCAAACGAGAATTACGTTTGAACGTTATTATTCCTTTTTCCATTATTGCTTGGTGTCTTGTCGTTACGTGATGTTCCAAAAACGTGTTTTGAATAAACCAAATCGAGGGGGAGCACAACCAGTCGTTAGGGGGGGCATGACCCCCTGCCCCCCCGTAGCGACGGCACTAGTCCATCCCAGCATTAATTATTTTCTTCAACCGCAAAGCTCTTTGGCTTTGGTACAACAGTTGCCAATTAACTTTTTACTACACGCAAAACAGCAAAGGGAAAACGTTCTTTAGCCTACCTTCCTCTGACGCTTCAAGTCTCAGCTTGCCCTCGCCCTCAGTACCCTGCTATAACAGTCAGGACTTTCCTCATCTACAGCGTTAGTGAGAGACACACAAACACAATAATAAAATTGTGACGTACACTCATAACAATTGTGCAGTACCGGTGCATTGGCTAAGTGTAATACATACTCGTATTCAGAGATGGGCACGCGCTACTACAAAACTAGCACCACTCCCGCTATCGCTACTTGCCCTAAAAAGTAGCGTCGCTACCGCTACCCGCTACTCGTCTTCAAAAGTAGCGCGCTACCGCTACTTTTCCACAAAAGTAGCGGCGCTACCCGCTACCGCTACTTTGAACAACGTGTGGATTTTTTTTGCAGTGACTTATGAGTAATTGAGTATATAATGGAATAATTAAGAAGATAAATTAGATTATCATCGACTGTCTTGTGAATAGCGTAGCTGAAAAACTATAGATTTTTTGAAATCAGTATATTTTGGGTTTGGGTTGACTGTTTGTATGTTTTTACTTACGATACTTTCAACTTCATTTGCTCTCAAACATAGTTGGAACATAAAGTGACGTAAATTTCATTTAGTATAAAGTGGCATATCTATTTTGGTTTGGTTAAAAGTTAACTTTTAGTTTAAATTAGATCACTATTATTAATAACCGATCAGTGGTCGAATGCATTGAGCGTATACTGCTGAAGCGGTAGACTCGAGTTCGATTCCCGGTCGGGTCAAACCAAAAGACTATAAAAGGTGGTATTCACAGCCTCCCTGCTTGACGTTCAGCACTAAAAGGGACAGTGTGAAACCTCCGCCGAGAGTGGTAAAACATAACCAATACACTGAAAACAATTTAATGCAATACCGGTATGCGCTGCGCAATGGCGACGCGTTTTGACCTTGCTCAAATCTCATCAGGCGGCACTAACACAATATGTACATCACTTAAAACAAAATACACACATAGTGCGATTGAGTTAAAATTCAGGTAGAAAATTACTACAGTATACGTCGGTAGCAGCTTGACTCGAAGACCGAAAGGCCCCTTCGCTGTCTCCAGGCCAAGGCAACTGGGTAAATAAAATGTAATCACAGTTAAGCCTATACAGTAAGAAAAATCATTAAAATCAACTATGGCAGTATAGAAAAGATTAAGAGAACGCCATTGATTATCTGCAAATGAGTTGAATCAGATAGTGCTCTTCAAATTTTTTTTTTCTGCTAAGGCTAGCTTTGGTCCAAATTTGTTTTTTAAATTTTGAGCAAAACTGAGGTTCGTGTTCTTATAAAACTAATATTGTTCTTTCAAAAAAAAGTATTCAATACATAATTCACGACGTTTTTGTGGTCAAAAATAGAGCGCTTATATTATTTAGATCAGTAAATCTCAAACCTTTTTTTCAAAGCGAACCAAAGTTATTGAAAAAGTCAAATGTTTGACATTAACGAGCCATTTTTGCGGAATGTGCGGTGAAAACCCAAAAAAAGGTTTTCACTTCGGGAATCCACATATTTCAGCGCGTTTGCTGAGTCATTTTTTATTATTGCTTTATGGTTTTATGCATATTTTACTCTTTGTGGATGTCTGCAAAAAGAAACCAAGCGACCCAAAAGAATTTTTAGGCGACCCACTTTTGGGTCGAAGCTTATAGGTTGAGAACCATGGATTTAGATTGCTCAAATTACACCTATGCTGCTTCGTATTTTTCATTAATTGTACATATTTATTGTTGAAACAAAAACAAACACTAAATCAACCCTGAACATTGCTCTGCAAACAAGCAAACAAAAAAAATGGTTTGACAGCAACCACAAATCAGAGTAATAGAACTGCTAGAAACGCAACTTAATTGATTTTTGGAAACACTGTTTGTTACGCATGACTTCGCACTTTCACGGTTAAATGCAAATTTTTGATTATATCCAAATAAGGACATATTTGAAACGATAGGAGTTAACTGTTTTTGAAATTGTAATCTCTGTGGACAGTTGAATTTTGCCGGCATAGAGTGAGCAGTGACAATTTTCTTTAAATCGCACGCACGCCTGCAATTAGTTTTATGAACGCTAACCGTTTTTGTTTGCTCGCCTTTGCTAGAGATATTAAGAAACTTCGCATAGTATTGTATTTTGCCGATGGTTTTAGAATTAAGTTTAGCGTTTCCTTTGTTTTTAAGCTGGAGCGTTTGAGTTCTGATTTTGTGTTTACGTTTTCTAAGCTACTGAATATCAATTATTTTCATTCTTGTGAAGTCTTGTTTCTCAAAGGCAGAAAGTTAAGATCCAGTGAGTGCGCATTTCGAGACAACAACACTCATTCTGTGAGCGGCAGTAACAAGAACTCCCTTAAATTTTTTTTCAAAGTTTATTTATTTGTTTTGTTTATTTGTTATTTTATTTTGATCTTCAACTGAAATAAACCTTGTTTATATGTTTACTTAAAATTGACGGAAAAAGCTACCGCATTTCGATGAAGACCTTTTTTTGGCTTTCACTTAAAATTAACGAAAAAAATTACTGCATTTTGTTGTTTTCAAACCGCACCCCCAAAAAATCTTTTTTGTGCCCCCTCCTTACAAGCACACTACTCTGGTGCCGGGCCAGCCTCTAACTGTCTAATGCGGCCCAAGCAAGCGCAAGTCTCTAATCCGGTGCCAACTGCATCTTTGCATTTTTGTAGTTCGCTTTTTGCCAACAGACCTACTACCAGTTTATAATAACTAACCTACAGCCAGGACCTCAGAAAGAAATTTTTCCAGGGGTACGAAGGTCGATACCGAGCCTCTAAATCTCTTTGGGCACCAAACTTGCGCAAAAAAAGTCTTCACTCAAATTTAGTCCCATAAATACACCACTGGGTGCGACACCAAAACTTAACTCGGAAACCTAAACTCTTCCGGGCCCCCTAGACCTGGGTACGATGTACCCCCCAAACCCCTCTCGCAGGCCCTGCCTACAGCTGTAGTAGACTTATACGCTACTCCTATTCAGATACAACTGCTATTGAACCACGGCCATGTGGATATAGTTTATTTAGCTCAGACTTTAGATGGCAGTGATCACCCGCTCAAATCTATTGTTGGAAATAGCGAAACGTAATAAAGTCATTATTACAACGTCACAAACAAAGTTATTTCGGCATTCTCACCCGTACTAACAATTTTGTTAACTAAATATACCAATTACTATTGTATCTACTTTTGATTTTATTAAACATATTACCACATGCACGTGAAATAAGTAGCGGTAGCGGGATAGTTCATTTTGTAAAAGTAGCGTCGCCACTGCTACCCGCTACTCCGTTTCTACAGTAGCGGAGCTACCGCTACTCAAAAAGTAGCGGTAGCGCCGCTTCTACAGTAGCGCGCTACTGCCCACCTCTGCTCGTATTGTGATTATTATGAAATCTTGGCCAAGAGCTGTGATATGCGGTTTTCAAGGTTTTGAGAAAGAAAAATTTGACAAGACAGAAGTGTTATTTTGTTAGTATTCATGATAAACAGCAAACATGTTCCATTTTTATTGGAGAGGTCCTTTACTCTTTGGACCCCTACAATGCATATTTTTGGGGGGTCCGGACCCCTTCGGGAATCGACGCGCCTGACTTTAAGCAAATGTGGAAAAGTTACTTCCTAAATCTAAAAAAGCAAGGATGACAATCGACAAATATCTTCGTTCTTAAATTTAGCAACGTCGTGCATTTTTTGTCAGAAACTTCTAGTTCAAGGTTGATGAAACGGTTGTCCATTGGTTGCAACATACCTGCATCCTAAATATAAACGTTGCAGTTAAACAGAGGTGGGGTCCTCGAGGACACACATGTCCTCGGCTCGAGGACAGCACCATTTTTTGAATTGGTAAAATTTTGCGGAGCGCTTGAAAAATTTTTTAGAAAACGTTTTTTTGTGGAGATCGCTTGAAAAATTAGAAAAATTTTTGTGAAGACTTTTTTTTTTTTTTTGGAGAGCACTTGCGCTTGTGTCCTTGGTCCTTGGCCTTGGCCTCGAGCATTCCTGTCCTTGGCCTCGAGAGTGTCTGTCCTCGGAAAGGCTGTCCTTGGCCTTGGCCTTGGCCTCGGATTTTTTTTGTGTCCTTGGCCTTGGCCTTGGCCTCGAGCCTTGTGTCCTCGACTCCACCTCTGCAGTTAAACTTAATTTTTAGTGCTATCATTCTGATCATGTTTTGGCCAAAACTGGGTACAAAACGCGTAGAAAAGCCTTAAAGGCCTATCTACAGCTGTACATTGTGCCTAAAATCGTCTGCTTACAAGCGTAACCTTAGTTTGTTTTAAAGGAAAATTCCATAAATCCAGGCGTACCACCTTACTTGCGTAGCACCTTACAAGAGTAGAATTGCTAGCGAAAAAAATTTGCTAAACAAACAAATTTTTTTCCCCGGTACGCTCTTAAGCTCACAATTTGCGTGAAATTTCAAAAACTAGCTTGCCAGGTCTCGAGGTAAGTCAAAATTAGGTTCATAAGTTTTGTTGAAATAAAGTTGATTTTCAAAAGTGAAAGTATGCGTGTTGGTTTAAAACAGGCTAATTTAACATGAAAATTGTCAAGTTGCGGCTCTATAAGAAAAAATTTGCATAAAAGAGGCCTGGGTCGATAGGCTCAAAAGTGAATTATTATAAAATGTTTGTTGCTTTGCAACATTTGGTAAGCTTATTCCAGGTAAAAAAATTTGAAAATTAAAACCGATGTGTGGCGTGGCAATGCAGATCACAGTCCAGATCAGGGGGACTTGCTTAGGCCAAAACCAGTACCGGTAAGCCTACCAGTATACAGTAGTACGGTAGGTCTACGTCTTGGTGGTACCCGTACCTAGTGTGTATTATACCACATTGTTCAAATAAACTGGTAATCCTAGCCTGATAGCTGCTGTAGGCTAGTTTACTTCAAAAGGTTTAACCTACTGGTGCACTTTGCAGGTGCTATGATGCTGTATAACAGATACTGGTAAGCAAGCATCTCAATAACCACCGTCATTCTGGCAGAAAGTGTTGCCGCAATAAAAAAGGCAGAAATAGCACTACGTCATAAACATTTGGCGGTGTTGCCAACCGCCAAAAGTCAAGTGAGTCATTACGTCATAATTGAAAACTTAATCATCAATCACAATCATAAAAAAAAACGATGTTGCAAAAAAAAAAAACAATTGAAAACTAAAAGAAAAATCGCGTATGGCTCAAAACGGAAAAAAGCAACACAAACACAAAAAAACAATTAAACTAAGCCAACTACAAATGCTCAGTACACTTCACCATTATCTCAGAAATTATTCCAAAGTCAACCCAAAACGGGGGGCCCCAGCAGAATGGTTTAAAGGAGGCCATCAAGTTTTGGCGAAAAACGCCATTTTTGGCGGAATATCTCAATTCTTTTCCATTTAACTTTACGACGCGCCCCGAGATCCGGGTTTGGGTGCATTCGGTAGCCCTCTGGCCCCTCTACCGGACCCAAGTCTAAAATAGGGTACGTTGTCAACAGGGGCCCCAGCAGAATGGCTTAAAGGAGGCCATCAATTTATGGCGAAAATCGCCGAAAAACGCCATTTTTGGGCGAAGTTCTCAATTTTTTTTCCATTTAACTTTCCCACGCGCCCCTAGATCCGGGTTTGGGTGCATTCGGTAGCCTACGGGTTTTTTTATTGGCATTGATTTTGCAGTTCACGTTTTGTTTATGTTTTATGTTTCATTTTTCACGAAGTAAAATACCAAGTTCAACGTTTGTTTCAGATGTCGGTAGTTTTTGTCTCCCATTATTGTGTGATGTATTTACCTGATTTAAGTTGCTTGTGTTTCAATTATTTTAGGTTTGTGTTGTTTGATTTTGCAATATTTGTTTTTTTGCAATTGCGTCATTTGGTAAATCTGAAACCTGTTGATTTTGCTGCTTTCTCTATCTAGCTTATACATTTTGTCTAATAATTATTATTTTGTTTTTGTTTTGGCGTTTGTTTTTGCTTCAACACAGTTTTATCTAATGCCAGTATTATTTTTGCTGGTGGTAGTGCATTATCAATATTTTGGCTTTGCTTTCTTTACTTATATTTTACTCGTATTTGTTAATACTACGCTTTTTGCTCAATCTTAGTTGAGTAACGAAATTGCGGCTTTGAAAAGTATTCCATGTCAGTTTTGGTCATGTTACATCTATTTTTTCTGACAACTTTTTTTAACTTTTCGCGTTCACCAGATTGAGTGTTGAGTTATTCGTGCGGTATTAATGAGCAATTGCGTTGAGTGAAGTGAAATCAGGGATACTTGGACAACGAAGGGATGCAAAGGCTTATTTTACGCCTAACATTAAAAGTGCTTAGCTTTCGTGATGCACTTTAGAAATGGTGTTCTTTTTCTTTTAGTACATGATTACTGCACCAACTCAGCTTGGATGATTTCCTAATGCTACGAATTTGTTGTTCCTTTCTTTTGAATAATGAAATTGTAATCTTTTGTGAAATAATCGGATTATCATCAGTAGTTGCCATTAATCCGGTTATTGCTCAAATATCGTTTACAGCAGAAGCACTGAACAAAAATGAAAAGCAAACTGGTAGATCGATGATACCCTGTTAAATTTGCGCACTTTGTGGACGTAGAGAAAAGCGTGTATCTTTGGTTAATACTATTGATACAGTCATTAAAATCAATGACAAAAAATTGCACGGAAATAAACGTTGAGTGGCAACTAATTTGGGATCGATGTCGCTTCCTGTACGATATGCAACCAGCAATATGTGGGACAAGCATTTTCAAGTTTTTCTGCAAGGTGGACACAGCACAGACACGTCTGGCAAACTTACCTTAACCATGAGAATCAACAACGAGAGAACAAAGTTGCCCTGGTCCACGACTACTACGATAAACATCATAATATAATCTGGATTACTGCAAAACCTGACTTGCATATTGCTACAATACTGTACAATTTGTAGAATAAGTGCACCCGAGACACTTGGACATTCGTGAAAAATTTTAGATCACCAAAATCAGCGCGAAACTGAATATAAATAACACCTCAATGCTTAAATTCAAATAACTCTGTCAATTTGGAATCTAACCCGGTTTTGGTGCTGTTTTGAATTGTACTGCGTTTTTCTCCGCTGGCCTGTAGTTACCTTTGGTCTGCGTCTTGCACGATTTATCTATTCTGTGTTGTAGGTGAGTGGTTCAGATTTAGATGCCGACAAGCGGTTGTATGCGTGACTGGGATAGCTTTTGATTCCATGTAATTCATAGTGAAGTGTCTGTAGTTTTTCGTACTTTTTTGTTTTGCAGAATGAGGATGTGTTTTTAATCACGAAATTATTTCTGCCAAAAGCGTATTTTTAGCCATTGATTGAAGTCTAGCACCACCCTAGACAGGTGTTTTAACAATATTGCATAAAAGCAAATAAATTATAATCTCGTTATTAGCTTTTCAAACGCCGAGCGTGAAAGAAGCTTTCGCATACCCTTGTTGTCTTGGTATCCCTGAGAAAATTTTCGCCGAAATACGCTAATTTGAGTAAGGTATAATAGTCATATAGTTTAGCCTTTTTTTGAGATTGTCAAGGATTGGCTGATTGGGTAAAGAAACCAGGAAGGAAATCATTTTCATCGAACAGTTACTAGCAGAGGTGGAGTCCTCGACGACACATTTTGAAGTCCTTGGCCTTGGCTTAGAAGCCTCAAGTCCTTGGCCTCGAAGCCTCAAGTCCTCGAAAATTGCCCTGTCTTTAGCTCGAGGACAGCACTATTTTTTGAACCGTTGAAATTTCGTTGGTAAACGACAGAAACCTCGCAGAAAATTTGAGAACTTTTTTTTGTTTTCCTCACTGGGAGCATAGGCGTATGCTAGGGGAGGAGGGGAAGGCCCCCCCCAATTGAAATTTCACCTATGACAAAAATGTGACAAAAAAGCCTATTGTTTCTTTAGTTTCTTTTTAGCATTTTTCGCTGACAACAGTATAATTAATAAACAATATTGAAGACCAGGAGCGCCTGGTCCCCACAATTTAATTTTTGCCCGCCAATTTAAACGTATAACCTGGAAGAAATGGAGAGTTTTTGTCCTACAATTTGTTATTTCAGGCCCACATCTAGCCTTTTTGTGAAAGTAGTGCATTAATCAGGGCTGGATTTACCATAATATGACGCAGTACCAGCTAGAGGCCCTAGCTGAAATCGTTCAACTTTTTTTGGTCTTCACCTATATTTGGCAGAAAGATGTTGCGAAAATCTCCAAAGTGCCAAGGACCTAGAGCGATGTAAATCCGGCCCGGCAATAACATGGTTAGTAGACGTAACCATCTGTTGTACCATTTTTCAAAAACATTTCAGTATTTCACCTCCAACCTCGCCGGTTTTACGCACAAAATACTTTTTAAAAAAATTAGCCATGGAAAATGCTTATTGAACGAATCATTGAATTTCAATTGAGGGGGCCTGGGCCTCCTGATGAATATGTACTCCTATAACAGGTTATTTTCATGACAAAACAAAAATCTCTAAGGAAAATCTTCGAGTGGATTACTATTTATTGCTAAAATGTAGGCAGAGGCAATGCACCTTACTTCTCCCTACTTGGACCAAATCTTTTACAATTAAAATTTAACTCCAAAATTCAAGATGTTAAACGTGTTTTGGACCTAAATAGCAAGTAAAAGGAGAATTAAACAATTAGATTTTTTCGATTGGCTTTCAAATGTCGAAAATCTAGTGCTTTCAAATGGCTCTGAATACTCGCGAAATGTGATCCAATGGCATTAAAATAGCTTTTTTTCCAAAAAATTACAAAAAATCCCCCAACGGCTGGGGGCTTGGCCCCCAGACCCCAAAAGCCTCCGGCGGCAGGGGGCCCAACCCCCCGTCTGTGATACATTTGAGTTACACTAGCTTTCTCAAGACGTTCCCAACGTTAGATATTTGCATTTTTCAATTATTAGTTTAAGCCCTCTTTCTTTGCAAAATCCTGGTTACGTGCAGATAGGCAACAACGATTTCAGATCTTCCATCCTACGAAAGCTTTGTCCCACAAGTACTTTCTCTTTGGAAAAATTTTTGTCACGTCATTTCATGTGATTTGTGGTTTAGGCCTCCCCGAATCAAAATTCTGGGTACGCCAATGAATTGGAGATTGCCTGAAAAAAAATTTGAAGACCTTTTTTTTTGAGAACGCTTGCGCCTGTGTCCTTGATCCTTGGCCTCGAGAGGTTCTGTCCTCGGAAAGGGTGTCCTTGGCCTCGGATTTTTTTTGTGTCCTTGGCCTTGGCCTCGAGCCTTGTGTCCTCGACTCCGTCTCTAATTACTAGTCTTGTCCTTTGTATAAAAACCGTTCGAATCTTTTCGTCATCTCACAAAGATATTTCAACTGACGAAAAACAAATTAGAAAATTGAGAGAAACATAAATTTTGCTTGTTTTATAAAGTTAGTTATTTTTGATGAATTTTTATTGTTTTTGTGTGAAAAGTTTTTCAACAAAACGCCTATCAATTTGCATTGTGATTAGTGTTTATCGTTTTGAAATTCGTGTTTGATTTCATAAAGTTTTGAGGTCACGTATACATTAAGACTTTGGATCACGGGTTTGCATTGCAATCATTTTTGTTTTTTGGCTAACATTGAAATCCAGCAATCCAAATCAAAAAACACAGTAGTGATAATAACTGTTTAACACTCCGATTCATTCGGTGTAGTGAATATTTTTAGGAAATTTCAGTTGGTAATTAACTTTTATTTTTCAACACCAGTGGTAGTCATTTTGTCCTAGGCAAGCCAGGCAGCTGACCGCCCCAACCCATGTTTTTCTCGCTCTAATCCTCTAGGCCCGCCACACATGATTTTAATTACTGCGGCTTCATGAGCCTCCCCAAGTTTTTGATGTGTGCTTAGTGCTTCTTTTCTTCAGTCTTAGCAGTTCCAGTAAAACTTTGAGGGTCTTGTCAATCATTTCTATTTTTGGTCCTCTCCAAGGGTTGAAGTCTTACAGCCATATTCCATTCATTTGCTTTTTTTTTCTTCCCGTGTTTTAGCATTTGATCAAATCAGCTCAGCTTAATGGTGCCAATACTTAAACGCGGGCTGACGGTTTTGGAAATTATATTCTATCACTAAACCTTTTCCTACTTCCAACCCATGATTGAAAGTTTTCCCATTGTGACACCCCAAATTTTGTCTTATTTTATCTTTCTTTTACATGTATTCTAAAAATTTCCTATGTCTAATTTTAGAGATAAAATTTTGGAATCTCGAGACCCCGTTTGAGGTTTGCTTCTTAATTTCATATCATCATAATAGGGGTGTAACATGTTCTTTTAAGTCTATCCTGAAAATTTCTAAAGTGAAACTTTAGAGATAAAAATTTAAATCTTGGATAACCTGGCACTTGAGGAGAACTCCGTAATGTGACACCCCTATTATTATAATAGGTGACAGCCTTAATATTATGATGATAAGGGCGTCACATTAGAAAGTTCCCATCAAACCGGTTCTTCAAGATTCAAAATTTTTATCTCTAATGTTAGACAGGGAAAATTTTTAGAATGGATGTAAAAGAAAGGTAAAGTATGAAAAAATTTGGGAGTGCCACAATGGGGAATCTTTCAATCATGGGTTGGAAGTAGTAAAAGGTTCAGTAATAAAATCTAATATCCAAAAATGTCAGCCTTGTTTAAGTACTGTTACCACTAAGAACTCCCCAATGTGATAACCTTTTTTATTATGTTTTACTTCTTTTCAGTACCTAGGCTATATCTATTCTGATAATTAGACCAATCTAACTTTAATGATTCTGAAATTCTAAAATTTATATTGCCTGTTTGGGGGTACCCCCAACGTGGCGCCCCTGATTTCAAACAGACACCAGTCTTCGTGATATCTTCAATCGATCAAAGTTTGAACTCTCAGCGTTTTACAATTTAAAAGAAGATAGCAGAAGAAGACAAAGAAATAAGAAAAAATGACAAGAGTATACTCAAGTCGGCGGGTAAATGAGCATAACCAGCGCTTAAATTGTAAAGGGGACGAGGGGGGACGCGAGAGTTAGCGTCTCCCCATCGAAATTTAGGTGTCCCCTCATCGAGATTTGAGCGCTGAATAATCGGACAAAAAAGACCTAATTTTCACGTAATTTTGGAGAAAGACCATTTCAATTTTCGGTGAAGACCTTTTTTTTTGGTCTTTACTTAATTTTTGCGAAAAAACACTTTAATTTTTGACGAAAACCTTTTTTTTGGTGTTCATTCAATTTCGGCGACGGAATCACGTAATCTTCACTAAAGTACTTTTGCATGCCAAATGCGTTTGGTCAGGGCTGCAAAAGCGTCCCCCCTTGCAAAATTTTACAATTTAAGTACTGAGCATAACCATAAATGAAGTGGTCAATAGTGTGTTCAAAAACATTTCGTCACCCTAATAAAAAAAATGTCTAAGTCGTTTTTTTCGGTTTTGAGAAAAACGAAAAAAAACTTTCTCATTTTTTAGTGAAATAACGTATTGCTACCAAAATTTGACAAAAATACTTTCAAATAATTATATCAACGATAATCTATGTGATTTTGCTTGAAAACATCCCACTCGATAGCAAAGTGACTTAGGCAAAAATAATAAAAATTTTTCTGTGACTTGGGCAAAAAAAATAATAATTTTCTTGAATAGCATTGCTATTTTTCAGAGAGGGAGTCCTCGACGACGTCCTCGAAAACACATGAAGTCCTTGGCCTCCAAGCCAACAAGTCCTCGAAAATGCCGTGTTTGCGGTCGAGGACAGCACTATTTTTTGATTTGTAAAAAATGGGCCAAGGACATGACCTTTTTTCTTTCTTCGTCTTGGAGAACGCGCTAGAGACCTCGCGGTAAATTTAAGAAGACCTTTTTTTTTGAAAATACTTGTGTCAACACGTTGTGTCCTTGGTCCTTGGCCTCGAGTATTCCTGTCCTTGGCCTCGAGAGGGTCGGTCTTTGGCCTCGGATTGTTTTGTGTCCTTGGCCTCGACCTCGAGCCTTGTGTCTTCGACTCCACCTCTTATTATTTCTTTAATATTCACTTGAATGGTAAAAGATTAGGCCTAACTAGTGCAGAGATGAACTGAAAGGAGGAACAAATTTCACGTTTTTTTTTTTTGCTGAGTTTTCTTTTGTACAGCAAAATTGTTTCAAGTATTTTTGAGTCGTTGACATCTTTTGAAGATAACTAAATTATAGAAACAAACTAAAACTGGAATTCCTTTTTATGAATATCATGGAACTGCAGCGATTAATTTTTATCCTGCTGTTGACCAAAGGTGCAGCCAGGATTTTATATTGGAGGGGCACAAATCACATGCTATGACGTCGTCAGAAATTTTCAAAAGAGAAAATTTGGGGGGAACAAAGATATCGTAAAACAAATACATCGTGGATCTTTTTGTGCAACGAAGAAGATGAGAAGCTGTGGCCTGGTTTGCCAAAAGTTAAAATGTCTAAATTGGGAGACGTGTTCAATAAACTAGTATAACTCAGTCGTTTTAAAGACGGGGGTCTGGGGGTGGAGCCCCCAGCTTCCGGAGGCTATGGAGGTCTGGTGGCGAAGCCCCCAACAGCTGGGAAATTTTGGGAAAAAGAAAGCTATTTTAATGCGATTGGATCACATTAGCACGCGTTTAGAGCCATTTCAAAGAACTAGATTATTAACATTTGAAAGCCAATATTAAAAATTAAACAGTTCAATCCCCCTTTTACTCACAACTTTATGTAAGTGATTTGGCCCTAGTAGAGGGAAGTAAGGTTCATTGCCTCGTGCTATATTTTAGTGGTAAATAATAATCCACTCGAAGAAATTCCTTAGTGATGTTTGTTTTAACATGAAAATAACCAATTGCAGGAGTGCATGTACGACCAAGGGTATATATGTAGCCAGGATTTTTGATTGGGGGGACCAAATCACAAGTAATGGCGTCTTCAAAAATTTTTGAAGGAGGAACTCTTTGTGGGACAAAGATATTGTAGATGGGAAGATCAGAAGTCAAGGCCTGTGTGTTTACACGTAATCAGGGTGAATCATCCACCCAATTCCGGTGGTTAACAATAGCTAAAATTGAACTATAATTTTTGATATTTTTTGTTTTAATTTTGGGACTGCGGTTGCAAAAATATTCAGCAAATACAAAAAGATGTCCCCAAAAAAAAAGTATTTGGAAACTCTGAGCTTTTTTCTTCCCGCCAAAACCACAGTTCTCTAAGCTATTAGGCCTACTGTAATCTTATTAAACTATTAGGCCTAACTATCTCTAAACCATTAGGCCTAAATAGTTTATTAGGCCAAATAGTTTAGAGATAGTTAGGCCTAAACTATTTAGAAATAAACTACTTAGAAACAAACTATCTCTAAGCTATTAGGCGTACCACAGTTCTCTAAACTATTAGGCCTACTGTGGTTTTGGCGCGAAGAACAAAACTCAGAGTTTCCAAAAACTTTTTTTCGGGGGACATCTTTTTGTATTTGTTGAATATCTTTGCAACCGCAGTCCCAAAATTAAAACAAAAAATATCAAAAATTATAGTTCAATTTTAGCTATTGTAAACCACCGGAATTGTCTGGATGATTCACCGCCTTTACACCAAAAATAAAAAGTGTAAATTGGGAGATGTGCTGAGTAAACTAGTGTAACTCAAGCCCATCACAGACGGGGATCTGGGAGTGGTGTGGGGGCGAAGCTCCCAGCCGCTGTGCGCAATTTTTTATAATTTTTTGTAAAAAAAACTAGCTATTTTAATGCCATTGGATCATAATTCGCACGTGCTTAGTGCCATTTGAAAGAACTAGATTTTTAACATTTGAAAGCTCATGGAAAAATTAAAATGTTTAAGCCTTTTTATACTTTTAATTTACGTCCAAAACGCGTTTAAAACCTTGCATTTTGGGGTTACATTTTCTAAGTGATTGGGCCCAGATAGGGGAAATTAAGGTACATTGCCTCTTGCCGTATTTCAGTAGTAAATAATAATACACTTGAAGATTTTCCTTAGAGATTTTTGTTTTTTCATAAAAAAAACAGTTGTTGGAGTACATGTACGAGTAAATGTATTATTGAGTTTGAGGGGGCCCAGGCCCTCTCAATTCAAATTCAATGATTTGCTTAATAAGGATTTCTCCTTGCTATTTTTTTTTTCAAAAGTATTTTGTCGCATAAAAACTAACGAGATGAAAGTAGATTGTTATTTAAAAATGGTATAATAGATGGTTATGCCTACTAACCATGTTATTGCCCGGCCTGGATTTATATTAGTAGTATATAATATGAGGGTTCTGGGACACTTTTAGGTCACGTGATAAATGTTGGGGAATTTTTTTGTTATCACGTGACCAAATGTAATATGAGGGTTCTGAGACACTTTTGGTTTGGGGTTACTTTCAGGTTCTGGGACTTTGGTTATGCTTATTTTTTGAACGGCGGTTCTGAGGCTTGATCACAAATGTATGCAATATGAGGTTTCTGAGACACTTCTGGTTATAGAGGTTTTGAGACTCAGGTAAACGCAATGAAAACTGTGCGTTTGGTTGAGCAAATGCGTTTGGCACATACGCACATAATGCTCGAGCGCACATACAAAGCTGTCACGGTGAAATTTATTTCTTGTCTGAACTTTCATTCAAAATCAAATCGCGAGAGAAAATTTATTTCTTGTCTGAACTTTCATTCAAAATCAAATCGCGACGAGAATTCTCGTCTAAACTTTTTTTCGCACTCAGCAACTATCACGCGATGAAATCAGCTGTTTTTGCTTCAGACAAAAAGACGCAACGTAAGTGGAGATAGCGTCGACTTACCAACAGTCACAAGATAGCGCGGTTGAGAAGCTTAATGACTTTTTTGTGATCAATCAGCGGTAACAATGTTTGCCGGAGCCATGATTATTGATGCTAAGGAAAGTTTTTATAATTTTTCTAAATCTTTAAGTGGAACCCAACTATTAGTCTTGTAACCAGACCACTTGACTAACGCCATTTTCTTTTTGTTATCTTTTCGAATTACTTTTTCGATTCTGAACTTATTTTGATTTGTTTTTAGTAGTTCTTGTTCATAAAAAGATCCAGTAATTAATTCACCCTGAAGATCTGTAATTTCATATGTATGCGGATTTGTATTTAAAACTTTTGAAATTAAAAAGATTTCTTCAGTCCAGTTTGGAGTGTAGCCTTTATCAAACAGTTTTCGTTTGTACTTTGATATTCTTACTTTGTCACCAACTTCAAATTTTGGTTTTGTTGCTATAGGTTTGATATGACCAAATAAATTATAGTAAACTATCCCTTCATTTTTCTTTTTGCTGGCATCTATTGGACTCATTTTGATAGATCTGTGTTTTTGGTTATTATATTTGTCAAATATTTCAGGAAGCATGTTTAAGTAATGAGTTGAGCTTTGTTGTGTGAATCTTTTCCACATTTTGTTTTTGATAGTGCGATTCCAACGCTCAACAACTGAACTTTTTTCTTCATTTTCAGTTGAATATAATGTAATTTTATGTAGATCTAACAATTTTTTCATATTCTTATTGTAAAATTCTTTTCCTTTATCAGTCCAAATAAATTTTGGTATTCTACCTCCATTCAAAATGTTTTTAAAAGCAGCAGCAACAGTTTCACCAGTTTTGTTTTTCAAAGGGACTATCCATCCAAATTTAGAAAAAACATCAATTACCATGAGTAAATATTTGTAACCTTTATTCCATTTACTAAATTGTTGCATTTCTACCAAATCTGCTGCCCAAATTTCATCGATTGACTTGCTTATTACTCGGCGCCGTGGAAACTTTTTTTTGACTGGTTTGTGGAGCTCATCAGCTAGTTGTTTTTGCCACGACGCCGTCTCTCGTTTTTTGCACCTAATCCTAGTTTATATTTTGTTCCAATAGCTGCTTGAACTAACTTTTTATCAAAAGATTCTCGAATACCTTTGGTTTTGGTTTGCGATAAACTGTCTAGCATATCTTTATCACATTTTAGTTTACCTTTTTTATTGTCATTATCACGGTAACAAATATCATGTTTCATAGCAATAGCATCTACCTGATTGTAAGGTTCTTGTCCAGGAAAAGGCTGATCATTTTCATCAAGCTGCTTATCTAGTGGATTATATGGTCCTGTATATTTATGACTTGGAAGAGTAAATCCACCTTTTGGCTTTGGTAATTTTCCTATTAACTTGTGAACGTCTAACAATCCTCCTTGTTGATCGCTTTTCATAAAAGTATATTTAGGAATGCCACAATTTTTGCAAATACAGCGTAACATTAAACGACCATTTCCTTTTGCTTTTATAATTTCATCAGAACCTGGAACACATTTAGTTTTTTTCTTTTCTCTAACACAATAAGTTTCCATCTTTAATGTAAGTTACATAAAACTTCATAAAACATTTCATTAAAAGGTGTAGGTTTTTCATGAAAATCTAACAATAGTTCGTTTGCTGTTCTCCCCTTATTTCGCTCTGTTATATAATACACACAGTAGTAACCACAAAGAATTGAGTTAATATTTTGAATTTGTGCATCATTGTAAATAATGTTTTTGTTTGTAGTGCTTATATATTTAACAACTTCATTTGGGGGTACAGGTCCAAAGCTGTCGAAGTATTCTACTTTATCTGATTTTTCTTCGTTGTAAACACAAAACCCAATGAGTTCCACTACCCGCAAAATAATCTTGCAAGTTTACGACAGCTGCCTCATTTTTATTCATTGCTTTTGGTAACATATCTTTGCTAAATGTTCCTCGATGATTGTCACACTTAATCATGATTTTATCAATGTCTAAGTTTGTTAATGGTTTCATTTATTTACTGCTTTATTAGTTGCTCCTTGGATGGCCCCGGAAGCAGCTGCTAATCCCAAAGTTGGCAAAACCTTTTTAGCTAAAAACGGTAACACTAGTTTTCCTAAATTAAGTAAGCTGCTTAAGAAACCACCTTGTTTTTGCAATTGCGTTTTACTAAAGTTTATTTGAATACCGTGTCCAGACGCTTTTGCTTTGTTAATTCTATTTATCTGTCGACTCGTCAGTTGCAAACTAACGTTGCCTTTAGTCTGTAGACTTGCATTTGTTAGTCTAACACTTACGCTAGTTTTGCTTTTATATGCATTTGCAATTTTTTTCTTTTGATTTTGTGTCAAGTTCAATGAGTAATCGTGGTACATTTTATATTAGACTTTATAAAATCAAACCCAAGATCGGAACATTTTTGAAAGGAGAATTTTTTCCTAGTATTAAACCTTTTCCGAGAATCTGAGGTTCGTCGAAGCGATAAGACCTACCTTGTCTTTTTGTTCCAGGCAACATAAGCCCTTTACCCTTTGATCCAGGTAACACAAGTCCTTTTCCTCCTAACAAACTGGGCAGCAAGCTACCTGCTAAACCTGCTAAAAGAGTTCCAATAAAACCACCCTGTTTTGAAGTTTGTAGTTTTGATAGCTTTAAAGTAACACCTGAACCTTTTGCTTTAGCATCATTTATTTTGTTAACTTGCGTCTTTGTTAAACCAAGAAAGTCTGATCCTTGTAACTGGTGGTTATTAAATGTGAGTGTAAGCCCAGTTTTGTTTTGAAAAGCTTGTTTTATTTTTTCTTTTTGAAATTGTGATAAATTTAATCCGATTTTAACATACATTTTTATTTATACTCAGATAATTATATTCATTCGACCTGAAAGTCCTTCTAACTGAAGGTATCTATCAGAAAGTACGACTGCATAAACATAGAAAGCTTGGTCAGCGTTATTTGCAATATTTCTAAAGTTACCACCAAGACTAAACCTTATTTCAATATCTGCCGAGCTGTTTTTAAGTCGTTCATTGTGTTTACTAACATCAAAATGATGAATTGGATACAAACTAGCCCAGTCTTCAGCTGATAATTGACAGCCCGTGTCGGCATCTTGGTATTTGTTTACAGCCTCTAGAAAACTCATGTATAAGCGCGAATAATTTCTATTTTGTGGAGTAAAATTACATTCAAATTCTCGTTCAGGATATTGAATGCTGTTTATTCTGCAACTAATACGTCTTAAGTTTGCATTGTCAAAAATCATATTATTTAGCTGCTGGTTGTTATCTCGTTCACTCGATTGAAACGCAACAAACACATGCCTAGGAAGCTCTGTTCCCGGTTGGGTTGTTATTCTCCAAGTCATGCTTGTTTCTGTTGACTGAAACATTGTTCGATACACTCTCATTTGTTCGAAGTAGAGCTGTTTTATATGTCCTTTTACTAACATAGCATCTATTTCCGATTCAACTCTTAAACTTGGTTTCACTTTAGGCATCCACAAAGAGATATGACTTATGTTAAACTTACCAGCAGCTACACCATTTGCACGTAAAATATAGTTATTAGATGTTTCTCTATCCACGACTATACTGTGTTTAACACCCCTAAAAACCTTATCGATATCACGACAAAATCCAAATATTTGGGAAAGAGGAAGCATTAAAGTAATTTGCTTATTTCCCGTAGTAATGTTTTGTCTTGCGGTGAAACCAATATTTGCTTGTAGATTGTTGTTGTATGTTTCTACGATTGCTCTAATACCATCACGTACAGCATTTGCATTCGCATCATCAGCTACACCACCAAAATTTTGTTTAAGAGATGGGGAACCAGTTCCAGTGTCTTTAAACCACAGCATGTTTGAGGCGGTTGATCTTGAATAATCATCACTAAAGCTAACTAAATTAAGTATTGTTGATGCTTGAGGTAGATAAAGGTTTATGTTTTCTATAGTTTGGTTATTTAATTGATATTGCGCAGTTTGAAATAAAGACCAACCGTTATTTACTAATGAAATTACGTCATTGTTATTGTAATTAGCATTCGCATTAGTTTGAAGTTTTCCTCTGATTTCTAGGTATGCTTTATGCGGTAGAAGAAAAACATCTTCATCTTTTGTTTCAATAATGTGCTGACCATCTTTGTTCATGTTATTTGAGTCTCTCGGAAGGTATTCGACATATTCGAACTCAGTAATTGAATTGTCCACTAAGTTTGTTTCTTTAATTTGCAAATATGGATTCGTTAGTTCTGTCATTTTATAATTAAGATATATAATTTTTAAATCCTGATCCAGCAATTAAATTACTTAAGATAGCTCTCGATTTGTCGTTGAGATTTTCTAATGCTCTGTCATTGATAATACGCTTGTTTATTGGTATATTTTCTAAGACTGGTTCCAATGTCTTTTTTGTGGGTTCTTCTAAGGCTTTATTCAGTAAAGGTGCAGCTAGTTTTTTAATCTCAGTCTTCACTCCAGTAGGAATTCTGTTAAGAATCTTAGAACCAGTGCTGATTACGTTCCTTACCTTGTCGTAAACATTTTTAAGCAAACTTCCACCTATGATTTTCTTTTTATGAAATCTAGTTTCTCTTTGTGATAACATTTATAGTTAAACTACATAATCTCTCTCAGGTGAACGTAGTAAGCCACTCGTTCATTATTCATATTTACAAAATTGTTATCTTGATCTTTTATAGAGAATCGGATACTATCAATTTGACTTAAATTTTTGATTGGAACGTAAATGTTTTGCTTAGGTTCAACTTGAATCAAATATCCCGGTGGTACGTTTGGACTAAGAGTATAAAGTAAGTCACTAGACGCTCCGTTTATGTAACTTCCATCAATTAAGCTGCAATGAATCTGAAGGCTGTTGATATTTGTAATATTTACAGGATTTTGACTATTATGAATTCCATTTACACCCAAAAATGCCGAACCAAATCCTAAAACGTCACCTATTGAATTTGGAATTCGAAAATCAACTATGTAATCATTTTTAAGTTCAATTCTTGATTTTAATGTATTAAAATTTGGTATTATTGTTATATTATTTTTGTCATCACGTCTCTGTTCCATCAAGTACTTTATTTCATTATTGAGATCTTCAATATTATAGCTCCCTGGAGGAATCGATAATAGTCGTGCAGCTACTCCATCTGGTGAATAAAAAAATTTATTATTGCTGCTCGTTATGTTATGCCAAGAGTACCATATTTGAGCATTGATTAAGGACATCTCGTAACTTTTTTTAATGTCTAGTTGCAACGGTGGATTAAAGCTAGTTATAAAATCTTCTGATTTTCCTTGTCCTTTCCTAGAGTCAAAGAAAAGTGGTATTGATGTCATTTTAATATATTGTCAAATAATTTTTGGTGGTCGCAGTGTGAAATGCATTTGTTCAATTTTAGTTTTTTCAAAATGTTTGCAATTTCTTGATCCAAACGTTTGTTATTATTGCCGGCTTGTTTGGCTGCTACTAGTAAATTAAGTCTTTCACAAAGTTTGTTGGGATCTTTAAGCCCTTTTCCAAAGGTAAGTTCCATTCCTCCTAATAATTTATTTAATTTTTCTCTGTACTTTTTAAAAGTTTTTATTTGCTCATCAATCACTTCTGTATCAACATCGCATCTTCTTCGTAAACCACCTAATCTTTGATTGATTAATCTAGCTCTGTCTTTTAATGCGTTTATGTAATCTGGCCCGCGTTTTACAAGCTAAACAATATCAGTCTCAAAATTGTTTTGTGTAAGCAATTCTTTTTCTTCGTTATCGAAAGCACTCTCAAAGTGCACAGTATAAATTGATCGAGGTTTATCTTCAATGGCAAGCTGTTGCTGTATGTGTTGAATTAGTTGGTCTTGCCTTTTATCAGTTTTTTTCTGAGTTTCTTCAAACGTTTTAGTAATGGGACGAAATATTTCAGTGGCAGACTTTTGCAGTTGTTGTTTGGCTACAATTTCTTTTTGCAGTTTTTGTTTCAAAAGCTTTCGGTTATTAATATAATCCTTTACAAGTTTATTTTTGTTTTTCAACTCTTCTTCATTTACAAATGGCATGTTTACTATATAGCATATAAAGCTTAAGCCCAAAAATGGTCAAAGCATTTTCTGTAACGAAGGGGTAGGTGTTTGGCTGTTTTGTCCAGCACCATAAAATTGTAAGGATCTTTGGTTGCTTCACGGTAAATCGACTCCATTTCTTCTTTTGTTATACCTTTAGCATGATCGTCAGTAATGTGTCTGATATCTTTGTTGTCTAAGTTCCCGAAAAAAACAAAACAGTTAGTGTTTCTTCTTATGTACTTCGGAGTGTTGAAGTATGACTGAGTGAGGTAAATACAGTTGCAATTTCTGTTTCTAGATAAAGAAAAGTATTCCATCAGTTTTTTCATGTTGTCTAGCTTAATGTCGTCAAAAACTATAACTTTCTGTTGAGGGTCAAGCTCTTCTACTGGAGGCAAGTCTTCAGGGCTTAGCACTTCAATACCTTGCTCTTTTAAAAATCGATACTTATCTTGCTCAGGATTAACAGTATAAACACAACAAAGGTCGTAATTCATCCACTTGAGAATCATGTTTAAAAGCAAATTTGTTTTTCCTGACCCTGTCGATCCTACTATCATGTAATGACAATCTGGTAGAAGATAATGATGTTTGATTTGCTTGTTGTCCCCACTTAAATATTTATCAAAGTTTATTATATTCATTTATAATAAAGAAGGACAAAATGAATATTTCAAAATTTGGAACAAGTGGAAGTCAATCTTCAAGTACTGTTAAGGTTGTAGGTATTGAACACAAAGTTTCCAAGTCAGGAGATATAATGTATGGTGATTTAAACTTAAACAACCACAAAATTACAAACTTAGCCAATCCTGTAACAGAATCAGATAGTGTAAATAAAGGATTCTTGGATAATGCAATTAGCAACATTGTCCACTTTGCTGAAAGCTCTGAGTTTGGTTCGAGGTTGGCTACTTTAGGTATAAACAACGATGGTCAAAATGTTGTATCACCCACTCAAATTCAAATTCAGAGGTCTCAAATATATGGTGTGGAAGTACTTGGTCGTTTACCAAACAGGGTCTTTCGTATAGAAAATATTCCACCTAACGACGCATCAATTGAATTAGGTGAATCATTGATTTTAAGAGGACTTGTTGATCCTAGTCTACCTTCTGATGCAGCAACTAAACAATTTGTTGAAAATTTAGTGACAAATGTGAGAGATAATATTAACTTACGAGGATTACACACCATCACAAATTTACGAGATCCCACAGCACCAGGTGAAGCAGCAAACAAAAATTATGTTGACCAAATAACGCAACACATTCAAACCGAAGACGATAATGTAACCATTTCACGAAACTTAAATATGAAAAATCATACCATTTTCAACGTAGGTAGACCTTCCGAACCTACCAGTGCAATAAATAAACGTTATTTTAAACGAAATATATATCGTCCGAAATTTCAAATATTTTTGGGTGCTTCTTCGACACCTGGTTCGAGGCCAATTCCATCAAGTGCTATTCATTCAGTTCGTACTAATACAGATCACAATTTGCATTTCGTGAGTGCACCTCTTGTCGCTGGGAACGATTTTCTGTCTTTGCAATCCGATAGTATTCATTTGAGAGATGAGGTAACCAGCAGTTACATCGAAATAAGTGTAAGCGGACTTGTGAAGGTTACCAGTTATGATGACGAAGACAAATTACACATAAATATAATCCGTGTTAGTCAAGGAGAAACAGATAAAATATGTAAAACAACAGTAACAGCCCCATTTGATTGCTTTAATTTAAACTGCATTGTTTTTCCTAATCCTTCTCGAGATGTGGTTCACATACAATACAACTATGTTTCTTCAAATTCTTCGGTATCAATGAATATGAGCAGCGTCGTAATTAAAGTTAAACAGCTTGAAGTGGGTGATCAACCAGAAGCGTAATTGTATATCGTAAAATAAACAATGGACTTTAACCACATTAGTAGAAAATTGACTCAAGAACAAGTGAATGAATTGACAAATCTTTATCACACTTATCACAAACAGTATTGGTGTTGTAAGAAAATGTTTAAAAAATTTAAAAGAATGGACTTAGCTCTAAAGCTGTCATCTGTTGTTTTTACTACAACTGGGGCCGTGGTTGGTTCTGTTACATTAAATCCGATTTTCTTGGCGTGTGTTAGTGGTACAGGTGTTCTTTTACAGACAATAACGACGCAGAAAAATTTTTCCAAAAAAACTGAGTCTTGTAGATATGCTTATCAATCGTATCAGAAATTACTCAACAAGTTAAAATTGTTTTTAAGATCTGGTGATATTGACGAGTTTTTCGAAAGAGAACTTGCTATGGTTGATGACCAAGTTGCTGATATATGTCCACCAATTTCTGAAAGCTATGAAAAATTACATGCTAAACGATTTGTTTCCACATGATTTCATATTTTTTACGTAATGCATCACTAATTTTGTATGAAGGTTGTTTGGGAATGTCTAAATTTTCAAAGATTTTGCTAATAAAAAATTCTAACTTAGGAAACCTTTTGCTAGTGATAATTTTTAATCTACTTTCCACAATTACCCAAACGTCCATGAATGCTCGTGTTTCGTTAGGAGACAATCTAAGTTGCTCTATTTTACTTTTAACATAAGCAGTTCTACTGTAAACTGATTTACGTAAGACAACATTACGTGGATTATAATCAATCCAGCCATGTGTAATGTAAGGGTGATGAACTACACCACAGTTAATGCAAGTTCTGTTTCCAGTAATAATTTTTATGTCAGGATTTTCACAACAATTTTCATCCATGTTTTATAAACTAAAAGCTTTATTCTTAAAACGTTTTTTACTTAAAGATAGATAATGACCGTATGCATAACTATCGATTCCATTAGAAAGAATATATCGTTTATCATCAAAACAAGAAAGAGATTTTTTGTTGATTTCTTGCGAATAAATTTCGTGATTTTCGATTTTAATTATTTTCATTATATGGAACATATGACTTCTGTTAAACAGCGTGTTTTTGTAATCTTCATGTCTGATTACATTTTTTACAATGTTTTTTTTTATACCTTTTGCTGTTTTGCTTCCTTTTTCATCGTTTTTAACATAACTATACATTTTAGACCTAAGTCCAACAAATTCTACGATTGGTACACCTGCGGTTTCATCTTTCATTTTGCCTACTACTTTTTTGTTTGTGGAATCATAAAACTCTGAGCAGTTGCAATAGTTGCTAAAGTCAAACAGGTGTTTGTCTGACCAGAATTCTTTGTATACATCTTGAGTTTTGATATCGTATGTCAATGAATCAGTATCTGTAAACAACAGTTGTGCATTGTTACCATATCTTTTTTTAATGTAATTGTAATGCATATTGTACATAAGGGTTTTCGATAAATCCAAAATTGTCATTCCAACAAAAGCTGGACGATTTAGGGTTAACGACTCTTTAATTTTATGCACAGCGACAAGATTTTCATTAAATATTTTGCTACTGACAAACGACGGTTTTGAGCTGTGTTTTAAAAGTTTTTTAGGATCGGTAATTAGAGACACATTAACACGCTTGCGTAGATTTTCAATTGTTTTTCCAAAAACAGAGTTATTCATAAGCTTGAAGAAGTCTTTTTCAAAGTCTGACTTTGCTACTTTTCGCTTCTCCGTATTGAAATCGATATACTTTTTTAACCAAGGTGATTGATTAAATTCCAAAACACGGTGTACTTTTGTAACTTTTAAACCTAGTTCAATGTACTGTTTTAAATTTTTGTAATGAAGAACGTAGTTTTTCTTGGGTTGTAAATTGGGTATTAATTTTGTTACTCCTTCAACTTTTAAATTAAATTGTTTGCAATAATCTGAAAGCATATGATTTCGAATTTCCATTTTTTCTGGAGCTAGTGGAAAATCATTATGCATATCATGAAGTTCTTTAGGATATTCTAAGTCAACTTCAAGTATTAATCCTTTGCCCTCAGGTAACTTGGCCAAGTTAAATTCTTTGTTTGATATCCATCTGAAACCATTAATAGGTAAATCTTGAGTCATAGACCACCCGTAAAGATTATTTGCATCTATGTAAACCAAGAAATTTGACGGTTCCTCTGGATTGTAGTTGTTGATGTATTTATTGTTAGCTTTAGCATATCTTTTGCAAATATATGAAACACCACCCCTAATTCCTTTTTCAATGAAAAGAAATTGATCGATATCCGATATTAGTTCCAGCTTGACATTAGTCATTTTAAGCATTGCATCCCATGACAAACCAGGTGATGTAAAATAATGACACGGATCTAGGTCGTAGAATTTTAAACAAGTTTTTCGAAACATTTCAAATACGTCTGCTAGAAGCAAAACGTCAGACTTAAGGTACAAGTCGTGATATTCTCCCATGGATTCCAAATTAAAAGTATTCCATACATTTTGTGCATGTTTGTAATCTTCATTAGTGATATGCTCGTCGTTTAGAATGCTATAAAATTCTTCTCTTGGTGGTAAGTGTTTTTCATTGAATTTATCAAAATGATCCATGTAATCATAAGGGTAAACACCTTTTCGTTTCATAAGTTCTAGCTTTTCGTTTTGAAATTCCTGTAATGTGTACTTCATGTCACAAGGTGAAATATTTTTAACTAAGGACTCCAGAGAACTACTCATAAATTGAAAGCTGTCAATAAACTTTAAATGCTTACCTAAGAAAAATGCCATGTATTTTTCCATGTTATTTGGTATTACACTAATTTCTTGGTCAAATTTTCCTATTTCTTGCATGATAAAATGTGAATCATATCCTTTTAGATTATGAAAAATTACTGGTATCTTATTTGTCAGTCTAAAGCTTCGATTACAATTGTTATGAGCAGCTCCTCTGTATTTTCCTGTGACATGACAATGATCTCTTACCTTATAATCTTTTTTAGTAAAACCGTTTTTACAAATGTGGCACACAGTGGCTAATTTAAAATGTTCTTCATCTTTATTTGTCAATGTCATAGGTTGATTAAAATGATTCTTTTTTGTTTCTTCACAATAGTCTACCTCATTGAGCATAACCTCTAAAAATTTATATGCTGCGTTTTCTCCTCTATAAACTTGAATCGGTTTAGTAAACTTATCGTCATAGCAACAAACTAACTTATACGCATAGCCGCAATCGACGTGCTTTTGATATCTTTCTGAATACGATTTGTTATCGTTTGGCTGACAGCTATCAATCTTTTGAGTTATTGCTTCAAAATCAGCATATATGACAAAAGGAACCTGTAGCTGATTGTGAAAGTTTTTAAACTTAACTGAACTTCCCTTTTTAGGCATTTTAATTGCTTGTTTTCCATTAGTGATAATACAATTTTCTAAATGTTTGAGAAGAAATTCATCAGAGCTAAAACATTGAAGACAGAATCTGCAAAAATGCTTTCTATTTTTATGTTTGCTTTGATTAAACATAAATCTGTTAAAATCTTTTATCCATACGTAATGTTGCTTTTCGTCTTGTGTTATCAGCAATAAATCCAAAGTTGTTTCATCATCATTTTTAGAAACATATAAAGGATAAGGTTGTTTGTTTTCATATCCAAATACATTTATGCTAATGTTATTTAGTTGCTCGACTTTTGAGATTTGTTTAATAGAAACTGGAAATGTTATACCATTATAATTCACTGTATTTACGTATTTTTTGTAGTGACTTGTTCTTTCAGGATGATTTTTTACTTGGCTGCTGTAAAGTTTAGCTAAATGACACCATCTAAAGCATTCATTATCATTTTCATTTTTGATATTAACCAATCCTTTTTTAGGATTTTTAAGTTCTTTTGGTAATTCTATATAAGAACTTCCATTTAGAGGTGAATATTTAACAAGGTTAACAAAATGACCTTTTATGTGGTCAAGCATCCAACCGGAACCTTGACTTAGCCATTTTCCAATTTTATCTAAGATTTGAGTTGCAGACGTTTTTAGCATTTCATCAATATCTTTATTGTTTAAAATAATAATTGCTTTACTGTTAAAAAAGGCTTCTCTAGTTATTTTTTCATCACTTTTATCAAATTTAAAAAATATAACATTTAAAGTAACTGTAGCTTTCATTCCTTTCATTTTGCTCAGATCTAAGCTTAATTTATCTTCAACAAAATTTTTAGTAACATGAAACTGTTTTAAAGGATCTATTTCAACAAGGCTTACTTCATATGATTTTGTAAAGCCTTTGAAAGCCGTTTTTTGTAATTTAATTTTTTTGGGAAAAAGATTTAGTATTTTTCGAACACTTTCAGTCACTTTTGTTTTAATAGTTGGTGGTGTATATGATAGCAACCAGTCAGCAAAGTTGTTGAGGTGTTTTTCAGCTAAATTTCGAGTTAGTGTCTTCAATTTTGGAATAATTTGCTTATATGGAATTGGTTCCAAAACTGGAACCTTGACATTCGGAACAGGCTTATTGAGAATGCTACTCATTTTTATATTATAAGTTTTTAATCTTTAAATAATTTTTTATATTAAAAAGAAAAAATAAATAAAAACAAAAAAAGTTATGGAGACAATGAATCTGATATACTTTTAGAAAAGATTAATTAAAAAGAATCTAAGTTTCAATAATTTTTTGAATTATATTTTTTAATATTGAAAATTTTTAGAATATTGACATTTGGAACAGGCTGTAATTTTTTATCTGAGAAAGAAATAAAATGAAGAACAAACTAATACTTGAGAATTGTGAATATTATTTTCATCCAAAATTTAAAGGATATGCTGCAAGCTTAGATGGTTATGTAGTCCATGCTGTAAATCAAGAAGTAACACCAGGGGTGATGGATCATAACGGATATATGCAAATAACCGTCGATGAACATTGGCGTAATATTTATGTTCATGATTTTGTTTGGGAATGTTTTCATGGTTCGTTAAAATATGGAGATGAAGTAAAACATATTAACAAACAGCGTGATGATAATAGATTAGAAAACTTAAAACTTCGAAGTTCTAAAGAGATAGTAATAAAAGTCAGTACAAGTGGAAAAGTAACCTATGTGTAAATATCTATGTGTGTTAAATATAAAGGATGTTTTGCGGATTTCAACCAACAAATTTATCAACTCCAGAAAATGTTGAAGATATTAAACTAAAGTGGAATAAACGTGTATTATCATATTGTATTGCAAATTTAACACCTAAACTAACTGAAGAATCAATAAATAGACAAATTGATGCTGCTTTTAAGGTCTGGAAAAAAAGTTGTGCACTAAAATTTAAAAAAGTAAATCCAAATGAATCATGTGATATCAAAATAACTTTTTGTAAAAAAGAACATGGAGATGGATGTCCATTTGATGGTAAGGGAGGAGTTTTAGCTCATGGTTTTTACCCAGGTGAAGGAATAGGAGGTGATTTACATTTTGATATGGAGGAAATGTGGGTCGAAGAAAAAACACCTCCAGGATATAATTTATTTGTGGTGACTGTACATGAAATTGGTCATTGTTTAGGATTAACCCATTCAAAAAATTTTGATTCAGTTATGTACCCTTCGTATAAACATGAATTATCTAAATTATCGAGTAATATTTTATCAAAAGAAGATAAAGAACGAATTCAAAATGCATATGGCAAACCAAAAGCTAAGATATTTGATGATAATGGGATTATTATCAAGGTTAAAGCAATAGAAAATAATAAAATAAAATTAATTATTGAAAAGAAATAAAGCATTCAGAGTGCTTTTTAAAAGAAAAGATAAAAATGTTTCAAGAATGTCGTGGAAAAAAACACTGAGCTTCACGTAAACATTGTTACGGCTATTGATAAAGATTACAAACATTGTTACTGCTGATCACAAAAAAGTCATTAAGCTTCTCAACCGCGCTATCTTGTGACTGTTGGCAAGTCGACACTATCTCCACTTACGTTGCGTGCTTTTGTCTGAAGCAAAAACAGCTGATTTCATCGCGTGATAGTTGCTGAGCGCGAAAAAAAGTTTAGACGAGAATTCTCGTCGCGATTTGATTTTGAATGAAAGTTCAGACAAGAAATAAATTTTCTCGCGCGATTTGATTTTGAATGAAAGTTCAGACAAGAAATAAATTTCACCGTGACAGCTTTGTATGTGCGCTCGAGCATTATGTGCGTATGTGCCAAACGCATTTGCTCAACCAAACGCACAGTTTTCATTGCGTTTACCTGAGTCTCAAAACCTCTATAACCAGAAGTGTCTCAGAAACCTCATATTGCATACATTTGTGATCAAGCCTCAGAACCGCCGTTCAAAAAATAAGCATAACCAAAGTCCCAGAACCTGAAAGTAACCCCAAACCAAAAGTGTCTCAGAACCCTCATATTACATTTGGTCACGTGATAACAAAAAAATTCCCCAACATTTATCACGTGACCTAAAAGTGTCCCAGAACCCTCATGTTATATACTACTTATATTTCGCGGGTCCCTTGGCACTTTGGAGATTTTCACAACTTTTTCGGCCTAATATAAGTGAATGCCAAAAAATATCTTACCATCTGAGCGGAGCCCTTGGCATTGTGCCATATTATGGTAAATCTGGCCCTAGTCATTGCATTACGTCCATAAAAAGGTTAGATAGCAAATTTTAGGACAAAAACTCTCAATTTCTCCCGAGTTATACATTTTAATTGGTTAGCAAAAACTGAATTGAAGGGGGCTCGGGGAGTGACTGGCGATATCGCGCAGACAAAATCTGACATGAATTTTGCGCCGTGTAGGTGGCCTACGCGATTTGAGAAAGAAAAAAGGCAAAATGTCGATTCTCGCAGCTAAAAGTTGCCCGTGTAAATGCAGCTTTAATTACGGTAAAAGCACTGCAGACTATTTTGTACTATGAACACAATATCTTATGAAGTAAATTTTGAATAATCAAAGCCAGCGACTAGCAAAGCATTTGTGCATTGCGCTATGCATGGGCGACTCGTAAATTGCATACAATTTGCTGTTTATACGAGCGCGACTTTGCCCTGGGACTATCGAGACGTTGAAATCGACCTCGTGTAAGTGATCACGGGCGAGAACGATTCTTGCATCAAGTCGCGCAAAATATAATCGGCATCGCAAATCGGAGGTGTTACTTACACGGCAGCGATTCTTCCCAAATGCGATCGCGGCAAGCGAATCTCACCTTCTGCGAGTAACCACTCTGCGAGAGAGATTTTCACGCACAAAAAAATCTTCGAATCGCGTTACAAAAAAGTTGCCCGTGTAAATGCGGCTAAAAACTTTTAATTATCAAAAAAAAGTTGCATATTGTTGTACTCTGCTTCGCATCGCAGTTTCCTTGCATATATCTAAAATCACAGAAAGCCAATGATGCGATTGCCATCCCTTTATTGTTCTCTATTCGCTAAAGAGCTAGATAACATGATTGATTGATTGATGCATCTTGATCCTCCTAGCGACGGTGGTGCTTTGTTTGGAGTGGATTATTATAAAGCGACGGTGGCGCTTTCTTTGGAACGAATCTGCACACGCTTAGAACTAGACCATTTTCCAAGTTTTCCGGTTGACGTTTGACATCTTACCACGTAAATTTGCTGCTTGTTCGAAAACCACCAAGCAGAAATAATCATCGTTTTAAAGCGTCTTGTCCAAGGATGCAACAACGACGCCAGTGTGGGTGTTGAATCCGTTTCATGCGATCAGGGTGTCGTAAAACGACGCCTTTACCATCTCGGCTACGCTGCCGACATCATAATTATCTTTATGATCTTTTAAGCGATTGCCGTTCTGGTGGCTCTTCCTTAGGCTTCCGCGCTGGTAGCCTTTACGCCAGAAGCACGCAAAACAATCAAACATTAAAACTCTGGCCTGCAAACCTCAAAACACCACAATTAAATTATTACCATAACTATCTTTGCCACGTTTGCTACTAATAGTGCTGTAGTTTATATAATAATGCGAACGGTTTAACACGCCGCTTGAGTCCCTTGACATTACAGTCCAAGTTGAGAAAAGTCAATTGTACTGTAATTGCCAATATTTTGCCACACACTGTACATTACGTTTTATAGCCAACTGAATTAAAAAGACAAAAAAACGATTTACCATGAATAAATACGGTGTCGTCACAAACAAAAAGACAATTACGGTGATGCAATCACTTGGTTTGACACGACCGGGAATCGAACCTAGAGCTACCGTTTCAACCAGACGCTCTATACACTCGAACCACTGATCGGTTATAGATGGACAAAATTTGCTTCTAGAACCCCGTGTTTTTTGCGCTACGACTTGACCTTTAAAATATGATAAGTTTCATTACTGCGACCGCATTTTATAATCTGTGAATTTGGACCACAATTTGGGTCCAAATTGAGAGATGAAACATTCAAAATCTTTTGGGGGTAAAAATATAAGCGCAATGTTCGTCATCTACCGTATTAAAACTGTTGTACGAAAAGCCTCAGTGTAGATTGCTCCTCGAATAATGTCTGAATGTTTAATGAACTATAACAGAGATGCACAGCCTGTGGCTGTAAAAGAAAGTTTTTGCGGCTGTGAAATTGTATTTAAAAATGCACGTTGTGGCGGCCGTGCATTGACTAAAATGCTTTGCTACGTAACTGTTAAGAATCAACTGGTAGGAACAGTTTTTGCTGCCGTGCAATCGTCCAACTCCCGGTCAAATAATACTTAAAAAACCACTGAAAAATTAAGCTAGCTATATTTCATATCCAATTACATTTTGGGGGGGGTGTCATTTCTATTCCATTTTGTTCGTGTCACGTACTCTAAAGCTAAAAAATCTGCAACACGCTATTGAAATACGGTAGCTTTGGCTACCCGGCTGTTTAGGCATTTTTATTCTTTTATTTTCGTTGCTAAACAACACGTCTTTTAAATAGAAATTGAACAAAAATATTGGTAGTCTCAGAACTGAGTAATTTTTGTTGAAATACATAAAACATTTTTAAACTCTGGGGGCCCAGTATCCCAAACTCTCTTAATTGCCTCAGGCGGCTATTATTTACTCCCAGTATTTGTGGCGACTGGGAGCTCAGCTCCCAGCTTTTCTGATCCATCTTTACTGCATGCTCCCCTGTATAAAATTCCTGCCAACGCCATGACCGGACGTACATTTCTCCTAAAACTGTTATTTTCAAGACAAAACGAAAATTTCCAAAGCAAATCTTAATTTGTGTTATTACTTATTGATTAAAATATTGCAGGAGGCAATTTACCTCGTTTCTCCTCATCTGGACCAAGTTACTTACAAAACTTAACTCAAAAATGCAAAGTTTTAAACGTGTATTAGACCTGTAAGTCAAGGTAAGTTTGAACAATTTAATTTTTTCAATTAGCTTTCAAATCTTAGAAATTTAGTTCTTTCAAATGGCTTTAAAATGACCATTTTTCCAAAAATTACCCAGCGGCTGGGGGTTCCGCGTCTAGACCCTCCTCTGTAATACGTTTAACGAGTTACACAAGTTTGTTTATCACGTACCTCAATTGAAACATTTTCAATAAAAAAACAAAAAAACATTGGGTTTAAGTCCCTCCCCTCAGCAAAATCCCGGTTACACGCCAACCCAAGCACCGGCTTCTGATCCCCATTTTACGGAATCTTTGACTCAAAAAATTTTTTTTCGAAAATTCCTGGTGGCGTCATTACATGTGATTTGCAATACGCCCCCCCAATCAAAAATCCTGGCTACGCCTATGTTCAAGTTTATCCAAAATATTGAGCGTTGTTAAAATCAAATTTGCAACTAATTCAGTATGGATACTTTCAATGGATAGTACCTTAAACTTCCTCCACAAATACTGTATTTGCAAAAAAATCAGTTTTAGTTTTATTAAAGCTTCCTGCATTTACCAAGTTATTTACAGTGCCCGACAGTTTTTCCTAGCATCATCAAAATCGAAATACCGATGTTGTTTAGAAAAAGTCTCCAAAAAGTTTCATTATTTCGGAGCTACTACTCATCTTCTGCCCAAAAGCTTGTTCAACTTATTTGAAAATTTAGTCAAAAACATAAGTTTATTTTCATAATTTTGTTTTTCATATTATTTTTTTGACATTTCACGGGGCAAAAAGATGACCTTGTTAAGTGAAAGAGCGAGTTAAAATGTCTTCGTTTTGCTGTGTATCTTAACTTAGCAAATTCAGATTAATGTAATGAAATCATTGCTTGAATATACTTGTATTTGCAATAAATACAGAAAAATAAGCTGCTTTTATAAATTAAACTTGACCACAACGAGAAAAAATTTAACTCGCCTTTGATTTTTATATTTTGAAAGATTTTTATCTATATATTTATGTATTTATATTTTATTTATATATTATACTTATATTTATATATTTTTTATATTTATATTTTTTACATTTATATTTATATTTTTGATTTTTATATTTGGATTTTTGAAGAAAAACCTTTGATTTTTATATTTTGTATGTTTGTTGAGGAAAGAATAATACAAAAAAACTAAATGGACTCAAAACGCTGAAATTAAATATGTTTCCTTTTGCCAAATCACTGCAAAAAAAAAGAATTTCCAGTCCCCAAAATTATAATTTCATAAGGTATGCAAATTTTGTCAAAACGGAACATCAACACCTTTGATAACTTCGACTTGAAATATTATACTGTAGTAAATTTCACAATAATTTATGGAATATTGTAGAAAAAAAACTGGGCCAATAAAAAAAGAAACAATGTAACAGGATTTAAAGTATAAAACCAAAACGATAAAAACATGCGTCAGCGCAGTTCGAACTCGGGTTTTCACTTTTTTGTCGTTTTCCGATGTCTGCCGGATTATCCAGTCTTGTGTTTCGTCGACGTTTTTTGCGTTTCTGCTTGAATGACGTAATACTATACAAGCCGACGCTTGACCTTTTGTACTCTTATTATTTTTGACTTCGGTGGTTAAAGACTGACAACTGATTTGAAAGAATGTGCTGTATTTGAACAACTACTGTTTTCGAGATTGGCGACTGTATTTGAAAGCCAATTTTTGGACATCAAAACGAAAACCACCCGATTACACGCCAGATCGATAGCCAGCTTGCACGCCAGCTCCAAAAATTTGGCCTACTGACCGCCTGCTTCACCATACCGCCATCTTTTTCATTTAATCATTTAACTGAAATTTTTTTCGTTTCGTCGTTGAATTTGGCTTCATTTATGAACTTTACTTTAACCCCCTTAGAATCGGATCAATTATTTAGATCGATTAAAACTTTCATTTCCATTATAAATTGAATCAAATTGCTATATAATTGTATCTTTGTTGTTTTTCTGTTAAGTTTCTCTTTAATTCTAAGTTTTCAATAGCGACTTTTCTACTAACATTTGATCGTTGCTATTATGATTTAATGAACAATATTTTGTTGAGTAGAGAACAGAAGCTGTAATTGTGATTAGATTTCATTAACCAAGTTTCCTTGGCCAGGAGACAGCGAAGAGACCTTTCGGTCGTCAAGTCAACCTGCCCACTCGTCTACCAAAAACGGTGGAAATTTCACACTGTCTCGTAACTGCGGAACGTCAAGCAAGGAAGCTATGATTACCAATTTTCATTGTCTTTCGTTTGACCCAAACGGGAATCGAACCCGAGTCTACAGCTTCAGCAGCAAACGCTCTATCCACTAGACCAATGATCGGTTAAAACCACTGAAATGTATTACATATTGAATTGCTTGCTGTTAAGAAAGATAAAAGTTAATTACCAACTGAAATTTCCTAAAAATATTCACTACACCGAATGAATCGGAGTGTTAAACAGTTATTATCACTACTGTGTTTTTTGATTTGGATTGCTGGATTTCAATGTTAGCCAAAAAACAAAAATGATTGCAATGCAAACCCGTGATCCAAAGTCTTAATGTATACGTGACCTCAAAACTTTATGAAATCAAACACGAATTTCAAAACGATAAACACTAATCACAATGCAAATTGAAAGGCGTTTTGTTGAAAAACTTTTCACTCAAAAACAATAAAAATTCATCAAATATAACTAACTTTATAAAACAAGCAAAATTTATGTTTCTCTCAATTTTCTAATTTGTTTTTCGTCAGTTGAAATATCTTCGTGAGATGACGAAAAGATTCGAACGGTTTTTATACAAAGGGCAAGACCAATAACTGTTCGATGAAAATGATTTCCTTCCTGGTTTCTTTACCCAATCAGCCAATCCTAGACCATCTTCAAAAAAAAGACTAAACTATATGACTATTATACCATACTCAAATTAGCGTATTTCGGCGAAAATTTTCTCAGGGATAGATACCAAGACAACAAGGGTATGCGAAAGCTTCTTTCACGCTTGGCGTTTGAAAAGCTAATAACGAGATTATAATTTATTTGCTTTTATGCAATATTGTTAAAACACCTGTCTAGGGTGGTGCTAGGCTTCAATCAATGGCTAAAAATACGCTTTTGGCAGAAATAATTTCGTGATTAAAAACACATCCTCATTCTGCAAAACAAAAAAGTACGAAAAACTACAGACACTTCGCTATGAATTACATGGAACCAAAAGCTATCTCAGTCACGCATTCAACCGCTTGTCGGCATCTAAATCTGAACCACTCACCTACAACACAGAATAGATAAATCGTGCAAGACGCAGACCAAAGGTAACTACAGGCCAGCGGAGAAAAACGCAGTACAATTCAAAACAGCACCAAAACCGGGTTAGATTCCAAATTGACAGAGTTATTTGAATTTAAGCATTGAGGTGTTATTTATATTCAGTTTCGCGCTGATTTTGGTGATCTAAAATTTTTCACGAATGTCCAAGTGTCTCGGGTGCACTTATTCTACAAATTGTACAGTATTGTAGCAGGTTTTGCAGTAATCCAGATTATATTATGATGTTTATCGTAGTAGTCGTGGACCAGGGCAACTTTGTTCTCTCGTTGTTGATTCTCATGGTTAAGGTAAGTTTGCCAGACGTGTCTGTGCTGTGTCCACCTTGCAGAAAAACTTGAAAATGCTTGTCCCACATATTGCTGGTTGCATATCGTACAGGAAGCGGCATCGATCCCAAATTAGTTGCAACTCAACGTTTATTTCCGTGCAATTTTTTGTCAGTTACCTTGAACGCGCGACTTCTGTTCACTAACAAACTTAATTTGCATAATTGGCAGTGTCACTTGTGTCTGATTCAGTTTGTACATGCTGTACCTAGTTATTTTCGTTCTGTTTTAATGGGTAATTTAAATATGATTTTATAGTAAATTATGCGATTTTTCGGGACATGGGTGCGCCATGTTTTTGTAATGTTAAGCAAAAAGGAAGTGATATTTGTCATTAACAAGCAAACGTTCATCTCTTCCAACATCAGGCATTTGCTAACAAAAAAGTCATAACCCTAATGTACAACTAACCCTTACCCATAGTGATTAGTTTCTTGGCAAATTAACCGTTGTGGCTCAACGTCGACTGGTGTTGAAACAAGAAAAGGAACTAACGGTTAGTTGTACATTAGGGTTATGACTTTAGGGTTATGTTCACACTAAAATTGAAAAGAATTTTTACAACATATTTTGGCAGTGTTCCTATCGGGACCACAAGACTCTGACGTGACTGGCCTGACGCGAAACAACTCATCTGGAGAATCCTAACGCCAGGGATATCCTAACGCTCTTAGCCAAACATCAGGATGTCCCAGAAGTCAGGATTCCAGAATGAGTTGTCTCACGCCAGGTCGGTCGCGTCAGGATGTCCTGCTTCGGTTGTAATCTGGGTTTATTTTTTCGCTCAAAAATTTTTGTTAAATGTCCGAATTTGGAAGTACGTTTTCGATCATTTTGAAATTTATTTCAGTCTTTTTCTTCTTGCTAGCATGACTTTAGCTTCTAAATAAAAAACTCAAACTTTTTCGATCATTTTCACATTTTGAACGAATTGGCTTATTAATGTTCGATCCTTTGCCACAAAACCCAGGGTTGTCCTGCAAATTTCACAAAATAAATCAAAACTAAATATAACACAGTAAAGCAATTTCAGCAGTCTGTAGCTCAGTGAAGCAGTTTCAGCAGTCTGTAGATGGTTTCCAACCTTTTTTAGGTCCAGAGCCAAATTTTGAACCTCAAAATCGACAGGAGTAGCATCCAAACAAACAAAAATTTTCAATTGCTTTTGTGCAACTGCTGTAGCTTTTTATTTCTTGAGTTATAGAAACATTTCACGTGCCCATAGTAGCTAGCTTCATCAGTTGGGCAATTTTTATACTTTTTCCGAAAAACCGCCATTTTATCGCAATTTGGATGGCATTTTGAACATTTGTAGAGCCATCTGAAACTAAAAGATCTGATTTCTAACATTTGGAAACTATTTGACAGAAATTTCTCAGCGTCCTTAATTGATTATAATGACTGTATCATTAGTATTAACCAAGGATACACGCTTTTCTCTACGTCCACAAAGTGCGCAAATTTTACAGGGTATCATCGATCTACCAGTTTGCTTTTCATTTTTGTTCAGTGCTTCTGCTGTAAACGATATTTGAGCAATAACCGGATTAATGGCAACTACTGATGATAATCCGATTATTTCACAAAAGATTACAATTTCATTATTCAAAAGAAAGGAACAACAAATTCGTAGCATTAGGAAATCATCCAAGCTGAGTTGGTGCAGTAATCATGTACTAAAAGAAAAAGCACACCATTTCTAAAGTACATCACGAAAGCTAAGCACTTTTAATGTTAGGCGTAAAATAAGCCTTTGCATCCCTTCGTTGTCTAGGTATCCCTGATTTCACTTCACTCAACGCAATTGCTCATTCATGCCGCACGAATAACTCAACACTCAATCTGGTGAACGCGAAAAGTTAAAAAAAGTTGTCAGAAAAAATAGATGTAACATGACCAAAACTGACATGGAATACTTTTCAAAGCCGCAATTTCGTTACTCAACTAAGATTGAGCAAAAAACGTAGTATTAACAAATACGAGTAAAATATAAGTAAAGAAAGCAAAGCCAAAATATTGATAATGCACTACCACCAGCAAAAATAATACTGGCATTAGATAAAACTGTGTTGAAGCAAAAACAAACGCCAAAACAAAAACAAAATAATAATTATTAGACAAAATGTATAAGCTAGATAGAGAAAGCAGCAAAATCAACAGGTTTCAGATTTACCAAATGACGCAATTGCAAAAAAACAAATATTGCAAAATCAAACAACACAAACCTAAAATAATTGAAACACAAGCAACTTAAATCAGGTAAACACACCACACAATAATGGGAGACAAAAACTACCGACATCTGAAACAAACGTTGAACTTGGTATTTTACTTCGTGAAAAATGAAACATAAAACATAAACAAAACGTGAACTGCAAAATCAATACAAAAAAAAAACCAGTAGGCTACCGAATGCACCCAAACCCGGATCTAGGGACGCGTGGGAAAGTTAAATGGAAAAAAAATTGAGAACTTCGCCCAAAAATGGCGTTTTTCGGCGATTTTCGCCATAAATTGATGGCCTCCTTTAAGCCATTCTGCTGGGGCCCCTGTTGACAACGTACCCTATTTTAGACTTGGGTCCGGTAGAGGGGCCAGAGGGCTACCGAATGCACCCAAACCCGGATCTCGGGGCGCGTCGTAAAGTTAAATGGAAAAGAATTGAGATATTCCGCCAAAAATGGCGTTTTTCGCCAAAACTTGATGGCCTCCTTTAAACCATTCTGCTGGGGGCCCCCCGTTTTGGGTTGACTTTGAAATAGTTTCTGAGATAATGATGAAGTGTACTGAGCATTTGTAGTTGGCTTAGTTTAATTGTTTTTTTGTGTTTGTGTTGTTTTTTACGTTTGAGCCATACGCGATTTTTCTTTTAGTTTTCAATTGTTTTTTTTTTTGCAACATCGGTTTTTTTCGTATGATTGTGATTTATGATTAAGTTTTCAGTTATGACAAGAGGTGGTCAGTAACGAAGTAGTTCTACTTAAGTAGACTACTTAAGTAGTATTTTCGGTAACGAGCGACTTACTTCATTTCTGATACTTCTACTTTTACTTCAAGTAAAATCCTCTCGAAGTAACGCTACTTGAGTAGTAATGACTTTTATGTAAAGTAGAAGTAAACACCTAGCCAATCCTTTTTGATGATGATTTGACCAATGACCACGATTTGAAGTTTTTTTGTTTGTCTCATTATATCTGGCAACTCTTCTTATCGAAAACATGTTCGTACAGGACGCGAAACAGAAGTCTGGTACGCTGTGATTACAGTCTATGTACCGGTAATGAGCCGCAATTTTGAGGTTTGGCAAGGTTTTCTGGAATTTCTTTGTTTTAGGTGGGCGCAGTATTATTGTGTACTTAATTGTTTGTTAGGTTTTCCAAAGAAGTATTGCAGATAGATACCGGTAGTTGAAAGCCTTCACTTAGGCCTATAGCTGCCAGTATATACCAGTAAGCGTTTGGGCTACTACCGTAGTACCAGCTTTGATAAATTATAAGATTTAGATTCATTTACAGGTCATCTAGGGTAGTGTGTTTTTGCGTTGCATCAAATACCAGGTGTTGACTCAGTCTCACTAACAAAAAAAAACATACCGAACCCTGATTAGCATGGTACTGTAGACAAACTAGACATGCGCATTACTCCTGGTTCATACGAAAAAGATTAGCGGTTAACGGCGTTGCGTTTGCTGCGGCTCGTCTGGGGTTCAATTCCCTAGCCGGTTAACGAACAGTGTTGCTAACGACTCGCCATTGCTGCGACATTTCTTCTCAAGCTGTGTTGTCCAGGCGCGGAGATGAGCCCAGAGTCCCTACTAAATCGTATTCGTAACACACTTCGGTGTAATTTCAAGAGAATAATAAAACTTTGATTTTTTGATATGCTATCGTAAGTATGGCTTTGCTTGAACACTGATCGTAAGCGTCACAACAGCAAACCTTCGAAGAATAAACAAACACGTGAAATTCGAAATTACTTTCTACTTTCATTACTTAAGTAGAATTAATTTTGACTACTTTCCTACTTTAACTTAAGTGGAAATGCTTCGCCATACTTCTACTTTTACTTGAAAGGCATTGTTGAGTAAGTAACAATACTTCTATACTTAAGTAGATTTTTCGACTACTTTGTCCACATCTGGTTAGGTTTAACAAGGCGAAGTAAAGCCTAAAAATAACGTTTGTAATTCATTTCGGACCCAAATTGCATTCTAAAATATTTGCTATAATTGTGTAGCACTGAGCTTGTTTCATATTTGATAGGATTTGTTATCCTGTCATTCCACCCTCATTGTCTTGTCATAATATTACAACTCTTAGTTTAACAGAATCATTATTGCAACGTTGTTTGTGCAGAACCTGTCAGTTAACTTTTTCGTTCCGGCGGTGTATAGTTGCGAATTACGATACAATGGAGAAACAGCCTTCGTTGTTCATCAGTCCGTGTGCGTTGCAAATAAAGTTGTTTTTTTTCCCACGGCTATGAGGTAGCACTTACCTCACATATCTGCTTTCCCATTAGGCTAGTGTTTCATCAGCATCTGAATTCACACATAGCCTATCCTGGTATCCCACCCGAACCTTCAAACCAAACACGAGGGCAATTTCTACACTTGCCATCATACCCTCTTCTTAGATTACTCTGATCTAAGTCTGACAACAAGGTCACCAGAAAGAGGATTCTCGACCAGTATCACACCGGCACTTCACTTAGCTCAACCGCATTGCGCTAGCATCACTAAGCATAGACATCATGTATGACATCACATTACCAATTTACCACAATAGTACGCAAATGCAAATAAATACGTTGCAAATAAGTCGGTAGCTTCTGTTTCAATGACGGCTAGGTATAAATTATGTTTCTTTATTTCAGGCAGAGATGGAGTCGAGGACACAAGGCTCGAGGCCAAGGCCAAGGACACAAAAAAAATCCGAGGCCTAGGACAGCCTTTCCGAGGACAGACACTCTCGAGGCCAAGGACAGGAATGCTCGAGGCCAAGGACACAAGCGCAAGTGCTCTCCAAAAAAAAGTTCTTCACAAAAATTTTTCAGGCGATCTCCAAAAAAAAAAGAAAAAAGGTCTTCACAAAAATTTTTCAAGCGATCTCCACGAAAAAACGTTTTCCAAAAAATTTTTCAAGCGCTCCACAAAATTTTTTACAATTCAAAAAATACTGCTGTCCTCGAGCCGAGGACAGGCCAATTTTCGAGGACTTGAGGCCTCGAGGCCAAGGCCAAGGACTTCAAAATGCGTCCTCGAGGACTCCACCTCTGATTTCAGGTATGAACTAGTTGCTGAGTTTTGGAGCAATAATTAGTGTGCACTTTTAATAATAATTTGTAAGAATAGTTTTAAGTCTAACTGTTTTTTTTTTGGGCGTAAATACTCGAAAAATTTGCAAATCGCTAATCTAAAACATGGAAAAGGTTGGGATTTGCAAGAAATGGTGTCTGGTTAACCATCAGAATTCTCACAAATTGTAATTTGCACATCGGCATTCGGACATTTATGCACCAGCTGTTGTTGTTTGTGGCGAAAATCATGTTGTTGTGGAAGGAAAATCCGGTACCGTTCAGTGCAACGTGTTGACCAGCAACGTCGTGGTTGAACCCGGTCAACTGGTGGTGCGATGGAGGAAGGTTCGTGCTTTTATTTCTTGACCAAAGAAGCCACCCATGATTGATACTCGGAGGGCAGCAAGGTGCTACCAAAGCAAAAACATAACCTAGGTCTTAGTTTTGAAAACCTCAAAATTATGTTTTTGTTACATGCTGACATGTTGATAAATCTGCCTAAGAAACGTAGGCTATATACCAGCGTGATCCAAAACGTGTTTAACGCATGCGTCCCTTGGATACTTCATGGCAACACCTTTGAAATCAGTTATAGAATTATAGACAATGCACGACACTTGTAACAGTACAGTAAGGTGCAGACACGAGACAAAGCCGAAACTGAAGGAAACTAAGTGGGCTGAAGCCTCCCCGTTTGCCAAGCCACTTATAAAACGTATCTCAAAGGAATAAGTTTTTGAACATGTTTTGAACTTGACGAAGTTGGGGAAAAAGGGGCTTAGCAATTCAATGCCTTTTAAAGGCTTCCGAATCTTAGCAATTTACAAGGTGCAGTCAAAAAAGTCATGCCTTTTTGGTTACTGGAGACAAAATTGTACATGCTATGTGCAAGGCCGAATTTATAATGCGCAGGGCCCTTGGCACGTTCGCCTTTTCGGAAAGATGAAACCTTGAAGCTCCTCAGAAAAAAGTCTTGCACTTCATAGCAATTCGCTTAACTTATAAGTAAGAACATTTTCAAAATAATTCTTTCATGCCCCAAACAGCTTGTTTTATTCGTCAAGAAAATACGAAAAACTTGCAAGTTAAAATGTTAAAAGTAATTGCGCGAGGCTGAATTGTTAATGGCACCGTTTTTGCGGCTACTGAGATTGCAAAATGCAACCTTTCTTCTATTATCTTGGCTTCTACCACTCGTTACTCATTATCTAATTTAAAATACCAATGTTGTGCAACCAGTTGGCTAAAAATATCGGAAAAAATCGCCTTCATTTTAACTTGAAGCATTTATTACTGCAGTTTTTTTTCCATAACTTTCAAACGAGATCTCACGCAAAAACACAGTTTTGCAACATAGCAGCCGACTCTTCATATTGTTAATGACTTTGCTTATGCATTTCATTGAAATTGTATTGAGCCTGGTCCAAATTTCCAGTTTGCATCTATCTTTATTACCGGCGCGCAACCAGGATTTCGCTAAGGGGTAAGGGGTCTTGAACGCAAAGTAAGTCTAGGCCTCACAGCTAGGGGTTTGGGGACTGATCCCCAGCCGCTAGGCGATTTTTGTGATCTGATCTTTCGGAAAAATTGCCATTAGATGACAATTAGCGCGTTAGTAGAGTCATTTGAAAAAGTTAAACTGCTGAGATTTAGAAGTTTTTTGACTGAATTACGCAACAGCCCTATTTACCTCCCCCCCTTTACATACTGATCGAATTCAAAACTGGTTTAAAAGCATTCATTTTACGGTTGAATTTTCTAAAGGACTTGGCTTCAACCGTCTTTGCCCCCCTCCCTGATTGCGCCACTGTCTCAAACACCATATCATTCATAAAAAAGCCATATTGTGTTGTCCTACGCACATTTGCAAAATGCCACAAAATGACATAATAGCCGAATTTTGCATTCAAACACCACTGCACTGCTAGAAACACTGCTAAATCAAAAATCATCAAGTTCGTTGCGATCCTGGTGACAATAGACGGTTTATGAAGAGAAACAAATAATTAGGTACGGTTGACTTTATTTTTGAATTACACAGGAATTTTTGAATAATTTATTTTTGAATTATCTTGATTAGGAACGGTTGACTTTATTTGAATAGAAGTTTCTTAGTAAGAAATGCAGAAGCGTGGTAAAGAACTTCAAGGGATCAGATGAAATACTGTGTGAGGGTGTGGAAACTGTCGGCAAGTTCTCCCATTTAAGTGACATATTGAATGCAACTGGTGGGTGCGAAGCAGTGGTAACAGCTAGAACAAGAATTGGTTGGATGAAGTCTAGAAATGCAGCGAAATGCTCAAAGGTACAAGGTTTTCATTGAAGATAAAAGGGAAGGTTTATAAAAGCTGTGTAAGATCATCTATGTTGTATGGAAGTGAGGCATGGATGGTGCTTGAGAGAAAAAGAAAATGGCAATTTTTGAGAAAAACAGAAAGAGCGATGATTTGAGCGATGTATGGTGTGAAGCTATTAGATCGAAGAAACAGCGAAGAGTTGATGGACATCTTGGGCATAAAGGAGTCTTCAGACAGGATGGCTAAAGCAAGGAGTATGCAGTGGTACAGTCATGTTTTGAGGAAAGAAGATGAAAATGTGATCGTGAAGGCTTTGAAATTTGAAGTGAGCGATAGTAGAGGAAGAGGAAGACCGAAACAAACATGGAAAAACCAAGTAGAGAATGAGATGAAGAAAAATGAACTGGTGAAAGAGGATGCATGTTATCGAACAAAATGGCGAGGCGTGGTAAAGACTATCACCATACGAAATCCGGCCAACTCCGTCGACGGGGACGATACCGGATCCAACATGTAATAATGACAACTACACAGTTTTGAAAAATCTTCGAGCGAGCTTATGAAAAGGGATGCGAACAAAGAGATAAGAAGTTTTGCAGTTTTATGCCTCGGTCGCAAAGCCTTTGGCACTCTGCTTTTGGACATGACCATGAAGCAAGGGGTTGCTGGGCTATTTAATTCTTTCAAATTTTAGCGTTTAGTTTTCAAATGGCTCTAAAAACGTTGAAATGTGACCAAAATAGTGTAGTGTTAAAATGGCTATTTTTCTTCTGAAAAACCTCAAAAATTACCCATTTTAAGATGTTTAAAAATCATACAAAGTTGGCTACGTTTTGCACGTTATTGATTTTGGATATATGGCAGCCCCCATTCTGGACAAAAAAAAACTTGTTAATATCCGTGCTCATGTTTGGTCATCTGAGTACCTTAAGGAATCTCAAAAATCCTCAAAGTCCAAACAAGACGGATAGAAAAGGGATAAAGACTTATGCGTTGCACGAATGTTGGTATTTCCAGGCTGGTGAAAAAGTGGTATTTTCAGTGATTTGCTTACCTATATTCTCCCGAAATTGGACTAATGCTCGGTGAAGACCTTTTTTTTTGGTGTTCATCCAAAGATTTCGGCCAAAAATTGGACCAAATTTTGGTGGACTCCTTTGATTTTGGGCGATGCAGCCTACCCTAGAACCTGCAGAGTTTACCTGTAAATATGCATCGAAGTTTCCGAAGCCTTCCCACCTATTTGTTTAAAATGGCAGCGCTGCCAAAGATGTTCTATCTGGTGCATGTGGTGAATATGGAAGGGTTTCATCCCAAAAAAAGAATGTTTTCCGTGGTTTGGTTTTAAATAATGTCTTCTGTGGCTTCCATGTGCTTTTTACGATATGTTGTATTTTACTTTTTTTGTCAGCTAAAGAGCTATATCGATATGTTGCTACTTATTTTTCTTGTCGGCAGTGACGAAAACTGAAGAGCTACGATGCTTTTCTGACCATTGAGCTGTAGGCTCATCTTGGCACGTGCTAGAATCGTGAGGCGTCATGATGGTGTCTTTTTGAATGTTTAAAAAATTTTTTTTAGCAGCCCTAAGATATTCATTTTTGTTGCAAGTAAATCTCTGGCGTGGTGCCAGAGTACCATAAGCTCAGTTGAACATATAGTTAATGTAAAAGGCATAAATTGTATATAATTAAATATCAGCACGTAAATATGCCTCAATATTTCAGCCAAGTTTCAGCACATAGCATGCATATGTTTCCTTAGCAACAAGAAAGCAATACTTTTTATCCTCTGCTAGTAGCGTTTCAAATGACTTAAAGGAAACTCGCAAAATTTCACTCAAATGGCGTTAAAATGATTATTTTTTCAAAAAATTGCCCTTCAGTTAACATATTTTCCATTGAGGCCAACCCGGCCCACTTGCAGCAGAACCCAAGAAGGATGCTCTATGTGTTGTTGAGACGGACTCGAGGGCGCCTCGCTCATATGTATTTACATAATTAATTAAACTGTAGAACTGTATTACATTTTTGTTTTTTATTGTACTGATTGCTTGCCACAGAATAGTTTGGTCACACCACTGGGCTTTATATTCTTAAAAATCACTACAGCATTCTTTGCAGCAAAACAGCATCGATGCTGAATGCGTGTACCGTTATGAAGGCAGCGATGATACAAACCCAAGCGGCGCAAAATACAACTGCTTAGTGTAAGTTTTCGACCCTTTATATATTCGAAATAAATTCTAATTACCAAGACTAACATGGATTAATCGATTGATCCATATTTGTCCTCCACTCACGAAGAGTCGACTGTGGCGCTTGTATTTCAATCGAATCGTCGTCACCGGCGTAGGAATTGACTGTATTCCTAACTTTACATTTGACGTTTGACTTCTTTCCTTGTGATTGATTTAGTTTCTTTTTTTGGAAAAGCAACAACAAATTAATATAATAGGTGACACAAAGATGAATAGATTTCAACCTTGATGCTCTTCGCCACAGTTTCCATGAGAAGTCTAAACAGGTGACTTATAAATTTGCTGCTTTTTCGTCTACCAAGCAGAGGTAATCATCGTAAAGCTCTTTTCCAAGAGTGCAACAACGTAACCAGGGTGCAAATTGAATCTAACGTAGCCGAATATTCTTGAAATGAAAATGTTAGTTAAACTGATAACTGCATTTCTGGTTTCCCATTTCGAAATTTACCTTTGGTCTTATCCTATAATAATTGTCCAGGTCGTCTCCTTACCGCATTGATTGGCAGGCGAAACGTCAGCAATACATACCGCCTAATAGCATTGGTGTGTTAGTTTGACTGCTGCTTCTCGCCTGGAAAAGTTCAAGTTCGATTTATTATTTATCGCTGTAAGATGTAATAACTGACACACTATATAAAAATAGTTTACAAAAACAAAACAAAAAATTTCACGACCGAAGACTGGAACGGACCTGTTACGGTCATCTAATCAAACAGCCCCCAATTATGCACCTGTTTGCACATAATAGCTTCGGGTCAACGAGTACTTGAAGTTATTGCTTTGAGAGAGATATGATGAGACAATTCTAGAAAAATTCTAGTTAAAAGTTGTTAAAAAGAACTGCTTAGAATCAGATTTAAACTTCGAAAAGAAGGAAATTTTGGTGTTGTGGGGAATAGATTTCCAGGTTTTAACACCCTTATATAAGAAAGATTGTTGCAGCTTTGTACTTTTCATAAATGGGATAGTAAACATAAGAGAAGTGGAACAGCGGGTAGGGCGGGAATGTCTGACATTGGACTTTGTGAAGTGTTGGTTTAGGTTATATGGATGTTGTTTATGGTATAATTTTTACGTTATTTTACCAACTTTATAATAATAAAGTTTGTTCAGTTTCAAGACCTTTAGATTGCTATATGAAGAGTTTGCACTGGAATTCCATTTTGTTTGGGTATTAATTTTGACGGCTTTGTTTTGGAGAATAGAAATTTTGTGGAGATAAGATTTATAGGTAGAACCCCATGTGGGAATCGCATAGAGAAGGTGGGGATAAATTAATGCATGATAGAGTTGCAATAGAATTTCCTTCGATTTAAGTTTATTAAGTATACCTACTGCGCAGACGATTTTACGCTCAACAAATTTGAGACGGATGTCAAATTTAAGGTTTTCGTTAATCCATAGTCTCAAGTACTTGACATCACTATTTACAGCTTTTGGAAGACTATCACATACTACTTTTGTTTTTAGCGAGGCAGTTTTATTTCCTGGAGTTATAACTGATGCACTAGATTTTGCAGCGTTAATTGTGAGCTTATTAGCTTTCATCCAAAGATTAGCTATTTCGACGTCGCGGTTCATTAAGCTTTCTAAATCTTTTTCTTTTGAAGCTTTGACATATAAACAAGTGTCATTTACGTGTAATTGACAAAATTGTAATTAATTACACGATTTTGCTGTAATTGTAATTGAAAATTTTCACAAGTCGATAATTGTGATCGCAGTTGTAATTAAAAATTTTTCTGCGTATTTTCAATTACAATTACTCTACTATTCACTGATGTGTTTGAATAGATGATAACAAAATGTGTTTGAATAATATCAATTTTCCTCCGGTTGCAAATCGATATCGACATTTTCCACCCGTTGCAATCACATCTGACGTCAAAAACCGAACATCAAAGTAGGTTAGGGATAATTAGAGTCATATTCATAACCTAAACTTAGCACCTACTCTAATCCTAATTAGCTTTAACTCTAAAGACAAAAAATAGCCTATCATCGAATTGGCCTATGACGTCAGATGTGACTGTAACCGGTGGTACCTAACCATTTGTGACCACAGGCGTAGCCAGGATTTTTGATTGGGGTGGCCCAAACCCATAGATGGGCAAGTTAATGCAAAACGTTAGCTTCGTTAACCACTAGTCCGTTAACAAACTTCACACCTCCGTTAACGTTAATCCGTTATTTTCAACTTTAATTAACGGAAGTTAATAAAGTCCGTTAATCCGTTAACATTTTGCGAGTAATTTACATTTCGTTTTATTCACTCTCTTCTAGAACACGTATTGACGCTGTAGAGCTGATTTTAAGGAAATATTTATAGCTATGGTGGTCTTTTTGTGGTTTGAAAGTTACATTTTGCAGTCTAATCTAATTTCAACATAAAAACAAGTTCAATGCTCAACAAAGCTGCAAGATATTAACGATCAAAACCTTAACGGAAGTTAACAGAACTTAACGGAAGTTACTTTAGTCCGCTAACAGCACTTAACGGAAGTTAATTTAGTCCGTTAACATGAAAAAACTTTTTAACGGATTAACGAGTTACTGAAAAAGTTAGCTTCGTTATTAACGATTAACGGACTTGTGCCCATCTATGCCCAAACCACAAATTACATGCATTGACGTCATTAGAAATTTTCAAAAGAGGAACTTTTTGTTAGGCAAAGATATAGTAGAATGGAAAATCCAAAGCCTTGCCTGTTGTTGGCAATTACAAAGGATTTTGTTAAAGGTAGAGCTAAACTAATTGTTAAAAGCTGCAATTGTCTAACTTGGGAGACGTGTTGAGTAAGTTGATGTAACTCAAACGTATCACAGACTTGGGTCTGGGGGCTTAGTTTCCAGCCGCCGGAGATTTTAGGGGTCTGGGAACGAGCCCCCCAGACGCTGGGCGATTTTTGTAATTTTTGAAATGAAAGGCTATTTTAATGTCATTGGATCACATTTCGCACGCGTTTAGAGCCATTTGAAAGAACTAGATTTTTAACATTTGAAAGCCAATTCAGAAAACAAAATTGTTCAATTTGCCTTTTACTAGCAATTTGTTGTTAAATTTTAATTGCAAGTGATTTATTTGGCCCAGATAGGGAAAGTTACAAACATTGCCTCATGCAATATTTTAGTAGTAAATAATAATCCACTCAAAGAATTTCCTTAGAGATTTTTGTTTTGTCATGAAATTAACCAGTTATTGGAGTACATGAACGGCCAGGAGTCCCAGAACATCCAATTCAAATTCAATATTTTTTCAATGTGCATTTCTCCTAGCTAATTTTTTATAATAAAGTATTTTGTGCGTAAAAACTGACGAGGTGGAGATGAATTGTTATTGAAAAATGGTACATTAGGTGGCTACGCTTACTAACCAAGTTATTCCCGGCCCGGATTTACATTGCACGGGGTCCCTGGCACTTTGGGGATTTTTGCATCATCTTCCTGCCAAATATGGGTGAAGATCAAGAAGTCTTACCATTTGAGCGCGGGGCCCTGCTACTGTGCCATATGGTAAATCCGGCCGTGGTTATTGCATTACGTTCATAAAAAGGTTAGATGTGGGCCTGAGGTAGCAAGTTTCAGGACAAAGCCCCTTAATGATTTCACCCGGGTTGTGCATTTTAATTGGTTGGCAAAATCGAATTGATGGGGCCCGGGCCTCATGGTCGTCAATATCACTAGTAATTATTGTTGTACGCATGTACTGTTGAACGCGAAGATTCTAAAAGAAACTGAAAATACAGAAACAATAGCTTTTTTGTCACATTTTTATCATTGCTGGCATTTCAAGTGGGGGGATGGTCGGGGCCCCTGGGCGTATGATTGTAACTTCAATGCTATTTGTGATATTAAGATTTTGTGTGTGTTTTTGCTTGTTTGCCCTTGTGTGTATGTGAACGCGACACTGATGGTTCTAGTTTGCATGATCATGCTAAACATGTGATATTATTAGTAAAAGTTAAAATAGTGTTAAATAGTGGTTGTAACTTGAAGTTGTAGCGTACACAATTTCGAGTTTTTTACAATTTTTAATTGTGTCAAAACTTATTTTCTTTTGCATAAATAATTGCGGTATGATACCATGGTTTAGCTAAAACCATAATGTTGCTGGAAGCGATATGAATTCAATAACATACTTGACAATTGTTTAGGAACGAAATTATGTATTGCAAAAAATTAAAGTTGAACAAAAATTGATGAAAGAACAAGATTAGAGAGAAATGGGGCTTTAATAGGTTTGGTATAGAAATACAAAACAAATCCACGTGTTGACATAAGCAAAACTCGAGGCTTCTTGAGTAAGGGAATTGGTCGCAGTGTCTTGAGAATTTTTTCATTGTAATTGAAATTGTAATTGAATTACAATTACTTGAACTTGAATAATTGTAATTGTAATTGAAAATTTTAAGTTGTAATTGTAATTAAAGAAAAAACAAGTAATTTTTCCGAGCCTGATATGCATATAGCACAGGAGTAAAATCAAAAATGTTGAAGATATTGTTGACATGAATGAAGAAAAGTATAGGACCTAGGTTTGATTCCTGAGGTACACCAAATTGTATTGTTTTAGTTGTGGAATAGCTCCCATTAATATACACAAACTGTTTACGTCCAATTAGGTAAGATTAGAGCAATTTTTATACCACACCACGAACACCATAATGATGTAATTTTTGTCGGAGTTTATCATGCGAAAACGTATCAAACGCCTTCCGTAAATCCAAAAATATTAATCCAGTAATTTTTTTATCATTCGTATGGTTGTTTATTTTGCTCATTATATCCAGCATAGCATGTGTAGTAGATAAGTTTTGTCGAAAACCATATTGGTATGGGTGAATGATTTTATTTTTCGCAAGGTATTTTGAAAGACGGCTATAGACAAGTATGGGTATAGACAAGACGCAAAAATGATAAATTTCAATATTCTTGGGGTACACTATCAAAATTTTTTTCAAATTTAGACCTACTGTAGTTGCCAAAGAAAATGGCACGAACATAAATTGGTATTGCGTTTTTATGGTTTACCTACATACCTTTTACCAGTGGTTCTCAATCTTTTATAAACCATATGATCCCCTCGCAAGTATACTTCCAACACTTGCAACCTCCCGTTCGAAAAAAAACAGTTTTCATAATGCTTTGTAACATGATCTGTCCTGTAAATAAAACAAGAAAAGGTCTTACTTGTTTTACATGCCTAATTGTGGGCTAATTTAAGGTAGAAGCCCTAAGAAAGCAAAAAATATGTGTGTAGTGCTTTTTGAATTAAAAACCCAGCAGCTTGGGCTCCAGTGTATACCCCACCTCCTGGAACCCTTTTCTCGTGGCCACTTTACCTTGCTCTGTTTCAGCAGTGTCCTGTTTATACTGAAGTGTGTTAATTTGTAGGTTTTTAATTGTCACTGCAGCTGTCATTGGCTTCTGCATTGCTACAAGATATTTTTTAAAAAAAGGAGAAATTGCTGCTACAACGTTTCTAGAATTTGCATTCACTAATTTTTTAGGATCCTCCAGTCAAGCTGCCACTTACCCATCTACTCCGTGTCTAATTTTAAAAGCTTTTCTAATTTAAAGTCTAAAATTTGACCCGACATGCAATCGAACTGGAGTCAACTAGTGCAATTGAGTTCTAGCTTTTTAATCATTTTTTATGCCTATGTTTCAACAGAGAAGATTTCTCCATTGTGCTTGCATGCTTTTCACACGTGCTCTCAAACACTGAAATCCAAGACGGTATTAGGTGGAAACGGTTTGTGGTTACTTTTAGCATAAAGTAAGTTTATCTTTTTCTATGCCAATGGTGTTATATTCTGCTTCATTTATTTTTCAGTGATAATCCATACAATACTAAGTTGCCTTGGCCAGAGGACAGCGAACGGACCTTTGCAGTCTTCGAGTCAAGCTGCCACCTGTGCTCATTTTGACTCCTTCTAGTCCACACTGTCCATTTTTTCGCTGAATGTCAAACAAAAAATTGGTTTTTCCTGACTGGGAATCGAACGTTGGTTTCAGAACCAGTCACTTTATCCATTAAACCACTGAGCAGTTGAATCCGATTGGTATTTACTCCTAATTTTGTTGTTTGTTTGTTACAAAACAATCTTTGGGAGTGTTACCTCATTTAGAAGTTTTAAATCTTGATCCTGTAACGTGTTTATGGGCCCATCTCCGCGTCATTGCGCCTGGGCAGCGCTGCTTCTTTCGAAGAAATGTCCAATTTGACTGGGCCAAAATTTGAACCTCAGACCTCCTGCTCCAGTGACGAACACGTTACCGCTCGACCAACTGGCCGGTTAATGTGGATTTGTCAAAACTAAACGATCGAATTTGTTTTGCGGACAGCGATGCGCACAGGGATGATGCTGGGAAATATTACGTCGAAGTGCGATATCAAAATGGAAGAAGTGAGGAATTTCAATTTTCAATCGAAGTCATGCACAGCGGCTGAGCTCCGGCTACCATCGCGCTAATGGTCGTGGCTTCGGTTCTCGGTGTGGGATTGATCGTGGTTGTCATCGTTTTATATCGCAAAAGGAATTCGCGTATGTAGTTTTCATGACGCATTAATTGAACACAACATAATTATTGTGTCTTACAGCAGAATACAACGGTTCTGCAACATCAAAAAATTAAAATTTTATAAAACCCAACATTCTGTTCTGCTTCATCCGTAAAATGGGAGAGATCATAAGGAGTACATCTTATTCGTTTTGTGTTTCTGTAATTTATCGCATTAGAAATTTTGTGTTGCGCAGATAGTTTTATGCCATTTTTTTTATTTCTCTACCGCCTTTGAACTAAGATAATGTTCTTGTACCAGATTAGTTTATCAAATACTTACGCGAATGAGCCAGTGTTGCCACGAAAAGCAACATCTGTGCGGTTAAACAATGATCTTTAATTCTTTTTGTGTTTCACTATCGCAAGCGTATGGATTTTTTCTGGTTCTTGATTTTTGGGGCTATTCGGTTGTTCTTGTTTTTTTTTAGTTTCCGACTCTGCAACCGTGCAGCTATCGAAAAAACATTTGTAAAACCGCGTTTTGTTATTTTTCACCGTTGAGGTTCCTGCGGTCGCTTTCACTAACTAAATGAAACTTCATTTGTGTGAAGGGAGGATTGACTGTGAGTCAAGAGATGTGGAAGCGGCTTCCACCATTTGTGCTGCCTACAAAAATTTCACGAGCTGTTTAATCTATGTTTTTACATGCAGTAATTTATAGCATTGGACTACATCTGGTAAAAATGGCTCACCATCATCATCATCTTGATTCTTGGATATATAAGTTGAGCAAAATTGGAAAGTTTAGTTTACCATGTAGAGATTCCAAATGTTCTGTATACCCGAAAGGTTGAAATTTTTTTTTGCCTATGCAGATCTATTGAAAGACGAATTTTGTCATTAGTCGTACTAAAAAAATGAACCACATCTTTCGCATAAGACTAATTAACGTTGATGTGCTTAGCCAAATGAAGTAATATTGCCACACAATCAGGTCGAAGTAAGAAGCGGTTCATTATTTTGCGGTTTGAGCCAGGGCATACTAGAGGAAGGTTTAGGGGTTAGATCGTACCTGGTCCGGAAAATCCTAAAACTACAGCGTTATGTGTTTTTTAAAACTTTTCAATAAGGTAGTGGTACTCATAGTTATTTATTTTGACCTACTCCTGTACTCTGAACAAAACCTAGCCAAATTTCGGCAAAGATTTTTTGTCTTTACGTAATTTGAGGCCAAAAAGTAGTCGAATTTTCGGGGTAGGCTTTTTTTGAGGCCCTGGTTTTTCCACAATCCTGGTGAGTATTTCCCAAGTGGGTGAAATTTGTCGATATGAAATGTTGAAGTAGCTCAGCTTAATGTGAATAATTTCATTTAGGTTAATATGCAATTGTTTATTTGAAATTCTACTTTAGCAGTATATATTGTTAGTGCAAAATCGGAGTTAAATTGCAGCTTTTCCCTTTTTCTTTGTGCAGTTTTCTGAGTAAAAAATATATACACTATTTTAACTTTTGTCCCAACCGATTTTTGAGTCGAATGCAGGCGCGCAACTGGGAGTTTGCTAAAGGAATGAGCAGATGAACCCAGTGCTAAAGTCTCTGTAAAAACGAATGCATCTAACTACTGTGTTTGCAGTTTAGGTAAACGGAGGCCTCAATCAGATCATCGTGGGCTCACTGAGCGGAATTCTTAGCCATGCGGGTCATTAGGACCAAAGCTCGCAGCTGCCGGCGGTTTCTTATGCCAGCGTAGCTTAAATTGTAACTACATCTTGATTCATCTAGTTGCCTTGGCCAGGAGACAACAGAACTTTTCTCCCTTAAGTTACTAGTCCAAGCGTGACATGGCAAAGTTGTTGCCCTCACCAACATGGGCATGCCAAGTGATTTTTTCAAGGAGGCAGTATCAGAGACTCCAGGTGCCAGACCACCCCTTTGCTTTTTTATGTAGTTTTTCGAATTGCAGGATGTCTTGCCACTAATTAATATTGCTCAACCATATCCTTTTGTTTGCAAAAGATGACTACACTCTCCTTTGCTGATTTCAACCTGCGTTTTCTTTGACTGTGATGGTGATATAAACTGGACTTGGCTTCAGGTTTGACCAGGCGCGTCGCCAGCGGGGGGGCAGGGGGGGCATTGCCCCCCGATTTATTTCTTGCCCCCACGGTATTTTTTGGGGAGGAAAAAGTTGCTGTTTTTGGCCGGAAAAAACGTTTGAATTTGTGATTTTGGCCAGAAAAAGCCTTCGGATTTCGGCGAAGACCTTTTTTTTTTGGAGATCATAACGTTTAAATTTGTGATTTCGGCCAGAAAAAGCCTTCGGATTTCGGCGAAGACCTTTTTTTTTTGGAGATCACCTGATTTTCACTGAAACTTCGCCTCAATCCAATTCAGGAATGATGAAAAAGCTTTGCCCCCCCCAATCTCGCGAAGCAGGCGACGCCCCTGGGTTTGACCTTGAATAGTTCCATGAATTCGCACACTATTAATACTCTTGGGATTACACTATTCAATAAATGTGTGCCATCCACATAATTGTTTGATATTTACGTAGGCCGTACGGTGGTAGCTTTGGTCTACACTTGTAACTCTTTTACTTTTAAATTCAACGAGGCCCGGATACACCATGTAATAAAGCGTTTAATATTTCAAATTCATGCTATGCTCATAAACAGTTAAACACTAAAATAATAATTAATCAGGCACTAAATTATTTCCTCAGAAACCGGAATCAAAACCAAACTTTAATCAGTAGCGTAACCATTGAAAGCGGGGAGCAATGGAGCATAGCCCCCTCATTGGCGGGTCGACCAAAATACACAATAAGGAAAATGCTACGTTTTTCGCTCTTATGAGTGATTAAGTCTTTTGCAGAGTTGTTGATATTTTTAAGTGGCTGAAGCCACTTTGAAACATGTTTTTTGAAGGGGAGAGGCTAAAGTTTATCAAAATAAAACTACAAATCAATACAAACTTTTAAAAATCGCAAAAAGTAAGCAATCAAATTTGATCACTGATAAAAAATGCTTTACTTCATCAAAAAAAAAGTATGGGCATAAGGGAAGGGACTATTCAGCATTTAATTAACAATTATTTTTCTCACGTCTCGTTCCATTAGTCTCTTCCCCAAATTATCTTTCTTTACCGAAAAAATCACTCTATGAAAAAACTATTTGAAAGAAATAGTAAAGAACGAATTAGGTAACATTAGTAATTGGATGAAAGTTAACAGATTATCCATTAACTACAATGAAACAATACAGTAACTACTAACAAAAAAATCGAAACCAAAACTCAATACAAAAATTCGCAATCCAATCAACCAAAATACATGTATTAAATATTTCGTTATATTGATCGATGATAAGCGATCAAACAAAAAAGGTGAAGACCAAACAAAAGGTCTTCAGTACAAAAATTCTGCTTGTCGTCTCCAAATTCTTGCAATTATTCATTGAATTGGAAGCCTCAGATAAACAAAATACCGGTATGTTCCAAGTTAGCAGGTGGCTGTTGGGCTCTCTACCAGCGTAAAATTGTAGATCACCAAACTTTGGAAATGGTGTACCACAGTCTCATTACTTCTCACTTGAACTATTGCATAAGTATTTGGGGTGGAGCTTCAGTCTCTTCACTATTACCATTAGATAGGATGCAAAAAAAAGCAGTACGAATTATCGCTAATGGCAATGCTAAAACGCATACGCAACCCCTATTCTCAAACCTGCAAATATTAAAACTAAATGATATTCATAAACTTGAAATTGCGAAACTAATGCATGAAATTAATTATAAATCATCAACCTTCTGCAGACTTAAAGCTGAAAATTTACTCTACTGGACGAAAGGCATTCCCACGATACTAGAAGGAAGCAACAAAACAATTTTTTCTGCACTGGGTTGAAAAAAACTAGCTCAAAAAGCGCTGACATATGCTGTACCCAAAAAAATTTGGAATCAAATTCCAAAACAAATCAAGGAGATGAAAATGTTTAAATTCATAAGAGGCCTAAAACGTTTTTTATTTATCAAAGTACTAAATAGACTATTGATGATAGGCGTAGCCTGGATTTTTGATTGGGGGACCACAAATCACATGCTATGACGTCATCAAAAACTTCGAAAGAGGAATTTTTTGTGGGGGCTAAGATATCGTAAAACGGAAGATCAAAAGCCCTGGCCTGGTATTGGCACGTAACTAGAAACTCGTTCAAGGAGAGGACTTAAACCAATAGTTAAAATGCGAAAATGTCTAAATTGGTAGACCTGTGTAAAGAAGTGTACTGTAATTCCAACATATCACATACGGGGGTCTGGGGGCGGATCCTCCAGCCGCCGGAGGCTATGGGGGTCTGGAAGCAAAACCCCCAGCCGCTGGGCGATTTTTCGTAATTTTTTGGAAAAAAAGCCATTTTAATATCATTAGATCACATTTTGCACGAATTTAGAGCCATTTGAAAGTACAAGAGTTTTAACATTTGAAAGCCAATCGAAAAAATTAAGTTGTTTAATCCTCCTTTTGCTTGCAATTCAAGTCCAAAACACGTTTAAAATCTTGCATTTTGGGATTAAATTTTGTAAGTGATTGGGCCCAGGTAGGAGGAATAAAGTGCATTGCCTCGTGCAATATTTTAGCAGTAAATAACAATCCAGTCGAATATTTTCTTCAGAGGTTATTGTTTTATTATGAAAACAACCAGTTATAGGATTACATATATGGCCAGGGGGGCCAGGCCCTCTCAATTCAAAAATTCGTCCAATGAGCATTTCCCTTACTGTAGATAATTTTTTTTAAGGTATCTTGTTGCATAAAAGCTGTTATTGAAAGATGTACAGTAGATACTGCAGGTACGCCTACAAACCATGTTATTGCCTGGGCCGGATTTACATTGAGTTGAGCCCCTAGCAATTTGGGACTTTAGCAATATTTTCCTGCCAAACGCAGGTGAAGACCAAAAAAAGTCTTATCTGAGTGCGGGGCCCCTGGCACTGAGCCACACGTTAAATCCGTCCCTGGTTAATGGTTATTGCATTAAGTTCATAAAAAGGTTAGATGAGGGCCTTAGTTAATAACTTTTAGGATAAAAGCTCTTAATTTCACTCGAGTTATACGTTTAAATTGGTTGGCAAACGTTAAATTGAAGGAACAATATTATTGTTGGGGGGCCATTTAAATATTATTGTTGGGGGCATTTTTAAATTGGTTGGCAAAAATTAAATTGAGGGGGCCCGGGCCCCCTGGATCAATATTATTGTTGGAAGCCCATTTAAATTGGGGGCCATTTAAATATTATTGTTGGGGAGTCATTTAAATTGGTTGGTAAAAATTAAATTGAGGGGGTCCGGACCCCCTGGATCAATACTTTTGTTGAGGGGCCCATTTAAATTGGGAGCCATTTAAATACTATTGTAGGGGCATTTTTAAATCGGTTGGCAAAATTTAATTGAGGGGGCCCGGGCCCCTGGATCAATATTATTGTTGGGGGCCCATTTAAATATTATTGTTGGGGACCCATTTAATTTGGTTGGTAAAAATTAAATTGAGGGGGCCCGGGCATCCTGGATCAATACTGTTGTTGGGGGCCCTTTTGAATTGGGGGCCATTTAAATATTATTGTAGGGGCATTTTTAAATCGGTTGGAAAATTAAATTGAGAGTTTCGGGCCCCCTGGATCAAGATTATTGTTAATTATTATTGTACGCGTGCACTGTTGTACGCGAAGATGCTAAAAGAAACTGAAACAGAAGAAACAATAGTCTTTTTTGTGACATTTTTATCATTGGTAGCATTTCAATTGGGGGGGCCGGGCCTCCTGCCCCCCCTCTGGCTACGCCTATGCTATTGATTGTAGGTTGGAGGGGGCCTGGGACTGGAAGATCAGGATCTGGAGCATTGGTCACATACACTTTTTCCAGTATGTGAATTATTTTGGTTTATGTAGTGCTTTTTGTGTTAACCCATTTTTATGTTTTTGCTGTGACAGTAGACTTTGATGACTGCATAGTCGATTTCGCTGTCCTAATTAATAAATTCTGAAATTCCAGTAATTCCGTATCAAAACATCACTTATTTTCGTTTCTAACAATAATTTTTGGTCAAAAAAATGGGTTACCTTATAAAATGCAGCCGAATTAGATAATCCCGAATTAGAAAAAATTAGATAATCCCAATTAAAATGCTACCAATGATAAAAATGTCACAAAAAAAGACTATTGTTTCTTCTGTTTCAGTTTCTTTTAGCATTACGCTATCGATTCCTTATATCTTTCAATTGTGATTACTTGATTGTAGCGTCATCGATTGGAGCAATGACTGCGACGCACTGCATTGGCCTGTTGCCCAAAGTGTACGATAAGGAAAATGGCATAATTTTTGTCCTTCTGAGGCAGTCTTTTGCTGTGATATGGCCTCTAAAGTGATTCAAAGCCACTTTTGAAATATTTATTATTATCATTTTTTGGGGGGGAAGGAGTGTTAACTTACTTGTCAAAACTGCAATTTACAGATTAATCGATAAAAACTTCAAAACAAGGCTAAAATTAAGCAGCCAAAATTGATCGCTTAATGCAACATAATTAACGTAAGCTTCATAAAAAAAGGCTATAGGGGGGGATGGACTTTTCAGCATTTAATTGATTTAATTGCAACAAGTTTTGGACTTGGGTTTAAAAAGAGTTTAAAGGAGATGGGCTGTCTAATTCTTTCAAATGGCTTTCAAATTCTATTAATTTAGTTTTTTAAATGACTCTGAAAAGATGCAAAATTTAATGGTGGCTATTTTTTTCTGAAATAACATTAAAATTGCCCTGCAGTTAGGGTTTTTCCTCAGACCCCGGTTTGTGATATGCTTTAGTTGCACCAGTTTGCTCAGCACCCAGCCCAATTGAGACATTTTTCAAGCAAAAAATTTCAATTTTTAGGTTAATCAAGCCCTCCCCCTCACCCCCGCAGTCAGCAGGCGCAACCAAAGTGGTTAAGAGACTTCAGCCTCCCCTTCTTAACCAAGTCACTTGGAAAACTCTACTCATGTAGCGTCAGCTCTAACGCAGCCACAAGTCAAAGATTAATTGGATATATGCATCAATAATTCAACCGGGAGAATTGCTCGATAGGTTGTTCAACCGAGTTGGCCGACCGCATTGGGACGTGTCCTTTTGACACGTACGTTACACTCACACATGCGATTGTTTGAATGTAGTTTGAATTTGATCTGCATTTGAAGAGAGCTGAAAGGGTAGGTCAAATTAAGAATTTCAAGTAGATTCTTAATCTTAGCAAGTTTGTTTTTTCCAATGGCCTTAAAAACGTTCGAAATGTGATCTAAATGACGTCAAAATGGTTGATCCTCTGGACGCGTTCCCCCGCGTCCCCCCTACAATTTAAGCACTGACTATAGTACATTCAGAGGTGGGCACTTGCTCCGCAATAATTGCAGCGCAACTATTTCACTTGCGATAGCGCTTGCGCCGCAAGTATTTTGGCAATTTTGAGCGCAATCGCGCAAGCGCAAGTCAAATACGATTATAAATGATTGTTTTTCAATCAAGTGTGATTAAAGTTAACAAAAAACATTTACGAGGTACATAGACGTAGCCAGGATTTTTGATTGGAGGGGGAGGCCAAACCGCAAATCACACGCAATGACGTCTTCAAAATTTTTCGAAAAGAGGTACTTTTTACGGGACAAAGATACAGTAGAATGGAGGATCAGAACTCGGGGTCTGGGTTGGCATGTAATCTGGGTTTTGCTAAAGGAAAAGGCATAGGTGGGCAAGTTAAGGCAAAACGTTAGCTTCGTTAACCACTAGTCTGTTAACAAACTTCACACCTCCGTTAACGTTAACCCATTATTTTCAGCTTTAATTAACGGAAGTTAATAAAGTCCGTTAATCCGTTAATATTTTGCCTGTAATTTACATTTGTTTTTATTCACTCGCTTCTAGAAAACATATTGATGCTGTTGAGTTGATTGTAAGAAAATATTTATAGCTATGGTAGTCTTTTTGTGTTTTGAAAGTTACATTTTACAGTCTAATCCAATTTCAAGATAAAAACAAGTTCAAATGCACCAATGAAGCTGTGATCGGAAAATCTATGGAAATTGCGAAGAGCGATAATTAATACACCTATGAGGCTGCAGCTTATTATTTGCCACAAAAAAGAGCTCCTTTGTTTGCTTTCTTCTTTAAAATTCGTGTTGATACGCAACTGATGCGAACTGGTTTGTACCGGTACGATGAATGAATGGGCAAAGATATTAACGACAAAAATTTTAACAGAAGTTACTAGAACTTAACGGAAGTTAATTTAGTCGGTTAACATGAAAAAACTTTTTAACGGATTAACGAGTTAATGAAAAAGTTACCTTCGTTATTAACGGATTAACGGACTTGTGCCCACCTATGGACAAAGGACTTGAACCCAAAGTTAAAAAGATATTCAAAATTGTCTAAGTTGGGAGACGTGGAGAGCAAACTAGTTTAGTCTAAAGGTATCACAGAAGGGGTCTGGGGGCCACCGCTGGGCGATTTTTTGAATATTTTTTTGGAAAAAAATAGCTGTTATAATGCCATTTGGAACACATTTGGTACGTTTTTAGAGCCATTTAAAAAACTAAATTTTTACGAATTGAAAGCCAATTGAAACAATCAAATGGTTGAGTCTTTCCTTTACTTAAAGATCAAGTCCAAAACACGTTTAAAATTTTTGAATTTGGGGATTAAATTTTGTAAGTGACTTGGCCCAGGTTGGAGAAGCGAAGTACATTGCCTCCTGCAATATTTTTAGCAGTAATTAATCAACTGAATATTTGCCTTGGAAAATTTTTATTTTATCATGAATACGGGTTATGCATTTAAATCGGATGGCAAAATTTTAATTTGAGGGGGCCCAGGTCACCTACCTGGTCTGTTGTACGCAAAAATGCTTTAAGAAACTGAAAAAAACATACCGCTTTGCTGTTATTTGTGTCAATTGGTGGCATTTCAGTTGGGGGGGGGGCGATTTTGCCCCCTCCCTAGCTACGCCTATGACAAGGTAGGTTCATAAAAGCTTCGTCAAGGTAAATCCCATTCGTCTACTGCTTGTAATACTTTTATTGGATTTACAGCAGGGGTCACCTTTCACTGAAACGTTTCTCTCTAAAATATTTTTTGCGGATTTTTCAAAAAAAAAAAAAAATCCAATTGATAAGTTAAAAAATGGTTGTAAAATCAAATTTTAAACAGAAAATTTGTTTTTGTAATTATCTTCTTAGAAATACACTAGACGTTTTTATACAATCGTAAACTCGCTTTGAGCATTAATCTCTTTACTCGTGACTTTCCTTTTGTACCGTAATTCAAAAATAAAAAAATTAACAAAAACTATTGATTACAACTTTTTTGCTAGTCCGGGAAAACTTGAAAGATATTGCAAATAGGAGTAACTGCATTGGTAAAGCTCTTATAGCATAAGTAATGCTTAGATGGTTCAATTTCTTTAAACAAAACCAGGATGAGTTTTTCGCGCTATCCATTTGTCAGAGAATGATGCTGAGTGCTCCAGAAGCACAAAATATGTATCAAAGCTTGTAAAGGATTTACTTGACGAGCCATTAGAAAAAAAGAGTGACTCCGAAGTCATTCGCTTACTACCACATGCAGACTTCATTAGTGGAATTTTTTAACACCGCTGTTCATCGACTGTGAGTGTTGAGAGCATTTTTTTGTTAGATATGAAGATGTTCTTCGCCTAAAGAGGTTAAGCGATGCGCATTTTCAAATGCTTTTATTTTTCAAAGGAAATCATTACGGTAATTTTTTGTTTACTAATTTGGTAGCGTGCATAATTTGTTTTGAATATTAGTTTCGGGCCGTAACCTAGTGAGGTTTGAGCAGTGAGTCAATTATTAAAATTATACATTTCAAAACGTCGCACTTGAGCTTGCGCTTGCGGCGCAATTACTTTTTTAGGCTTGCGGAAAAGCTTCCGGCGCAAGATTTTCAGAGTAGTTGGTAGTTGCCTTGCGGCGCAACTTTTATGACTTGCGCTGCCCACCTCTGAGTACATTCTAGGCCTACAGTAGGAAGAAAGAAGGTAAATAGCGTAGTGCATAAATTGAACAGTTAATGAAGCTTTAAAAGCTACCATAGTAAGTTAGAGTGAGAGATTCATTTACCGTACCAATTCATAATTGACATAAAAACAAGCAAATAAAAAAGAAGGAAGTACGGTAGCTAGTGTTACAATAGCCTACCTAGTACCTACCGTATGGTACGTAATGCCCATAAAGAGGATAAGAGAGCAAAAAGTGGGCGCTCATTTGCTAATCATTTACCGTGATGTATAGCTTTAATCAATAGCATTTAGAATTTTTGATTTTGAATTGATGCAAAAGAGGAAATTAGTCACTAGTGTTGTGTAGAGTAGCTAAACAGGCAAAGAAAAATCTCAGTGTATTGCTGCAGTGTTATTAGTGTGCTAACCACTGTTCTTCAAGGAGTGTATCACTAGATTAGTATTGCAAAACCTGTTTCAGGTTTTACTAGTAGCCTATTAGATAGGCTAGGCCTACTTAATTTGAATTGCTGTGACAAACTGTTTGTTGTTTTATGTGTTTTTGCTATTTGCAGATTTGAAAGTGAGGATATCAGATGTTCAAATTTTGAATCCTATTCTGAACACTGATCAACCTGCAGTCAAGTAGATGTAATGAGTCTCCATAGGTTTTTAGTGTAGGTGGGAGCTCTCAGCTTTGGGAACATGACAAATTTAATTGACTGGTTGAGCCTACAGTTGTCTGAGCAGTGAGTTACCGTATTGAATTTCAAATTCTTAATTTGAAAATCTCTCTCATGTGATTGCAGTTTTTATCACCTAACCCCTCACGCCAACCTATTCCAGATTCATATTCAGATTTATTTATTCATATTAAATTTAAGCACTTCACAGGTAAACACAAAAAAAATGGGAGACAACGAAAAGACCGTCTGGTCATCAGTGTCAGCTGCCACCCTGCTAAAGGTTAATAAGTTAATAAATACTTCTGATTCCAAGCACATTTGTAAATTTGGAGATTTTTCAAACATATTATGTTTTAGCAAATATTAAACTATGAAGATAACAAAAACAAACATAGCACTCAGAATATCAGTAATTCGCAAGAAAAAAAAAAGCACCAGACAAAAAAAAAGAGAACAAAAACAAAAAAAAATCATTAACAAACTAAACAAACAAAGAAATAAATCAATAACAAAAAAATAAGAGTAATGATAAATAAATGGAAAAGCAAAACAGAAGACCAAATACTAATACTAAGACAAATCAATTTTTTCATCACTGATTATTCAGTAGGCCTATGTATACCGGTAGCGGTTAAGCAATCGTCTCTTATATTGATATTTAAAGGAGTTATGAGAAAGATTTTTCAAATCACTGGGTACGGTATCTCATGCCATACTTTTGGGCCTGAGAAAGAAATGGTTGATTTGCCTTTTTCAGTTCTTGCAGAAGTTTGGACAAAGTTTGACTCGGTAAAATTTCTAGTGCAATAATGATGAAACTTTTGGACCTTGGAAAAACCAAAATACAAATTTGAAATTTTATTATTGTGAGCAGAACGCACAATCTTAGCTAATTGCAACTTCACAATATCATTAAATCTTAACAACTGCAAATTTTGGTATAGAGGGGAAGCAGAATGATGCCAACCGGTACTGTTCATAATTTTCAAAGCTTTGTTTTGAAGGGTTTGAACAGGTTTTAGAGAGGTTTTGCTTGCCTGTCCCCATAAGGAAGAACAGTACTGAAGATGTGGATAGATCAGTTCATAATAAGCACAGTTGAGAGTGGATAAATTAACATATTTTCGTAGATTTGTTAATGCCCAGTTACCGTGGGCAATTTTTGAGCATTGATTATGTATGTGTGGTTTTCGTGAGAGATCTTCATCAATTATTACTCCCAAATATTTTACATGCTTAACTTGAGCAATATCATTCTTTCCTATTCTTATATTTTGGGATCCACCTTTAGACTTTGATTTGTTTACTACAAGAAATTCAAGTTTTGTCATAGTTTAGAGATAGTTTGTTAGTTTTTTACCATTCGTCTACTTTGATTAACTCATTATTCATATGATTTTCTAAGAGTGTTTTTGATTTGTTGGACAGAGTTAAACTTGCATCGTCAGCAAATAGTCAAATATGGAGGTTGCAAGCATTGGGCAAATCATTGATATAAATGAGAAATAGTAGTGGCCCCGATGTCGAGCCCTGAGGAACACCACAACTCACTGACTTTACAGAAGATTCTGCCTGATGAACTACAGTGTATTGCTGTCTGTTTGTTAAGTAACTGCTCAAGAATTTTAGAGGCAAACCTTTAACTCCATAACAATTTAATTTTTTATTAAAATGTTATGATCAACAGCATCAAAAGCTTTTTTGAGGTCTAAAAAAACTGAGCATGTTATTTCTTACTTTCTACACCTCTTACAAAATCTTCATATATTTGATTTATAGCCAATTCATTAGATAGATTTCCTCTAAATCCGAACTGATATGCATATAGTAGTTGATTGCGTTTCAGATAATGATACAACTGATCATAGGTACATTTTTCAAGAAGTTTGGAGTAAGGGCATAATAGGGATATGGGCCTATAATTGCTACAGTTTAATTTGGAACCATTTTTGTAAACTGGAACAACCTCAGCTGTTTTAAAAATTGTAGGAAAAGTGGCTTGTTCAATTGCAATATTAAAGAGTTTTGTCAACACAGGTGCTGAGAAAATACTGGCAGATTTGATAAATTTGATCGGAATGCCTTGCATGCCAAAGCTTTTGGAAGAGTTGAGGTTTCTCAAGTGATATAATATTTGTTCTTCTGTTACATGTTTTAAGAACAAGGAATAGCAAGTATTCGTTATCAGAGTTGAAGGAGAATAGTCATATGTTTTTGATGGATTTGGAATATTATCAGATAGTGATTTGGGTACTGTTGAGAAATAATCATTGAAAGCATTGCTAATTTCACATGGATTGGATATATCATGCTCATCCAAAGTTGTGATTTTAGATGGCAGAGATGAGGATTTTATTTGTAGGCTACTTGACTATGTCGTTAATAGATTTTCATAATAATCCTGTGTCATGACAGTTTTTTTCAAGTAGATCTTCATAGTAAGCTTTTTTGGCAAGTTCTTTCATGTGGGTTAGAAGGTTTCTGCTTTTTTTGTACTTGTTAATATTGTCAGAAGTCTTACTAGCTCTTATTATGTCTGTAGTTATCCAAGGTTTTCGTCTCAGCTTCAGTTCTTTGCGAGACATTTGTTTCAAGGGGGCGTGTTTATTAATTATGCTTTTTATCTGTGAAATAAATTGATTAAATAGTTCATCAACTGAAATACTATCACTGACATTCAGAAAACCATTGCAAAACTCTGACATCTCCATAAGAAAATCATCCTCAATAAAATCACTCGAGCCAGGTCAACTAACCGCAACAAACTGACCGCGAAAAAACGGTTTTGTTGCAGTGATTTTGTCACAAAGTGAGGGTCTGGGCAAGATGGCTCGGAGGATAGTAAAACATGCATATAATTGCTCTTCTCAGCTAATTGGCGTCATTTGGTTTGCGGTTAGTTTGTTCGGGGTCAGATGTCGTGGACCCAAAATCACTACAGTCTCTTTTGTAGCATTTGTATTGTAATTTAGGCAGTTTAAGGTTTTTTGACATGATCAAGACTGGAAGATGATCAGATATGTCATAGCATAATGCATGGGCAAGAATGTGTTGATTGTAGTTGTTAGTATAAATATGATCTAGTAGTGATGAGGAGTTAGCAGTGATTTGTGTTGGATTCGCTATGACATGAGAGCATCCCACACTGTGTAGAGTGTGAACGTAATCAGCAATATTGGCATTTTTATCGCTTTTTGAGAGATCGATATGTTTGTTTGTTAGCTGCTGTAGATTAGCTGTTTCTGAAGTTTTACTGTTGTGGCTTAGCAATGGCAAGGCCTACAGACCTTGGTTGGTAGCCATTACGTGTAGGTGTTAATTATTGATTGATCAAAACTCGTTTATCCTCTCTGCTCCTATCACAAAAAAGCGACGTTGGTGCTTTTCTTGTATGAAGCTGCACATGTTTTGGATAATAAGAAATTCAACCATTGTCCTAGTTTCTGATAGCCTACACATTTAACTTTCATGTATTTTATGTAAAGTTGCTACAGTAAGCTACTGTAGCCTACTTGTTCAAATTTGCCAAGCAGAATTAATCATTGTAGCCTACTGTGGAGTGTTTTTTCCAAGGACATTAGGCTTACAATATAGCCAGGTTGCAGGTTTAAAGTTGAACCCAGATCGCGCAATTAGGTCATAAAACAGCATCTTTATCCTTGCAGTCCATACTGCATACTAAACCAGTAATACTGTATACAGTATATCGGTACAATTATACTGGTAAAATAGGCTACTGTTACTGCATCACAGTCTGACAATGTTACCACAAACCTGACTTTTGATAGTAAGTCAGCTGTTTGTTTAGTGTTAGCCTCTGGCCTAAGGTGGCAATGCGATGAATATTTACCAGCCTTAAAAAGTCAACAAATTTGTGTAGTGTCAGGTGTGGAAATATGTCTTTGTTTTACGGTTATTTTGGTGTTTATATAAGGTGGTTTGTATAAATTCTGAAGGCATCTTTCCTTACATAGAACAAAATAAACAGCTAATCACTTTAAATTCAACATATTTTTACAGTTTAGGCCTAGGGCACATTTTTGTCAACGTTTATGAAAAAATAATAGCATCAGCAGCTTGGCTGTGGCGACCATGACTTTTAGACACAGACGTTTAGGTGCCGCTGATTATGCGCCAGGACTTTTATGTGCCTGAACTTTTAGGCATCAAGACTTTTATATGCTAGAGGTTACAAAAAAATGTATTTCCTAACTTTTTTTTCAAACAAATTTTTTTTTCAAAAAAAATACTTCTAATTGCTGTGAAAACGTTCAAAACGTCATCTAAATGGCGTTAAAATTGTTTTTTTTTCTGAAGAATTGCTAGAATTGCCCAGTGGCTGGGGGCTTCGCCCCTGGCTTTTATCTCAATAATTTAGTTTTTTCTTATTGCTGTAAAAACGTGCAGAACGTCCAAATGGCTATTTTTTCTGAAAATTTTCAAGAATTGTTCAACAGCTGGGGGTTTCACCCCCTGGCCCCCATCTTAGTAATTTAGCTTTTTGTTATTGCTCTAAAAACTTGGGAAACGTCATCCAAATAGCATTAGAATGGCTACTTTTTTCTGAAAAATTGCAGGAATTGAACAGCGGCTGGGAGCTTCACACTCAGGCCCCCATAGGGGTAAAATGTTATCTTACATGCAATCTTCACAACCAACAACTTTCAAAATTCTTATCACAAGGTTTTTGAATAAACAAATGTTGTAACGATGCAACTATTACCGCGAAACCCTGTTTGACTATAATTAAATTAACTACAATTGGGTACTGGTTGCTTTTTGAAAAATTCACCCCCCTTTAAAAATTTCTAGGTGCGCCCCTGATTCTGACAATTCCTCTTGACGTGTCAGATAAAAAGCTTCAAAAATATTAACATTTTAATTGAAGTAATACTTTTTTGTTTGAAAAACTTTTTTTTTGAAAAAAGCTTTTATTTGAGAGAAAAAATATGTTTTTGAAAAAAATTGAAAAAATTGTTTTTTTTTTTGAAAAAAAATTTTCATTTGAAGCAAAAAAATTTTTTTATGTCCGTGCCTAAAAGTTTTAGACCGGGTTGTGGAGTACATGACGCAATACTTAAGGAAAAATATTGCGGTATCAATATGCTTCGTGCAGTGTATGCACCCAGTGTGTAGCTAATAACTAACACAGTAAAGTAGTGCCAAGCAGAGCAAGTAGTAGAAAAAAAAGACAAAATTATGTTGGTGCCAATACAACCTGCAACTTCAAACCTATGACCTTCCTAACAAACATTTGATTTCTGGATACAATAAAATCAAACTTTCAAGGTCTCCATTTAAAATTTTGATGATCCAGATGTAGATGTCAGTGATGCATCAGCTTACAATGCATGACTACTGAAAGGTTTAATAAAGGAACTTTAATTAATCTATTGCTGTAAACAACGTAATTCATACAGTAACTTTTTTAAACTTGAATCTGAATTATGTGTTAATGTTTTGCGAACCTAATAGGTGGAGGTGGGCAAAAGCAATCTACAAGCGCATAGTGCAATCACTACATTCCACAATTGTGGAAGTTGTGTTGCCAATCAAGGTCTTAAAAATTTACTGAGGATTAATTGCACTAAGCTTTCAAAATCGTACAGTGTGTTGGGTTAATAGCACAATTTAATACTTAAGACTCTGAACATAATTTTTTTAAATTTCAGACATAATATTGTCAAATGTCAAGTTGTTGACCTTCTTTAGCAAATTAGGCTACGAATACTCCTTTTTGCCTAAAATCTGAAATTGCAAAAACGCAGAATTACATCAGAATTGCATTTTGTAAATTTGCTTGCAATAGTTAAGTTGCACTTTGACTTACACAAAAATCCAGTTCCACTACTGCGCAAGTTGCATTGCACTTCAAGTGAAGCAAAAAGTTTGTTGCAGAAGTTGTGCTGTACATGAGAAATTAAAAATTGAAATTGCACTTTTAGTAGTTTAAAAAAATTTTGTGGGCTCATGGGAAAATGTTCTTTGTGCCCACCTTTGTTGGTAGGGGTGCAAACTAAAGCAGAGGTTGGCAAACTGCAATTCATAAGCGTCAATTGCTCTAGTTTACAGGCCCATGCATTACAAAACTAAACCTAGATTTTTATGGTGTTATTTTTATATCCATGTTTTTGCTTCTTAATTATTCCTTTTTTTCAGTTTTTTTTAAGAAATATAAAGTGCACCTCATACTAGAGAAAGTATTTGTATATGAAAGGATAGTCTAATAATTTCAAATGCAAATGCATTTGCAGGTATAGTCTTGGCTAGTGATTGGAAAATATTTTGTGGTTTGTGGCAATTCTTGTTGGGATCATGTCTTTCCGGCATGACCATTTTGGCGCCACCTATTTCGTTACTGTATGTTTTCTACGCAGATCGTTTCTGCGCCAATTCAGTGCTCTTGGACAGTTTACTTATTTAGGGTTAGGGCTTTGGGTTAGTGTTAGTAAAAAGCATCGAATGTTGTTGCTGAAAAGGTCTGCGCTGAAATGGTCGCGCTGAAAAGTTGTGGACCCATTTTTGAGGCATTTTATAAAAAAGGATTTTCTCAAACATTCCCACAAAATTTTCAAAGATTTGAACTTTTTTCAAAAAGTTGCAAGTTGGCAGATTGGAAAATAGATTAATCTTTTTGAATGTTTGACAGTTTGCAATACCAGTATTTTTTGTTTTATATACAGTACTAGTTTTGTTTTCACCGCTTTAGTTTAATTTTGATATGATGATATGAAGCTACACAGCTTTTGGATTTTCGCATTAATTTATATCACACTTATTAACGGAGAAAGATGTCCTGATGCAGATGCCAAAGGTAAGCAGATACTGAGTTTTGCTTTAATAGATTTTTGGTCAGCTACACTGGCCATAAAATCATAATATTTTGGTTTTAATCAACTACATTACAGCTTTTATGCTGGACATTCTGAACTTTTGTTTGAAATATACTAAAAATGTGGTTATGGTTTTATACCAATTGTAGACCGAAGCAGGACATCCTGAGGCGACCAACCTGACGCAAGACTTTTCACCCGGGAATTCTGACGCCATGGACATCCTGACATTAGGGTTAGGGAGAGTGTTAGGGTTAGAGTTAGGGCGTCAGGATGTCCCTGGCCTCAAGAATACCAGAGTGAATTTTCTCCCGTCAGGTCGGTCGCATCAGGATGTTGCAGACCCTTGTAGACCAGGCCTAAGGCTTCGAGACTATCTGTATTTAGCTTAATTTATATCTAACATAAAAAGTTTTTATGAAACGTATTTGCTTGTATTATAATGAGATGGTTCAAAATTAGAAAAAAATTGTCTGGAGGCTCGTAGCTTTTGATGTTTTGTTGCATTTTGATTCTTGCCGAATGAGAAATTCACTCATCTTGCTGAAACTGTTTAAAACTTCACTCCTTAACTTGGCACCCCCAATTTCAGATATCACTAGATATTTCTGATATGATAGTCGACATAAGTTTGAATTCTCTGTGTTTAGCGGTTCAACAGTTAATAGCAATAAAAAAAGAGAAAAAGTATCCAAATTGTAGTAAATGAATGTAGCCATAAAAATAGTGGTCAATAAAGTGTTGAAAAACCAAAAACCTTTCTTTCATCAATATCAGTACTTAACAAAAATATGCCAGTTAATTATCGGCTTCTTTCTCCAGTTTTTGGCCTCTAAAATGATCACCGGGCTCCCTGGGAATTGATATACCCAAAGTCTCTATCTTTACTCACAAAGTTCCAAACTTCAGCTTTCCACTTGAGCCGTTTTTCAATTATAAATCAATAAATTTTCAATGCAAAAATGATGATTTCTGTTTAGTTTTTGTTTTCCTGAATCACGATTGCATGGCTTTGCATATTCCTTTATATTCCTTTTCCATATTCCATATTCCTTTTCCATATTCCATGTTTCATTCCCATGTTGCGTTTAAAATCCAACTTGTGGGTTCAGCCCAAAATTCAGCTGTCTGGGCTCAGCAGAAATGACTGCTTTCACCCAGTTTTTGGTTTCCTATATCACAATCACATGACCTAAGACTTTCCAAATTGGCAGGCATGATATATACTTTTTTTATCCCTACGAGGTGTGTTTGAAAAGTAATAAGACTGTGCACACTGCACAAATAACTTTTACACAGGAAAAAAGCATTGCTTTCTATGATGTCATTCTGTGACAACTACATTCTTTTTTGCATGTTTTTTTGTCAAGGCAGTTTCTTTGTGACCGTTTTGTAAAAATTTGATAAAATTAAGAATTTTTGGATTTTTTTTTCTTTGGTGCTCGCGAAGGATGAGTGTTGAACAACAAATCAACTTGAAATTTCTAGTCTGTCTTGGAAAAACTCCAACTGAAGCACTAAAGTTGTTTCAAAAAGTCTATGGTGATGACACAATGTCAAAAACTTGTCTTTTTGAGTGACACAGGGGGTTCAAAGAGGGAAGAGAGGAAATGGAAGATGATCACAGGAGTGGGTGGCCATCCACAAGCAGAACAGATGAAAATGTTGAGCATGTGAGACAAAAGGTGCAGAGCAATCGCCGTCTTAGTGTTAGAATGATAGCAGATGAGGTGGGTATGAATAGTGAGAGGGTATGGAGGATCTTTAATGAAAAACCGGGGATGAGGAAGATCTATGCAAAAATGGTACTAAGGTTGCTGAATGAAGGACAAAAGGAGCGGTGTGTGCAAGTGTGTCAAGACATTTTGGAGCAACTCGAAACTGAACCCAACTTGATGAAAAGAGTTGTTACTGGCGATGAGTCATGGATCTTAGAGTACAATCCACTCACCAAACGGCAGAGCCTTAACTGGAAGAGCGCATTGTCACCAAGACCCAAAAAGGCGAGGGTGTTCAAGTCCAAATCCAAGGTGATGCTGATTGCTTTTTTTGATGTCCATGGAATTGTCCACACAGAATTCTTGCCAAAAGGCCAAACTATTAATTAGCACGTCTACAAAAACATCTTGCGACGATTGATCCGCTCTGTGAGGGGAGAAAAAAAAAGAACTGCGGGAAACGAGGTCATGGCTGCTTCATCATGACAAGGCTCCAGCTAATAATGTGTCTGGAATTCGGGAGTTTCTTGCCAAAAATAACATTGCTGTACTGGAGCAAGCACCCTACTCTCCAGATCTGGCCCCTTGTGACTTCTTTTTGTTTCCCAAACTCAAGAAAGTCATCAAAGGAAGTTGTTTTCAAGATTCAGAATCCACTAACACAGCCGTGACAAGAGAGCTCCAAGCAATCCCGGAGGAATCCTTCCAGGAGAGCGTGGAAGCGTGGCAGAGGAGATTGGAAAAGTGCATTTGAGCCCAAGGAGATTACTTTGAAGGCGACATGTCGTAAAATTTACTTGCCAAATAAAATAAAACAGTTATAGACCCAATTCCGTTACTTTTCAAACACACCTCGAATTTGGAGTCCATAATTCAACTTTCTAAATCAGTCAACAATCAACATAGGCTGATTCAATTTTGATACTCAATTACTCATCGATCAAAAAGGTCAAGTAAGAACAAAAATTCTATGAAGAGTGCATGTCATTAAGTCTCTTTAAGACTGTAACCAGTTTGCAAGTGCAAGTATCAATTAAACGTACTTGGAAAAAGTGTGGCAAATGTCAATAAACGTCATGAAATTTGATTGTGAAAATAGTGTGGGAACCCTATGTTGGCAAAAAGATTGAAAGTAATCTTACCATTGGGTTGCTAAAAAGATTTAAATGACCTCATCATACTCGTGGCTAAGTTTGTGATAACCAATCTCTCAAACTAATTTTGCACCCTAATTAGCATCCGAAATATAATCAGTATCATGCAGATCGTGACTATTAGGTGCAGCTGATTAGGCACTGGACTTCCAGGCACCAAAGTGAAATTTTGTCCTTTTTGGTGTGCTACCTGAGCTGCCAAACAGAATCTGCTTCCTTGCATTGCAATCAACTAAGTAGCCATGGGTATTTATGAATATATGTACTGCTGTGATAGTCGCCAGTCGGTATGTAGGTCGCATAAACCCAAGGCTTCAGGATCACATTAAGCAGCATGTTCCAAAAGCAATAAGGCAAAGAGCCACTTCTGCTCAGGAGCAGGGAACTCACTGATCCCAACCAACAAGAACCCAGCCAATCAGAAAATGCAAATCCAAAAGCAGTGTTCCCTCTAACTTTTTGGCTAATCGGCAAGTGCCCAAATTTTTTTGAAACAATTGTGTCCAATGCTCTAATAGGATGTTTATGTACTCAAATTTTGTACCGCTTTGTTATTAAAGTATACCTAATGTCATATTTCCACAAATTTTTCGAATTTTCGAAAGCTATGGTTACCATATTGCCAAAAATTATTTGCCTTCGTTTCAACAAATCACTGATTCGCTGAAAAAAATCAGCTTAATGGGAACACTGATCCAAAAGCAAGACTGAATTCGAACCAGAGAGTGATTCAGCAACTGGCCAACATTTGTTGGAAGCAAATCAATGTGCACTCAACTATTTTGATTGGTTCGAAATTCTGATGACAGCTCATTCTCAGTTTTACTCTCGTCTGTTGGAAGCCATTTATATTTCATACAAAAAATGGATTGGTTCAGAAAAAAGCAGTTTGTATTCATCCTTTTATTGATCTGATGAGATCACAGCCTGCTGCCACAATATAGATTGCGTCAGAGTTCCCACTAGGCCGATTTTTTTCAGCCATTCAGCGATTTGTTGGAGTAAGGACAAATAATTTTTGGCAATGTGGTAAACATAGCTTTAGAAAACTCAACAAATTAGTGGAAACATGACATTTGGTTTACTTTAATACTCGATTGGTATGAAAATTAGGGCAGATGAACGTCTTTTTAGAGCTTTGTTTTAGAGTTTTAGAGTTTAGAGCTTTCTGCAAATCTACAGCGCCACACCTGACAATTTTAATCAGCTGATTGCAGAATTCGTCGCGTTGATTGAAAACACAATTAAAATCCACGCGCCTCTTAAAAAGCTATCACTTAAACAGCAAAAATTACAGTCAAAGCCTTGGATTACAAAAGGCATTTTAATTTCTGTTCGTCACAAACGTAAATTGTACAAGAGCCATTTTTTAGCAGGCACCGAGATCCAGAAAAGGTTTTACAAGAAGTACTTAAACACTAACTAAAGTAAAAACCGCATCTAAGAAAATTTACTACAGACAAGAATTTGGTAGAAATCTGAACAATCCTCGCAAAACCTGGGAACTAATTAGATCTGCAATACCTACAAATCAATCCCGAACTAACAAATCGAAAATACATCTCTTAAAAATTGATGGTCAAGATATAAACAAAAGTTTCTCAATCGCTGAAAAACTCAAACATTTCAAATCAGTTGGTAAAAACCTGGTCGACAGAATTCCAACTAATGATAACAACTCGTTTTCAAAATATCTGAACCAAAAAGTGGCTTCATCAATGTTTCTTCAACCACCTAGGCACAGCGAAGTGTTCAATATCATGCACTCTCTGTGTCTTTGCAAATCTTCAGGGCATGACAATATTGACTCTTACTTTATTCGCATAGCATGTGATGTACTTACACCATATCTAACCTATCTTTTTCATTTATCTTTTGAATTCGATATCTTTCCTGACTGTCTAAAAACAGCCAAAATAATCCCAATCTTTATAGCTGGACCTAAAACTGATATTAATAACTACCAAACCTATATCACTGCTATAAAACTTTTCAAAAATCCTAGAAAAACTCATCTATACTCGTCTTTCAAAATTTTTTGAGAAAAATAATGTCATTCACCCTAACCAATATGGTTTTCGACAGAACTTATCTACTACACATGCTATGCTGGATATAATGAGCAAAATAAATAACCATATGAACAAAAAAAAAATTTACTGGATTAATATTTTTGGATTTAAGGAAGGCGTTTGATACGGTTTCGCATGATATACTCTTAAAGAAATTACATCATTATGGTGTTCGTGGTGTAGTATATAACCTGCTCAAACCTTACCTCACTGAACGTAAACAGTTTGTGTATGTTAATGGGAGCTATTCCACAACTAAAACAATACAATTTGGTGTTCTTCAGGGATCAAATCTTGGTGCTATACTTTTCTCTATTTATGTCAACGATATATTCAACATTTTTGACTTTACTCCGGTGCTATACGCTGATGACACTTGTCTATATGTTAAAGCTTCAAAAGAAAAAGATTTAGAAACCCTAATAAATCGTGAAGTCGAAATAGCTAATCGTTGGATGCTAGCTAATAAGCTAACAATTAACGCTACAAATTCTAGTGCTTTAGTTATAACTCCAGGAGCTAAGGCTGCCACACAAAAACCAAAAATATCATGTGATGGTCTTCCAATAGCGGTACATAGTAATGTCAAGTACTTGGGACTACGGATTGACGAAAACCTTAAATTTGACATTCATTTCAAATTTGTTGAGCGTAAAATCGCCTGCGCAGTAGGTGCACTTAATAAACTTACACGCTATTTCCCCAAAGAAATTTTATTGCAACTCTATCATGCATTAATTTATCCTCACCTTCTCTATGCGATTCCCATATGGGGTTCTACCTATAAATCTTATCTCCACAAAATTTCTATTCTCCAAAACAAAGCCGTCAAAATTAATACCCAAACAAAATGGAATTCCAGTGCAAACTCTTCATATAGCAATCTAAAGGTCTTGAAACTGAAAAACTTTACCATTATAAAGTTGGAAAAATAATGTATGATTTATACCTTAAAACAACATCCATATAACCTAAACCAACACTTTACAAAGTCCAATGTCAGACATTCCCGCCCTACCCGCTGTTCCTCTTCTCTCATGTTTACTATCCCATTGATGAAAACTACAAAACTGCAACAATCTTTCTTATACCAGGGTGTTAAAACCTGGAATTCTATTCTCGACAACATCAAAATTTCTTCCTTCTCGAAGTTTAAATCTGATTCTAAGCAGTTCTTCTTAACAACATTTAACTAGAATTTTTACTAGAATTGTCTCATCATGTCTCTCTCATAACAATAACTTCAAATACTCGTAGGCCTAAAGCTCTTATGAACAAAAAGGTGCACAATCGGGGGCTGTTTGACTAGATGATTGTAACAGGTCCCTTCCAGTCTCCGGTTGTGAAAAAAGTTATTTTTGTTTTGCTTTTGCAAATTATTTTTATGTGTAGTGTGTCAGTTATTGCATCTTACAGCGACAAATCAAATCGAACTTGAACTTTGGGCTTTGGGCACAATTGTTTCAAGAAAATTTGGGCACTCGTCGATTAGCCATGAAGTTAGAGGAAACACTGGATTGCAATATTCTTCACCACTGATTGTGCAATCTGTAATGCTTATCACCTTATTGTAGATTGCACTTCTCCTTAATGCATTATTCTAAAAACACAAACACAAAATTTGCAACGGTCTTTTGAAATCCTGCTCACCACTCACCAAATCAGACAGAGATTGCAACTGAAAGAATTTGTTGAAAACGCTTATTGATAAATTCATTGACTATCGTAGAACTTACCGTTTGTTTTTGTTTAGAGTGATTTTTTAAACTCATAATGTGTAACAATGAAATCTAGACTACTACTAACGTGCTGGTTTAGAGCATATGCCTGCAAAAAGTTGTTTCTAGCTACGTTGTAGATTGCAATAGAAATATTTACCCATGTTTGCTTTTATACTAAATAACCACAATACTTCGTTAGTACAGGGGTTGGCAACCTACAGCCCACGAGCTGAATGCGGCTTGCCAAGAAAAATCATCTGGCCCATGTCCCCTTTTACAAACTGTGGCAATTCTGTAGCAAATAAATTCAATTAAGCTGCAGTGCAGCTATAAGTTAAAAGCGAAAAATTATTTCTTGACTTTATAAAAAATTATTGAATGAAAACAATCATGTCAAAAAGGAGGCATCAATGCTTGATACTAACATGTGCGTTATTTGTGCTAATCATTGTTTTTGTCACTAAAAGTTAGTAAAAGCACAGTAAGAACAAAGTTAGTGATAGTCTGTAGCAAGATGTAATGCTTCCGCAATTTCTGATTTACCACTGGACCTTAATAAGCTTTTATATAAACCAAAAACAACATCAAATATCTGATTAATGTTGTGACGTATTTAAGTATTAGGGAGGAGGGGTGTAGAATGGGAGCATTAGAACTTGTAGGTTCTCATATTTAAGGGGACATTGAATCCTGCTGAAGGGACCTTTGTCATGGGGGCCATGACAACTGACCACAACAAACTGACCTCGAACCAAATGATGCCGATTGGCTAAGAAGAACAATCATAAAAATATTTTACCATCCCCAGAGCTATCTTGCCCAAATTCTCTCTTTGTTGTGACATCACTGTGACGAAACCATTGGTTTGCGGTCAGTTTGTCGTGGTCAGATGACTTGGCTTGTTAGTCGTGCACAGTAAAAAAATCACTCTTGTTTCGTTAAATGGTGGAAAATGTTGGCAGGATTTTTGCCCCCACCTTCATAGTTCATCTGGTGTAGGAAATTAAATCTAGCAGAATATACAATATGCTTTGAGGCATCAGTAAAGCATTAAACAGCCTTCCATATTCACTAAGAATAAAAGAGCCAAAGCTGTCATAATCATTTTATTGGAAAAGAGATGTTTCTACAAATTACTTAAATGAAGACTAAAGGCTAAATTATTGGGGGTATCTAAAGTTATCGCAAAAGACTAGATTGGCGTTGACTCCATGTTTCTTAACCCAGTTGTTCCAGAGATATTCTACTTCAAACATGACAAAGGAGCTTCTAATGTTATAAGTTTTATTGGCAACCCTGGTGTTGACAGCCTTAGCATTGTTAATGACGCTATCCCAGCTCTAATCTAAAGCAACGTCATTATTATGCTACTGCATCGAGTTGTTTTGCTGTGCACTAATCAGTTTGATCTTGTCAACAGAACAAATCTCAAGTGGAAAAAGGAGTAGACTGTGTGATAGCCTATTTTCCTTCTAAGCTGCACGGCCATGCAGATAGCTTAGAACCCTTGACCAGTACTTTAGTTCTGTCGTGCACTGCCTAAGTGTTTTGGTAAAACGATGTAGATACGTGCTTTCAGTCGGAAGCAAACGTTAATTGAGATTTGATAAAATTATTTTACAAAATCGAGGTGTATTCAGTTACTTTTGCAATGATATCATGAACTTCTACTGTGCCAGTAAGCAATCGACCATATTAACTAAACTGTTGCCGTAATTATTTAATAATTTCAAAAGAGCACATTACTATTGAAAAACACCTGAAAACGGCATGTTGTTGACAAAATGTTAACAGATGTTTTGATTGAGTTACCTCGAAGTCCTGTTCTGATAAGGAAGGGTTAATTCAATAAGCACAAGGCATGTGATAGTTGGGTGTGTGTTTCAATTAAAAGCACTCAAAACATAAGGTCTGAAAAGGAATGAAATGTTAGGTTAGAGGTTGAATAAACCGTAACCTTGATAAGTGGAGCTACGCACCTTATCAGTAGGCCTTGAGAGCAGTTGGAATTCAAATTTGATTTCAGGTACTTACGCTGTAAGCTACCATGTGTTTGCACTGTAGGCTAGGAATTAAAATTCTGGCAAAATTGCTGAGATTCCGTTCCTAGCCTACAGTGTGGACAGTGGACACACAGTAGCTTACAGCATTAGTCCCTGAAATCAAATTGGAATTGCTCTCGTGGCCTAGTGGTAAAGAAACTGCTCTCATGGCCTAGTGAAAGATGCGTAGCCCCACTTACCGAGGTCACGGTTTCAAAACCTACTTCTGTTTAGTGATGTCACATATTTCAAGAAAAATTTTGTACGTTAATTGCTTTTGAGTAATTTATATTCTAGAACTTCCTGAAGATTCCTAACAGAGTGAAACAGGCTGTTGGGGTTAATTTTTTTTCACCTCTGGTGCCTAAAAATCCTTGTGCCTGGACATCCTGTGCATAAAAATCATGGTCTGAATATAAACAGAGCATAGCATACCAAGCACAAATGTTCGTATTCGCATTCGTACCCATCGATTTGTGAAGATTTTTAAGAATTTCACAAAATAAAAACAGCAAATGCTAACAAACAAAAGCATAAAGATTTTTGGTGGTTCAAAGAACATATTAAGTGCCATTCTGGTGGTGGTTGGCTGATACTAACCATTTACCTGTATAATTGTTATTTTTGTGAACTGGTCACTATTTAATCACTCTTAAGCTTTATTGGTTTGTGTACTGTATAGCATTTAACAAACTTTTGAAAATAATGGTAGCCTAGTCGCACTTACAATAATTTGATCTTCTGTGCTAATTATGGAGGTAATTGTTAGAATTAATGAAAATGCACGTTTTATTTTCAGAAGTATGCAATTCCGAATCTTGTTCTGAGCTTTCAAGATGTGATTTTCCCAAAAAACGAATTGATTATTGCGATCCAGTCAAAGGTTGTTGCATGAAAAGAGTGTGCAGTAAGTTTATTTTTTGAATTCAATTGTTGAAATTTCAAACGACAAAAAATTTTTGTATTGTGCAGTACCAGTATAGTTAATTCTGATATGCTGAGCCAAGTCAACTGACCACGACAAACTGACCGCGAATGTTTCGTCACAAAGTGAGGGTTTGGGCAAGATGGCTCTGGGGATAGCAAAATATTGTTATGATCACCCTTTTAGCCAATCGGCGTCATTTGGTTCGCGGTCAATTTGTTGTGGTCAGTTGTCATGGACCTATAATATGTTGTTCATGTTTAACTAATTTTAATGCTAGGTTTACTTTTTTAATGGTCATTGACCTAAATATTTAATAAATGCCTAAAAGTTCAGTCAGTTCAACCTGAAGGATGAAAAAAAAACTTGTAAAAGGTTTGGCTTATACATACTTTTGCTTGTTTTTGCATACTTACTGCTAAAGTTGTACTTGCCTTTATGAAAAATATTAATTTTTTTTTGAAATGACAGACAAATACATGAATTCAGACATTTTAGCAGAAGTTTTACTATTAATTATTGCTCTGTATGGTATTGGTTACAATCATGTAATTGCATTATTTTGTTAAGCCTGCACTGGTACAAATAGAGGGTTGTCCATTTCTGGAACTTTGGCACAAATTTTCCGAGGAGCAGAGTGGCTTTATACCAATTGCACTTTGGTGGAAGGAAACGTGGAATTGGTGAATATTGAACAAAGTGTTGCTTTTACCAAGGTGATGGCTGTTAATCAGCATAATAAATTTGTTATTTTGTTAATCTAAGGGCTTTAGTTTGCATTATAATATTCAATCTTTGCATTTAGTTTCTCTAATCTTGGACTTTCGTTACAAAATTGCTTTGCAGTTTGTTTTTGTTGCATTGCACAACATTATCTCAACAATGCACACCATGCCCAGTACACATCAGATCGCATTTCTAAATTATCGAGCATTATGACTGAAAAGTTGTGAATTTTTTCTTTTTTTTAAAACACATTGCTTACGAGCTTTGAAGGTCTAAAATAATAGTGTAAGAAACGACACATACAAAAATAGCAAAATTGGTTTGAAATGTTTGTACCGTTGTCATGTGACTTCTAAGACACTCTGTCATAGATACAGCTACTGGCATCTGGTTTTGGTGTACTAGAGAGTAGTACAAGCAGCACTGAGCATAAAAAGATCTATTTTTTGGGTTTTACATGTATATGCTCTTATATTATTATAAATGCTCTTTGCATTTAACCATTTGTGTGAACTTCATGCAATAAAGTTTTGACTAACTTTGTAGTAATATTGCCTGTTTGTTGTCTTCAATTTAATTTTTGGTGTGTTCAAGCTTTTTGATACACTAGCAGGCTGCTGCAAATTCAAATCGAGCTTATTGTAGTGTTTATATTGGTACTGGTTTTGTTTTAAGCATTGGTTTGATAAAATTTTTATGAGGTGTTGGTTTCTTTGGTTTATTATCCAGCATTTGGATATATATAGGTTAAACTTAGACAAATTGTGGTCGTTTTATATGTTCAGTAGTGCAGGTATTTATATTCTTCTCTTTTTTTCAACAGCATATAGAACAAGTTACTGGGTACATTCTGATCAGTCGCTTCACTGGAGCTTACATTGACTTCTCCTCATTAAGATTGATTCGAGGACTTGAATTGCACCAGGAGCCTCCACAGGGTTGTAAAGGAACTGCTGAAAAAGCTTTTGAAAAAGCCACCAACCAGTCGAGTCGATCACCTGATGTTAGAGAATATGCTTTGAGTGTAGTTACAAATAACATGGGAGGTGGACCTGGTTTCAAAGAATTGTGGATGCCAAATTTGACAGGTATAAAATAGACTTAATTGTATTCCAAGTCTAATCAAAATCAAGCTGTTTTGTGCTCTCAGTGTTCTCCAAGAGTGCTCAATAACAGTTGTAATCAGAGAAGTATCAAATATTTTACCCACCACAGTTACAAATATTAAAAATCTACAGCCTGCTTCACCTTAACAAAATTTTCAGAGGTTAGCTTTTAAGTCAAATATTTGAGTAAGCTAACCCCTAAAGATCGCTTTAAGAATGAAACAGACTGCATTGTTTTTTTATTATTTTTTCTCTGGCGTGCTAAATAGTCAAATCAAAGTCATTAATTAAAAAAAAAGTCTTGCGTGAGTTAGATACTCTGGTTGTGCAGTTGGCATTTCTTTTAATACTTGTTCCCTCTAGCTGGTTGAAATGCCATTTTGTCAGCCTAAAAAAAATATGAATCAAAAAATTACACATAAAGCTATTATCAACACCTGCTTGCAAATAGTAATAGTTATTATTTATTTTTCAACGCTGTAAGTAAGTAAGTAGTTCTATACTTAATAAGATACACTAAAAGCAGGGTGTCCAAAGTCCGACCCACGATGAAGTAATGTCTGGTCTGTGCTTGGTCTTAGCACCTTACTTTCAATCAAATTTACTCGCCAGATATGTTTGACTTGGCCCAGAAAACTTGCCTGATATCTTTTTTTTGGATGATTATCTCATCGGCTAATGGTCTTGGTCTGACCATCTAACTCTTAAAGGGATGCCATTAAAATAGCAGGCATTATTGCCACTTCAAAAAAGTTTATGGACGCTTCTGTTCTGACCAAAAGACACTACATTAAAATGAATGACTAAACGTTCGTAGGTAGAAATTTAGCCAATGATTTTTTCAAGTTTCTATTTTGTTGTTTCAAGAAATTACCTACGGTGACGTTGTGATTCGTGACAACAAAGACTTGTGCTATGTCGACACTGTCAAATGGGAAGATATTTTCGAAAACCAGGATCAACGTGCAGAAGTTGACAATTCTACATCATGTATGGAAAGTTTATCATCGATACATTAAAAACCGTTAAGCTTGAAAAAATAGAAAGATGTTTTTCTAGTATCATGAGCTGGCTTTTCATTTTTGTATGAAAGTGTTGAGACTTGGTCGAATGTGTTGGGTGAAACCTACGGTACCGGTAGTTGAAATTTAAAAACATCAATAAAAAACAAATACGATTAAATGACCTTTTAAAACCTAAACTTTGCAAATTATATTTTCGGAAGGATATGGCCATTGGCCAAACACTGGTTGGTTGTTTAAAAATAAAGAGTTTTTGTTTGAAAGAAATGCTTCAAATAGTACTGACGGCAAAATCAATGGGCGTATCTAAAGTTAGGGCAATCGTATAAAGATTAGATTAGCATTGACTCCATCATCCGTGGACCCAACTGTTCCAGTGATATTTTCTTCAAACATCACGTAAGGGCCTCCGTAATCATAAGTTTTATTGGCAACCCGGTCGTTGATAATATCGGCGATGCTGTTTTATTTCTATCCTATGAAAGCGCCGCAATTAGGCTAAGCCACAGAGGCATTTTAATCTTTATGCACGTTAATATAGGCTTCTGCATTAAAACGTCAGGGTTGCCAATAATAATTAGAATTAGAGGACCCTTACGTGGTGTTTGAACTTTAAGTATAATATCCCTGGAACAACCGAGTCAAGAAGAAGGCAATCAACGTTAACCAATTCTAATACGATTGCCCTAACGTATATCAATTCATTTTGCCTTTAGTCCGCTTTTCAGGTTCAGATTATTTTCAGGAAAACTGCTAAATTAATTCTACTAAAAAAAGGGAGGATCTATAGGATAGACGTAGTGCTATATTATATTAAGGTAACAGGGTAACAGGTTGACTTGATGATGATAATCAATGAAGATAGTGATGTGTAACAGCTCAATCTTGGTTTTTGTCCTCAACCAGCTTCAAATTGATAAGCAGTAAAAAAAAGTTAATTTTTGTGACAATTTAAATTGCTGATTAAATGCGCAAAAAAATTTTTTTCACGCTATCTTTCGTTGAGGCATGTCAACTTTGTCAGAGAACTTTTAAGTGTTGAAGAAAAGAGGTTTTGTTATGGAATTTAAGAGTCTAAAGGCAGTAAAGAATAAAAATTGTTTTTGAGAAGCTAATTGCTAAATGTGCATTGTGCAGTGCATTATATTACCTGTACTCCAGAATGGTGGACAGTCGTATCGGCCTCATCATTGAAATTAATTGTTCATATAAAGTACATCAACTGTCGTTACTAGTACGTTTTTGATGATCACAAAGTGTGAAACAGTTTTTCCATTTGACTCAACTCAGTTTGACTTATGCAACGCTTTTAAACAATTGATTGTGAAGCAGTACTAACTTTATTACCTACAGCTTCATGACTATTCCTGCCTGCTTAGGTCCTGCTTGCAGTTCAGAATGTTATGATGATGGTGGTGATCGTCATTGCTGGGGAAACTTAACGAGCCAATGTCAATTATGTAAGTGAACTAGGTGCTATGAAAACTGATTACTGAGCTGTGTCATATTTTAAAATATTTTCGTATAGAAGCAAGACATTTTATAAGTAGTAAATATTTAATGTTTCAAGAAATTTAAAACGTTTGGTGCAAAGCATCAAGATGTACCTGGCGTCAAACGCTACAAAGTGAGTATTCCAGTGTCAAGATTGCTGCTTTACCTCTATTATCTTCATTTTTCAAAGCACTTTTCTTTATCTGTTGCTTCATCTTTTTCTTAAAGAACAGTCCATTATTTCCATTGCTGGTTACCCTGCGGCCTGCAAATCGAAATTTATTACTGTAACACGACGTTTATGCTATTTGTAGATGAACTTGACAGTTTTTCGTTTATTTAGCGGTCATTGAGTTAAATGACCAAAAAAGTTCAACCATTTGCTCACAATGACCTAAGAGTTAGAAAATGTTGTGCATCTTTTGGTATACAATCCCTAAAATTGTCCTTGCAATTTCGAAAATGATCTGGGTTTATGAAATGACGGAAAACATTTTCACGAAATCGAATATTTGACCGAAAATGTTGAGCAAAAAGTTTTGCCAGTTTTTACCGAATGGTTACGAACCAAGTGCACATTCTTCGTTCTCATTCTTCACCCATTGGTTTTACAGTAATGCCGTTTTTTTTTCAAGTTTATCGCTAAGTTACGATATCTAACTAACCTGCAAAGACTGGTTATCTTTCTTATTACCTTTCTATCTCACAAATTAGGTAGCAACCTCATTTCAAATGTTACGGCATTCGTTTCTTCCTCCAAAAAGTCGTTAGGGTTTAAAAATTACCAGCAAATATATCTTTTTGTATTGAAGCAACTTTGCAGCATCCATTTCCATACGTTTAATTTGGAGTATTTGCTCTGAATTGTATGCATTACACTTTTTTTGTTATCAGTGGCCAGAACAAACTGCGATAGTTGTATCCATATTCCAAATCGAAGATGTGTGATTCAAGCAAATGGATTGTCAGGTTGTTGCAATCCCGAGTGTGCTGGCGGATGCTTTGCTCCGTCAGATACAACCGCTTGCTATGTAAGTGATAACTGTAAGAAGTTCATTAGAGGCCTTTTAGCTTGACTCATCGTGAAGGGCTTATACGTTGCTTTTTTCCAAAACAATTTTAAAAATCGTGAAGTAAAAGTTGAGTCGTGGAAAAAGAATCAGCAATGAATTTCATAATAAATTTTGTTGTATGGTACGGTAAATTTTACTTCTGCATTCTTCGTATCGTCATTTTTTGCCTTTTAGGTGCAAGTCAAAATCTGGTCAAGTAAACACGAACCAAGGCAACTGACCGCTGCAAACTGACCGCGAACCAACCGAATGCCAACATTAGGGTTAGTTGGTGGCCAGTTGTTTCGCGGTCAGCTGTTGTGCAGCATTAAAGAAGTACCTTGTATTTTTAAGAGCTTTGTGCTTTGTAACGATTTTAGTATAAAAAGATTGTGGTAATTGTAAATGACATTTATTTTCAAGATTATATCACGTGAGCTAATAGTTGCTTTGATTAAAATGTTCATGCCTTCAAAGCAGCCTTTTGTCTGACACATTGTCAAAAGAATTGTCAGAATGGAGAGCCTAGGAAGAGGAGCGGCTATTTGTAGGAAAAAGCCAAGCTGTGGTTGGTTGGAAAAAGACCAATGAGAAAGCGTCATTAGTGCACAATCTTAAGCTGTACACGAATTCTTTTTGTCGGCAGTGGGCGGAGTTAGAAGTTTTGATAAAAGTGGTTTCAAGAGCAAATAGATGGAAAAGAGAGCGATCTTGAGCAAGAATGGAGAATCTACTGTCATCATATTGTTGAGCACAGGCAGAATTTTGTAAGCGATGAAGTCCAACGGCTGAATCAGAAACAAGAGACTGGGTATTAGTCTGGTTGGAAGATTTGCACTATCGGGCTGGAAGTATGCGTGTTAACCAGCCTAGTAACCAGTCTCTTACTTTTGATTCGGCCATTGGGCTTCATCTTTCACAAAATCCAGCCTGTGCTCAACATTATGATTACAGTAGATTCTCTATTTTTGCCTAAGGCCGCTCTCCTTTCCATCTGTGTGCTCTTGAAGCCACTTTTATCAAAACTTCTTACCCCGCCCTCTGCTGCCAAAAAGAGTTTGTGTACAACTTAAAGATTGTGCGCTAATGACGCTCTCTCATTCGTCTTTTTCCAGCCAATCACGGCTCGGCTTTTTCCTATAAAAAGCCGCTCATCTTCCTGCGCTCTCCATCCTAACCATTCTTCTTGACAAGTGTCCGATGAAAAGCTGCTTCAAAGGCATGGACATTTTAGTCAAAGCAATTCTCTAGTATTGTACCACCAATTAGCGTTAGCTAGTAGCTTAATAGTGTCGTTTAGCAAACCCCTTCGATTTTTATTTTTTCACTGCGCTTGAATATTGCGCCTTTGAAAAGTTTCGTTGTGAATAATCTCGACTTAAGAAACTGCTGCGATAAGGTCAGCTTAAGCTAGGCAGCACTGCGGTATTGCAAACTAAAAAACTGGATGTGCTTCACCAGGAAAAGTTGATCCAACTTGACGTACGGATTTTATGATTTCGATTTAAGAGAATATGCTGCAATCGTTTTGCTGTTAATTTCTGTGCCAAAGTTCTCTCTGCCAAGTTTCTTTGTTACCCAGGCATGTGACAACTTAAACGACGACGGCGTGTGTGTTAACACTTGCCCTGACGGACTGAGTGTGAATCCAAATTCGCAAGAGGAGACAATAACCGATGTGAAGTACCAGTTTGCAAGGTACTGCGTTACACAGTGTCCAGGTATGAAACAGAGTTATGTTCGTTATAGTTTATTTATCACTGCCGATGAGTAATTTCGTACACTTATTGTCTATTTTTCAATTTTAGCTCAGATCTCGGTCTTCAAATTTTGCAAAACATTTGGCAATTGGAAAAATAGTCACACTGTAAGCGCTTCTGGTTTGGCTCCTTCCATAGTGTTGTAATGTTTCAAATTTCAATAGCAACTTTCCCTGTCATTAACTTTTTTTAAATTGTTGATATATCTTTGACGTCTGATGATCTTGCGATACAATTGGTCATAATGGAGTATGAAACTTAGAATTTTGTAAAATTGTGCCAGCAATTTTGCTCTGGAGCTTGGAAAAGCATAGCAAAATTTTTTTTGGCTTTTAATGAAATTAATGCTGTGAGTCGTGCAGTAATATACATTTCAGCTTTGTTTTTCTTTTGTCATATCTGACGTGAATACTAAAATATTCATGAAGCAACAGCAGTGAACAATGATTTATACTGAAGGGTATTATAAAAGCATTTTACTTAATGTCTCACTTCAAACAAATTGCATTTTACAATGTTATTTAAAATCAAATTACTAATTACTAGGTTCATTTTTATTTTGACCTAAAAAAACTTAATTGTGACTTTATTTTAGCTAAATTTTGATTTTGTTTTGACCTAAACCGTTTTGGGCTTATTGAGCTCGAAATTTTGATTAAAAAAAACTTGTTATTCGCGATTCACGTAACTTTGAAGCAGGTAACCTTCTTCACTTTTCATTGACAGCATTTAGAAAGAAATATCAATCAGTCAGTCTTGCGATTAAAGTAACTAATCGCTGCAGGACAAAAACCTAGGAATCTACACACATTTCCATGTCAATTACACTTCTTTAAATAATTGGTAAATTTTGGATTGAAATTTGCTGTTCTTAAACTTTTACGAATTTTCGTCCTCATTTGTTCTTAAACTTTTATTGGAAAATACAATTACACAATTTCAATCTTGCTTGGTAAAAAGTTGCATTGTGTGAAAGTTTTGTCGGTTACTAAAGCTGTGAAAGCAAAACAGTACAGTTCTAAGATTTCAAAAATGTGGTTAATTGGTTGTGATATACGGTACTGTATAAGAAACATTGACTTGTTGATTTTTAAATTTGGACATATAGTGTTCTTAGTTATTTTATTCATGCCGAGGCGGGCATTTTTAATTTGTTTTTAATTTAAGGCTACGTTTACATGAGACTTCATTTCGCCCGCTAGCAAAAAAACTCGTATCGGTTAAGCCTTCTATCAATGGAAATGTTCACTAACAATGGAAGTGTTCACATGAGCGCACCGCAATGAAATTGAATTTCGCGCAATTTTTATTTCGGTCAATTTGACAGAAATGAATATCCATTTCGGCTGTGTGAACACAGACGACTTGAAAGCAACCCGAAACTGCAGTAGGCCAGCTTTACAAAAAACTGCAAGTTGAACAAAATAAACAGTTTCAATAGTGTAATTCGCGGGGTAAATGTAATAAATCACTGTAGAAAGTAACATACAGTTTAAAGAATGGTAACATACTGTTGAACCTAGGTAACTTGGGACAAAAATAAGACTTCCTAGCCTACCTTTGCTGTACTGTAAAGTTATAGGTAGGCGTATTGCAAACTAGTTCAATGTAGAAGAAGTGTAATTTGGTACAGGTATCGATAGCTAAAAAGCGGCCATAAGCTCGTAGGTTAACAGTACTTGTGGACAGGACAAGCAATAGCCGATAGGCTACCACTGCTAGTTTACCAAAATTAGTAAAGTTAGAAATGGTACTAATTGTCGTAGGATGTCTAAACGTTTCTGTGATAACTGTATGTTCCTATAATTATTTGTTTAATGTTTCCGTGGATAACTGCGTGATGCCTATAATGTACATAGTTTTTTTGAGAGTGTGAGTGTTTTTTTTAAATTTTTTGTCTTAATGTGAACGCTTATGTTTGACTCAAGCTTATGCCGTGTTTTGTAACGTGCTTCAAGATACAGTCCTTCCAGCGCATGCCTTATAGAGCGTTTGGAAAAAAACTTGACTTGACTAAACCAGTCACTACTTTTTTTCTAGTTTTCGGTTTCAGAGCCTGGTTGTGGTCTACCATAACAAGGCTAAGGGTTTTATTAGCCCTTTCATGGGATTGAGAGTTATATTTTAGCCCTGTACGGGTTTTCGGCCAATGGCAATTTATAATGACACCATGGTGGCACAGAGCAAGTACATGCCTCGTGACATCTAAAATAACCTGCTAACATTCTAATTCTAAACTTAAAATTCTAAACTAAAAAAAAAAACACTCACACTCTCAAAAAAATTTGTACATTATAGGCATGGTTAGACCTACTACTTACCTTTTTAATCGCCATCTTTTTTTCTTCAAATTACAAATCTCTTGCAGGTTGAACTTGATCTCTGCTTCTTGTTCTAGCAGTTTTAGTAACAATTGCAAAAGCAGCTGCATTTGTAATAGATAAAATGCAAGTATATTAGCCACTAGTACTGGTACCAATGCTAGAGCTTTCATCTCTGTTTAGTGCAAGTGATCTGAGCGAAATGATGACATCACAGATTGCAACGCAGCATTTATATGCCCGTTGCTTTCGGGGTGAAATGAAAACCTAGGCGAAAACCGGTTTGAACTGGAATTTTTATTTCGCCTGATTTTCACATCGGGTCTCATGTAAACGTAGCCTAAAAAAATGAGTTTCGCGTTATAATAAAATTATTTTTATGGAGAAGTTTACCTAGGCAATTGTGTTGCGGCATATTGCAACTATTTGCAGAAGTTTGAGTTGCAAAACTTCATTCAAACATGTATGAAATTGCTCATAACGTTTCATTAGTTCTCAAATATCCAGAGAAATGAAGATATAAAAGTTTGGTTTTGAAAAAGAATTTTTGATCCCTTATAATTTTGACAAATTTTGATCTAACTCAAAATTTTGACATTATTTTAACGTTTAGAATCTACCTAAACTGGCTCCAGAGCACCTGAAACCAATGTTGGTATACGTTTGATGATATAATTAAGCCCATGAAAAAATTTTGACTTTATTGATTTTTGCCGTACCTACTAATTACACTCCTTCGGGTTTTTGAGAAAGGAAAATTTTGTAGAGAAAGATTTTTTGTGCGTTTTTTTAATTACAAAAACTTCAAAGTTTCTTGAAAATGAAATGTTTTGACAAATTGCTTAGCGGTTTACCAAATCACACATTGCAGCGATTTTGTCCAATATTCTCATTTCCTCTAGATAACGTTTCCCGAAATGGTCCGAGCGGTCGATTCTGTCAAACGTATTGCCCAGAAAACAAGTACGATTTCGACAGCAACATTTGTGAGGATTGTGACGACCGGTGCGGCAACAGTAAGTGCTAGACTATCTTCACAATTTTATTTAAGCACATTTGTCAAGCATTGCTATGGAACTCAAGTTAATTGATGGACCAATGGTAAACTGATGAATTTGATCATTCATTTTTTTTCTATTTTCTGCTCTTCTAGCGGCCTTTTACTCTACTTAGTAATTCAAAATAATTCAACAAAAATAATTTATAACTGTAAAGTGTAAACTCAACACAAAGAAACAGTATTTACAACTTTTGTTTGTTTGTTTTACGTTTACATTTTACGTACTCAATAGCTTTTATCCTGGTTGACTTTCCATAAATGGTTTAAGACGATGTGTTATACTGTACGATATGCATGGCAAAACAACTGATTATGGAATTGTTCTAATTTCATCTTCATCTAATGGCAGATATGTTCCTACGAGTACTTTCTGTATTTAGCACTTGATATTAAATAAAGTTAAGTAGGTACAAGGTAACAACATTTGACACTTTTTTGCTTATGCATACCCTAAAGCATTCAAAAAGACTTTTGAGGTTTGTATTTGTATAGTCCTGGTTGGAATTATTACGTGTAAATGTAAATTCTCAATGTTTTTTTGATTTCTAAAAAATTTTTGAACGGAAGTGAAAAATAGTAATGATTCTAGGCGACGAGGATATGCCTACTACGTTCATAAACTCACATTCCATGGCGACCTCAACAACAGGCCATGACATCGTGCAAGCGGCGGCTGTTTGTGGAGGCTGGCTCTAATTTTGCGCACGATTGGCATTCTGCACACGGCACGCGGATTTGCTCTATTTTGTCACGCTCTGCATTCTCACTATAGACTCGCAGTCAACGAAATGGTTTTGCAAACCGGTAGATTGGTTAACTACAGCAATTAAGTAGTAGATTATGTGGCAAAGTTGTAACGGTTGATGACCCAGTTAGTAGAAAATAAATTAAATTACAAAAATAGAGTTTTGCTTACAGTTTAATCTACAGATCTCGTTTAGATTAGACTTCACCAATTGCATCGAAGAAAAGTTTGTAAGTATAAAACTTACTGTATATGCCTGTATGCAGGCCTCTACTTAGCTAAAAACATGATGCAAAAAGCAATAGGCTGCTGTAAGTTTTAAGCCACATCTTGAGTTCCAGTAGCATACAGGTCTGTTAGTTGGAATCTAATGATGAACGCTGACTGCATTGGGACATCATCCACGAGCTGCAGATAGCCGTCGAGGTAGTCGGTACCCACTTGGCGATTCAAAACCATATCTATATGCTAGTCTTTAGTGTACGTTTTACCTGTTGTTGGCAAACCTTATTTTTACTGAGTTTAAGAATAAATGAGGATTATTGATTGTACATACAGTCTTGTAAAAATTGCCATTGCCTACTTATACAGATGATGGTTTTTGCAGCTTAATTAGATCAAATATATCAGATATCTTAATGCCTAGAAAATGTTGTTCTTACACATGTCGCGCTAACTATGATTGTGAAAAAATGAACACTGAAGACTCTGGTAAAAAACTATCTGTGCATCGTTTGCCTGCTGATACTGAAGAAAGAAGAAAATGGATATAAGCAGTGCTAAATGCTAATCTCACTGTGTATAGCGATACTGTTTTATGTGAACTCCATTGACCGAAAAAATTTTAAACAATATTGAGTTACGGGATGGAAAGCTTAGACCAAAAAACCCTCCTTCTGTTTGGCCAGGAGTACCATCCTCCCAGATTACTACTCCTTCAGTACCGGAACGCACAACAAAGTGAACATCAAGTGCCGTTAGAAATTCAAAAGATGATAAATAAATTTGTTTTGTGGAAAGATGCCGGTTTATTTTCGGTTTTAAAAGATGAATTGATTATCCAGCTCAAAAAGCTCACCCAATCAATTTTCGGGATTGCATTGGATAATGAAACTGCTTTGATGGACAATATGTAACTAAAGCTTGCTAATGTGAAGGCATTTCGTGACTCCATGCACAGTGTTCTGCATTTAATTCAGGTACTTTTTGCTATGATGTGCTAATGACTACAGCGAACTTTTTACTATGCTGTGGTAATAACTGTAGATTAGTTTTTGCTATGCTGTGTCAATGACTGTAGGGTACTTTTTACTCTGCTGCAGTGGCGTACGCAGGATTTTTCAATGGGGGGGGGGGGGTCAAAAATGACATCAACAATTTGTTCGCGATCTATACTTTGGCAAATAAATAACTGAGAGCAATGTCACAAGATGGAATCAAAGTCACACAGTGCGTAATGCAAATAAAACTTTTCAAACAAAAACAATTAAGCATTAGGTGTACATCTACAGGGTAATTGACATCATAAGGTTTGCAACTGAACGATCAAAAAATTGTTCCAAACAAAAGCTACAAAAAACGCAAATAATTAATTATAAACAGTACAAAGTTGCCAGGTGCGTACTCAGAAATTCGCAATGGGGGACTGTGTTTGAAGGTCTGGGGGCTGAGCCTCCAGCGCTTGAAAATTTTGCATTTTTTTTCAAAAATAATTTAATTTTGGGGCTATTTCAATGAAAAATAATGCTTTTAAAACGTGGCATAGAACTTGGTAGCGCAAACTTGATCAAACTGTTTGCATAAATACGCTATGTGGGCGGTGGCTAATGGTAACATTTCAGTACTCTAATTTACTAGCCGGTAAATCACAAAATCATAAATTGAAAAAACTCACAAGCATTTACATTCTGTATTTATAGAGTGAGACAGTTGGGGATTGGGGGGGGGGGACTAATGGAACTAGATTTGATTGGATTGATAATTAACTAATACTGATTAATTAACAAATACTGAAACCCCATCTCCATATTTTTGATGAAGCCAATGTTAAGCATTTTCAGCGATTAAATTTGCCAATTTTGGCAAGTTTTTGAAGTTGTTACTAATTTTTAAATTCTATCTTTGGCAAATTCCCCCCCCCCCCAAAAAAAAAACAAAACTTTAAGATGTTTCAGAAGTGGCTTTAAATTATGTTGGAGTCCATGTCAATGCAAAAAAAAACAGGCTCAGAAGTACTAAAGACGTGAGATTTTCTTTATTGTACATTTTAGTCAACAAACGAATGGGGGGGGGTTGAACCCCCAACCCCTCCCCTGCGTATGCCCTTGCTATGCTGTGATAATAACTGAAGATTACTTTTACTATGCTTTGCCAGGCGTACTTGTTGCTGTGCTGTGCTTATGACTATAGGGTACGTTTCGACAACTGTTATTAGCTTAGTTAAGTATTGTTGCGATTTATTAGTAAACAGTTTGTGAAGGCTTTTAATATCAATTATTTTCAATACAATCTGGTGGTTTTAATTGTACTTTGTGAAAGAGGAGTGCTAAACCATTGAATATAACTTTAAAAACTACTAAATCAGCAATTTTGTAACGATAGCGAATTTTCGCAGTCAGCCTCCACAAACAGCCGCCGCTTGCACGATGTCATGGCCTGTTGTTGAGGGCGCCATGTCACATTCTCTTTCCCTAGTTTGCACTGGCCTGGGCGTAGCAAACACTGATCTCGAGGAAGAAACTTCTATAAATGCGATCAACATTAAACATTTCAATAAAAACTGTACAATCATTCAAGGATCGGTGCATATAAATAGGACTGCATTTGATGGGTAAGTTAAACAATTTATATATGGTGCAGAAACGTAATTTAAGAAATTATAAAAATTAAGGTCCACGACTTTTTGACGCCACCGGTTTGTCGCGAGCCGTTTTTCCACGGCAGGTTTGGTTTCAGAACATTTTGACGCATGCAAGTTAATAGTTTATGAGACTTTGAATATGTGTAATATTCCACCAGCTTTACCATATTATGACAAGTTGCCTTTACTCTGAACAGCGTATTACTTCGACTGTTTAATTTAGTGTTAGATTAGTAAGTCTTGGTTTATTTTTGGGGTTTGTTGAGAGTTTTAGGACAGGAATGATGCTTAAGGCGAAAAAGGGATGTTTTATAGTGCTGAGGTTATACTAGATCAAGAAGATAGTTGCTTGATTGAAAGTATTCGCTAGCATCGACAACTTATTTCGTTTGGTATGTCTTGTCCTGCCAATACTTTAATCTGTACCAACGCCCAACGGTATGTATTGACTTCATGCAGTCCTTCAACAGTGCAACTTGGCGCTTGCTCTAAACCTTCGATATAGATTGTATTCTTTTGCATTCACAGAAGATATTTCCTTGGCAAGTAAGACGACAATTAAAAACCCAGCATTGGTGGTGGTGGTGGTGGTACTACCCGACCCCTTCCGAGGGATGGGGGCACGGAGGAACTCCGCGGAGACCCAACAGTCGGGCCACACCCCAAGGTCTGGACCATAGATCGAGAATAGAGAGAGAGGAGCCAAAGATAGATTTGCGAAGGGGTTCAGAAGCAGGACAGTCGAGGAGGAGATGATTGAGGTCCTGTAGAGGGTGTCCACAGGCACTACAATCAGAATTCTCCTTCCGACTGATCCTGTGAAGATAAGAAGATAAAAGAAGACTGTGACCATGACAGCGAAGACGAGAGAGCTCACTGCGTATGGAGCGAGAAAGAAGAAGTTCCTCCGAAGAGACTTCGAGGACTTGGAAGTTCAGGTGGGAGTGAGAGATGTGACGTCTCGAATTGCGGTATTGGGAATAACGGACTTTGGCAATAACTGGGAGGAGAGGGCTTGGGATCGCATCAGTGGGCAGAGAGGCACCAGTTTTGGCAAGTAAATCAGCTTTTTCATTTCCGGGGAGACCTGCGTGTCCGGGGACCCATTGGAAGCTCAAGTTGGTATTGTTGGAGAGGGAGGAGGCAAGGGACCAAACATTCCATAGGGACTCAGGCAGGAGATAAGTGGGGGCTGAAGAAAGGATAGAGAGGGCTGATTGAGAGTCGGTTAGGAAAAGAACTGACTGGAATTTGCAGGTCATCAAATGGCTAGTACACCAAGCAAGACCTTGCTTGAGGGCAAAGGTTTCAGCTGTGAAGCTGGAGGCAATTGGACCGGAGGAAAAGGATAAGGAATGGGATGTGTTGCATTTGGAGCATGTTGCATAGACTCCAGCGCCACCAGGACCGAAAAGGGAGGGGACAGATCCGTCAGTCCATACTTGGATATCAGAAGGAGGGAGGGAGGATAGTCTGCTTGAAGCAATTTGGAGTCGGGCTGTACTGCTGCCTGTGCAGTCGGGATTGAAGGGGGAAACAGTGAAGTGGGTTGTGGACCATGGTGGAAAAGGGGGGCAAGTGATCAGGGACTCGCGTGGGGATGGGAGTGGTTTGGTGGCTGAAGAACAGGATGATCTCCAGGAGGGTTTCTTCTTTAGTCGACAGGGAACGTTTTTAATTGCCAGAGCATAAAGGCTGGAGAAGTCGGGGGGAAGGCGCAGAGCACGTTCAAAGGAGTAGAGGGTCTGATGCTCTAGAGTCAGCTTTAGAGGAGGGAGTTGGGCCTCGAGAAGGAGTAGTGAGGAGGGGGTTGAAGAGAGGCAACCAGTAATGACCCTGCATGCAGCTCTGTGTAGAACTTCCAGGTGATTGGTTGCAGTGTTGCAGAGGAACGGGAACCATCCAGGAGAGGCATATGTGAGCACCGGACGGACAAAGGCTTTGTAGAGTAGGGAGAGAGATTCTTTTGTGGGACCCCAGGAGGCAGTGGCAATTGAGCGAAGGGCTTTGTGGCGTGGATAGAATTTGGAAAACAGGGATTGGACATGGGCCCCAAAGGATAGAGTCCGATCAAAGGTTACACCAAGGAACTTAGGGGTGGGATTGAACAAAAGAGGGAAGCCCAAGAGGTTCAGTCGGGGTTGGAAAGTGGCTTGATGGGGATCTGTAGAGAAAAAGGAGGACTCGCACTTCTTTGGATTGAGTGGAAGTCTCCATAAGTTGGACCATGTTTCAAGGACGGCGAGGGAGGATTGGACAACAGAGGAGGCTTTGAGCGGGTCTGCGGAGGAGGACCAGATGGCCAGATCGTCAGCATACAGGGAGGCATGGGCATCCCGAGGTAAATCCTTAGTGATGTCATCAACAAACAGAATGAAGAGGACTGGACCAAGAACCGAGCCCTGTGGGACTCCACGTCTGATGCGGAAGGAGCGGCTGTGGGAGCCACCAACCTGGACTTTAGCTCTACGATCAGAAAGGAAGGAGCGCACCCAGAGAACGAAACAAGGGGGGAGTTTGAGCGAGAGGACTTTGTGAAAAAGAGCAGAGTGCCAGACCGAGTCGAAAGCCTTGGAGAAGTCAACAGAAGCCAAAATGGTTCGGTCTGGAGGTTTTTTCTTTTGGAAGCCATCCCAGATTGATTGAGACAGAGTTAGAATTTGGTCAAGGGATGACCTACCAGGACGAGAGCCGGCCTGGCAAGTGGAGAGGAGATGATTAGATTCAAAGTGAAAAGTTAGGCGAGAAAGAATCAAGCGCTCAAAAAGCTTGGAGATGCAGGAGGTTAGGGAAATGGGGCGGAAAGAGGACGGAGAGGAAGTGGGTTTTCCAGGTTTGTGAATGGGAATGATAGTGGAAGGTTTCCAACAAGAGGGGAAGGTGTGAGAGTGCCAGGACCTGTTAAAAAGAGAAAGAAGGAGGAGCCGTGCAGGTTCGGGCAGGTGCTTTAGTAAAGGGTAGGCAATCTGGTCAGGGCCAGACGCAGTGGAAGCAGAGAGATTACTGATGGCAGTGGAGAGTTCATTCAAGGAGAAGGGGGAGCAGAAAGAATTGTGGAGGGTAGAAGCATCCTCACTGCTAGCTTTCCGGAGTTCATTCATGAACTGTCTTTCAGCTCTGCGCGAGGAACGGGGTGTCGCTTGAGATAGATGTGAGGGAAGATAAGAGGCGTAGTGGTTGGCAGTATCAAGAGGGGAAGTGCAATCAGGAAAAGAAGGGTCATGGGAGGTGTTCTTTTTGCCAGAGATGGCATTGAGAAGCCTGAAGACAGCACGAGGATCAGAACGGGGAGACAGGTTAGAACAGGTGTCTTGCCAGGTTGCAGATTTGGCTCTAGAAATGACTGAGGACGCCCTACGAGAAGCGTCTATGTATCTGAGGCGGTGCGACTCAGATCGGTGTGCTACGGAGCGGGCCCTCCGTCGTTCCCGCACTGCAGATTCCGCTTCCTGGGACCACCAGGCTTTGGGGGAACGACCAAGGCGGCCAAAGGGGATCGAGGCCTTGGCAGCTTCAACTAAGAAGAGGGAAAAGGAGTGGGCAGCCTGGTGGATGTTGAGTGCATCAAAATCAAGAGAGGGAAGGTGCTCAGCAATATAAGATTGGTAAATATCCCAACTGGCCTTTTTGTAGTTGAATTTGGGGGGACGAGTGTTTGGGTGACGAACTGGAGAGAGGGGGAGGACAATTTCAATGGGGAGATGGTCCGAGCCAAGGCCAGGTAGAGTGCGCCATTCACAGTGGGGAGCTAGAGACGCAGGAGCTAACGAGATATCAGGGGAAGAACGGCTCCCAGTGGAATGGTGAAGGAGCGTGGGAGAGGCGGGGTCGTTCAGAATTTCCAGACCGGAGGAAGTGATCCAGCGAAACAGGTCATTTCCGAGCGGGTTAGGGGGAATGAGTCTGTCCCATGTTGGGTGGTGGGCATTGAAGTCTCCGAGGATAAAAGTGTCAGGGGAGTTAGGAAGGATGTCAGGACAGAAGGTCCTGGTGCGATAGTCAGAAGGAGTGTTTCTGATGGGAGGGGAGTAGAGGTTAAGAAATTGAAGAGGAGAGTGGTTGGAGAGAAGGACTTTAACACAGGTGTAGTCTGAGTAGGGGTCCTGGGAAGACAGAGAGGAGACAGAAACAGGAGAGAAAGCCAGGTCAGAGTGGATGAGAGTGAGGACACCACCACCAGTGTTATGAGCACCGGAGGAAACAGGGCCTTGTCTACCAAATGTCCGGTCTGTGCGGAGGGTATAATAACCAGGGATTTGGAACTTTTTGGTTGAGGAAAGATGAGTTTCCTGGAGGAAAATGAGGTCATAGTGGTTGCCAGAGAGAAAAGCGACCAGTTCGGCACGGCGGGAGGAAGGAAGACCGCCGGCATTCCATTGAAGAATACGGAGAGTTTGTGAGAGGCGTGGATTTCCTTGAGAGTGGGGTGGCAAGATATGGACCGACTGTGAACCTGTGGGCGGTGGTGATGACGCAGGAAGGGTGAAGGCGGAAGGAGGGTAGGTGTTAAGGAGGGGAGGATGTGAGAGGAGAGGCAGAGATGAATCCCTGAGATCTGAGCAAGCAAGTGGAGGGGGTGTGGGTGGGGGCGGAGCTGGAGAGAAGGGACGGGGGGACGCTGGCCGGAGGGTGGGAGAGGCAAGGTCCCCATTAAGACAAGCAGGGCAATTCCAACCCATGGGGAAGCCAGCTGCGCAGATTTTGCGAAAGTCAGCCCGGGTCAGAGAGGAGCAGGAGAAGTGCACCCACTTGGAGCAGGTGGAGCACTTTAAAGAATCCTTACCAACCTCGAGAGAGCAAATGGAGCAAGGGTAACGTGGGGGGCCCCGAGGTGGACGTGATTGGTAAAAGCCAGGCGGTAGTGGGGGGAACCCTGGGGGAGGGGGTGGAGGGGACGCAGGCGGCGTAACTAGGAGACTGGTTTGAGTGGGGGAGCCAGTTGTGTTTTGGGGATGGCACGCTGGGCATCGCCAGCCTACTGCAGTGCCAGTTGCACAGAATGTGCGAAAGTCAGCACGGGTGAGGGAGGAGCAAAGAAAATGCACCCACTTAAGGCAAGCAGAGCATTGAAGAGAATCTCTGCCCACATCTAGATGGCAGATGGAGCAGGGGTACTTGGGGTGAGGATGGTTCCTGATGGGGCCTGGGTTATGGTTGACATTGCCACTAATAAGGAGCAATGCCAGAATAAGGAGACGCCGAAAGGGGGTCTGGTCAATAAGAAGTAGAGGAGCCGCCCAGTTGTGACCGGTCAACGGGCGGCCCAGCGAAAAAACAGTCCGAGACAATGGGGGCGACCTTTCGGTCGAGCCCCTCGGGAGATCTGTCCTGCCATTTCGACCCATCCCCATTGGGGAGGGGACTGCACCACCACGTTGAGGTGGCAGGACGTTGGTGCAGAAAACCCAGCATCCGCCCGGCAAGGCTGCTTATATATGGCTGAAAAATAGTGCAATGTATTCTTTACCTTGCAAGGATTAGCTGGCTTTGTTTACTAAAATTGGAATATTTTAACAAGTTTTTTTTTCATGTTGCTATAAACTTCTGTTCGTAAAACTTGATTAAATCGTTTGTGAACGGTATGATAAAAATTTGTACTTAGGTTTGTTTCAAAGTGTATTTTTCGTTTTATGCATAGCAAGTGTGAGTTTTGTTGCTTGATTGATTGAATGATGTTTATCTGCTCTAGATCAGTATCCGTGCTGCTGCTGCAGATGTGCTAATGGCGACAACTTTGTTTTAACGAAGGAAGTTTGCTTCAGTCTTTTGCCCTATTCGTGATATGTCATGAAAAGTCGAAAGCAGGGTTGTTTTGCCTTTTTTTACTTTCGTGTTTGCTACAACGTATAAGCCTAAAGCAGTTTTAATTGATACGGAGTGAGGCTCATCACTTAAACAAGATCAGCCATCGCGAATCATCTACGGTGTTTTTTTTGTTTTTGATGATGACTATCCATGGCATATTACATGTAAGGGATTGGTTTACAATGTACATGCTTTCCAATCTACATGAGAGTTAGTGGCATGTCTTTATATCAAATTTACGTGATCATTTTTTTTTTCTTGGTGAGGGTAGAAAAAAGTATGGCTTCCAGATGGAAATTGCGCTATAAACTTGAGTTGATTTGCTGCAATGATACAGTGTTTGATTTGTGATGGCACTTAAACTTTGGCTCTGCATTTAGTAGAGCACTAGCGAAAGCTATCATAAACTAATGCAAGATCGATCTTTTCGTACCCTTATTTGCTCAGCTATTTTTCTCTTTGTTTGGCTTTCAAGCGTAATAATTGTTAGTTTAAGCTCAAGTCTAATTATTTTACCCTAAACTTAGCAGTAGCCTCTTAGTTTTTTTTTTGTTTTGTTTTTTTGTTGGTTCTGCTTGTCTATTTCAACTTTTTCTAAATAAAACACAAAAAAATCACTATTAGAAATGTCTAAAGACTATCATTTATTCAAGTTAGCACTGCGCATGATGTTCCTCAAATCTGTAACTTGGTTAAATGACGAAATTGATAAAAGAACTTGAGCCTAGAAATGAAACACTAGTATAGAGCAATTCTAGAGTGTTTTGCTAATTTTCTCGATAGCTGAAAATGTTGGTTTAATCAATAAATCAAATTTTTTATCGTTTTCAAATTGTATAAAGTACCTACAATATCTTACCAATTCCGCAACGAGTCCAGCACAAAAAATACTGAGCGAACTTTCCCTGCTTTGTTGCCGATTTTATTCGTCTTGATATGTGTTGTGTATTTACATTAGAATAGAACTTTGCGTGCCTTCAAAACCATTGACTGATTGCATCGAACAATCGTAATATTTTGTCGTTTAGTGACAGATACTGTCGTGTAAATGAGACGGACATGAGCGAGTTCGAACGTTTTGAAAATGTTCGTGAAATTACTGGCTATCTGGCTATTGAGGAGTGGCGTGGCACCGACTTGTGTATATTCAAGTAAGAGAGCATTTATTTTGCTGTGCAACGTCTTCATATACTGCTTTCAAAGCTCTCGTAGTCTAAATTCAAATTTCTGCTGTCAGATTTTCTACCGTAGAGCCCGTGGTACATACATTTGAATACATAAACTTTGTTTATTGCAAAAATAGTGTCGCAAATTTTCTTGAGAGTAAAGAAAATTAAACGGCAACATGATGTTGCTACAGTAACTTTTCGAAAGTTTTTTTCATTTGGCAGCATTTACAACAGAGGAAAAAGCTTAGAACTGTCATATCTTGAAAGCGGAGGATCGTAGAGGGCTCAAATTTTATGCAGATAGTTTTGGTTTCTCTCTCGATCTTTCAAAAGAAAGGATAACTACCAAACCTCTGACCTAAATACGCCCGTCATTTCGCAAAAGGGAACTTCTCAAAATGTTCCCTTTTGTAAAAATTGATATTTTTATTCTAAGACGGTGTTCCAGGTCTGATAGAAATTTCAAGTCTCTAGCTCGTTTTGTTCGCGGGTTATCGATTATCTCGATAAACAGTTTTGCAAAAGGGAACATCTTCATCTTAACTATTACGTGACAACAGCTCTTTTTCACAATTGAAAACTTTAAAATTTTATATGCGGCAGTCATTGATGCAAGACAATGCGATGTTTAATCATTAATGCGTAGCTTGTAAAAGCAAAACAAAAAGGCAAACACTTAGAGATGCAATTTGTTGTTTTTCAAAACTTTAACTTGATTGACGACGCCAATAAACAACGTTTTTAAATAGGAAATGCTAATCAACAAAAATATACATAATTACGCAGCTACATTTCAAGAATCAGCTTTCAATGAGGTAAACATTGTTACAATGAAAAATGATTTGCTGTTATGGTATGGCATTAGCAAAACATTCCAGTATTTTGATCTACGAAACGACTTAATTAAGGAAACCAATAAAATGACATTCTAGCTGCCTATTTAAACGATAGTCGTTGTTATAATCGCCCGGTTAGTCAGTCAAAAAGGCGTTTGATTTTGAAAATCTAGCGATATCAATAAGTTTCCAAACTGAAATAAGACTATCTCGACTGACTGACCGGACTACCAAAACCAACCGCTAATTTAATTATGAAGTTTTTGTCGTTAATGGGCCAGAGTATTTTACTTATTAAAGGATTTGCGTGTCCACCCTTAGCAAAATCCTGGTTGCGCACTTGCTGGAGACTGAACCAACTACAAAAAGTACCAAAGGCCATATAGTTGGGGTCTTTCAGCGGCTGAAAATCGGGAGGGAAAAGCAAGCAGCTGAGGTATGAGTAAAAAGCCCCTCAGTCGCTGAATTTTAGCTGAAGGGACTAAAAACTCGTGCAATCTTTTGCAAGACTTTGAGCATAAGTACTGCAAATAGATTCTTGTGTAGAATACGAAACACAATATATCAAGAAGGCTATAATAAGTTTGATCAAGTTTATATGAAAAAAAAATCATGTTTTCAAGTGTCGTTTTTTTTTATTTAGTTGATAAAAACACAACTTACAACGTGCATAAAGGAATGTGAATTCAACTGAGTCAAAGAAGTGCTTTATAGCTAAGACTAGAGCATAAATCAAAAAACGGAACCCATCCAGGGCCGGATTTAGGGGTCTAAGATGCCCGGGCCTTGGGGTCCCCACCATTTACCATTAGTAGTCTGTTCCTTAGCTCGGTGTTACGCAAAAAATATTTGTCTTGACTTGCAAAACTAGTTTGGTCAACTTTTCCACTTTCTTTCGTAATAGGTTAATTCTGGAATTTTGATGTCACAAGCGCATCTTTACTGGAGTGGGCTGGCGTGAAATAATTTCGTAATCTGCTCGACGTAACAATCATGTTTTTTGCTGCTGATGCAGACGAATTAGTGATGCAACCAGCTGGGGGGGGGCTAATGGGCTTAGTCTACCCTCCCTCCTTAGCCAAGTCACTAAGAAAATTCAACTAAACTAAAAATTGTGAGCTTTAAACATGTTTTTAACCTGACTTGTGAGTAAGGTGGAAACTTGAAGAGGCTGGGCAATTCATTTATTTAACAGTATTTCGAATCTTAGCTATTTTGGTTTTCTCAAATGGTTTTTAAATGGTACGAAATTTGATCCAAAAGACGTTAAAAGCTCTCCTGAAGAATCTTCGAGTAGAATTTTCAGGTGGGCGCACAAGCAGTGTTGCAAACCCAAAATACAAAGGTTAAATTATATTTCCTGTTTAAACTTTTTAATTATGTGATTCTGTTCACAAAACGTTTAAGGTCAATATATCCTAATAAAAAGTCACGCAATTTGTGACTTTTTATTTAGAAGTGCTTCTATTGTGCTATTTCGTTAAAAAAAAATGGAAGAAGAACGAGGCTTGCAGGTCATTTTTTGGATTTTTGCAAATGTGCGCAGCTGTAACGTAACCAGAAGGAGGGACTGAAGGGGACTGAAGCTCCTCGTAGCTGAATCACTTCGAAAATTTAACCCAAATAAGCATACTCTTAAACGTACTTTGAGCTTGACCAGAAAATGCAAGAGTTTGTTGGGCGTGTGTCGAGCGCGCGACTTATCAATACACGCGTGAATCCATTTAGGAATAACTCTTTGAGAAATGGCAGCCTTTAAAATGGCTATTAGAGATGGTAGAGATCTTAGCTTTCCACGAGTTTTGACCAACTTGTTCAAGATCTTGAGTGGTTGGTCACTGTACCGTTTTCAAAAAGTTTTGATGAGTTGGTTGGTGGTACAAAACTTGAGAATTGCCTTGATGAAAATGTCAATATCTTCAAAGCCTTTCGTCTGACACTTGTCAAGAAGAATCGTCAGAATGGAGAGCGTAGGAAATAGCCGCTCATTTTCCTACGCTCTCCATTCTCACAATTCTTCTGGACAAGTGTCAAACGAAAAGCTTTGAAGATATAAACATTTAATCAAGACAATTCTCAAGTTCTGTACCACCAACCAACTCTTCAAATATTTGTTTTCTGAAAAACCTTTACAACGTTTCACATACATTTTAGTGCAGCATTTAAAAAGTGATGGCGGTAACCTAACTCAATAATTTGAAAAAAAATTGAACACGAGATAGAATAATGTGCTCGGATATTATTGCAAACTATCAAGTATTGGCATTTTATATTTTTATTTAGCCATAATTTATAGTTACAGTGAGTTAAAATAAATCGAATCTTAAATTCCCCCTATTCTTTGTTGGTATCTTCTTCATGTTTTTTCTACCTGAGAAAAATTTGGACTTCGAGACGCGCGCACGGGTCCGCAGAATCTTTGTTTTCACACGGCGATTCACGACACACTATTATTTGAAGTTTATGCGGCAGCTCAAAAATGAATATATGTAAAACGAGGAAATTTACCCACCATATAGAGATAGATGAAAGCATCATGCAATAATTTTTTTTATGTCTAGGATTAGATAGAATCAGAAAATTTTTTTGGAAAAAAGCTGTTTATTGCCCTATGCTTCACTAAATAAAGGAAGTTACGGGCCTTCCAGGAACTCGCTTCACGCTTCGGAAAATGATTCAACAAAAGTAAAATTTAATTTTTCTTGTGACTAAGATTCGATGCCTACAACGTAGCTGATGTGATTGAATTCCGACGCTTTAGGTTTAGGTGTTGATTTTTGTGCTGTTTTAAATACAGCTATGAAATAAAATCATGAAAACAACAACTAAACAACTGACACGAAACTACCAAGATTTATCACTTTGATACTATGAAACGACAAGAAAAAGATGAAAAGTTTCAGTGGGTATTGTTTTCTCACTTGTTTTTATCAAAACTGAAACCACTACTCATTTCACGCTCCAAAGCAAAAAAACAAAAAAAAATGCTGGTGCTGCTGCAAAAAGGCTTTAAAACAGCAAAACGCTTCATTTGAAAAAAATTTTTGTTGATTAGCGCGTTCCAAGTCAGTAATGCGAGCGGCTATAGGCGGGCTTCCGTTCCAAACTCCCAACTTCTGGTAGTTGGGGGTTTTATCCCAGATCTACAGTATGTGTGAAGTTCACAAACTAACTTGAGCCTTACGTTTCCGAGTCACGTTAATTTTTTTTTTTTTTAAATGATGACACAATCGCTGTGCTTTTCTTTAGGCCCGACGCAAAACTTAAACTTTCAGTCAATAAAAACATAAATCCGGAAAAATAGTGCATTAAAACTTAGTTAATATTTACAAAATTTTAGAGCGGCTGAAAGCTTTGACCCCAGATCTTTGCATCCAAAACATAGCAATGAATACTTGATTTATTACAAATTTTTGCTTCTCTCCCCCCCCCATCCTTCTAAAATTCAAATGCCTCTTCATGATTTTGTCAATGGCTACGGGCTCGCTGAGCGAGTGCAGATTGGTCCGAAAGAATTAGCGACGTTGTCGCTTTCTCTTGACATAAAGAAAAAGATCAAAACAATCAACATATCGGTACTGTAAAAGATGACGTAAGCATATTAACAAACAAGCTTTTGGGACAACCCATTGAATTTGAAGTGAACTTATTAAATCAAACATCGCCCGTTACTATCTTAGCAAAACAAACCTAGAACAAAAGGTGTGGAAATGACTTTTGTAATGTCGTTAACATTGCAAGTTGCAGCAAAACTATTTGATCCACAAGCATCAAGACTATCAATATTATTCTGTAACTTAATTCGGATTTTGTAACTTAAATTCTTGACCAGAAATTTGACTTGCGGTATTTTCGTAAAACCTAAACCTACACCCACAATGCACAAATAGCATGTTTCGGTATTTTTTTATAAGAACTACTTATAAGAACGGTCTGCTCACACTTTAAAAATAAAATCAGAACAAAGCCTGCCTCAGTAATCATCATGAAAAAAGATAAAAACACATGCGAAATCCTTTTTTTTTATATTTTACATCTCTTTTATACTCACCTATTCCAAAAATTTTATTTGTCTTGCTTGATAAACAAAAACGCTTTATTTTTTGTGGGAATCCTCTAACATTAAACTCCTAAATTTTGCCATGCTTTATCTTTCATTAACATCAAACTTATTCCTAAAATGTCATTTTTCTAACTTAAATGCTAAAAAATTTCAAAGTTTTATAGGTCCATTTGGGCGAGAACCCCACAACATGGTACCCAAATATTTTGCCATTGTCTATCTTTCATATTCACTTATAATGAAAATTTTAGCTTTTTGGTTCAAGCGATTAAAAATTTTGAATTTTGGAAAACCCGTTTGAGAAGAACCCTCCATTTTGATATCCCCAAATTTTGTCACATCATAACCTTTCGTTATGTTTGCCTATCCTGAAAATTTCATGTGTCAATTTGGAGTGGTAAAAAAGTTTTAAGTTTGGAGTACTTGTTTGGGGAGGACCCTCCACTTTGGTACACCCCACAACATGGTACCCAAATATTTTGCCATTGTCTATCTTTCATATTCACCTATAATGAAAATTTTAGCTTTTTGGTTCAAGCGGTTAAAAATTTTGAATTTTGGAAAACCCGTTTGAGAAGAACCCTCCATTTTGATTTCCCCAAATTTTGTCACATCATAACCTTTCGTTATGTTTGCCTATCCTGAAAATTTCATGTGTCAATTTGGAGTGGTAAAAAAGTTTTAAGTTTGGAGTACTTGTTTGGGGAGGACCTTCCACTTTAGTACCTCCAAATTTTGTCAAAATTTACCTTTGTTTGTTTGTATTTATCCTAAAAATATCACGTAACTATCTTTAGTGGTTAAAGATGCTGACTTTTGGAGGACACGTTTGAGCGTACCCCCCAATTTGGAATCCCCAAATTTTGTTATGCTTCAACTTTTCTTTATATTTATATCTATCCTGAAAATTTCATGACTGTGACTAACTTGAGTTGTTAAAAATTTTTTATTTTGGAGAGCGCGTTTGCAAGAGAACTCGATTGTGTCACCCCAATTTTTGTTAAGTTTAATTTTTAATATCTCATTCTGAAAATTTTATCCATCTACCTCCAATGCTTCAAAATTTTGGAAAACCCGTTTCAGGGGGGAATCCCCCATTGCGGTATCCCCAATTTCAAGCAGGACTTTGTCCTTTCTGACACTTACAATGGCCCAAAGTTTTAATTCTGTGCGTTCAGCAGTTTAACCCTATATCGCAGCTGCTCAAAATCGATGCTAATAGCGAGGCATTGTGTCGTTTCGACACCGTCGAATTTAAACGCTTATAACTTTTGAAAGAAAGGAGCTGTTTGCGTGGTTCTTTCGCTATTGCGTGAAAAAACTATTCCAAAATGTTTAAAGTTAAACTGCGTCTTGTTATAAACTGCAATAGATTCGCAATTTGATTTCACATAAAAGTGATCAAAAACCTTTGTTTGTTGCTTATTTTTGCCATGATTAATCACAAACTTTGGAGGAAACCGACAACTAGCGCAGTTTCTGTATCACTGATCACGTGTTTTACGTAAACCCTGCGCAAGAATATTTGCTGAACACAAACGCAATGATTACGATTTTACGAATTACTGAATTTGATAAGTGTCAAAATTCAACAGATAGTGTACAGCATAGCTGAAATTTCAATGTTTGTAATTGTTCAGCTACACTAAAATATACTGTATTTCATTTGCAACTGTCTCGATCAGGCGCGTAGCTAGAAATTCGCAATGGGGGCTGTTTGGGGGGGGTCTGAGGGCGGAGCCCCCAGTGCTTAAAAATTTTGCATTTTTTGCAAAAATAACTTCATTTTAGGGCTTTTTTGATTTAAAAATAATGCTTTTAAAACGTGGTTTAGAAATTGGCAGGGCAAACAAGATTAAAGTGGTGGCATAAATTAGCTATTTGGGAGGTGGCTAATGGTAAAATGTTGGTTCTCTTGTTTAGATGCTGGTAAATTGTAAAATCGAATAGTTAAATAAAACTCACACGGAGTAATTATTTCGTATACAGTTTATAGAGAAAAATGATTGGGAGGGGCTAATGAAAAAAGATTTGAGAGAAATGATTGGTAATAACTAATACTGAATAGCCCCCCTCTCCCCTATTTCTTAGTGTATAGTATATTTGTTGATGACACCTATGTTTAGCATTTTTGCACTTGCGATCAAATTTGATTGCGTATTTCTTACCATTTTTCGAAGTTTTCATTTGTTGGTTTTATTTTTGACAAATTAGCCCCCCCCTGAACATATGTTTCAAAAGATGTTTTAAATCACTATTTAGTCCACTCCAGTGCAAAGAACAGTCTCAAAAGTGCTAAAAACGTAGTGTTTTTCCCATTCTGCATTTTGGTCGACATGTTAATGGATGGGAGGGGGCTATAGCCCCCCTCCCCCCCTGGCTACGCTACTGGTCTCGATTAAAAATTTGCGCAATTAATCGAAAAAGTTAAAGGACGTTTTTTTTTCTAACATCTTTTTACTCTAATATACTGCAATTACAGTGTAGTGCAAAATTTTATCGGCATGAATCATATTGCATTTAACTTTTTTTTAGTTCAATTATTGAAATGCCTCCACTACAAAATCACAAAATCAGCAATTCGTGATCAGGCGCGTCGATTTCTCGAAATCTTTGGGGGGTCCAACTTCATAACCAGAATTTTAGCAAAATCTCGCAAAATTTGTTTGCATTGTTTGTACATAGTAGATTTTGTTTGCAATGTTTGTACGTCGTAATAGCACATTTGATGGAGTTTTTTTTTTTTTTTTCGGTGTTATGCCGTTTAGGAAATGAGTGTACAATATTTTGGAAAAAAAAGGCAAAAAACTCATCACGGCCAAAAGTGGGTTGGTGGGGATGAAAAGTTATTTTGAGACATAATACCGAGTGAAATATTTTTTGCGGTATTTATTTAATGCGACCTCTTTTATGCTAAACTTTTGGGGCGGTTTTTGGGCCCTAATTCCTATGTCACGATTTTGAAAACTTTGAAAAGCGTTCCGACAACCTGTCCATACTACTTTAAGGGATGACACTCATAGGCGTAGCTTAAGGGGGAGGGGGAGGCAGGCACCAGTGCCATCACCAGATAAAACGAAGTGAGGGGGCACAATCGAAAGTGGGGGGGGGGGGGCACTAAAATAAACTGAGCTTTTGTAAATAAAAACTGATCTTCAGATCTTCTATGGCTACAAATATGCGCAATTTCAAAAATTCTGCATTCATGTCTAAAGAAAAAGAGACTATTAAGGCCGGCAGCATTTCTTAGCTTGTTTGGTCTGCGACCCATTATTGACTGAGATATCTATTTACAGCTGTGAATGCTACCACTGAGGCAACCAGAATTTTGCTAACAGGGGTGAACAAAAAGTAAATTTTTTTTGCAGAAAAATTGTCTGATTTAGTCCCAGTGTTAAACAAACTGATGCAACTCAAACGTCTCACAGACGAGGCATTGTCACTAATTATTTAGTGACTGTGGACGGGGGTCTGGGGGCAGAGCCCCAAGCCGCTGATCGATTTTTGCAATTTTGCAGCAAAAAATAGCAATTTTAACGCAATTTAAGCACATTTCGCACTTTTTGAAGCCATATGAATAACTAAATTGATTAAATTCAGAAGTCATTTCAAAGAATTACATTGCTTAGCCCCTTCAGCCCCTCCCCCCCTTACTTCACGTCAAGTCTAAAATAAGTTTAAACGCTCGTATTTTGAGGTTAAATTTTCTAAGTTACCTTGCTTAAGCCCCATCAACCTGGTTGCGCCACTGACTGCGACCTCAAAATCTTAAGTGTGCTCTAAAAATCAAAACAGGTGGTCTCTGAAAAAAATATTTTCACGTATTGTTTTATGTCATTATCACTAACGAATTACCAGCAATAATTTTGCAGGCTTACATCTCTCTTCCGCGACACATCCGTAAAGGCTCGTTAATCAGACGGATTATTGCTTTAGATTTAAGTACAGCAGTTGGTTGCCAGCAATTTCGCAAAGAATCAACAAAATGTCGAAGGAGAATTATGTTTGAACGTAATTATTTCTTTTCCATTACTGTCTGTTGTCGTGCAGTTAACGTGATGTTACAAAAACAGTATTTTGAGTGAACTAAAATGGGGGGGGGGGGGGGCACTAGCAGCCACGGCCCCGTAGCCCCCCCGTAGCGACGGCATTGGCAAAACCCCCCCAATTAAAATGCCCTCAATGATAAAAATATTAAAGCAAAGCTTATACTGTTTCTTCAGTTTTACTTTCTTTCAGCATTTCTCCGTTCAAAAGTGCACGCATTTAACAATAATATTAATATGGACAATTGGGGGGCCCGAGCCCCCTTAATTGAAAATTTTGCCGATCAATTTAAGTGAATAGCCCGGGAAAAATCAAGAGTTTTGTCTTAAAAAGTGCAACCTCATTTGCTTGTCTTACATTTATATGAATGCAATACAATAACCACTACCGGATTTGCCAAATGTTGCTGTGCCAGGGGGCCTCGCGCTTAAATGGTGGGCCTGAGAGTTTTTTTTTGTCTTCATCTATGTTGACTGGAAATTGCAGTGAAAATCCCAAAGTGCCAGGGACCCGCGCAACGTAAATCCAGCCTGGGCAAAAACATGATTAGTTATAGGCCTTGCCAATAACCATCTATAGTACCAATTAACTTTCAATAACAATTCACCTCCACCTCACCAGTTTTAACGCGACAAAATGCTTTTGAAAAAAACTAGCCAGCGAAAACACGCTTTGAAAACAATATTGAATTTAAATTAAGGGGGCCTGGCCCCAAAGTCGTTACATGTACTCCTACAACCGGTTGTTTTCATGCAAATAAAAATCTTAAGGAAAATCTTCGAATGGATTATTATCAACTGCTAAAATATTGCAGGAGGCAATTTACGTTACTTCCGCCTACCTGGGTCAAATCACATTCAAAATTGTTTCGAACTTCAATTGTAAATAAAAAGAGAATTGAGCAATTTAATTTTTTAATTGGCTTTTTTAATATTAAAAACCTGTTTTTTTTAATTACTCTAAAAATGAGCGATATGTGATCCAATGGCATTAAAATAGCTTCTTTTTTTTTTCAAAAAATTACAAAAATTTGCCTAGTGGCCGGAAACTTCACCCCGAGACCCCGTCTGTGATACGTTTGAGTTACACTAGATTGCTCATCTTTTTACCAATTTAGACATTTAAACTTTTCAGCATTTACTTCAAGTCCTCTCCCTTCAGCAAATTCTGGTTGCGTGCCGAACCAGGCCACTACTCCTGATCTTCCATTTTAAGACATCATTGTTCCGTTAAAATGCCTCATTTTGACAATGTTTGAAAGCGCCATTGCATGTGATTTGGGCCCTTCTAATCAAAAATCCTGGGTTGCCTATGATGACACCGTCCACTAATTTCCTCCCGGATAGCACAATTGTAATATCGAGTAACTATGCTCTGATGCTGCGAGTCTCAGTCTGCCCTTGCTCCTCAGTGCCCTGTTGCAACAATGAGGACTTTCCTCATCTCGACTTCACTGGCAGACACACAGTCACAATAATGAGTTTGTGATGTACACAAATAAAAATTGTGCTATATATTGGCTAGGTGATAAACATGCTCGTATTGTGATTATTATTATAAAACCTTGGCCTTGAGCTTTGATATGCGGTTTTCAAGATTTTGAGCAAGAAAAATCTGTCTAGACAGAAATGTCATTTGTTGATATTCATGATAAATAACAAACATGTTCATATCTATTGGGGGGTTCTTTGCTCTTTGGATCCCCCAATGCTTATCTTTGGGGGAGTCTGGACCCCCCCCCCCCCCGACCCCCTGGGAATCGACGCGCCTGTTTGTGATTACATTGAAATATGCCAAAACTGCTAACTAAATAATACTGATTTGAATGGTTTTAAAGTTCTACGCATTTGTGGTTCAGAATATGCTACAAAAATACAAAAAGCTTTACTCATAAAAACGCACAATCCACAACTCAATAGACAGCTTATCGCTAAGGATTCATCTTTTCTGCTAAATGTTTATTAGGTTAGCATGTATTATGTTTTGTGTGTATACGTTTCTTTTTTTTTTTTTTTTTTTTTCGGATTTCTAGTAATATTCTACAGTAGATACTGATTGTTTATGTCATTGCAAAGTTCGTACAATTGTTACATTAAAATTGCTTGCTTGTTGCATTGAGGTAAATTATATATTGATTTATTGAAAGTAACTCATTTGCTAGTTTGTCTTTAAAATGATAACATGTAATACTCGACTCTAAAGAAGACCAGAACAATGTTCAAATACGTTTAGTGTTTAATAAAAAATGATATCTGTTTTAAAAGTTTGTCTGTTGCTACAATATGGTTGTCAGGAAACGTATGATAGTAGATGGTGCGACTCTAACTGTTCAAATAAAAGACATAGAAAACGCTTTAATTTTCTTTATCAATTTTGCAGCATTTTTCAAATGAAGCGTTTTGCTGTTTTAAAGCCTTTGTTGCGGCAGCACCAGCATTTTTTTGGTTTTTTGCTTTGCTGCGTGAAATGAGTAGTGGTTTCAGTTTTGATAAAAACAAGTGAGAAAACAATACCCACTGAAACTTTTCATCTTTTTCTTGTCATGTCATAGTATCAAAGTGATAAATCTTGGTAGTTTCGTATCAGTTGTTTAGTTGTTGTTTTCATGATTTTATTTCATTGCTGTATTTAAAACAGAGCAGAAATCAACACCTAAACCTAAAGCGTCGAAATTCAATCACATCAGCTCCATTGTCGCCATCGAACCTTAGGCCGGGATCACACAATGAGGTTTTTACACAATTTTCTGGCATCAATCGTGTGAAACGTCGTGCAAGTCCATGACTCACAATTGCGGGCACCTGTCGTCAATTACATTGAAGGGCTCGTGTGAAAATGAAAATTAGATGCTAGAAAGTCTTGCTGACTTCTTGCATGGAAACACAACCGAGCTCTATTTTTCCAGCAAGTTTTCGAAGAGCCGCCGTACTCATTCTACTCAACCACAAAGACTGAGCTTTTAGCCGTGCCTTTGAAAATATTGAGCTGCAGAATACAAAAAAATGCTGCCGAGTTAACGCAGAAAATGTTAAAAGAAATTTTACATTATTTGTTTTAATTGACAGTGACGTATTTTAACATTGTGCCTACTGTTTTCTCTTATTCCTTCAGAGACGTAAATGCGTTGCGAGCTGTTTTGTTTACTTTCGCGTATCGATTACCCAATTTTTCGTACTTTGAACTAGTGCTAGGCCTTTTCCAAATTCATTCTGAAAAGTTATCAACCAGAGCTGCAGTATAGTTAATTAACATGCCATTGTGGTCAGTTCATGAAATTGAACTTTTAATTACCGAAATCAAAGAAAGGCAGGGCTTGTAGTTTTAATGAAAATATTGAAAATTTCCTTCATATCGCAAAAAAGTTTCCGGCCCAGTATTCGCTAGTGCCGAATTTATGCAATTAGTGATACGCGTTTGATGATTTTAAGTTTTTTGGTTAAAATTTGACATGTCCACTGGCAAAAGAGCTTGTTGCATTTTTAAGCGGTTAAGATAAATTTCAGTTGATAGTTTTCAGCTAGTTCTCGCTGATTTTGTAATAAACCAAACAAAAACGCTATTATTCTAATTTAAAAATAATAAACTTTCAATTTGCCCTGACATTGAGCTCTCTGCAACTGCAAGTACCTGAAAGAACATACCTGGTTTAATATTACTTGATCAATCATGCAATAATATGCAAATTTTATTGGTGATAGATGACATAGCATGAAAAAGCCACGCTATACGCTAAAGAGTTCCACACAAGCAAAGTTATTTTGACATTTTCCATTTATCTATTTCATTTCATTGCAGGTAAAAAAAAAATTCATAGTCTGCGCTCGCAACTTGCAGCAGAACTCGTATAGCTATTTATTAGTAAAGCTGCAGCTTTTCGCTTTTGTGAACGTGCTCGTATCATTTTGGCAAACGAGGAATAACAATAAATCGACAAAGCGTAATACTACTACCGCCGTGGCAAATTTCAAAGAAATTCCATAACTACTGCGTAAATACTTTTACAGCGAAAAAAATAGATGTGAAACCTTCAGCAATTTCTTTGCGAAAAAAAAACGATGCTTCCGTCTGGCAAGAAGTTCTTCAAGAAAATAGCGTCTAGATGTGATAGCTTCAAAATTCTTGATGCAAAGAAATTGTATAGAAAACTTGATCGTGTGATTCCTGCCTTACGATGCTGAATTGCTCATCTATCAAAATGGCCGAGTATAGAAACAAAAGTACTATGCGTGTGGGCGCGTGAAGTCCCTACAAGAACAGTCAGTAACGTAGCCAGGGGGGCGGGGGGGCTCGAGCCCCCCCATTGGCTTGTGAAGTATGCAAAATCGCACGTTTTAGGTGCTTTTGAGGCCGATTTTTGGTGAAAAATTGGAAACAGCCCCCCCAAAGGCAATTGGGTGCCGAAGTTGTGAAGTACATGTCGTGATTCTGCCTGAAAAAGCGTTTGAATTTCCGATTTCAGCCGAAAAATCAGTCTCAATTTCGGTGAAGACCCTTTTTTTTTTTTTGAGAGCACCTGTTTTTGGGCGGAAAAGACGTTTGAATTTCCGAGCTTTCCGAGAAATTCCCTTTTAATTTTCGGACAAACCGTGTGATTCTGATTCAAGAACAATGAAAATTTGCGTCAAGGTCGTTTGCACTTTTCTCACTCTTTTAAAAAAGCCCCCCCCCCTTTTCCAAATCCTGGCTACGCGCCTGAGAACAGTCAAGTAGGGATCGCAAAATATACATTATAACACCTAAAAAAGTTACGCTATAAATGCATTGGAAAGAAGCTGTTAGAAAGTTTACGTATTTTCAAGCCAGAAGATGCTCATTTTGAGACAATTGCAGGTTCCGTTTTCATCTTATTCAATCTCTGGTTTCCGACAATGCGCTCCAATAAATCTTCGCAGTTTTTTCGTAGCGTAACTTCTATTCTGCTGCGTTCACTTTGGTAGAATAAAACTAGGAATACACAAAATGTTCGTGTTTTTTACACCAAAGCAGTACATGTTGTCGGCCATGATAGTTGCAAACTCCTACAATATAATGAAAAACCGAAACAAATGCAAAATGAAATTCAATATTACTGCAGTTTTTAAAAATTTTCCTTAAAACTTAAAAAAGATAGCCATAGGTGGGCACAAGTCCGTTAATCGTTAATCCATTATTAACGAAGCTAACTTTTTCATTAACTCGTTAATCCGTTAAAAAGTTTCTTCATGTTAACGGATTAAATTAACTTCCGTTAAGTGCTGTTAATGGACTAAAGTAACTTCCGTTAAGTTCTGTTAACTTCCGTAAAGGTTTTTATCGTTAATATCTTGCACCATTCATTCATCGGACCGTTACAAATCAGTTTGCACTAGTAACACCTGTTCATATTAGCACGAGTTTTATAGAAGAAAGCGAAGAAAGGAGCTCTTTTTTGAGGCAAATAATAACCTGCAGCCTCATAGGTCCATTAATTATCGCTGTTCACAATTTCCAAAGATTTTCCGATCGCTGCTTTGTTGTACATTTGAATTAATTTTTTAATTTTTCTTGAAATTAGATTCAGACTGTAAAATGTAACTTTCAAAACACAAAAAGACCACCATAGCAATGAATATTTCCTTACAATTAGCTCAACAGCGTCAATACGTGTTCTAGAAGCGGGTGAATAAAACGAAATGTAAATTACACGCAAAATGTTAACGGATTAACGGACTTTATTAACTTCCGTTAATTAAAGCTGAAAATAACGGATTAACGTTAACGGAGGTGTGAAGTTTGTTAACGGACTAGTGGTTGACGAAGCTAACGTTTTGCATTAACTTGCCCACCTATGAAGATAGCTAACTAGACACCAAATAACTTCTAAACAACGCAATATTATTTAAATTAGACCTGATTTTCTGGTTTTAACTTTGAAGAGATTTTACGCTATTAAATTTTAGGATAGTCGAAGATTTGGCAATTTAAATAAACTAACGCATGTTTTATTTCATCTGAAACGCGTTTTTTAATTTGGAAAAAGAGAACATATCTTAATCAACTTAAAAAACGGTTTTCAATTTGGCAAAAGGGAACATTCTTGATTTTTCCTTATGACGTTATAGATAAAAATAAGCCAAAAATATCAGGACTAACTTCAACATAGTATTTATTACGTCATAGTTGGACAACAAAGGCGCTTAAAAACTGGATTATCTCGGAAAGTTAAAATTGAAAAATTAAAAATGTTCACTTTTGCAAAATGACGGGAGATATACCCCTTTAAGCAATACTTCGTATAGCAAATTTAGTTTTTGTTTATTAACCTCCCTTGATAATAGCTTTTGGCCCATGCACAGTTACAATTCAAATAAGTTTAATCATTGTTTAGAAACTTACGTCGAATACACGGAAGAACACTCTTACATGGACAATATGCCTTGTCTATCCGTACTGATAGCTCGAAACGAAGTCCACTGCGTTCTCTCTGTTTGAACTCGCTGCAACAGATTGACCGAGGTACGTTGATGAAAGTATTGTTGTCTGCTTGTGGATTAGCATACTGCCTGTTTTACTGTTGCAACGTAGACTGTTTGAAAGAACTTAGTAGGCTAATCTGACGAGATGTTTTCTCTCATCGCAGATAAACCTATGACTTTAGCTTGACCAAGTCGACTTTTTAGTTAATAAAGTAGGGTAACAAATCTATTTGCATTGTCCTATCGTTTTACTTTACGGCAATGGTAATACGAGATTGGATAGCGCTAGGTTGGTACAGTACGCATTGTAATACTATGTTTATCTCTCAAATGTACAATACAACGCACAAATTTAGAATTAGCGAACTCAAATCGACTGGTAAAGCTCGGTTTTCGAATTCGACCCGCTGAATCCCTATGCTCGCAAGAAGGAATCGATTTAATCGAAATCTTGAAAAACTATGATAATGTTCGTAATACGGACGAAGCGTATTTCCACTGAGATTTTACGGTAGTCGCAGCCGAAACCATAAACGCTAGTGGCTGATAGCTATTTGCAGGGTAAAACTACTGTAGTTGACAGTTCCTTGATTGTCATATGCTTATGTTGGCGGCTTGTGTTGGCGTAACGACATAGCAGACTATGAACTTCCTTTCACCCTAATTTTAAAGAATTAAAGGTGATAGTTTCGAGTTGGTTGGTGAATGATTTAATCAGAAAAACAAGGAAAAATATTTTTACTGCTGATTCGAAGCGCAAGAAATGCAGTAAGGTTAGTTTTTTGAAAAATGTATTCCTGAGAAGATGTGTTTGTAAGTTTATGAAACGTAATCGTGTCTATAAATATCTGAATACGGTGCAGAATACCAATAGTTTTTTTGGGGGGAGCTAAAGAATTAGCAAAGTGTGATTTTTTTAATGTTTGGAGAATGATTTAGCTGCTAGTGCCCTCTCTTCAAATTATACCGTTTCGGTTTTTGTTGGTTGGATCAATGATACTTTGTCTTAATGGCACATTGTTTTATTTGTTACTTCTCTTAAAAATTCTTGAAAACAACAGGGGTCGTGAAAATAAAAAAACAATGGCAAATTGTGTTATACTGACACAATCCGTTGGGAAGGAGTCATTTTACAGAACATCATTTATGATTCTGCCTATATTATTACTGGCAATAAGGAAAATAGCTGCTCTAAGTAGTGGCTTAGGTTGTTGTCTGGTGGTCTCGGTCTTTTTATTTGGAGGTGATCTTGAGGATGAATTTATGTGACATAATTATGAGTTTTTTTTTTATTGAACAAAATGTTCTGTTTTTGTGAAAAATACTTGTTTGCCTGTTTTGTCCGCAGTCTTATGTTCGAAAATTGATGGAAGAAAAATGTTTTTTATAGCAAATTTTGATCAACTACTTCGCTTGTTAGGTTTTTTTTAGGAAATAAAGAGCTTATTTGAGTTTAGAGAGCTTTAGAAAATAAAGAGCTTATTTTTTTGGAAATATATCATTGAGAAAAAGAGCTTATTTGCGTCTGTGTAGCATGCATAGTATCTAAATTACTAACGACATTTAGCCTAAATAAAGTTCTGTTAAGAAGATTATCGTTGTTTCTCAATACCAAAACCTTGCTTTTTCCTTTTGTGTACATTTTGTCACGAATAATTTCAACACAAGCATGCTTCAGGCTCCACTACAAATCGCTTTCTTTGATACGTGAACTGTGGCGTAGTGAAAAAATTTGACTGCTACAATAGTAGTTTTGGTCTTGTGTGCATTGTTTTGCTTCTGCGTTTTATTGCAATGGCGAATTTGCAGAATTGCAAGCACAGTTTTATCACAGCAAACAATGCCGTGGCTTGCTTTGCAGCTAACAAAGGCTACCGAGTTGCTCTTGTATGAAAAAGTACAAAATAACTCCAATGCATCCAAGTTTAGGTTTTTTGATGCCATTTTTACCATAGTCATAATCGTTTTAAATCTATGGTATGTAACAAGTTTGTGTGAAGTTTCTAGAAACAAGGATAATTTACATGTATTTTCCACAAATACGAGTTTTAATGGACGTTAAAACGACTTACCTGTCAACGTAGGCTGCCGTGCTTTTCGTTTCTGCTGTATCAATCTCTTTTGTCTGGCCCAAGTTGTGCAATGGGTTGCATTTGCTCACAACACGTTCGGCAGCTGAGTTGGGTGAAAATGTTGTTTTGCTCATTTTCAACTCTCAACATAGGCACTGTCATACAGTCTCCATGAGCATACTGCTGGTTACCAAATTATTTTATGTTGTTGATGTCGATTTTTTATTTTTGGGTTTTATTTATAGATTATTTTGTGCTCATTTTCACTGGCATATTTTCTTGAGGTTTTAAATTCAATCGGATTTAATCGAGTTTTAAAATCAATCAGATTTAATCAAGTTGTTATGAATTTTTTGTTAACTTGGAACGATATTAACGCTGGAATTCAGAAAAAATATTTAAATAAAGTAAAGCAAATTCTTTCAAAGAATGCTATCAATTCAAACATAGCATTTTGAAACCCGTGCTTAAGTTTGTTGGTGCTTTAGTCTAAGTTTTTATTTGGTGACTGTAGGAGGTGTTCAGTTGTTGAACCAACGTTTACTGTGTCACGCCGACCAAATACACTGGAATAATATAATTGAACATTTTGAGCTAAACCAATCCGAGTTCCAAGTCAAGAAAGCAAGCAATTGCGGTGAGAAAACAACTCAAACTGCTTGTGTCTGACAAGTTCAAGCATTGTTTTTTGGTTTAGAAGCAATTTTCAGTTGTTTTTTGTTTATGAATTCGTTTTGCTATTTTGTTGATTTATTTTAACAATTTAGCCTGTCTTTTATTTTCAACTTAATATCATCAAGTTAATTTTTTCGCGTTGTTGGCTCCGGATAAGTCGTGCTGTCTTTTGCCGTATTGCATTCTCCTCCAACCACCCAATTGTTTTACTTCTTCAACTTGGCGTTTTCGTGTGCTTTACGCCGCCGGTTTTTTTCTGTTACCATCAACTTTAAAATGAAATATCTCCTTCATGATCTTTTTTCTTTCTTGTCTTTCCATAACATCGTACAGCACTTGCTACTCCTTCTATAGCATTCAGGCCTAGTGTCTTCAATACGTCCATTCGTGTTCCTTTACTCCTTCAGGTTCATTCTACACCGCTCTGTAATTTATTGTATTTTTCAATTCCGTTTTTTTTTAGTCGCTGCAATGTAGTGATCCGATTTTACGCAACTCTATTACATAAAGAAAAACGAAAAAACAAATTGAGGGAACAACAGAGAAACGCCAGACTTTGGCGTTTGATTTGAATTCAAGTTTTTGAAGTACTGTATTAACTGCATTTGTGACAGTGTAAATTTTCGGCGATTTGTTCTACTGTCATTCTCAGTCTTACTCAAAAATCTATCCAATGCCATTTTTTCGCTGTTGGTTCGTTGTTAAACCTGCTCGAACTTATACCATTCCATGGTTATATCTACAAAAATCTTGTGATCTAGTTATGAATCTCGTATTATTATTTATCGCTGTCCTAACATGAATTACTTCGAAGTCAACAAACCCAAAAATTAAATCAATTCTGTCAGGTGATAATCGCTTGGTTTAAGTTTCAATAATTAATGCGTTGCGTCTGGCATTTGGATGTTTTGGTGCTCCTGTTGTTCAGCAACTAACACATCCCTTGCAGCGGCTATTTTCGACCTAAAATTGTTTACAGTTTAATATCAGAACTTTGTTTTTCGGTCAGAGTAGCTGATTAGTATTTAAAGCGTTGTTTCTTTTTCGCTGTACACGTGGAACAAAAATTCCGCCCCGTATTTTGATCGAAATTGCTTGCAGCGATAATATTCTCTCTGTTTTATCCTGCTCTCAAGTCAGTTTCTCTATTTTGCGGCCTTTATTTTCACTATTTATCAGGGCTCGGCGTGACTAAAAATAAAATTCAAAAATAGTAACAAAGGAAAAAAAATTATTTTGTCCTTTTTAGTGTGATTTGTTAATGGGTTGAACTCTAACCTTCTTCTAAACGTCATCCAGCTAGCGAAAAAGATGAGGTGACAGATTCCTTACTCATTCAATAAAATGCGTTCCTGCACAGTCAGTTAGCTCCTCCTAACCCCCACAAGACTCAATCTGTAACAGCAAAACGGTCAGCAGGATTAGAGGTGAACTTGAACAACTAAAAAATGGCCAAAACTTACTTTAGTCTTCCTTCTACTGCAGAATAAAATTTTAACTTTGAAAGACTAAAACGAAATTTCGTAAACGACTGCCGCGAGAGCGAGATTTACTCTAATGTCTCAGACATTTACTTCGTTTTTGCATGTCAGCTAAGAAGAGTTTTTTGACTGCTGTATTCTTAGTATGCATGGTTATGGTTTTGTTTGTCAGGAGACGTTTTGATTCTGAAACACCGTCGTTTGTGTAATCATAAGAGTGTGAACTGGATGAACTTGCTCGCCAATCCAGATGAACACGAAGTTACGATTAGAGGGGAAAGTAACTTGAAAAATGTAGGAGGTTAATATGCTGACTTTTGGAAAACTGTGATATTAAGCACGACACACTTAGCCTATTCGCATCAGCTAGTGCTTGTTTTGCTGATTGATATTTGGTTGGTATCTCGTAACAAAGGAAGCAAAAACGCATTTTCCTAATGCTCATAGTGGTGTTTCACTTGTAACGTTTACCCGATAAAAATTACTGCAAAATGTTTGGTATAAAAACGATTTAGTGTGACACCGTTAAAATCTTTAGCTCGGTATTAAAAAAAGTTTGAATTTTGTCCTCGGCAAACTGTCGGCTGCGCTTGTTGCTTAGTCATGCGGAAAAAAGTGCCAAATTACAAACCGTGACAATCAAAGAGTTGATATTTTACGAAAACAAACTCGCGAAGGTGTTAAGTTCTTGATTGGCAGTTTTTTGGTAATTTGGCACGTATTTTAAAAATCAATCAGCAATAATCAAGTACTGGAACCAAGAACCAAGCCCCATAAGTGGACATACAAAAACGCTATTTGTTTTTGTTTTTTTGTTTTTTTCAGCTCCTTGCCACCCCCTCTGCGATGAAGAATTTGGATGCTGGGGGACAGGGCCGACTCAATGCGTAAAGTGCGCAAATTTTGTTGACGAAACAAATGCTGATGGCCGGTTTGCCCTCGATTACGTCACAGATGAGAATGGTCAGGTCTATCCAGGAAATAACATCACAACTTGCGTTGAGCAGTGTGACGTAGCCAAAGGGTAAAAACTTGTTTGTTGGTTTTTTAGCAGCTGGCTAAGGACTTTTTTCATGTTAAACTCCATTAGTTGTATTTTCTCAAATCATCTACTTCATACCATTTGCTATTTTGCTGTTATAAGTAAACATTTCCTGTGCAATCATTCTTTACGCAATTTTTTTAGAGTGTACGCCAGTGCGGACAACCGCTGTTTGCCATGCCATGAAGAATGTCTAGGAGAGTGCCAAGGTCCTGAAACAGACAATTGCTCTGAGTGAGTAAAAAGGTTTTTAATTACATGAAAATACGTAGGCCAGTTTTAAAGGTGCCTAAAAGTTGTAGCCAAGCGTAGGTTATAGATGATTGTTGATCTAAAAATTTCTAGCATCGTATTCTTATTTTTCTGGTTTTATGTTGTTTACTTTGATGGGTAGTTTAAATGAATGTACGACTGTACGTGGACGTTTCCCACCTATCGGGATTTTACGTTTTTTTTTTTTTCAATAAAATACTGGACCATTTTTTTTGATAGTGAAGTGTAGGTTTTAACTTTAGTGGTATTATGGAGTCGGTTGGCAGTTTTGGGATTAATTAATTACTTGTGGAAACTTGGCGGTAATAATTAGACAGCGAAGCAGTCGTGTACTTGCTAGCAATAACATGGGAAGTGCCGCTCGTGCCATTGCGGTATTTGTCATACTTTTATTGATATTGTCAGATTGCTGGAGAAGATTGGTAAGCAATGCAACTTTGAATAATTTGTTTCTCACAAATTTTATTTTGTCGAACGTCACAGGTTTATGTTAAATCATCTTTTATGTTTCACTAGATTGCCGTTAGAGAATCGTGCTTTTTGATTGCGTAATACCCGATTTGCAAAGTCCAATTTAATTAGCACTCATAATCGTGACTCAGAGAAGCATATTATGCATTAGTTTGGATGGTAGCTATACCAACATTACCACATAGCAACATGTAAACAGCGAACTGGAACCGTTATGCTTGCAGTTAGTCACAGGACAGGTACGTGCTGACGGTTGAATGTTTAAAAGGGCATTCAAGTCAAGTTTTTCACTCTTGACCAAAATGTTGGGATAAGCCTAAAATGTCTTCTCACCAAATTTGAAGTTTTCAGACCTTCGCGTTTTCAAGAAAGTGAAGTTTAAACTGAGCCGTTTTTCTCTTGCTTCAGTGTTACCCTTTTTCCAGTATTGTGACAGAAGATTAACTTTAGAGAAACTGGTTTACATTCAATGAAAAGGAGCTGATTTCACGGTCCCAGCAGAGCCCAACGCATAACTATTTTGTTAAGTTAAAGTCATAAAGCTCAGTCAACTTCTTGACGGAACTACCATTGAACAAAACAGTCGTGCGGGAAAAAATAAATGTATATTCTAGTAATTTTGAATTTTAGGAGCATAACAACCCTCCGTGCAATGCTCAGGATAGCGCTATTTCAAAATACCAAGCCTCTTCAGCCGAGCTTTCATGAATCGAATTGAGTAAAAAAAAACTTTCCTACTATTTAGGAATTTTCAGTTAATTGAAACAGTCCCAGCCGAAAAAATTTGTGGCCGACACCAAGAAAAGTAAAAATCGGTAAAGGTAACTATTATCTCCGCAGTCAAAAGTATCGTTTCTCTTGCAATCAAAATGCAAATGAAGCGCTGAAATCGGCCAGGAGTTTTGCCCCGAAAAAAAAAAAGAAATACGAGCAAAATTGCGGTAAGAAAAGAAAAGACATTACAAGTACCAAGGCCAAACAAAATCTGAAAGCTGAAAGAAGAACAGCTGGGAATCAGGCCAAAAACAAATTAGTGTATTGGTCCAAAAATTCATCAAGAAAGATGGGATCGGTTACAAAATTGGGGATCACAGACGTCAATTCCGTTTAAAAGACCTGGGAGGCAGTAATCTCTCTCAGTCGTAAGTGTTAATCGCAGAAACAACCAAATGATTCACTAGAACTCTACTAAAAATTCACTGCAAACTGGGGATCAATGAATTTTTGAACCTATACAATATACACTAATTTGTTTTGAAGATTGATTAGAATTGCGACGGGAAAGTTACGAAAGGACCTCGCGGTCATCAAGTCAAGCAACCACTCTAAATGTCTAGAGAACTTACTGATTTAGCCAGTAATCGTGAGGTTTCTATATTTTCTTAGTGAAATGCAACTGTGTTAGATAATAGTTACCGCACTTAATGCACGTCATCGGCCAAACCGTTTTAAGCTTCTGGAATAATTGGAATTGCTCATTGCATACTTACACGTGTAATTCAGCTGACTAACTCGGAAAGAGAATTAAACTCGGTGACAATTTCAACATTTTTTAATGATTTGCTGAAAGTGCTAAGAGATGAGGTGTGAATTTAATTGCCGCTTCATTAATAAACAAATTTTCAACAAAAATACTACCTCAAAATGGCCTTAAATTGAATTAATCAGGTTTTTCATTAAGTTGTTTTTGATCTATAAACATAATCAAATCCAGCGCTCGTTTTAAAATCATTTTTGCGAAACTGCATGCAAAAATACCATACAATACCTGAAATTAGACCTTGTATACCTAAAACCACATCTTCAGATTCTTAATAGTCTGAAGCGTAACGGTTTGATGGTCGCATTAGACCATGGCTATACAATCTTGCCAACAAAATTTGCAGCCACGGAAAATTGTTTGCGACCCTATTCCTGATTTGACCGGCCAGGGAATTGAATCCCAAACCGTAAAGTATGTAATGTAGTGTAATGTGTGTGTTCATCGTGACAAAGGTTTTGCAAACTGTTGATCGCTCAAGAGCGGCACCGTAGTTCTACAGTTAGCTCTAACCATGGTCAGTTGAAATTAGAAGTGTGGAATTGTAGTAATTATAATTTCATGTTTATTCACCAAGTTGCCTAGGCCATGAAACAGCGAAGGAATGTTTGTGGCCTTTGAGTCAAGCGTCCACCTGTACCACACGCGGTGGAGGCTTCCGTCCCGTTTTATTGCTGAACGTCAAGCAGGAAAGCTGTAAATACAAAATTTTATAGTATTTGGTTTGACCTGACCGGTAATCGAACCCGAATCTTTCGGTTTGTTTGCAGACGGTCTATCCACTCGACTACTGATCGGTTCGTGCTGTAGGTTGAATAGTACTATGGCTAGCACAGTGGCACATGCACCATTTAATCATTTAATGTTGATAGCGGGTCATTTCATTCGACTTAGTGGTTAACAAGTGGACCAAGAGTTTAAACAGCGGGATTTTTAACGCTTTGGTGGAATTTTTTGCGTATTACTAAGTTTGTAAATAGTTCAAATCGCATGCATGTTTTCCTTCGTCGGTTGTTTGTTAATTTGAACGTGCTTTTTGCGACACAAAATTGTGCAGAGCTTAAGTTTCGACAGCTTGCGGGAAAGTTTCGTTAGATTGTACTCAGTTCGTGCTTTGAACAAGAAATTTTGAATATTGAACAGACGAACGACTGAAAAAAAAACAACATAAAAACAAACTCTCATTAAAATCATTCTCATCATTTAACCATCATTAAAATCATTCTCATCATTTAACCATCATTAAAATCAAACCAATATTAGTGCCCATTGCAGTGGTGTCCATCAAAAAATAAGTAACGAATTTGAACCTCAAATCATTGCATATCATTTGCTACCCGAGAGGAATTTTTCTGTTTGTAAAATCTAATTTGTTTAAATCCAATGATTCGACTTGTATCAAGAGTGTTAGCCTTTTGTGAAGTTAAACAAGCTTTGTTATCTCAGTTCCGGTGATGAGTCTTGGGTTCGGCTTCCCAGTGACTTAGACTGTTCGAGTTAAGAAGGGCCAGCTCCAGTTTTCACCGCAGATGCCGGATATGGCCCCGGTACCGTAACGGGGAACTAGTTTTCAATTTTTGAATTTTAAAAGTTTGTGTTACGTTTGGCAAACACCCCTGATGATCCCGATTACGGGTGAAACAGACTGTTGGGTTTTAATTTGTAACGTGTACTGTGTTATGTTTAAATCCAATTCAGCAATAGCCAAACTAAGCTATACCAAATACATGAAAAAAAGATTTCTTTGGAATATGATTGGCAGAGGTTTTTGTCAGCTAAGTGAAATCTCTGTATATTATAGTATACGGTATGTTTCACGGTATTTTGGCTGTAATTTTTTTAATTCGCATGTTTTTTCAAAAATCAAAAAAATTTGCGTGTTTGTTAAAAATCCTGCTTGTGTTTTAAATGTCTTAAAAAGCACCTGTATTAAAATAGTAGGGAAATCAAAGGCAAAGTCTTTTTTTGAAATCTGATTTGGAAAGTCTATGACGGTTTAAACTAAACAAGCTACGACGATAGGTGTTGTGCTATTTCATTTTGTGTTGCGCACTAGGGATTGTAAAGGAAAATTTACACAGTATCCGTTTTTCGTCCTTTTTTTTACGTTTTTGCTTCTTGAAAAAGTATGCGCTTTTTCAACCGCATTTTATAAGTCCATATCCGCACTAAGTAGACTGTTGTACAGAGCTGGACAGCGCTGTTTCGTTTCAGTGGAAGTTGACATGGCTTCCCAGGAGTCGACCACGAAGGACGTCAAGATGTTGCAGTTTAGACTGTTGTATATAGAAAAGTTTGTTCAAAAATTTTGTGTATGACCGATAAGAGCAATATTTCAAAATAGAGCTGTACCCCTTCATAAATCAATGTTTTCGGAAAACTTTTGTCCAGTATGTGACTGTCGGGTTAGTGCGGATATGGAGTTATAAAAATGCGGATGAAAATGCGCACACCTTTTTAAGAAAAAGCAAAAACGTAAAAAAAAAAACGGACGAAAAACGGATACTGAGTAAATTCACCTTAACCTTGGTTTTGCGTGTGATTCATTTCTTGCTATTGTGACGTCGAACTTTTTGCGTTAAGTTTTAACCTGTGTTTCCTGTACTAGTGCTCTGTTTGCTAAAATAATTACTGCTTTTTTGCTACTGCTGCTTTTCGTTTTGCCTGCAGTGTTTTTGCCGTGTATTTTTCCTATGTAAGCGAGTACCATTTTCATGTGTTTATAGTTCACTTAAGTTACTAGCTAACTTGTTAAATCTGTATGTTTCTTTCCAAACACATGACAGATTTATTGGCGACGAGGATGGGATGCTACATGACAGAGGTGTAGCCACGTTCGACAAAGTTCTGCGTGTACGAGCACGATTTTCTACGAGTGTGCGAGCAATGGGCGACGGCTCGAACATCGAGAAACTGTTCGAGCTAATGCAACAACAGATCACGGGTCAAAAGGAGCACATGGAGAATCAAGAACGGCGTTTTCTGAAACAACTTGAGCGCCAAGAATCCCTTCACAAGGCTCAAATGGAAGCTCTTTTGAGTGCGGTTGATAAAACCAGCACAGTTGCTTCTACTTCTTTTCAGGGCGCTACTCCGAGTATTGGGCAATGCCACCCGTCATCGGAGCTCTGGACAGATTACTTGGCGAGATTTTGTACGTTTGTCAGCGCTCACTCTGTTTTCAACAATCGAAGGCTCGAATTTTTCTCACTAATCAGGCTTTAACTACTTATAAGCTGTTGTCAAATTTAGCTTCTCAGGAGACACTGGTGCAACGCAAACCGTGCGAGTTTGTTCCAGAATTAGCAGCACGTATTCGACAAGCTGCCGCTACTTATGATTTTACAGCTGTTAAGGATCCCTTGGACGAAGTCCTGCGTACTCGCTTCATTTGCGCGATCAAGAACGAAGCAGTCTTGAAAGCATTGTTTAAGGTAAAAGACGACGAATCAAGTTTTTCTCGTGCAGTTGAAATCGCGATCGAACTGAGGATGCAGCAAAGGTCGCCAAAGAGACGGTTTATGATTCGAAACCTACACATTTCGTTCTTAAAGTAAGTGCTAATAAATTTAGCAAAAAGATCGCTTCAAACAGCAAGGATTCTGGCCGATCTAAGAGACTAATCATGTAACTCCTGATTGTCGTTTCAAAGACGCTGTTGGTAATTTTTGCAAAATTACATACAGGTCATTTAGAAAAGGTTTATCGCAGGAAGGCGCTACAATCCACTGCAAGCTTGGTGAAGGCGATCGACACGCAGGAAGTCAACTCTATTGCCAACGGAATTGCTTCGATTTCTAAACTCGAGGTTGTCATCGAGGTACATTATACAAAAGTGACCGTAGAACTTAATACAGCCACAGCAGCTAATTTTCTTCCTTTACAGGAATAGCAGCGTTTAGAAAAACCGCAGGTCTGCAAAACTTGATGCAAATTTCAGTCTACGAGTAAACACGAACTACCAGTGTGCGAAAGTTTTGAAGCTACTATTAGCTATTGTAATTGTACAACTAACTTTATCTTTTTGGTTACAGAGTTTACGGGGTTGAATCTACTGGGAAGAGATGCTGTTAAAGCGTTAGGCATTGCCGATGACGAATTTTTTTTTTCCAGAGCTCTGGCTATTTCGTCAACAGATATTGATCGGGATCTTCAGAGCGCTTGTTCGAAACTGTGCGATGACTATGCGGCTTTGTTCAAACCGTTGTTGGGTTGTTTACGAGACGTGGAGTTGGAAATCGAGTTTAAATCCTGACCAATGTTCATGAAATCCCGCCCTGTTCCGTTTGCCATCCAAGATGACTTGGCCCGAGCAATACGACGCCGGTGGTTTTTCATTTTTAACGTTTACCCGGCAAAATTACCGTAGTTGGGTGTAAAAACGATTTAGTGTGACACCGTTAAAATTTTTAACTTGATATTAAAAAAAGTTTGAATTTTGTCCTCGGCAACCTGTCGTGGAAGCTGCTATTAGCTATCGTGCGAAATAGTTGCTGAGTCATGCGAAAATAAGTGCCAAATTACAAACCGTGACAATCAAAGAGTTGATATTTTACGAAAACAAACTCGCAAAGGTGTAAAGTTTTTGGTTGGCAGGTTTTTTGGTAATTTGGCACTTATTTTAAATATCAATCAACAATAAGCAGGCACTGTAAGGTTTTTTCAGCTCCTTGCCACCCCCTCTTCGATGAAGAATTTGGATGCTGGGGGACAGGGCCGACTCAATGCGTAAAGTGCGCAAATTTTGTTGACGAAACAAATGCTGATGGCCGGTTTGCCCTCGATTACGTCACAGATGAGAATGGTCAGGTCTATCCAGGAAATAACATCACAACTTGCGTTGAGCAGTGTGAAGTAGCCAAAGGGTAAAACCTTGTTTGTTGGTTTTTTAGCAGCTGGCTAAGGACTTTTTTCATGTTAAACTCCATTAGTTGTATTTTCTCAAATCATCTACTCGTGTTTGTTGTAAGGAAGCATTTGATGAGAGTGTACGCTAGTGCGGACAACCGCTGTTTGCCATGCCATGAAGAATGTCTAGGAGAGTACTAAGGTCCTGATACAAGCAATTGCTCTGATTGAGTAAAAAGGTTTTTAATTACCGGTACATGAAAATACGTAAACCAGTTGTAAAGGAGCCTAAAAGTAATTGCCAAGCGTATGTTATGGATCAGGGGTGGGCAAACTTGTTAAAAAAACAGCCGTTTGCAGAAAACCATGAACACCGGCGAGCCGCAAAATTGGTTTACACAAAGCAACATTAACAGCTATAAAAGCACCAGGCGCTTAGCCAGAATTCGCAATGAGGGGCTGTTTTAGGGGCCTGGGGGCAAATTCCTCAGCCGCTGGAGGCACGGGGGTTTGGGGCAGAGCCCCCAGCACACAAAAAATTTGCAGTTTTTAAAAAATAACGTAATTTTAGGGCTTTTCTGATAAAGTTAATGCTTTTAAAACGTGGCATAAAAATTGGCTGTGCAAACATAATTAAACTGGTTGCATAAATGGGCCATGTGAGAGGTGGTTAGTAGTAAAATTTTAGTTTTTTTGTTTACGTGCTGGTAAGTCATAAAATCCTATAGTTCAATAAAAGTCACTCGGAGTAGTCTATATTTTATAGCGAAAAATAATTATGGGGGGTCTAATGGAAAAACATTTGAGGTAAGTGATTGGTCATTCACTAATACTGAACCCCCCCCTCCTGAGTTTGTAATATATTTCTTGATAAAACCTATGTTTAGCATTTTTACGTTAGCAATCAAATTTTATTGCTTAGTTTTGACGAATTTGTACTCCCCACTAAATTTATGTTTCAAAAGATGCTTTAAATCACTTTTTGTCCATTCCAGTGTAAACAAAGTCTCTGAAGTGCTAAAAACGTGGTATTTTTCTCATTCTGCATTTCGGTTGACAGGCCAATGGAGGGAGGCTGCAGCCCCCCGCTCCCTGGCTACGCTACTGAAAAAACAATGATCGTTGCCCTATAAAGCAACATTCACACTCTACTGCGCTCTTTGAAGTGTTTTACAACTCCCCGAAAATTATTCTACCATGATTCTTTGAAGTGTTTATTCTACAATTCGTCATCACAGTTGGTATAACCTTGGTTGACAGCGCTATGAAAACATCAGAGGTGGATTCCTCGAGGATACATTTTGAAGTTTTTGGCCTCAAGTCCTCGAAAATTGCCCTGTCCTCGGCTCGAGGACAGCACTACTTTTTGAACAGTTAAAATTTCGTTGCAAAACGCCAGAAACCTCGCGGAAAATTTGCGAAAACCTTTTTTGTTTTCCTCACTTGGAGCATAGGCAAGGAGAGGGGGCAGGGGCCCCTCCCAATTGAAATTTCACTAATCACAAAAATGTGGCAAAAAAGCCTATTGTTTCTTTTTAGCATTTTTCGCTGACAGCAGAACAACTAATTAACAATTGGAGACCAAGGGCGCCGGGTCCCCCTCAATTCAATTTTTGTCAGCCAATTTAAACGTATAACCCGGAGAAAATGGAGATTTTTTGTCCTAAAAGTTGCTATCTCAGACCCACATCTAGCCTTTTTGTTAACGTAATGCATTAATCAGGGCCGGATTTACCGTAATATGACGCAGTACCAGCTAGGGGCCCTGAGCTGAAATATTTGGCAGAAAGGTGTTGCGAAAATCTCCAAAGTGCCAGGGGCCTAGCGCGATGTAAATCCGGCCCGGCAATAACATGCTGGTTAGTAGACGTAACCATCTATTTTACCATTTTTCAATAGCAATTCAGTATTTCACCTCCAACCTCGCCAGTTTTTTCGCACAAAATACTTCAAAAAAAAATTAGCCATGAAAAATGCTGATTGAACGAATCATTGAGCTTCAATTAAGGGTCCTTGGCCCCCTGGCGAACGTGTACTCCTATAGGCTAACTGGTTATTATCATGACAAAACAAAAATGTCTAAGGAAAATCTTCGAGTGGATTATTATTTAGCCTACTGCTAAAATGTAGCCAGAGACAATGCACCTTACCTTCCCCTACCTGGACCAAATCACTTACAATTAAAATTTAACTCCAAAATTCAAGATGTTAAACGTGTTTTGGACTTAAATTGCAAGTAAAAGGAGGATTAAACAATTTGATTTTTTTAATTGGCTTTCAAAAGTCAAAAATCTAGTGCTTTCAAATGGCTCTGAACACTTGCGAAAAGTGATCCAATGGCATTAAAATAGCTTTTTTTTCCAAAAAATTACAAAAATCTTCGGAGTTATTGCATTGCTTTCCTACATTAGCTGCATCTGTATGGGGCGCCAAGTGTCCAGTAAAATGTGCGCGTGTTTTTTGTGCATTATGAGGCGCCAATTTGAGGATTTATTTATATGTGAAAAAAGGCACCCTAAATCTGCAAAAAAAAGCACGCGCAAAAATTGGCACCTTAAATCTGCAAAACGAGGCAGTGCCTATGTGCAAAAAAACTACGCGCAAAAAGTGGCACCTTAAATGTGCAAAAAAAAACACGCAAAAATTGGCACGTTAAATCTGCAAAACGAGGCAGTGCCTATGTGCAAAAAAACTACGCGCAAAAATTGGCACCTTAAATGTGCAAAAAAAAACACACGCAAAAATTGGCACGTTAAATCTGCAAAACGAGGCAGCGCCTATCTGCAGAAAAAGTACGCGCAAAAATTGGCATGTTAAATCTGCAAAACGAGGCAGTGCCTATCTGCAAAAAAAGTACGTGCAAAAATTGGCATGTTAATCTGCAAAACGAGGCAGTGCCTATTTGCAGAGTTAGCTCGTGTCCATAAAAATAAATGCTGACTCAGCGCATGACTGTGGCGTGGATATTGTATTGGTTGTTGTTTGCCTACCTGTACAGTGTACCTTACGACTGTTGGTACCGTATAATAAGGAAATATGTGGTAAATAAACAATTTTAGCTGTGGAAATGGGTGCAGTAACCCCGTTTCCTTTGCTAGTAAGCTATTAATATAAACGTACTAGGCCTAATACCTACCGTACAGCAACTACCTATAGATCGTTTAGACTAGGCCTACCAGTACTCTGTTAGTCTTTGTAGCCCACTGTCAGGTCACCACAAACAAATGCGGTCTTTTCCTCTGGCGGGAACTCCGGGAAGGGGGCGGGGCATAATAGCAGAAGCCAATCAGTATGGCTCTACAGTCTACAAAGGGAAATGGAAAGAGAAGAATTCTGCTTCTTCCTGCAGACTTACCGTAATTCTTTACTGGTATTTTATTGATAGTTGTACTGCACAAGCGAAAGCTAAACATTTGTATCTCTCGCCCATGGAATAACTGAATAAAGCCGCACCAAATAGGCTAAAGCCTGAGATTGCTCTCGGCTTGTACAAACTTTATATCTGAGCTCTGAATATACAATGCAGTGATGCCAGCGAAGACACCTAAAGTTACATCAAATTTCGGGACAAAAAACATCAGATATTCGGGCCCAAAACATGGCAAATAGGGGTTTCATCCACCAAATTGGAGGTGAAGACCTTTTTTTTTTTGGAGATCACCTTTTTGAGCACCCGTTTTTTTTAGAGTATACCGTAGCTTGGGGGACCTTTTTTATCTTTTGGTGGGCACATTTTTGGGGACCCTTATGTAAGCGATGTCACTGGGGGGGTGACTCCTTGCAGGGGTTTTTGGTTCATCAGGGTTGGTTTCGGGACTAAAAAACATCAGATTTTTATCAGTTTTTCTCAAAAAACATCAGATTGAAATTCAAAAACATCAAATCTGATGTTAAACATGAGAACTGGCATCACTGATAGAATGAGCTGGAACAGACCGACAGGAGTATACAGTATAAACAGATGGGGTTATTCCATGGGTTAGACTTCAGAGGCGATTACACATCACAGATCAAAGAATTATTCGTCCACCAGTTTTGGGGAGAAATCGTTCAGACAGGATATAATAAACATAAGTTTTGCTTGAGATTTCCCAAATGTCTCAAACAGGTGGTGAGTTTGCCTGGGACACAGTCAGGCCCGTATCTAGACCAGGTCCCCCCCTGTCAAAAATTTGGCCCCCTCTGTCAGATTTAGGCTACTAGCTTTCTTCTTTGCTTTCTTTTATTACCAACAATACATTGCTAAAAAATGTGCACGGGCAACCTTTATTATGCTAGACACTAGTTGTTTGTTAGTACAAAGTGTATTATTACGTAATTAGAAGGCCTGTATCAGCAAAAATGACTCTGATCATTAGGTCAGTGGCGTCGCTAAAGGGGGTGGCCTGCCCCGGGTGTCACCATTTTGGGGTGATATCATTTTATGACACCAATCGAACAAAAACGAAAACAACAGACCTATGCTTAATATCATTGGAAGTGTTTAGCCAACTGGAATGGACTAAAAATGATTTAAAGCATCTTTTGAAACCTTTAGTGTATTTAGAGGGGCACTAATTTGTCAAAAGTATAACTCAAAAATCAGTAAAACTTTGAAAAATGGCCAGAAACTAAGCAATCAAATTATTTGATCACTTGTTGAAACATGCTGAATATATATATGTTTCATCTCATCAAAAAACAATATTTATATAAGCTCATGAATCCGGGAGAGAAGGGGATATTCAGTAATAGTTGATTACCAATCACTTCAGCTCAAATATCGTTCCATTAGCCCCCCGCTCCCTCCCCTCCAATCACCTTTCTCTATTAAGTATAGACGAAATGGATTACTCCTTGTGAGTTTCATTAAACTATAACATTTTATAGTTAAACAGCTTGTAATTAAGAGAACTCACCATTAGCCTCCTCTCACATAGCCATTGCCCATTTATGTAACTAGTTTAATCATGTTCATGCGCTGCTAATTTCTACGCCACGTTTAAAAAAGCATAATTTTTATTCAAATAGGCTTAAAATTAGTTAATTTTTCCGAAAAAAAAATTTTTTTTCGAGCGCTGGGGGCTCCAGACCCCGAAGCAGCTTTTTCCCATTACAAATTTCTGGCTATGCGCCCTAGTATATATTATGTTTTCAGGGCTCCCAGAGTTCATCGTTAACAGTTTTCATTGCTTACTAGTTACTGTTCCGAACTTTCGTTTTTGAATTATCATGCATGCTTTAGAATGGTCAAGGAACTGGATATTATCCTCCATCGAGAGCCTGCATCCCTGAATTGTCGATTACACATAATTCGAGTACTTGTTTATGCCTACAAGCCAAATGTGATTGAGATGTTTTCTTGCAGTTAAGTAATGTTATCTTACGTGCCTGCATTTTAAAATTATGCATTTCATTTCATATCTGCTAGAGGTGAAGAGTGTCAGCATCAGCAATTTTAGAAAATTTTCTTTACTGAATAGCAGTAACACATTTATCGCATATACCATATAGTTGATAACATTTTTCGGTTGAATTAACATTATTTTTATCTCCTTGACTGAAGTGCTTTTTTCAGATATGTGCTTAATTTTTCACAAGGAAAATCTATCTGCTGTAATTTGTTTCTAATTTTTTGTTAGATTATTTGTGCTACCCCCCCCCCCAAAAAAAATTATTTTATGTCCCTTCCTATAAGTGGGTTTCATTGATTGGAAGCATGTAACACACTGCTAGCTACAGTTTAATAAACTTTTATTGAAATGTACACCAAAAAGTCTGTATTATTTTGTTTGATCAGTTATAGTTTTTCTTCTGACAGCTAACAAAGGACTTACTGGTATTGTATCCGATGCCATGCACAGTTGCTGCTGAGATGTTTTTATCAACACAACACTGTCAATTAGTCAACATTTCAATTTAATGTAACTTAAATCATAATCTTTCAGACACTTTGGAAGAAGCTCTTTGACTGAAGAAACGAGCAGTGGAAACTTCAACTTGGAAGAAGACCACCAGAAACAAAATTCTGAAAACTGTTAACAAGCCTAAAAGGAGAAAAATGTGGAAAAAATAAAGATCGCAAGGTTATAACACGAATCAGTTAATAGATATCTTAGGCTATAATATGGAAAATTACTGTTAATTACTTATCAATGTAGACTATGATTTTATGATTTCCAACTAATTTGGGAATCATCAGTAGAGCGTTTAAGAGTTTTTTAGTGGGAGGGGGAAGACAACAATAGCAAAAATATACAAAAATGAACTCTATATTTATCGACTAAATAGTGTTGCGAGGTTCTAATTATTTAGGTTGTTACTGTTTGATGATGCCAATGGGCAAAATAACTGTAAAAAGCGACTGCACATAGTGGAATCCGACCCTGAAAGTGATGACAAAGAAGGTGTGTGATGCTACAAGTTAATTTATTTATGAGAACAAGCGCATGTGATTTCAGCTGTCCAACTCGGATTATTGTCCGTGTTTTTTGCTGAAGGCTTAGTTTTTCTTACACATTTTTTTCAAGAATAGATGCTTGTAAAAAATTAATCACAAGTGCAGTTTTAATTTTTCTTTTTCAGTGTAATTTTAATTTTTCTTGCCCACTGTTCTTGGTTAGGACTGTATTATGTTGCCTGGTGAGTATTTTAGCACGATGACGATTGGTGCACCTTCTTAATGTGAGAGAATTTCTTCACTTTTTGACTATGTTAAAATCCTGGTATCTATGATATAATTACGAAATGAGTAGATATACTGGGTACAAAGACTGGCCAAACTCTGTATTGGGTCATGTTTGAAATGCGGCCGGTCGGCAGGTCAGTTGTAATAAATATGTTAATTTGATGCCTCTTTTACTTCATAGACGTTTCGTGGACTCAATTAAACGAATTAGATGATGCTCCTTCATTACGAGTGCTTGGTAAGTTGGTGTGAACTTTTTGAATGATCAGAGAGCAAGTTAGCTACTTTTTTCTTGCGCTTTTTACCCATTTTTCCGTAAAGCCCGGGGCGAAGAATAGACGATAAACGCCTTTTTAAAGGAGCAACGACACATTTCCAGTGGACTGGTGGCCCCGTCCCTGATCTTTTTGCTCCTAGCGGAAGGGGTCCGGTAATCCCTGTACCAACCATTACAAAGTGCAAGACCAGGGATTGCAATCGCACGCCTTTCCAAAAATAGCGCACCGAAACACGCAAAAAATCTACATCCATTATCGCATCACAGAGTTTGAAAAAAAAAATCTGCAATCTTTTCGATTATATATTTTAGAAATGCTTAGAGCACTTTATACTTGAGCTATTTGCAATCACAAAATAGGAAAAACCAAAGTTCTTTTTATTTTCCAAACTATGTTTGGCAGAGAATAAACGTTATCTTTTTGCTTTGTTACCGTCCTGGATCCCAGGCGAGTAGGTGGGTGTTTTACAGTTTTGTTAACTTGTGGGTGTGACCCAAACATTTTTCCATATGTGTACCATTTGATACGAAACGTGGGAATTTCATAGCGAATGTTGATTATTGAAGCGTAGATTTAACAAGCCGCAGTTTCAATTTATGTGTTTACAGAAAACTATCAGAGAAAATGAAACAACGGCAGAAGAGTGACCTTACCATCTTCCATTTCTATTGTTCTCGAATTCATTTCCAAGGCCCCAAATTTTTCCTTTCAAGCACTTTATGCAGTTTTCCCCAAGGACGTACTTAACTCTGTCGTGACGGCGAAATCAATGGTAATTTACAATTCCATAAGGCGGGTTACACAAATATAAATATTACTATGCATTTTGAATCGTCAAAAACGAACTGCTACCCAATTTTGTTGCTGTTTTCCACCTACCAACTTTTGTTGCAGTTAAATTTTCACTGTGTTTGTTTTTGTGTGCATTTGAAAGTTTTTCAATAAATCAATTTGTTGAAAAAGTCCGTATGATTAAGACATAAATTTCTTGCTCCAACAACGTAACTGATACGTGGTGGTTACGTGACGATGCAACATAAAAAAAAACTGGATTTAGCGGTAGTGGTGGTAGCAACGAAAATGCGACGTGGAGCAGTGCGTGACAGCATTAAGTGCGTAAATACACCCTCAAGCTTAAACGTTGTAGTTACGTGGTAATCACGTCACTTCGTGAATAGTTACGTCACTACCACGTGCTTAGCATGTCGCTAAGTCTCGACAAAATCACGTGGTCGTGACGAAAAACTGCCACGAGATGTAACGTTACAGCCACGTGGTGACCACGTAATATTGTTAGCTGGGTAGCAAGAGCAGGAGAATACAACCGTCAGCCCAGGAGATGGCTGCTTTTTTAAAACACCCTACCGGAAGGAGGCCGCTACCCAATGCGTACGCAAGCTCAACGCCGATAGGAAGGTGGAGAATTCCTCCACGTGCGACAACTACCAAACTCACAATCGACAACGACTTCAATATACCCCCATTATTATCCCCAGACAATTTTGTTTTGAGATCTAGTTACGCTGGTACAAGCACGAGCGGGGTAGTGTTACCGAAATTTTGGGACGGAGACGCTGACCTTTTTTTCTCGACCATTGAGGCCATTTTCAGGGTCAGGGGGATCGGGGACGAGCAGTCAAAACTCGACAGCCTTTTGGCCGCGCTAGATATGCGACATTCTCAGATTCTGGAACACATACTCCCAGACTTAAACGTACAAAACGCGTACAGCAAAGCCAAAATTGTTTTGCTACAGCATTTCGCGCCGTCCAGCGATGACAAGCTAGAGCGATTATTACATCAGAGTAGATTGAGCGATAGAACGTCACCGTCTAGGCTACTGGCTGAAATGCGTTCGTTGTTAGGAGAGATTGGTTCGCAGGATAGGCTTATGCGTAAGTTGTTTTTAGATCGCTTGCCTGCACGCGTTTGTCGCATTATTGTCTCGCACCCGTACGAGGATTTAGATCAGTTGGCTAAAATTGCGGATCGAGTCATGGAGGAGGACCATGAATGCACATCAGCTGTTGGGGGAAGAACTGAGTATGATGATTCCACATCATCAGTTGACACCTCTCATATCAGTTTATCAACACTGCAGGAGACAGTCACAGACCTTGCACAAACTGTCACCTTACTGACACATTCTCTCCAGTCCATGCCACACACACCACATCATTCCACGAACACTAGGAATTACAATGCCACAGCCACTCCTTTCTCCCGTCATCCATCAGTTACTAGAGACACCACGCCACCTCAATCTTCCACTTCTGTGAGACTCCAATCGTTTTCTCCTACCCCGTCAAGCAGGCGCGTAGCCAGAAATTCGCAATGGGGGGGAGCTGTTTTGGGGGTTTGGGGGCAGAGTCCCCAGCCGCCGGAGGCACGGGGGTGTGGGGGCGGAGCCCCCAGCGATCGAAAACTTTGCATTTTTTTTGCAAAATAACTTCATTTTAGGGCTATTTTGATTAAAAAATAATGCTTTTAAAACGTGGCTTAGAAATTGGCAGTGCAAACAAAATTAAACTGGTGGCATAAATGGGCTATTTGCGAAGTGGCTAATGATAAAATGTTAGTTCTCTTGTTTAGATGCTGGCAAATTATAAAATCGAATAGTTCAATAAAACTCACACGGAGTAATCTGTTTCGTATACAGTTTATAGAGAAAAATAATTTGGGGGGGGCTAATGAAAAGAGATTTGAGAGAAATGATTGGTAATTAACAAATACTGAATAGCCCCCCTCTCCCCTATTCCTTAGTTTATAGTATATTTGTTGATGACACCTATGTTCAGCATTTTTACACTTACGATCAAATTTGATTGCTTATTTCTTACCATTTTTCTAAGTGTTTATTTTATTTGTTGGTTTTATTTTTGACAAATTAGCCCCCCCCTGAACATATGTTTCAAAAAATGTTTTAAATCACTATTTAGTCCACTCCGGTGCATAAAACAATCTCAAAAGTGTTAAAAATGTAGTGTTTTTCCCACTCTTCATTTTGGTCGACATGTCAACGGGGGGGGCTAGGCTATAGCCCAGCGCCCCCCCCCCTGGCTACGCTACTGGCTAAAAACGTGGTATTTTCCTTATTCTGCATTTTGATCGGCAGTCTATTCACCCTCCCTAAATAAACGTTTCAAACTATGCTTTATAGCATTTTTTAGTCTAATCCAGTGCAAAAGACAGTCTTAGAAATGCTAAAAACGTGGTATTTTACTTATTCTGCATTTTGGTCGGCAGTTCATTAGCCCCCCCCCCTAAATAAACGTTTCAAAATAGTCTAATCCAGTGCAAAAGACAGTCTTAGAAGTGCTAAAAATGTGGTATTTTCCTTATTCTGCATTTTGGTCGGCAGTCCATTAGCCCCCCCCCCCCCCCAAATAAACGTTTCAAACTATGCTTTAAATCATTTTTTAGTCTAATCCAGTGCAAAAGAGAGTCTTAGAAGTGCTAAAAACGTGGTATTTTACTTATTCTGCATTTTGGTCGGCAGGCCAATGGGGGGGGGCTATAGCCCCCTGGCTACGCTACTGCCGTCAAGTTCTGGACATCCACGTTCTTGGAGCCCACGTAGGCAGACAGCTTGGGGTGATCGCCCACTACACTCCTCGACGCCAGCACCAAGCCTAAATTCACGCCCTTCGAGACCACAACCCCAATCATCTATCTGTCATATTCATCGCAAATATGGAGATCAAGCCAGAAATTGTGCAGGCAACTGTGCTTGGAAAGATATCAATGGTTTAAAAATTCGTTGTGTTTTGCACTGCACTTTTTGTAGTGTTATTCGTGCCCACTTCTGGAAATACTATTCTATACTGTGAATTTTTGCCGATCAGTGATCGAGTGGCTAAAGCGTCTGCTACTGAGACGATTCCCGGTTAAGGCAAACCAAAGACTATAAACCTTGGGAGGCTATTCGCAGCTTTCCTGTTTGACGTTTAGCATTAGTATGAAACCTCCACTGTGGATACGTGGGCAGAAAACAACTTGACTCGAAGACCGAAAGGTTCCTTCGCTGTCTCCTGGCTAACTAATTAAGCCGACACTTGTAGGCCAAAATTAAGTTTTGAAGTATACCAATATTGCGCTAAAAACATATAGATACACTGAGGGGGCCTATTCCAATTACAATTTTCTTTGGTTGATAAAACAAAATTGGCCCTTGTCGCCTGATAAGTCCCTAGAGCTAGGACGAAACGCGTCGCGACGACTCAATTTCATCTATTGTCATTAAATCATTCGTTTTGAGAAACAGTGTTCCACGTGCTGTTGTCGTGAACCCCATAACTGAATTTGATTTACGCTCACCAAATCAGTGGTTTGAGCACTCTCGGTTTAGGAATTTCTTGACTATGATCCTTATCTTAGGCTCTCTTAAAATTATGTAACTTACAATTTAATACCTTATTTACATCTTTTCGCTTTTTTTGCAATGCCTCCGCCACTTCCCCCATGCAGTGCTTTTTTACTCGGTCTCCATATTATCAATACGTTTCAAACTGCAGGCTTAAGTTGAAATTAACTTATCAATGCTTTATCCAAGTTTAGGGATAATGGACTGCTGATAATATATAATTTGTACCGTAATATTGTGCAGTGTGTATACGCTAATTGCGATACCTAACAGTGTTGAAAGCATTGCGACGCGGGCACAAGAAGTCAAAAAATTGCAACAAGATAAATTACGGCCAAAATGATATCAATATTGAGGAAAGTTTTCTGAAATCTTGCAAACAGCCATTTACACGTCGCAAGAAAGCCCTTCGGCAACGTTTCTGCAATCGTTGCACAATATTGTTGCTACGCCATTTACACACAGAAAAAACTTGCATCAACGCTTCTGCAAGCGTTCTTGCACAAGAAACTTGATCGTCTATTTGTCACTTGTTCAGTATTTTTTAGTGTAGTACAGTATTAAACTGTATTTTTGGTAGTTTGTAGATACGTTTAAAAATACTTCCGCACAAATAAACTGAAAAATCTCGAGTAACCCATAGTTTTCCGTCTCGATTCGGGTTTGTGAAAGGAACTACAGTACCCAAAGGCTACTTCGAGTAACTATGTTTTAATTGTATCATGTTTTGTGTTGTTATGTGTGTTATTGCTACTTCACCGAAGATGCTCCCAAACGATCATGCTTTTTTGTTGCTGTCCTAATGCTTTTGAATTTCCAATAAATTTTTCCTAAATACAGTTTGTGTACTGTATTATTGGAACGACCGACGTTCGCGTCGTGTGTTGCTTTGTTTTTGCTTGGTGAGGTTGCAGACTTTCGCTTATAACTCAAGAGCCGAGAACGGTTAGGCCTAGCGACATGAAATTTTACAGCAGTCTGAGATCATTAACATCTTTGTACCAAATTTCGAGGCAATCGGTTCCGTGACTTCTGTTTTAGAACCCGAAAACTGCCCCGAAAGTTTGACGTAAATAGCGGTCTTATTCAAAAACGGCTTAAGTACGCAAAAAAATTTCAGACGGTTACATATCTTAAGATACCCTTTCATCTCTACCATAACACTTTTGGCCGCAATGAGTTGTTTTTACTTTTTTTTCTTCCTAAAGCTTGCACGCTCTTCTAAACCACAAAACACCCAAATTTAATTTTTGTGTAAACTTGTTCATGCTTTTCGGGCATTTTGAAGTTCAAATCGGCATCTAACGATATTATTCCAAAAATGCACTTTTTTCAAAAAACACTCACCCCCTTGAGTGCCATCCGTCGGATTTTGTTTATATTAAGTATTTGACTCTTTTCTCTGATTCACACGTTTTTGTACGAATTGCGGCTTATAGAGTAATTCTGCCTTAAGACTTCTAACAGAGTTTCTTAAAGTGAAGTATTTTGAATGTTAATCTTCAAAAGTCGCTAGCTTCGTGGGACTCCGCCCCCAGATCCCCTCTTCAACCCACCCATTTCCGTTTTTTGACTACCTTTTCCGGTTTTTTCATCATTTTTGGCTAGAAACACTAATGTTTTCACACTGCTAATTTTTATGCCACGTTTTAAAAGCATAAATTTTTATCCAAATAAGCCTAAAATTAAGTTATTTTTGCAAAAACTGCAATTTTTTTGAGCGCTGGAGGCTTCGCCCTCAGACCCCCGATGGCCTCCGGCGGGCGGGGACGAAGCTCCCAGACTTCCGCTCTGAACACAGCTCCTACCCCATTACAGATTTCTGGTTACGCGCCTGCCATTATAGACCGCTTGTGCTTCGACTCATACTTCTAAGTTTTAGGATCTTACAATAAGACGTCTAATAACATTTCCGCTCTCCACAGTAATGAAGTAGTAAGGTGTCTTTAAAACAAAAACCTTTTGCAGCCTCTTATACATTATGAAGGGTGACACCACGAAATTCCGCCCATGGTGTCACTAACCTTAAACATTTTTACGCGCAGAACTTTTTTTGATTGGCTGGAAATCTAAAATAAGCAGCCAATCAAGTGTTATGCCTCGACAGTGCCAGAATGACAACGTTAACACAAACACGTTGCGCACTGATACACAGCGCGGTGTTTCAACTGCAAATCTTTTTGCGATCTGCACCTTGTCTGTAAAAAACTTTTAAAAGTAATTTGTAATTTAGACACCTCAAGTGTAATAAAACTACCGCAAAAGTTCCACTTTTGAAAAAGTAGTGTCGCTACCGTAAAAATTACTAAAAAAGTAATTCGTAACTGTCCACCACCGCTAATGGGCTTCAAAAAACATTGCTGATTCTTTTAATTTATCTTCAGTCGATTGGCCATAATCAACTGAGTGGTCTATTCTTCACTCGTAAGTTTTGATTTTCAGTACAATCAATCAATTCAGTTTATTTTGCCATTTCTGACATGGAAGCAGCGAAAATGACCATACGGTCTTCAAAGTTCAATACTACCGTAAAAAAACAACAAACAGCACAAAAAACTAACATAAAATTAGCACTTACATATTTACAACATTTTAATCAATTTGGCGCGAAGCATTTACACATTTTTTGACACAAAAAGCATCAGAAATGAGTAGTTGGCATTTATCACCACAACAGTTACCACAAAAATAGAAAAGAACAGTTATCCCTTTCCTTAAAAGAAAAAAACAATAGTTACCACTAAAAAACAATATGCAAGGCAGCCAACGTAATTTGATGTGAACGAGGAGTTTTTTTATATGTGAAGCTGACAGTAATTTCTCAGCTACCCCAGAAGTAAAAGCATATGCTTGAGCAAGAATTTGGGTCCATTCCGAGTCTTTGAGAACATCACCAATTAGCTTCAGTAATACTTTTCTCGGTTTGCATAATCTGTTACTAGGCTACTTACAATTAAATAAATAATCGATATACATGCATCAAAATATAAAAAGTGGATTTGGGGGTGATGACGTCACCCAAAAAATTGCGGCACCGACTAAAATTTTAATTTTGTCCACAAACTTCAATATGCAAAAAAAACGTGTAACAAGCATAGCCTAGATTCACTTTTTTGTCCCTAAGCCCGACTATAACTCAAAGATGGATGCGTCCGGTTAAGTAAGTGCCTTGCCCAAAAGACACGAGCGAACTTGCCGCTCTCCGTACTCCACAGTCTACACTATCCCTTTTGTGCTGAGCGGAAGCTCTGACCACTACTTACTAGTTCCTAAAATTTTCAGGTCCAAAACAACGCGACAAGAGTGTGTGTGAACCACGGAACTTTCGATCTATGTTCGTCGTAAAAACGACGCTCTAAAACTTAAGAAATGATGCCGACTTGTGATTTAAGAGCAGGACCAGTGCCAAAGGGGACCAAGCACCCTACTTCGGAAGCTTGCCCCCCATACTTATGCAGGGAGTATGATGCTACTTGCCATCGCTATTCGGTAGTCTTACAGTAATAAACGCAAGCTGCTACTGTAGTTAGCAGGAGCCTATGCAATAAAATGCACCTTTTTGGGGGCGTAACTTTTACATTTTATCATGGAAAACAATACAAAATTAACATCACAGAACAATTCCAGTATATCAGCGGCTGGGGTTTCAGACCCGAACCTCCAATTTTCTTGACGTTTTCCTTTGATGGGCTCAGTAAAGTTAATAGTGTAGATCTGCCTTCAGTGCACCAGGTTCCTACTTACACTAGTTTAAAAATGGAGCTGGCATTTCTGGTAGAACATTCGCATTTCACCGTGTTGTAGTCATGCTAAATTTTTTTTTTTTCAAATTTTTTGCAAAAATAATTCCAGCTCGTCGATAAACTACAAACTAGCTTCAAGTTTTAAGCGGTTAACGTAAGGATTCTGAAAGGTATTGAATTACAGCTTTGAACCGTTGTATTGGTTTAAAATGTTGGTGCGTGGATAGAAATTCCCGGAAAGTACGATATTCTGTGTCATCAAATGGGTTCGGAACAATTGGAACCATAACGTTATTATTGCTATGAGAAATGATGCTTGCAAGGTCCAAGGTACCGGATGGGTTTAAATGCTGTAACTGCAACAGCCGCAAGTTCAACTGGAACAGTTGAAGAGGTGTCTGATTGCCTTCTGTGGATAAACAATGATTGTTTGATGTGCATGTGAATTCGTGCAAACGTTTATCTCTTCGAGAAAAATCTCTTGCAAACAGAAAATGTCGGTGTTGTTTTGTGGATCTAAAAAACCTTCATCTTCCAAGCTCATAAATTTGTTGTAGTATTGGTTAACCACTTGGGTGTTAATATCCCTATGAAGCCTTTCCACGCGCTGATTATGGACGGATTGGCCAATGATAACAGCGTTACTAATTTGCCTTGCGGAATACATTCTTTCCCAGACACGGACATTTTCTATACCATGATCTGTTCGTACTTTTAGGGGAAGACCATACTTAACCACAGCTTGGTTGAACAATTGCAAAACTGTTGCGGACTTGTTGTTGGGTGAGCAATGACAAAATGTTATTAATCGGGAATAACCATCAATCGCAGCATGAATTACCATTTTCCAGCGCACAAGCTTGTGAGTTCCATCTACGTGCCAAACATAATTTGGACTTGGCACGAAGTATTGACGTCTTCTAATAGTACTTAATTGCCGATCTGCAATTCCGTCTTTATCAACTCTGCGTACACTTTTTCTAAGCCGTGAACGCTGTACTTTTAAGTTCATTGATTTCAGGTGACCAGCTATCATTATTTCACCTGCAGCTGGATGTTTCTCTTTAATGCTCTCGATTAGCTGATCCAAGTCACCATCAGAAATATCACTGTACAAAAATACATTGGCAGTTATTTTGCACATTCACTGCGATAGAATGTTGTTCAGTGTCAAGACCAGAAATCAGGCACCGAATATAATACCGAAGGTTCGCAGGCAGCTATAGATCGGCTTATCAGACTACATGACCCTCACTGTTATGTGTGTGAGATATGCCTGAATAGAGGAGTTAACGTAAATATTGCGTGACTCCAGCGTGGTGCATTCTTAAGTACCGTACAAACCAGAACGTTAGTAATTCAAGACCGTATAGAAATATTGCAAAGGAAGTTTAGCATGATGAATAAAAATCAAACCACCTACTTATATGAAAAAAGGTACCATACTGTAAAACAAATTTCACAAAATTTCTTTAAATCCATTACGAAACTACATTCTGTTAAGGCTGAAATATTTATTATCGTAATTGTATACCTGTATCGTTTTGTTACAAGTTCATGTTCTTCGATTATCTTGTAAAGAGTTGTGCGAGACATCCCAAAGTTTCTGGCAATTTTGGAAATAGAAACACTAGCATTCAACATTTGTTGTATTTCATGAACGTTTGAAGACTAAAGAAATGAAAACACTAATATTCAGTTGACTGCAAACATAAATACGCAGATTGCAAAACACTAGTATGATAGCTTTATTAACTCGAATTGTTTACCAGGTTACTTTTAGGTATAGGAAAAAATTTCATATATGGCAATGGTTTGAGTGAAACTAACCGATGCATATACTCAGTGAGTTACAACAGTAGTACTGAAAATGGGTATGAAACTGTTTGAAACAATTACTCGAGTAAGTGATGCAACACCAGTCAATTTTTTTATAAGAATACGAGGCTCATTTTTGCTCAAAATTCAAGAACAATACGAGAGCTAGCAGTTAAAAAAAAATTAAGAGTAAATAAAAAAGAATGAATTTCCAATTCCAAAAAAACTAACAAAATTCTGTACTGATTCAAAACGATCAAATTTTACTGACTGTCAAGTATTAGCAAGCAAAATAGCAACAATTTCGAGGATGTAGAGTGCTGATTGCGTAATGTGTAAGAAACGAAGAAACTTTTTGGTTGCTGTTCAGATTGAAAAAAAAAAAACTCGCTTTTTTCGCTTTTGCAATTTTACGATGCTGCAAAACCAAGAAAAAAGCGTTTATTCAAGGTGACAGAGCATTCGAAAGCAATTTTATAATTAAGACGATCACTAAAATTGACGTCTTTAAAATCAAAATTTAAGAACAGCCAACCTCAACTCAAAATTTGCTGGTTTTTATATAAAAAAAAGTGTGTAACAGAAATTTTAGTTTTTTTTAAATTAATACTGTACTTTGTCACATACCACTAGAACAATTAAATGACTCAGTCATACAGTATCTATTAGGGTTAGTTCGGATATCAATATTTGTTACTAACCGGACAACGGATACATCCGTGTAATTTGAATTTAGCTAATCGATTAACCGGATAATATCCACTGATACGTTAGACCAGTGGTCGGCAACCACCGGTCTGCAGCCAGGTACCAGTTCACGCAAAGTTCGTTACCGGGCTGTATACTTTTCCAAGTTAAATAGTTAGGAATATATTTTGTGAGGTTAAATTGGACATTTTATCAAAACTCGATTTGATTACACTAGTTTTAAGAGTTTGTGATGAAATAATTCCAGTTTGCGCAAAGTATAGTACAATAATTTATCACTATTACAGCAACAATGCAAATATTTCATTAATTAACAGCGAACATTTGAATTTGCTTTAATTTCCCAGTGAACTTGGAGCAGGCTTAGATTTTCATTGCTATACATTTGTGTTTCTTTTGTTTTGAAAGCCGGTGCGCGAAAAATTTTCAGTTTTTAACCGGGCCGCAGTATAAAAAGGTTACCGGCCCTTGCGTTAGACAACTGATTTCACAAAATTTGTATGAAAAAGTATTGTTAGTAAAATCATTACACAATGTAATCCAACAGACCCGCCACTCAACCAAATGGCGCAGCATATCAGATATGACCTGTTTATGGACTTTTTTCTAGCAGCTATGTGCAAACAATATGCTTCATAATTTCATCCGGCACACAGCTCTTCCTTTCTTCATTTTTATTTTTGCTTTTGGACTGCCTGTGTTTATCGTCCAGTGTTCAAGTTAATTGTTAAGTTGCCGGGATTGTTTTGGTTTATGCTATGGGCCAGTGCTGGCCGAAGTAGAAGAAGAAAAAATTTAGTTCAACTATTTCAGCGCTAAAATAAGTTTTAAACTCCACCATGCAGTAAGTAGGAAGAGGGACCTGAACAAAATGTTTTTTCAAGTTGCTTCCAAACGTTAAAAATTTAGTTGTTTCAAATCGTGCAAAATGGATTCAGTTTTACCATGCAGTTTAACACTCCCTCTGGCCTCCATCTGCTCAATACATTTTTCAACACAGAAATACTAGACCTTTTAATTTAAGCCTCTTCCATTCCTCAGGGAGGGGAAATTCTGGTTACCTGCATGTAATGGATTACCTGTTACCACATTATGGTTTCTGCCAGCCCTTCGTATAGTCTTTTGGAAGCGAAACTCGTGAGTTTATTGCAGTGTTTGAGGAAACTTGAACGTACAGATTTGCTTATTACGTTTTATATTTTTGTAAATGTGCCCCTTACCAGTGGTGTAAAAAGTACTCGAAAATTGTACTCAAGTAAAAGTTTCGTTACTGACAAAAAAACTACTTGAAGTACAAAGTACTGATCAAAAAAAGTACTTGAGTAAAAGTAAAAAAGTAGTCATTTTAAAACTACTCAAGTAGAAGTACTTCTGAAAGTATTCAGGCAAAATAAACAAACTATTCAATTGACATATATGACAACTGGTCGACTACCTTCACATCACTGCCACAAGCGCTTGATTTTCTAACCGCTCACTATCTTAAGAAGTCAAGAAATATAGTTGGTTTTTGTTACTATATTCAAGGAATCAATTCATAAAATATTTGCTCAAATACTCATTCACTGCCATTGTTAAATTTATATGCTAAAAAGTAAAAACACCGTGGAAGTGCCTTAATAGAGAACAGCCTACTATATCGACAAAGTGCGCCAAAAGTCACGCACCAAAGCCAATTCAGTAGTCTGCGATAAACTTTTTTTGGATTAAAGAAGAAAAAATTATCGTGAATTTTTTTTAACTGATTTTATTTCACGACATGTGAAGGCAGATAGAAACCGGTAAAAACATAACTGAAACTGTGAGTGAAGCACAGTCACACATTGATTGATACCAGTGTCCTGTCGCCGCATTAGTAGGTTAGACTGCAGCTTAATTTAATTCCAATTCAATTTACTTGCTGCACTTTAGAAAACCTGCCTAGGCGAAGTTTATCATGCAATTCCTGAATTCCACCATGTTTGTTTTCAGTTTTACTGATTTATTCACCGTGCTGCATTGACCAGAAAAACCGCAAAGTGATATTAGGGTCGTTGAGGCAAGCTGCCACCTCTCTACCATACAAAGGTGTAAGCACTGAGCAGCACATTATCACCTTCAATGCAGAATGTCAAGCAGGAAGATGCAAATACAGTTTGCAGAAGGCTACCTATTTTTGAATCTTTGGCTTGACTGGACCAGAATTGAACCCAAATTTTCAGCTTGATATACAGATGCTCTAACCACTAGGCTATACCATCTTAGCGGCATATTTATCAGTTCAACCCCAGGCCCTCAAACTGCAAGACACTGTTCTCAAGAACAGAGAAACTAAACATTTCATCAGTTTATTACTCAATGATATAGTTTTACTGCTACACTGCTACTCAGCTGAGGTGGAGTCCTCGAGGACGTGCTTGGTCTCGAGGACATATTTTGAAGTCCTTGGCCTCTGAAGGTTAAGCCCTTGGCCTCGAAGTCTCAAGTCCTCGAAAACTGCCCTGTCCTCGGCTCGAGGACAACAGTATTTTTTGAATTATTAAAATTTTGTAGTTCGCCAGAAAAAAATTTTGAAGACCTTTTTTTTCTGGAGATCGCCTAAATCTGGACTGTAAAACCAACTCAATCTGCGTGAAAACCGATCAAAATCTGGGATAAGACCGTTGGATGTTTTTTCCAGCCTTTGAATTAGCCCCCCTTGCAAATTCCTGGCTATGCGCCTGCCAGGATCTCATATCTTCACTTATCAATAAATTTCTGCAATTGCCTAATCCTCCAGTCCTACAGAACAGCAAAACGCGAGTGGACCTTTCACCCTAATTACGAACAGCTGGATTGTAAATGCACCCTAACCTACTAACTCTACTCATAACTTCAGGAAAACTGTCGATTCGTTTGCATTTTATTGGTGTTAAAATGGTTAGGTTAACTTATGGTGTTGCAAACTAACTACTATTCGGTAGAGCTTTGGTTCCTAGTCCTGATTAAGAAGTCGATGTAAGCAAACACAAATCTTATCCTACTGTTTTATCGCTTGTGTCATGTCCAACAGCTTACAGGTAGGCCTACCAGATTAGAAAAAATGCAATCATTTTCAAAAGCACATGAGCGCAGACAATCGTGGAACTTAAAGAAAGAAATGACCAAGGGAGAATAGCCTGACTACGCGTTTACGAATGATTGCCTGCAAATGCCCTCAGTCAAAGTGCAGTCAACACTGCGGCTCAAATTTTAAAACTACTTTGTACTTTTATCAAATAATAAGTACTTAAGTAGCGTTACTTCAGAGTAAAAGTACTTAAGTAAAAGTAAAAGTAGTTAAAAAAAACTACTCAAAAAAGTACTCGTTACCGAAAAAAACTACTTAAGTAATCTACTCAAGTAAAAGTATTTCGTTACTTTACACCACTGCCCCTTACCTACGGAATATTATCTGCTGTTTTTAATGTTATATTTCGCATTCGATTTGAGTATTTGGTTAGGAGTATCCCTTCTTAAACCACATTGTTTGCATGCGGCTTCTAACAACCTTGAAGTTGAAAATTTGGCCATGAACCCAAAAAAGGTTGAGAACCACTGGTATAGTGCCAATATCAGTCATCTGTTTTCAGCGACACTTTTATGAAACCTAATGATTGATCAGAATAGCTAAATAGGTGTCCAAATAAAAATTGCAAGTTTAGATATCGTCAGTTTGGCGATTATTGCTGCAACCATGTTGGGAAAATAAGCAAGCTCCTAAGATTCTATTCTCAAATCCATGAAAGATGGCTCACGATCTATGTGACACATTCTCCTCTTGAAAGTTAAAGCATATAATACGGATATATTTCTAAGAAATGCATTCATATCTTGGAATACTTTACATAGCTTTTCAATACTACAGGTAACTAATATCAAATATACCAAAATATAAACAAGTATGGCATTGTGCTATATGGAAAATTATGGTTATTGCATTCGGTTCATAAAAAGGTTACATAAAAGCTTGAGGTAGCAACTTTTAGGACAAAAACCATTAATTTCTCTCACGTCTCACATTTAAATTGGTAGGCAAAAATTCAATTGAGGGCCCTGGGTCCCCCTGGTTGCCAAAATTATTGTTAGTTACTGTTTTTACGCGTGTACTATGGACTTGAAAAATGCTAAAAGAAACTGAAACTAAAGTTTTTGTCACATTTTTACCATTGGTGGCATTTGAATTGGGGGGAGGGGGCAGACCCCCTCTGGCTACACCTATAATGTATACCATAGTTAAAGAGGGAGGTTTCATCATAATGCTATTGTGAATTGTTACCTACCGGAACCGGATTAGGCTATTAATTTGCTTAGTAGGCCTACTGGTAACTGATTTATACTTACTAATGCAGCGGCAAGTCCAGAAGCACTAGACATAGTATCCGCATCGATACAGATTTGCTCACAACAAAGGCAAGAGGATGTTGGTATTGGCACCGATAGTGATTCTTCGCCTTATAAGCCATTGGGTGTCGGAGAGTCCACCAAAATAGAGTGAACCCTCGCAACAATGGCTTTGGCAATATCGTCCACGGTTGTTCGGCTAGTTGCATGAGACATTGTCGATGAGAAATTAAGCTAAGGTATTGTTTGCAACTGAAATTATGCTACTGCTGTACCTTAAACTATAAAACAAGATTTATACAGTATTTTGTTAAACTGAAAACAAGGTACAGCATTTTATTTTACTGATGCAACTCAAACTGCAGTGGACTACCATTATTTAACAATTACGGTAGGCCTACTGGTAGCATTTTAACAAAGTGAACCGTTATATTTACAATCTATTGCTTCTTCTAATTAACTCGACTTAAATACGACAGTCTGAGAAATCTGATGTTACTTTAAGTGCCTTTACTGGCATCACTGATCAGTCAGTCAGTAGCCTAGCCTTGTAACACACTGCCAACCGGCAATAACGTATTGGTACCCGTAATTGCTTTTCTTCATCAAACTATCATTGTTACCAGTAACCCTCATCTCCCTAACAGTGGGCTAACCTACAAAGACTAACAGAGTAGCCTACTGGTAGGCCTAGTCTAAACGATCTACCGTAAGTACCATAGTTGCTGTACGGTACGGTAGGTATTAGGCCTAGTACGTCTATATTAATAGCTTACTAGCAAAGGAAACGGGGTTACTGCACCCATTTCCACAGCTAAAATTGTTTATTTACCACATATTTCCTAATTTTACGGTACCAACAGTCGTAAGGTACACTGTACAGGTAGGCAAACAACAACCAATACAATATCCACGCCACAGTCATGCGCTGAGTCAGCATTTATATGGACACGAGCTGACTCTGCAAATAGGCACTGGCTCGTTTTGCAGATTAACATGTCAATTTTTGCACGTACTTTTTTTGCAGATAGGCACTGCCTCGTTTTGCAGATTTAACATGCCAATTTTTGCGCGTACTTTTTTTGCAGATAGGCACTGCCTCGTTTTGCAGATTTAACATGCCAATTTTTGCGCGTACTTTTTCTGCAGATAGGCGCTGCCTCGTTTTGCAGATTTAACGTGCCAATTTTTGCGCGTAGTTTTTTTGCAGATAGGCACTGCCTCGTTTTGCAGATTTAACATGCCAATTTTTGCGCGTACTCGTTTGCAGATAGGCACTGCCTCGTTTTGCAGATTTAAGGTTCCAATTTTTGCACGTACTTTTTCTGCAGATTTAACGTGCCAATTTTTGCGTGTGTTTTTTTTTTGCACATTAAAGGTGCCAATTTTTGCGCGTAGTTTTTTTGCACATAGGCACTGCCTCGTTTTGCAGATTTAAGGTGCCAATTTTTGCGTGTGTTTTTTTTTGCACATTTAAGGTGCCAATTTTTGCGCGTGCTTTTTTTGCAGATTTAGGGTGCGTTTTTTCACATATAAATAAATCCTCAAATTGGCGCCTCATAATGCACAAAAAACACGCGCACATTTTACTGGACACTTGGCGCCCCATACATCTGTTTCATATAATAACATCGCTCTTTTATTTTGCTGAATTCGTCAAGATATTTAAATGTGTAATAGACAAACATGCTCCACTCAAACGAGCTTCTCGAAAGCAACGAAAATTGATCCAAAAACCTTTGGATTGCAAAGGTATCTTTAAATCTATCAAAAATAAACAAAAACTTTTAAAAAGTCATTTTCTACAAGGAACTTCTGGCAAAAACTCTAAAATAAAAAGTACGTGAATAAATTGACAAAACTAAAATTACGTTCAAAGAAATCTTACTATTGATAAATCAAAACTGTGGCAAACAGTAAATTCGTTGCTGCACTCTTAAGTCAACATGGCTCTGGTTTGTGAAAAACTTGAAATTGGTAGTAATGTTATTGAAGATCCCAAAGTAATTGTTGAAGAATTGAACAAACATTTTTGTACCGTAGGTCAAAGCATTGCAGATTCTTCTGACGAATGCAGCAGAATCAACTCAAACTCATCTAATAATGATAACTTTGATGGGCGAGTTTCGTCTACACTCTTTTTGACTCCGACGGATCCTCACGAAATTCAGGGTGCAAGTTATTCTCTTTCGACAAATTAAGCTGCTGGGTACGACTACATATCAGCGTTTTACTTGCATGCCGCATTTGAAGTAATAGCACCAATAATCAGTAGGTTGATAAATCAAGGTTTGTTGCTAGGAGTTTTTCCTGATGGTTTAAAGGGGGGTAAAGTCACTCCAATTTTTTAAATACGGGTTCAAAACAAGTAATCCTTCTCTAAAGTATGAAAGATTTATGAATTTTTTTGAAACCAACTCGGTATTTGCTCCTGCTCAGTATGGTTTCCGACGCAATTACTCAACCAGCCACGCGGTTCTGGATGTAATCGCTACTGCACATAGTTGGAAATCCATAATAAAAAAGTACAGAATAATCGATAGGCCTATTCGATACTTCGGAAAAATAGTAAAGAATAAATGATTTCGACAATAAAAAAAATAAGTAAATAATCGATAACTTTTAATGGAGTCAAAAAAGAGTGTCAACATATTTTGACAGCACGAGTAAAAGTAAATATCTGTATGCAAGTGACATTGTACTTCAATGCATGTATATTCAGTTCAATGCATATTATTCAGTTCAATGCATGTATTCAATTCAATGTATGTATAGGCTATTCAGTCACAGTAGTGGTCCCAGCACTGCCACTAGTTTCCATATCAGAATTATCCCCAGAACTATCATTAATTGTCACTGCCATTGGTAAAGAAACATGTGTTTCACTTTCCATAATTATCCTTTTCTAGGGCAATATGTTCAAAAATTTCTTACTAGGTTACTACAGTACCAGTATGGCACTAGGTTATTCGATAGCATAAGCTTTGTAAATGGCTACCTAGAGTATAGGCCACAAAACTTTGCATTAGAACACATAGGGTTTATAGAAAATGTGAATTTTAAGCGTACCAGAAGGCTACTCAGCAAACAATAGCATTTGATAATGGCTAGTAAATACCGGTAGGCCACTGCCAAATGAGTAAGTACAACTGGGATAGCCTACACGTGTGCGTGCCACCTCTACCATGTTGATGTTCAGATTAGCGGTGGTTGTAGCATCTGCCTCGCAGTCATCAGTCTACAGACCTGGTTTCATTACTACTACTACCTCAGTAGGTTACTTGACTACCTGGTAGATAGTCTTTCAAAAATTGGTATAGCTTTTCTGCTTGACGTTCCAGGCTAAGCTGCTAGGTGCCATTGCCATGCGATTTTTGCGTATTTATTCACGGAGTTGCCTCGGCCAGGAAACAGCAAAATGACCATAAGATCTTAGAGTCGTTGTCACCTGTCTACTACACCAGTAAAGCTTCACGCTATCCCTTGAAGTGCTTAGCGCCAAGCAGGGAAGCTGTGAATACCATTTTTAAAAGTTGTTTTGGTATAGCTCGACAAGGGAATCAAATGCAGGTCTACCGACTGTGAGACCAATGCTCTAACTACACTAGGACTAAGCCACCACGCTGCTTAAAGCAGTCCCTAGCCAACCATCTACCTCTGCACTGTCACTGTACTATATCAATAGCAATAATAATTACTTGGGCTTTTGGCTTTTTCAATGTAGGCCTAACAATATCATCTGACCTAGTCCTACTCGGCACGACGGCACATTGCAAAGAATTTAGGTACTAACAGTACTACTTGAGGAGGCTTACTGCAACACTCTGCACTGCTACAAGTACATTATTGTGTTTGTAAAACTTGGAATGGAGTCAAAAATAATTGCAATGCGAAATTTTGAACTAATGCGTACATTAATTGAAGTAAAATTATGATTAATTCCACAATGAAACCGTAGTACACAAAAAAAAGATTAAAGGCGGTGAATCATCCAGCCAATTCCAGTAGTTTACAATAGCTAACATTGAACTATAATTTTTGATATTTTCTGTTTTAATTTTGGGACTGCGGTTGCAAAGATATTCAACAAATACAAAAAGATGTCCCCCCGAAAAAAACTTTTGGAAACTCTGAGTTTTGTTCTTCACGCCAAAACCACAGTAGGCCTAATGGTTTAGAGAACTGTGGTAGGTCTTAATAGTTTAGAGATAGTTTATTTCAAAATAGTTTATTTCTAAATAATTTAGGCCTACTCAGGCCTAACTATCTTTAAACTATTAGGCCTAATAGTTTAGAGATAGTTAGGCCTAATAGTTTAATAAGATTACAGTAGGCCTAATAGTTTAGAGAACTGTGGTTTTAGAGCTTCCAAAAATTTTTTTCGGGGGACATCTTTTTGTATTTGTTGAATATCTTTGCAAACGCAGCCCCAAAATCAAAACAAAAAATATCAAAAATTATTGTTCAATTTTAAGTATTGTAAACCACCGGAATTGGCTGGATGATTCACCGCCTTTAACATGCTTCCAAAAAATTTTTGCTTAATTTGAAACAAAATCGATTAATTGTCGTCGATTTACCAAGCAAAAAAGTAGGGGAAGGCACATTTGATAATAAACTAAAAGTAAAACATTTTTGCATTCGATAACCAAAAAGTAACGAATAACGATATTGATTTCAAGTCAATATTTCCATCCCTGCTACTGCATACCATCATAGAAATAAAAGACTGCATACCATAATAGAAATAGAAATAAGAGACCGCTTTAATCACGCTTGACCTAAAAAAGGCTTTTGATTCTGTAAATCACCAAATTATTCTCAAGAAATTTGACAAATAAGGGGTGTAACTTACAGGCACTGCGGTGCGGTTGTACCTGTGGTAAATTAGCCAAGGTTGCTGATAGGTTTAGAGAAGGGAAATAGACGAGGCTCGACTCAAACTGACCCTGACTAAACCAGCAAGCCTAGCACCACATAGAGAAAAACAGCAATATTATTATACTTTTAGCACTGGCCGAATCAAATGCACAACAGGTCATCCACAATAGGGTGGAGTGAAAAAAAATTTTTTTGGAAATTCAAAAAAGTGTAGTTTGGAAATCCTGGCAAATGGTCTAAAAATAGAAAAAAATCGACTTGAGCCAGTTGCCACCTACCATGGGCTGGCTACCCCCTGGAAAATTGGTCGCGGGGGTAAAATGGCCATAAAATCATGTTACTTGATAACCGCTAGTCGTAGAGACCTGATTTATAGCTCAAAAGTGTTTCTATGAGTGCTAAGAGGACTTTTTTGTCTGTTTCAATCATAAAAAAAGTTACAGTCAAAAAACTAGTTTTGGCAGGTGTAACAAAGCTTTTTTTAAGGATTAGGTAGACGTAGGCTTACGTCTACTTAATCCTTACAAATTTTTAAAGATTTTTGTCTTTGTAGATAAGTAATTAGGTGCTTAGTACTATTAATGAAATAACTTGATAACCACCGTAGTTTATAGCTATGACAACCAGGCGAAGTGCAAGCAACGTTAAAGTTTTACATAGTGGATACACTTCCACTGGAAGTAAAAGCTTTCCATCCGGTATACTACCCACCAAATGTCAAGTGTTAGAGAGGATCATCCAATTCGAAAATTTTAGAACTGTTGACGTTGCAAATGATGTTGCTAAAGAAATACATGACAGATGGGTGTGGTGTAATGTTTATCCATTACATTACTTAACTATATCTAAAAAAGTACAGGCACTGGTGGTAGCTTTCAGCAAACTTGATCGGTATGCCAAGAAAAAACGTGGAACATCTTTTTTGGAAAAATAAGCGGAGTTCTTGTCAGATATAGATAAGTTGTTCGACGTGTTTTGCAATGACAATGAACAACGAAGACGTTTGGAAAAAGACCACAAGTTGCGAATGACTGATGAAGATTTTGTATTTTATGAAGATCAAAAGAGTCGGCGTATTGGAAAATGTTTAGATGTAGCTTTGCCTTTGACCTCATCTGACCAAAAATTTATACGACGTTCAGAATCACATGTCAATGCCCCAAGTTCACAATGCCAAAATGAAATTATTACTCTGTCAACTACTGATTATGTCTCGGAGTCCGAATCTTTGGCATCAACAAGCACAGACACATCACAATCATCTGCAGTTTCTCAGTTCTTAGCGGAAATGCCAAATCCATCCATTCAAAATCGCAAAAAATGACCAAACCTTGCCAGAATTTGTGAACGCTACCAGCTATCGGATAGAGCAGCTGCTGCAGTTGCTAACAGTGTCCTAGTGGATGTTGGTTTAATTACTGAAGATGATAAAACACGCATCATTGATCGTAGTAAACTACGAAGAGAGCGTGAAAGATGCCGAAACGAAATCCGGAGCGAAGAGCAACAAAACTTTGGATTGGTGAACGCAGTGTATTTGGATGGCCGCAAAGATGCAACCCAAATTGTTGCACAAGGTCCAAATGAGAAGCATTATCGGTCTGTTCAACTGGAAGAACATTATACAGTAGTTGGTGAGCCAGGAAGTTATTACCTTACTCACTTTTCTCCTGAAGATGGCAAAACAATTGCCCAAAAGTTGTTTGATTCTTTCAGTGGTACGGAATTGGAAGGCAAGCTTGCAATAGTTGGCACTGACGGTACTGCTTCTATGACCGGCAAACACAATGGATACATTCGAAGTTTAGAAGAACTATTACACAGACCTCTTCAGTGGGTTGTGTGTTTACTACACACAAACGAACTTCCCTTGCGACATGTGTTTGCTGCTTTGGATGGGGAAACAAGTGGTCCAGATACATTTGCCGGACCAATAGGTAAAAAAATATAGGGTCCTGTATCAAGTTGGCCAGTTACTCAGTTTAAGCAAGTGTTCGTCCCTATTTCTTCTTTTCCAAAACTTCCACCTCATGTCATTGATGACCTGAGTACAGATCAATACTACGCTTACAAAATCTGTTTGGCAATTATAACTGGTAATTGTGATGATGATCTACAATATTTGGAAGTTGGCCCAGTGGTGCATTCAAGATGGTTGACTTTGGGTTGTAGAATTTTGCGGTATTACGTGTCACTTGATGAACCACCTCAGAACTTGGAAATTTTAGTTAACTTTTGTTTAACTGTTTATTTTCCCACTCGGTTTGAAATCAAGTTATACAACCAACTAACACATGGTTCTAAAGTTTTTTTCAACTTGATCAAAAGAATTAACAGTCTGACAAATCAAGATCTTCGACAAGTAGCTCAAAATGCTGTTCAAAGAAATGGATATTTTGGCCATCCAGAAAGCATTTTGATCGCAATGTTAAAAGATGACGATTAAGCTGTTCGAGACAAGGGCGTGAATCACGTTCTTTCACTTCGCAAGAACGACACCTCAGTTCGTTTATTTCACCTTCCTACTTTAAACTTGGAAGCAGACACATACTATGAGTTGGCTGATTTGGAAATTTGTCAGCAACAACCTCCAGCTATTAGACATTTGTTCGATTCTGAAATTGAAGACTGTCGAATGAAACCCTTAATTTTACACCATCCATGCCACAATCAAACTGTCGAAAGACATGTCAAATTGGTAACGGAAGCATCAGCACAAGTCACTGGATTTGAAAGAAGAGACGGACTTATTCGCCAAAAAATGAGATCTCGCAAATTGTTAAAAAAGTTTGACACTAAAATTCAATTTTCGTAAAATGTTTTTATGTTGTGTTGACTGTTGATAACACATCTATGTTTGCCAGCCTCGCACTCACTTTTGTTGCGCACTTCGCATTACTACAGTAATATGTTGTACGACATACCCCTAAAATCAAATTTCTTAGCAAGTTACGAATTGCAAGAGTTCATGTTAACTAGCAGTGAATCACAATTCTCTATGATGCAATTTTAGCATGAAAAACCGGTTTCTTGACTGTAACTTTTTTTATGATTGAAATAGACAAAAAAGTCCTCTTAGCACTCATAGAAACATGATGATTTTGCAACTTTTGAGCTATAAATCAGGTCTCTACGACTAGCGGTTATCAAGTAACATGATTTTATGGCCATTTTACCCCCCGCGACCAATTTTTGGGAGGGTAGCCAGCCCATGGTAGGTGGCAACTGGCTCAAGTCGATTTTTTTCTATTTTTAGACCATTTGCCAGAATTTCCAAACTACACTTTTTTGAATTTCCAAAAAAATTTTTTTTCACTTCACCCTAATCCACAACAATGGAGTCTCTACCTCGATTTGGTAACTAGAATACCCAAATAACCTAACCCTAACCAAATCTGACCTAACCTATTTACAAAAAACGATAGCTTGTTCCACGGCTAGCAGCAAGCTTTACTACTGCCAAGAAATTTACCTACACGTGTAAAAACTCCCACGCTATGCGGAAGTAAATATACAAATCCCTAAACGGAGTCAAACTAGATTGTTGTTGCGAACACGGGGTGCGAGGGATTCCTCACGGTTTAATAAATTCGTATTTGACTAATAGAAAACAGTGCGTTGCCATGAATAATGACCATTCCTCCCTAAGACTAGTAAAGTGTGGTGTACCCCAGGGATCTTTATTTGGACCTTTATAAGTTTTGGTTTTATCAATAATTTCCCAGAACTGTTCCTTAAATACTACACCCTGGCTATGTGGGGATGACACTTGTTTGATAATATCGAACGACAACCGTTACGTGCTTGAAGAAAAAGTAATTCTGAATTAAAAATTCTCTACAACTGGATAGTGCAAAATACGATAGCAATTATCGGTAACTCTTCAAAATCTCAATGCCTCATAATTAAAGAAAATTGGCTCTAGTTGCGTCCTATGATAAATAATGTGTCAATCCCAGGTGTTAAACCGGCAAAATATTTGGGTATACATATTGACAACAAATTAAATTTTGAAAATCACATCAAATACGTAGAAAGAAAAGTTTCCAAACCAATTGGTATCATATCCAAACTTAAACCGTTTGTACCAATAAACGTACTGAAATGTGTGCATTTTACCTTTTTCCAATCGCATTTACAATATGGCCTGATAATACGGAGTTTCATCTACAAGACGCATCTCTCTACAAAGAATGCGAACTAAAGTGGTAAAAATTGCATCAAGTAATAGCTGGTTTAAAAAAGCGAAACCTTATAAATCTTAATGTCTTGAAACGTCAGAAATTGAAACAGTTCGAGATCTGTAAATTTATGTTTCAGTTCACCCATGAACAGCTTTCAACTAAATCTGATGATTATTTTCAGGAAATTTCCTTGTCAGCATCAGAGAATCAAGAAACTCAAACAAATTTAAGCAATATTATTCGCTCAGATACAAAACTTCCCCGTCACAAAACTCAATAAAATTTTCCAGAGTGAAAGCTTGAAATGACCTGACAAACGAACTAAACCAAGCATCATTTTATCGCTTTAAGAACGATTTGAAAAAGTTACCGTTAAACACGACTAACACTCTATGTTTAGATGTTTACTCAAATCGATGTTATTAAACAACCCCGTATTATACAAGCATATCACGTTCTGATGACTTCAGGTGTAAAAATGGCTGCTTTACTAGAAGACCTATACATGTGGTCCCTTCGCAGCTTTCCCGTTGCTACCACAATTTTGTTAATTATGGACTTATGTTTGGTACAACAAACTAACATGTCTCTCTCTCTCGTGCGGGAAAAAATAAATGTATAGTCTAGTAATTTGGATTTTGAGAACATAACAACCCTCTATGTAATGCTCAGGATAGCGCTTTTTCAAAATACCAAACCTCTTCAGCCGAGCTGGTATGAATGGAAATGAGTAAAAAAACACTTTCCCACTATTTGTAAATTTTCAGGTAATTGAAACAGTCCCAGCCAAAAAAATTTACAGCCAAAACCAAAAAAAGTCGGCAAAAACGACTGTTACCTGCGAAGTCAAAATTATCGTTTCTCTAGCAATCAAATTGCAAATGAAGCGTTGAAATCGGCCAGGAGTTTTAATGTTCCGAAAAAAAGATTATGCACATTAGGCGTTGAAATCGGCCATTATGTTTGCGCCGAAGAAAAAAAAAATTAGAAGCAAAATTGCGCTAAGAAAACAAAAGACATTACAAAATTCCAAGGCCCAACAAAATTTAAAAGCTGTAAGGAGACCAGCTGCCCAGATAGCAAGCCCATCTCGGCCCCACATGTGTTTTGAACTGGGTTACGAATGGGCTAAACAGTCCAATTTAACTAGGCCCCAGCTGGGCATGCCCACATAAATTTTTATCAGTTGTTTTTGTTATTATGCGTTTATTTTTATGGGTATGATGTAAATTTTTTTAAAAAAGTGCTTAGAGTACATATAATTATTGTTTTTAGAAGATTTTGTGACTAGGTTGTTGCTGGGTTGCCCACTTGAAATTTGTATTTGGGCAACCCAGTTGCTACCCATGCATTATTTAATTGGTCAGCCTATTGAGCATTAAAGTTTTTATTTTAGTGTCCTTTTTTAATTAAAGTATGCTGTATCTAAAATTTTCAAAGTTGGAGTTTTTTTTCTTCTTTTGAAAGGATTTTGATCGTTTACTTTGGATGAAACTGATAGAGTTGCCCACTCGCAATGTTTTCGGCTGCAGAAATTTTACTTGGCCAATAAATCAGGTACAGTGTTGCAAATAACCTAATTTGCGTAAGTAAGCCTACTTGTAATAATAAAACTCACCTTAGAAACCATTTCTTGGTTCAAAGAGTGTGTTATTTGTCGAATAATGGCAGTAATGAAAGTCGATTATGCTCAAATTAAAACACAACAAACTTGCAAATAATGAAAAAAGTTAGTCTTTTAAATTTGAAATGGTCACGTGACCGCGGGTAAAAAAAATTTTTAGTACGTCATTTCCCTAACATATTCGGCTTTTATTACGTCATTTCCTGATTTGTTTTTTTTTGTGGTTTTTAAGATATTGAAGCGAAGCAGACCATGCCGCCATGTTTGTGGTTATAGCTCACCTTATTTGTGAGATACGGTAGGTTGGTACAGATGGACAAGTTTAGAAAGCAAACAAAATGTTTAAAAAATGGACGATAAGGTATTCTGCACCGAGCATAAGGTAGTTTTAGAGGTACAAGCTTGCAATTATCTTTTGTAGCCAGGTAGCCTGCGCTGTAAGCCTAGCAGTTTGCTTTTCAAAATGTACAGTGCAAAGTCTGTCATATGATTTCTTCAGTACCGGTCATAAGATAGGCTGCATTACTACTGGTACTTGTAGCCTAACCTGCTTATCATAACCTACATTATGAATCACATATTGAGTTATGCTAGTCAAAAGGTTAAATGTAGATGTTCTACGCAGTGGCGGATCCAGAAAATTTTGGTGGGGGGGGATTTGAAGCACAAAACCTCAAAAATTCGGATGTCTTCACCAAAATTGAGACTGATTTTTCGGCCGAAATCGGAAATTCAAACGTTTTTTTCGCCCAAATTCAGGTGGTCTCCAAAAAAAAAAAAAAAAAAAAAAAAAAAAAAGGTCTTCTTCGAAACAGAGGCTGATTTTTCGGCCAAAATCGTTACTTTTAGGCTGGTGGGGGGGGGATGCATCCCCCCCATCCCCCCCCCTAAATCCGCCACTGGTTCTACGATGTGTGAGTGCATTTGCTCTACGTAACGTTTTCTTTACCAGAAATAATTTTATCTTGGCTACTGCGAGTAATGTACCAGTAGCTTACTGAACAAATTCCAGATTCTTATCAATTTTTACTTATGTATCAATATATACATTTACTGTAGTTTTTAAGCTTTGTCGGTAAATTTGTCTCTAGCTTATATAGGCCTGTTTGTATTGCTAAACAATTGCTTGTAAACAGGTATCAGATACATAGCTTACTCATTTTGCTATAGTCTCAGATCTTATTTCATTAAGTGCGTGTTATTTACTGGGTCTATCCAATTGTATTATCTACCGGTACTATGTAACCACACCGATCAACCTTAATTTCCATATTGCATTCTTTTATCTTCAAACAATGGAGTCTCAAAAAAGTTTGTCTCAAGTCAAGTTGGAAGATTTTCTAGGTAAACATGCCACAAAACTTTGTTTTGAAGTACAGATATGACTTGTATAGTAAGCAATATACAAACTACAAAGGGTTATACCTCAGTTTGCCAGGAAAAGTGTATGCCAAATGCCTTGAAAGGAAATGTCGAGAAATAGTGGAATCAAAACTGGAAGATGGTCTGTGCGGTTTTCGACGGGGTCGCAGGACGTACCAAATCTTCACTCTGAAGCAAATCTTCGGGAAATTTTGGGAGTATGGTAAAGATCTCTTTGCATGTTTTGTCGATCTTGAAAAAGCATATGATCTAGTTCCTCGGGGTAAACTTTGGAAGATTTTGCAGGAGTATGGGGTTTATGGTCAGTTGTTGCGCGCCATCAAGTCATTCTACTGCCGACCGGAGGTTTGTGTTCAGGTAGATGGAAAGCAATCAAAGCCGTTCCATGTCGGCGTTGGACTCCGGCAAGGGTGCGTTTTGTCACCTCTCCTTTTCATTGTTTGCACAAATTGGATCGACAAATGCAGCCTAGCTGATAAGTGTGCCACAATTGGAAATTGCACAATCAGTTGTCTGCTATTCGCTGATGATTTGGTTCTGCTTTCTTCCACAGAATCTGGCCTCCGGCGCGCATTAAATAGCTTTGCAGATGCATGCAACACCGCCGAAATGAAAATAAGCTCGGCCAAAACTGATGACGTACTTCATCTTTCAAGAAACCCATATCAGTGCATGTTACACGTGAATGGAGCAACACTAAAGTAGTTAGAGAAGTTCAAGTATCTTGGGGTTGTATTTACGAGTGACGGAAGGCAAGACGAAGAACTCGATACCCGAGTAGGCAAGACTAGTGCAGTAATTCGAGCTTTGCACTAGGCCTACTCGGTTGTCAAGAAACGAGAATTGTCGAAAAAGGCAAAGCTCTCAATTTTCAAAGCAGTGTTTGTCCCCATTCTCACTCGTGGTCATGAATCTTGGGTAATGACCGACAGAGTGCGATCACAAGAGCAAGTGTCCAAAATGAGGCTTTTACAAAAAACCAAAGGAGTTACACTGCTTAACAAGGTGTGTAACTCTGAGATATGAAAATCTCTTGATATCGAGTCGTTACTTCTCCAAATTAAAAAATCTCAGCTTAAAGCAGAATGCCTCAGGAAAGACTCCACAAACAAGCTTTACTTGCCAATAGAAATGGGAAAAGACTAGTTGGACGACCTAGAACTGGATAGATTGATTACATTGAGGATCTTGGATGGAATTGCTTGGGACTTCACCCAAGCGAAATGATGGAGATGATGGAAGACCGTGAAGTGTGGCAGCTTAATCTCGAGCTGCTGCCCTCGCAACCCTCACGAAAAAGCGAGCATTGAAGAAGAAAAAAGTCCTTCGTCTTTGAAAACTTGGGATTCTTGGAACAAGGGCAAAGTCCCAACGCCCGCTGAACTATATTCAAAATATGACGATGTTTTTTATAACAATTTTGTGACTATTAAAAGGTTTACAAATAAAATTTCAAAACTATTGGAAAAAGAATAGCCTATAGTTAAGTTAGAAAAACTGCAGTTTTTCAAAACTTTCCTGATACTGATTTCATCTGATATTTTTTCCTAACGTTTCAGTGCCTGTGATGCTTCTCTTTTAGTCTCACATCTATTGCCTTTCAATAAAGGACCTCGCTTGTTTCAGTCGCCGAAAGACACTTGGTTCAATTCAATAAAGTTTTTCACTACAAAAAATAACCCAAGGAATAACCAGAGCTGGGCACCCGCTACTTGAAAAGTAGCGGCACTGCCGCTGCCGCTATTTGGCAAAAAAAGCAGCGGCGCTGCCGCTTATCGCTACTCAAATAAAAAAAGTAGCGCCGCTGCCGCAACTTGCATGCAAAACTGCGGCCGCTGCCGCTACTTTAAAAAAATAAATAGTACAAAGAACGATGGCATTGAAGTACGGTATCTAATGGTGAAATTTCAACTTTATTTACGAAAGTTAATTATTTAAGCCTATTAGATATTGGTTCAGGTTACAATCGGCATTAGCTGGCGTAAATGGTAGACAAGTAAGCAAATCACCATTCAATTACGTGTTGGCATGCTCCTTTCAAAAAAACAAGCATTTTAAAATGCTGATTGGTTAAACCAGCGCTTTAGAAACTACGTAGGAAGTTACACTAGGAAGTTAAATTCCTTATCGCATTTTCTACACAAACAAAAGGCAATAAGAAATATCGACTCAAATAAGTTAAGGTTTTGCCATCAAAGCACAATGACATACAGTAGTCAGCTTCCATACATTTCTGTCCCGGCTCTTATAGCTCTGAAGTAGTCGATCTGTTTATCACACTCTCGGCCCTCAACCACTAAAATAATTCTTCGCTTAGAGATCCGAAAGGAAAATTTATCAATCGACCATGTTCCAAAACATTTCTTGGAGTTTTGTAGAAATGATAGGTGATTCACGTCCCTGCGATGATTTTTTCCAACTTTGACACAAAAGTAGATCGAGCGTTTAAGATATTGGTTTTTACGAACTCGAAGGAGTTACGTAGTAATGACGTACATGTTAAGCAAATGATGCTCAATGCGATTCATGTTACACATTGAGTATTTTTTCTACGAGTATAACTCCATAACTAAGTTGTCTTTGAAGCTTATTTATTACCTGGTTCGATTTGTTTGTTCAATTCGCAGCGCACTACAAATTCACTTCTTAGTTTTACTGTTAACTGTTGTATAGCAAAATTTATTTTACTACGCATTGACGTAACTACTCAGGCCCGGCGCCACGGGACATAGGCGTAGCCAGAGGGGGGGCCAGGGGGCCCGGGCCCCCACCAATTAAAATGCTACCTATGATAAAAATGTGACAAAAAAACTATTGTTTCGTCAGTTTTAGTTTCTTTAAGCATTTTTGCCTACAACAGTAATTAACAATAATATTGACGACCAGGGGACCCGGGCCCTCTAAATTCAATTTTTGCCAATCAATTAAAATGTATAACCCGGCTGAAATTAAGGGTTTTTATCATAAAAGTTGCTACCTCGGGCTCTCATCTAACCTTTTTAAGAAGGTAATGCAATAACAGGGCGGGATTTACCTTATGGCCCAGTGCCAGGAGCCCTGCGCTCAGATGGTAAGACTTTATTTTTGATCTACACTTATGTTTGGCAGGAAGATGTTACGAAATTCTTTAAAGTGTCAGGGGCCCCGCGCAATCTAAATCCGGACCGGGCAATAACATGGTAATTAAGCGTAACCATCTATTGTACGGTTTTCAGTAACAATTCACCTCCATCCACCTCGCTAGTTTTTACGCTAAAAAATGCGTTTGAAAAAAAAATTATCTATGAGAAATGCTCATTGAACAAATCATTGAATTTAAATTGAGGGGCCTGGGGCCTCTTAACCGTACATGTACTCCTACATCTGGTTATTTTCATGTCAAAACAAAAATCTCTATGGAAAATCTTCGAGTGGATAATTCACTACTAAAATACTTATAAAAATTTCACCCCAAACTGCAAAATTACAAACGTATTTTCGACCCAACTATAAGTAAAAGGAGAATTGAAACAATTTAATTTTTTTCCATTGGCTTTCAAATGTTAATAATCTACTTCTTTCAAATGGTTCTGAACACGTGCGAAATGTGATCCATTGGCATTAAAATAGCTTTTTTTTCAAAAAATTCCAAAAAATCGCTCAGCGACTGGGGGCTTCGTCCCCAGATCCCCGTCTGTGATACGTTTGAATAAACTAGTTTACTTACTCAAGTCTCCCAATTTAGATATTTTCATTTGTAACTTTTGGTTTAAGCCCTCTCCCTTTAGAAAACTCTCGGTTAAGTGCCAAACCAAGCCACGGCTTCTGATCTTCCATTCTACGATATCTTTGTCCAACAAAAAGTTCCTCTTTCGAAAATTTCTGATGACTTCATTGCATGTGATTTTTGGTTTGCTCCCCCCCCCCAATCAAAAATCCTGGCTACGCTAATGCACCGGGGATGGCATTTCAAGCCGTGTCCCCCCAAATCACTGCTTGAGCTCCGCAAGCGAGAGTAAACTTTTGTAGTAGCACAACTAGCAAACTTTTGCCCAAAACCAGGTAAACACCAACGCTTTTTTCTATGAAACAGCAAGGCAGATCAAGTGAACGCAATCAAGTAGCCTTAGACTTTGCGATGAAGACGTTTTTTTATGCTTTTAGTCTTCACCTCCAAATTTGAGGGAAAATCCATACCAAAGAAGGATAACACAGGATTTGGGGCAAAATATTCACCAGATCGCTGTCGCATTCCGAATTTGTCTGGTCTCGGCTGCGTAAGCGTCCCCCCGCCCAAGTTTTTGTGCCCCCCTCTCCCAAACACACTACTCTGGCTTCGCGCCAGATACTGTACTGTTCTATTCGCAGTGCACGATCTATACTGTGGTCTGTGACCAAATAGCCAACAAATCATCTTCATTTGTTGTACTAAACGCTAGCATTTTGAGGAAATATCGCGGAAAACCGTCTTTGCTATCTGCAAGTTTTTAGCAATTTATCGAACTCTAATAATTGCATTTTCGTTAAAGAGATACTGCTCGAAATCGGCTTTATTGAAATCGGTTTTATCAGTTCAAATTGACCCGCTACTAGACCACATTATTTGTTCAACTTCGATTGCGAAAAAATCGGACCATGTGCGATAAAACTCGCCTATACATACAGTGTAAGAGCAACGACAAAACGTCACAAAGGTCTTGTATGTTCTACTAAACTGAAATAACGAGGTAACAAGAGCAGAGTGAAAACAAGCGGAGAGTAAAGACTCCAAACGGTAACGTGTGAAAATGTGAATCGAAAAAGTCTTGGAAGGAGTTTATTAGCAGTAGCGGCAGAAAATTTGCTTAAAAAACAGCGCTGAAGCGCTGCCGCTTTTTCGGCTAAAAAATAGCGGCGCTGCCGCTTGTCGCTGGTGACGAAAAAAAGCAGCGGCGCTGCCGCTACCGCTACCGAAAAAGTAGCGCCCGCTGGTGAACAGCGCCGCTGTGCCCATCACTGGGAATAACAAAAGGTATTCAGGGGAAGACATTGCAAACATTAGCCTTGGGACCTCCTTTATAGGGTCCGCAATCACAGAAACATAATCATAATAAAGCAATATTTTTTAAACTGCCAAAATGTTTTGCGAGAGCTTTGCGGTTTGCCTCCTCATTTTCATGACGTGGTGTGAAGAAAGTAATTAAGCGTACCGTTTATTTTTTCAGGATTTAAACAATTATGGTTAATTTACACTTGATTTTTTCAATAATTCTTTTATTTTGATGATTCAAATAGAAAAAGTAAACGAATTGACTAGCTAGAAGTTTATTTTTAGTTCAGTTATTTTTCTTTTTAATCAAGATTGATGCTGCCTCAAGCTGAGAACAGGACATTTTCAAGGACCTGAGCTTCAAGGTCAAGGACTTCAAAAGGTCTTCTCAAGGCCAAGAACGTCCTTGAAGACTCCACCTCTGCTCTTCCAAATAAAACGTTGATAAAATCAGAATTAATTACTTGGTTGTTAATAGTACTTTAGTGCTTATTTGCAATGTTAGTCAATAATTGATTGTATTACCAGTTATTTGGACAAAATTCAAATTGACAGAACTTTTTTTTCTAAATATAGTCAATCTTCACAATTTTTATTTTAAAAGATCTTGTTACCTTGACACTGCTGAAATGAAATTCAAGTTAATGTATGATTTTAAGTGATAAATTCAAATCAAATCTTGCATTATACTCGCTGTATTACGCCGAAGCGTGTTACGAGTTGGCGGGGCCCATCTCCGCGTCATTGCGCCCGAGCAACGCAGCTCCTTTCGAAGAAATGTCGCAGCGGTGGCGAGCCGTTGGCAACACTGTGTCCGATTTGACCAGCCCGAGATTTGAACCTCAGACCTCCCGCTCCAGAGACGAACGCGTTACCGCTCGACTAAGTCTTAGTGTAATTATGTATAATTGCTAATTGTGTGCTGTTTGTTTGTAGAAAAATGAATGCTTTGCTGAAGCACGTTCTACAAAAGAAAATGTGAAACCTGGTTGTACTGAAGTAAGTTTTCATACCAAACTAATTCAGTGAGGTAAATCATTGCATTTAGTTTTTATATTATGCATTGATAAATAAACGCATGGAAATGTAAATCCTGTGCAAGGTTTTGCTTAAACAAACGTTAATTTAGGATAATTGCTAATTGTGTTAGGGTTTGTAGGGAAATAATCGCGTTACTGAAGCATGTTCTACAAAAGAAAATGTTAAACCTGGTTCGACTGAAGTAAGTTTTTGAAAGGTTGATTGGTTGTGCACAACTTGCGAATTGCTTTAACTAAAATTCTCATTCTTCGTAGCAACACTGTGTCCTATTTGACCAGTCAGAGATTTGAATCTCAGACCTTCCGTTCCGTTTTGTATTGTTAAAAGTCTGTCATTGTTGCTGTTTGAGTTAAACTTGCCCATGTTTCTCTGCAGAGAGCATTTAAAATCAAGTTTTACTATTGAATGCTTCTTTATTTTTTCAAAATCTTTTGTTAGTTTTAATTGTGATAGAAGGTAGAGTGTTTCCAGTAATTTTGATAAACTAGTGATGTATTTGTTCATTTTGCAAACTTGTTTGTTATTCAACGGTTTTTTTGCAATTAAAGATTTTGTAGACAAAAATGTACATCATTTAAATCAAGGCTGCGTGGCCTGTGGGCCTCATTTGGCCCATGAGGTTGTTTTATGTGGCTCGCAGTCGCACGCGGGGTTCTTCCACAGGAACTCCAGAGCTGCAGCACCACCAAACATTTTGCATCCAATATGATGATTATTTTCAAACTAGCAAACTTTTTAGTTTTATCGAGAGTTTTCTGTATAAATGTCAAGTTTTAACCCTTTGAACTGTCGCTTTGTTTGAAAGCACAATTGACAAAACGTTATTGTCACGTCGCTACAATAAAACAACGCTCAGTCGGCCAAGTTTGCTCGAAGGACGTTGACGCAGAGTGAGGTTACGAACTGGTAAAGAGCCAAGTAGATACGTAACTTTAGCCTACAGATGTATCAGAGACAAGAGGGTTGTTAGGGTTGTTGTGCTTGTTTGTTTCACTAAGACATTAGTAATTCTGAATAACGTAGACTTAGGTAGACGGTGAGGACTTTTTAGCAATGTTCCATGGCTATGTTAGACTTTGCAACTGTTAGATACTGTATCCCAGTTGCTGACAAGCAAAAGAATGTGTACTTAAACGCATGCTGTGGCGTAAGCCTAAGCAGGAATTTTTCGTGGGGTAGGGGGTTGCACAAAAGAGCTGTTTTCATTGAAGTTATTACCGAACGCACGTATGACCACTGCAGAAACTCATTTTCTCAAGAATGAGCAAAAATTTGGTAGTGCTTTTTATAAATCCTTTTTTTTTTGAATTTAGAGCATACTAGGAAATTATATAATTTTATTAGTTTCTCGGACTTGTCTTGGGTAACTGTTCGTGCAATTACGTTTTAGTACCGGTAACCTAAATGCAGAATTTAAAATTGATTTAGCAAAACTAAGCGGACTTGTAAGCCGAAAACATAAATACGACATTAATTCGCCAAGTGGCTCACTAAACTGTTTGATTTTTATAGATGTTATTGAAATAAACTTGCAATTCATTGGTATTTAGTTTCGGTAAAAACACATTTGGCCCGCAATAACTTTTCTCCTGTAGAAGTGGCCTGTAGTAGTTAAAAAATTAGGCAGGCCTGTTTTAAATGATTTGCATGGTAACACTCGTACATATTCTATGTTAAATATTGATTTTTATAGATTTCAGTGGGAGAGTTCATTTGTTGATGCGATAAAGTTGATTGCACAGCATGAAGTATCTTCTGGATCCAAGTTCATTCATTATTACAGGCTTAATTTTGGTTTGTACCTGCATTATTGCTTCTGACTTTAAAAGTTATATGCAAAAGGCAAAACTAGTACTTTTCCTATGTAGAAATTTTAGTATGCATGCACCAAGGTTGATAAAAACAATAACTTTTCCCAAAAGCGTCAGATAAATTGGATTTTTATTTAAATTCGATTGTTTTGCTTGGACTCAAATATTTTAGAGTCTTTGATGGGAGAAAAAAGGGGGTGCAATAATGTGTAGGTTACAGAATAATGTTTAAACTAAAGTTCCAACAAACTGATGATATTAAATCTAATTATATTCAAGTTTGTACTGTTGTTTAATTTGTTTTGGAATAAAGACAAACTATTGTGTAGGAATTAAATCTGACTACTACGACTGTTGAACCGATCAGTGGTCGAGTGGATAGAGCGTCTGCTGCTGAAACGGTAGGCTTGGGTTCGATTCCCGGTCGGGTCAAACCAAAGACTTCTAAAATTGGTATACACAGCTTCTCTGCTTGACGTTCAGCAATTAAAGGGATGGTGTGAAGCCTCTGCCGTGTGTGATAGACAGGTGGGCTGGTGGCAGCTTGACTCGAAGACCGAAAGGTCCCTTCGCTGTCTCCTGGCCAAGGCAACTTGGTGAATAAAATGTAATTACATTACATTACTACAAAGTTAATTTTAGAAAGATAAAAACTATTACAAAGTACAAAAACTCTAATCACAAAAGTAGTGAAATTTTGCTATGTCAGCATTAAAATTTTAGTGATTTTAACTATCTCGGTATATATTTTTTTAAATATTGCATCTTGTTATGCTAATGCATTTGGGGTAGCGTTAGCAGGACAAAATGCTTAGATGAGTGGAGTATCATGTCACCGAAAAAGTCGTATCTCTTATTGGCTACTATGCTATGTTGATAAAGCTCGAACAAAAAGTATCGAATTGACTCTTGAAATTGAATCTTATCAACATGGTTTATCAGTGTTTTGTTGCAAAGCAGATAAAGAGCTCGATTATGCTTGGTCAGAGCAGGTTTAATTGAATGGAATTTTTAATGGTTAGATTTACGGTCAACCCCTTATTGCTTATTAGCGTAGCGGTGAAACAATCTGTTGGAGGCATGGTTTTGTAGATGTCTTACTGATTTAACTTGCTTAGTCATGTAAATTGTTTGGTTTAGTGAAGTTTATACACTCTTGAGTTGCATGAAAGCTTTGCCTGGGTATAATCATGAAGTGAGGCAATTAATGTTTGGCTAGTAGTGATTGTTATCTTTTGCAAATCTTAGAAGTCAAAAAGCCGCAATACATTGGTATAATAGTGTACGTGTGCCATACATTATTATTCGCAAAGAAATATTGGAATGCCATCAAGGCAAAGAAAGAAACAAGGTTTACAATGCATCACGTGGAAAAGAAAAGTGCTTACAGGTGCTTGAATATTTATGTACCGTTATCAATAACATGACTATGCTCATAGCCGTAGGAGACGGGGGGGGGGGGCAGGGGGGGCGGTCGCCATCCATTCGGTTCAAAACGTCGAAAATTCGGGCAAATAGTCTATTTATTTGGGCAAATATTCTGTTTATTTTGGCACACCATTGGCAAAAAACCGTCGCAGTTTCAGTGAAGACCTTTTTTTTTTTTTTTTTTTGGAGAACACCTTAATTTGGGCAGAAAAAACCGTCTCAATTTTGACAGAGAAACGCAATGCATCAAGTCATTTTTCGGGCAAAAGTTTGGTGCCCCCCCCCAAATTATTTTGAGCTCCTACGGCCATGACTATGCTTAATTAAGCGTGTTTTTGTTACGCTTGACATACTGTTTCTTTCAAAGTCCCAATTAAAATTCGTTTTTCCCTTCCAAATTTTAGGTAATGACTAAAGACTATATGGTAAAAGCAGCTTCTTTTAATTTTGGTACGAGCAATCGTTGTGACTATCAGAAATGCCATGTTCTATACGTTTGTTTTATGGCTCTTTAAAGTTTCGCTTCGATGATGAGAGTTTTGTTTAAAGAAAATTCATTCAATAATAGGCCGTTTGCTGTAAATTCTAGGACGCTTAAAAATCGAGTTTGTAAAAAAGTTTGAGTGGCAAAAAAATTTTGATGCAGATAGACTGTATTTCATCCTAGGAGGTTTATATAAAAAGTTCTCCAAAAATTACCCTGCAGTTTTCGAGCAAATGGGGGTTAAAGTTGGGGATTTTCAAAACTAAAAATTACATATTTTCCGCATGATGTGCAAGTTTAAATCCTTTTATCATTTCTATTTGCTTATTTTGACAATTTTTCAGATGCGCTAATTTCTAGTTTGGTTTTAAAGTTAAATTAAGCAATTCTCCCCAGCGCTCTCTAGCACTACTAGCGGCGAAATGTTTCTTTTGTGTTTATTTAAGCTTTTAATAATTTTCCCCTTAATTTTTCAGTGATTAACCATCGATAGGAGTTTACTTCATTTGTTTGAACGTACAATAATGACATAAACTTTTCCGAAAGCATTGGGCTACAGATAAAACTAAAAATTTATTCATTTTGGGGCCTTGTTTGACTAGAAAACAGTTAACAAAAATCAATAAAATTAACTACAAAAGCAAACATGTTTCAAATGCTTGTTAAATATTTAAAATAAGTATATTAACTTATAACAGCACAATTATAAACAGGATTTTTGATGAGGGTACTTTTAAAATGACGTAACCGGTCAGTGATGACGTCACAAAAAAACGTAACGAATGAATGAGTAAATAAGTAATAGTAAATAATTTATTTCACGAGCAACGCAAAATGCATAAAATATATCAAAGTAAACAAACAATAAAATAAGCAGCGGATACTCATCAGGAGGCTACGAGTGACCGAAGTCTTCGAGCAGTAGACCCCCTGAGTGATAATATAGAGAAAAAAAAAAAAGCATAATTTTCATGGTAATACAAACAAGTATCTCACAAAGTCGGCATTGAACAAATGAGCCGCCTTGCCCTCAATTACGCTGTAGTTTAAAGTTACACAAATGAGCAATAAAACAATAATAAACCGATTCACTTAGAACTTAATATTGTTGAATCAAAAAATTTTGAAGTTGTTTTTTGAATTGAAAAAAAGACATATTTTTAAAGTTCAATGGTAAGTTATTCCAAATACTTATCCCCTGGTACTTAAAGGATCGCTGTAATCTTGCAGTTTTAAAGGGAGGATTGTTGTAGTTTTTACGGGTAATACTTCTGGTATTATTAGGGTGGGTGTGAGAAGATTGTTGGAACATATGTTTAAAAGGCTTTGGGAGATCATTTTTGGTGTATTGGATCATTAATTTGGCAGTTTCAAATCTGTAGAGGTCATCTAGCTTTAAGATACCGCACTTAAAGTAGTTGGGTGAAATTCTTTGCATTTTTCTGACATTGGCTATGGCTCTAATTGCACTATTTTGAAGTGTTCTTAGTCTATTCTTGTAAGTAGAGCACGTAGAACCCCAGACAGTAATAGCATAAAGTATATGTGGTTGGATTAGAACATAATAAAGCAGAAGCAACGTATCCGGTGGAAGGAATTTTTTTAGTTTCCATAATACTCCCACTCCACTTGCAATTTTTTTCTCTAAGTTTTTGATATGATTTATAAAATTTAGTTGATTATCTACAGTAATTCCTAAATATTTGTAAGACGTAACCATTTTTAATAATTTTCCATTTATCATTGGGTTAAAAATAATATTACGAGAGTGAGTGTAAGGAGAAATAAGCAAGCAGGCTGTTTTATTAAAATTTAAGGTTAATTCATTTGAGTCAAGCCAAACTTTAAGGTCAGAGATGTTTTTACAAACTTTTCCTTCAAGTTCACTTAAACACTGATCGTGAACAATCATACATGTATCGTCCGCATAAAGACTTGCAATACATTCAAGACAGTTTGGAAGATCATTGACGTAAATAAGATATAACAGCGGTCCTAAAATGGATCCCTGAGGCACCCCGATATTTATCGGTTGTAAAGAAGATCTTACTCCATTTAAATAGACATATTGTTTTCTATTAAAAAGATAGTTTGAAATTAGTTCATTTACAATACCCCGGATACCGTAATAATCTAGTTTCTTTAGTAACTTTTTGTGACAAACGGTATCAAATGCTTTCCTCAGGTCGACCATTATTAAGCTAGAGAAAAATTTTTCGTTCATTGCATCATAACAACGAGTAACTGTATGCATTAGAGCATGAACTGTCGAATGTTTTTGCCGAAATCAATATTGGTGGGGTTGAATGATATCATTTTTTTCAAAAAAGGAGTTCAATCTTTTCAATAGTAATTTTTCAAAAACTTTTGATAAACATGGTAATACAGATATGGGACGGTAATTGTTCACGTCAGTAGTAACACCCGCTTTATAGATAGGAATCACCTTGGCGATTTTCATTCTATCAGGAAAAATGCCTGATTGATAGAAATGATAACAAATAATAGCTAGATAAGGAACAAGTATAGGGGCTGCAATCTTTAGAAAAAAAGAGGGTAAATCTTGATCCGGGTTTACTTTCGTTTTTAGTGTGAATATTGTGTTATAAATTTCATTAGGGGTTGGAGGATCTAACACCATGGAAGATGAGGTACGGTTAGATAGATATCTCAGATAATTTTGGGAGTTGGAGTTGATTTGATTGGCGAAAAGAGTACCAATAGTTGAAAAATGTGAATTGAAAATTTCGGGAATTTCGTTTGTTTCTTCAATTTGTGTACCTTTGTATATGAGTTTAGGTATTTCGTGTGTGACCTGTTTTTTCCCATTAGGTAGTAGTGTGCGAAGAACGTTCCACATTCTTTTTGGGTTATTCTTATTGGTTTCAACTTCATTGTGATAATACATTTTTTTCGAAAGTTGCTTTAGTTTATTCAACGTATTAGAATACATTTTAAAATGATCCTTTCCCAGGGAGTTACCATTTAAGAATTGAGTTTTGTATAGCCATTGTTTGCGGCGAATAGAAATAAGTAAACCTTTAGTCAACCACGGCTTAGCTTGCTTTCGCTTTTGTGACCGACTAGCAATCTTAACAGGTGCGTGTTTTGTTATCACATTGCGTACTACTGAGAGGAATTTGGTAAAAGAGGAATTTAGATCCATTTCAATGTTTGAGAAAATATTCACAAAATGCATATTCAAAGAATCTTGTAAATCCTCACAAAATTTTTTTTTATCAAAATTCTTAAGGTCAAAATATTTCTGTGTTTCTTTTTTAGACTGTTGTTGGTCTAGAATGGATATAGAGCAGAGAACTGCATGGTGATCGGAGATTTTGCATTGCAAAACCGCAGGGGTTACCTCATAACAAGCTTCGTTTGATATAATATGATCTATTGTGGTCGCAGAAGTTGGGGTTACTCGAGTAGGCTCTGTAATTAACGAAAGGCAAGCGTTGCTTTTAACCATGTTTAGATATTTCAAGCCAATATTATTGACACTTCCAAAAGTGTTAAGATTTAAATCACCTAATATGTAGCAATGTTTGTTATGAAGCGTCAGTTCTTGAAGATTATCATTAAGCACTGACAAGAATTGTTCAACTATCGAATTATTCGTGTGTCTATATATAACTCCAATTAAGCGTTTAACTTTATTAACTGTTAGTTCAATCCAGAGGTCCTCACAACCTTGAATATTAAGGTTGTATTTATGAATAATTTCGAATGAACAGGTACTTGAAGTATACATTCCGACTCCACCTACTATCGTCGGAGAAGGTTTGTGTATAAATTTGTATCCATGCATGTTTAAATTTTGTGAGAGTTCATTTTTAAGTCTAACTTCGCTTAAACAAATAACTTTAGGGGAAAATGGGAGAGTAAGCAATAATTCATTTAGGTCATCGTGGTGTTTATTAAGTGAGGTTATATTGAGATGCATAAGAATTGTAGAGTTATTAGAGCAAAAACTACGAGGCAATACATTGCAATCGAGTAAGCGACAGGGGGCAAAATTCAAATACATTACATCAGTTGTTTTATCAAGCAATCTCTCAGCATTATTGTTGCTTTCAAAGTTGTTAGTAAACCGAGTTAGGTTATTTGAAGGCAAGGCAGCATTTGAAACTGCTGTCAAAGAAATGGTTCAAAATCAAAAAAAAGTTGCAAGCGACAAAGGTTACTGAAGCAGGTGCAATTAGTGCACAGTTGAAAAACGTAATTTGCATATAACCTAAATTGCGCATTAAAGCTCTCCTAGTTTTAGACGTACTATGTTCAAGTCCAACCAAACTCCACTAGAACGCAATTGTGCAACTGTATGGTAGCATATACATACACCAAGGATGGCATTTATCACATTTGTAAGTAAAGAAAATAAATAAATAAATAAATAAATAAATAAAAGAGCAAATTTAACCTGCATTTTTAGTTCATTACAACACCTATCAAAAAAAAAAGTCCGGCAGTCTATCTATAGGACAGTCATTTTTTAGAAGAATAATCTCCTGGTAGAGGAATCTTTCTTTGATTGACGTAGAGAGCATATTCGCCATTTTCAGCCCGCCATGATGTTTTCTGTTGATTTTTTTTTGCTTGAATGAAATGAGGCATTAACAATTTTTTTTGTTCCAAAAACTTTTTTGGTAGGTGGTCTGTGACGAATAGCAACGGTTTACCTTCAAGCTTTTTTGCACTGTTGTATGTTTTAAGCCGTTTCAAGTTTCCAAAAATATTATGTTTAGTCGTCGCATTAGCCAATTTAACTATTATTGGTCTAATTACCTTTTTTCCGTCCTTTATCACTGGTCTTTGAGGTAGTCGATGTATTTCTTCTATTTCCACATCATCTGGGTCCATTTTAAGCGCATCATATAAAAAGTGATCAAATTTCTCTGCCGTCTTCTGTCTCGTTTCCCATGCACATTCTTGATCTTCTTCGATGCCGTGAACTAGAATATTCATTCTTTTCTGATAACTTTCTTGCATTACGGCGGCTTTCTCAAAATCTGCTTTGAGTTTTTCCAATTCAAGAAACCTTTGATTAACAGTCTCAAATTTCTCTTCGAAATTCCTTTTTAGTTCAAAATATTTTTTTTCAAGTTTAGCTTCATCGTTATCCAGACGTTCGTTAAGTTTTGTAAAATTATTGGTTATTTCAGTCATAAAATTATCAAGTTTTTCTTCAATTGAGAACGCCATTGCTGCGCTGTAATTTGTGCACTAATTGCGAAACTGCTGCAGCTTCCAAGAAGTCACGCAACTTTGCTGAAAAACACGTCCGTCTTTGACTGCAAACTAAGCAAACTGTCACAATATAAATTGCAATATGAAAAAAAATGAAACGTCACAATATAAATTGCAATATGAAGTTTTTGTCAAAATTTTGCAAAACCACGATATTTTTTGAGTTGATGAAAAGCAAAATCGCATTTTTTGGTAAAAAGCAATTTTTGATGGGTGTGCTAGGTGAACTCTAACTCTAGGGTGCATCCGAAGCAAGTAACAATTGAAGAATACATTAGAACACTTTTGATTACTTAAGAAAGTGCAAAAAATAAAGCAAAATATGCAGGTTGCCGGTGATGTCTTAAGCTTCAACAATGTTTGGAGAAATCAAAACTTATTCTATAATATCACCGATCACATTAATACAAATTATTTTCATTGTCGTGGTCATCAATCATCACATTCAAGTTGCACGTTACGTGTTCGATATTTGAAGCAGATCTGGAGTCGAGGACACAATGTTTGAGGCCAAGGACTGAAAAAAAAATTCAAGGCCAAAACCAAGGACCGGCTTTTCAAGTACAGACCCTCTCGAGGCCAAGGGCAGAATTGGTCGAGGCCAAAGCCAAGGACCAAGGACAAAATTTTAAAAAAAGCTATGGTCGGCAAACTTTGACTGTTTTTATGCGCGAAAGTGTAAGACATTGCATTTTGTTAAGTTTTTCATGATAATTTGAAAATGGTAGTTTCTAAAAATAACGAATGTTATTTTGAAGTTTTACGCGTTAGCAGCAATTTTGATTACGTTCCATAGCGGTATCGTGGTAATAAAACAATTAAGACCGTTATGCGAAATGAGAGTAACTAACTTCTGAACATGGAAACGGTCAATTTTAAGACCTTAACTTCATCAGTTAAAACCCCAATGTAAACGTCCTCTGAGTGATTATGGATCTCTCATCCCCACCGTTTTAGTGCTTTTTCCAAAACAACCTTTATTGTTTGAACGACTTCTTTTTGTAGATTTTTAAAAATGTTATCATAGTTTTCAAACATTGTATAGCGACTACGATATTATTATCTAAAAGTATTGCGAAATAGAGTAAAATAATTTATGTTTTTAAAATGATTTAAGGGACCGTATCCAGTATTTGCAAGCTCACGTCCTTGGAAAAAACGGGGTCTGGGGTCTAGGGCAAAGTTCACATGCCTCTGTTGAACAATTTTAGTGACTTTTTCTTAATAAAAAAACAATTTTTGTGATTTTGAAAGAGGTGAAACAATTAAATTTTTTAAGCAATTTTAAAAAAGAAAATACCGGTAACGTAAAAGTTAAGTTGAAAAACTTTAGTTTTATCACATTTTCCCCAATCCTAATTTTAATTAATCTTTTTTTACGTTTTATTACACATGATATTTTTCTATAGCTCATTAATTGCCTATCGATGAATGAGGGCACGCGTTTCTGTCGCCAAACGTCACTTTGTAAAATTTAACATAAATTATTTAATGGCAAAAATAACTTGAGAATCTTAGCAGGGCAATATCAAGGAAAAAGGCCTGGAAGAAATTTGCAATTTGTCCGGGGTCGCCCTCCCCCTCTGAAGAGCTCACAATCGTAGAAACGTAAAAATAATAAATCATTATTTTTTTCGAAAAAGGCCCAAATTTTTCATGGGAGCTTCTCCTCGTCTTAATGACGTCGTGTGAAAAAATGATTGACTGCAGCGCGCATCTTTCCAGCCAGTAGCGTAGCTAGGGGAAGGGCAAATGGTGCTATAGCCCCCACCCATTGGCTTGAACAGTATGCAAAATAGCATGCTTTTAGCAGTTTTGAGGTTGGTTTTTGCCCTAAAACGGGAAATAGCCCCCCCCAAACGAAAATATCCCCCCCAAAGATCGTGAAATGAGAAGTAGAAGTGGGTATCAGTTGACAGAAAAACCTTCTGAATTTCGGTGAAGACTTTTTTTTAGAGATCACTCGATTTTGGCAGAAAAACGCTCTAAATTTGCCTCAATCCAATTGAAACCAAATGAAAATTCGGGTCAAGTTCGTTTACGGTTGAATCAAACTTCAAAAAAAGCCCCCCCCCTTTGCGAAATCCTTGCTACGCGACTGTTTCCAGCCATTCAAACAATTGTAGTTATATTCAATTTCACGCTCTCATTTTTAACTCCACATGTAGCGCTTTTTTCTGATACAGTATAGTTTATTATTTGTCGAGGATAGAGGTGGAGTCAAGGACACAACGGTCGAAGCCTAGGCCAATGATACAAAAAAATCCGAGATCAAGGCCATGGGCTGACTTCTCGAGGCCTAGGACAGGATGCTCAAGGCCAAGAACACAAGGCGCAGGTGTTCTCCAAAACGAAAAAAAGGTCTTCGCGTGAGGAAATGCCAATTTCCAAGATAAAGTGAAAAAGCTCATGGCCATGGATCATTTTCAACAATTTAATGTCCTCGGCCGAGCAGGGCATTTTCGAGGACTTGCAGGCTTCAAGGCCAAGGATTTAACCTTCGAGGCCAAAGCCAAGGACTTCAAAATGTGTCATCGAGGACTCCGCCGCTGTTGTTTAGGATTCTTAGCGGCGATTTTTGATGCAAAAATTGCTCAGCAAATGTGGCTTTTTCCCAGACCACATAACAGTGATTAGAGTGCTGCTCTTTCTTATTTCAAAAAAATCTTCGCAATTTTTGCTCGCATACATTCAGAACAAGGTGGCTTACTCAAGATAAGTTTTGTTAGTTATATCACGGATACACTAACATATTCTGTTTAATATGCTATCCCTGGTACAGGCACGTAGCCAGAAATTCACAATGGAGGGCTGTTTTGGGGGTCTGGGGGCGGAGCCCCCAGCCGCTGGAGGTCAAATGGGGTCTGGGGGAGAAACCCCCAGCCACCGGAGGCACGGAGGTCTGGGGGCAGAGCCCCTAGCGCTCAATAATTTTGGATTTTATTGCAAAAACAACTTAATTTTAGGGCTATTTTAATAAAAATAATACTTTTAAAAAGTGGTATAGAAGTTGGCAGTGCAACATGATTCAACCGGTTGCATTAACGGGCTATGTGGGAGGTGGCTAATGATAACATTGCAGTTCTCTTGTTTACATGCTGGTAAATCATAAAATCCTATTATTCAATATAACTCAAACGGAGTAATCTATTTCGTCTATATTTTATAAAGGAAAATAATCGGGGGGAGGGGGGGAGGCTAATGAAAAGAGATTTTAGAGAAATGATTGGTAATTAATCAACACTGAATAGCCCCTCTCTCCTTTATTTCTGAGTTTATAACATATTTGTTAATAAAACCTATGTTTGGCGTTTTTGCACTAGCGATCAAAATTTATTGATTGTTTATTTTTGGGCATTTTTCAAAGTTTTTATTGATTTGTGACTTTAATTTTTGACAAAGTAGCCTCTCCTGAAGATATGTTGCAAAAGATGCTCTAAATCACTTTTTAGTCCATTCCAGCGCAAAAAACAGCCTCAAAAGACCTAAAAACGTGGTATTTTTCTTATTCTACGTTTTGGTTGACAGGCCAATGGGGGAGGCTATAGGCCCCCCACCCCCCGCTTCACCCCTGGCTACGCTACTGCCGTGGTAACTGTATTACATTTCATTATCACGCACATATACTTTTTTCCGAGTCCATACTCAGATAAGCACGGTCATGAGTTAGCATTAGCAACTCAAAAATGTTTGCGTCAAGACCCCGGATCCCTTGTTATGGCTCTTGATGGTTTTAGGGCTTTGCGGTTTGTACCACCCGCACCGGAAATATTAGCAGAAATAAGAATAACAATTCTACACTGCCTTTTGCCCCTCATTCTCTGATTGAAGCTTTCACACAATGCCATTTAAAATAAGGTTTACTATGACTTGGCAATCACAATATATGATATTTTTCAAATAAGGAAAAAAAACGAATATAAAGCTAGAATTTTTGGTTATTTTTTGTTTGGTTATTTTCCTTTTCAACCAATCAAAAAATAATGCTGTCCTTAAGCCGAGAACAGGACATTTTCGAGGACTTGTAGGCAGTGGTGTAGGAGGCGGGGGGTCCGGGCCCCGGGGGGCACTGGCCCCCACGCTTGGTTTTAAAGTGTCGAAATTTTGGGCAATTTTATATTATTTGGGCAATATTGCATTAAAATTTTGGGCAATTTCATTTTTCGGGCAAGTTTGCGTCAAAATTTCGGGCAATTTAATATTCATCAAACCGTCTCAATTTCAGTGAAGACCGTTTTTTTTGGAGGTCACTTTAATTTGGACGAAAAAACCGATCATTTTCCGGGCAAAATTCAATGTCATTTTTCGGGCAAAAGTTTGGTGCTCCCCCAAATCCTTTTGAGCTACTACGCCCATGCTTGTAGGCTTCAAAGCCAAGGACTTGAGCTTCTAGGCCAAGGACTTCAAAATGTGTCCTCGAGGACTCCGCCTCTGATTTAAACTTCGTTAAACAGAGTGCTACTAGGCTAAAATTGAGAGAGCGTTGAACAAAATCTCAACTGACAAGTCGCAGTGTCTTCATGGGAGTTGGGTCTAGGAAGTACAAATCTATTCTATTTTATCTAGGAGCCTGCACAACAATGCTAGGTCTACAAATACAAATCTACATTAGGCCTAGTTGTTTGAGAAACAATGCTAGGTCTACATGTTTTGTGCATTTTCAAATCTAAAAGTCTCGACCATTTTCGCAGCACTGTCATAAAATTACTACTGATACCTGAACACAGCAGTTTGCGACGATGTTCTGCTTGGCAGGTCATATAACTTTATTATCTCTGTACCAGTAACTATAGGCTATTTTAAAGTACTGTTTTTAAACAATGCTTCATAATTTCTGCCTGGCACGTCATATCACTTTTGGTTACCAAGTACCTGGCTATCTATACTGTGTAGACCTAGGTCTACTTTAAAGCGATGTTTCATCATGGATACTGGTATTTATTGCTAGTAATTTGCCAAAAATTTCTTTTTAAAACAAATTTAAGAACAAAATCCAACTATTGCACCCACTTAACCCAATTTAAGCTAGCATAGTAAGAAAACTAACCGTTAAATCAGTGTAGCCTACCTCAGGACCTGATCCAAGGCAGTTTTTAAAAATTCGTTGAAGGGAAAGTCCCCAAGTTATTCTATTTTATGATTGGTCGATTCCGGTTGTCTGATTGTATTCATCCGCATTTTAGAAGCCAACTTTCAGGTCAAATTAAAAAAATACTGCAGGAAAATAAGTGGAGAACTTTTGCATGTGAGTTTGTGAGATGAAAATCAATGTATTTAAGCAAAAAATAAGTTGCCACTCAAATTTTTTTACAAGGTGAACGCTAGAATTTACAGCAAACGGCCTATAATCAGAACAATTATTTTGTAGTTAATGGATCAACTGTTAGAAGAAATTTGAAACCGTTATTTTTATTTTACAAACTGCATCGCTAAACTGACACAAGTTCAACCACCTTATCTACGTCAGTGTGCGAAATTTTTTTCAAACGTTTCAAGTACAAACAAATTTTTTATGGTTTAGTTTTGAGAAGTGCAAATTGCTGTCATCTAATATCTTGATTACAACTCGCATAAAAACCTGTTATTTACTGTGATGTTCCAGTGATTTCTTCTAACAGTTGTGATGGTTCTTTGCCATTCACCAATTGATAGCATTTCAAGTTTTTGCCTGATATAAAGTCGCCCAAGAGTCTGAACTCCAAGTCTTAATCAAATGGGGTCAAGACTTGGATATTCAAAGCGTATTGGAAAAAACTGCTTTTAATGACTAATTTGGCTAACCATAAACTTAAAAGACGATTTTGACCTACAAGCAGTTGTTAACAAAAAATTGAAACATTTTTGAAAGATTTTGTTCGGAATATGGATCAAGAGAAAAGTTTTTTCATTGAAGAAGAAATCTTCATTTTTATTATTGCTATGCGTAAATTTTCTTTTATGAAATATGTTGGAAAAATATTGCATCACTTATGGTTCAGATATGGGTAGTTTTGTTCTTTAAAAATATTTCGTAAATTTTGAACTATGCAGTCGGAATGCCATAATAAACAAGTGGCATAAAAATTGTTGCGTTGTGCAAAATTTAAAAAAGTTTTGCCATATTACATGCTTAAGTGCTTTTTTTGCTAACTATCTGTATGATATTACCATTGTTTCCTAATGACGTCGGAGGCAATGTAACTGGGCTTGCAGCTAAGTTTTTATTAAATCAGCAGTGGTAACTTTTTATGGATAATCAAACTGTTCCATTTCTTGTTTTTATACAGATTCAAACTTTGAACAGTGCTCTGCAGATTCAAGCAGACTCTGCTCTTCGACAAGCTATAATGGAAAATAAAAGTTTAAAAAAGTGTCATGCATGGCTAGTGATGTTTCCTTTGGACACCGTTTACGGACAAAATCCCGAAAAACAAAATCCCGAATTGGACAAAATCCAGAAGTACAAAATCCCGAATTGGACAAAATCCCGAATGGACAAAATCCCGAATTGGACAAAATCCCGAATGGACAAAATCCCGAATGGACAAAATCCAGAATTGGACAAAATCCCGAATTGGACAAAATCCAGAATTGGACAAAATCCAAAATTGGACAAAATCCCGAATGGACAAAATCCCGAATTGGACAAAATCCCGAATTGGACAAAATCCCGAATAGAAAAAATCCAGAACGGGCAAAATCCAGAATCTAACCAATTTCAAAGATAGAGAAAGTTAGGATTAATAGTGTACTCACAACCTTGGGCAAGTTTTTGCAACTTTTTTTTACAGCTTCCGACAGCTTTCTAAATACCAAGAATTTATGTAGTACAATGTTCTAAGCTGTTTTTAGGAATTTCATATTGCAACTTTTAGCAAGTTTTTTCTTTTTTACATGCAACTTTTTACTGCAATTTTTATTAAGTATGGCGCAAAATGTTAGTGTGATTTACAAATCGTGCTATAAAACTATTTCAGTACTTCGGAGCATAATGATTGGAACGTTTAAGTAATCTTATTATAAAGCAAAGAGCCAAAACGTGAGCGAACATTTTTTACTGAACGTTTCAAGACATTACTAGTCTCATCATCAGCAGATAAATGATATAGGCAACAGCAACTTGTCACGAGCAAAGCACAGGAAAAAAAGCAAAGCAATGACGCATAAAATGGAAAAAAAAAAAAAGGAAGCGAGCGTAAACTTAAAAGCAATTATTGTTTTCACACGTTGAATAAATATAATGGAATTGAAGCTTTGTCGGAGTTTAGATCTGGATTTCTTTGTTGAATCATTAAGGTTTCTTTGATTAATAATTTTCGCCAATGGTCAGATCTAGCCAGGATGATGGGGTTATTAAAACAAACTGCGTGATTAGGGTTATCAGTCAAATGCCGAGTGACGTCCGTATCCTGTGGTGTTTTAGAAGAAGGATCGTGGTTATTGATACGGGTAATTAGATTCCGTGACGTTTGGCCAATATACGAACTGCCACAGTTACAACTTATTTCGTACACAACGCCATATTGATGGAGAATTTGTTGTTGCTCTTTATGTTTAAACACATTTTTCAAACTATACGTATCGTTAATTAATAAAAATTTGGTTTCAAAATCAAGCTTGGCAAAAAAAGAATTAATTTCTTTTTCTATTTGCGGTGAAATTTCGCGAATAAATGGTAACCGCATAGAAAACTTTTTAACTCGAGGGTCCTTGAAAATATTTTCTTTGGGAATGTCTTTTCCGTAGTGTTTTTCCTTAAAACGGTTAATGTGCTTGTTTAGAAAGTTTTTGGGGTAGCCATTTTTTTCCAAAACTAAAGAAATTTGATTAAATTCTTTACGAAGCAATGTGAAAGAACTGCAGATTTGATGAGCACGATGCAATAAATTGTTAATTAGATTGCGTTTGTATTTGGTTGGAGTATAGCTGTCCCATTTGGTATATAATCCTGAAAATGTTGGCTTTTTATATACTGTCGTTTCGATTCCGTTTGATGTTTTGGTAATTAAAACATCCAAAAAAGGCAGTTTTCTTTCATTTTCTTCTTCTTTGGTGAATTTCAAATTTGGATGAATGGAGTTGAATATTTGATATACGTATTCCACGTCATTTGGATTGTCGAATGCCAAAAAGAGATCATCAACGTAGCGCATGATAACGGGTGGATTTTTTTCAGTACTGTTCTATCATAGACTACTATGGTTCTATTGTCTTTGATTTGCATAACAAAGAGCTATGTGACGGATACCTGCGTCTCAATGTTATTTATGACGCAAGAGTTGGCTTACAACTTCGTGCACTGTGGAGCGAAGTTTTAGCATGCTTTGCAAACTGTTGGCAAAAGATCGTCATTTCTCCCCAAGAAATGTTGGCAAATATTTGGCATTATAGGTAAATAAATTGCTTAAGTAAATCACTGCCGTTTTTAAAGTTTGTGAATAAATGCAACTTTTGCTATAAATATATGCATTTTTTTCAATTTTTTTAGTGCAACAAAAACTTGCCCTAGTACTCAGTTCTGGCATATAAGCACTAATAAATATAAATGATTAATTTGCCGACAAAACTGCATGTCTTTTATTTGCTTTTGTCGTGGCGACTTAGAAAAACAGCGCATATACAAAAATAGAGTGATCAAGTCAAAAAACTTTGCGGTTTTGTCGAGTTAATTAGGTGCGAAGCAGTTTATCCTGTAGCAAAGGCCTCGCACTTTTTACGTTTGACGTCAACTCTTTCAGTTTGTTGGAAAAGAAACTACAGTAGGTGGTAATTAAAATAAATGAGCGAGTTTTGTTCTAGGCAAAAATGTAAGCAATTAAGAGATGAAAAGGAAGTTGGCCCACGAACAAACTCCCTGAAAATAAAATTTTCTATGTTTCCAATATTGTTTTCTTTTTTGTCAAGAACAAAATTTAGTATGGATGTTTACAAAATCAAATATTAAATGCTTTTTGCCGTGACTAAAAGGATTTCCTTTGAATTAAACCAAAACTGGCAAAAAAGGAACAAAGTTTCGAAAATTATACTTTAGTTCAATGATTATGTGTTATGGTCATTAAATGTTTTAATATGATTTTTTTATGGACGCGAGTTGGTCGAGCGGAAACGCGTTCGTCTCTGGAGCGGGAGGTTTTAAGTTTAAATTTCAGGACGGTCAAATCCAGAGGTGGAGTCCTCAAGGACATCCTTGGCCCGAGGACAAATTTTCAAGTCCTTGGTTTTGGCCTTCGCCTCGAAGCCTACAAGTTCTTGAAAATGTCCTATCTTCGGTTCGAGGACAGCATTCTTTTTTGATTGGTTAAAAAGAAAAAACCAAACAAAAGACAACATTTTCCTTACTTGAAAATACAATGTGATAACCAACTAAGCCAAGCCATACTAAAACTTATTTTAAATGGCATTGTGTGAAAGCTCTAATCGGAGAATAAGCACACAAAACGCATTGCCGAAAATTGTTGTTTTTATTTCGGCTAATACTTCTGGTGCAGGCGGTAAAACTGCAAAGCACTACAATAAAGCCATCCAGAGCCATTATAAGGAATCCAAGTGTCAGCACAAACCATTTTGAGTTGCTAATGCTAAAACATGACCGAGCCTATTCTGTGTGTGAATTTAAAAGAAAGTATGTGTGTGATAATGAAATGTAATACAGTATTACCAGGGAAGGCAGTGACATATTACCGTAATTTTGTTAGTATATCTCGTTGAGAACGCCAACCTGTTCTGAAAACACGCGACTTTGAGATGAGAAAGAGTATCACCTCTAATCACTGGCAAGCGGTCAGGGGGGCAAAGCCACGTCCACTGAACAATTTGTGTGTTGGAAATAACCGCTACGAATCCCAAATAACAAAGTAATGGATCACAAAAAAAAAACGCTGCATGAAGGATTATTAAATTATAGTATGTGTGAAATCAAATATAGCTAGAATTGTTCAAATGCTTAGAATACTTAACAAATTTTTTTACAAGCTTCCACAAAAAATTGGGCGTTTTTAGAAAAAAATTAATGGTTTATAATTTTTCCGTTTCGACAATTGTAGACCTCCTGAGGGGGCACGGGCAAATGTCTCCAATGCCTTCCTTCTTAATACGAACCTCCGGGGATCCTCAGATTTTTTGTAACTAAACACTATATATAAATTAAGTGTCTTTTGGCTGCGGAAACCTTCGCGCTCATTCATTGGCAGACATTATAGATGAGAGAAAGACATAATGCACTGAAATGTAAAGAAAAGATTGGCTCAAAATCAGAGTTGGGAAATTGTGAGAAAACTAATTTTTTTCTAATTTAGCATTTATGGTATTTTTTTCGAATTGTTTTGAAAGTTTAAATGTGTAATCTTCTCAAGTCACAAAAATTGCTACTTTTTTTCAAAAAAATCACTAAAATTGTTTAACGGGGAGGGGGCATATGGGGATATTGCCCTCGTACCAAACCTCCGTTTTTCAATGCCAAAAACTTTTGAACTTACAAAAATACCCTTTAGTTACGGTACCTCAATTCATTTAAAAAACATGAATTCACAGTATTTTGCAATATTTTTAGAAAATACTTTTTGAAAAATTCGTCAAAAGAAATGGTTTAACCAAGCAATGGGGTTTGCTTTTAGGAAACTCCGAAAAAGGTGGGAATCCGTGATCAGTGGGCGTTTGCATCGAGGCCCTAACTGATGAAATTATAGCCTTAAAATTGACAATTTCTACGTTTATAATTTAGCTATATTCAGCATTTAAACTGAAATATCGCTGAGGGGGCCGCTAAAGCAGCCTGACCAGATGCATTCGCAATGCCGTAGCAACTTGGTTTGAATTTTGCCCCGAAATCAAAAGAAAAATAAAAAACAATGGCTTTCTGTTGCGATTTTTTCACAGCCAAATTCGAATGAAGACCAAAAAAACAAAACAACATCTTCACCTCAGTTTGTGCAATTTTTATCCGCTTAATTGAAATGAAGACCAATGTAAAAAGGCTTTATTTGACAATTTTTTTGTTTATGATTTTATTAGGCGAAATTTGTATTATTGTGCGATATATGTTTTTTGCGCGATATTTGACCACCAAATTCGAATGAAGACCGAGCAAATTAGAAAAAAAAGGTATTTTTCGCTATCCCTGTATGGAGGGACCCTGAATTTTCCATTTGGGGAAGCCAAATCTCAATGGGAAGACGCTAACTACCGTTGGGGGGACGTATCTCTCATTTTATTAAAGTACTGGCTATATTTCCATTTACAGGTAATGCCATTGCATCATTACTGCAATACCGATACGGTGCGAAATCAACATCAGCTGCTAACGTGTCAAACTTCAAAATGGCAGTCGTTATTATTTTAAAAAACTATTATTTTCAAATTATCATCTAAAACTTAACGAAATGCATTATCTTGAGCACTTTCGCGCTCAACAATTATGGAAAATTTACCCAACATAAATTAGAAAATTTGTGTCCTCGGTCCTTGGCCTCGACCATTTTTGTCCTTGGCCACGAGAGGGTCTGTCCTCGTTACACGCTTCGGCGTAATGCAGCTAGTATAACGAAACATTTGATTTGATTACAGTATGCTGTACGCTGTACGTTTAAACAAATTACATCAACACGTGCGATCAAACGAATTCAACACTGCAGTTAGATGTTGGATAAGCGGGCGAAACAGTTCACTAAAGTTGTCAATATAAATATTTTAAGTTTTAAGAAAACAAGTTATATTTGCTTTTCAAATTACTGTCACAACAAAATAAAAAGTGATCGAACGTTCAAACACTGCCTAAGCGATCAAAACACTTTTTACAGGAACTAAGTTTTTGATTTTGATTGCTTCGATAGTGTTTGATTGTTCTCACCATCTTGGGTTGACAGTAATTTGAACATCAATCACGACAGCTACTGCTTCTCTTTTGATTTCAAATACATTTATAGCGACAACGTTAGTAAACTTTTTTGATTGTTTATCCAAGATTTAATTGTACTATTTCATTTATTAAATCGTATGCGTTGACGTAATTAGTTGGTTGTAATTCGAACGACTGCAAAAGTTAGTACTAATTAATTTTATTCTGGGTGGAAACCAGTGATTTGTTATATTATTTAGATGCTTTGACAAGGGTATAATGTTTTTGCCAAAAACCTTCCGTGTAATTTTTGTAAATATAATAAAATTTAAAAAAAATTAAAATAAAGAAAAATTGCAAGTTTCGTTATCAAACTGTTTTGCACTCCTCTTGAATTCATGTTTGTCAGGTGTTTTTGCTGATGTTTTAGAAAGAAAAATCAGCATTAAAACATTTAATGACCATAACACATAATCATTGAACTAAAGTATAATTTTCGAAACTTTGTTCCTTTTTTGCCAGTTTTGGTTTAATTCAAAGGAAATCCTTTTAGTCACGGCAAAAAGCATTTAATATTTGATTTTGTAAACATCCATACTAAATTTTGTTCTTGACAAAAAAGAAAACAATATTGGAAACATAGAAAATTTTATTTTCAGGGAGTTTGTTCGTGGGCCAACTTCCTTTTCATCTCTTAATTGCTTACATTTTTGCCTAGAACAAAACTCGCTCATTTATTTTAATTACCACCTACTGTAGTTTCTTTTCCAACAAACTGAAAGAGTTGACGTCAAACGTAAAAAGTGCGAGGCCTTTGCTACAGGATAAACTGCTTCGCACCTAATTAACTCGACAAAACCGCAAAGTTTTTTGACTTGATCACTCTATTTTTGTATATGCGCTGTTTTTCTAAGTCGCCACGACAAAAGCAAATAAAAGACATGCAGTTTTGTCGGCAAATTAATCATTTATATTTATTAGTGCTTATAAGCCAGCAGTGAGTACACAATCAATCCTGACTTTCTCTATCTTTGAAATTGATTAGATTCTGGATTTTGTCCAATTCGGGATTTTTTCTATTCTGGATTTTGTCCATTTGGAATTTTATCCATTTTGAACTTTGTCGAATTCGGGATTTTGTCCATTCGGGATTTTCTCCATTCGGGATTTTGTCCAATTCGGGATATTGTCCGTTCTGGATTTTGTCCAATTCGGGATTTTGTCGAATTCGGGATTTTGTCCAATTCGGGATTTTGTCCATTCGGGATTTTGTCCATTCGGAATTTTGTCCAATTCGGGATTTTGTCCATTCGGGATTTTGTTTTTCTGGATTTTGTCCAATTCTGGATTTTGTCCGTTCGGGATTTTGTCCGATTCGGGATTTTGTCCATTCGGGATTTTGTCCATTCGGGATTTTGCCCATTCGGGATTTTGTCCAATTCGGGATTTTGTCCATTCGGGATTTTGTCCAATTCGGGATTTTGTCCTTCTGGGTTTTGTCCATTCGGGATTTTGTTTTTCTGGATTTTGTCCATTTCGGAATTTTGTCCATTCGGGATTTTGTCCGATTCGGGATTTTGTCCATTCGGGATTTTGTCCAATTCGGGATTTTGTCCATTCGGGATTTTGTCCAATTCGGGATTTTGTCCAATTCGGGATTTTGTCCAATTCGGGATTTTGTCCAATTCGGGATTTTGTCCGTTCGCGATTTTGTTTTTCGGGATTTTGTACAGGATCCTTTGGACACAGACCATAGTGGACACATCGTTGGGAAAGGAATGTTGCATATCTTCACCTTTGATATATTAATTGTTTGCCGTTTTGGTCAAAATATAACTGAAGGGCTTAGTGCATAACTATGTTAACTCATTTTTTGAAGTTTTGAGATATTGGGCTTTAAAGTTTTCAATTTTTTTGTGGTATTAAATCAGAATGTTTTCAAATTTTGATAGTGAAATGATCAAACATGTGATCACGGAATTTTTTTAAGCTAACAACCAACATAATTATTTAATTAGAACGCATTGTTTTGGTTCGTCAAACAGGTGGAATCAGTAATTAACATACTTATGCACACAATCTTTTTAATGAAAGTAATATTCTCTCTGCATTAACATGTTAAGTATCGTTAACTTGTTGTTTTCGGTTTGTTTATGATAACAAATACTGCCAAACACAACAGTTTGAATCAATAATTTTCCAGCTCGGAATCTGCACCACTTTTTTCCAATAAAGTTTCATAAAAATGGCGATGAGGTCCTGGAATAAATTAGGTTACAAATGGGCCTCTTTCTCTTCGGATGTCTACTTCTTTCCAGACTGGGTCGTCAAAGTTTTCTTTACACTTGAAAAATCTAAAGCGCTCAACTCGTAAAACACAAACTTGGGAGATTTTGAAGGGTTCGTTGTTGATGTTTTTCGTTCTTTTAACAAAAAACTTATATTGAGTAAGTGATTAATACTGCTGGAAGTCAAGATAGACTCTGCTGGGTCCTATTTTCAAAGATTTATGTGCTGCAGCTGACAATCAAGTCGTTGCTGGCAATGAATCGGCTTTAGAGTGCTGTGGGGGCTCTGCCAACAAAAAGTAAGGTAAATATTGCATCACTATTGCCGTTGCAGTACTACTTACTAATGCATCTCAGTCGATACTTTTTGTTTAAAATTGTGCAATGCCCACTCTGATTTTCACGTACCATTCAGAACAAGATTAAACTGTTACTGTGCCGGTAAATTAAAATGTTAACTGGCATTTATTTTGCAAAGTCGCAAATAATTTTGTGCAAAACTGTGTTAACTCCACCTTTTCCTGCAAGACTATGTTAACTCATAGAGTTAGCATTGTCTTGCATGCAAAAAAGGAATTTTTACGTGAGTTAACATAGTAATGCATTGCCTATCTCAAAAATTGTGCGTGCTAGCTAAATAACACCAAGGGCAAAAAATAGATTTAAAGTAAAAACTCACCCATGTGTATTTAACTCAAAATCGCAAAAAACTGAGTTAACATAGTTATGCGCCAAGCCCTTCAACTTAAAATGGTAGAATATCAGTCAAAACAAGTGGTTTGGCAATATTGCAAATTCAAAATATAAACACTAATGTTATAACATCGATCACTTTAAAGGCTTTTGTGGTTAAATTCTACACTATCTCATACCCAAAACCTCATCAAAATAACAGCACTGAAAATTAAAATTAACTGCATCGTTTTTATTTAGGATGCGGGTATGCTACAACCAATCGACAGCAGGATCATCAGGAAAACGCTTGTGGAGCTGGCAATTTTTAAAAATGGTAAAATTCCCAACTCCACAAGCAGGATTTTTTTCCTGCAAAACCGACATTCGAAATTATTATTGCGTAGCTTTTGCCAAGCGAAAGCTCTCTAAGATGGATCAAAAGAATGTAGCTTTGCTTGATAAAGGATGGAAATCCTCAGCTGCTGATAAAGACAGCATTTTTTTCGACCTTATATCGCTGGTGATGAAAAAACGAATACGACTTTAGCTCCCAACGATGTTCCGGACTCTAATGACGGTGTGCCAATGCTGTATAGCAACCAGACCTTATTGTTTGTTCATCAAATGGGTTGGCAGAAGAAGCTTTTGAAACGTTATGGCCAAGACATATGCTTTTTAGATGCCGCGTACAAAAGATCCAAATATGCTTTGCCGTTGTTTTTTCTTTGTGTTAAAATTAGCGTTGGATACCAGGTTGTGGCAACGTTTTTACTCCAAAATGAGTCCCAATCTGACATCGAGGAGGCTTTGACAATTCTACAGCAATGAAATCCCGAATGGAAACCATCATATTTCATGACGGACAAATGTGATGCAGAAGTTAAAGCTATTGAAAATTCCTTCAATGGTTAGTAGACAATTTGTATGATTCTGATTGTGGAATGCATTGCAATTTATTAAATTCATGAACATGGAAAAAATGTTCTCAAACCTAATTAATTTATGACCTCAAACTAAACTACTTCATTAATTTATGTAACTTTATTTTTTGAAACATTCAAGAACTCTCGCAAAAATGTTTAATCAGAATTTTTTCCATTGCATCTAATTTTTGAAATTATACGTACTTAAAAACGCCTTAACAATACTCGCTAGACGACATTAGGAAGCTTAAAAATGTTAGCTTTTGGTTTGTTTGCAGAATACGAGGTATCTAAAATATTACTCAAACGCCGATATTTTAACAACGAGGTCTCTAAAATTGTTCACTTCAGGTTCAGTACCGGTATGCCGTTAAAGCGTAGACAAATTTTACCTTTTTGTACTTAGAGTGCCAAGTCCTGATTTGCGATTTTCATCGGAACAGGCGTGGGAACGTTGGACAAAAAAAGCGGAAAATAATGTTGGCGAAAATCGCAATAAAGTGTTGTCACTCATGCGAGATGTCGCTAAAGCTGATACTGAAAAGAAGTTTAAAAGGGCTATGGAACATTTGACCGAAAATAATTGTTGGAAGCAGAACACTAAATTGCAAAAATATTTTCGAAACGTTTGGCTTTTCGAGAAAGAAGTAAGTTTGGCAAAGTTTTTCGTTCGACTGCTTGGCCTCAATAAGAAATAAACGGTTGGCATGGTGGTGGTGGTACTACCAGACCCCTTCCGAGGGATCCAACAATCGGGCCACACCCCAAGGTTTGGACCATTAATCAAGAGCAGAGAGAGAGGAGCCAAAGATAGATTTACGATGGGGTTTAGAGGCAGAACAGTCGAGGAGGAGATGATTGAGGTCATGTAGAGGGTGTCCACAGGCACTACAACTAGAATTCTCCTTCCGACTGATCCTGTTAAGATATGAATAAAAAAGAAGACTGTGGCCATGGCAGCGAAGACGGGAAAGCTCACAGCGAATAGGGCGAGAAAGGAGAATTTCCTACGAAGAGACTTCGGGGACTTGGTGGTTCATATAAGAGTGGGAGACGTGATGTCTCCAATTGTGGTACTGAAAATAACGGACTTTGGCAACGACTGGGGGGAGAGGGCATGGGATTGCATCAGCGGGCAGGGAGGCACCAGCTTTGGCAAGTAAATCCGCATTTTCATTACCGGGGAGACCAGCGTGACCGGGAACCCATTGGAAGCACAAGGTGGTGTTGTTGGAGAGGGAGGAGGCGAGGGACCAAACATTCCAGAGGGACTCAGGCAGGAGATAAGAGGGAGCTGATGAAAGGATTGAGAGGGCCGATTGGGAGTCAGTTAGGAAAAGTACTGACTGGAATTTGCAGGTCATCAAGTGGCTAGTACACCAATCGAGACCTTGCTTAAGGGCAAAGGTTTCAGCTGTGAAGCTGGAGGCAATTGGACAAGTGGAGAAGGACAGGAAATAGGATGTGTAGCATTTGGAGCATATGACAGACACTCCAGTACCACCGGGACCAAAGAGGGAGAGGACAGAACCATCAGTCCATACTTGGATATCAGAAGGGGGAGGGAGGATAATCTGTTTGAAGCAGACTGGAGTCCGGCTGTACTGTTGCCTGTGCAGTCGGGATTGAAGGGGGAAACGGTGAAATGGGTTGCAGACCCTGGGGGGAAAAGGAGGCACATGATCAGAGTCTCGCGTGGGGATGGGAGGGACTGAGTGGCCGAAGAACAGAGTGATCTCCAGGAGGGTTTCTTCTTTAGTCGACAGGGCACGTTTCTTGTTGCCAGGGCATAAAGACTGGAGAAGTCTGGGGGGAGACGCAGAGCATGTTCGAAGGAGGAAAGAGCCTGATGTTCTAGAGTTAGTTTTAGAGGAGGGAGATGAGCCTCAAGAAGGAGTAGGGAGGAGGGGGTGGAAGAGAGGCACCCAGTAATAACCCTGCATGCAGCTCTGTGTAGGACTTCCAAGTGATTGGTTGCAGTGTTGCAGAGGAATGGGAACCATCCAAGAGAGGCATATGTGAGCACCGGTAGCACAAAGGCTTTGTAGAGTAGGGAGAGTGATTGTTTTGTGGGACCCCAGGAGGCAGTGGCTATGTAGCGAAGGGCTTTGTGGCGTGAATAGAATTTGGAACACAGGGATTGGACGTGGACCCCAAAGGATAGAGTCCGATCAAAGATTACACCAAGGAATTTAGGGGTGGGATTGAACGAGAGAGGGATGCCCAGGAGGTGCAGCCAGGGCTGGAAAGTGGCTTGCTGGGTATCTGTAGAGAAAAAAAAGGACTCGCACTTCTTCGGTTTGAGAGGAAGTCTCCGTAAGTTGGACCACGTTTCTAGGACATTTAAGGAGGATTGGACGACAGAAGATGCTTTGAGCGGGTCTGGGGAGGAGGACCAGATGGCCAAATCGTCAGCATACAGGGAGGCATGAGCACCTCGAGAATCCTTGGAGACGTCATCAACAAATAGGATGAAGAGTACTGGACCAAGTACCGAGCCCTGGGGGACCCCTCGCCTGATACGGAAGGAAAGGCTGCGGGAACCACCAACCTGGACTTTAGCTCTGCGGTCAGAAAGGAAAGAGTGTACCCAAAAAACGAAGCAAGGGGGGAGTTTGAGTAAGAGAAGTTTATGAAACAGAGCAGAGTGCCAGACCGAGTTGAAAGCCTTGGAGAAGTCAACAGATGCCAAAATGGTTCGGTCTGGAGGCTTTTTACTTTTGGAAGCCGTCCCAGATTGATTGAGACTGAGTAAGAATTTGGTCGAGAGACGACCTACGAGGGCGAAAGCTGGCCTGGCAAGTGGAGAGGAGATGATTCGATTCGAGATGAAAAGTTAGTCGAGAAAGAATCAAGCGCTCAAAAAGCTTGGAGATGCAAGAGGTGAGAGAAATAGGGCGGAAGGAGGACGGAGAGGAAGTGGGTTTTCCAGGTTTGTGAATGGGTGTGATAGTGGTAGGTTTCCAACAAGAGGGGAATGTGTGAGGACCAGGACCTGTTGAAAAGAGAAAGAAGGAGGAGTTGTGCTGGCTCAGGCAAATGCTTTAGTAAAGGATAGGCAATCTGGTCAGGGCCAGATGTAGTGGAAGAGGAGAGTTTGGGGATGGCAGTGGAAAGTTCAGTCAAGGAGAAGGGGAGCAGAAGAAATTGTGGAGGGAAGAAGCATCCTTACAGCTAGCTTGCCAAAGTTCATTCATGTACTATCGTTCGGCTCTGCGCGAGGTGCGGGGTGTTGCTTGAGATAGATGTGAGCGAAGATAAGAGGCATAGTGATTGGCAGTGTCAAGAGGGGATCTGCAACCGGAAAAAGAAGGGTCTTGGGAGGTGTTCTTTTTGCCCGAGATGGCATTGAGGAGCCTGAAGACAGCGCGAGGATCAAAACGTAGGGGACAGATTAGAACAGGTGGCTTGCCAGGTTGCGGATTTGGCTCTAGAAATGACTGAGGACGCTCTACGAGAAGCATCTATGTATCTGAGGCGGTGAGCCTCAGACCGGTGTGCCTCGGAGTGGGCCCTTCGTCGCTCCCGCACTGCAGATTCCGCTTCCTGGGACCACCAGGCTTTGGGGGAACGACCAAGGCAGCCAAAGGGGATAGAGGCCTTGGCAGCTTCGACTAAGAAGAGGGAAAAGAAGGGGGCAGCCTGGTGGATGTTGACTGCGTCAACATCAAGAGAGGGTTTCCAACGGGCCTTTTTGTAGTTGAATCTGGGGGGACGAGTGTTGGGGTGACGAACTGGGAGAAGGGGGATGATAATCTCTATGGGGAGATGGTCAGAGCCAAGTCCAGGGAGAGTGCGCCACTTACAGTGGGGAGCTAACGAAATATCGGGGGATGAACGGCTCGCAGTGGAATGATGGAGGAGCGTAGGAGAGGCGGGGTCGTTCAAAATTTCCAGACTAGAGGAAGTGATCCAGCGAAACAGGTCATTTCTGGGCGGGTTAGGGGGGATAAGACTGTCCTAGGTTGGATGGTGAGCATTGAAGTCTCCAAGGATAAAAGTATCAGGGGAGTTTGGAAGGATGTCAGGAGAGAAGGTCCTGGTGCAAGAATCAGAAGGAGTGTTTCTGATGGGAGGGGAGTAGACGTTAAGAAATCGTAAGTGAGAGTGGTTCGAAGAAAGAACTTTAACACAGGTGTAGTCTGAGTAGGGGTCCTGGGAAAAAAGAGAGGAGACAGAAACAGGAGAGTAGGTTAGGTCAGAGTGAATAAGAGTGAGGACACCATCACCTGTGTTATGAGCTCCGGAGTAAACAGGGCCTTGTCTGCCGAATGTCCCATCCGTACGGAGGGTAGAATAACCAGGGATTTGAAACTTCTTGGTTGCCGAAAGATGGGTTTCTTGGTGGAGAATGAGGTCATACTGATTGTTGGAAAGAAAGGCGATTAGTTCAGCACGACATGAGGGGGAAAGACCGCCGGAATTCCATTGCAGAATTCTAGGGTTTTGAGGGGGTGTGGAGTTCGTTGAGGGTGTGGCGGTGAGTTGTTGGTTGGTTGTGTGCTTGTGGGTGGTGGAGGTGTGGAAGGTAGAGTGAAAGCAGAAAGAGGGTAAGTGTTAAGGAGGGGAGGGTGTGAAGGGAGAGGTAAAGATGAATCCATTAGATGTGAACATGTTGGTGGGGGAGGGGTGAGGGAGGGGGAGGGAACGGAACTGGAGAGACGGGGCGGGAGGAGGCTTGCTGGTGGGTGGGAGAGGCAAGGTCCCCATTGAGACAAACAGGGCAATTCCAACCCATGGTGGAGCCAGTCGTGCAGATTTTGCGAAAGTGAGCCCGAGTCAGGGAGGAGCAGGAGAAGTGCACCCACTTCGAACAGGTGGAGCACTTTAGTGAGTCCCTACCTACCTCATGAAAGCACAGGGAGCAGGGGTAACGTGGGGGGCCCTGAGGGGGACGCGGTTGATAAAAGCCAGGTGGTAGTGGGGGGAACCCTGCGGGAGGCGGAGGAGGGGATGCAGGCGTCGTAACAGGGGAATTGGTCTGAGTAGAGGAGCCAGTTTGAATTTGGGGGCAGCACGCCGGGCAACGCCAACCCACTGCCGTGCCAGTTGCACAGATTGTGCCAAAGTCAGCACGGGTGAGGGAGGAGCAGTGGAAGTGTACCCACTTGAGGCAAGTAGAACACTGGAGGGAGTCTCTGACGGGGGCAGACTTATCTTATCTTTCCATTTTCTACCTTGCAAACACAAGTTCGCAATAATCCGCAAATTTTCCGACATTTCTTGGAATTTTCTTCCACACCAATACCGTAATTCCCCTCCCCTGACCTTGGATGAAAACGTCTTACCTTCGGTTTCTGATGTTCCAAAATATGAAAAAACTGGTGGTAATGTCAGTTGTTCAATTTCTCCATCTGCTTTTTGTACTTCCCCTGTCAATAAAGGTTGCGATGAATCATCTTATGTTCAAGTAAAATTTAAAAAATGTATCGATTCTGTTGCGTTAATTTTGAAGCAGATTAGAGACGTTTCGTTTGATGTAACGTCTCTGGAAGTTTGCAAGAAAGCGAATCAGGCCTGCGTGCTATTTTAAATAGGATGGTTTTGGCTTGCAAGCATGATTCTGGATTGCGAGTAATTAAAGAGGCTCCAGCTCCATCCAAAAAAAAAAAAAATTTGCAGTTAAACGGAAAACATCTAATAACTTTGACAACCACCCCCGAAAATGTCCCAAGTTGAATCGCTATACTAGCAGAGTTGGAGAAACGGCTAACAGTATGAAAAGTTTGAGTTGCATCAGTGCTCTGAAGGCATTGTCAACTGCTTTACCAGAAAATTCAATTTCTGATTCTCTTGTTCTAACGAAACAAATTGATGAGAAGCCAGGTACAATACCTTCAACTTCAAGTAAAAAAGTTTCTTCCGATTCTCTGGTTGATCTCAAAAACCGTTTTGCCATCAACTACAAAAATGTCGTGCGGTTTTACACCGCATATAGCTTTTCGAAAAGATGCCTCGATTGTACACTATTACGCAATGGGCCCCATCAAGTTTTCATGCTGCATATAAAGTCACTGGAATTGACACTATCCAAGGGTGAATTGGCAATTTTAAAAAGCTTTGACGAAAACTTTAGGAAAGGGTGGCTCTACAATGAAATAATAAACAGTTACTTGTGGGGGCTGTGCCGCAAATATTCTCATTGTTTATTCGTTTCATCCTCTTACTGCTCAAGTACTACAACAAAAAGGTTCGATAAAGAGGTTGTGGAATGGTATGAATCTATCCAGCAAAAAACACATCTTTATGCCATGAAATCCGTCGGGCATGCACTGGATCCTGCTAGCTGTTGATCTGACGAAATGCACACTGCAATATTTAGACCCAGTAGAAAACCCCTGCATGGCGACAAGTCCGTTAGTCCAGGGTGCTACTAAGTTAGTAAAGTACTTGTTAAATTTGAAATTTAACAAAAGACTAAGCTCGACTTTATCCTCTGTCATATCGATGCAGAAAGATCTGTCTAGCTGTGGGGTATTTGTGTGTTTGTATGCAAAGCACATAGCTGAGGAAACTGATCTGTACTCTCCTGGAACAACTTTCGCGGTATTTCGAAAAGAAATCTTTCCTACCATAATTGGAAGTTGCATGAAACATATAAAAGCTGACCGAAACACGTGTCCTCTGTGCAATGTTGATACGCTGGATGATTGGGTTGAATGCACTCGTTGCAATCAATGGTTGCATCGCAGATGTGCCGGTATTAGTAAAAGTGTAGCTGCGTGATGGAGTATTTTACGTGCCCTTATTGATTAGCTTCTTTGCTGCGTAGTATTTATCATTCCAGCATACTCATTGGATTTATTAATTGTATTTTTTATCCGTTTTGGTGCGATTTTAGTGTTTATATTTTGATTCTTCATACCGTTCTTTCTTTGAATTTGGGAATACGTTGCAATTCTCCGGAAATGTTAAGCAGGTATAATAGGACTCCTGGTGATAGGTCCTGTTTTTAAAAAAAAAACTAACGGCGCTTCAGCTACACCTCATGGGTGCACTGCAAGATAGCTATTCGCAGAAGTGATGATATAAATGCATAGTTGTTTAGTGGGTTTTAAAACTAGGAGCTTGAGCCTTGACCGATGTTGGGAATTGAGGTGCGTTTATTCAGAAAGCGATGCTACCAAAATGTGACGTCATTGACAACCTGCGAAAGGTTGCAACCTCCACAAGCGGTTGCTTAACTTCTTTGGGCAAGTTGTCCATGTCACATTTTGGTTGCTTCGCTTCCTGTATAAACACACCGTGACTGCGTGCTTTTTGTTGAGAACAGACATCTGCTTAACATTTAACAGTTCTAGACGGTGATGTACAAATTACAAAAACTAATCGTGCACGAGATTCACCCTCTTTTCTTTGAAATACATCCACGTTCATTGCAAACAGCTGTGAAATAATGCAGTCTAAATGAACACCATAAGTTAAAAAAAACTCCGTTTTAATTCACTGAGCAGTATTTTGGGGACTTCCGCGACGCTTTGCGTCGGAAGTCCTTATGTTTTTTCCGTGAAAAATTACAAATTCGGTAACAAAGTTTAAAAACGCTCTAACTTAGAAACGGCAAAAGGTAGGAACTTGAAATTTAGATCTTAGCCGGAGCACATATGAATCATTGTTAGTGCGAATTTCGGGGGTAATCGGTCACGAGATACGAGTTTCCGAGCCAAAAAATGAAATGCGAAATGTAGCTTTAAACAGCTCTAGCTCGAAAACTAATGGCACTAGGGGAATAAAAGTTTCGAATTTAGAAGCGTCTGGGCATGCCCTTTCAGCTCTCAAGATTAAATTATGACGATTCCGACACTTTTTTTTTCTTCTTTATTTATTTATTAAGCAAATCACATTATGGTGACAAATACTCCAAAACCACCAAAGCTAGAAACTTGAAATTTGGACAGAAGATAGGTTTATACATGAACTTGCGTCACTGCGATTTTGGAGGCGCTAAGTCACATGGTTTGGAGCAGATGCACCCTAAACTTGTGACAGCAAAGTTTGTTAAGTAATTTTAGTCGGAGTAGCGCACTTGCTGTCGTGGCCGAATGGTTAAAGGCGCCAGTGCTTAATCCTAAGACCTGGGTTCAATACTCTGGTTGGTCATCGCTTTTATCAAACCAAGATTGTATTGAATCTAGCATATTAATTTTTTCGATTATGACAAAATCGCATTGAATTATTTTTGCTTCACGCTACATATAATCAGAGGGTATCAGGTTTCATTTTCTGTGAAGACGTCCCACAAATCAGCTTCTAAGACCTCAAGCTAGCACGCTAGTTTTTTTTTTGCTATCACTAGAAATTCTAAAGACAAGAATATTTTGACGTACTTTGGAGGTAGTCACCTACGTTTGTGTGCTGCCGTGGCCGAATGGTTAAAGGCGGCAGTGCTTAAACCTATGACCTGTGTTCAGTACTGTGGTTGGTCATTGCCTTTATCAAACCAACCTTACATTGAATCTAGCATATTACTTTTCTTTTCGATTACGAAAAAATCGCTTTAAATATTTTTTGTTTCACGCTAGATATGATCAGAGGGTATCGGGTTTCATTCTCTGTGAAGACGTCCCACAAATCAGCTTCTAAAGACCTCATGCTAGCACGCTACTTTTTTTGCTATCATCAGAAATTTTCAAGACAAGAATATTTTGACGAACTTTGGAGGTAGTCACCTACGTTCGTGTGCTGCCGTGGCCGAATGGTTAAAGGCGCCAGTGCTTAAGACAAAGACTTGGGTTCAATACCCTGGTTGGTCATTGCCTTTATCAAACCAGGATTGTATTGAATTTGCCATATTAGTTTTCTTTTCGATCACGACAAAATCGTTTTGAATATTTTTTGCTTGACACTAGGTATGATCAGACGATATCAGGTTTCATTCTCTGTGAAGACGCCCCAAAAAGCACTTTCTTAACACCATAAGCAAGCACGCTACTTTTTTTGGGTGTCTGTAGAAATTTTTAGGACAAAACTATTTTAACATAATTTGGGAGGACCAACCCCCCAAATGGACCCAAACAAATATCAGTTTCATTGACGGCCTAAGCTAGGGTGCTACATCTTTGATATCAAGAGACAACAAAGAGACAAATACCCTGACATAGTTTGGAGGTACCACACTCTCGGGGACTCCCCCTAACGGCCACTCCAAATATCACTTTCTTGAACTGCTTAACATAGGGTGCCAGTGTTTTTGATATCAGTTGATATGTAGGAGAAAAATATTTTGACGTGGTTTGAGGGTACCACTTCCCCTTGCGGAACAAAATGGTCTCCCCAAAAATTAATTTTTTTAGCTACTTAAATTAAGGACCCAGTGTTTTTTGATATCAGTAGATCTTTTGAAGAAAAACATTTTTACGTGGTTTGGGGGTACCACATCCCTCGGGGACCAAAATGGACCCCCCAAAAATCAAGTTTTTTAACGACTTAATGTAAAGTGTCAGTGTTTTGTAATATCAGTAGTTAGTTAGACGAAAAATATTTTGGCGTGGTTTGGGAGACCACATCCCTAGGGGACCAAGATGGACCGCCTAAAATCTATTTTTTGAACGACGTAATCTAAGGTGCCAGTGTTTTTTGATATTAGTAGATATTTGAGAGACAAATACTTTGACGTGGTTTGGGGGTACCACACCCCTTGGGGACCCCCAAAAATCAATTCTTAATTGGCTCAAGCTAGGGCACTAGTTTTTATTTGATATCAGCACATTTTCAAGAGACGAATGTTTTGACATGGTTTGGGAGTATTACTCTCCGCGGACCCCCCAAAAAATGGACCTCCCAAAAATTAATTTTTTGATTAACTCAAACTAAGGTGCCAGTTTTTTTTGATATCAACACATACTTAACAGACAAACATTTTGACATAGTTTGGTAGTGCCAACGCCCCCTCGGGGACCCCCCAAAAAACATTTTTTTGAGCGACCTAATTTACGGTGCCAGTGTATTTTCATATTGGTAGATATTTAGAGGCAAATATTTTGACAAAGTATGGGAGTACACTTTGCTGAGGCCCCCTTCCAAATAGACCCCCAAAAACCAATTTCTGAAATGGTTCAAACTAGGGTGCCAGGGTTTTATGCTGTCAGTAGATATTTAAGATACAAACATTTTGGCGTGGTTTGGGGGTATCGCCCCCTTGGGAATCCCCCCAAAACCAATTTTTTAACGACTTAATTTACAGAGCCAGTGTTTTTTGATATCAGCAGTAGATATTTTGGAGATAAATATTTCGACATAGTTTGGGAGTATCGCCCCCCCCCCCCCCCAGTACTACCCCAAAACAGACCCCCTAAAATCAATTTTTTGATTGGCTCAAGCTAGGGTGCTCGTGCTTTTTGCTGTCGGTAGATATTTGAGGTACAAATATTTTGACGTGGCATGGGAGTATTGCCCCCCTCGGGGAATCCCCCCAAAACCAATCTTTTGAACGATTTAATTTACAGTGCCAGTGTTTTTTAATATAAGCAGTAGATATTTTGGAGATGAATATTTTGACATAGTTTGGGGATGCTACCCCCTCGGGGACCACCCCAAAACAGACCCCCCAAAAATCAATTTTTTGATTGGCTCAAACTAGGGTATTAGTTTTTTTTTAATATCAGTACATACCTAAGAGACGAATGTTTTGACATCATTTGGGAATACCCCCCGGGGACCCCCTTAAAATGGACACATCAAAAATTAATTTTTTCTTAGGCTCAAACTAGGGTGCCAGTTTGTTTTTTGATATCAACAGATACTTAACAGACAAATATTTTGACATAGTTTGAGGGTGCCACTTTCCCTCGGAACCCCCCCCCCAAAGCGGACCCCCGAAAGTCAAATTTTTGCTCGACCAAATTTACGATGCCTGTGTTTTTTATATCAGTACATATTTCAGAGGCAAACATTTTGACAGAGTTTGGGGGTACCACCCCCCAAACGGACCCCTTAAACATCAATTTTTTCAACGGCTTGAGCTAGAGTAGCCTACTACTTTTTATTTGATATTATGAAACAATGAAGAGACAAATACTTGGACATACTTTAAAAGTGCCACCCCCCAAAAATCCCAAAATGAACCCCACAAAAATCAATTTTTGAACTCCTCAATCTAAGGCTTCAGTTTTCTTGATATTAGTAGGTATTTAAACGACAAAAAATTGACATAGTTTGGGGGTACCACCCCTTCGGAACCTTACCAAATGGACCCCAAAATTTAATTATTTTGAACAGTTTGCACTAGAACGCTAAATTTTTTTGGATATCAGATATTTAAAAGATAGCAAAGATATTTAAAAGACAAACTTTTTACACAGTCTAGGGGTACCAAACATCTATCCAAAAAATCACGTTTTAAAAGCTAAATTTAACAAAAACTTTGAAACCACCAAAGCTACAAACTTGAACTTTAGGGATCCTATACACCTCCCCGAAAAACACCTTCCAGAAATTACATTTCCCCGAAAAAGACTTGGCCGAAACTACATTATCCCGAATATACATTTCCCTGAACGTGCATTTTCCAGAAATTACGCTTCCCTAAACATACACTTGCCAGAAATTACATTTTCTTGAACGTGCACATTCCAAAAATTACACTTTCCTGAACATGCACTTGCCAGAAATTACATTAGCCCGAATGTTCATTTGGCAGAATGTACATTTGGCCGAAATTACATTTCCCTGAAAGCTTATTTTCCAGAATTTACACTTGCCAGAATGTACATTTGGCCGAAATTCCATTTTTCCGAAAGCTTATCTCAGTTTTAAGGCCTTTTAGATTAAATTTCGGTTAAAAAGGTATGTAGTTTAGAACAGCGCAAAACATAAAAATAAAAAAAGTTTTGAACAGATCACAAAATAAGCATTAAAACAACCGAAGGCATTAAGCTATGTACATGGCTAACCTTTTCACAGGTAGTATAAGTAACGCCAAGAAAAAAAGGTAAAGCTTTGCAGCTTTTGGTGTCAGATTTTTTTGCAACATGCCAAGCATTAAACGCTAAACTGCTTTCGGCTTTGGCCGCGAAACATCTGAAATATAACGTGCCCCCACCAGCTGGTTGAAATGCTACTTCTTAACAAGACATGTCTGGTTAAATGATTAGATATAGAGAAATAGAGCCATGCCTTTTTGTTACGGTATAGATGTGATGAACTTGAGTTGAAAAATTTCTTACAGCAAAAATACATTGGCATAAGCAAAAAAATTTAAATCTGCACCACTCTTAAGATCAAGCTGAATAAATTGATGCTAAAATGCCAGGTAGAGCGTAACCCTTTCCCACGTGCATGCTTCATTGTAATCTAATTACGCGATTTTAACGTTTCTCTTTTTTTCTCCTCTTCAATTCTCTTCTTTTTTTCTCCGCGCGTCATTTTCCGGTCTACTAAGAAAGAGTCAATGGTCGGAGTGTCGGGTATAAATTTAATGTAAATTAGCGTATAACGATATCAAAAGCAGAGGTGGAGTCCTTGAGGGCACATTTTGAAGTCCTTGGCCTTGGCCTCGAAACCTTTGGTCCTCGAAAACTGCCCTGTCCTTGGCTCGAGGACAGCACTATTTTTGAACCGTTGAAATTTTGTTGGAAAACGCCCAAAACCTCGCGGAAAATGTGCAAATACCTTTTTTGTTTTCTGCAATTGGAGCATAGGCTTAGCCAACCGGGCCTCCCCCCCCAATTGAAATTTCACTAATGACAAAAATGTGACAAAAAAGCCTATTGTTTCTTCAGTTTCAGTTTCTTTTTAGCATTTTTCGCTTACACCAGTAGCGAACAACAATATTGAAGACCAGGGGCCCCGGGACCCTCTCAATTCAATTTTTGCCTGCCAATTTAAACATAAACCCGGAAGAAATGGATAGTTTTCGTTCTAAAAGTTGCTATCTCAGAATCATATTTAGCCTTTTTATGAACGTAATGCATTAACCAAGGCCGGATTTACCACAATATGGCGCAGTACCAGCTAAGGGCCTTGAGCTCAAATCTTAAGACTTTTTATGGTCCTTACCTACATTTGGCACAAAATGTTGCGAAAATCTCCAAAGTGCCAGGGGCCTAGTGCGATGTAAATCCGGCCTGGCAATAACATAGTTAGTAAGCGTAACCATCTATTGCACTGTTTTTAAATAACAATTCATTAATTTACCTCCACCTCGCCGGTTTTTACGTACAAAATACTTTTTAAAAAAATTAGCCATGGAAAATGCTGATTGAACAAATCGTTGAACTTCAATTGGGGGGGCCTGGGCCCATAGGCGTAGTCAGGATTTTTGATTGGGGGGGGGCCCAAACCCTCAAAAACTCGGCTGTCTTCACCGAAATTGAGAGTGAATTTTTGGCCAAAATCGGAAATTCGAACGATTTTTCCGCCCAAAATCAGGTGATCTCAAAAAAAAAAAAAGGTCTTCACCGAAATTAAGAGTGATTTTTCCGACCAAAATCAGGTGATCTCCAAAAAAAAAAAAAAAAAAAGGTTTTCACCGAAATTGAGAGTGGTTTTTCGGCCGAGACCGTTAGCTTTACTCTTACTTCACTGTTTAATTACTGTTATGTGCGCAATTACCGAAAAAAAACTGCAACTAAACATCGTCAGGCTATGTTATCATAACTTTTTGTCGTTAGTGGAGTTTTGATTGGGGGGGGCCCGGGCCCCCTGGGCCCCCCCCTGGCTACGCCTATGCCTGGGCCCCCTGGCCTAACATGCACTTCTATAACTGGTTATTGTTATGACAAAACAAAAATCTCTAAGGAAAATCTTCGAGTGGGTTTTCATTTACTGCTAAAATGTTGCACGAGACAATGCACCTTACTTCCTCCTACCTGGGCCAAATCACGTACAATTAAACTTTAATTCCAAAATGCAAGATGTTAAATGTGTTTTGGACTTAAATTGCAACTAGAAGAAGGATTAAACAATTTAATTTTTTTAATTGGCTTTCAAATGTCAAAATCTAGTGCTTTCAAATGGGTCTAAACATGTGCGAAATCTGATTCAATGGCATTAAAATAGCTTTTTTTCCAAAAAACTACAAAAAATCGCCCAACAACCAGACTCCCAAAGCTTCCGGCCGCTGGAAGCCTCGCCCCCAGACCCCCGTCTGTGATACGTTTGAGTTACGCTGGCTTTCTCAAAACGTTTCCAAAGTTACGTATTTGCACTTTTCAACTATATTAGTTTTAAACCCTCTCCTTTTGCAAAATCCTACTTCAGTGCCAACGCCAAACAGGCAAATTTTTGATGACGTCATTGCATGTGATTTGTGGTTTGGGCTCCCCAATCAAAAATTCTGGCTACGCCTATAAATTGGAGATTGCCTGAAAAAGTTTTTTAAAGACTTTTTTTTTGGAGAACACTTGCGGCTGTGTCCTTGGTCCTTGGCCTCGAGCATTTCTGTCCTTGGCCTCGAGAGGCTCTGTCCTCGGAAAGGCTGTCCTTGGCCTTGGCCTCGGATTTTTTTTGCGTCGTTGGCCTTGGCCTCGGATTTTTTTTGCGTCGTTGGCCTTGGCCTCGGATTTTTTTATGTCCTTGGCCTTGGCCTCGAGCCTAGTGTCCTGGACTCCACCTCTGATCAAAAGGGCTCAGTATGTCTAACTGTAAGCATCGGGTATACAAAACAAAGGCCTGTTACCGATAATGTAGCTACGAAAAATTATTAGCCGTTATCAACGCGGTTACATACGATGCAAACTGTCACAAGGCAATGAATACAAAGGCTAGCTATATACAGTACAGCAGTACCAACATTACAAACCAAGTTTAATTGTATACTGGTACAAATCTTAATGGTTATCTCTCAAGGTTGGACCAAAACTCACCCAACATCATGAAGCTTAAACAACACCAAGAGTGAACTGTTATGATGACGAAGAAATGGCAACTCTGTGTGCTTTCAAGCGTTGACCACGAGGACGATGGTAGTTACTTGGTACTGTGTAAACAAACGAAGATCCCTGTTCATTACGTCTCGGTTTGCTCTTACGTATTTTGCTGTATGAAACACAACACGAACAATTTTCATCAAAACAATTTACCAATATTGTAGTAATCCAAAAATAAACAATTTCCGTAAACCCTGACGTCAAACTTCCTTTAAAAAAACTACTCAAAACCAACACTAAACAACTAAACCACCCTAACTTAGTCCTAATGTAGAACTAGATGAAAGTTTGCCAGCAAACCCCGTGAACGACCGACGCATAGCTAATGCAGTGACGCTCAAAAGTACTTTTTGTCTACTGTAAAATCAGCAATTATTCAAAAATATCTGATTATGGAACCTCCAGAAAAGTGGAGTCAAAATATTTGTCTGTTAAATATCTCCTGATATCATAAAACACTGGCACCCTAGCTTGAGCCGTTCAAAAATTGATTTTTAGGGTTCCATTTGGGGGGGGTCCGTGGGGGGTGGCACCCCCAAACTACGTCAAAATGTTTGTTAAATATCTACTGATATCAAAACAGACTGGCACCCAAGTTGAGCTATTCAAAAAATTGATTTTTGGGGGGTCCCCGACTAGGTGGCACCCCCAAACTATGTCAAAATATTTGTCTGTTAAATATCTATTGATATCAAAAAAAAGTAGAACTCTAGCTTGAGCCATTCAAACAATTGATTTTTGGGGGGTCCCCGGGGGGGTGGCACCCCCAAACTATGTCAAAATATTTGTTTGTTAAATATCTACTGATATCAAAAACAACTGGCACCCTAGCTTGAGCCGTTCAAAAAATTGACTTTTGGGAGGGTTACCAGTGGAGTTGCCCCAAAAAATTTCGGGAGAAAAAATTGCATTTGCAGCTCAACAACTTTACACAAAAATTAGATTTTGATGTGTTGTGGTTTAGGAGAAGAAAAGCGTACAAAATTTAGGAAGAAAAAAACAAAAAAAAAAGAAATAAACCTCATCGCGGCCAAAAGTGGGTTGGTTGGGATGAAAGGGTATCTTGAGACATATAACCCTATGAAATATTTTTTGCCGTACTTATGCCGTTTTTGACTGAGACCGCTTTTTACGCCAAACTTGCGGGGCGGTTTTCGGGTTCTAAAACCGAAGTCATGCGACCTATTGCCTCGAAATTATGTACAAACATACAACTCATTAATTTCAAACTGCTGTCGAAATTTCATGTTGCTCGACCAAACCGTTCTCGAGTTATAAGCAAAAGTCTGAAATTTCGCATTCGTTAGTTGGAAAATGGCCGAGTAAAAACAGAGGAACACGCGACGCAAGCGTCGGTCGTTCCAATGACTAAAAAGTTTCATATTCCCACAATGCACTAGCGCAGTGTTTCCAATTTTCAGACAATAACTTAACGGAGTAAAAAAAAGAAATCACGGCAGTCACAGAAGCAGCGTTTTTATTTCATCAAATTTTTTTTTTAATTAAGGGAAATGAAATGGGAGTAATAAAAAGGAAGATATTTTATCATTTCCAAATATGTGATTAATTGCAAATTTTTGCTGTTGAATAATTTCCTTATGAAGAGTAAAATAAAGAATTTAAACCAAAAATACGTGGAAAGTGGGACCAAAGCACCTCCTTGTTTTGTGAATGAAAAATCTTTGCATTTTTTTGACAAAAGCTTGATTTTTTTATATAGTCGCTTGAAGAGCTATTCGAGAAAAGTCGCCATAATCAAGCGAGTGGGGAAGGGGGTGGCTTACTGGCTAGGCGACGCCACTTCGTCTCGCTTATACTCGTGTTTTTCTTTTTTGCGCATCTTCTCATCATTAGCATGTTTATCTCTTATAAAATAATTAACAATCATAGTGCAGTTGCGTGTATTGCGTTCAAATCGTTAAACATTTGCACAAATTAAGTTAATTACATTGAACCAGAGTTTACTGGTACTATAATTTAGTACAAAATGAAAAGCATGATCCGAGAACAGCTAGTACTTCCAGCAGGCGCGTCGATATCTCCAAATCTTTGGGTTCTCCAATTTAATAACCACAGCTTTTTTTAGCAAACTCTTACGAATTTGTTTGCATTGTTTGCCCATCGTAGATTTTGTTTGCGTTGTTCGTACGTCGCAATAGCACATATGATGCAGCTTTTTGTTTTTATTTTTTGGTTGTATGCCGTTTAGGAGATGAAAGTATGATATTTTGGAAGAAAAAGGAAAAAATCCCGGCCAAAAGTGGATAGGTGGAGATAAAAAGGTATCTTGAGATATATAACGGTGTAAAATATTTTTTGTGGTATTTTTTGAGTGCGACCTCTATCACGCCAAACTTTTGGGACAATATTACGTGATCTATTGTGCAGAGGTGGAGTCAAGGACACAAGGCACGAGGCCAAGGCCAAGAACACAAAAAAATTTCGAGGCCAAGGCCAAGAACAGACCCTTTCGAGGCCAAGGACACAAAAAAACTTCAAGGCCAAGTGCAGACCCTCTCAAGGCCAAGACCAAGGACATAGACGCAAGTGTTCTCAAAAAAAAAAAAAAAAAAGGTCTTCAAAAATTTTTTTCAGGCGATCTCAAAAAAAAAATGTCTCCAAAAATTTTTTTCAGGCGAAAAAGGTCTTCAAAAATTTTTTTTCAGGTGATCTCTACTTGAGGAAACCAAAAAAAAGGTCTTTGCACATTTTCCGCAAGGTTTCTGGCGTTTTCGAACGAAATTTCAACGGTTCAAAAATAGTGCTGTCCTCGAGCCGAGGACCGAGAAATTTTCGAGGACTTGAGGCTTCGAGGCCAAGGCCAAGGACTTATAAATGTGTTCTCGAGGACGTCCTCAAGGCCAAGGACGTCCTCGAGGACTCCACCTCTGCTATTGCGTCGAAATTTAGAACAAGCAAACATCTTGTTATTTTGAAACTGCAGTAACTTTTTGGTTAAAAATATTTTTGACTTTTCCACTGTATGTTCCGCATTGGGGTAGGTAGAGGGGCCGGCCCGCTTTAGTTGGCACCATTTTAGGTGAAATCTTTTTATGATGATATAATCAATTTTTGATGTAAAAATTCATAAAATAGCGGCAAAATTTCCTTAGCAGTAAAATAACAGCAAATTTATACAAATCCTCTGAATTTATTTTGCAACTTTGTGGAAAGTCAGTTCAACAAAAATAAAATTTTTCAACATACCTTAGCAAAAAACAACAATTATCCACAAAAGTACCTCGGTACCGGTAAATTGCTATTAATGTTATTTTGTTTCAAAAATTGTACAAAATTTTTCTGCAGTGGGCTTCGCTCCGTATTCCCGATATTTTCTGAAAGGGGCCGTGTTTGGGTCAAAATTCTCGATGCACCAGTGTGCCAGGTTTTCCACTTTGAAAATCGTTCTACCAAGCCTGTCCGTACTAGTTTAAGGGATGACACCGTCCATTAAGTGCCCGCCTGGATGGCACCATTTTTAGCGTCGCCACTGCCGTTCCGTACTTGTTAGCGTAGCAACTTCCACTACTGCGCTAAATAATCAACCTGGTTCCCCGTAGCCTATTTTATCCTCAATGGCCCAACGCAGTACCATCGCCAGAGCAACCGAAGTGAGGGAGCACTAGCCGAAAGTGAGGGGCACTAAAATAAACTGAACTTTTGCACATATAAAAACTGATATTTTACGGTTACAAATTATGCGCTATTTTAACGATTTCGTATTCATGTCTTAAACAAGAGACTTATAAGGCCCGCAGCGTTTCTTAGCTCGTTTCTTATCCGACCAATACAATTGCCTGAAAAATCTATCTGTAGCAGTGAAGCCGACTAAAAGCGCAACCAGGATTTTGCGAAGTGGTAACTTGAACCAAAAGTAAATTTTTTTTGCAAAAACTTGTCTGATTTAAGCTTCGTACTGATGCAACTCAAGCGTATCACAGAGGGAGGTAGAGACTCCAGCCGTTGGGTTATTTTTTTGATTTTGAAGAAAAACAGGATTTCAACGCCATTTTAATCATACAGGGTGTCTCAAAAGCAAGTATATACTTTAAAATTTAAATTACAATCTAATGGCTCATTCAAATTTATTAACTACCTACAAAAATATTCTATAAACTACTAGAAACAGATTACCATCCTAATATCTCGTTGAGTTTACTTATTGACAAGATATTGGACCTCAACGTGGGAACCAACAATTTTGAGACATTTCAGCCTTCGCCCTTTTCAAAAATCGTTGAAAAAATAATAAAAACAAGATTAGTAAGTTTTTTAAACAAAAATGAAACATTGTACGAAAGACAAAGCGGTTTTCGTAAAAAACATACTACCATGTTCCCTTTAATTGACGTTGTTACACAATGTTTTGAAAATATTAATAACAGATTGTACACTTGTGCGATTGCATTAGATATTAAAAAAGCATTTGACTCGGTAAATCACACCATCTTATTAAAAAAGCTATCTCATTATGGTATACGAGGAGTTTGTTATAAATTATTTGAAAGTTATTTGACTAATCGACAGCAATATGTCTATGTGAACAACACCATTTCCTCATTGCAAGAAATCAAAACAGGTGTTCCGCAAGGATCTGTACTGGGCCCTATACTTTTTCTTTTGTATATTAACGATCTACACAATGTGTTATTATGTAACCCTCGTTTGTTCGCTGATGATACTTTATTATTGTACTCTTCAAAAGATTTGAAACAACTGGAAACTCTTTGTAATAATGAACTGTTACTAGTGAAACAATGGATGGACGCTAACAAACTAAAAATAAACCCTAGTAAATCACAGGCAATCGTTATTAACCACAAATTACGATCCTCAAAAAGTGATATATCATTAAAATTTAACTCTGATCATATTCAAAATACTAAAGAATTGCGATACCTCGGAGTTTTAATTGATGAAAAACTCAGTTTTTCATCACATATAAAAATGTTAGAAACCAAAGTAGCTCGTAATGTCGGAATCTTGTTCAAACTAAATAAATATTTGCCTACTTCTGCTCTGAAAACTTTATATTACGCACTCATACATCCTTTTTTCTCCTATGGAATAATTATATGGGGATCCTGCAACAAAACAGTTTCGGCAAAACTAAAATCATTACAAAACAAAACCCTAAAAGCTATTGGACGTCTTAATTGGCGTAAATCACCCAAACATCTGTATCACCGATTCGAAATTCTCAAGATAGATGATTTATATAAATTGGAATTAAGCAAATTCATGCACAGGTTTTTCAAAAAAGCTCTCCCAAAATACTTTGAAACTTTCTATACAGAGTTCAGATTTTCCAACACACACAATACAAGATCATCTTCTCAACGTTTAATGTTACCTTACTACTCAACAAATAGAGCCCAAAAATCGATCAAATTTCAAGGGGCTAAACTATGGAATTCTTTGCCTAATTCAATGAAACAACTATCGTATCGTAAATTCATTAAAGAACACAAACGAAGGGCATTTCAAAATTACAATATACTTCAGTAGTTTATTAGATTACCAGAACTTACGGATTGGGCATTGTGGTCTCTACTAAGAGGAATAAGTCTCGTATTTATTTTACCTAAATATGTACCAATAGCTGGAAAGCACCATTGACTTCGAGCGTATTTTCTCGTCTGAATTTTTTTTTAGGGAATCGTTTGACTTGAAGACTTCGCGTCCCTTCACGATTCCTTGTCGCATTGTGTAATTTTTTGTTCTCTTTTGCTCTTCGGTAATGGTGAAATTTGTTTCACTTCATGTATTTTTTTTCTCGAAATGTCGACTAAACAAATAAATTCTGATTCTGATTCTGAGCCACCTTTTGAGGCATTCTCGCCCGACACTTTGCAATAAATCTTGTGTAATTAGTCCACATGATACTCTAATTTTTTGTTCCAGCCCTTCAAGGTTTTGCAGCCGTGTGGAGTAAACTTTACTCTTAAGAAAACCCCAAAGAAAAAGTTGAATGAGGTTTAGTCAGGTGAACGAGCGACTTTACCCCTTTACGAGCAAATTAACCCTGACTTAACCCCATTCAACTTTTTTCTTTGGGGTTTTCTTAAGAGTAAAGTTTACTCCACACGGCCACAAAATCTTGAAGAGTTGGAACAAAAAATTAGAGTATCATGTGGACTAATTACACAAGATTTATTGCAAAGTGTCGGGCGAGAATGCCTCAAAAGGTGGCAGAAATGTCTCAAAATTGTTGGTTCCCACGTTGAGGTCCAATATCTTGTCAATAAGTAAACTCAACGAGATATTAGGATGGTAATCTATTCGAAGAATATTTTTGTTGCCATTTGACAAATTTGAATAAGCCAATAGATTGTTGTTCAGATTTAAAAGTGTATTTTTGCTTTTGAGACAACCTGTATTTCGCAAGTTTTTGACCCCGCATGAATAACTATTACTGTAAATTGCTAAACTTCAGAAGTCATTGATAGAATTGAATTGCCTAGACCCTTCTGCCCCCCCTTATACGTGCTATCAGTCAAGTCCAAAACATGTTTAAACGATTGTGTGTTTGGGTTAAATCTTCTAAATGACTCTGCTAAAAGGGGCTAAATCCCCTTCAGCCCCTTCCCCCTGGTTGGGCCACTGACAGTGGCCTAAAAAATCTTGAGTATGCTCTAAAAAAATAAAAAAGCTGTTTTTTTAAATGTTTTCACGTCTTGTTTCAGGTCATAATCAATAACGAAGTATCGGCACCGATTCTATAGGCTTACATCCCAATTCTGCGACACGCCTGTGAAGGCGTGTTAATAAAACGGATTATTGCGTCACATTTTTGTACAGCAGTTGTTGGCCAGCAATTTTGGAAAGATTCGAGAAAACGTCAAACGAGAATTACGTTTGAACGTTATTATTCCATTTTCCATTATTGCTTGGTGTCTTGTCGTTACGTGATGTTCCAAAAACGTGTTTTGAATAAACCAAATTGATGGGGAGCACAACCAGTCGTTAGGGGGGGCATGACCCCCTGCCCCCCCCCGTAGCGACGGCACTAGTCCATCCAAGCATTAATTATTTTCTTCAATCGCAAAGCTCTTTGGTTTTGGTACAACAGTTGCCAATTAACTTTTTACTACACGCAAAACAGCAAAAGGAAAACGTTCTTTAGCCTACCTTCCTTTGACACTGCAAGTCTCTGCCTGCCCTCGCCCTCAGTACCCTGCTATAACAGTCAGGACTTTCTTCATCTACAGCGTTAGTGAGAGACACACAAACACAATAATAAGATTTTGACGTACACTCATAACAATTGTGCAGTACCGGTGCATTGGCTAAGTGTAATACATACTCGTATTCAGAGATGGGCACGCGCTACTACAAAACTAGCGCTGCTCCCGCTATCGCTACTTGCCCTAAAAAGTAGCGTCGCTACCGCTACCCGCTACTCGTCTTCAAAAGTAGCGCGCTACCGCTACTTTTCCACGAACGTAGCGGCGCTACCCGCTACCGCTACTTTGAACAACGTGTAAATTTTTTTTGCAGTGACTTATGACTAATTGAGTATATAATGGAATAATTAAGAAGATAAATTAGGTTATCATCGACTGTCTTGTGAATAGGGTAGCTGAAAAACTATAGATTTTTTGAAACCAGTATATTTTGGGTTTGGGTTGACTGTTTGTATGGTTTTACTTACGATACTTTCAACCTCATTTGCTCTCAAACATAGTTGGAATATAAAGTGACGTAAATTTCATTAAGTATAAAGTGGCATATCTATTTTTGTTTATTTAAAAGTTAACTTTTAGTTTAAATTAGATCACTATTATTAATATCCGATCAGTGGTCGAGTGCATTGAGCGTATACTGCTGAAGCGGTAGACTCGAGTTCGATTCCCGGTCGGGTCAAACCAAAGACTATAAAAGGTGGTATTCACAGCCTCCCTGCTTGACGTTCAGCACTAAAAGGGACAGTGTGAAACCTCCGCCGAGAGTGGTAAAACATAACCAATACACTGAAAACAATTTAATGCAATACCGGTATGCGCTGCGCAATGGCGACGCGTTTTGACCTTGCTCAAGTCTCATCAGGCGGCAATAACACAATATGTACATCACTTAAAACAAAATATACACATTGTGCGATTGAGTTAAAATTCAGGCAGAAAATTACTACAGTATACGTAGGTAGCAGCTTGACTCGAAGACCGAAAGGCCCCTTCGCTGTCTCCAGGCCAAGGCAACTGGGTAAATAAAATGTAATCACAGTTACGCCTATACTGTAAGAAAAATCATTAAAATCAACTATGGCAGCAATATAGAAAAGATTAAGAGAACGCCATTGATTATCTGCAAATGAGTTGAATCAAATAGTGCTCTTCAAATTTTTTTTTTCTGCTAAGGCTAACTTTGGTCTAAATTTGTTTTTCAAATTTTGAGCAAAACTGAGGTTCGTGTTCTTATAAAACTAATATTGTTCTTTCAAAAAAAAGTATTCAATAAATTATTCACGACGTTTTTGTGATCATAAATAGAGCGCTTATATTATTTAGATCAGTAGTTCTCAAACCTTTTTTTCAAAGCGAACCAAAGTTATTGAAAAAGTCAAATGTTTGACATTAAACGAGCCATTTTTGCGGAATGTGCGGTGAAAACCAAAAAAAAGGTTTTCACTTCGGGAATCCACGTATTTCAGCGGGTTTGCTGAGTCATTTTTTATTATTGCTTTATGGTTTTAAGAATATTTCACTCTTTGTGGATGTCTGCAAAAAGAAACCAAGCGACCCAAAAGAATTTTTAGGCGACCCACCTTTGGGTCGAAGATTATAGGTTGAGAACCATGGACTTAAATTGCTCAAATTATAGCTATGCTGCTTCGTATTTTTCATCAATTGTACATATTTATTGTTGAAACAAAAACAAACACTAAATCAACCCTGAACATTGCTCTGCAAACAAGCAAACAAAAAAAATGGTTTGACAGCAACTACAAATCAGAGTAACAGAACTGTTAGAAACGCAACTTAATTAATTTTTGGAAACACTGTTTGTTACGCATGACTTCGCACTTTTCACGGTTAAATGCAAATTTTTGATTATTTCCAAATAAGGACATATTTGAAACGATGGGCGTTAACTGTTTTTGAAATTGTAATCTCTGTGAAAAGTTGAATTTTGCCGGCATAGAGTGAACAGTGACAATTTTCTTTGAATCGCACGCACGCCTGCAATTAGTTTTATGTAAGCTACCCGTTTTTGTTTGCTCGCCTTTGCTAGAGAGATTAGAAACTTTGCATAGTGTTGTACTTGGCTGGTGGTTTTAGAATTAAGTTTAGCGTTTCCTTTGTTTTTAAGCTGGAGCGTTTGAGTTCTGATTTGGTGTTTACGTTTTCTAAGCTACTGAATATCAATTATTTTCATACTTGTGAAGTCTTGTTTCTCAAAGGCAGAAAGTTAAGATCCAGTGAGTGCGCATTTTGAGACAACAACACTCATTCTGTGCGCGGCAGTAACAAGAACTCCCTAAAATTTTTTTCAAAGTTTATTTTTTTGTTTTTTTTTTGTTATTTTATTTTGATCTTCAACTGAAATAAACCTTGTTTATACGTTTACTTAAAATTGACGGAAAAAGCTACCGCATTTCGATGAAGACCTTTTTTTGGCTTTCACTTAAAATTAACGAAAAAAATTACTGCATTTCGTTGTTTTCAGACCGCACCCCCAAGAAATCTTTTTTGTGCCCCCTCCTTACAAGCACACTACTCTGGTGCCGGGCCAGCCTCTAACTGTCTAATGCGGCCCAAGCAAGCGCAAGTCTCTAATCCGGTGCCAACTGCATCTTTGCAATTTTTTAGTTCGCTTTTTGCCAACAGACCTACTATCAGTTTATAATAACTAACCTACAGCCAGGGCCTCAGAGAGAAATTTTTCCAGGGGATACGAAGGTCGATACCGAGCCCCCAAATCTGTTTGGGCACCAAACTTGCGCAAAAAAAGTCTTCACTCAAATTTAGTCCCATAAATACACCACTGGGTGCGACACCAAAACTTAACTCGGAAACCTAAACTCTTCCGGGCCCCCTAGACCTGGGTACGATGTACCCCAGAACCCCCCTCTCGCAGGCCCTGCTTACAGCTGTAGTAGACTTATACGCTACTCCTATTCAGATACAACTGCTATTGAACCACGGCCATGTGGACAGTAGCGTAGCCAGGGGGGCGGGGGGGCTCGAGCCCCCCCCCCCCCCCCATTGGCTTGTGAAGTATGCAAAATCGCACGTTTTTGGTGCTTTTGAGGCCGATTTTTGGTGAAAAATTGAAAACAGCGCCCCCAAAGAAGATTGGGTGCCGAAGTTGTGAAGTAGATGTCGTGATTTGGTTTGAAAATGCGTTAGAATTTCCGGTTTTGGCCGGATAATTTCGGTGGAGACCTTTTTTTTTTTGTTTGTTTGGAGACCACCTGTTCTTGGCCTGAAAAAACGTTTGAATTTCCGAGCTTTCCGAGAAATTTCGTCTCAATTTTCGGACAAGCCGTGTGATTTTGATTCAAGAGCAATGAAAATTCTCGTAAAGGTTGTTTGCACTTTTCTTGCTCTTTCAAAAAAGCCCCCCCTTTTCCAAATCCTGGCTAAGCGCCTGCATGTGGATATAGTTTATTTAGCTCAGACTTTAGATGGCAGTGATCACCCGCACAAATCTATTGTTGGAAACAGCAAAACGTAATAAAGCCATTATTTACAACGTCACAAACAAAGTTATTTCGGCATTCTCACCCGTACTAACAATTTTGTTAACTAAATATACCAATTACTAATGTATCTACTTTTGATTTTATTAAACACATTACAATATGCTCGTGAAATAAGTAGCGGTAGCGGGATAGTTCATTTTATAAAAGTAGCGGCGCTATCGCTACCGCTACTTGCCCCAAAAAAAGTAGCGTCGCCACCGCTACCCGCTACTCCGTTTCTACAGTAGCGGCGCTACCGCTACTCAAAAAGTAGCGGTAGCGCCGCTACTACTGTAGCGCGCTACTGCCCACCTCTGCTCGTATTCTGATTATTATGAAATCTTGGCCAAGAGCTGTGATATGCGGTTTTCAAGGTTTTGAGAAAGAAAAATTTGACAAGACAGAAGTGTTATTTTGTTAGTATTCATGATAAACAGCAAGTAGCGGTTTATCATGAAAACAATGTTCCATTTTTATTGGAGGTGTGATATGCGGTGATATGCGGTTTATCATCAAAACAATGTTCCATTTTTATTGGAGCGGTCCTTTACTCTTTGGACCCCTCCAATGCATATTTTTGGGGGGTCCGGACCCCCCCCGACCCCCTCGGGAATCGACGCGCCTGACTTTAAGCAAATGTGGAAAAGTTACTTCCTAAATCTAAAAAAGCAAGGATGACAATCGACAAATATCTTCGTTCTTAAATTTAGCAACGTCGTGCATTTTTTGTCAGAAACTTCTATAGTCCAAGGTTGATGAAACGGTTGTCCATTGGTTGCAACATACCTGGATCCCAAATATAAACGTTGCAGTTAAACTTAATTTTCAGTGCTATCTTTCTGATCATGTTTTGGCCAAAACTGGGTACAAAACGCGTAGAAAAGCCTTAAGGGCCTATCTACATTGTGCGTAACATCGTCTGCTTACGAGCGTAACCTTTGTTTGTTTTACAGGAAAATTCCGTAAATTCAGGCGTACCACGTTACGTGCGTAGCACCTTACAAGAGTAAAATTGCCAGCGAAAAAAATTTGCTAAACAAACAAATTTTTTTCGCCGGTACGCTCGTACGTAAGCTCACGATTTGCGTGAAATTTCAAAAACTGGCTTGCCAGGTCTCGAGGTAAGTCAAAATTAGGTTCATAAGTTTTGTTGAAATAAAGTTGATTTTCAAAAGTGAAAGTATGCGTGTTGGTTTAAAACAGGCTAATTTAACATGAAAATGGTCAAGTTGCGGCTCTATAAGAAAAAATTTGCATGAAAGAGGCCTGGGTTGATAGGCTCAAAAGTGAATTATTATAAAATGTTAGTTGCTTTGCAACATTTGGTAAGCTTAATCCAGGTAAAAAAATTTGAAAATTAAAACCGATGTGTGGCGTGGCAATGCAGATCACAGTTCAGATCAGGGGGACTTGCTTAGGCCAAAACCAGTGCCGGTAAGGCTACCAGTATACAGTAGTACGGTAGGTCTACGTCTGGGTGGTACCCGTACCTAGTGTGTATTCAGTGGTAGGCAGTAACCAGTTACAATTGTAATTAGTTACTGTAACTAGTTACTTTTTTAGTAACCGTAACTTTGTTACTTTTTTTCAGATATAACGATATTTGTAACTAGTTACCAGTTTAGAGCCCTAAAAAAAGTTACCGTTACTTTTTGCACTACATGCTTTGAAGCAAATTACAGATTTTTTGTGAATTCCATTCAAAATAATTGTACAGTAGTCCCCGCTTATTAAGCCCACGGTTAATAAGCCCAACCGCTTAATAAGCCCAAAATCGTCCGGTCCGGAATTACTCCATTTATTCCTATAGATAGAAAACCCGCTTTATTAGCCCAAAACCCCACTTAATAAGCCCAATTTTCGAACACATTTGCTTAAAACTGAGTGAAAACGCGTCCAAAGCCACACTTCTTTGTCTTGCTTTCGACGATTTCACCAACAACCAATGAGGCAACTTACTCTCGATGTTTTTGCACGGAAATGAATATTGCTTTATCGTAATAAATAAAGAAATTGCTTGTTATCTGTAACTGTTGCGTACAGTATTAATAGATTCAGCAACTTTTAGCCTTAGTACAGTCGACCATATTCATTTATGCGCATGAGAGTGGCGAAAATTTGTCCCCCGGTTAAAAGCCCACCCGCTTAATAAGCCCAAAATCGTCCGGTCCCGAGGTGGGCTTATTAAGCGGGGACACTGGCAACACAGGACGCACAGTCGCATGTCTGATCAACCATAACCTTTTATCCATAATTTCTTCACTGTGTTCACTGGACTATACATGTGATTGCTGGTTAAAGTGAAGGCAGCGATAGTTTTCCAACTTCGCTTTCTGGTGATTGAAACCATTTGGGGATTCAGAGCTGAGTATGCCTACTTCACAGCTGTACGTGTACTAGAAATCAGTGTTAGTTTGCAATTTCAATATAATACTACCCTACCATCTAGTGCAGCAGTGGAGAAACTATTTAGTTTGGGTAAAGATATCCTAAAACCAAAACGCTGTGGGCTCAGTGACGAACACTTTGAAATGTTAGCCTTTTTGAAAGGCAATTAACTGATTTCTGTTTTCAAAATTTTTGTAACTATTAGTGCATATTTTTAGATCTAGCTAGTCCTTTTTTTTGCATTCTTACACAATCGCGACTTTGAAAGTTGATGCATGAAATTTAACGCTTTGACAAAACTAAATTTTGTGACAAAGAAACATCCTTGGTTTGGTCTAATACACTTTTGAGACAAACAGACGTAATCTGGCAAGTGCCGACAGGCCTGTTTTTAGTCCAAATTTGTAATCACTAAAAGTAACTGTAACTTGTAACTGTAACTAGTTACTTTTTCAAATTTGTAACTGTAACTTAGTTACTTTTTTTGCCAAGTAACTGTAACTTGTAACTAGCTACTTTAAGAAAGTAACTTGCCCACCACTGTGTGTATTATACCACATTGTTCAAATAAACTGGTAATCCTAGCCTGATAGCTGCTGTACGCTAGTTTACTTCAAAAGGTTTAACCTACTGGTGCACTTTGCCGGCGCTGTGATGCTGTATTACAGATCATAGTCACTAAATATATATAGTCTGAAAGCGTAATGCGTGAAATTGCGTTTAAACTTGTCACTTACGCCACCTTGTGAGGAGGGGAAAGTTTACTTGAAAAACAATTGGAGGCAATGTAAAATAGCCTGATAGGTGCAGAAAAAGTTGTAAATTGAGCGCATATGGAAAAAGTTTTCAGTAATTTTGTTATTTTCTGCTTTTTAAAGCTTATACCTACAACTTAGACTCGAAACTAACAATTTCTTCGAAGTGAGTGTATGGTATTAGGCTGTTTCTAAAGCATCTCCATAGGCTAGACGCATTAGGCTACAGCAAATTCAATTGGACAAACTTGGACAAACAAATAAAATTTGGACTTGGACAAACAAATAAAATTGGACAAACAGGCCTCTACTTGAAAGTACATGTGTAGGATATAGTTATGTAAGCATTAAGCAGTAAACTATGAATCCCTGCGGAGAACTCTAATTGCAATTCAAGATCAGAGATTGAATCATATTGCTGTAATAACACGTACAGTAGTACTGCCTTATCCTGGTTCCTCCAGCTACAAAGTTAGCTGTTCACTCAATTGCAATGCATGCTTCTGGTTCATAGCGAAGCACAGTGTAGTTGAGGCCGTCAGCTACTTTTGAATACCATCGGGCCGGTACTGGTACCGGTAGCCTACACGCAACGATTCGACGCCTATCAGTATCAGTTTTCAACTAAAGTTAAGTTAGGTACTGGTACCTGTCTAAGTCTAACGATCCGGTATGGATCCCTGCTGCTCAACAATTTTTGGGATTTTTTATAAAAATAACTTTTCACGGTTTTTAAATAGTAATTAACAGGTTTTTAAAATCTTTCCAAAGGATGAATTATCTAAAATTTGTAAGCCACATAGCAGGGCTCAATTACTCAGCCCATCATCCTCCTCCAATGGTCCAAAAGACATTTTTTCAAACATTTTTCTGATTTAATGATTATGTATTTTATATGTGGCATTTCACTTTTGAGTTTTGACAAGGTTGAACAGAAGTTTGGTAAAATTTTTGATGCATACAAAAACTTACCCTCATCAGCTAATATCTTGAAAGACTTTGTTGGAGGAAAAAATCTGTTTTCACTTGTAGTTGATAAAGCAAAATTAATTTGAAAACTTTCTGAATTAAAAAGTTAACTCTCTTTTTTTTAAATTCGAATTTCTAAATCAAAACTAGCCATTCTGCCAGCAAACTAAACATGTTGAAACACTCTTCAAACCTAATAATAGTTTGTTTCATATTGCTGGAGTGTGGCATTTTACTTTTGAGTTTAAACAAAGGTCAACAAAAGTAGATAAATTGTACGGTAAAATGCTGTTACTTTAGCCATTGCACAAACTTTAGCCAAAATTGGAATGGATATCCAAAAGCTGTACGCACCAACCGCTGTGTCTATTATGTTCATTTTGCATGCACACTTTGCTATGGTATATATGGGTGTTTCAAACATGTTTAATGAGTTGCACAACTATTTAAGTGACTACACATCCGCAGCTTACAATACCCAGTGCAATCCTGAAAAATGATACCCAGAAAACTGACTTTGGTACGTATCCTTATTAAATTACCAGGAATATGTTATTGTGGTAAAAAGTATGATAAGATAGACCTAAATAACTGGGGAGATGTTTATGAGCTATCTCTTTGATTACCTGGGATTTTGGAAAATTGCCAAAGTAAGAAGTATGATTTCATGCATAATAGCCTACCCTATCTTTACACCATCCTAAAAAACATTCATTATTTTCATTGCAAAGAATTTTAGACTTCAATGGCAGTGTACACCTAAAATTCTACCCATGACATCATAATTTCTAGTACCAATCCAGGTTATGCTGTTGAAACGCAGCAATCAAGGTCAAAGCATATGGTTGATTTGTTTGTCAGAAGAATCAAATCTGCTGATGAATCAGATAGCAGAGTCATTTCACAACAGAGCATTGATAATTATGTTACTGGTATAGACAATTTTGCTTTTATACTTTAAATGCATTGAGCCAAAATCTCAGCACAGCCTATTTTCTATTTGACCGTTTTCAAAACTATTTTCATTTTCAGCAATAGTAGGGCAATTTAATCATTAAAAAAGTAAATAGTGTAATCAGTAAAAACAAGCTAAAAGGGCATTAAAAGCCAGTCTCTTGGATTTTGCACTAAGTTTTTTTTAACTTGAACTATTGAGCAAATTATCCAAACAACAATTCAAAAAAATGGCTAAAGTAAGGGCGTTTTATGGTAGTTGTTTTATTTTATTGTGGATAAACTGATTAAAACCCTTAATTAAAATAAGAAATCCTAATTTATTAACAATAACTCGTCTTTTTCAGAATTAAGAATTTAAATACTTATATAGCTTTTACTTGTGGTTTCATTAGCTTGACTGCAGACTGTGCTTTGTACAATGCAACTCCAGACTCTGAATTGACCAGTGGACTTTGGGCACTGCCAATACATAAGATGGTAGCAGTGTGCTAAACTGCTAATGATAAACACCAAGATAGCAGTTACTTCACCTAAAACGCAGTTCCGTTAAGTGTGGAGTATATTGTGGAAGTTCTAAGCGATGCTGAGCTCCATATCCATTCTGCTCTAGATGAGGCTGGACTGCCTCATACGTTTTGGTAAATCACTTGAATGTCCATTGTTGACCACAACAATAATCCCGTTTTGATTTCCCTTGAAAAGCATTATTTTTATCCAGGGCCGGATTTACCGTATGGCAAGCTGGTAAATTCCAGACACCCCGCGCTTACTCGCGTGACCTTTTTTCTGTTTCTTTTTTTTTTCAGATAATATTTTCTGGAATAAGAAAACTGTAACTCAATGGTCGATTCTTTTCCGTTTGCCTGGGGATCTGCGCTTTGTAAATCCGGCCCCCCTGTTTACGTTCGACGCATACACTCTAATCACAAAAATTAAGTGATAAATAAGCAAAATCGCGCCTGTGTTAACAATATTTATTGAACAGCTCCAGCACTGCTCAAAGCAGTTCAAGACAAAGGGAGGAATGAAGCTGCACGTGCAGTCGCAACACATACAAACACTAAAAAGCCCAGATTAGGAACAGAGTATAAATGAAATTATTAAAGTATCAGACAGGCTTGGTTTTGGCTGTTGCTTGATTCAATAACGTCTTAGAAAAGTCTTTAACATTCTATTCAACTCTTTCTTAGCAGTAACTTAATTGTTTTTAACAATCTTAGTTTCCGTATTGAAGGTGGCTGCTAAAATCACCAGATGTTTTCGACAAGGATGCTTTTTGCAATATTAAATTGACATATATCTAGCCTTTCCACAAAATTTAAGCAAAATTGAATAAAAGCAGTTTTATTACTGATAGCTTGGAAAAATATTTAAATACAGCACAAACGTAGCATAACGCTAAGCCAGTAAAAAGACACTGCGATAAAACGATCCACAATATTACAGATGTTTTAAAATCCTACAATTGTGCAGGGGCGCCGTCTCATCTACAACTTTTTTGGGGGCTACTGTCATAACTAAAGAGCTTTATGATATTATTTCTTCAGCCTAATCTATAGACGTACCATTAACAGGTAGGACTACGTTCATGAAGAAAATACTAAATGCTCGTAGCAATTAGCATTCCTATTCAGCGTGGCCGAGAGGGTAAAGGCGTCGTTCCTACGACGATTCTGATCGCGTGATCATGAGTTCAACCCGCACCCTGGTCACGCTATTGCGTCCTAGGATAAGACGCTTAACGATAATTGTCTCTGCTTGGTGGCTTCGAACAAGCAGCAAATTTACGTGGGAAAAAGTAAAACGTCAACCGGAAAATGGTCAACTACGAAGCGGGTGCGGATTCGTCCAAAGCATAGTGCACGTCGCTTTTTCGTGATAGGAGGATAAAGATACACCAATTAAAAAAATCAAAATAAGTAGTTAAGGCGCTGTTTTTTACGGATACTCTTTTTTAACGCAGAAAAACTCCAAAGCAGATGCGGTTTAGTCCGATATAAAGCGCCACCGTCCTTTCGTGACAGGAGGATAAAGCAGAAACAAATTACCAGAACAAAATACGAACAAAACTCAAAATGTCGTTTGACGTTTGCCGTAAACACCTCCACCCTAAAAGAATTATATTTTAGCAAGTTCTTGCAAGAAAACGTCAACGCATCATGTCTTTTATAATTCGTCACTGCAGTAAGAGTTCATGAGCTATGAAAAAACGTTGGCGCTGATGCAAAAAACTTGGCATTACCAGCAGTTGATTATTTCGTTCACACCCTTTTGACGACTAAGAACTGAAATGAGCTTATTACTAAGTTCAGTATGGATGAAGTTACACAAATTCCGCCACTATTTGACAAATCTTTGAGCCGAACAGCAGCACTGGAGTTCACCAGGAGGGTATTCGATCTATGCTTGAAGTAAAAAGAATAATGACTGAAAACGGTACCAATCACAAACAGCATTGATCTTTAGGCGAAGTTGGCTATGGAAATATTTTTAGGGTAAAATCATATCGTATACGTATAGCCATGTTATTCATTTTAGTAAGCATTTTTCTGTTGGTGCTCATGCCATCAGCTATAACACACAATATGGTAAAACGGCACTTTTGCAATGCTTTCCATACTGCGCTTGTTAGTTCATAAGATGCGATGTTGTTGGTAGCTAACACTAGAGGGAGGGAAAAATTGGACATCATTGATCTAATATAGAATTGAAGGCAGTGCGTAGCAGCGGAATTAGTTGATGGAGAATTCCTTTCAGCACCAGTGTCGACAAAACCAACAATTCTGTCCTGACCCGCTTTGCAAACAATGTCTTCTTTAACTGTAAAATAAAAGATTTTTAACCTACCGCTTTTAGGCAAAAATATCATTCAAAAAACACACCTCATAAAACAAGCGATAATTTTGCTTGTTCTTCAATATATAAACTCAACAAGTTACATATGTCTCAACTTTAATTGCTTCGTTTATCTAAATCTTATTGTTCATCTAGTGAGCGAACTTGCAACTCAAGTTTGCTAAGAATTCTTACGCATACTGTACGTTTAACAGATGCTTCTACGCTGAACTATAATTTGAAACTCGAAAACAGAATCACTATAAGCCAACTATTTAAACGATCCCACCGTAATTGTACCTTTCATTTCATCAACAGATACTGCAAAAAATCGCTGGTGCTTGTCCATGTTTAATCCTTCTTTCTCAATTTCTTTCAGTACACCGGATACGAGACCTGGTGTCGTTCTGTATACGTTTCTAGCAATAACACAAAAACATCACGTCAAAATAAGCACTTCAGTGTTTTTCCTATGTATTGCAATGTGAATAAACAACGGCTACACAACATTGTCATTTCGGGAGCATAACTCCACTGGTAAGTGCATCGCTATCGCTCATAGTAAGATTGCCGGATTGATTGTTCAATTTTTAAGATAGGCTATGGACGTCTTTTGGTCTCTGAGGTGGAAACTTTATGCTCACATTGAATTATGGAAATTCGGAATGAAGGAAGAAAATTACAGTCGCAAGTAGGGAAATCCAGTTTGTGGTGGTATGAAAAGATTTACGCATTGTGCCAAAATACAGCAATAAAAATAATCCGGAAGAAAATCTGGTGGTCGGTAAAAATTGACACAACTGATGATGTCATATTTTTCGAATTCTTTCGCATGACAGATGAAAAAAAATGCTAAAACTTTAGTATTCAGAGGTGGAGTCCTCGAGGACGTCCTTGGCCTCGAGGACACATTTTGAAGTCTTTGGCCTTGGCCTCGAAGCCTCAAGTCCTTGGCCTCGAAACCTTAAGTCCTCGAAAACTGCCCTGTCCTCGGCTCGAGGACAGCACTATTTTTGAACCGTTGAAATTTTGTTGGAAAACGCCAGAAACCTCGCGGAAAATTTGCAAATACCTTTTTTTTTCCGCAATTGGAGCATAGGCTTAGCCAAGCGGGCTTCCCCCCAATTGAAATTTCACCAATGACAAAAACGTGACAAAAAAGCCTATTGTTTCTTCAGTTTCAGTTTCTTTTTAGCATTTTTCGCTTACACTAGTAGCGAACAACAATATTGAAGACCTGGGCCCCGGGACCCTCTCAAATCAATTTTTGCCAGCCAATTTAAACGTGTAACCTGGAAGAAATGGAGAGTTTTCGTCCTAAAAGTTGCTATCTCAGGATCACATCTAGCCTTTTTACGAACGTAATGCATTAACCAAGGCCGGATTTACCACAATATGGCACAGTACCAGCTAAGGGCCCTGAGCTCAAATCTTAAGACTTTTTATGGTCTTCAACTACATTTGGCAGAACGATGTTACGAAAATCTCCAAAGTGCCAGGGGCCCAGTGCGATGGAAATCCAGCCCGGCAATAATATGGTCAGTAGCATAGCCAGGGGGTCGTAGCCCCCCCCCCCACCCCATTGACCAGACAACCAAAATGCAGAATAAGAAAAACACCACGTTTTTAGCTCTTTTGAGACTGTCTTTTTTGCTGGAATTGTCTAAAAAGTGATTTAAAGCATCTTTTGAAACATATATTCAGAGGGGGGCTAATTTGTTAAAAATTAAAGTCACAAATCAATGAAAGCTTTAAAAAATGCCCAAAAATAAGCAATCAAAGTTGATCGCTAGTGTAAAAACGCCAAACATAGGTTTTAGCAACAAATATATTATAAACTCAGGAATAAGGGTGGGGGGGTATTCATTGTCAGGTAATTATCAATCACTTCTCTCAAATATCTTTCCATTAGCCCCCTTCCCCCCAATTATTTTTCTTTATAAAATACAGACAAAATAGATTACTCTGTGTAAGTTTTATTGAATAATAGGATTTTATGATTTATCAGCATGTAAACAAGAGAACTGCAATGTTATCATTAGCCACTTCCCATTAATGCAATTAATACATTAATTAATACAATAATTAATGCATTAACATATTGCCCATTAATGCAACCAGTTAAATCATGCTGTGCTGCCAATTTCTATGCCGCGTTTTAAAAGCATTATTTTTTATTAAAATAGCTCAAAAATTAAGTTATTTTTGCAAAAAATGCAAAATTTGCGAGTGCTGGGGGCTGCGCCCCCACACCCCCAAAACACCCCCCATTGCGAATTTCTGGCTACGCGCCTGAACATGGTTAGTAAGCGTAACCATCTATTGTACTATTTTTCAATAACAATTCATTAATTCACTTCCACCTCGCCAGTTTTTACGCACAAAATACTTTTAAAAAAAATTAGCCATGGAAAATGCTGATTGAACAAATCGTTGAACTTCAATTGAGGGGGCCTGGGCCCCTTGGCCTAACATGCACTTCTATAACTGGTTATTGTCATGACAAAGCAAAAATCTCTAAGCAACATTTTCAAGTGGGTTTTCATTTACTGCTAAAATGTTGCACGAGACAATGCACCTTACTTCCCTTTACCTGGACCAAATCACGTACAATTAAACTTTAATTCCAAAATGCAAGATGTTAAACGTGTTTTGAACTTTAATGGCAACTAGAAGGAGGATTAAACAATTTAATTTTTTTAATTGGCTATCACATGTAAAAAATCTAGTGCTTTCAAATGACTCTAAACATGTGCGAAGTGTGATTCAATGGCATTAAATTAGTTTTTTTTTTCCAAAAACCTACAAAAAATCGCCCAAAAGCTGCTGCTATTTGCACTTTTCAACTATATTAGTTGAAACCCTCTCTGCAAAATCCTGGTTAAGTGCCAACAGGCAAATTTTTGATGACGTCATTGCATGTGATTTGTGGTTTAGGCCTCTCCAATCAAAAATTGTGGCTATGCCTATAAATTGGAAATTGCCTGAAAAACTTTTTTGAAGACCTTTTTTTTTGCAAAACACTTGTGGCTGTGTCCTTGGCCTCGAGCATTCCTGTCCTTGGCCCCGAGAGTGTCTGTCCTCAGAAAGCCTGTCCTTGGCCTTGGCCTCGGATTTTTTTTGTGTCCTTGGCCTTGGCCTCGAGCCTTGTGTCCTCGACTCCACCTCTGCTAGTATTGTAACAAACCGAATCACACCTTATATATCTTCGATATGATGTAAATACCAATAAGCTGTGACGCAGTTTATTACAATACTATACAGCATAATTATGGTTACCGTATACGAACATTATATTTACAATTTAGCTATAGCAGTAAAGAGTTCCACAACGTGGTGATTGCAAAATACCACTTTCTCTCAACTCGCTGTATGCAGCTTGACTCTTACTAGCCAGACTAAGGCAGAATCTACAAAAAAATTAAAAATGTCACGTTATATATATTGTAGTTAAGGTGACCAAGTAAACCAACTCGAAGCTTTTCCCGTGCATCACAGAAACAGAATAGTGAAGTACATAACTAGTAAGCATAACAGGCAGCTACTAGAGACCCAGTAACGATGGTCATCTATGCGGGGCTTACTTCTTACTTTTTGGTGTAGCAAATATCACCACCAAATTCTTCCTGGTTCACTAGAGTTTCACGGAGCTATATTGTGAGCACTGAGCAATGTATTTACGTTTCGTGTAAGCATGTATTGTTGCAAAGTTTTGTATTTTTGTGGTAGCGTCATGCTTTCATTCCGCCGAAAAAAGCGAGTAAACACACGATGCTTTGCAAATGGCTATGATAAACGACAGTCATCAGTCATCACAATGATTTATTGTTGCAATTTCGATTATAATTTCGTGATATACAATAGTTTATAGAACTATTCAGATGCGAACTCCACTGCTTAAAGCTTGTCATTCAGCCGTAAAAAAAATAGGCCATGCAGAAACACCCAAACTTGGTGAAGAACTGAGATGCCAGCTTGACTAATAAGACTGAAACACCATTTTACTGTCGCTGGATGCGACAAATTTTTAGTGAAAAATTAAATTGATATTGAAAATAAAAAACCCAAACTGAATTGGGCTCAATACTGTTACTGGTTATGTTAATAATCCAGACTTATGTCTTTTAACAGTTCCTAGCTACTAAACTAGTCACCAGTATTCCTCATGGGATGAGGTAAGACCTTACCGTAATCTCTAATTATGTTAATAAAATATATAGCTTAGTTTACAAGTAATACAAGAACACTAAAAAAGTAGTTGCCTACCAGTAACTACCTACCGGTGCTTTACTGTTTAATGTATTGACTTACCGGTACTTGCTATTATACATTTCTCTTCAAAATGTTCTTCACATCTGACGTATCAGATATGGAAGCTCGATTTTTGCGTAGTAGTAATTTGACATGGGCATGATCTCTTTTCAAGTATTAAATAACTCTTTCCAAATCTTCAGCCCATTTTTTTTGTTTTTTTTTGCTTAAAAATTCTTGTTAGGAAGAGAAAATAAGAGATGTTTTGATGAGAAATTACTGGAATTGTTACAACACAGAATGCAACAAGTTTTAGTCATTTTCAAATACCATTAGACAGGTAGGTCCTAACCTGCAAACAGAGATGTCATTGAACATTACTACCACTACCAGTCAGCTAAACAGCAAAACCTAAGCGGTTTTACTACCCTATTTTTAATACCTTTGGTCCAAAACGTAATAATTGCTCATTCATTCATACATCACTACTGCCACCAACAGTAACCTAGCTACTTTTTATCATATCAAAGCCTACCTAATGTGCCTACGCTGCAAGGTACTACTGTAGTTAGTATCAAGTATCACTCAGCAACCGGTATACACTAAACAGTAGGGTACCCGTAATTGGACAGAAAGCAGCCAAGGTAGTGAGTCTGGAGTATAAATATGGCCAACTTCTAAGCTTTGTTAGCACTGCACTACGCTTGTGTTTCACAAACAATATTAATAGAGTCATAGACCACAATTGTCAATACCTACCAACCAACAGAAGTCCATAAAACCTGGGACTTCTGAACTTGGTACCAGTAAGTTGGGTAACATCCCTGATCTGAATAGGCTACCCTAAGCTATAAAATCAGCAACAACCTTAAACATATCGCTTTTACTCAAATGACATGAACATAAATACAGACTAGTTTACTACAAACACTATTCATGACCTTGCAGGTACATAATTAGCGCTTTAACCGATCTATGTTGGCACGCACGCCAATGGCTAGTACCAGAGAAAACCAGAAGAGTGGGGCTTGCAGTGAAGCGTGACTAAGCAGAGAATAAAATTGAGCGCATTTGCGGAGTTTCGGATCATCTAGTTTTATGTCATTGACTTAACAAATGATTACCTATTTTTTGGACTTTAAGACGCAGTATTAATGAATGGCCTTTATTGATCACCTTAAATAAAGCGCAACGGAATATATGACGCACTAAATAAGATGCTACTTGAAAATCTCAAAAAACTGTAAAAAAAACTCTGATGCTGAATTAAATCATGAAGAGACAAGGAGTAGAACCTATCTATACAAACGACACACCTTCAGTTTCTTTGAAATTTTGAGTATTTCAAGTGCGCCTTATGGTTCAAAAAATAGGTATATCATGCTGAAATTTATTTCTTAGTTTAAAATTTACCTGTAATAATATTGTCCTTGATAATTTAACATTACTATGTATGGTAGTTCAGAGGTCAAAAGTTTACCTGGCTAAGTTCACAGTTACTAGTAGGCTACCGGTAATTGAGATACCGGAAATAGGTGAGTTGAAGTAGAAATAGACTTTGTGAATTCATAATACTCTGATAATATCAAATCACAATTTAATCTACTGCATCAGTCGGCCTACTGGTATTACATTCAAGTTCATTTTCAAATGTGAACTGACCAGCAACTCTTTATTTGAATGCAATATACCGGTAGCCTACCGGTGATACTTAAGGTAGTTGTTCTTAGAGAATGCAATAGCATACCGGTACCGTATCTTATTTCGCATTGTACAACGTCGGACGAGAGTAATCGATGAACGGTATCGGTATATCATTCTGAACTAGACCTAAACTCTTTGCGTGTTTGGTAACAACTAGTAACTGTGCACTTAGCCAGGTAAACTTTTGACATTCTATTTGAATAAGATGATCATAATAATAGATTCTATTTGAATAAGCGGTAGGCCTAGTGATAGTTGGTGGTAGAATCTTTTTACTTTTGGTTCAAGCCTTCCCCCTCTTTGGTCAAATCCAACTTTTTCTTGAAGATTTTATTGCAGTGAAGCCAGATGGCGTTTAGCAGGGTTTAGTTGGCAAAATAATTTGCCATTTTGAGGAGAAAGGTTTTAGGCTTTGTGCCATGAAAATGACGACTGCCAGTAAAGATTTGCTAGAAATGCACTTCGCAGATCTCAGTTCAAAACCATTTTTCCCAAAACTTGTTGAATTTATGTTGTCTGGGCCAGTTGTGGTAATGGTTTGGGAAGGAAAAGGAGCAGTTAAAACTGATCGTAAAATGTTTGGAGAGACTAACCCTGCTGATTCTCTTCCTGGAACAATTCGTGGAGATTGTTGTATTGACATTGGGAGAAACCATAGGTGGGCAGTACCGCGGTACTTTTTTGGTACCGGTACCGTCGGTACTTTTGTGGTACCGGTACCGCCAAAAAATAGCAAAGTACCGCGGTACCGTACCGGTACTTTGTTTTTTTTTTATTTTTTAGTACGGATTTTAAGAACGTACCATTAAAAACTTGAAAGGTTGTAAAAATGCTTGCAAATAAATTGGATAAACAACCAATCTTTTTTCTTAATTTAGTGTTTAACTGTTGGTCTTACTCGCTACTACCACCGCAGGGACTTAGCTTTTGCAGTTTGCTGGCCGATTTGAAAAATTGACGTTTTCTTGCAATGGCAAAATAATGCATTACCAGTATTTATGTACCGGCGAAACAAAAGCAAAATCGCTAAGAAAAAATTGTTAGAGACGACTTACGCAATGAATACTCATTACATCAGGCGTGAATACAATAACGTAGCCAGGGGGCGCGGGGTGAATACATTGGCCTGCCGACCAAAATGCAGAATAAGAAAAATACTACCTTGTTAGCACTTCTGATACTGTCTTTTGCTCTAGAATAGATTCAAGAAATTATTTGAAGCATATTTTGAAATGTTTATTGAAGGGGGGAGGGAGCTAATTTGTCAAAATTAAAACTTATAAATCAGAAAAAAGACTATAAAGAATAGCCGAAAATTGGTAATCAAATTTTGTCGCTTTTTGAAAAATGCTCAACAACTTTTCTCGACCTTCCTTCGATTGGCCCCCATATATGCATACATCTTTCACTATAAAATTTAGCTGAAATAGATTACTTCTTGCGAGGTATACTAAACTACCGAAAGAAGATTTTATGATTTACCAACTTGTAAATAAGAGAACTGAAATTCTAGCAATAGCTACCTCCCACATAAACCATTTATGCAACTATTACGGTATAATGATTTTTTGCACTGCTAATTTTATGCCACGTATTAATAGCATTGATTTTTATCAAAATAGGCCTAAAATTGTTATTTTTGCCAAAAAAATAAAAATTTTCGAGAGCTGGGGATCCGCCCCTACACCCTATGCCTCCGGTGGCTGGGGGCCTTGCCCCCGACCCCAATTGCCTCCGGTGGTTGGGGGATCCGCCCCCAGACCCCCGCAACGTCCCCCCATTGCAAATTTTTGGTTACGGGCATGCTCGAAGAAAAATTTACTGCACGTTACTGCCGGCATCCATTTATATTAGCTTTTGACTCTAAATATGCCTGGAACGTTTGGCGAAGATGTTCTCATTCACAAACGGTGTATAATACGGCCAAAAGTATTTCACCCGGTAATACTTAAACAGAAAAATTATCTCAAAAATCCTTTCATCTGCACCAACCCCACTTTGGCTTTGGCCGCGATGAGGTTTTTTTCTTCCTAAACATTGTACGCTCTTCTAATAAGTTCTACAGGGCAAAACAACGCAATCTAATTTTTGTGCAAAATTGTCGAGTAAAAAACACGGTTTTGTCTCAGGAAATTTTTGGGTGCCACCTCCCCTGAAACCGCACAAATTAATCCCCAAGAAATCAATTTTTATGATTGCACCTCTTTTAGAACACCCGAAATTGAACACAACAAAAAATAAATACAGGGTGAGCCAAAAGTAGGCGGACGGCATATGGAATAGATTTATGCCTCAGTTACTTTAATTGAATTGTTCATTTTAACTTTGTTACAATTATGTTATTTGTGGTATATAATTATAATTTTAGTACTAAAATTTGTTTTAATTTTACCTGTTTTCTATTACTATGTTACACTTAATTTTTTTTTACTGTCCACCTACTTTTGGCTCACCCTGTATTTTAACGGCTTTAGCCAAAAAGCTAATTTTTTTTATAATAAGAAGAGACAAAGAATCTTCTTGAGAGTCCCCCAAAAGCGTGGCCAAAAGTGCCAAAGCTTTTTTGCGACAACTCTAATTGCATAATCTGTGTTCAACCCACACACTGGTTACGTTGTTGTGTCCTTGGATTGAGCGCTTTACGATGATTATCTCTGCTTGTGGCTTCGAACTAGCCAGAAATTTAGTGGTAAGAAATCGAAATTCACGGGACATTGGAAAACTAGAAACTCTTAAGCAGGTGCAAATTCCTCCAGGCACGAAGTAAATATCACAATGAAAGTGTGCGGATTGTCCAATAATTAGCGTCTAACGCTGTGTTGTGACAAGAGAATAAATATGCTATACCACAGCAACAAAAAATGCTGTAATTTTGAAATTGTTCTCATTACGGGGAAACAAAAGAATTTTTTAGAAGTCACCATTATCATGCGTCGTTCGTTTTAGGCTGGCAACTGGTAAGCTCCCATCTAGCTTTAAATAAGAAATGCAAAAAGTAACTGCAGCAACGAATCGACTAAACACAAATCAAAACAGTACACTTTGCCAAAAGTGCAATTTATCCCCCAATTTCTAAGTTTTGTGTAAATGTCACTTGTGCAATATTTGGGAGCTGATAATCGTCAGAGTATCCTTCAGTGTCAACTTACGTACGTGATGCTTTAGAGATGACTGCTGTTTGGTTATTATTGGGCACAAGATACTCTAAGTCTAGAACAATAAGTAGCCCGGTGACCGTAGTTTGTATAAGTTAGATACTTTATCGAGTCAATTTCATCACTAGCTAGTACTGTACTCACTATTGTAGTAATACTAATACTGCAACTGCTTACTATTCTACGGCAAACTTTCTCTAAAACGAACTGTAGGTCTACGGAGTTCGCACTAGTCGCGGAAACGAACCAAATTGCTAAAAGTGATGATTTACAATCCAGTAAACGAGGTTAATCAGTCCAATTTTTTTCTTTTAATTTTTTAAAAAAGTACCGCGGTACTACCGCGGTACTTTTAATTTGAAAGTACCGGTACCGGTATCGCGGTACTAATTTTAGCAAAGTACCGAGTACCGGTACCGCGGTACTTTTGCAAAGTACCGTGCCCACCTATGGGAGAAACATATGTCATGGATCTGACTCTGTGGAAACAGCGAAGAAAGAAATAGCTTTACGGTTAAAGAAGATGAACTTAACAATTATTGCTGTGCTAATAACTATTGGGTGTATGAATAAGAAGGCTACTTCAGCCTGACACTCAGCACTCTTTTGGAGTTTTGTGCCTACATAGCAGGATCTGACATTTGTAGTTTTTGTATTTTTGTGTACATAGTTGGATCTGACTTTTTTTTTTTGTTTCTGTACCTTTCTGTAAAAATTTATAATTACCAGTATATTGAAAGATACTTTTCACCTGTTTTTATTTTAAATTCAGAACAACTTTTTCTGCGTATTTTGTGGCTGATTCTAAATTTGCTATTTTGTCTAACTAGTGTAGAATCTTTCATTGGTTTGACTGCTTGATAATGCCAGTTAAATGTCCATGTGAAATATGTTTAAGACCTTGTAAAAGGAACCAGTGTGCTATTCAGTGTGATATATGTGATGGATGGATTTACCTCAAATGCACAGTCATTAGTTCCCTTAAATTTCACACTCTTTGTTCTGCTAATGAACCATACCTCTGCCAAAATTGTTACAGTGAATTGCTTCCTTTTCAAACCCTAGATGATAAGCAATTGTTAAATGAAATGAGAAATGATGACAAACTAAACTTTGATATTAATCACACAAATAATTCGTTTTTCCCAGCTAAATGCTTACAGGGAGACAACAAAATAAAAAGCTTACTAAATGATTTAAATTCTGGTTTGGTTGACTCAAAATACTGCTCACAGGCCGAAGACAATATTATTAACAAAAAGTGTAAATTTTCTTTGCTTTGCGTGAATATAAGAAGCTTAAATGCAAATTTTGATAAATTGAATGAACTTTTAACAAATTATGATATCTTACCTGATATCATTGCTATAAGTGAAACCAAACTTAAATTGTTACAGGTATACAATGCAAAGTTAAGTGGGTACCATTTTTACCACAAAGACACAACTACAAGATGGGGAGGAGTAGGATTGTTTATTAAGAAGTCTTTATCAATTTCAATTTGCAAGGAGTTTGATTTAAACATTCCTAACTGTGAAGATATGTGATATGTGGATTCAACTAGATTTAGGGAATAACAAAAAATGTATAGTGGGAGTAATTTACAGACACCCTAAACAGAAATTATCAGAGTTTTGCAAGAGTTTTGAATCAACCATTGAAAAATTGAATAGTAGAAAATTGATGTATTATATCGGAGGAGACTTCAAAGCAGATTTGTTGAAAAGTAACTCTGATATCAATATTAAAGATTTCATGAATTTAACATATAGCTTAGGCTGCATTCCCTTAATTACACACCCGACAAGAATAACCACTACAAGCTCAACTCTTTTAGATCATGTTTATACAAACAATGTAGTGGGTGAACACAAAAGTTTTATTTTGGTGGAAGATGTTAGTGATCACCTGCCAGTAATGGTGTGTTCTAATTTAAGCCTGCCCAAGAGTGAAAAATCAACTGTCACCCTAATGCGTGATACAAAAATTTTGAAGTAGAAAAATTTCTAGACAAATTAACTGAAGGAATGGAGCTATTAGGTGATATCAAAGAGGAATGCATTGACAACTACACTGAAAAGTTTATTGACATTTTTCATAAGACATTAAACATACATGCACCCTTAAAAAAACAAAGCAGAAAGGAAACAAAACTAAAAAACAAACCATGGTTATCCAAAGGAATCCTTATATCAATCCAGCAAAAAAATTTATTGTACAAAAGAGCCCTTAAATTAAATGATAGTAAAACATGGGCACAATACAAAGTCTATAGAAATAAACTGACTCATATTAAGGAATATGCAAAACGACTTTACACTAAAAATTTAGTGAATGATAATAAGCATGACACCTCGTCGCTTTGGAAAAGTATAAATAAAATTATTCACTTGAAAAATGTGAAGAAAAATAACATTCCTAATAAAATGTATGCTTCCAAAAGTGAAAGTGCACAAGTTCCACAGGCCATCAGTAACTTGTTCAATAAATAATTCATAGAGATAGGAGTTAACCTTGCATCTACAATCGAAACACCAGCTATAATTGATGGCAAATTTAATGCCACATCTTTGATTCAGAGTAGTTGCAATTCGTTTTTTCTAGAACCAATAGTTGAAGAAGAAGTAGTAAATAACATCAGAGCTATGAATCCATCAAAAAGTACAGGAAGACATGGAATTCTTGCAAAGTATATAAAAATGTCAGGCTCTGTTATAGCTCCAGTTCTAACTAACATTTTTAATGCATGCATATCAACAGGATATTTTCCAAAAGTGTTAAAAACCGCTGAAGTTGTTCCAATTTTCAAAAAAGGCGAACGAGAGTTGTGCAGTAATTATCGCCCTATTTCTATTTTAAATCCTTTTGCCAAACTATTTGAAAAGTGTCTGCTTGATCAACTAAACAATTATTTTGTGAGCAATAATTTGATTAGTCCAAACCAGTATGGTTTTAAGAAAAATTGCTCAACAAATGAAGCTGTTTTAGATATTTACAATAAGCTACTTGACAATGTATATAAAAAGCTCATTACATGTTCTATTTTCTTAGATTTAAGAAAAGCATATGGTACCATCAATCACACAATACTGATCAAGAAACTAGAAAAGTATGGAATTACCGGATTACCATTACAGTTACTAGCAAGTTACCTGACGGACCGTCAACAGCATACAATTGTAAATCAATGTAAATCCAAGTCAAGAGATGTTATTTGCGGTATTCCTCAGGGATCAACTCTAGGTCCGTTGTTATTTAATATTTATATCAATCATCTACCACTTGCCTCAAATTCCACAATTCATCTTTTTGCAGATGATACAAACCTTACTCTCTCCCATTCTAATGTTTCAACACTGCAACAAAATATTAATGATGAATTAGTCAATTTAAGCAATTGGTTCAAGGTGAATAAATTATCAATTAACTTTAATAAAACTGAGTTTATGGTAGTGACAACAAAACAAAATAAACCTGAACTCAAAGTATCAATAGATAATAATCCAATCAAGCAATCACATCACATAAAGTATCTTGGTGTTCTCATAGACGACAATTTAAACTGGAAACAACAAATCAAGGAACAATGTTCAAAGGTAGCAAAGGGATCTTGGGCCCTTAATCAATTAAAACACTTTGTAGATGAGCAAACCTTAAGATCTGTTTACCACTGCCTCATATACTCAAGGATATTTACTCTCTGGAAACTGAAGGAAACTTAACTCTGGAAACTTTACTCTCTGGAAAGGCGGAATATCTCAATTCTTTTCCATTTAACTTTCCCACGCGCCCCTAGATCCGGGTTTGGGTGCTTTCGGTAGCCTACAGGTTTTTTTTTTGTATTGCTTTTGCAGTTCACGTTTTGTTTATGTTTTATGTTTCATTTTTCACGAAGTAAAATACCAAGTTCAACGTTTGTTTCAGATGTCGGTAGTTTTTGTCTCCCATTATTGTGTGGTGTGTTTACCTGATTTAAGTTGCTTGTGTTTCAATTATTTTAGGTTTGTGTTGTTTGATTTTGCAATATTTGCTTTTTGCAATTGCGTCATTTGGTTAATCTGAAACCTGTTGATTTTGCTGCTTTCTCTATCTAGCTTTTACGTTTTGTCAAATATTTATTATTTTGTTTTTGTTTTGGCGTTTGTTTTTGCTTCAACACAGTTTTATCTAATGCCAGTATTATTTTTGCTGGTGGTAGTGCATTATCAATATTTTAGCTTTGCTTTCTTTACTTATATTTTACTCGTATTTGTTAATACTACGCTTTTTGCTTAATCTTAGTTGAGTAACGAAATCGCGGCTTTGAAAAGTATTCCATGTCAGTTTTGGTCATGTTACATCTATTTTTTCTGACAACTTTTTTTAACTTTTCGCGTTCACCAGATTGAGTGTTGAGTTATTCGTGCGGCATTAATGAGCAATTGCGTTGAGTGAAGTGAAATCAGGGATACCTAGACAACGAAGGGATGCAAAGGCTTATTTTACGCCTAACATTAAAAGTGCTAAGCTTTCGTGATGCACTTTAGAAATGGTGTTCTTTTTCTTTTAGTACATGATTACTGCACCAACTCAGCTTGGATGATTTCCTAATGCTACGAATTTGTTGTTCCTTTCTTTTGAATAATGAAATTGTAATCTTTTGTGAAATAATCGGATTATCATCAGTAGTTGCCATTAATCCGGTTATTGCTCAAAAATCGTTTACAGCAAAAGCACTGAACAAAACCGAAAAGCAAACTGGTAGATCGATGATATCCCGTAAAATTTGCGTACTTTGTGGTCGTAGAGAAAAGCGTGTATCCTTGGTTAATACTAATGATACAGTCATTATAATCAATGACAAAAAATTGCACGGAAATAAACGTTGAGTGGCAACTAATTTGGGATCGATGTCGCTCCCTGTACGATATGCAACCAGCAATATGTGGGACAAGCATTTTCAAGTTTTTCTGCGAGGTGAACACAGCACAGACACGTCTGGCAAACTTGCCTCAACAATGAGAATCAACAACGAGAGAACAAAGTTGCCCTGGTCCATGACTACTATGATAAACATCATAATATAATCTGGATTACTGCAAAACCTGCTACAATACTGTACAATTTGTAGAATAAGTGTACCCGAGACACTTGGACATTCGTGAAAATTTTTAGATTACCAAAATCAACGCGAAACTGAATATAAATAACACCTCAACGCTTAAATTCAAATAACTCTGTCAATTTGGAATCTGACCCGGTTTTGGTGCTGTTTTGAATTGTACTGCGTTTTTCTCCGCTGGCCTGTTGTTACCTTTGGTCTGGTCTGCGTTACCTTGGTCTCACCTACAACACAGAATAGATAATTTATCTATTCTGTGTTGTAGGTGAGTGGTTCAGATTTAGATGCCGACAAGCGGTTGTATGCGAGACTGAGATAGCTTTTGGTTCCATGTAATTCATAGTGAAGTGTCTGTAGTTTTTCGTACTTTTTTGTTTTGCAGAATGAGGATGCGTTTTTAATCACGAAATTATTTCTGCCAAAAGCGTAGTTTTGGCCATTGATTGAAGCCTAGCACCACCCTAGACAGGTGTTTTAACAATATTGCATAAAAGCAAATAAATTATAATCACGTTATTAGCTTTTCTAACGCCAAGCGTGAAAGAAGCTTTCGCATCCCCTTGTTGTCTTGGTATCCCTGAGAAAATTTTCGCCGAAATACGCTAATTTGAGTATGGTATAATAGTCATATAGTTTAGTCTTTTTTTTGAAGATGGTCAAGGATTGGCTGATTGGGTAAAGAAACCAGGAAGGAAATCATTTTCATCGAACAGTTACTAGCAGAGGTGGAGTCCTCGAGGACACATTTTGAAGTCCTTGGCCTTGGCTTAGAAGCCTCAAGTCCTTGACCTAGGCCTTGGCCTCGAAGCCTCAAGTCCTCGAAAATTGCCCTGTCGTTAGCTCGAGGACAGCACTATTTTTTGAACTGTTGAAATTTCGTTGGTAAACGACAGAAACCTCGCAGAAAATTTGAGAACACTTTTTTTGTTTTCCTCACTGGGAGCATAGGCGTATGCAAGGGGAGGAGGGGAAGGCCCCCCCCCAATTGAAATTTCACCTATGACAAAATTGTGACAAAAAAAACTATTGTTTCTTCAGTTTCAGTTTCTTTTAAGCATTTTTCGCTGACAACAGTATAATTAATAAACAATATTAAAGACCAGGAGCGCCTGGTCCCCCTCAATTTAATTTTTGCCAGCCAATTTAAACGTGTAACCTGGAAGAAATGGAGAGTTTTTGTCCTACAATTTGTTATTTCAGGCCCACATCTAGCCTTTTTGTGAACGTAATGCATTAATCAGGGCTGGATTTACCACAATATGACGCAGTACCAGCTAGGGGCCCCGAGCTGAAATCGTTCGACTTTTTTTGGTCTTCACCTATGTTTGGCAGAAAGATGTTGCGAAAATCTCCAAAGTGCCAGGGGCCTAGCGCGATGTAAATCCGGCCCGGCAATAACATGGTTAGTAGACGTAGCCATCTGTTGTACCATTTTTCAAAAACATTTCAGTATTTCACCTCCAACCTCGCCGGTTTTACGCACAAAATACTTTTTAAAAAAATTAGCCATGGAAAATGCTTATTGAACGAATCATTGAATTTCAATTGAGGGGGCCTGGGCCTCCTGGTGAACATGTGCTCCTATAACTGGTTATTTTCATGACAAAACAAAAATCTTCGAGTGGATTACTATTTACTGCTAAAATGTAGGCAGAGACAATGCACCTTACTTCTCCCTACCTGGACCAAATCACTTACAATTAAACTTTAACTCCAAAATTCAAGATGTTAAACGTGTTTTGGACCTAAATTGCAAGTAAAAGGAGAATTAAACAATTTGATTTTTTCAATTGGCTTTCAAATGTCGAAAATCTAGTGCTTTCAAATGGCTCTGAATACTCGCGAAATGTGATCCAGTGGCATTAACATAGCTTTTTTTTCAAAAAATTACAAAAAATCGCCCAACGGCTGGGGGCTTGGCCCCCAGACCCCAAAAGCCTCCGGCGGCAGGGGGCCCTGCCCCCAACCCCCCTGTCTGTGATACATTTGAGTGACACTAGCTTCCTCAACACGTTCCCAACGTTAGATATTTGCATTTTTCAACTATTAGTTTAAGCCCTCTTTCTTTGCAAAATCCTGGTTACGTGCAAACAGGCAACAACGATTTCAGATCTTCCATCCTACGAAAGCTTTGTCCCACAAGTACTTTCTCTTTGGAAAAATTTTTGTCACGTCATTTCATGTGATTTGTGGTTTAGGCCTACCCCAATCAAAATTCTGGGTACGCCAATGAATTGGAGATCGCCTGAAAAAAATTTTGAAGACCTTTTTTTTTTGAGAACGCTTTCGCCTGTGTCCGTGATCCTTGGCCTTGAGCATTACATTCCTTGGCCTCGAGAGGTTCTGTCCTCGGAAAGGACGTGTCCTCGGCCTCGGATTTTTTTGTGTCCTTGGCCTTGGCCTCGAGCCTTGTGTCCTCGACTCCACCTCTAATTACTAGTCTTGCCCTTTGTATAAAAACCGTTCGAATCTTTTCGTCATCTCACGAAGATATTCCAACTGACGAAAAACAAATTAGAAAATTGAGAGAAACATAAATTTTGCTTGTTTTATAAAGTTACTTATTTTTGATGAATTTTTATTGTTTTCGTGTGAAAAGTTTTTCAACAAAGCGCCTTTCAATTTGCATTGTGATTAGTGTTTATCGTTTTGAAATTCGTGTTTGATTTCATAAAGTTTTGAGGTCACGTATATATTAAGAATTTGAATCACGGGTTTGCATTGCAATCATTTTTGTTTTTTGGCTAACATTGAAATTCAGCAATCCACATCAATAAACACGGTAGTGACAATAACTTTTTAACACTCCGATTCATTCGGTGTAGTGAATATTTTTAGGAAATTTCAGTTGGTAATTAACTTTTATTTTTCAACACCAGTGGTAGTCATTTTGTCCTAGGCAAGTCAGGCAGCTGACCGGCGCAACCCATTTTTTCTCGCTCTAATCCTCTAGGCCCCCCACACATGATTTTAATTACTGCGGCTACATGAGCCTCCCCAAGTTTTTGATGTGTGCTTAGTGCTTCTTTTCTTCAGTCTTAGCAATTCCAGTAAAACTTTGAGGGTCCTGTCAATCATTTCTATTTTTGGTCCTCTCCAAGGGTTGAAGTCTTACAGCCATATTCCGTTTATTTGCTTTTTTTTCCTTCCCGTGTTTTAGCATTTGATCAAATCAGCTTAGCTTAATGGTGCCAATACTTAAACGCGGGCTGACGGTTTTGGAAATTATATTCTATCACTAAACCTTTTACTACTTCCAACTCATGATTGAAAGTTTTCCCATTGTGACACCCCAAATTTTGTCTTATTTTATCTTTCTTTTACATGTATTCTGAAAATTTCCTATGTCTAATTTTAGAGATAAAATTTTGGAATCTCGAGACCCCGTTTGAGGTTTGCTTCCTAATGTTATATCATCATAATAGGGGTGTAACATGTTCTTTTCAGTCTATCCTGAAAATTTCCAAAGTGAAACTTTAGAGATAAAAATTTAAATCTTGGATAACCTGGCACTTGAGGGGAACTCCGTAATGTGACACCCCTATTATTATAATAGGTGACAGCCTTAATATTATGATGATAAGGGCGTCACATTAGAAAGTTCCCATCAAACCGGTTCTTCAAGATTCAAAATTTTTATCTCTAATGTTAGACAGGGAAAATTTTTAGAATGGATGTAAAAGAAAGGTAAAGTATGAAAAAATTTGGGAGTGCCACAATGGGGAATCTTTCAATCATGGGTTGGAAGTAGTAAAAGGTTCAGTAATAAAATCTAATATCCAAAAATGTCAGCCTTGTTTAAGTACTGTTACCACTAAGAACTCCCCAATGTGATAACCTTTTTTATTATGTTTTACTTCTTTTTAGTACCTAGGCTATATCTATTCTGATAATTAGACCAATCTAACTTTAATGATTCTGAAATTCTAAGATTTATATTGCCTGTTTGGGGGTCCCCCCAACGTGGCGCCCCTGATTTCAAACGGACACCAATCCTTCGTGATATCTTCAATCGATCAAAGTTTAAACTCTCTGCGTTTTACAATTTAAAAAAAGATAGCAGAAGAAGACAAAGAATTGAACAAAGAAATAAGGAAAAACAACAAGAGTATACTCAAGTCGGCGGGTAAATGAGCATAACCAGCGCTTAAATTGTAAAGGGGACGAGGGGGGACGCTAGAGTTAGCGTCCCCCATCGAAATTTAGGTGTCCCCTCATCGAGATTTGAGCGCTGGATAATCAGACAAAAAAGACCTAATTTTCACGTAATTTTGGAGAAAAACCATTTGAGTTTTCGGTGGAGACCTTTTTTTTGGTCTTTACATAATTTTTGTGAAAAAACACTTCATTGTGACGAAAACCTTTTTTTTGGTGTTCATTCAATTTCGGCGACGGAATCACGTAATCTTCACTAAAGTACTTTTGAATGCCAAATGCGTTTGGTCAGGGCTGCAAAAGCGTCCCCCCTTGCAAAATTTTACAATTTAATTACTGAGCATAATCATAAATGAAGTGGTCAATAGTGTGTTCAAAAACATTTCGTCACCCTAATAAAAAAAATGTCTAAGTCGTTTTTTTCGGTTTTGAGAAAAACGAAAAAAAACTTTCTCATTTTTTAGTGAAATAACGTATTGTTACCAAAATCTGACAAAAATACTTTCAAATGATTATATCAACGATGATCCATGTGATTTTGCTTGAAAACATCCCACTCGATAGCAAAGTGACTTAGGCAAAAATAATAAAAAATTTTCTGTGACTTGGGCAAAAAAAAATTTTTTTTCTTGAATAGCATTGCTATTTTTCAGAGAGGGAGTCCTCGACGACGTCCTCGAAAACACATGAAGTCCTTGGCCTCCAAGCCAACAAGTCCTCGAAAATGCCGTGTTTGCGGTCGAGGACAGCACTATTTTTTGATTTGTAAAAAATGGGCCAAGGACATGACCTTTTTTCTTTCTTCGTCTTGGAGAACGCGCTAGACACCTCGCGGTAAATTTAAGAAGACCTTTTTTTTTGAAAACACTTGTGTCAACACGTTGTGTCCTTGGTCCTTGGCCTCGAGTATTCCTGTCCTTGGCCTCGAGAGGGTCGGTCCTTGGCTTCGAATTGTTTTGTGTCCTTGGCCTCGACCTCGAGCCTTGTGTCTTCGACTCCACCTCTTATTATTTCTTTAATATTCACTTGAATGGTAAAAGATTAGGCCTAACTAGTGCAGAGATGAACTGCAAGGAGGAACAAATTTCACGTTTTTTTTTTGTTGTGTTTTCTTTTGTACAGCAAAATTGTTTCAAGTATTTTTGAGTCGTTGACATCTTCTGAAGATAACTAAATTATAGAAACAAACTAAAACTGGAATTCCTTTTTATGAATATCATGGAACTGCAGCGATTAATTTTTATCCTGCTGTTGACCAAAGGCGCAGCCAGGATTTTATATTGGAGGGGCACAAATCACATGCTGTGACGTTATCAGAAATTTTCAAAAGAGAAAATTTGGGGGGAACAAAGATATCGTAAATCAAATACATCGTGGATCTTTTTGTGCAACAAAGAAGATGAGAAGCTGTGGCCTGGTTTGCCAAAAGTTAAAATATCTAAATTGGGAGACGTGTTCAATAAACTAGTATAACTCAATCGTTTCAAAGACGGGGGTCTGGGGGTGGAGCCTCCAGCTTCCGGAGGCTATGGAGGTCTAGGGGCGAAGCCCCCAACAGCTGGGAAATTTTGGGAAAAAGAAAGCTATTTTAATGCGATTGGATCACATTTCGCACGCGTTTAGAGCCATTTCAAAGAACTAGATTATTAACATTTAAAAGCCAAGTGAAAAAATTAAACAGTTCAATCCCCCTTTTACTCACAACTTTATTTAAGTGATTTGGCCCTAGTAGAGGGAAGTAAGGTTCATTGCCTCGTGCTATATTTTAGTGGTAAATAATAATCCACTCGAAGAAATTCCTTAGTGATGTTTGTTTTGTCATGAAAATAACCAATTGCAGGAGTGCATGTATGACCAAGGGTATATATGTAGCCAGGATTTTTGATTGGGGGGACCAAATCACAAGTAATGACGTCTTTAGAAATTTTTGAAAGAGGAACTTTTTGTGGGACAAAGATATTGTAGATGGGAAGATCAGAAGTCAAGGCCTGTGTGTTTACACGTAATCAGAATTTTCTATGGGAGAGGACTTAAACCAAAAATAAAAAGTGTAAATTGGGAGATGTGCTGAGTAAACTAGTGTAACTCAAGCCCATCACAGACGGGGGTCTGGGAGTGGTGTGGGGGCGAAGCTCCCAGCCGCTGTGCGCAATTTTTTGTAAAAAAAAAACTAGCTATTTTAATGCCATTGGATCATAATTCGCACGTGCTTAGTGCCATTTGAAAGAACTAGATTTTTAACATTTGAAAGCCCATAGAAAAATTAAAATGTTTAAGCCTTTTTATACTTTCAATTTAAGTCCAAAACACGTTTAAAATCTTGCATTTTGGGGTTACATTTTGTAAGTGATTGGGCCCAGGTAGGGGAAATTAAGGTACATTACCTCTTGCCGTATTTCAGCAGTAAATAATAATACACTTGAAGATTTTCCTTAGAGATTTTTGTTTTTTTTATAAAAAAAAAACAGTTGTAGGAGTACATGTACGAGTAAATGTATCATTGAATTTGAGTTTGAGGGGGCCCAGGCCCTCTCAATTCAAATTCAATGATTTGTTTAATGAGGATTTCTCCTTGCTATTTTTTTTTTCAAAAGTATTTTGTCGCATAAAAACTAACGAGATGAAAGTAGATTGTTATTTAAAAATGGTATAATAGATGGTTATGCCTACTAACGATGTTATTGCCCGGCCTGGATTTATATCGCGCGGGGCCCTTGGCACTTTGGAGATTTTCACAACTTTTTCGGCCTAATATAAGTGAATGCCAAAAAATATCTTACCATCTGAGCGGAGCCCCTGGCATTGTGCCATATTATGGTAAATCTGGCCCTAGTCATTGCATTACGTCCATAAAAAGGTTAGATTGCAAATTTTAGGTTAGCAAATTTTAGGTAGCAAATTTTAGGACAAAAACTCTCAATTTCTCCCGAGTTATACATTTTAATTGGTTAGCAAAAACTGAATTGAAGGGGGCCCGGGGCGTGTCTGGCGATATCGCGCAGACAAAATCTGACGTGAATCTTGCGCCGTGTAAATGACCTACGCGATTTGAGAAAGAAAAAAGGCAAAATGTCGATTCTCGCAGCTAAAAGTTGCCCGTGTAAATGCAGCTTTAATTACGGTAAAAGCAGTACAGACTATTTTGTACTATGAACACAATATCTTATGAAGTAAATTTTGAATAATCGAAGCCAGCGACTAGCAAAGCATTTGTGCATTGCGCTATGCATGGGCGACTCGTAAATTGCATACGATTTGCTGTTTATAAGAGCGCGACTTTGCCCTGGGACTATCGAGACGTTGAAATCGACCTAGTGTAAGTGATCACGGGCGAGAACGATTCTTGCATCGAGTCGCGCAAAATATAATCGGCATCACAAATCGGAGGTGTTACTTACACGGCAGCGATTCTTCCCAAATGCGATCGCGGCAAGCGAATCTCACCTTCTGAGAGTAACCACTCTGCGAGAGAGATTTTCACGCATAAAAAATCTTCGAATCGCGTTGCAAAAAAGTTGCCCGTGTAAATGCGGCTAAAAACTTTTAATTATCGAAAAAAAAGTTGCATATTATTGTACTCTGCTTCGCATCGCAGTTTCCTTGCATATATCTAAAATCACAGAAAGCCAATGATGCGATTGCCATCCCTTTATTGTTCTCTATTTGCTAAAGAGCTAGATAACAGGATTGATTGATTGATGCATCTTGATCCTCCTATCACAAGAAAGCGACGGTGGCGCTTTCTTTGGAACGAATCTGCACTCGCTTAGGACTAGACCATTTTCCAAGTTTTCCGGTTGACGTTTGACATCTTACCACGTAAATTTGCTGCTTGTTCGAAAACCACCAAGCAGAAATAATCATCGTTTTAAAGCGTCTTGTCCAAGGATGCAACAACGACGCCAGTGTGGGTGTTGAATCCGTTTCACGCGATCAGGGTATCGTAAAACGACACCTTTACCATCTCGGCCACGCTGCCGGCATCATAATTATCTCTATGATCTTTTAAGCGATCGCCGTTCTGGTGGCTCTTCTCTAGGCTTCGGCGCTGGTAGCCTTTACGCCAAAAGCACGCAAAACAATTCAACATTAAAACTCTGGCCTGCAAACCTCAAAACATCACAATTAAATTATTACCATAACTATCTTTGCCACGTTTGCTACTAATAGTGTAGTAGTTTATATAATAATGCGAACGGTTCTACAGGCCGCTTGAGTCCCTTGAAATTACAGTCCAAGTTGAGAAAAGTCGGTTGTACTGTAATTGCCAATATTTTGCCACATACTGTACTGTACATTACGTTTTATAGCCAACTGAAGTAAAAAGACAAAAAAAAAGGAATTACCATGAATAAATACGGTGACGTCACAAACAAAAAGACAATTACGGTGATGCAATCACTTGGTTTGACCCGACCGGGAATCGAACATAGAGCTACCATTTCAACCAGACGCTCTATCGACTCGAATCACTGATCGGTTGAAGATGGACAAAATTTGCTTCTAGAACCCCGTGTTTTTTGCGCTACGACTTGACCTTTAAAATATGATAATTTTCATTACTGCGACCGCATTTTATAATCTGTGAATTTGGACCACAATTTGGGTCCAAATTGAGAGATGAAACATTTAAAATCTTTTGGGGGCAAAAATATAAGCGCAATGTTCACTCAGCTACCGTATTAAAACTGTTGTACAAAAAGCCTCAGTGTAGATTGCTTCTCGAATAATGTATGGATGTTTAATGAACTACAACAGAGATGCAGAGCCTGTGGCTGTAAAAGAAAGCTTTTGCGGCTGTGAAATTGTACTTAAAAATACACGTTGTGGCGGTCGTGCATTGACTAAAATGCTTTGCTACGTAACTGTTAAGAAATAACTGGTAGGAACAGTTTTTGCTGCCTTGAAATCGTCCAACTCCCGGTCACACAATACTTAAAATACCACAGAAAAATTAAGCTAGCTATATTTCATATCCTATTACATTTTGGGGGGTGTCATTTCTATTCCATTTTGTTCGTGTCACATACTCTAAAGCTAAAAAATCTGCAACACCCTATTGAAATACAGGAGCTTTAGCTACACGGCTGTTTAGGCATTTTTTTTTTCTTTTATTTTCGTTGCTAAACAACACGTCTTTTAAATAGAAATTGAACAAAAATATTGATAGTCTCAGAACTGAGTAATTTTTGTTGAAATACATAAAACATTTTTAAACTCTGGAGGCCCAGTATCCCAAACTCTCTTAATTGCCACAGGCAGCTATTATTTACTCCCAGTATTTGTGGCGACTGGGAGCTCTGCTCCCAGCTTTTCTGATCCATCTTTACTGCATGCTCCCCTGTATAAAATTCCTGCCAACGCCATGACCGGACGTACATTACTCCTAAAACTGTTATTTTCAAGACAAAACAAAAATTTCCAAGGCAAATCGTAACTTGTGTTATTATTTATTGATTAAAATATTGCAGGAGGCAATTTATCTTGTTTCTCCTCATCTGGACCAAGTTACTTACAAAACTTAACTCAAAAATGCAAAGTTTTAAACGTGTATTGGACTTGTAAGTCAAGGGAGGTTTGAACAATTTAATTTTTTCAATTAGCTTTCAAATCTTAGGTATTTAGTTCTTTCAAATGGCTTTAAAATAGCCATTTTTCCAAAAATTACCCAGCGGCTGGGGGTTCCGTGTCTAGACCCTCGTCTGGGATACGTTTTACGAGTTACACAAGTTTGTTTATCACGTACCTCAATTGAAACATTTTTAATGAAATAACAAAAAAACTTTGGGTTTAAGTCCCTCCCCTCAGCAAAATCCCGGTTACGCGCCTACCCAAGCACCTGCTTCTGATCCCCATTTTACGGAATCTTTGACTCAAAAATTTTTTTTTGGAAAATTTCTGGTGGCGTCATTACATGTGATTTGCAATACGCCCCCCCCCCCCCCAATCAAAAATCCTGGCTATGCCTATGTTCAAGTTTATCCAAAATATTGAGCGTTGTTAAAATCAAATTTGCAACTAATTCAGTATGGATACTTTCAATGGATAGTGCCTTAAACTTACTTCACAAATACTGTATTTGCAAAAAAATCAGTTTTAGTTTTATTAAAGCTCCCTGCATTTACCAAGTTATTTACAGTGCCCAACAGTTTTTCCTAGCATCGTCAAAATCGAAATACCGATGTTGTTTAGAAAAAGTCACCAAAAAGTTTCCATATTTCGGAGCTACTACTCATCTTCTGCCCAAAAGCTTGTTCAACTTATTTGAAAATTCAGTCAAAAACATTAGTTTATTTTCATAATTTAGTTTTTCATATTATATTTTTGACATTTCACAGAGCAAAAAAGATCCACTTCAATGACCTTGTTTAGTGAAAGAACGAGTTAAAATGTCTTCGGTTTTGCTGTGTATCTTAACCTAGCAAAGTCAGATTAATGTAATGAAATCATCGCTTGAATATACTTGTATTTGCAATAAATACAGAAAAATAAGCTGCTTTCATAAATTAAACTTGACCACGACGAGAAAAAATTTAACTCGCCTTTGATTTTTATATTTTGAAAGATGTTTATTTATATATTTATATTTTATTTATATATTATATTTATATATTTTTTATATTTATATTTTTTACATTTATATTTATATTTTTGATTTTTATATTTATATTTTTGATTTTTATATTTATATTTAACCTTTGATTTTTATATTTTGTATGTTTGTTGAGGAAAGAATAATACAAAAAAACTAAATAGACTCAAAACGCTGAAATTAAATATGTCTCCTTTTGCCAAATCACTGCAAAAAAAAAAAGAATTCCCAGTCCCCAAAATTATAATTTCATTAGGTATGCAAATTTTGTCAAAAAGGAACATCAACACCTTTGATAACTTTGACTTAAAATATTATACTAAATTTTACACTCTAAAAAAAAAATGAGTGAATTACGAGTGAAAAAATCATCCAGTATTTTAAAGATTCATTTTCATACTAAATCTTTTTAATGATTCACTAAAACGAATCTTTTGAAAGGTTCACCTCATTAAGTCTTTTGAAAGAATCTAAGAAACAAATCTTTAGAAAGATTTGAATGTATGCTAAGATGAATCTTTTTAAAGATTCAGGCGCGACTCTTGGTCGAGCGGTAATTGCGCTCAGCTGTGGTACTGTACCTCGAGCTGTAAACGATATTGCAAACGGCTACAACCTCGTTTCGTCATTTCTTTACGCAACAGTTGGGTCTTCCTCACGCATTGACGCAGAAATTGGTATGCTTAAAAGAAAACCATCATTTGCAATCACAAGCACAACGGTTAAAATTTCGGCGATATAAAGTTGTACAAAAACGAAGGGAAATGAGCGTTTCCGTGCGAAACGTGAAATAAAGCATCTTCAATATGCTAGACGAGACAACAAACAACAATCTTGCATGCTGTTTCACGAAATTTATTGATAATTTTCATTAGGCATACAGGCAGTGTCACAATCCTAACTTACTAATAATGGTATCCTCCTGCAGCTACTAGCAAGACACCTGCGATGAAGCTACAACAACGAACTTGAAAACGTTTAGCACTACAGCGTTGCTTTGACACCTTGCAATAAAATTCCACTTGGCGCTTTTTCAAAATTACCAATCAGTGATACTGCAATAATCGCAATGTGCTTTTTCCGATGATGCAATAACGTAACCATTCAGCTGGAAACTGAACCATGACCTTCGTCATAACAATCAGTTTTGTCTATTCAACAACAATGCCTTAAAGATTTTCCAGATAGTACATGGTTGCAGTCCAAATCGCACGTTAAAAAAATTCGTAAATTTTGACTTTTGATATCCAGGGAAACTTAAATCAATTTTCGAGGAGTGCACGCACCCTCTGGTTTTATAACTCGAAAACCAAAGCAAATAGAAACAAGATGTTGGTGTCGAATGGTTCATAAAACCCCGTTTTTTTTCTCTAGTCTTTTATACATTAATAATTTGTAACTGCAACAGAAAATGAGTCATTTTTTAAAAATCGAAACAACCATCTTCTTCATTGTTGGCTTTCGAGCACGACAGTCAATGATTATTTTAATTTTTTAAAAATAACTCGTGTTCTGTTGCAGCTTTTTCTCATTAAGGTGTTAAAAACAGATTGGAAACCGGGTCTTCCGTATCGTTTGACACCAATATCTTGCATGCCTTGCGTTTTTGAATTATGAAAACTTGGGGTATGCCAACTCTCCTCCCCAGGGTTGAAACATCAATATTTACGAAAAATTTTTGCACTGGTTTTCTATGCCAAATTTTCTTCTGTACTCTACATAGACGCATGTGCATTCACAACAATACGAAAGTGATTATTTCACCGAAAAATTTTATCTAATTTTTTAATAATTCAAACCCAAATCTAACCCAAACTCAAATTCTTACTCTTAAACGAACCCCAAACCTAACTTTAACTCAAATCCACATCTTAAACCCTTAAAAAAAAGCAAATGAAAAAAGCGCGGATAAGTATTTCTCATTTTGGTTTTATTCTCTTCAACTTGAAAATTCCTGGTGAAATAGTCACTACCTAACAGTAAACACCCTAAAAAGCAGTCATGGCTGCGGACTTCCCAATTTTATCAAAATGCTACATGGTTAAAAAAAAAATTGTGAAGCTGCCTTAGCGATATCAATTAGAATTCCACATAACAAAGAAGAACGAATTACGAAACCAGAAAAGCACTACTTATGGGCTGATATCCAGCGACGCCAATAGTATTCGCATTGAGCATTTGGGCTTCTTGCCCCTAGTGAGCACTTCCAAAAAATTGTAAACGGGATCAACCGCGTCAAGTACGAAATTTCGAAAATCCAATGCGCACAAAACATTATGTCCAAAGCATATATGGCATCACTGCCCACGGGAATGGCATGACAGTCCAATATTAAAAAATATTTGTCAGGATTTAGCTGCCTCCCAGTCGCAACAAGATGTGGCTGATTCCTGCCACATGATTTGTTGAACGCATACTCTTCAACACTTTCTCCTTCCTACAACAACAAAAAAAAGATGTAAGAGTAACTGTGATAACAGATTAGTAGTAAAGCGACCATAATTGAGCATGTGACAATTCAAAGATGATGAGTCAGAATCGACTTTCTGCCAAAGCAACACTGCATTTGCCAGAAAAAGCAACCAGGTGTTTCGAAAACTTAGTCATTTTTCTAATCTTATGCCGTCATTCAGTCAATTTGTGCTTAAAAATTTCACTTTAGCAAGAACAATTGCTTCTACTCTACTGATAAAAGCACTAATGCGCTATGGCAATTTGATGTAAAGAATATCAGTAACTAAGAAAAAAAACTTACTCCTCTGAAAAAAAAACACAGCATATGCTTTTGATGCTTCCTTTTTGCTGACGTTGATAGGAGGCAGCAAACGTTCCCAGCATTTGATGACTTTCAAATTGTCTGAAAAAAATTCTCAATTTGTACATTGGTGCATATGTCATATTTATATTATAGAAGCTAAGAAATAAAAAGTTGGTTACTAGATAACAAATTTTAAGTGAAGGTGCTCTCCACTAGGAACATAGAGCTATAGTTAACCTTATAAAACAAGGTCACTGTTCCACCTTCTTAGGGTATTTGATTGTTGTGTGAAAACTGAAAAGCTAACAAACGAAACACAGCCTGATTGCAATTACAAAGAATGGTTGCATCTACTTTGCCCTAAATTACAGCATCAATTATAAACAAACAGAGCAGTTTTTCAAGCAAAAACATTAAACACGTCTAGTCACTGATGTATTAATAAAGGCAGCAATAGCAGAGAAATCGAATCAAGCAAGCCTTTGAAATAATATCAATAGGATATAACACAAATCTTAAGCGGCAGAACACAATAGAAAAGCAAAATAATCCGACTCTTATCTTACCATCAACATATTTCATTTGAAAGCTAAACGATTGTCCAAGATCCCAAATCTTTGCAATAAACGGCTTTAAAACTTCACCTATACCTTGGAATTGCGGATACAGCATTTTCATTTCTTGTTCCATCTAAAAACAAAAACAGAAAACTTCAATAGAAATTACCTAAAGCATGTTTGGTTTATGGCTGGGTGTAGGATACATCTATGCGTAATTGATTTGACGAGACAGTGACTACCATAGCATTACTAGTAATGTCGATTGCTGTTCTTCCGGTAAATATTGACTAAGAGTTTTCCACGCTTTTTATCGCATAAAAAACCTTAAAAACTGTCAACGTTTCGTGTAACACTACGGCTACACTTCATCAGGGCGAATAACATGACATGGGTATTTGGGCAAACAAACTTCAACAGAGCGAGGAGAAAAACGCACCTCAGTACGAAAAAAGCACTTGGTTTAACTTGCAATAAAAAGCATGGTAAACTCTTGGCCAATATTTACCAATACAGCAGCAATCGACATTATGATATTACTTGGTAGCAACAGAACAAAATACCATTACTAGTTTATTAATTTTTACGAATTAAACAACTTGTTTGCTGGTAAAATGAAAATGTATTTAATAACATCAAAAACTTTTAAAAATGCACTTAATCAAAAATCAATATTAATTACACTGGTAAACACATAGCCGTATTTGAAATGTTGAAAACTCTTTTCCATAGATTTTCGAATAGCATTACAAAGTCTAATAAAAACGAAACAGATTAGATTGAAGGGCACGCTAAGATTAAAAACAATATAAAAAATAATATGCTGCATCTTACCACAGCATCCCTTCACCAACATCTGCAAATCGTGGATATCGCTGCAATACTGCTGTTGGGCGATCACGATCAATACACCTTCTTTGAAAGCTAAACGTTTGCTCCATAGCAGCAACAATTCGTGGCATATTATGCTGCCATGGCATTGCAGTTTGCATCCACTCAATCTATGAATATCATAATGTTATGTTTTATGCTTACTTGGTTTATCATACCAAAAAACTGTTTGAATAAACGCCACCAATAACAAATTCACTAAACAACACTGTTTAACATGGATCATATATGCACAGAGCTTCGCATTAATTCACATAAAAATTTTATAAAAATGGCAACATAAATGAGTCAAGAATCAACTGAGGATGTTCAACTCAATGAACATAATAGAAATGGAGAGATGAGGGAGACTGGGAAGTGTGCTTGCGCTAATCGATTCTCAAGCCACCAAAATACTTGTCAATGCAGGCGGCTTGCAGCCGTAACACCATGGCATTAACATAAAACGCAATAACTTCAAAAAGATTACCTTATCTTTGATATCATTCAGCTCAGTGACAGAATCTCCATCCAAAGTTGATGAAGTACAGGGCGAATCGTCGGATGTATCGCTACCTCACACTTTAGCTCTTTTCTTGTAGGATTTTTTAGACAAAGTTGAAGTCCTCCTCAAAGTTTTAAGTTGAGTTTCTATGTATCCTGATCTAGTTCGTTCATCAAAATAGTGTTCCTAAGTACATATACAAAAACAGTACTTTAATACAATCAAGAGCCTGACAAAAATTACTCTACTGATTCTGGATTGCACGAGTGTATATCATCCATCATTACAGCCATGCAAGCACAAAACACTTAAAAAAAAAACAATAATAATGTCCAACTTGTAGTATCATAACAATGTCTATAGTGCAAATGAATAAGCGACTTACATGACCTTTGCCATACTGGGATGGACCTTTTACAAAAGGAAATGTCTTTACATTTTGCCAATTCCAATTTTATATGTGTGAAAGGATAGCTGAAAATATAAAAATGCCATGTAGTAAATTGATAAGTATATACAATATATAGCAGGGTCCAGGAGTCACAACTGTTATAACGCTAACAGGATGTCTGTAGAAAAAATACAGGGCTGCACTTAATAAAGTAACCATATACACTAACTTGGGCATAGAGAATATTTTAGCTTGCAAAAACTAATGCACTATGTTACTATTCGTTTAAATCAAAAGTTGTAATAAAAAACTAAAATTTAACTTTTGGAAATTTGTGGCATCAGCTATCCTCAGATTAGGCTTTATATTGGTGAAGCAATTACTGACAAAAACCACTAGCAATGGGCGCAACGAAATCAATATATCTAAAAGCACGAAACTCCAGATCGACTAAAACCAGAAATGTTAAAAGCTGGAATATATATATATTTTGCTGAAAGGCATCATCAGCATTCTAAGCAAAGTCCTTATTCAATAAATATGCATAATTGAATAAAGACTTAGCCTAGAATACTGATGATGCCTTTCAGTAAAATATATATGTATTCTAGCTTTTAACATTCATAGTTTTAGTCGATCTGGAGTTTCGCGCTTTTAAACATAATAAAAAAAGTAAATATTGGAACAAATAGTAAGCTAAAGAGAACGTTACTCATTTCTATTTAGAGATCAAGTCAATTTACATAAGCATTGTAAGTCAACTGCGATGCATTTTTGATGTCACATCCGCGAAACTGATTGTTGGTCAATTGTCACTTTAAATATTAATTTTACAAAACACAGCATATAACCTGCCTTAAACAGTTAGCATAGATTGAGAAAAGGAAGAGCATATAGTATCAGTAATACACATAAAAACATCTTTTATAAGGCTATACGCTTAACGAAGAAAACTATATAATTAGGCAAGTTGTTGTCTATGGTCGCATTAACTGAAAGCCTATGTCAGGGCTGCCCAACTCGTGGCCTGCAGGCCACATTTGGCTGGCGAAGCTGTTTTGTGTGGCTCGCAATGTCTTTATGCGCGGTTGATTTCCTCATGGAAAGGCATACTTAGCAATTTCTGGCAAATAAAAAGGTCTAAACCAAAACCTTCTTCTGTTCGGTTTTCCCAAAATCAGTTTGGATTTGTGGCAAAGACCTTCTTTTTTTTTTTCGTCTTTACCTACTTTTTGGGATAGACTCCCATACTACTGACCGAAATCCGCACCGATTTGTAGCAAAGACCTTTATTTTTGTTTTTTTTGGTCTCCACTTACTTTTTGAGACAGATGCCCGTAATACTGGTTAAAGTGAGCACCGATTTTGTACAACAAACTTGCAATTATTTGGAGTTTAATCTTGAAAAAATGCATGTGGCCCGCAATAACTTTTCTCGCGTAAAGGTGGCCTGTACCAGCAAAAGGTTGGGCAGCCCTGGCCTATGTCAACACCATAATGACATCAAACAAATAATGCAAATCTCTATGTATGCCAACCACCTCAACACGAAGTATGCCCTTTTCTTATTGGGACATTTTAATGCAACTTGACATTGAACAGCTTGACGTAAAGTGGAAATTGGAACAGCTTGACATGGACAGTTGTAGTTTATTCATCCTTTGCAGAGAACAAATGACTAAAACTTTTATTACAGTGTACTACATTGAAGTTATTAAGTATGCTGGTCCCATATCTTATCCACTTTAATCCTTTAACATTATCTGTTATCAAAGTACATATTTGCAGCTAATTTGATTCTGAACGAACTTGAATAATCACGATTAGCAAAATATTATGAACCAAAATCATTAAAATAAGCTGCTCGGTAAATTTTAATTTGCAACTGAGCATAAGCAAAAAAGTAACTTGTCTGCCAAAGCATAACCTATTGGTAACAAGGCAAGGAAAAAATTGAAATAAATTACCCCCCATAAATCCTACCCAGACTTTACGTTACTTCGTTAGCACATCATGACATTGCTGACATGATTTTTAAGTTTTCAACAGCCTACAGTATTATTCTTTAACACTGAACAATCGAAGCTGAGAAGCGTAGGCTCACTGATTCAGAAAACCCGTGTCAGCAAAAATATCAGAACATCAAGAACCAGAAAATAACACTTATAACACAGTAACAGCATAAGACAGCCTTATGTGAGTTTAAACATCATGTGAGACTACCGGAGGCTGGTGACCGCCGATATTACACATATACATCGAACATTTCCATCCCAACATACTGTGGCCGCACGACGATAAACTTGGCCGCGATTTCATTCCAGAAATCCCGTAAAATAATTCTGTTAACGGCTGAAATATTCACTTTATCGTTATGCACTCTAAAACATATAAATGAATCTTGAATCTTAACGGCAATGTTATTAGTACGTGATCTATATCTGAGTCTGAAATTTCGACCATTTTGCGCTACTCATTTTAAGTTTTGAAATTGCTTGAACAGTAGAAGTACTGCGTGCAACCTAGCATAGCTAACCCTAGCTCTTTTCAGATACTGCTAGTTCTGTTCTGCTCCAAAACAAAGCAGCCACACATGCGTATTGTAATCTGTAGCATATCTACACTTTACTGCATTATTCAGTCTCCCTCTTGACGTGGTCAGGCTCTATTGTTATATACGTACCTATAATCAAAACCGTGTAACGGTGACTGCAGGTCGTACGGGTAACTTTAGGTCAACTAAGTCACGTCACTAAGGTCACGTGTCATAACAAGCACTGCGATTGGCTATTCGTACAAACTATCCCAATGAAAAAAAGACTCACTGTAAAAATAAATCTTTCAAAATTCTCACAAAAACAGTTGTTTCTTTATAAAGACTTAAATCAAAAAAAAAAGATTTAAACTTCACTTAAATCGCAATGAAACTTTTCAAAGTTTCATGCAAACTGAATCTTTTTTTTTAGAGTGTACAATAATTTATGGAATATTGTAGACAAAAAACTGGGCCAATAAAAAAAGAAACAATGTAACAGGATTTAAAGTATAAAACCAAAACTATAAAAGCATGCGTCAGTGCAGTTCGAACTCGGGTTTTCAGTTTTTTGTGTAACAGTACAGTAAGGTGCAGACACTAGACAATGCTGCAACTGAAGGAAACTAAGTGGGCTGAAGCCTCCCCGTTTGCCAAGCCACTTATAAAAATATCTCAAATGTATTAGTTTTTGAACATGTTTTGAACTTGACGAAGTAGGGGAAAAAGGGGCTTAGCAATTCAATGCTTTTTAAAGGCGTCCGAATCTTAGAAAGTTACAAGGGGCAGTCAAAAAGTCATGCCTTTTTGATTACTGGAGACAAAATTGTACATGCTATGTGCAGGGCCGGATTTATAATGCGCAGGGCCCTTGGCACGTTCGCCTTTTTGGAAAGATGAAACCTTGAAGCTCCTCAGAAAAAAGTCTTGCACTTCATAGCAACTCACTTAACTTATAAGTAAGAACATTTTCAAAATAATTCTTTCATGCCCCAATCAGCTAGTTTAAATCGTCAAGAAAATAAGAAAAACTTGCATGTTAAAATGTTAAAAGTAATTGCGCGAGGCTGAATTGTTAAAGGCACCGTTTTTGCGGCCACTGAGATTGCAAAATGCAACCTTTCTTCTATTATCTTGGCTTCTACCACTCGTTACTCATTATCTAATTTAAAATACCGATGTTGTGCGACCAGTTGGCTAAAAATATCGGAAAAAATCGCCTTCATTTTAACTTGAAGCATTTATTACAGCAGTTTTTTTCCATAACTTTCATGCAAGATCTCACGCAGAAACACAGTTTTGCAACATAGCAGCCGACTCTTCATATTGTTAATGACTTTGCTTATGCATTTCATTGAAATTGTATTGAGCTTGGTCCAAATTTCCAGTTTGCATCTATCTTTATTACCGGCGCGCAACCAGGATTTCGTTAAGGGGTAGGGGGGCTTGTACGCAAAGTGTGTCTAGTCCTCACAGCTAGGGGTTTGGGAACTGATCCCCCAGCCGCTAGGCGATTTTTGTGATGTGATCTTTCGGAAAATTGCCATTAGATGACAATTAGCGCGTTAGTAGAGTCATTTGAAAAAGTTAAACTGCTGATATTTAGAAGTTTTTTGACTGAATTACACAACAACCCTATTCACGTCCCCCCCTTTACATACTGATCGAATTCAAAACTAGGTTAAAAGCATTCATTTTACGGTTGAATTTTATAAAGGACTTGGCTTCAACCGTCTTTGTCCCCCTCCCTGATTGCGCCACTGTCTCAAACATCATATCATTCATAAAAAAGCCATATTGCGTAGTCCTACGCACATTTGCAAAATGCCACAAAATGACATAACAGCCGAATTTCGCATTCAAACACCACTGCACTACTAGAAACACTGCTAAAACAAAAATCATCAAGTTTGTTGCGACCCTGGTGACGATAGACGGTTTATGAAGAGAAACAAATAATTAGAAACGGTTGACTTTATTTTTGAATAACACAGGAATTTTTGAATAATTTATTTTTGAATTATCTTGATTAGGAACGGTTGACTTTATTTGAATAGAAGTTTGTTAGAAAGAAATGTAGAAGCGTGGTAAAGAACTTCAAGGAACGAGATGAAATACTGTGTGATGATGTGGAAACTGTCTGCAAGTTCTCCCATTTAAGTGACAGATTAAATGCAACTGGTGGGTGCGAAGCAGTGGTAACAGCTAGAACAAGAATTGGTTGGATGAAGTTCAGGGAATGCAGCGAAATACTCAAATGCAGACGGTTTCATTCAAGATGAAAGAGAAGGTTTACAAAAGCTGTGTAAGATCAGCTATGTTGTATGGAAGTGAAGCATGGATGGTGCTTGAGAGAAAAAGCAAATCGCAATTTTTGAAAAGAACAGAAAGAGCGATGATTTGAGCGATGTATGGTGTGAAGCTATTAGATCGAAGAAACAGCGAAGAGTTGATGGACATCTTGGGCATAAAGGAGTCTTTAGATAGGATGGCTAAAGCAAGCAGTATAAGGTGGTACGGTCATGTTTTGAGGAAAGAAGATGAAAATTTGATAGTGAAGGCTTTGAAATTTGAAGTGAGCGGTAGTAGAGGAAGAGGAAGACCGAAACCAACGTGGAAAAAGCAAGTAGAGAATGAGATGAAGAAAAATGGACTGGTGAAAGAGGATGCATGTTATCGAACAAAATGGCGAGGCGTGGTAAAGACAATCACCATACAAAATCCGTCCTACTCCGTCGACGGGGACGATACCGGATCCAACATGTGATGATGACAACTACACAGTTTTGAAAAATCTTCGAGCGAGCTTGTGAAAAGGGATGCGAACAAAGAGATAAGAAGTTTTGCAGTTTTATGCCTCGGTCGCAAAGCCTTTGGCACTATGCTTTTGGACTTGACCATGAAGCAAGGGGTTGCTGGGCTATTTAATTCTTTCAAATTTTAGCGTTTAGTTTTCAAATGGCTCTAAAAACGTTCGAAATGTGACCCAAATAGTGTAGTGTTAAAATGGCTATTTTTCTTTTGAAAAACCTCAAAAATAACCCATTTTAAGATGTTTAAAAATCATACAAAGTTGGCTACGTTTTGCACGTTATTGATTTTGGATATAGGGCAGCTCCCATTCTGGACAAAAAAAAACTTGTTAATATCCGTGCTCATGTTTGGTCATCTGAGTACCTTAATGAATCTCAAACTTCCTCAAAGTCCAAACAAGACTGATAGAAAGAGGATAAAGACTTACGCGTTGCACGAATGTTGGTATTTCCAGGCTGGTGAAAAAGTGGCATTTTCAGTGTTTTACTAATGCTCGGTGAAGACCTTTTTTTTTGGTCTTCATCCACAGATTTCGGCCGAAAATCGGACAAAACTTTGATGGACTTCTTTGATTTTGGGCAATGCAGCCTACCCTAGAACCTGCAGAGTTTACCTGTAAATACGCATCGAAGTTTCCGAAGCCTTCCCACCTATTTCTTTAAAATGGCAGCGCTACCGAAGATGTTCTATTTGGTGCATGTGGTGGATATGGAAGGGTTTCATCCGAAAAAAAGAATGTTATCCGTGGTTTGGTTTTAAAGAATGTCTTCTGTGGCTTCCATGTACTTTTTACGATATGTTGTATTTTTGTTTTCTTGTCAGCTAAAGAGCTATATCGATATGTTGCTATTCATTTTTCTTGTCGGCAGTAACGAAAACTGAAGAATTACGATGCTTTTCTGACCATTGAGCAGCAGGCTCATCTTGGCAGGTGCAAGAATCGTGAGGCGTCATGATGGTGTCTTTTTGAATGTTTTAAAAATTTTTTTTAGCAGCCACAAGAAATTCATTTTTGTTGCAAGTAAATTTCTGGCGTCGTGCCAGACTACCATAAGCTCAGTTGAACATATAGTTAATGTGAAAGGCATAAATTGTATATAATTAAATATCAGCACGTAAATATGCCTCAATGTTTCAGCCAAGTTTCAGCACATAGCATGCATAATTGTGTCCCTAGCAACAAGAAAGCAATACTTTTTATCCTCTTCTGGTAGCGTTTTAAATGACTTAAAGGAAACTCGCAAAATTTCACTCAAATGGCAATAAAATAATTATTTTTTCAAAAACTTGCCCTTTAGTTAACCTATTTTCCGTTGAGGCCAACCCGACCCACTTGCAGCATAACCCAAGAAGGATGCTCTATGTGTTGTTGAGACGGACTCGAGGGCGCCTCGCTAATATATATTTACATAATTAATCAAACTGTAGAACTGTATTACATTTTTGTTTTTTATTGTACCGATTGCTTGCCACAGAATAGTTTGGTCACACCACTGGGCTTTATATTCTTAAAAATCACAACTGCATTTTTTGCAGCAAAACAGCATCAATGCTGAATGCGTGTACCGTTATGAAGGCAGCGATGATACAAACCCAAGCGGCGCAAAATACAACTGCTCAGTGTAAGTTTTCGACCCTTTATATGTTCGAAATAAATTCTAATTGCCAAGACCAACATGGATTAATCGATTGATCCATATTTGTCCTCCACTCATGAAGAAGCCACTGTGGCGCTTGTATTTTAATCGAATCGTCGTCACCGGCGTAGGACTTGACTGTATTCCTAGCTTAACATTTGACGTTTGACTTCTTCCCTTGTGATTAATTTAGTTTCTTTTTTTGGAAAAGCAACAACAAATTAATATAATAGATGACACAAAGATGAATAGATTTCAACCTTGATGCTCTTCGCCACAGTTTCCATGAGAAGTCTAAACAGGTGACTTATAAATTTGCTGCTTTTTCGACTACCAAGCAGAGGTAATCATCGTAAAGCGTCTTTTCCAAGGGTGCAACAACGTAACCAGGGTGCTGGTTGAATCTAACGTAGCCGGGTATTCTTGAAATGAAAATGTTAGTTAAACTGATTACTGCATTTGTGGTTTTCCATTTCGAAATTCACCTTTGGTCTTATCCTATAATAATTGTCCAGGTTGTTTCCTTACCGTATTGTTTGGCTGGCGAAATGTCAGCAACACAAACCGCCTAATAGCATAGGTGTGTTAGTATGACTGCTGCTTCTCGCCTGGAGAAGTTCAAGTTCGATTTATTATTTATCGCTGTAAGATGCAATAACTGACGCACTGCATAAAAATAGTTTACAAAAGCAAAACAAAAAAAATTTTGACGACCGAAGACTGGAACGGACCTGTTACGGTCATCTAGTCAAACAGCCCCCAATTATGCACCTTTTTGCTCATAATAGCTTCGGATCTACGAGTATTTGAAGTTATTACTTTGAGAGAGATAAGATGAGACAATTCTAGTAAAAATTCTAGTTAAATGTTAAAAAGAACTGCTTAGAATCAGATTTAAACTTCAAGATGGAGGAAATTTTGGTGTTGTCGGGAATAGAGTTCCAGGTTTTAATACCCTGATATAAGAAAGATTGTTGCAGCTTTGTACTTTTCATTAATGGGATAGTAAACATGAGAGAAGTGGAACAGCGGGTAGGGCGGGAATGTCTGACATTGGACTTTGTGAAGTGTTGGTTTAGGTTATATGGATGTTGTTTATTGTATAATTTTTACGTTATTTTACCAACTTTATAATGGTAAACTTTGTTCAGTTTTAAGACCTTTAGATTGGTTTATGAAGGTTTGCACTGGAATTCCATTTTGTTTGGGTAACAATTTTGACGGCTTTGTTTTGGAGAATAGAAATTTTGTGGAGATAAGATTTATAGGTAGAACCCCATATGGGAATCGCATAGAGAAGGTGGAGATAAATTAAGGCATGATGGAGTTGCAATAAAATTTCTTTGGGGAAATAGCGTTTAAGTTTATAAAGTATACCTACTGCGCAGGCGATTTTACGCTCAACAAATTTGAGGCAAATGTCAAATTCAAGGTTTTTGTCAATCCATAGTCTCAAGTACTTGACATTACTATTTACATCTATTGGAAGACCATCACATACTACTTTTGTTTTTTGCGAGGCAGTTTTATTTCCTGGAATTATAACCAGTACTTAAATTGTAGGGAGGACGCGGGGGAACGCGTCCCCCTATCGAGAGTTAGCGTCCCCCCATCGAGATTTAGCGTCCCTTCATTGAGATTCAGGTGTACCCCCATCGAGATTTGAGCGCTGGATGATCAAACGAAAAAGACCTAATTTTTTACATAATTTTGGCAAAAAAACACTTCAATTTCCGGCGAAAATTTTTTTTTTTGGTCTTCACCTAATTTTGGAGAAAAAACACTTCAATTCCAGCAAAAACCTTTTTTTTCCGGCAAAATTTTTTTTGCTTATTTTCAATTACAATTACTCTATTATTCATTAATGTGTTTGAATAGATGATAACAAAATGTGTTTGAATAATATCAATTTTCCTCCGGTTGCAAATCGATATCGACATTTTCCACCCGTTGTAATCACATCTGACGTCACAAACCGAACATCAAAGTAGGTTAGGGATAATTAGAGTCATATTCATAACCTAAACTTAGCACCTACTCTAATCATAGCTAGCTTTAACTCTAAAGACAAAAAATAGCCTAACATAGAATTGGCCTATGACGTCAGATGTGACTGTAACCGGTGGTACCTAACCATTTGTGACCACTGGCGTAGCCAGGATTTTTGATTGGGGGTAGCCCAAACCACAAATTACATGCATTGAAGTCATCATAAATTTTCAAAAGAGGAACTTGTTGTTGGGCAAAGATATAGTAGAATGGAAGATCCGAAGCCTTGCCTGTTGTTGGCAATTACAAAGGATTTTGTTAAAGGTGGAGCTAAACTGATTGTTAAAAGCTGCAATTGTCTAACTTGGGAGACGTGTTGAGTAAGTTGATGTAACTCAAACGTATCACAGACTTGGGTCTGGGCGCTTAGTTTCCAGCCGCCGGAGATCTTAGGGGTCTGAGGACGAGCCCCCCAGACGCTGGGCGATTTTTGTAATTTTTGAAATGAAAGGCTATTTTAATGTCATTGGATCACATTTCGCACGCGTTTAGAGCCGTTTGAAAGAACTAGATTTTTAACATTTGAAAGCCAATTGAAAAAACTAAATTGTTCAATTTGCCTTTTACTTGCAATTTAAGTCCAAAACACGTCAAAAATCTTGCAATTTGTTGTTGAATTTTAATTGCAAGTGATTTATTTGGCCCAGATAGGGGAAGTAAGAAACATTGCCTCCTGCAATATTTTAGAAGTAAATAATAATCCACTCAAAGATTTTCCTTAGAGATTTTTGTTTTGTCATGAAATTAACCAGTTATTGGAGTACGTGAACGGCCAGGAGTCCCAGGACCCCCAATTCAAATTCAATATTTTGTTCAATAAGCATTTCTCCCAGCTAATTTTTTTTTAATACAGTATTTCGTGCGTAAAAACTGACGAGGTGGAGATGGATTGTTACTGAAAAACGGTACATTAGATGGCTACGCTTACTAACCATATTATTTCCGGCCCGGATTTACACTGCAAGGGGTCCCTGGCACTTTGGTGATTTTTGCATCATCTTCCTCCCAAGTATGGGTGAAGACCTAGAAAAGTCTTGCCATCTGAGCGCGGGGCCCTGCTACTGTGCCATATGGTAAATCCGGCCGTGGTTATTGCATTACGTTCATAAAAAGGTTAGATGAGGGCCTGAGGTAGCAAGTTTCAGGACAAAGCCCCTTAATGATTTCACCCGGGTTGTGCATTTCAATTGGTTGGCAAAATCGAATTGATGGGGCCCGGGCCTCATGGTCGTCAATATCACTTGTAATTATTGTTGTGCGCATGTACTGTTGTACGCGAAGATGCTAAAAGAAACTGAAACTGAAGAAACAATAGCTTTTTTGTCACATTTTTATCATTGCTGGCATTTCAAATGGGGGGGATGGCCGGGGCCCCTGGGCGTATGATTGTAACTTCAATGCTATTTGTGATATTAAGATTTTGTGTGTTTTTTGGTTGTTTGCCCTTGTGTGTATGTGAACGCGACACTGATGGTTGTAGTTTACATGATCATGCTAAATATGTGATATTATTAGTAAAAGTTAAAATAGTGTTAGATAAGAGTTGTAACTTGAAGCTGTAGCGTACACAATTTCGAGTTTTTTACAATTTTTAATTGTGTCAAAACTTATTTTCTTTTGCATAAATAATTGCGGTATGATACCATGGTTTAGCTAAAACTATAATGTTGCTGGAAGCTATATGAATGCAATAACATACTTGACAATTGCTTACGAACGAAATTATGTATTGCAAAAAATTAAAGTTGAACGAAAATTGGTGAAAGAACAAGATTAGAGAGAAATGGGGCTTTAATAGGTTTGGTATAGAAATACAAAACAAATCCACGTGTTGACGTAAGCAAAACTCGAGCCTTCTTGTGTAAGTGAATTGGTCGCAATGTTTTGAGAATTTTTTCATTGTAATTGAAATTGTAATTGAATTACAATTACTTGAACTTGAATGATTGTAATTGTAATTGAAAATTTTAGGTTGTAATTGTAATTAAAGATAAAACAAGTAATTTTTCCTACTCTTACCTGCACAGGAGTAAAATCACAAATATATATCACAAATATAGCACAGGAGTAAAATCAAAAATGTTGAAGATATTGTTGACATGAATGGAGAAAAGTATAGGACCGAGGTTTGATTCCTGAGGAACACCAAATTGTATTGTTTTAGTTGTGGAATAGCTCCCATTAATATATACGAACTGTTTACGTTCAGTTAGGTAAGATTTGAGCAATTTTTATACCACTCCACGAACACCATAATGATGTAATTTTTGTCGGAGTCTGTCATGCGAAAACGTATCAAACGCCTTCCGTAAATCCAAAAATGTTAATCCAGCGATCTTTTTATCATTCATGTGGTTGTTTATTTCGCTCTTTATATCCAGCATAGCATGTGTAGTAGATAAGTTTTGTCGAAAACCATATTGGTGTGGGTGAATGATTTTATTTTTCGCAAGGTATTTTGAAAGACGGCTATAGACAAGTACGGGTATAGACAAGACGCAAAAAATGATAAATTTGAATATTCTTGGGGTACACTATCAAAATTTTTTTTTCAAACTTAGACCTACTGTAGTTGCCAAAGAAAATGGTACGAACATAAATCGGTATTGCGTTTTTATGGTTTACCCATATATCTTTTACCAGTGGTTCTCAATCTTTTATAAACCGTATGATCCCCTCGCAAGTATACTTCCAACACTTGCAACCTCCCGTTCGAAAAAAACAGTTTTCTTTATGCTTTGTAACATGATCTGTACTGTAAATAAAACAAGAAAAGGTCTTACTTGTTTTACATGCCTAATTGTGGGCTAATTTAAGGTAGAAGCCCTAAGAAAGCAAAAAATATGTATGTAGTACTTTTTGAATTAAAAACCCAGCAGCTTGGGCTCCAGTGTACACCCCACCTCCTGGAACCCTTTTCTCGTGGCCACTTTACCTTGCTCTGTTTCAGCAGTGTCCTGTTTATACTGAAGTGTGTTAATTTGTAGATTTTTAATTGTCACTGCAGCTGTCATTGGCTTCTGCATTGCTACAAGATATTTAAGAAAAATGCAGAAATTGCTGCTACAACGTTTCTAGAATTTGCATTCACTAATTTTTTAGGATCCTCCAGTCAAGCTGCCACTTACCCATCTTCTCCGTGTCTAATTTTAAAAGCTTTTCTAATTTAAAGTCTAAAATTTGACCCAACATGCAATCGAACTCGAGTCAACTAGTCCAACTGCGTTCTTGCTATTTAATCATTTTTTATGCCTTTGTTTTAACAGAGAAGGTTTCTCCAATGTGCTTGCATGCTTTTCACACGTTCCCTCAAACATTGAAATCCAAGACGGTATTAGGCGGAAACGGTTTGTGGTTACTTTTAGCATAAAGTAAGTTTATCTTTTTCTATGCCAATGGTGTTATATTCTGCTTCATTTATTTTTCAGTGATAATCCATGCAATGCTAAGTTGCCTTGGCCGGAGGACAGCGAACGGACCTTTGCAGTCTTCGAGTCAAGCTGCCACCTGTGCTCATTTTGACTCCTTCTAGTCCACACTGTCCATTTTTTTCGCTGAACGTCAACCAAAAATTGATTTTTCCTGACTGGGAATCGAACGTTGGTTTCAGGACCAGTCACTTTATCCATTAAACCACTGAGCAGTTAAATCTGATTGGTATTTACTCCTAATTTTTTTGTTTGTTTGTTACACAACATTGTTTGTGAGTATCACCTCATTTAGAAGTTTTAAATCTTGACCCTGTAACGTGTTTATGGGCCCATCTCCGCGTCATTGCGCCTGGGCAACACTGCTTCTTTCGAAAAAATGTCCAATTTGGCCGGGCCAAAATTTGAACCTCAGACCTCCTGCTCCAGAGATGAACACGTTACCGCTTGACCAACTGGCCGGTTAATGTGGATTTGTCAAAACTAAACGATTACATTTGTTTTGTGGACAGCGATGCGCACAGGGATGATGCTGGGAAATATTACGTCGAAGTGCGATATCAAAATGGAAGTAGTGAGGAATTTCAATTTTTGATCGAAGTCATGCACAGCGGCTTAGCTCCGGCTACCATCGCGCTAATGGTCGTGGCTTCGGTTCTTGGTGTGGGATTTATCATGGTCGTCATTTTTTTATATCGCAAAAGGAATTAGCGTATGTAGTTTTCATGACGCATTAATTGAACACAACACAATTATTGTGTTTTACAGCAGATTACAACGGTTCCACAACATCAAAAAATTAACATTTTATAAAACCCAACATTCTGTTCTGCTTCACTCCTAAAATGGGAGAGATCATCAGGAGTACATCTTATTCGTTTTGTGTTTCTGTAATTTATCGCATTAGAAATTTTTTTGTGTTGCGCAGATAGTTTTATGACATTTTTTTGTATTTCTCTACCGCCTTTGAACTAAGATAATGCTCTTGTACCAGAATAGTTTATCAATAGTTTTATTCTTACGCGAATGAGCCAGTCTTGCCACGAAAAGCAACATCTGTGCGGTTAAACAATGATCCTTGATTCTTTGTGTTTCACTATTGCAAGCGTATGGATTTTTTCTGGTTCTTGCTTTTTGGGGCTATTCGGTTGTTGTTGATTTTTTAGTTTCCGACTCTGCAACCGTGCAGCTATCGAAAAAGCATTTGTAAAACTGCGGTTTGTTATTTTATTTTTCCCCGTTGAGCTTCCTGCGGTCGCTTTCACTAACTAAAGGAAACTTGCAGCTATCGAATTCGTGTGAAGGGAGAATTGACTGTGAGTCAAGAGATGTGGAAGCGGCTTCTACCATTTGTGCTGCCTACAAAAATTTCACGAGCTGTTTAATCTATGTTTTTACATGCAGTAATTTATAGCATTGGACTACATCTGGTAAAAATGGCTTACCATCATTATCATCTTGATTCTTGGATATGTAAGTTGAGCAAAATTGAAAAGTTTAGTTTGCCATGTAGAGGTTCCAAATGTTCCGTATACCCGAAAGGTTGAAATGTTTTTTGCCTATGCAGATCTATTAAAAAACGAATTTTGTCATTAGTCGTACTAAAAAAATGAACCACATCTTTCGCATAAGACTAATTAACGTTGATGTGCTTAGCCAAATGAAGTAATATTGCCACACAATCAGTTCGAAGTAAGAAGCGGTTCATTATTTTGCGGTTTGAGCCAGGGCATACTAGAGGAAGGTTTAGGGGGTAGATCGTACCTGGTCCGGAAAATCCTAAAACTACAGCGTTATGTGTTTTGTAAAACTTCTCAATAAGGTAGTGATACTCATAGTTATTTATTTTGGCCTACTCCTGCACTCTGAACAAAACCTAGCCAAATTTCGGCAAAGACGTTTTGTCTTTACGTAATTTGAGGCCAAAAAGTCGAATTTTTGGGGTAGGCTTTTTTTGAGGCCCTGGTTTTTCCACATTCCTGGTGAGTATTTCCCAAGTGGGTGAAATTTGTCGATATGAAATGTTGAAGTAGCTCAGCTTAATGTGGATAATTTCATTTAGGTTAATATGCAATTGTTTATTTGAAATTCTACTTTAGCAGTATATATTGTTAGTGCAAAATCGGAGTTAAATTGCAGCTTTTCCCTTTTTTTGTGTGCAGTTTTCTGAGTAAAAAATATATACACCATTTTAACTTTTGTCCCAACCGATTTTTGAGTCGAAGGCAGGCGCGCAACCGGGAGTTTGCTAAAGGAATGAGCAGATGAACCCAGAGCTAAAGTCTCTGTAAAAACGAATGCATCTAACTACTGTGTTTGCAGTTTAGGTAAACGGAGACCTCAAGCAAATCATCGTGGGCTCACTGAGCGGAATTCTTAGCCATGCGGGTCATAGGGACCAAAGCTCGCAGCTGCCGGCGGTTTCTTATGCCAGCGTAGCTTAAATTGTAACTACATCTTGATTCATCTAGTCGCCTTGGCCAGGAGACAGCAGAACTTTTCTCCCTTAACTTACTAGTCCAAGCGTGACATGGCAAAGTTGTTGCCCTCACCAACATGGGCATGCCAAGTGATTTTTTCAAGGAGGCAGTATCAGAGACTCCAGGTGCCAGACCACCCCTTTGCTTTTTTGTATAGTTTTTCGAATTGCAGGATGTCTTGCCACTAATTAATATTGCTCGACCATATCCTTTTGTTTGCAAAAGATGACTACACTCTCCTTTGCTGATTTCAACCTGCGTTTTCTTGACTGTGATGGTGATATAAACTGGACTTGGCTTCAGGTTTGACCAGGCGCGTCGCCAGCGGGGGGCAGGGGGGCATTGCCCCCCCCGATTTATTTCTTGCCCCCACGGTATTTTTTGGGGAGGAAAAAGTTGCTGTTTTTGGCCGGAAAAAACGTTTGAATTTGTGATTTTGGCCAGAAAAAGCCTTCGGATTTCGGCGAAGACCTTTTTTTTTTCTTTTTTTTTTTTTGGATATCATCTGATTTTGGCTGGAAAAAACGTTTAAATTTGTGATTTCGGCCAGAAAAAGCCTTCGGATTTCGGCGAAGACCTTTTTTTTTGGAGATCACCTGATTTTCACTGAAACTTCGCCTCAATCCAATTCAGGAATAATGAAAAAGCTTTGCTCCCCTGATTTTAATTTTGCCCCCCCCCCGATCTCGCGAAGCTGGCGACTGGGTTTGACCTTGAATAGTTCCATGAATTCGCACCCTATTAATACTCTTGGGATTACACTATTCAATAAATGTGTGTCATCCACGTAAATGTTTGATATTTACGTAGGCCGTACGGTGGTAGCTTTGGTCTACACTGGTAACTCTTTTACTTTTAAATTCAACGAGGCCCGGATACACCATGTAATAAAGCGTTTAATATTTCAAATTCATGCTATGCTCATAAACAGTTAAACACTAAAATAATAATTAATCAGGCACTAAATTATTTCCCTCAGAAACCGGAATCAAAACCAAACTTTAATCAGTAGCGTAACCATTGAAAGCGGGGAGCAATGGAGCATAGCCCCCTCATTGGCGGGTCGACCAAAATACACAATAAGGAAAATGCTACGTTTTTCGCTCTTATGAGTGATTAAGTCTTTTGCAGAGTTGTTGATATTTTTAAGTGGCTGAAGCCACTTTGAAACATGTTTTTTGAGGGGGAGAGGCTAAAGTTTATCAAAATAAAACTACAAATCAATACAAACTTTTAAAAATCGCAAAAAGTAAGCAATCAAATTTGATCACTGATAAAAAATGCTTTACTTCATCAAAAAAAAAGTATGGGCATAAGGGAAGGGACTATTTAGCATTTAATTAACAATTATTTTTCTCACGTCTCGTTCCATTAGTCTCTTCCCCAAATTATTTTTCCCTACCGAAAAAATCACTCTATGAAAAAACTATTTGAAAGAAATAGTAAACAACGAATTAGGTAACATTAGTAATTGGATAAAAGTTAACAGATTATCCATTAGCTACAATGAAACAATACAGTAACTACTAACAAAAAAATCGAAACCAAAACTCAATACAAAAATTCGCAATCCAATCAACCAAAAGACATGTATTAAATATTTAGTTATATTGATCGATGATAAGCGATCAAACAAAAAAGGTGAAGACCAAAAAAAAGGTCTTCAGTACAAAAATTCTGCTTGTCGTCTCCAAATTCTTGCAATTATTCATTGAATTGGAAGCCTCAGATAAACAAAATGCCGGTATGTTCCAAGTTAGCAGGTGGCTGTTGGGCTCTCTACCAGCGTAAAATTGTAGATCACCAAACTTTGGAAATGGTGTACCACAGTCTCATTACTTCTCACTTGAACTATTGCATAAGTATTTGGGGTGGAGCTTCAGTCTCTTCACTATTACCATTAGATAGGATGCAAAAAAAAGCAGTACGAATTATCACTAATGGCAATGCTAAAACGCATACGCAACCCCTATTCTCAAACCTGCAAATATTAAAACTAAATGATATTCATAAACTTGAAATTGCGAAACTAATGCATGAAATTAATTATAAATCATCAACCTTCTGCAGACTTAAAGCTGAAAACTCTACTCTACTGGACGAAAGGCATTCCCACGATACTAGAAGGAAGCAACAAAACAATTTTTTCTGCACTGGGTTGAAAAAAACTAGCTCAAAAAGCGCTGACATATGCTGTACCCAAAAAAATTTGGAATCAAATTCCAAAACAAATCAAGGAGATGAAAATGTTTAAATTCATAAGAGGCCTAAAACGTTTTTTATTTATCAAAGTACTAAATAGACTATTGATGATAGGCGTAGCCTGGATTTTTGATTGGGGGACCACAAATCACATGCAATGACGTCATCAAAAACTTCGAAAGAGGAATTTTTTGTGGGGGCTAAGATATCGTAAAACGGAAGATCAAAAGCCCTGGCCTGGTATTGGCACGTAACTAGAAACTCGTTCAAGGAGAGGACTTAAACCAATAGTTAAAATGCGAAAATGTCTTAATTGGTAGACCTGTGTAAAGAAGTGTACTGTAATTCTAACATATCACATAGGGGGGTCTGGGGGCGGATTCCCCAGCCGCCGGAGGCTATGGGGGTCTGGAAGCAAAACCCCCAGCCGCTGGGCGATTTTTCGTAATTTTTTGGAAAAAAAGCCATTTTAATATCATTGGATCACATTTCGCACGAATTTAGAGCCATTTGAAAGTACAAGAGTTTTAACATTTGAAAGCCAATCGAAAAAATTAAGTTGTTTAATCTTCCTTTTGCTTGCAATTCAAGTCCAAAACACCAGTGTTGGGAATACTCGAGTCCGAGTCCGGACTCGAGTCGGACTCGAGGCCACTTTTTAAGGACTCGGACTCGTACTCGGACTCGTGCCCTTGGGACTCGGACTCAGACTCGGACTCATGGAATTTGAGAGGACTCAGACTCGGACTCGGACTCGTGATTTTTGTTGCATGTCTTATTGTAATGTCTTATTACTGAGCTACTATATATCCACAAAATATAAATGTGACAAGCAATGCATCATCTTTGGCGGGGAGAGATTTCTTACCCAAATCAAAATGAAACTAATTAAATTTGGTTTTATATTTTGGCAACCGCATTTTTTTAGCGTTTTGGTGTCATTGGTTTGATCACGTTTGTTTCGATGATGCCGGTAGGTAAAATGTGCTCAAGATATCGCATGGCTGAAAAGTTCTTGAAAGGTATTCACTATTCAAGTATTCGCAGGTAGTGGAGGGAGATAATAAGTTTTGTCTGTGTTAAGTTATGTTAAATTTTACACCTGATTCTTTAATGTTACAATGGAGAATGAAAACCTAAAAAGAATTAGCTTGCATTCAAAAAATTGCTGATAAGACTGACAAAAATTACCGTATCCAGATGATAAAGCATGAAGTGTTTTTTTCTATTACTCTGCAGAGCAGGGCTGGTTAACTTGTTCTGTGTATGGGCTTTGGTTAGGCCTGAATTTTCTAAGGTTTTTGCAAAAAAAAATTCTTTCTGTTGGTGAGTTAGTTGGTTAAAACATGAACAGGTATATACAGCCAATTCAGCAAAAACTTATTTTTTCATTTTTCAAATTATTTGTAAACCATAAAAACAAAAATTGCATAATGCATTCACTAAATTATGTACAGATAATGACAAATGTATTTAAAACTGAGGTTCTTCTTCTGAAATAAAAATAACAATTCTAGTTTATTAGTTATGAAACGACAAAAGATACTAAACCATGGCGACAAGTGGCGCAATCAGGAGGGGCTAAAGGGCTTTCAGCCCCCTTCGCAAAATCACTTAGAAATATAATCCCAAAATTCAAGGGTTTATATAACCCAACAAATCCAAAGCTCCCCAGCAAAATCTAGTTGCGCGCTTGATCGCGAACTTAATGATTCTCAACCTTTGTCCGTAAACTGATGAAAATTATGAAGGTCCTTCTATTTTTTAGCTTCAGCTGGTCGACTTTTGGCTTTAGGTTACTTCCAAAAGTAGTTAAACTACTGAAAAAATGTTCATAAACTTGGTTCACTCAGTATTAATTGAATGCAATACTACACCACCAGTCTGCCCAGTTTCCGAAAAGATGATACTTTTTGCACGCTTTTGTCCTTTAACTGATTAATACGCAACTTAAAAGTTCTAATAAAGCTCTATTTTTTATTGGACGCTGTGACAAATCTACTGAAATAAGCTCTTTTGCTGGTTGAGCGGTAACGCGTTCATCTCTGGAGCGGGAGGTCCGAGGTTTAAATATTGGGCCAGTGAAATCGGACAAACTGTTGCCAACGACTCGCCGCCGTTACGACATTTTTTTGAAAGGAGCTGTGTTGCCCAGGCCGTATGATGTGGACATGGGCAGTGCCAACTCTTTGCACACTTCGGCGTAATATAACGAGTATAAAACAAAAATTGGAAAGAGAACTATGAGTATAATGAAAGATTTGATTTGTTTAAAATTATTTCCTTAATCTGATATCCCGAAAAGTAATTAACTGCTGTGAAAAACTAGATGGGAGCTTTCTGAGTAGCAACCCCTTTGAGCGACCGACGCAAGAATCTACAGATTTCAAAAAAACAAGCACCCTAGATTAAGCCATTCAAAAAATTAATTTTTGGGGGTACCCAGAAGTGGCACCCCCAAATTATGTCAAAGTATTTGTCTGTTAAGTAGCTGCTGATATCATAAAAAAACTAGCCCCCTAGCTTGAGCTGTTCAGAAACTTCATTTTTGGAGGGTCTATTTGGGGGAGTCCCTCGGGAGATTGGTAGCCCCAAACTACGTCAAGTATTTTTGTGTTAAATATCTACTGATATCAAAAAGCACTGTCACCCTCAGTTAAGCTGTTCAAACAATTGATTTTGGGGGTCCATTTTTGGGGGGTCCCCGTAGGGGTGGCATCCCCCAAAGTCTGTCAAAATACTTGTCTGTTAAGTATCTGCTGATATCAAAGAAACTAGCGCCCTAGTTATAGCGGTTTTCATTTTGTTCATTTTCAAAAAATTCAATTTTTGGGTCCGATTTTGGGAGGGTTCCCAGTGGAGTGGCCCCAAAATATTTCGAAAGACAGAATTGCGTTTGCAACTCAATAACTTTACAAAAAAATTAGATTTCGATGTTTTGTAGTTTAGGAGAAGAAGAGCGTACAAGATTTAGGAAGAAAAAAAAAGAAAAACAAAGGAAAAAAAAGAAAAAAACCTCATTGCGGCCAAGAGTGAGTTAGTTGGGATGAAAAGGTAGCTTAAGACATATAACCGTGTGAAATATTTTTTGTCGTACTTAAGCCGTTTTTGAATGAGACCGCTTTTTACGCCAAACTTGCGAGGTGGTTTTTGGTTCCTAAAACCAAAGTCACGTAACCAATTGCCTCAAAATTTGATACGAACATGCAAATCAATAGTCTCAAACTGCTGTCAAAATTTCATGTAGCTACACCAAACCGCTCTTGAGTTATAAGCAAAAGTCCGAAATTTCGCACTCATTAGTTTGAAAATGGCTAAGTAAAAACAAAATAGCACTCGACGCGAGCGTCGGTCGTTTCAATAACTTATAAAATTCTTTACAAATTCAAACAACAATGTAAGAATGTTTCATGCGACGTCACTTGCATACTTTTACTGAAAAAACTTTGTCAAAACTGAACTGGCAAAACAAAGTATACTGGTATAAAAGAAGGAAAACCTCGAATTTTGACTTTCTCGGCCATGAGGAGTTTTGCAAACTCGGGTGTAAATTAAGGCTGAAGTAGACGACTAAATTTTATCTACAAGAGCTCTTGCAAAAGCGTTAATGCAACTTTTTTTTGTGTGTAAAGGGCCTAGTTAGAAGATTGTGCAACGCTTGCAGAAACGTTGCGCAAACGTCTTCTTGCAGAATCTTCGAAAGCGTTTGTCCATACTGAAATAGCTTTGGCCAAATTTTAAATTTCACATTCCGATTAAATTTTCGAACTTTTCGAACTCGTGATCTTCAGTTTTGGCGGACTCGGACTCGTGGCATTCGGACTCGGACTCGCACTCGGACTCGTGATTTTGAGTTTTGGTGGACTCAGACTCGGACTCGGACTCGGACTCGTAGCTTAAGGACTCGCACTCGGACTCGGACTCGTGAAAGTGGCAATAGTCCCAACACTGCAAAACTCGTTTAAAATCTTGCATTTTGGGATTAAATTTTGTAAGTGATTTGGCCCAGGTAGGAGGAATAAAGTGCATTGCCTCGTGCAATATTTTAGCAGTAAATAACAATCCAGTCGAATATTTTCTTCAGAGGTTATTGTTTTATTATGAAAACAACCAGTTATAGGAGTACATATATGGCCAGGGGGGCCAGGCCCTCTCAATTCAAAAATTCGTCCAATGAGCATTTCCCTTACTGTAGATAATTTTTTTTAAAGTATCTTGTTGCATAAAAGCTGTTATTGAAAGATGTACAGTAGATACTGCAGGTACGCCTACAAACCATGTTATTGCCTGGGCCGGATTTACATTGAGTTGAGCCCCTAGCAATTTGGGACTTTAGCAATATTTTCCTGCCAAACGTAGGTGAAGACCAAAAAAAGTCTTATCTGAGTGCGGGGCCCCTGGCACTGAGCCACACGTTAAATCCGTCCCTGGTTAATGGTTATTGCATTAAGTTCATAAAAAGGTTAGATGAGGGCCTTAGTTAATAACTTTTAGGATAAAAGCTCTTAATTTCACTCGAGTTATACGTTTAAATTGGTTGGCAAACGTTAAATTGAAGGAACAATATTATTGTTGGGGGGCCATTTAAATATTATTGTTGGGGGCATTTTTAAATTGGTTGGCAAAAATTAAATTGAGGGGGCCCGGGCCCCCTGGATCAATATTATTGTTGGAAGCCCATTTAAATTGGGGGCCATTTAAATATTATTGTTGGGGAGTCATTTAAATTGGTTGGTAAAAATTAAATTAAGGGGGTCCGGACCCCCTGGATCAATACTTTTGTTGAGGGGCCCATTTAAATTGGGAGCCATTTAAACACTATTGTAGGGGTATTTTTAAATCGGTTGGCAAAATTTAATTGAGGGGGCCCGGGCCCCTGGATCAATATTATTGTTGGGGGCCCATTTAAATATTATTGTTGGGGACCCATTTAATTTGGTTGGTAAAAATTAAATTGAGGGGGCCCGGGCATCCTGGATCAAAACTGTTGTTGGGGGCCCATTTGAATTGGGGGCCATTTAAATATTATGGTAGGGGTATTTTTAAATCGGTTGGAAAATTAAATTGAGAGTCCCGGGCCCCCTGGATCAAGATTATTGTTAATTATTATTGTACGCGTGCACTGTTGTACGCGAAGATGCTAAAAGAAACTGAAACAGAAGAAACAATAGTCTTTTTTGTGACATTTTTATCATTGGTAGCATTTCAATTGGGGGGGCCGGGCCTCCTGCCCCCCCCCTCCGGCTACGCCTATGCTTTTGAAAGTTGGTTGGAGGGGGCCTGGGACTGGAAGATCAGGATCTGGAGCATTGGTCACATACACTTGTTCCAGTATGTGAATTATTTTGGTTTATGTAGTGCTTTTTGTGTTAACCCATTTTTATGTTTTTGCTGTGACAGTAGACTTTGATGACTGCATAGTTGATTTCGCTGTCCCAATTAATAAATTCTGAAATTCCAGTAATTCCGTATCAAAACATCACTTATTTTCGTTTGTAACAATAATTTTTGGTCAAAAAAATGGGTTACCTTATAAAATGCAGCCGAATTAGATAATCCCGAATTAGAAAAAATTAGATAATCCCAATTGAAATGCTACCAATGATAAAAATGTCACAAAAAAGACTATTGTTTCTTCTGTTTCAGTTTCTTTTAGCATTACGCTATCGATTCCTTATATCTTTCAATTGTGATTACTTGATTGTAGCGTCATCGATTGGAGCAATGACTGCGACGCACTGCATTGGCCTGTTGCCCAAAGTGTACGATAAGGAAAATGGCATAATTTTTGTCCTTCTGAGGCAGTCTTTTGCTGTGATATGGCCTCTAAAGTGATTCAAAGCCACTTTTGAAATATTTATTATTATCATTTTTTGGGGGGGAAGGAGTGTTAACTTACTTGTCAAAACTGCAATTTACAGATTAATCGATAAAAACTTCAAAACAAGGCTAAAATTAAGCAGCCAAAATTGATCGCTTAATGCAACATAATTAACGTAAGCTTCATAAAAAAAGGCTATAGGGGGGGATGGACTTTTCAGCATTTAATTGATTTAATTGCAACAAGTTTTGGACTTGGGTTTAAAAAGAGTTTAAAGGAGATGGGCTGTCTAATTCTTTCAAATGGCTTTCAAATTCTATTAATTTAGTTTTTTAAATGACTCTGAAAAGATGCAAAATTTAATGGTGGCTATTTTTTTCTGAAATAACATTAAAATTGCCCTGCAGTTAGGGTTTTTCCTCAGACCCCGGTTTGTGATATGCTTTAGTTGCACCAGTTTGCTCAGCACCCAGCCCAATTGAGACATTTTTCAAGCAAAAAATTTCAATTTTTAGGTTAATCAAGCCCTCCCCCTCACCCCCGCAGTCAGCAGGCGCAACCAAAGTGGTTAAGAAACTTCAGCCTCCCCTTCTTAACCAAGTCACTTGGAAAACTCTACTCATGTAGCGTCAGCTCCAACGCAGCCACAAGTCAAAGATTAATTGGATATATGTATCAATAAGTCAACCGGGAGAATTGCTCGATAGGTTGTTCAACCGAGTTGGCCGACCGCATTGGGACGTGTCCTTTTGACACGTACGTTGCACTCACACATGCGATTGTTTAAATGTAGTTTGAATTTGATCTGCATTTGAAGAGAGCTGAAAGGGTAGGGCAAATTAAGAATTTCAAGTAGATTCTTAATCTTAGCAAGTTTGTTTTTTCCAATGGCCTTAAAAACGTTCGAAATGTGAACTAAATGACGTCAAAATGGTTATTTTTTTCAAGAAATTGCAAAAATTGCCCAGCGACTGGGGGCTTTGCCCCCACCCCCCAGACCCCCATCCACAATGCACTTGAATTGCATCAGTTTGCTCAACATGTCGTCTGATTGAAAGATTTTTTGAACAGGATCATTTTGACTTTTGGTTCAAGCCCCTTAGCAACATCCTGGTTGCAGTTGCAGTGGCGTTGCTCAGAGGGGGCGGCCCGCCCCGGGTGACACCATTTTAGGGTGACATCATTTGAGGTGAAACCATATTATGATGTAAAACCATAACTCCACTGGACCAAAAACCCACTAGTTTTACAGCGACGACCTTTTCCTTTTTTTTGGTCTTCACCTAATTTTTGGACCAAAGAAGGGTGACGTGACACCACCTAATCCCGCCCCGGGTGCCACCATCTCTAGCAACGCCTCTGTGCAGTTGTAAAGTTTTAGTTGATCCAGTAGACAATGGATATGTTGCTTGCCCCTCCCTCTGAAGAGATTTCTGCGGGCGCGTTTGATACTAACCGTCTTCGCTGTAATTTACATAAATTAGGGGCTTTTGCGCCGCACAAAAGCTAACTTGCGTTACAAAGATTTCATATGCTGTTAGCTGGATTTCTACGACGTATCTTACGAATTTGCCAATATTGCTATCTCAGATCTGGTTAAGTTAACTTGGTGAATATGCATGTAGTTGCAACTATAGTCAGTACTTAAATTCTAAAATTTTGCAGGGGGAGACGCTTTTGCAGCCTTGACCAACTTTACAAAAAGTTTAGTGGAAATGATGTATTTCCGTCGCCGAAATATTGATTGAAGACCACAAACAAGAAAAAGGTCTTCTCCGGAAATTGAAGTCATTTTTCCCCGGAATCAGGTGAAGACCAAAAAAAAAGGTCTTCTCCGCAGATTGCGACATTTTCGGCAGGAAATTTGTAGGATCTTTCAGTCTTGGATGGCTATTTTTCCTCTGATCCTCTGGACGCGTTCCCCCGCGTCCCCCCTACAATTTAAGCACTGAGTATAGTACATTCAGAGGTGGGCACTTGCTCCGCAATAATTGCAGCGCAACTATTTCACTTGCGATAGCGCTTGCGCCGCAAGTATTTTGGCAATTTTGAGCGCAATCGCGCAAGCGCAAGTCAAATACGATTATAAATGATTGTTTTTCAATCAAATGTGATTAAAGTTAACAAAAAACATTTACGAGGTACATAGACGTAGCCAGGATTTTTGATTGGAGGGGGAGGCCAAACCGCAAATCACACGCAATGACGTCTTCAAAATTTTTCGAAAAGAGGTACTTTTTACGGGACAAAGATACAGTAGAATGGAGGATCAGAACTCGGGGTCTGGGTTGGCATGTAATCTGGGTTTTGCTAAAGAAAAAGGCATAGGTGGGCAAGTTAATGCAAAACGTTAGCTTCGTTAACCACTAGTCTGTTAACAAACTTCACACCTCCGTTAACGTTAACCCATTATTTTCAGCTTTAATTAACGGAAGGTAATAAAGTCCGTTAATCCGTTAATACTTTGCCTGTAATTTACATTTGTTTTTATTCACTCGCTTCTAGAAAACGTATTAATGCTGTTGAGTTGATTGTAAGAAAATAGTTATTGCTATGGTAGTCTTTTTGTGTTTTGAAAGTTACATTTTACAGTCTAATCCAATTTCAAGATAAAAACAAGTTCAAATGCACCAATGAAGCTGTGATCGGAAAATCTTTGGAAATTGCGAAGAGCGATAATTAATACACCTATGAGGCTGCAGCTTATTATTTGCCACAAAAAAGAGCTCCTTTGTTTGCTTTCTTCTATAAAATTCGTGTTGATACGCAACTGGTGCGAACTGGTTTGTACCGGTACGATGAATGAATGGGCAAAGATATTAACGACAAAAATTTTAACAGAAGTTACTAGAACTTAACGGAAGTTAATTTAATCGGTTAACATGAAAAAACTTTTTAACGGATTAACGAGTTAATGAAAAAGTTACCTTCGTTATTAACGGATTAACGGACTTGTGCCCACCTATGGACAAAGGACTTAAACCCAAAGTTAAAAAGATTTCCAAAATTGTCTAAGTTGGGAGACGTGGAGAGCAAACTAGTTTAGTCTAAAGGTATCACAGAAGGGGTCTGGGGGCCACCGCTGGGCGATTTTTTGAATATTTTTTTGGAAAAAATAGCTATTTTAATGCCATTTGGAACACATTTGGCACGTTTTTAGAGCCATTTAAAAAACTAAATTTTTACGAATTGAAAGCCAATTGAAACAATCAAATGGTTGAGTCTTTCCTTTACTTAAAGATCAAGTCCAAAACACGTTTAAAATTTTGAATTTGGAGATTAAATTTTGTAAGTGATTTGGCCCAGGTTGGAGAAGCGAAGTACATTGCCTCCTGCAATATTTTTAGCAGTAATTAATCAACTGAATATTTGCCTTGGGAAATTTTTATTTTATCATGAATACGGGTTATGCATTTAAATCGGATGGCAAAATTTTAATTTGAGGGGGCCCAGGTCACCTACCTGGTCGTTAATATTAGTCTGTTGTACGCAAAAATGCTTAAAGAAACTGAAAAAAACATACCGCTTTGCTGTTATTTGCGTCATTGGTGGCATTTCAGTTGGGGGGGGCGATTTTGCCCCCTCCCTAGCTACGCCTATGACAAGGTAGGTTCATAAAAGCTTCGTCAAGGTAAATCCCATTCGTCTACTGCTTGTAATACTTTTATTGGATTTACAGCAGGGGTCACCTTTCACTGAAACGTTTCTCTCTAAAATATTTTTTGCGGATTTTTCAAAAAAAAAAAAAAAATCCAATTGATAAGTTAAAAAATGGTTGTAAAATCAAATTTTAAACAGAAAATTTTTTTTTGTAATTATCTTCTTAGAAATACACTAGACGTTTTTATACAATCGTAAACTCGCTTTGGGCATTAACCTCTTAACTCGTGACATTCCTTTTGTACCGTAATTCAAAAATAAAAAATTAACAAAAACTATTGATTACAACTTTTTTGCTAGTCCGGGAAAACTTGAAAGATATTGCAAATAGGAGTAACAGCATTGGTAAAGCTCTTATAGCATAAGTAATGCTTAGATGGTTCAATTTCTTTAAACAAAACCAGGATGAGTTTTTCGCGCTATCCATTTGTCAGAGAATGATGCTGAGTGCTCCAGAAGCACAAAATATGTATCAAAGCTTGTAAAGGATTTACTTGACGAGCCATTAGAAAAAAAGAGTGACTCCAAAGTCAATCGCTTACTACCACATGCAGACTTCATTAGTGGAATTTTTTAACACCGCTGTTCACCGACTGTGAGTGTTGAGAGCATTTTTTTGTTAGATATGAAGATGTTCTTCGCCTAAAGAGGTTAAGCGATGCGCATTTTCAAATGCTTTTATTTTTCAAAGGAAATCATTACGGTAATTTTTTGTTTACTAATTTGGTAGCGTGCATAATTTGTTTTGAATATTAGTTTCGGGCCGTAACCTAGTGAGGTTTGAGCAATGAGTCAATTATTAAAATTATACATTTCAAAACGTCGCACTTGGGCTTGCGCTTGCGGCGCAATTACTTTTTTGGGCTTGCGGAAAAGCTTCCGGCGCAAGATTTTCAGAGTAGTTGGTAGTTGCCTTGCGGCGCAACTTTTATGACTTGCGCTGCCCACCTCTGAGTACATTCTAGGCCTACAGTAGGAAGAAAGAAGGTAAATAGCGTAGTGCATAGATTGAACAGTTAATGAAGCTTTAAAAGCTACCATAGTAAGTTAGAGTGAGAGATTCATTTACCGTACCAATTCATAATTGACATAAAAACAAGCAAATAAAAAAGAAGGAAGTACCGGTACAGTAGCTAGTGTTACATTAGCCTACCTAGTACCTACCGTATGGCACGTAATGCCCATAAAGAGGATAAGAGAGCAAAAAGTGGGCGCTCATTTGCTAATCATTTACCGTGATGTATAGCTTTAATCAATAGCATTTAGAATTTTTGATTTTGAATTGATGCAAAAGAGGAAACTAGTCACTAGTGTTGTGTAGAGTAGCTAAACAGGCAAAGAAAAATCTCAGTGTATTGCTACAGTGTTATTGGTGTGCTAACCACTGTTCTTCAAGGAGTGTATCACTAGGTTAGTATTGCAAAACCTGTTTCAGGTTTTACTTGTAGCCTATTACAGATTAGATAGGCTAGGCCTACTTAATTTGATTTGCTGTGACAAACTGTTTGTTGTTTTATGTGTTTTTGCTATTTGCAGATTTGAAAGTGAGGATATCAGATGTTCAAACTTTGAATCCTATTCTGAACACTGATCAACCTGCAGTCAAGCTGTCAAGTAGATGTAATGAGTCTCCATAGGTTTTTAGTGTAGGTGGGAGCTCTCAGCTTTGGGAGCATGACAAATTTAATTGACTGGTTGAGCCTACAGTTGTCTGAGCAGTGAGTTACCGTATTGAATTTCAAATTCTTAATTTGAAAATCTCTCTCATGTGATTGCAGTTTTTATCACCTAACCACTCATGCCAACCTATTCCAGATTCATATTCAGATTTATTTATTCATATTAAATTTAAGCACTTCACAGGTAAACACAAAAAAATGGGAGACAACGAAAAGACCGTCTGGTCATCAGTGTCAGCTGCCACCCTGCTAAAGGTTAATAAGTCAATAAATACTTCTGATTCCAAGCACATTTGTAAATTTGGAGATTTTTCAAACAAATTATGTTTTAGCAAATATTAAACTATGAAGATAACAAAAACAAACATAGCACTCAGAATACCGGTAATTCGCAAGAAAAAAAAATCACCAGAAAAAAAAGAGAACAAAAACAAAACAAAAAAACAAAAAAAAATCATTAACAAACTAAACAAACAAAGAAATAAATCAATAACAAAAAAATAAGAGTAATGATAAATAAATGGAAAAGCAAAACAGAAGACCAAATACTAATACTAAGACAAATCAATTTTTTCATCACTGATTATTCAGTAGGCCTATATATACCGGTAGCGGTTAAGCAATCGTCTCTTATATTGATATTTATAGGAGTTATGAGAAAGATTTTTCAAATCACTGGGTACGGTATCTCATGCCATACTTTTGGGCCTGAGAAAGAAATGGTTGATTTGCCTTTTTAAGTTCTTGCAGAAGTTTGGACAAAGTTTGACTCTGTAGAATTTCTAGTGCAATAATGATGAAACTTTTGGAGCTTGGAAAAACCAAAATACAAATTTGAAATTTTATTATTGTTAGCAGAATGCACAATCTTAGCTAATTGCAACTTCACAATATCATTAAATCTTAACAACTGCAAATTTTGGTATAGAGGGGAAGCAGAATGATGCCAATCGGTACTGTTCATAATTTTCAAAGCTTTGTTTTGAAGGGTTTGAACAGGTTTTAGAGAGGTTTTGCTTGCCTGTCCCCATAAGGAAGAACAGTACTGAAGATGTGGATAGATCAGTTCATAATAAGCACAGTTGAGAGTGGATAAATTAACATATTTTCGTAGATTTGTTAATGCCCAGTTACCGTGGGCAATTTTTGAGCATTGATTATGTATGTGTGGTTTTCGTGAGAGATCTTCATCAATTATTACTCCCAAATATTTTACATGCTTGACTTGAGCAATATCATTCTTTCCTATTCTTATATTTTGGGATCCACCTTTAGACTTTGATTTGTTTACTACAAGAAATTCAAGTTTTGTCATAGTTTAGAGATAGTTTGTTAGTTTTTTACCATTCGTCTACTTTGATTAACTCATTATTCATATGATTTTCTAAGAGTGTTTTTGATTTGTTGGACAGAGTTAAACTTGCATCGTCAGCAAATAGTCAAATATGGAGGTTGCAAGCATTGGGCAAATCATTGATATAAATGAGAAATAGTAGTGGCCCCAATGTCGAGCCCTGAGGAACACCACAACTCACTGACTTTACAGAAGATTCTGCCTGATGAACTACAGTGTATTGCTGTCTGTTTGTTAAGTAACTGCTCAAGAATTTTAGAGGCAAACCTTTAACTCCATAACAATTTAATTTTTTATTAAAATGTTATGATCAACAGCATCAAAAGCTTTTTTGAGGTCTAAAAAAACTGAGTATGTTATTTCTTACTTTCTACACCTCTTACAAAATCTTCATATATTTGATTTATAGCCAATTCATTAGATAGATTTCCTCTAAATCCGAACTGATATGCATATAGTAGTTGATTGCGTTTCAGATAATGATACAACTGATCATAGGTACATTTTTCAAGAAGTTTGGAGTAAGGGCATAATAGGGATATGGGCCTATAATTGCTACAGTTTAATTTGGAACCATTTTTGTGAACTGGAACAACCTCAGCTGTTTTAAAAATTGTAGGAAAAGTGGCTTGTTCAATTGCGATATTAAAGAGTTTTGTCTACACAGGTGCTGAGAAAATACTGGCAGATTTGATAAATTTGATCGGAATGCCTTGCATGCCAAAGCTTTTGGAAGAGTTGAGGTTTCCCAAGTGATATAATATTTGTTCTTCTGTTACAGGTTTTAAGAACAAGGAATAGCAAGTATTCGTTATCAGAGTTGAAGGAGAATAGTCATATGTTTTTGATGGATTTGGAATATTATCAGATAGTGATTTGGGTACTGTTGAGAAATAATCACTGAAAGCATTGCTAATTTCACATGGATTGGATATATCATGCTCATTCGAAGTTGTGATTTTAGATGGCAGAGATGAGGATTTTATTTGTACTTGACTATGTCGTTAATAGATTTTCATAATAATCCAGTGTCATGACAGTTTTTTTCAAGTAGATCTTCATAGTAAGCTTTTTTGGCAAGCTCTTTCATGTGGGTTAGAAGGTTTCTGCTTTTTTTTGTACTTGTTAATATTGTCGGAAGTCTTACTAGCTCTTATTATGTCTGTAGTTATCCAAGGTTTTCGTCTCAGCTTCAGTTCTTTGCGAGACATTTGTTTCAAGGGGGCGTGTTTATTAATTATGCTTTTTATCTGTGAAATAAATTGATTAAATAGTTCATCAACTGAAATACTATCACTGACATTCAGAAAACCATTGCAAAACTCTGACATCTCCATAAGAAAATCATCCTCAATAAAATCACTCGAGCCAGGTCAACTAACCGCAACAAACTGACCGCGAAAAAACGGTTTTGTCACGCTAATTTCGTCACAGTGATTTTGTCATAAAGTGAGGGTCTGGGCAAGATGGCTCGGAGGATAGTAAAACATGCTTATAATTGCTCTTCTCGGCTAATTGGCGTCATTTGGTTTGCGGTTAGTTTGTTCGTGGTCAGATGTCGTGGACCCAAAATCACTACAGTCTCTTTTGTAGCATTTGTATTGTAATTTAGGCAGTTTAAGGTTTTTTGACATGATCAAGACTGGAAGATGATCAGATATGTCATAGTATAATGCATGGGCAAGAATTTGTTGATTGTAGTTGTTAGTATAAATATGATCTAGTAGTGATGAGGAGTTAGCAGTGATTTGTGTTGGATTCGCTATGACTTGAGAGCATCCCACACTGTGTAGAGTGTGAACGTAATCAGCAATATTGGCATTTTTATCGCTTTTTGAGAGATCAATATGTTTGTTCGTTAGCTGCTGTAGATTAGCTGTTTCTGAAGTTTTACTGTTGTGGCTTAGCAATGGCAAGGCCTACAGACCTTGGTTGGTAGCCATTACGTGTAGGTGTTAATTATTGATTGATCAAAACTCGTTTATCCTCTCTGCTCCTATCAGGAAAAAGCGACGTTGGTGCTTTTCTTGTATGAAGCTGCGCATGTTTTGGATAATAAGAAATTCAACCATTGTCCAAGTTTCTGTTAGCCTACACATTTAACTTTCATGTATTTTATGTAAAGTTGCTACAGTAAGCTACTGTAGCCTACTTGTTCAGATTTGCCAAGCTGAATTAATCATTGTAGCCTACTGTGGAGTGTTTTTTCCAAGGACATTAGGCTTACAATATAGCCAGGTTGCAGGTTTAAAGTTGAACCCAGATCGCGCAATTAGGTCATAAAACAGCATCTTTATCCTTGCAGTCCATACTGCATACTAAACCAGTAATACTGTATACAGTATATCGGTACAATTATACTGGTAAGATAGGCTACTGTTACTGCATCACAGTCTGACAATGTTACCACAAACCTGACTTTTGATAGTAAGTCAGCTGTTAGTTTAGTGTTAGCCTCTGGCCTAAGGTGGCAATGCGATGAATATTTACCAGCCTTAAAAAGTCAACAAATTTGTGTAGTGTCAGGTGTGGAAATATGTCTTTGTTTTACGGTTATTTTGGTGTTTATATAAGGTGGTTTGTATAAATTCTGAAGGCATCTTTCCTTACATAGAACAAAATAAACAGCTAATCACTTTAAATTCAACATATTTTTACAGTTTAGGCCTAGGGCACATTTTTGTCAACGTTTATGAAAAAATAATAGCATCAGCAGCTTGGCTGTGGCGACCATGACTTTTAGACACAGACGTTTAGGTGCCGCCGATTATGCGCCAGGACTTTTATGTGCCTGAACTTTTAGGCATCAAGACTTTTATATGCTAGAGGTTACAAAAAAATGTATTTCCTAACTTTTTTTTCAAACAAATTTTTTTTTCAAAAAAAATACTTCTAATTGCTGTGAAAACGTTCAAAACGTCATCCAAATGGCGTTAAAATTGTTTTTTTTCTGAAGAATTGCTAGAATTGCCCAGTGGCTGGGGGCTTCGCCCCTGGCTTTTATCTCAATAATTTAGTTTTTTCTTATTGCTGTAAAAACGTGCAGAACGTTGTCCAAATGGCTATTTTTTCTGAAAATTTTCAAGAATTGTTCAACAGCTGGGGGTTTCACCCCCTGGCCCCCATCTTAGTAATTTAGCTTTTTGTTATTGCTCTAAAAACTTGGGAAACATCATCCAAATAGCATTAGAATGGCTACTTTTTTCTGAAAAAATTGCAGGAATTGAACAGCGGCTGGGAGCTTCACACTCAGGCCCCCATAGGGGTAAAATGTTATCTTACATGCAATCTTCACAACCAACAACTTTCAAAATTCTTATCACAAGGTTTTTGAATAAACAAATGTTGTAACGATGCAACTATTACCGCGAAACCCTGTTTGACTATAATTAAATTAACTGCAATTGGGTACTGGTTGCTTTTTGAAAAATTCACCCCCCTTTAAAAATTTCTGGGTGCGCCCCTGATTCTGACAATTCCTCTTGACGTGTCAGATAAAAAGCTTCAAAAATATTAACATTTTAATTGAAGTAATACTTTTTTGTTTGAAAAACTTTTTTTTTGAAAAAAGCTTTTATTTGAGAGAAAAAATATGTTTTTGAAAAAAATTGAAAAAATTGTTTTTTTTTTTGAAAAAAAATTTTCATTTGAAGCAAAAAAATTTTTTTATGTCCGTGCCTAAAAGTTTTAGACCGGGTTGTGGAGTACATGACGCAATACTTAAGGAAAATATATTGCGGTATCAATATGCTTCGTGCAGTGTATGCACCCAGTGTGTAGCTAATAACTAACACAGTAAAGTAGTGCCAAGCAGAGCAAGTAGTAGAAAAAAAAGACAAAATTATGTTGGTGCCAATACAACCTGCAACTTCAAACCTATGACCTTCCTAACAAACATTTGATTTCTGGATACAATAAAATCAAACTTTCAAGGTCTCCATTTAAAATTTTGATGATCCAGATGTAGATGTCAGTGATGCATCAGCTTACAATGCATGACTACTGAAAGGTTTAATAAAGGAACTTTAATTAATCTATTGCTGTAAACAACGTAATTCATACAGTAACTTTTTTAAACTTGAATCTGAATTATGTGTTAATGTTTTGCGAACCTAATAGGTGGAGGTGGGCAAAAGCAATCTACAAGCGCATAGTGCAATCACTACATTCCACAATTGTGGAAGTTGTGTTGCCAATCAAGGTCTTTAAAATTTACTGAGGATTAATTGCACTAAGCTTTCAAAATCGTACAGTGTGTTGGGTTAATAGCACAATTTAATACTTAAGACTCTGAACATAATTTTTTTAAATTTCAGACATAATATTGTCAAATGTCAAGTTGTTGACCTTCTTTAGCAAATTAGGCTACGAATACTCCTTTTTGCCTAAAATCTGAAATTGCAAAAATGCAGAATTACATCAGAGTTGCATTTTGTAAATTTGCTTGCAATAGTTAAGTTGCACTTTGACTTACACAAAAATCCAGTTCCACTACTGCGCAAGTTGCATTGCACTTCAAGTGAAGCAAAAAGTTTGTTGCAGAAGTTGTGCTGTACATGAGAAATTAAAAATTGAAATTGCACTTTTAGTAGTTTAAAAAAATTTTGTGGGCTCATGGGAAAATGTTCTTTGTGCCCACCTTCGTTGGTAGGGGTGCAAACTAAAGCAGAGGTTGGCAAACTGCAATTCATAAGCGTCAATTGCTCTAGTTTACAGGCCCATGCATTACAAAACTAAACCTAGATTTTTATGGTGTTATTTTTATATCCATGTTTTTGCTTCTTAATTATTCCTTTTTTTCAGTTTTTTTTAAGAAATATAAAGTGCACCTCATACTAGAGAAAGTATTTGTATATGAAAGGATAGTCTAATAATTTCAAATGCAAATGCATTTGCAGGTATAGTCTTGGCTAGTGATTGGAAAATATTTTGTGGTTTGTGGCAATTCTTGTTGGGATCATGTCTTTCCGGCATGACCATTTTGGCGCCACCTATTTCGTTACTGTATGTTTTCTGCGCAGATCGTTTCTGCGCCAATTCAGTGCTCTTGGACAGTTTACTTATTTAGGGTTAGGGCTTTGGGTTAGTGTTAGTAAAAAGCATCGAATGTTGTTGCTGAAAAGGTCTGCGCTGAAATGGTCGCGCTGAAAAGTTGTGGACCCATTTTTGAGGCATTTTATAAAAAAGGATTTTCTCAAACATTCCCACAAAATTTTCAAAGATTTGAACTTTTTTCAAAAAGTTGCAAGTTGGCAGATTGGAAAATAGATTAATCTTTTTGAATGTTTGACAGTTTGCAATACCAGTATTTTTTGTTTTATATACAGTACTAGTTTTGTTTTCACCGCTTTAGTTTAATTTTGATATGATGATATGAAGCTACACAGCTTTTGGATTTTCGCATTAATTTATATCACACTTATTAACGGAGAAAGATGTCCTGATGCAGATGCCAAAGGTAAGCAGATACTGAGTTTTGCTTTAATAGATTTTTGGTCAGCTACACTGGCCATAAAATCATAATATTTTGGTTTTAATCAACTACATTACAGCTTTTATGCTGGACATTCTGAACTTTTGCTTGAAATATACTAAAAATGTGGTTATGGTTTTATACCAATTGTAGACCGAAGCAGGACATCCTGAGGCGACCAACCTGACGCAAGACTTTTCACCCGGGAATTCTGACGCCATGGACATCCTGACATTAGGGTTAGGGAGAGTGTTAGGGTTAGAGTTAGGGCGTCAGGATGTCCCTGGCCTCAAGAATACCAGAGTGAATTTTCTCCCGTCAGGTCGGTCGCATCAGGATGTTGCAGACCCTTGTAGACCAGGCCTAAGGCTTCGAGACTATCTGTATTTAGCTTAATTTATATCTAACATAAAAAGTTTTTATGAAACGTATTTGCTTGTATTATAATGAGATGGTTCAAAATTAGAAAAAAATTGTCTGGAGGCTCGTAGCTTTTGATGTTTTGTTGCATTTTGATTCTTGCCGAATGAGAAATTCACTCATCTTGCTGAAACTGTTTAAAACTTCACTCCTTAACTTGGCACCCCCAATTTCAGATATCACTAGATATTTCTGATATGATAGTCGACATAAGTTTGAATTCTCTGTGTTTAGCGGTTCAACAGTTAATAGCAATAAAAAAAGAGAAAAAGTATCCATATTGTAGTAAATGAATGTAGCCATAAAAATAGTGGTCAATAAAGTGTTGAAAAACCAAAAACCTTTCTTTCATCAATATCAGTACTTAACAAAACTATGCCAGTTAATTATCGGCTTCTTTCTCCAGTTTTTGGCCTCTAAAATGATCACCGGGCTCCCTGGGAATTGATATACCCAAAGTCTCTATCTTTACTCACAAAGTTCCAAACTTCAGCTTTCCACTTGAGCCGTTTTTCAATTATAAATCAATAAATTTTCAATGCAAAAATGATGATTTCTGTTTAGTTTTTGTTTTCCTGAATCACGATTGCATGGCTTTGCATATTCCTTTATATTCCTTTTCCATATTCCATATTCCTTTTCCATATTCCATGTTTCATTCCCATGTTGCGTTTAAAATCCAACTTGTGGGTTCAGCCCAAAATTCAGCTGTCTGGGCTCAGCAGAAATGACTGCTTTCACCCAGTTTTTGGTTTCCTATATCACAATCACATGACCTAAGACTTTCCAAATTGGCAGGCATGATATATACTTTTTTTATCCCTACGAGGTGTGTTTGAAAAGTAATAAGACTGTGCACACTGCACAAATAACTTTTACACAGGAAAAAAGCATTGCTTTCTATGATGTCATTCTGTGACAACTACATTCTTTTTTGCATGTTTTTTTGTCAAGGCAGTTTCTTTGTGACCGTTTTGTAAAAATTTGATAAAATTAAGAATTTTTGGATTTTTTTTTTCTTTGGTGCTCGCGAAGGATGAGTGTTGAACAACAAATCAACTTGAAATTTCTAGTCTGTCTTGGAAAAACTCCAACTGAAGCACTAAAGTTGTTTCAAAAAGTCTATGGTGATGACACAATGTCAAAAACTTGTCTTTTTGAGTGACACAGGGGGTTCAAAGAGGGAAGAGAGGAAATGGAAGATGATCACAGGAGTGGGTGGCCATCCACAAGCAGAACAGATGAAAATGTTGAGCATGTGAGACAAAAGGTGCAGAGCAATCGCCGTCTTAGTGTTAGAATGATAGCAGATGAGGTGGGTATGAATAGTGAGAGGGTATGGAGGATCTTTAATGAAAAACCGGGGATGAGGAAGATCTATGCAAAAATGGTACTAAGGTTGCTGAATGAAGGACAAAAGGAGCGGTGTGTGCAAGTGTGTCAAGACATTTTGGAGCAACTCGAAACTGAACCCAACTTGCTGAAAAGAGTTGTTACTGGCGATGAGTCATGGATCTTAGAGTACAATCCACTCACCAAACAGCAGAGCCTTAACTGGAAGAGCGCATTGTCACCAAGACCCAAAAAGGCGAGGGTGTTCAAGTCCAAATCCAAGGTGATGCTGATTGCTTTTTTTGATGTCCATGGAATTGTCCACACAGAATTCTTGCCAAAAGGCCAAACTATTAATTAGCACGTCTACAAAAACATCTTGCGACGATTGATCCGCTCTGTGAGGGGAGAAAAAAAAAGAACTGCGGGAAACGAGGTCATGGCTGCTTCATCATGACAAGGCTCCAGCTAATAATGTGTCTGGAATTCGGGAGTTTCTTGCCAAAAATAACATTGCTGTACTGGAGCAAGCACCCTACTCTCCAGATCTGGCCCCTTGTGACTTCTTTTTGTTTCCCAAACTCAAGAAAGTCATCAAAGGAAGTTGTTTTCAAGATTCAGAATCCACTAACACAGCCGTGACAAGAGTGCTCCAAGCAATCCCGGAGGAATCCTTCCAGGAGAGCGTGGAAGCGTGGCAGAGGAGATTGGAAAAGTGCATTTGAGCCCAAGGAGATTACTTTGAAGGCGACATGTCGTAAAATTTACTTGCCAAATAAAATAAAACAGTTATAGACCCAATTCCGTTACTTTTCAAACACACCTCGAATTTGGAGTCCATAATTCAACTTTCTAAATCAGTCAACAATCAACATAGGCTGATTCAATTTTGATACTCAATTACTCATCGATCAAAAAGGTCAAGTAAGAACAAAAATTCTATGAAGAGTGCATGTCATTAAGTCTCTTTAAGACTGTAACCAGTTTGCAAGTGCAAGTATCAATTAAACGTACTTGGAAAAAGTGTGGCAAATGTCAATAAACGTCATGAAATTTGATTGTGAAAATAGTGTGGGAACCCTATGTTGGCAAAAAGATTGAAAGTAATCTTACCATTGGGTTGCTAAAAAGATTTAAATGACCTCATCATACTCGTGGCTAAGTTTGTGATAACCAATCTCTCAAACTAATTTTGCACCCTAATTAGCATCCGAAATATAATCAGTATCATGCAGATCGTGACTATTAGGTGCAGCTGATTAGGCACTGGACTTCCAGGCACCAAAGTGAAATTTTGTCCTTTTTGGTGTGCTACCTGAGCTGCCAAACAGAATCTGCTACCTTGCATTGCAATCAACTAAGTATCCATGGGTATTTATGAATATATGTACTGCTGTGATAGTCGCCAGTCGGTATGTAGGTCGCATAAACCCAAGGCTTCAGGATCACATTAAGCAGCATGTTCCAAAAGCAATAAGGCAAAGAGCCACTTCTGCTCAGGAGCAGGGAACTCACTGATCCCAACCAACAAGAACCCAGCCAATCAGAAAATGCAAATCCAAAAGCAGTGTTCCCTCTAACTTTTTGGCTAATCGGCAAGTGCCCAAATTTTTTTGAAACAATTGTGTCCAATGCTCTAATAGGATGTTTATGTACTCAAATTTTGTACCGCTTTGTTATTAAAGTATACCTAATGTCATATTTCCACAAATTTTTCGAATTTTCGAAAGCTATGGTTACCATATTGCCAAAAATTATTTGCCTTCGTTTCAACAAATCACTGATTCGCTGAAAAAAATCAGCTTAATGGGAACACTGATCCAAAAGCAAGACTGAATTCGAACCAGAGAGTGATTCAGCAACTGGCCAACATTTGTTGGAAGCAAATCAATGTGCACTCAACTATTTTGATTGGTTCGAAATTCTGATGACAGCTCATTCTCAGTTTTACTCTCGTCTGTTGGAAGCCATTTATATTTCATACAAAAAATGGATTGGTTCAGAAAAAAGCAGTTTGTATTCATCCTTTTATTGATCTGATGAGATCACAGCCTGCTGCCACAATATAGATTGCGTCAGAGTTCCCACTAGGCCGATTTTTTTCAGCCATTCAGCGATTTGTTGGAGTAAGGACAAATAATTTTTGGCAATGTGGTAAACATAGCTTTAGAAAACTCAACAAATTAGTGGAAACATGACATTTGGTTTACTTTAATACTCGATTGGTATGAAAATTAGGGCAGATGAACGTCTTTTTAGAGCTTTGTTTTAGAGTTTTAGAGTTTAGAGCTTTCTGCAAATCTACAGCGCCACACCTGACAATTTTAATCAGCTGATTGCAGAATTCGTCGCGTTGATTGAAAACACAATTAAAATCCACGCGCCTCTTAAAAAGCTATCACTTAAACAGCAAAAATTACAGTCAAAGCCTTGGATTACAAAAGGCATTTTAATTTCTGTTCGTCACAAACGTAAATTGTACAAGAGCCATTTTTTAGCAGGCACCGAGATCCAGAAAAGGTTTTACAAGAAGTACTTAAACACTAACTAAAGTAAAAACCGCATCTAAGAAAATTTACTACAGACAAGAATTTGGTAGAAATCTGAACAATCCTCGCAAAACCTGGGAACTAATTAGATCTGCAATACCTACAAATCAATCCCGAACTAACAAATCGAAAATGCATCTCTTAAAAATTGATGGTCAAGATATAAACAAAAGTTTCTCAATCGCTGAAAAACTCAAACATTTCAAATCAGTTGGTAAAAACCTGGTCGACAGAATTCCAACTAATGATAACAACTCGTTTTCAAAATATCTGAACCAAAAAGTGGCTTCATCAATGTTTCTTCAACCACCTAGGCACAGCGAAGTGTTCAATATCATGCACTCTCTGTGTCTTTGCAAATCTTCAGGGCACGACAATATTGACTCTTACTTCATTCGCATAGCATGTGATGTACTTACACCATATCTAACCTATCTTTTTCATTTATCTTTTGAATTCGATATCTTTCCTGACTGTCTAAAAACAGCCAAAATAATCCCAATCTTTATAGCTGGACCTAAAACTGATATTAATAACTACCAACCTATATCACTGCTATAAAATTTTTCAAAAATCCTAGAAAAACTCATCTATACTCGTCTTTCAAAATTTTTTGAGAAAAATAATGTCATTCACCCTAACCAATATGGTTTTCGACAGAACTTATCTACTACACATGCTATGCTGGATATAATGAGCAAAATAAATAACCATATGAACAAAAAAAAAAATTTACTGGATTAATATTTTTGGATTTAAGGAAGGCATTTGATACGGTTTCGCATGATATACTCTTAAAGAAATTACATCATTATGGTGTTCGTGGTGTAGTATATAACCTGCTCAAACCTTACCTCACTGAACGTAAACAGTTTGTGTATGTTAATGGGAGCTATTCCACAACTAAAACAATACAATTTGGTGTTCTTCAGGGATCAAATCTTGGTGCTATACTTTTCTCTATTTATGTCAACGATATATTCAACATTTTTGACTTTACTCCGGTGCTATACGCTGATGACACTTGTCTATATGTTAAAGCTTCAAAAGAAAAAGATTTAGAAACCTTAATAAATCGCGAAGTCGAAATAGCTAATCGTTGGATGCTAGCTAATAAGCTAACAATTAAAGCTACAAATTCTAGTGCTTTAGTTATAACTCCAGGAGCTAAGGCTGCCACACAAAAACCAAAAATATCATGTGATGGTCTTCCAATAGCGGTACATAGTAATGTCAAGTACTTGGGACTACGGATTGACGAAAACCTTAAATTTGACATTCATTTCAAATTTGTTGAGCGTAAAATCGCCTGCGCAGTAGGTGCACTTAATAAACTTACACGCTATTTCCCCAAAGAAATTTTATTGCAACTCTATCATGCATTAATTTATCCTCACCTTCTCTATGCGATTCCCATATGGGGTTCTACCTATAAATCTTATCTCCACAAAATTTCTATTCTCCAAAACAAAGCCGTCAAAATTGTTACCCAAACAAAATGGAATTCCAGTGCAAACTCTTCATATAGCAATCTAAAGGTCTTGAAACTGAAAAACTTTACCATTATAAAGTTGGAAAAATAATGTATGATTTATACCTTAAAACAACATCCATATAACCTAAACCAACACTTTACAAAGTCCAATGTCAGACATTCCCGCCCTACCCGCTGTTCCTCTTCTCTCATGTTTACTATCCCATTGATGAAAAGTACAAAACTGCAACAATCTTTCTTATACCAGGGTGTTAAAACCTGGAATTCTATTCTCGACAACATCAAAATTTCTTCCTTCTCGAAGTTTAAATCTGATTCTAAGCAGTTCTTCTTAACAACATTTTACTAGAATTTTTACTAGAATTGTCTCATCATGTCTCTCTCATAACAATAACTTCAAATACTCGTAGGCCTAAAGCTCTTATGAACAAAAAGGTGCACAATCGGGGGCTGTTTGACTAGATGATTGTAACAGGTCCCTTCCAGTCTCCGGTTGTGAAAAAAGTTATTTTTGTTTTGCTTTTGCAAATTATTTTTATGTGTAGTGTGTCAGTTATTGCATCTTACAGCGACAAATCAAATCGAACTTGAACTTTGGGCTTTGGGCACAATTGTTTCAAGAAAATTTGGGCACTCGTCGATTAGCCATGAAGTTAGAGGAAACACTGGATTGCAATATTCTTCACCATTGATTGTGCAATCTGTAATGCTTATCACCTTATTGTAGATTGCACTTCTCCTTAATGCATTATTCTAAAAACACAAACACAAAATTTGCAACGGTCTTTTGAAATCCTGCTCACCACTCACCAAATCAGACAGAGATTGCAACTGAAAGAATTTGTTGAAAACGCTTATTGATAAATTCATTGACTATCGTAGAACTTACCGTTTGTTTTTGTTTAGAGTGATTTTTTAAACTCATAATGTGTAACAATGAAATCTAGACTACTACTAACGTGCTGGTTTAGAGCATATGCCTGCAAAAAGTTGTTTCTAGCTACGTTGTAGATTGCAATAGAAATATTTACCCATGTTTGCTTTTATACTAAATAACCACAATACTTCGTTAGTACAGGGGTTGGCAACCTACAGCCCACGAGCTGAATGCGGCTTGCCAAGAAAAATCATCTGGCCCATGTCCCCTTTTACAAACTGTGGCAATTCTGTAGCAAATAAATTCAATTAAGCTGCAGTGCAGCTATAAGTTAAAAGCGAAAAATTATTTCTTGACTTTATAAAAAATTATTGAATGAAAACAATCATGTCAAAAAGGAGGCATCAATGCTTGATACTAACATGTGCATTATTTGTGCTAATCATTGTTTTTGTCACTAAAAGTTAGTAAAAGCACAGTAAGAACAAAGTTAGTGATAGTCTGTAGCAAGATGTAATGCTTTCGCAATTTCTGATTTACCACTGGACCTTAATAAGCTTTTATATAAACCAAAAACAACATCAAATATCTGATTAATGTTGTGACGTATTTAAGTATTAGGGAGGAGGGGTGTAGAATGGGAGCATTAGAACTTGTAGGTTCTCATATTTAAGGGGACATTGAATCCTGCTGAAGGGACCTTTGTCATGGGGGCCATGACAACTGACCACAACAAACTGACCTCGAACCAAATAATGCCGATTGGCTGAGAAGAACAATCATAAAAATATTTTACCATCCCCAGAGCTATCTTGCCCAAATTCTCTCTTTGTTGTGACATCACTGTGACGAAACCATTGGTTTGCGGTCAGTTTGTCGTGGTCAGATGACTTGGCTTGTTAGTCGTGCACAGTAAAAAAATCACTCTTGTTTCGTTAAATGGTGGAAAATGTTGGCAGGATTTTTGCCCCCACCTTCATAGTTCATCTGGTGTAGGAAATTAAATCTAGCAGAATATACAATATGCTTTGAGGCATCAGTAAAGCATTAAACAGCCTTCCATATTCACTAAGAATAAAAGAGCCAAAGCTGTCATAATCATTTTATTGGAAAAGAGATGTTTCTACAAATTACTTAAATGAAGACTAAAGGCTAAATTATTGGGGGTATCTAAAGTTATCGCAAAAGACTAGATTGGCGTTGACTCCATGTTTCTTGACCCAGTTGTTCCAGAGATATTCTACTTCAAACATGACAAAGGAGCTTCTAATGTTATAATTTTTATTGGCAACCCTGGTGTTGACAGCCTTAGCATTGTTAATGACGCTATCCCAGCTCTAATCTAAAGCAACGTCATTATTATGCTACTGCATCGAGTTGTTTTGCTGTGCACTAATCAGTTTGATCTTGTCAACAGAACAAATCTCAAGTGGAAAAAGGAGTAGACTGTGTGATAGCCTATTTTCCTTCTAAGCTGCACGGCCATGCAGATAGCTTAGAACCCTTGACCAGTACTTTAGTTCTGTCGTGCACTGCCTAAGTGTTTTGGTAAAACGATGTAGATACGTGCTTTCAGTCGGAAGCAAACGTTAATTGAGATTTGATAAAATTATTTTACAAAATCGAGGTGTATTCAGTTACTTTTGCAATGATATCATGAACTTCTACTGTGCCAGTAAGCAATCGACCATATTAACTAAACTGTTGCCGTAATTATTTAATAATTTCAAAAGAGCACATTACTATTGAAAAACACCTGAAAACGGCATGTTGTTGACAAAATGTTAACAGATGTTTTGATTGAGTTACCTCGAAGTCCTGTTCTGATAAGGAAGGGTTAATTCAATAAGCACAAGGCATGTGATAGTTGGGTGTGTGTTTTAATTAAAAGCACTCAAAACATAAGGTCTGAAAAGGAATGAAATGTTAGGTTAGAGGTTGAATAAACCGTAACCTTGATAAGTGGAGCTACGCACCTTATCAGTAGGCCTTGAGAGCAGTTGGAATTCAAATTTGATTTCAGGTACTTACGCTGTAAGCTACCATGTGTTTGCACTGTAGGCTAGGAATTAAAATTCTGGCAAAATTGCTGAGATTCCGTTCCTAGCCTACAGTGTGGACAGTGGACACACAGTAGCTTACAGCATTAGTCCCTGAAATCAGATTGGAATTGCTCTCGTGGCCTAGTGGTAAAGAAACTGCTCTCATGGCCTAGTGAAAGATGCGTAGCCCCACTTACCGAGGTCACGGTTTCAAAACCTACTTCTGTTTAGTGATGTCACATATTTCAAGAAAAATTTTGTACGTTAATTGCTTTTGAGTAATTTATATTCTAGAACTTCCTGAAGATTCCTAACAGAGTGAAACAGGCTGTTGGGGTTAATTTTTTTTCACCTCTGGTGCCTAAAAATCCTTGTGCCTGGACATCCTGTGCATAAAAATCATGGTCCGAATATAAACAGAGCATAGCATACCAAGCACAAATGTTCGTATTCGCATTCGTACCCATCGATTTGTGAAGATTTTTAAGAATTTCACAAAATAAAAACAGCAAATGCTAACAAACAAAAGCATAAAGATTTTTGGTGGTTCAAAGAACATATTAAGTGCCATTCTGGTGGTGGTTGGCTGATACTAACCATTTACCTGTATAATTGTTATTTTTGTGAACTGGTCACTATTTAATCACTCTTAAGCTTTATTGGTTTGTGTACTGTATAGCATTTAACAAACTTTTGAAAATAATGGTAGCCTAGTCGCACTTACAATAATTTGATCTTCTGTGCAAATTATGGAGGTAATTGTTAGAATTAATGAAAATGCACGTTTTATTTTCAGAAGTATGCAATTCCGAATCTTGTTCTGAGCTTTTAAGATGCGATTTTCCCAAAAAACGAATTGATTATTGCGATCCAGTTAAAGGTTGTTGCATGAAACGAGTGTGCAGTAAGTTTATTTTTTGAATTCAATTGTTGAAATTTCAAACGACAAAAAATTTTTGTATTGTGCAGTACCAGTATAGTTAATTCTGATATGCTGAGCCAAGTCAACTGACCACGACAAACTGACCGCGAATGTTTCGTCACAAAGTGAGGGTTTGGGCAAGATGGCTCTGGGGATAGCAAAATATTGTTATGATCACCCTTTTAGCCAATCGGCGTCATTTGGTTTGCGGTCAATTTGTTGTGGTCAGTTGTCATGGACCTATAATATGTTGTTCATGTTTAACTAATTTTAATGCTAGGTTTACTTTTTTAATGGTCATTGACCTAAATATTTAATAAATGCCTAAAAGTTCAGTCAGTTCAACCTGAAGGATGAAAAAAAAACTTGTAAAAGGTTTGGCTTATACATACTTTTGCTTGTTTTTGCATACTTACTGCTAAAGTTGTACTTGCCTTTATGAAAAATATTAATTTTTTTTTGAAATGACAGACAAATACATGAATTCAGACATTTTAGCAGAAGTTTTACTATTAATTATTGCTCTGTATGGTATTGGTTACAATCATGTAATTGCATTATTTTGTTAAGCCTGCACTGGTACAAATAATGGGTTGTCCATTTCTGGAACTTTGGCACAAATTTTCCGAGGAGCAGAGTGGCTTTATACCAATTGCACTTTGGTGGAAGGAAACGTGGAATTGGTGAATATTGAACAAAGTGTTGCTTTTACCAAGGTGATGGCTGTTAATCAGCATAATAAATTTGTTATTTTGTTAATCTAAGGGCTTTAGTTTGCATTATAATATTCAATCTTTGCATTTAGTTTCTCTAATCTTGGACTTTCGTTACAAAATTGCTTGATAGTTTGTTTTTGTTGCATTGCACAACATTATCTCAACAATGCACACCATGCCCAGTACACATCAGATCGCATTTCTAAATTATCGAGCATTATGACTGAAAAGTTGTGAATTTTTTCTTTTTTTTAAAACACATTGCTTACGAGCTTTGAAGGTCTAAAATAATAGTGTAAGAAACGACACATACAAAAATAGCAAAATTGGTTTGAAATGTTTGTACCGTTGTCATGTGACTTCTAAGACACTCTGTCATAGATACAGCTACTGGCATCTGGTTTTGGTGTACTAGAGAGTAGTACAAGCAGCACTGAGCATAAAAAGATCTATTTTTTGGGTTTTACATGTATATGCTCTTATATTATTATAAATGCTCTTTGCATTTAACCATTTGTGTGAACTTCATGCAATAAAGTTTTGACTAACTTTGTAGTAATATTGCCTGTTTGTTGTCTTCAATTTAATTTTTGGTGTGTTCAAGCTTTTTGATACACTAGCAGGCTGCTGCAAATTCAAATCGAGCTTATTGTAGTGTTTATATTGGTACTGGTTTTGTTTTAAGCATTGGTTTGATAAAATTTTTATGAGGTGTTGGTTTCTTTGGTTTATTATCCAGCATTTGGATATATATAGGTTAAACTTAGACAAATTGTGGTCGTTTTATGTGTTCAGTAGTGCAGGTATTTATATTCTTCTCTTTTTTTCAACAGCATATAGAACAAGTTACTGGGTACATTCTGATCAGTCGCTTCACTGGAGCTTACATTGACTTCTCCTCATTAAGATTGATTCGAGGACTTGAATTGCACCAGGAGCCTCCACAGGGTTGTAAAGGAACTGCTGAAAAAGCTTTTGAAAAAGCCACCAACCAGTCGAGTCGATCACCTGATGTTAGAGAATATGCTTTGAGTGTAGTTACAAATAACATGGGAGGTGGACCTGGTTTCAAAGAATTGTGGATGCCAAATTTGACAGGTATAAAATAGACTTAATTGTATTCCAAGTCTAATCAAAATCAAGCTGTTTTGTGCTCTCAGTGTTCTCCAAGAGTGCTCAATAACAGTTGTAATCAGAGAAGTATCAAATATTTTACCCACCACAGTTACAAATATTAAAAATCTACAGCCTGCTTCACCTTAACAAAATTTTCAGAGGTTAGCTTTTAAGTCAAATATTTGAGTAAGCTAACCCCTAAAGATCGCTTTAAGAATGAAACAGACTGCATTGTTTTTTTATTATTTTTTCTCTGGCGTGCTAAATAGTCAAATCAAAGTCATTAATTAAAAAAAAAGTCTCGCGTGAGTTAGATACTCTGGTTGTGCAGTTGGCATTTCTTTTAATACTTGTTCCCTCTAGCTGGTTGAAATGCCATTTTGTCAGCCTAAAAAAAATACGAATCAAAAAATTACACATAAAGCTATTATCAACACCTGCTTGCAAATAGTAATAGTTATTATTTATTTTTCAACGCTGTAAGTAAGTAAGTAGTTCTATACTTAATAAGATACACTAAAAGCAGGGTGTCCAAAGTCCGACCCACGATGAAGTAATGTCTGGTCTGTGCTTGGTCTTAGCACCTTACTTTCAATCAAATTTACTCGCCAGATATGTTTGACTTGGCCCAGAAAACTTGCCTGATATCTTTTTTTTGGATGATTATCTCATCGGCTAATGGTCTTGGTCTGACCATCTAACTCTTAAAGGGATACCATTAAAATAGCAGGCATTATTGCCACTTCAAAAAAGTTTATGGACGCTTCTGTTCTGACCAAAAGACACTACATTAAAATGAATGACTAAACGTTCGTAGGTAGAAATTTAGCCAATGATTTTTTCAAGTTTCTATTTTGTTGTTTCAAGAAATTACCTACGGTGACGTTGTGATTCGTGACAACAAAGACTTGTGCTATGTCGACACTGTCAAATGGGAAGATATTTTCGAAAACCAGGATCAACGTGCAGAAGTTGACAATTCTACATCATGTATGGAAAGTTTATCATCGATACATTAAAAACCGTTAAACTTGAAAAAATAGAAAGATGTTTTTCTAGTATCATGAGCTGGCTTTTCATTTTTGTATGAAAGTGTTGAGACTTGGTAGAATGTGTTGCGTGAAACCTACGGTACCGGTAGTTGAAATTTAAAAACATCAATAAAAAACAAAATACGATTAAATGACCTTTTAAAATCTAAACTTTGCAAATTATATTTTCGGAAGGATATGGCCATTGGCCAAACACTGGTTGGTTGTTTAAAAATAAAGAGTTTTTGTTTGAAAGAAATGCTTCAAATAGTACTGACGGCAAAATCAATGGGCGTATCTAAAGTTAGGGCAATCGTATAACGATTAGATTAGCATTGACTCCATCATCCGTGGACCCAACTGTTCCAGTGATATTTTCTTCAAACATCACGTAAGGGCCTCCGTAATCATAAGTTTTATTGGCAACCCGGTCGTTGATAACATTGGCGACGCTGTTTTATTTCTATCCTATAAAAGCGCCACAATTAGGCTAAGCCACAGAGGCATTTTAATCTTTATGCACGTTAATATAGGCTTCTGCATTAAAACGTCAGGGTTGCCAATAATAATAAGAATTAGAGGACCCTTACGTGGTGTTTGAACTTTAAGTATAATATCCCTGGAACAACCGAGTCAAGAAGAAGGCAATCAACGTTAACCAATTCTAATACGATTGCCCTAACGTATATCAATTCATTTTGCCTTTAGCTCGCTTTTTAGGCTCAGCTTATTTTTAGGAAAACTACTAAATTAATTCTACTAAAAAAAGGGAGGACCTGTGGGATAGACGTAGTGCTATATTACATTAAGGTAACAAGTTGACTGGATGATGGTAATGGAAGAAGATAGTGATGTGTAGCAGCTCAATCTTGGCTTTTGCCCTCAACCAGCTTCAAATTAATAAGCAAAAGTTAATTTATGTGAGAATTTAAATAGTTGATTAAATGCGCAGAAAAAATTTTTTTTCACGCTCTCTTTCGTTGAGTCATGCCAACTTTGTCAGAGAACTTTTAAGTGTTGAAGAAAAGAGATTTTGTTATGGAATTGAAGAGTCTAAAGGCAGAAAAGAATAAAAATTGTTTTTGAGAAGCTAATTGCTGAATGTGCATTGAGCAGTGCATTATATTGTTTGCACTCCTGAATGGTGGACAGTCATATCGTCCACATCATTGAAATTAATTGTACATCTAAAGTACATCAGCTGTCGTTACTAGTACGTTTTTGATGATAACAAAGTGTAAAACAGTTTTTCCATTAGGGTCGACTCAGTTTGACTTATACAACGCTTTTAAACAATTGATTGTGAAGCAGTACTAACTTTATTACCTAAAGCTTCATGCTTAGTCCTGCGTGTTTAGGTCCTGCTTGCAGTTCAGAATGTCATAATGATGGCGGTGTTCGTCACTGCTGGGGAAACTTAACGAGCCAATGTCAATTATGTAAGTGAACTTGGTGCTATGAAAACTGATTACTAAACTGTGCCGTATTTTAAAATATTTTCGTATAGAAACAAGACATTTTATAAGGATATTTAATGTTTTAAGAAATTTAAAACGTTTTGTGCAAAGCATCAAGATGTACACGGCATCAAAAGCTACAAAGTGAGTTTTCCAGCGTCAAGATTGCTGCTTTGCCTCTATTATCTTCATTTTTCAAAGCACTTTTCTTTATCTGTCGCTTCATCTTTTTCTTAAAGAACAGTCCGTTATTTCCATTGCTGGTTACCCTGCGACTTGCAAATCGAAATTTATTACCGTATCACGACGTTTATGCTATTTGTAGATGAACTTGACATTTTTTCGTTTATTTAGCGGTCATTGAGCTAATTTTTTGGTGAATGACCAAAAAATTTCATCCATTTGCTGGCAATGACCAAAGAGTTAGAAAATATTGTGCATCTTTTCGTATGCAATCTCTAAAATTGCCCTTGCAATTGCGAAAATGACCTGGGTTTATGAAATGACCGAAAATATCTTCACGAAATCGAATATATGACCGAAAATTTTGAGCGAAAAAGTTTCGCCTGTTTTTACCGAATGGTTACAAACCAAGTGCACATGCTTTGCTCTCATCCTTCACCCACTGGTTTTACAGTAATGCCGTTTTTTTTCAAGTTTATCGCTAAGTTACGATATCTAGCTAACCTGAAAAGACTAGTTATTTTTCTTATAACCAATCTGTCTCACAAAGTAGGTAGCAACCTCATTTCAAATGTTATGGCAGTCGTTTCTTCCTCCAAAGGCCGTTAGGGTTGCAAAATTACCAGCAAATGTACCTTTTTGTATTGAAGCAATTTTGCAGCATCCATTTCCATACGTTTAATTTGGAGTATTTGCTCTGAATTGCATGCATTACACTTTTTTTTGTTTTCAGTGGCCAGAACAAACTGCGATAGTTGTATCCATATCCCAAATCGAAGGTGTGTGATTCAAGCAAATGGATTGCCAGGTTGTTGCAATCCCGAATGTGCTGGCGGATGCTTTGCTCCGTCAGATAAAACAGCGTGCTATGTAAGTGATTACTGTAAGAAGTTCATTTGAAGCCTTTTAGCTTGACTTATCGTGAAGGACTCATACGTAGCCTTTTTCCAAAACAATTTTGAAATTCGTGAAGTAAAAGTTGAGTCGTGGAAAAAGAATCAGCAATGAGTTTCATAATAAATTTCGTTGTATGGTACGGTAAATTTTACTTCTGCATTTTTCGTATCGTCATTTTTTGCCTTTTAGGTGCAAGTCAAAATCTGGTCAAGTAAACACGAACCAAGGCAACTGACCGCGAACCATCTGAACGCCAACATTAGGGTTAGTTGGTGGCCAGTTGCTTCGCGGTCAGCTTTCGTGCATCCAATAAAGAAGTATCTTGTATTTTTAAGAGCTTTGTGCTTTGTAACGATTTTAGTATATAAAGATCATGATAATTTTAAGTGACATTTAATTTCAAGTAACGTGAACTAATAGATGCTTTGATTAAAATGTTTATGTCTTCGAAACAGCCTTTCGTCTGACACATTGTCAAAAGAATTGTCAGAATGGAGAGCCTAGGAAGAGGAGCGGCTATTTGTAGGAAAAAGCCAAGCTGTGATTGGCTGGAAAAAGACCAATGAGGGAGCGTCATTAAGCACAATCTTGAAGCTATACACGAATTCTTTTTGTCGGCAGCGGAATTTTGGAGTAATTTTAATCAAAGCATCTCTTAAGAGCGGAGTTAGAAGTTTTGATGAAAGTGGTTTTAAGAGCAGATAGATGGAAAAGAGAGCGGCTTTGAGCAAGAATAGAGAATCTACTGTCATCATATTGTTGAGTACAGGCAGAATTTTGTAAAAGATGAAGTCCAACGGCTGAATCAGAAACAAGAGACTGGGTATTCGGCTGGTTGGAAGATTTGCACTGACGGGCAGGAAGTATGCGTTTTAACCAGCCTAGTAACCAGTCTCTTACTTCTGATTCGGCCATTGGGCTTCATCTTTCACAAAATCCTGCCTGTGCTCAACATTATGATAACAGTAGATTCTCTATTCTTGCCTAAGGCTGCTCTCCTTTTCATCAATTTGCTCTTGAAGCCACTTTTATCAAAACTTCTAACCCCGCCCTCTGCCGCCAAAAAGAATTTGTGTGCAACTTAAAAACTGTGCGCTAATGACAATCTCTCATTTGTCTCTTTCCAGCCAATCACGGCTCGGCTTTTTCCTATAAAAAGCCGTTCTTCTTCCTGCGCTCTCCATCCTGACCATTCTTCTTGACAAGTGTCCGGTAGAAAGCTGCTTCAAAGGCATGGACATTTTAATCAAAGCAATTCTCTAGTTCTGTACCACCAATAACGTTAGCTAGTAGCTTTATAGTGTCGTTTAGCAAACCTTTCAATTTTTATTATTTTTTCACTGCGCTTGAATATTGCGCCTTTAAAAAGTTTCGTTGTGAATAATTTCGATTTAAGAAACTGCTGCGATAAGGTCAGCTTAAACTAGGCAGCGCTGCGGTGTTGCAAACTAAAAAACTGGATTTGCTTTACCAGGAATCGTTTGTTTTTTGTTTTTGGGTGGGAAGGCGGGTAGGGGGAAAGTATTGTAAAGCATCGCTCTAGAGCTTCAACCATAACACTCTTGCACTTTAAAATAACACGATTGACCAAAGATTTTTTTGTCAAGTAGACCGAATATAACAATATATTAAGTTCTATTTTAAAGGAGAGAACAACTATCGAGAGTACGAAATTTTTATACGAGTCGTCTAACAGCTAATTTCAGCAGTTATTTTCAAATCTCTGCAGAATAGAGTTTAGTGAACACTTTGGTCCACGACCGGCAAGTCTTGTATTTTCTGTACTTGAGAAAGTTGATCCAACTTGGCGTACGGATTTTACGATTTCGATTCAAGAGAATATGCTGCAATCTTTTTGCTGTTAATTTCTGTACCAAAGTTCTCTCTGCCAAGTTTTTTTGTTACCCAGGCTTGTGACAACTTAAACGACGACGGCGTGTGTGTTAACACTTGCCCTGACGGACTGAGTGTGAATCCGAATTCGCAAGAGGAGACAGCAACTGATGTGAAGTACCAGTTTGCAGGGTACTGCGTTACACAGTGTCCAGGTATGAGACAGAGTTATACTCGTAATAATTTATTTATCACTGCCGATTAGTAATTTCGTAAACTTTTTGTTTAATATTGATTTTTAGCTCAGATCTCGGTCTTCAAATTTAAAAAAACTATTGACAGTCTGAAAAATAGTCACACCATAAGCGCTTCTGGTTTGGCTACTTCCATAGTGTTGTTACGTTTCAATAGCAACTTTCCTCTTTGACGTGTGATGGTCTTGCAATACAATTGGTCATAATGGAGTATGAAACTTCGAATTTTGTAAAATTGTGCCTACAATTTTGTTCTGGAGCTTGGGAAAGAATAGCAAATTTTTTAGTTTGGATTTTAATGAAATTAATGCTGTAAGTCGTGTTGTAGTATACATTTCAAAATTGCTTTTTTTTGTCATTATCTGACGTGAATATTAAAATATTCATGAAGCAACAGCAGTGGACAATGATTTTATACTAGAGGGTATTATAGGAGCATTTTACTTAATGTCTCACTTCACACAGATAGCATGTTTACAATGTTATTTAAGATCAAATTACTAATTACTAGGGCCGTTTTTATTTTGACCTAAACCGTTTTGGCCGTATTGAGCTCCAAATTTTGATTAAAAAACCATGTTTTGTTATTCACAATTCACGTACGTTTGAAGCAGGTAACCTTCTTCACTTTTCATTGACAGCATTTAGAAAGGAATATCAATCAATCAGTCTTGTAATTAAAGTAACTAATCGCTGCAGAACCAAAAAAAAACTAAAAATCTGCACACATTTTCATGTCAATTACACTTTTTTTAATAATCAGTAAATTTTGGATTGAACTTGCGTTGGGTAAAAGTTTTGTCGATTACTAAAGCTGTGAAAGCAAAACAGTACAGTTCTAAAATTTCACAAATCTGGTTAATTCGTGGTGATATACGGTACTGTATAATAAACATTGACTTTTTGATTTTTGCATTTGGACATATAGTGCTCTTAGTTATTTTATTTATGCCGAGGCTGGCTTTATTAATTGTTTTTAATTTTAAAAAAATGAATTTCGCGTTATATTATTTTTATAACGAAGTTAACCCAGGCAATTGTTCTGCGGCATATTGCAACTATTTGCAGAAGTTTGAGTTGCAAAACTTCATTCAAACATGTATAAAAATTGCTCATACATAACCTTTCAGTAGTTCTCAAATATCCTGAAAAATGAAGAAAAAAAAACTTTTGTTTGCTTTTAAAAAATAATTTTTGATCATATACGATTTTGACCTAACCCAAAATTTTGACGTTATTTTGACGTATAGAATCTACTTAAACTGGCTCCGGAGTACCCGAAAGCAGTGTTGGTATACATTTGATGATATAATTGAGCCCTGAAAAAGTTTTGACTTTATTGACTTTTGTGGGCCCTACTAATTACACTCCTCTGGCTTTCTGAGAAAGAAAAATTTTGTAGAGAAAGATTTTTTGTGTCTGTTTTTAATTACAAAAACTTCAAAGTTCGTTGAAAATGAAATGTTTTGACAAATTTCTTTGCGTTTTACCAAAATCACACATCGCAGCGATTTTGTCCAATAATCACATTTCCTCTAGATAACGTTCCCCGAAATGGTCCGAGTGGTCGATTCTGTCAAACTTATTGCCCAGAAAACAAGTACGATTTCGACAGCAACATTTGTGAGGATTGTGACGACCGGTGCGGCAACAGTAAGTGTTACACTGTCTTCACAATTTTATTTGAGCACATTTATCGTGCATTGCTATGGAACTCAAGTTAAGTAATGGACCAATGGTAAACTGATCAATTTGATCATTTATTATTTTCTATTTTCTGCACTTCTAGCGGCCTTGTACTTTACTTAATAGTTCAAAATAATTCAACAAAACTATTTATAACTGTAAAGTGTAAACTCGACACAAGCAAACAGTATTTACAACTTTTGTTTGTCTGTTTTACGCTTACACTTTCCATATACAATACCTTTTATCAGGGTTGACCTCCCATAAATGGTTTAAGACGATGTGTTATACTGTACGATATGCATGCCGAAACAACTGATTATGGAATTGTTCTAATTTCATCTTCGCTAATAACAGATATGTTCCTAAGTGCACTTTCTGTATTTAGCACTTGATATTAAATGAAGTTAAATAGGTACAAGGTGACAGCATTGAACACTTTTTTGCTTATGCATACCCTAATGCATTCAAAAAGACTTTTGAGGTTTGTATTTGTATAATCCTGGTTGGGATTATTACGTGTAAATGTAGAATCTCAATGTTTTTTTAATTTCTGAAAAATTTTTGAACTGAAGTGAAAAACTAGTGATGATTCTAGGTGGCAAGGATATACCTACTACGTTCATAAACTTACATTTTCTTTTCCTAGTTTGCACTGGCCTGGGCGTAGCAAACACTGATCTCGAGGAAGAAACTACTATAAATGCGATCAACATTAAAGATTTCAATAAAAACTGTACAATCATTCAAGGATCGGTGCATATAAAAAAGACTGCATTTGATGGGTAAGTTAAGCAATTTATCTATGATGCAGAAACGTAATTTAAAAAATTATAAAAATCAAGGTCCACGACTTTTTGACGCCACCGGTTTGTCGCGAGCCATTTTTCCGCGGCAGGTTTGGCTTCAGGACATTTTGGCGCATGCCAGTTAATAGTTTATGAGACTTTGACATTGTGTAATATTCCACCAGCTTTACCATATTTTGATAAATTGCCTTTACTCTGAACAGCGTATTACTTCGACTGTTTAAATTAGTGTTAAAATAGTAAGCCTTGGTTTATTTTTGGGGTTTGTTGTGAGTTTTTGAACAGGAATGATGCTTAAGGCGAAAAAGGGATGTTTTATAGTGCTGAGGTTATACTAGATCAAGAAAATGGTTGCTTGATTGAAAGTATTGGCTAGCATCGATTAATTATTTCGTTTGGTATGTCTTGTCCTGCCAATATTTTAATCTGAACCAACGGTATGTATTGACTTCATGCAGTCCTTCAACAGTGCAACTTAGCCGCTTGCACTAAACCCTCGATATAGATTGTATTCTTTTGCATTCACAGAAGATATTTCCTTGGCAAGTAAGACGACAATAAAAAACGCAGCATTCGCCTGGCAAGGCTGCTTATATATGGCTGAAAAATTTTGCAATGTATTCTTTGCCTTGTAAGGATTAGCAGGCTTTGTTTACTAAAATTGGAATATTTTAACAAGTTTTTTTTTCATGCTGCTATAAACTTCTGTTCGTAAAACGTGGTTAAATCGTTTGTGAACAGTATGATAAAAATTTGTACTTAGTTTTGCTTCAAAGTGTGTTTTTTGTTTTATGCATAGCAAGTTTGAGTTTTATTGCTTGATTAATTGAATTATGTTTATCTGCTCTGGATCAGTATCCGTGCTGCTGCTGTAGATGTGCTATTGGCAACAACTTTGTTTTAACGAAGGAAGTTAGCTTCAGTCTTTTGCCCTATTCATAATATGTCAGGAAAAATCGAAAGACAGTGTTGTTTTGCCTTTTTTTACTTTCGTGTTTGCTACAACGTGTAAGCCTAAAGCAGTTTTAATTGATACGGAGTGAGGCTCATCACTAAAACAAGATCAGCCATCGCGAATCATCTGCGGTGTTTTTTTTTTTTTTTTTTTGATGATGACTATCCGTGGCATATTACATGTAAGGGATTGGTGTACAATGTACATGCTTTCCAATCTGCATGAGAGTTAGTGACATGCCTTTATATCAAATTTACGTGATCATTTTTTTTCTTGGTGAGGGTAGAAAAAATATGGCTTCCAAATGGAAATTGCGCTATAAACTTGAGTTGGTTTGCTGCAATGATACTTGATTTGTAATGGCACTTAAAGTCTGGCTCTGCATTTAGTAGAGCACTAGCGAAAGCTATCATAAACAAACACAAGATCGATCTTTTCGTACGCTTATTTGCTTAGCTATTTTTCTCTTTGTTTGGCTTTCAAGCGTAATAATTGTTAGTTTGAGCTCAAGTCTAATTATTTTGCCCTAAACTTCGCAGTAGCCTCTTAGTTTTTTTGTTGGTTCTGCTTGTTTATTTCAACTTTTTTTAAATAAAACACAAAAAATTCACCATTAGAAATGTGTAAAGACTATCATTTATTCAAGTTAACACTGGGCATGATGTTCCTCAAATCTGTAACTTTGTTTAATGACGAAATGGATAAAAGAACTTGAATCTAGAAATGAAATTCTAGTCTAGAGCCAATTCTAAAATATTCTTCTAATTTTCTCGATAGCTGAAAATGTTGGTTTGGTTGTAATCAATAAATCAAATTTTTTATCGTTTTCAAGTTGTATAAAGTACCTACGATATCTTACCAATTCCGCAACGAGTCGAGCACAAAAAATACTGAGCGATCTTTCCCTGCTTTGCTGCCGATTTTATTCGTCTTGATATGTGTTGTGTATTTGCATTAGGATAGAACTTTGCGTGCCTTCAAAACCATTGACTGATTGTATTGAACAATCGTGATATTTTGTCTTTTAGTGACAGATACTGTCGTGTAAATGAGACGGACATGAGAGAGTTCGAACGTTTTGAAAATGTTCGTGAAATTACTGGCTATTTGGCTATTGAGGAGTGGCGTGATACCGACTTGTGTATATTCAAGTAAGAGAGCATTTATTTTGCTGTGCAACTTCTTTATGTGCTACTTTCAAAGCTCTCGTAGTCTAATTTCAAATTTCTACAGTCAGATTTTCTAGCGTAGAGCGCTTGGTTCATACACCTGAATACATAAACTTTTTGTTGTAAAAACAGTGTCGCAAATTTTTTTGAGAGTAAAGAAAATTAAACGGCAACATGATGTTGCTACAGTAACTTTTCGAAAGTTTTTTTCATTTGGCAGCATTAACAACAGAGGAAAAAGCTTAGAACTGTCATATCTTGAAAGCGGAGGAAAGTAGAGGGCTCAAATTTTGTGCTGATAGTTTTGGTTTCTCTCTCGATCTTTCAAAAGAAAGGATAACTACAAAACCTCTGACCTAAATACCCCTTTAAGCAACACTTCGTATAGCAAATTTAGTTTTTGTTTATTGACCTCCCTTGAAAATAGCTTTTGGCCCATGCACAGTTACAATTCAAATAAGTTTAATCATTGTTTAGAAACTTACGTCGAATACACGGAAGAACACTCTTACATGGACAATATGCCTTGTCTATCCATACTGATAGCTCGAAACGAAGTCCACTGCTTTCTCTCTGTTTGAACTCGCTGCAACAGATTGACCGAGGTACGTTGATGAAAGTATTGTTCTTTGCTTGTGGATTAGCATACTGCTAGTTTTACTGTTGCAACGTAGACTGTTTGAAACAACTGAGGCTAATCTGACGAGATGTTTTCTCTCATCGCAGATAAACCTATGACTTTAACTTAAACAAGTTGACTTTTTAATTAATAAAGTTTGGTGACAAATCTGTTTGCAGTGTGCTATCATTTTACTTTACCGCAATGGTAATACGAGATTGGATAGCGGTAGATTGATACAGTACGCACTGTAATACTATGTTTATCTCTCAAATGTACGATACAACGCACAAATTTAGAATTATCGAACTCAAATCGACTGGTAAAGCTCGGTTTTGGAAGCCGACCCGCTGAATCCCTATGCTCGTAAGAAGGAATCGATTTAATCGAAATCTTGCAAAACTATGATAATGTTCGTAATACGGACGAAGCGTATTTCTACTGAGATTTCACGAAAGTCGCAGCCGAAACCATAAACCGTAGTGGCTAGTAGCTATTTGTAGCGTAAAACTACTGTAATTGACAGGTCCGTGATTGTCATTTGCTTGTGTTGGCGTAACGACATAGCGGACTATGAACTTCCTTTCACCCTAATTTTGAAGAATTATAGGTGATAGTTTAGAGTTGGTTGGTGAATGATTTAATTAGATAAACAAGAAAAAATATTTTTTACTGCTGATTCGAAGCGCAAGAAATGCAGTAAGGTTAGTTTTTCGAAAAATGCTCCGATATTCCTGAGAAGATGTGTTTGTAAGTTTATGAAACTAATCGTGTCTACAAATATCTGACTACGATGCAGAATACCCAGTGTTTTTTTGGGGAGCTAAAGAATTAGCAAAGTGTGATTTTTTAATGGTTGGAGAATGATTTAGCTGCTAGTGCCCTCTCTTCAAATTATACCGTTTCGGTTTTTGTTGGTTGAATCAATGATACTTTGTCTTAATGGCTCATTGGTTGATTTCTTACTTCTCTTAAAAATTCTTGAAAACAACAGGGGTCGTGAAAATAAAAAACAATGGCGAATTGTGTTATGCTGACACAATCCGTTGGGAAGGAGTCATTTTAAAGAACATCATTTATGATCCTGCCTATATTATTACTGGCAATAAGGAAAATAGCTGTTGTAAGTAGTGGCTTAGGTTGTTGTCTGGTGGTCGTAGTCTTTTTATTTGGAGGTGATATTGTGCATGAATTACAGTGATATATGAGTTTTTTTTTTATTGAACAAAATGTTCTGTTTTTGTAAAAAATACTTGTTTACCTGTTTGTCCGCAGTCTTATGTTCGAAAATTGATAGAAAAAAAAAATTTGTTTAGCAAATTTGATCAAGATAGGTACTTCGATCATCAGTTTTTTTTAGGAAAGTAACGAGATTATTGAGAAAAAGAGCTTAATTGCATCTGTGTAGCATGCATAGTATCTGAATTACTAACGACATTTAGCCTAAATAAATTTCTGTTAAGAAGATTATCGTTGTTTCTCAATACCAAAACCTTGCTTTTTCCTTTTATGTACATTTTGTCGCGAATAATTTCAACACAAGCATGCTTCAGGCTCCACTACAAATCGCCTTCTTTGATACGTGAACTGTGGCGTAGTGAAAAAATTTGACTGCTACAATAATAGTTTTGGTCTTGTGTGCATTGTTTTGCTTCTGCGTTTTATTGCAGTGGCAAATTTGCAGAATTACAGCATAGTTTATCACAGCAAACAATGCCGTGGCTTGCTTTGCAGCTAACAAAGGCTACCAAATTGCTCTTGTATGAAAAACTACAAAATAACTCAAATGCATCCAAGTTTAGGTTTTTTGATGCCATTTTTACCATAGTCATAATTGTTTTAAAGCCATGGTATTTAAGCTAGGAACTAGGATAATTTACATGTATTTTCCACAAATACGAGTTTTAATGGAGGTTAATACGACTTACCTGTCAAAGTTGGCTGCAGTGCTTTTCGTTTCTGCTGTATCAATCTCGATTGCCCGGCCCAAGTTGTGCAATGGGTTGCATTTGCTCACAACACGTTCGTTAGCCAAGTCGGGTGAAAATGTTCTTCTGCTCATTTTTCACTCGCAACACAGGCACTGTCATACAGTCTCCATGAGCATACTGCTGGTTACCAAATTATTTTATGTTGTTGATGTCGATTTTTTATTTTTGGGTTTTATTTACGGTTTATTTTTGGCAAATTTTCGAGAGCTTTTAAATTTAATCGAGTTTTTAAATTTAAACGCATTTAATCAAGTTTTTATCAATTTTTTATCTTATAACTATATTAAAGCTGGAATTCAGAAAAAGTATTTAAATAAAGTAAAGCAAAAATTTTCCAAAGAATGCTATCAATTCAAACGTAGCATTTTGAAACCCGTGCTTAAGTTTGTTGGTGCTTTAATCTAAGTTTTTATTTGGTGACTGTAGGAGGTGTTCAGTTGTTTAACCAACGTTTACTGTGTTATGCCGACCAAATACACTGGAATAATATAATTGAACATTCTGAGCTAAACCAATCCGAGTTCCAAGTCAAGGCAGCAAAGGATTGCGGTGAGAAAACTACTCGAACTTCCTGTGTTTGACAAGTTCGAGCATTGTTTTTTGGCTTGGAAGCAATTTTCAGTTGTTTTTTGTTTATGATTTCGTTTTGCCTTTTTGTTGATTTGTTTTAGCAATTTAGCTTGTCTTTTATTTTCGACTTGTTTCTTTTTTAATCATACTTCGTTATAAAAGTATGTCTCCAACATCATCAAGTTAATGTTTGCGCGTTGTTGGCTCCTGATAAGTCGTGCTCTCCTTCGCTGTATTGCATTCTCCTCCAACCACTCAATTGCTTTACTTCTTCAACTAAGCGTTTTCTTGTGCTTCACGCGACCGCTTTTTTTCTGTTACCATCCACTTAAAAATTGAATATCTCCTTCATAATGTTGCCTTTCTTCTTTCTCCATAACATCGCACAGCACTCGCTACTCCTTCAATTGCATTCAGGCCCAATTCGTCATTTGTGTTTCTTTACTCCTTCAATTTCATTCTACTCCGCTCTATATTATTGATTGCCTTTTAAGTCCTTTTCAAAATTTTGTTTTTTTTAGTCGCTGCAATGTAACGATCCGATTTTACGCAACTCTGCTGTATTAAAAAAACGAAAAACAAATTGAGGGGATAACAGAGCAACGCCAGACTTTCGCATTCGAATTAATTTCGAGGTTTTGTATAACCAATAAAATCCATTTGTGACAGTGTTAGTTCCTAAGTTTCAGTGATACAGCTAGTGCTGTTCGACTCTTGCTTTTGGTGCAGTGGGGTAGGTCTGAATATTACGTTATTAGCTCTTACACTTCAGCCTGCAAAAAGTTACTGTTTACTAAAATTTCACGGGTAATGAAAATATAAATTGCGAGACTGTTGCTTTAAACAGTGAAGAGTAGAGTGCAAATATTTGAAATAAAGCAGATACAAAATCAAGCAATGCCAAAATCTCACTGTTTTTTGGTTGTTTGTTCTACTGTCATTCTCAGTCTTACTTAAAAAGCTATCAAATGCTAAATTTTTCGCTGTTGGTTCGATATTAAACCTGCTCGATTTTATACCATTTCATGGTTATCTGAAGAATAACCTCGTGATCTAGTGATCAGTTATTATTATTATCGCTGTCCTGACATGAACTTCTTCGAAATCAGTAAACTCAAAACTTAGTTCAAAAGTTAGAAGAGCTGATTAGTGTTGGAAGCTTTGCTGCTTTTTCAGACTACACAGTATACATGGATCAAAAATTTCGCCCATTTATAATTTGCTAGGGCTAGAAACACTGAGCGAAATTGTTTGCAGGGATAATGCTATTCTTCCTGTTTTATCCTGCTCTTCACTCAATTTCTCTGTTTTACGGGTTTTATTTTTCACTATTATTGCACTTTGTGACTAAAAATAAATCAAATAAAAAAAAATCAAATCATTCATTATACTCGCTTTATTACGCCAAAGGGTGTAACCAGTTTGCGGGGCCCATCTCCGCGTCATTGCGCCCGGGCAACACAGCTTCTTTCGAAGAAATGTTGCAGCGGTTGCGAGTCGTTGGCAGCACTGTGTCAGATTTGACCGACCCGAGGTTTGAACCTCAGACCTCCCGCTCTAGAGACAAACGCGCTACAGCTCGACCAACTGGCCGTTGTGACTAAAAATAGGATAAAAAAATTGTTAAAAGGTTACAAAATACTCATTTCTTCATTTTTAGTGTGATTTGTCATTGGGGTGAGGCTCTGGACTTTTTCCAAAGGTCATCTTGCAAGCGAAAAAGATGAGGTGACAAATGCCTTACTTTTTCAATAACATGCAATCCAACACAGCCAGTTAGCTCTTTTCCCTCCCAACTCTTGTAAGACTCAATTCTGTAACAGCGAAACTGTCTGCAGGATTAGAGGTGAACTTGAACAACTAAAAAATAGCCGAAACCTAATTTAGTCTTTTTTCTATTGCAGAATGATATTTTAACTTTTAGAGAGACTAAAACAAAATTTCTCAAACGACTGTCACGAGAGCGAGATTTACTCTAATATCTCAGACAATTATTTCGCTTTTCCATGTCAGCTAAGAAGTGTTTTTTCAATGCTGTATTCTTTATTTGCATGGTTATGGTTTTGTTTGTCAGGGGACGTTTTGATTATGAAAAATCGTCGTTTGTGTAATCACGAGAGTGTGAACTGGACGAACTTACTGGCCAATCCAGATGAACAAAAATTTACGATTAGAGGGGGAAAGAGACCAAAAAAATGCAGTAGGTTCATGTGATGATTTTTGGAAAACTGTGATGTTACATACGTAACACTCAGCTTATTGGAATGAGCAAGGCCTTGTTTTGTTGGTTGATATTTAGTCGGGATCTCGTAATAAACGAAGCAAAAACACATTTTCCTAATGCTTATGGTGGTTTTCTACTTGTAACGTTTGCTCTGCAAAATTTCTTTGAAATGTTGCGGGCAAAAACGATTTGGAGTGACGCTGTTAAAATCTTTAAATTAATATTAAAAAAAGTTCGAATTTTGTCTTCGGCAAATTTTCGGTTGTGTGGCGGCACCATAGCTGACGTCAACCTAGTTTAGCGTTATGTTCACTTTACACAAGCCTATCTCCATTCTCGTTAACCATTCCGATATTTTGATTGCTTGTTTGTTTTTTTATTTTAATCTTATTTTAGCATGGTTTTGTTTCTGTTTACTTAAACCATACTGTACAGTATCTATTTATTGTGATTTTAAGCGTTTGTAGCACTCTTTTCGCTGCTTGGGTAATAGGTTGCTTCAAGGTTCAAGACTGAGCGAGAGAATTCGCGCTTTAAAGAGTTTTATTCAACACTGCTCGTATATTTTCTGTAAAGAACAACGACTTTGATTTATGATAAAATCTGTGCTAACTTTCTGGTGATTTTTGGGGTCACCCAAAATATAGAAATGTGCAGTTACTGTTAGGTAATTTTTTACGTGTCCTCGTAGACCCACTTTCAATGGGACTACGCTTTTGCAGTTGTAACGACCAAGAATGAAACTTAAGTCATCATAAATTTTGAATATTTGCTTTAAGATTTTGGTTTTACTTGACATCTTTTCTGAATTGTCTTTTTTATGCTTGAACTTTCGTCATCGATCGGATTGGAACAACCAGTATGCTCTTTTCAGCTCCCTGCCATCCGCTTTGCAAGGAAGGACTTGGATGCTGGGGCAACCAACCGACGCAATGTGTGGAGTGTAAATACTTCACCGACAGAACAAACGCAGATGGCCAGTTTGTCTCTGATTTTGTTACCACTGCCAATGGTAAAATCTATCCAGGAAATAACGTTACAACTTGCGTTGATCAATGTGACGTAACGAAAGGGTAAGAAAGTTGCTGCCAATGCATGCACATGTGGTTAGCGCTATCAAATCAATGTATTCTTAAACTTTGGGTGTTTCGATGTGTAAAGCAGCTAAATTGTTTTATAGATGACATTGATTACCAGCAGTTGTTGGTAGCGATATGACCCTTGTAAGAGTAAGACCATTATATTTTAAACGACCTTTATCCAATTTGTACCATTTGTCAGTATCCCGCATGTATTTCGGTTTCTTGTAATATTTTTTTTTCGTAGTAAACGATAGCACCAGTACTTGCATTTATCAGTCGTCAAACAAGTCAGCGTTTGCGAGCGATACTTGCCTTGATTCAGATTTTAAAAAAAAGATCAGGATCTTCTTCTAAAATGTAAATTGAACAACTCGTCATTTATAACACATTACTTCTTATTCCTTCAGGGTATATGGAAGTTCTGACTATCGCTGTTTGCCTTGTGACGAAGAGTGTTTCGGACAATGTGTAGGCCCTGGACCTACCAACTGTGTGGAGTAAGTAATACTTAACACTGTACAGTAATTTGAAAAAGTTTGGAACAATTTAATCCAATGCGTTCTCAAAAGCTTGCGTTTGGCAGAGTATTTATGCTGTAATTTCTGAACAGTTTTCTGTTCTTGTCAATCACTCGATCACTTTAGGGATTTTCCCAGAAGTGTTAAAACTGGCAAAAGTGGTGCCTGTGTACATATCAGGCAGTAGACATAATCTTACTAATTATCGTCCAATTTTATTGCTGTTTTGTTTTGTTTTGCCAAAGTATTTGAAAAATTGCTATTTAAACAACTTAATGTTTTTGTACGTAAGCACTCAATAATAGCGCCTACTCAGTATGGCTTTAGACCAGAACTTTCCACCATGCATGCTGTAACCGATGTGTTTACTCGAGTTTATGATAACATCATCATCATATCACATGTTGGATCCGGTATTTTCCCTGTCGACGGAGTTGGCCGGATTTTGTATGGTCATTGTCTTTACTATTCCTCGCCATTTCGTTCGATTACATGTATCCTCTTTCCCCAGTCCATTTTTCTTCATCTCATTCTCTACCTGCTTGTTGCACGTTTGTTTCGGTCTTCCTCTTCCTCTACTACCACTCACTTCAAATTTCAAAGCCTTCACTATCACATTTTCATCTTCTTTCCTCAAAACATGACCGTACCACCGTATACTGCTTGCTTTAGCCATCCTATCTAAAGACTCCTTTATGCCCAAGATGTCCATCAACTCCTCGCTGTTTCTTCGATCTAATAGCTTCACACCACACATCGCTCGAATCATAGCTCTTTCGGTTCTTCTCAAAATTGCCATTTCTTTTTCTCTCAAGCACCATGCTTCACTTCCATACAACATAGCTGATCGTACACAACTTTTGTAAATCTTTCTTTTCATCTTTAATGAAAACCTTCTGCCTTTGAGTATTTCGCTGCATTCCCTGAACCTCATCCAACCAATTCTTGATCTAGCTGTTACCGCCGTTTCGCACCCACCAGTTGCATTCAATCTGTCACCAAGATAAGTGAACTTGCTCACAGTTTCCACACCATCACACAATTTTTCATCTGCTAATCCCTTAAAGTTATTTACCACGCTTCTACATTTCTTACAAACAAAGTTTTTGTTCACATAAACTGAAACTTTCTTCTTCTCCGTGCATCTTGCGTGGACCCACTTACCACATGCTCTACATAACACCGAGTTAGACATAACTCGTGTTCCACACACGCCACAAGGATCTATCTTACTGTCGAAAGCTTCTTCCTCCATCCCACTCACCATCAACTTTGTCTTTTCAAGATTGACTCTTATCCCTTTGCTTTCAAACGCCTCTCTCCATTCATCAAAGTTCTCTCTCAATTCTTCCATAGTCTCCCCCATTAGGACCAAATCGTCTGCATACAGAATTTGCTTCATCCATCCTTTCCTTGCATTTTCCGTTACTTCATCTATCATCATTGCAAACAACAAAGGTGACAACACAGATCCTTAATGTACACCAACTTTCACAGAAATTATCTCTTCCAAGTTTTCAAGTCATATGATGAAATATAGTTTGGATTAAAATTTCTTGACATTTAAAAAGCTTTTGACACAGTAGACAGACCATAAACTACTGAATAGTAAATACAAAGCTTGAACAGTATGACATAAGAGGCACTGCTAAAAATCTCTTTGAATTCTACTTACATAATAGACAGCAATTTGTTGCTTTGGATGATGAATCAAGACTATATAACAGCTAATTGGGGAGTTCCCCAAGGATCAACTTGAGGCCTATTACTTACTATTTTTAATTTACGTCAATGACTTAATCAGTTGCACGTCAGTAACACCTCGAATGTTTGCTGATGATACTTGTCTGTGCTTCATTTCTCCATAACTTGAAAACTCGGAAGAGATAATTAGTTTTGACTTAAAAACTGTTTCTGAATAAGTAACTGCTAACAAATTGCGCATTAATGCTAAACAATTTTCAGCCTTGATTATATCTTCAAAAGCAATGGTAATGATACAGCTTCTTACCAAAATTTGACCATTCTCTTTGACGGCTTAAAAATTAATCTTTCCAAATCTGTTAAATATCTTGGTGTACAAATAGATGACGACCTCACATTCATAACTCATGTCAATTTTCTCTATTCTAAGCTTTCCAGAACCGTAGATGTAATATTCAAGTCAAACACTATTTACCAAAATACTATAAACTTCTTTTCTACAATACGCTCTTTCTTTAGTACAATACGCCTTTCCACCCTTTCACTGCATCTGTGCTTGGTCTTCTACATTCTCTACTTACCGTAATTCTTTACAAAAACTTCTAAATGAAGCAATAAAATTGATAGAATGTTTAAACCATTGGCAAAGCAGTACTACAACAAATAGGAAACTGAATATCATCAAAATAAAGGACTTGGTCAACTTTGAATTAGGTAAAATCCTCCATTGATCTTTCATTAGCAAACTTCCTTTGAATTTCCAAAATTATTTTGTTGGTTTAAGTCAAATCCACGCAATAGACACCAGGCGACAAGTGACTGGTTGCAACTATCGCATTCCACTTTATAAAATATCTCGAATTCAACGTTCAATCAAAAATAAAAGCGTCATCAATTGGAAAAATATTCCTTTCAATAAAAAGAAAAACATTTTTCGAAAATTCAGAACTAATTGTAAAGGCCGGCTAATTGCAAGTTACTGATGAACAACTCCAGATAATGTTGGTTGAATATAGTGATGTAAAACAAAACAAGTTGCTAGTGACATCTGAATGCTATTAGCTTTTATTCGAATTTAACTGGCAAACTGCCCGCCATTATAGGGTGGCTGTTTGACTGGAAGACCTAACGGTTCTTTCCTTTCGCAATCCCCCTGTCCTTCCCTCGTTAATTTTGTTCATTAATCGATTATTTGTTTTGTGTTATTTAAGTGCTTGTAAGTTGGACGCAATAAATGTGGATTTGAGCATGCTTATTTTTTGAGCATGCAAAGTTTACTTGTAAACTCAGTCGTCGGGTCGGGTTCGGGTTTAAGATTGATGTAGTGTCCGGCTTGACATACGTACTTGCCTTGTTTTTTAGCGTTTTAGGTGCTATAAAAGTGTAATTGAATTAACTTTGCAACACTGAATGGCAAAGTGGTTTAAGCCTCCAAACGTTTGTTGTTACCTAATTATTATTATTGCGTCACAATTGATCAGCTTTAAGTAGTTTTACTGAACACATTTCTAGACCTAGTGTAACTCAACCTTTCGGCTTTTTCGAGCCTGGTTTTGGTTTCAAATCACTTTTCGGGTTTGGGCGTGTACTTGTCAGTTTATTTACAACTCTGAAGGCGTTTCCATCAAAGTTTGGGGGTCAGTAAATTGCCAGGCTGGAAACAAACGGCATATGAAAGTTATAAGCCGTTAGTTTCTTACTGATGTGTCGGGGATTTTAATGAATCTGATTCCACGGCCCAGTCGCGTATTCAATCGCTCTGCATGCTTCTGGTGACTCAACTCACGATTTCCAAGCGAAGTTGCTTATGTACAATTGGGGACCAAGGTTCCAACCAGGGTTTATTTTTGCTCACAACTTCCTGTCAAATGTGTAAATTTGGAAGTATTTTGTTGGTCATTTAGAAATGTTTTTGGTTATTTGCACAACTGAAAGTGGAGATTGAATGGTATGCAAAAATGTGCAAAACCTTTCGAATTTTTTTACCAATACTACATACATTTTTCGGTCGTCATTCACCAAAAATTTAGGTCAGCGACCATAAATTAGCAAAAAGATAGACTTCGATTCCAACGGCTTGCCACTTTAGCAATATCTATGTGCCAGAAGCTCTAACTAAGGCTTAGGCAATTGTATTGCTCAGACTCATCTGAATAAGCCAATTGATTATGCTGAGTGACTCAGAATGTTTGTTTCACGTACCTACGTACTATGCACTATAAATGGTGTCAATATGAGATACTTTGTTTTATTTCGATAAAGATATCAGTTTAATTGCTTGTGTGAGGTCGCCGGTAGCTAAAAGTGAACTTCTACAAGCGCAATGTTTTCTTTGCAGATGCAAAAACTTCAAACACAACGACACATGTGTAAAACAATGCCTGGAACATGAACATTTTATTGTCAATACCACATGTGTTCCATGTGATGTAGGCTGTATAGAAGGCGGGTACGTTACGGTTAAGTGACTTTATTGAAAAATTTAAGGAATTGAAATGATCAGACATCTGGTTTATATTCTTTGCAAAAAATTAGGCTTTTATTAATTTTTTAGTAGCTAAAGTTGATTTTGAATATCTTATGTTTTTTTTGGGAGGCATCAATTTTTCTAGCTTTTTTTACTGTAGCTAAATATTATTTTGTTTATGTAGTAGAAACATTTGTGACATCATTAATGGGCCACAAGCCAAAATAACCATATTAATAATTCATTCCTCTACTGAGGCTTGCTTGGTTATTTGACGTCAGCATTGCCTACTAACTCTATTAATGGATCTTTGCTACCACTGGCACTAATACCATTCTTTTCAATTTGTCTGTAAGTAGTCTAGTGTAGTAGATAGAGCATGTGCTGTAAAATCGATAGCTCTTAGTTTGATTCCCAGTGTGATCAAACCATTGACTTTGGATTTGATTCCCAGCTTCTTTCCTTGACGTGTTGAACATTAGAAAGGACAGTGTGAAGATCCTGCGGTGTATGGTAGACAGATGGGCAGGTGAAAGCTTGATTCAAAAGATCGCTTTCCCCTGCTAGTGAAAAAACAATCTAATCTAACTGCACTAGTAAAAGAATCTTGAATTTTCAATAACTTACCAAATAGCTGAACATAGAAATCTTGGATTAAGGCTTAATAAAGAAGTGGCAATTTGTATTTTTTTCCAGATGCGCTGGGGCAGTAGCTGGGTTTGACGTAGAAAATGGTTGCCGGTTTTGTTACACTTATCAAGACACCGAGAAACAATTGACTTTCGTAAGTTGTGCGTGTGTTCATCATTGTTCAGATTTATGTGCAACTTCTCGGCTCCCTTTCCTGAGATTGAGAGCCTGGTGCGGAGAATTATCACATCATAAAACCCAGCGACGTGATTGGTGCCCCAACTGCGCCACACCATCCTACAAACAATCGCTGTTGATATTGCTGCTTTACAACTCTGCGCTTGGGATTTTGCAATAACCCATAAAGCAGTCTAACTGCAGTGTTTCGCTTTGCGTTGTTGGATGAGAGTCTCGTGTGATACAGTTTGTGTTTATCTCTCCTATTGAATTTTAATGAACAAAGATGTGGATTAAGATGTAGCGTTATTCCCTAAGCTGTTGAATATGCAAATTATTCGCTGCGCTATCTCAATCATCAATCAGAAGCTTGTTTTTACAGACAATACTATGTCGTTATAGATAATGATGTTAAAACATGAACTTGAAATTATATAAGTTTATGTGCTGAATCTTTGTAGAGCTACACGATGTTCCTAAATGTGGTTGATTTAAAGTCTTTGAGGAGTGGTTAAGTTAATACTCAACTATCGCACCAACGACAATATACTTCATTGATGAAACTATTTGTTGCATCATTTGTAATTTCTATCAGTTGTAATTTCATCGGTTCACTAAGCTGCTTTGCCAGAAGACAGCGAACGGTCTTTGATCTTTGAGTCAAGTTGCCACTGTTTACCATAGACGACGGTGGCTTCACTTTTTAGGCTTACCTTTTATTGCTGAAAGTTAAACGGGAAAGCTGTGAATACTAAATTTTGGTTGAACCTGACCGGTAATCGAACCTGAGTCTATCGTTTCAGTAGCAGACGCTCTATCCACTCAACCACTGATCAGTTCATGTTTATAGTTTGAGGGACGATGCGAAGAATGCACGAAGATGCAATTGGATTGCTTCCACGGCTGCACAAGGAATGCTACTGGACACTACCAATGCATAGAAGTGCCTGGGTGAGAATACATGTATTTTTTATACAGTTATGAATTAGTATGGTTCAAACTAATCATTGATTTTAAAGTGAATTTCTTCTGTGGAATTAAAAATTTTTTTATTAAAACCATAAATTCTGTCCTTAAAGAAGTGGCAACTTAATTGTGCATGAAGTTGCTGGACATTATGGCATGTTTAAAACTGCTCTGTTTTGCTTAGAATCAATACGCTTTTTGTTGGATTCTTGTAATTCGATGAAGGTTTTAGTTGTTATCAGCATTTTTGGATGGTAACTCTCTGTATGTTTCGAATTTCAGCGTCAATTTGGCCGCCATTCTTGTCCCAGTCTTTACTTTGATCGTTGTTGTACCTCTTGTAATATTTCTATTTTGCTGTCGGAAGCACAAATCTACCATTAAACAAATGCGAAAAACAATTGGCGAAAACATGGTTGGTGAGGTACGCAACTGTTTTATTGTTGAACTAGTGAACGCATTTGCAATTTGGTTTGATTTTAAGGGATTTTGAAAATTGAGCTTTTTAAGTTTTGATACTTCTAGTATTTCATCATCACGAGCAAAATTACCAACGTTCAGCAAAGAATTCAATTTAAAATCGTATCTTAAACTACCGGTATTTGTCAAATTTATTTCAGTATTTGCCATTTTAGGGTTTAGAAGGTCGAAGTAATAGTGGTTTTAACCCTAGGCGTGTGGACCAAGAAAAAAACTAGGTGTTAATAACCTTTTGCGATTGGCTTGGTTGCAAATGACAATGTCTATCCTGTCGCTTTTTGATTGACTACAGCATTTATTTCAAGAATACAGTTCATGTAAAATTGAAGCAGAGTAACTTAGGTAGGTTTTCACCTTTACAGCACAAAGTTGATGACATTGAATCCATTCCAATGACTCCAAGCGGAGCTGCTCCGAATCAGGCTCATTTGCGCATTGTGAAGGATACGGAGTTGAATATCGGAAAACTACTCGGTAGCGGTGCGTTTGGCGAGGTACACAAAGCCATATGGACGCCGCTCAATATCCAGGTATTTAACTAAATAATTTATCGTTTTTATGGTTTGTTTTCGTTTAGTTTTAGTGTTTGTTTTCAATCAGTGCATCCTTGATTTTTTTTTGTCCGTATCTCATGGTGTCTTTTTATGTCAATATTTTGTTTTAAAATCGATTTTTTGCAGGGTGAAAAAATCAAAATCGCTGTCGCTGTGAAAACTTTGAAGGCGATCGCAGACATGAGCCCATGTGCCAACAATGAAATTATGGATGTAAGTTTCTTGGGCACTCAGGAGCATAATGATCGGAATTTCTGCTTAATCTAAGAACAATAAAGATTGCCAGAATAGAACTAAGCATAATAATTTATTAGACACGTTTTGCTTTTAACTTAAGCATCATCAGTAAACGGACCGCATAATTATTACAGCCCAAATTTTTGTTCAGTAGACACTGATTGAGGCCAGGTTGCTACGAGTCGGCTCAAGATATGCCACATTAACAACAGTTCTTACGTTATCTTTTAGCAGTAATTTTTCAAAAACTTTCAGTCGTTTTAATTGGCGATTTAATCTCACAAGCCGTGATTGAATTTATCACGAATGAAATGTTGGAAATTTTAATTCTACCAGCTATTTTGCAATGAAACATTCAGCTTGTGTTGCATTCATTAATGTAAGTGAATTTGGCCGCTTTTGGAAGGCATGGTGTTACTCTACTCGTAGGGTCCGGTACATTTACTGGCTATTGAGCTCATTGCTTGTACTACTATGGGGAAACAATGTTCTCTCTATCAATTTTGTTTGTTTTGGCTAATTTGTTTTCAATCAATCAGTTTTTAATTGAGTCGCGTTTAGATTTTGCATTTGTTGGAATAATTTCGCAGGGTCGCATTTACCTGGTCGGAGCTAAGCCACGCTTAGCAATATACTACGTTGAACTATTTGATTGGCTGGGTTGTGCTTTATTTTTTTTGTAAAGGCAGCCAAGTCATACAGGAAGTATGCGTAAATAGGATTCATGGTTATTAGCCAACTTGACTGCAGCGTGCTTATGAAGACGAGCGATCTTCAATTTTTATACAGCTTTATTTATGAAGTTTATCGTCGGTCAAGAAGCACCTTCGGGACCTTGCGGTGCTGGAGGCAAGCTGCTTCCGAAACTGAAAGCTCCAGAAAATCCCTTTAAAAGCAATAACGTCAAGCAGGGACGCTGTGAAGCCAATTTTAAAGGTTTTGGTTTAATCCGGCATGTAATCGAATCCAAGGCTACTCAGTAGCAAAATTTTGATCCACTAGGCCTTTGATTAATTTCATGCTTTACATTAGATAGCAAGACAGTAAAGTTTTCTTTTGTTAAATGATGTTTCTGTTACAGGAAGCATATGTTATGGCTTCTGTTGACTGCGATTATTTGGTCCGTTTGCTCGGCATAAGAATGACTGAGAACGTGTCTCTCATAACCCAGCTCATGCCACTCGGTAGTTTGCTTGAATACGTACGCGAAATTAAGAATCATGACGCGATCAACTCGCGACAAATGTTGACGTGGTTTGTGCAAATTGCAAAGGTCAGTACTTTTTGACCTTTTCCTTTTTTATTCTTACAATTTTACACTGTTAATTGGTGTTAACATGTAAGTGTTTAGTCTTATCGACTTTAATATGCTGACCAAACAACCCTTTGAAGCTCAACCTCAAACAGCTTTGACTAAACGCTCATGCCAGATTTCATTTTAATGTGATTTTTGGCGATGCTACATTTATATATTGTTTTTTGGTGATACTTGACGTTACTGATTTAATAAATATATCTTGTTTCATGTTTCGTGTTAACATGAAAGAAGATTAATTGGCCGGAGTTAATTGGCTATTAAAGTTATAGTATATAAAACAAGTTAATTGGCCGGATTTTGATTGTGCACTTACTGCACTGTACTGTGTAGTTTGTAGCATTAAAATTTCGAAAGTTTAGATTCAGCCGTCTAAAATGACTGTATTTTCCAGGGCATGTTATACCTGCAAGAGAAGCACTTGGTTCATCGTGATTTGGCTGCTCGAAACGTTCTTGTGAGAACCCCGAATCATGTGAAAATCACTGATTTCGGTTTGGCCAAAATGCTTGACATTCGAGAAGAATCTTATCAGGCGGAAGGCGGGAAGGTTAGAGATTTTCTGGCGATAATAATATACCTCTTATCTTAGTCTGCCAGGCTTTTTCCAGTTGTTGATTATTTTAAACAATAACAACCGCTACTGCTTGAAAGTGATAGACACTTGAAAAATGTTTGGAGCTTTAGCTTTTGGCAAGTGATTTCATGAAATCATTAAGACTGGTCACTGATTTTCCGGCCATAGTTTTAACTTGCCGGTACGTCACTGCTTACGTCATTTGACAAGCTTTTTATCCTGTTATTGTATTGAAGTGTTGCAAGGTTAACCGTGCACACTGCCCAACAAACTCATCGTTTTCGTCGTGACTATGCCATTGCTATTGTTAGTTAGCTTATCTTCTAGTAGACTACGTTTGTTCGAAATGTTGAGTTTATTTGCCAACTTAAAACTACAAAGTGAATCTGAAAGACTGAAACCAATACCCAACCTCTGCATTAGCTCAAGTCGCTGTGCTCGGTTTGCAGATTCCTCTATTCGATCACGTTTTGTTGCAATCAATTCTGTTTCAGCTCCCGATCAAATGGCTGGCCATTGAGTGCATCACCGAGCGGCTGTTTTCGCATCTTTCCGACGTGTGGGCTTACGGGATTACTTGTTGGGAGATCTTGACGTTTGGAGGCAGACCATACGAAGTAAGAATTTTCACTATGCTCGGATCATAAGACCATTAAATGACATTACAAAGTTGTTTCTCATTCAGCATTCAATCTTTTATTCACCCATCGCTAAAACCTTCATCATTTTCTTTTGCTGTGCATAGTAGATTGGTGGGCAGGTGGCAGCTTGACTCGAAGACTAAAAGGTCTTTACGTTATTTCCTGGTCAAGCCAACTTGGTAAATGAATATGAATTACAATTACAAAACTTCACATAAATTATTTATTAATTTTAGAGTCGTTTAACTAAAATTTCATGATCAACGTGCAATCTATTTACGGAAGAATTGCATTGAGATTTATTCACATGCTATGTTACAAAACAAAATGAATATTGCAGTTTTGTATTTTTAAAAATTTTAATCTCTTCCTTTCAGGGCGTTAGAGCTGCTGAGATCTTGAATCTTCTTGAAAGAGGCGACCGACTGCCTCAGCCTCCTACGGCCACTATTGAAGTTTATATGCTATTGGTGAAATGTAAGTGAAAGATATAAAGTTAGAGCTTAGGTAGCGACCTTAATTTATAATTGCCAATCAATATTTAGGCTTCGTAAACCTAAATGGTTAATTAAAATAGGAATTTGCAAATAGTCCTCGTTGTCTTTGAACCATGGCAATCTTTACAACAGGCCTGGACTCCGGTGTACTCCGCTCGAAAATTGAAGGCGAGTTTTTTGCCATTTGGTTCAGATTTTTGGGTGTAGACTGATTTGAATTGAATTGTGAATATTTAAAAAAGTAGGCTAACTTTCTGTTGACTGATTTATTGGTAATGATTACAGTCGGTGTTAAGTTAATATATGTTTTTTTACCTTTTTAATTTTCGAAGAGTAAAAACATGTTAATTTTTGGTAATAATATTTGTGGGTTAAACTTGTATTCATTATATTAAGAAAATTGCCTTGTCTTTCGTGTCTTTATCATCCGTTATACAAAAAATCAGCAAAACATTTCATTGCAGCAAATATTATTTATCCCCCGGTATACAAGTTAAAAAGCTATTTTGCTAAGTATGGTGTTTTACACTTAGCCGCGTCAAAGTTAATTATCATCTTTTCATAATCATAACGATACTGCAGTGCTCTCCGTCAGCTGCATGTCGGATGTATAAAGCACGGGTAAATCCCGTTCTCTACAGTGATACTAGTTTGCTTCCCTATTTTTGTCAGATATCATTGCTATTTCCATTGTAAATTCAATAGGCATAATAAGTTCATGAACTTACTGCCTTTGAAAACTTAAAAACATGTCATTTTATGGTAAAATACTGTAAAATATGCATAAGAAAAATTGGTTTACCTGTGATGTCATTGTGACATCATGATGATGTCATAGAGTACCATTTATGACATAAATGTTTGTGTATGCAAAAAATAAACCAAACATCATAATGCAGCAAAACTGTATGCTCCAAAATATTGAAACTGTATTTGCACCATCTGCATCCAGTTTCTAGCTGGAGGCCGCCAGTGCCCAGGCCTGTGATAAAGATCGCCATGCTTTGAACTGTTCAGGCACCAGTTTAAATATTTTGCGAAAATTACCTTTCTTTTTCAGGGATAAATCAATCTTTGGAGCGATTTTTTTTATTTTGGGCTTCAGTTATGGTTAAATAACTACGTGTATCTTCAACTAGTTTTTGCCACGATTTTGGTTTTGACCTACTATTTCAGGTTGGATGGTGGATCGCATTTCAAGGCCGTCATTTGCGGAATTGGTTGCGGAGTTCAGCAGAATGGCGATGGATCCCTCTCGATACCTCGTTTTGCAGGTGAGGTTTTGAAAGAGAACCACGCGTCTGCACTCCCGAAATTTTGCGTTATTTTTTGAGTTTACGCTATGTTTTTGATCTTTTTTGCTTGTTTTATGTACAGACTAGTTTCTCTAAGCATAGGCGTAGCCAGGATTTTCAATTGGGGAAGGGGACCCAAACCACAAATCACATGCAATGACATCATCAGTAATTTTCGAAAGAGGAACTTTTTATGGGACAAAAATATCGTAAAATGGATGATCAGTAGCCGTGATCTGGTTTTTCACGTAACCAGAATTTTGCTGGAGGTAGAGGGCTTTAACCAAAAGATAAAATGTCGGAATAGTGAGTCGCGTTGAGTAAACTAGTGTACCTCAAACGTGTTACATTCGGGGGTTTGGAGGCAGAGCCCAAACCGCTGCGCGATTTTTTGTATTTTTTTTAAACAGCTATTTTTTTGTCATTAAATTACATTTTGCATGTTTTTAGAGCCATTTGAAAGGACTAAAGTTTTATCATTTGAAAGCCAATTGAAAAAATTGAATTTTAAATTCTCTTTCTTCTTACAAGTTAAGTTCAAAACACGTTTAAAATCTTGCATTTTTGGATTAAATTTTGTAAGTGATTTGGCCCAGGTAGGGGAAGTAAGGTACATTGCCTCGTGCATTATTCTAGTAGCAAATAATAATCCAGTCGAAGATTTGCCTTAAATATTTTTGTTTTGTCATGAACATAACCAGTTGTTGGAGTAAATGTATGACCAGGGGCCCAGGCCCCCTCAATTCAAATTCAATAATTTGTTCAATGAGCATTTTTCCAAGCTAATTTTTTTCAAAGTATTTTGTCGCGTAAAAACTGGTGTTGGAAGTGAATTGTTGGTCAAAATGGTACACTAAATGGTTAGGCCTACTAATCATGTTACTGCCCGGGCCGGATTTACATTGCGTGGAGCCCCTGGCACTTTGGGGTTTTTCTCTACATCTTCCTGCCAAATATAAAAACCAAAAAAAAGTCGTACCATCTGAGCGCGGGCCCCTGACACTGTGCCATATAGTAAAATCCTTGCATTGCGTTCATAAAAAGATTTGATGAGGGTCTGAGGTTGCAAGTTTTAGAACAAAAACCCTTAGCTTCTCCCGGGATATACATTGGAATTGGTTGACAAAAGTTTGAATTGATGGGGCCTGGGGTCTCTGGTCGTCAAGATCAATATTTTATTGTTCATTTTTGTTGTACGCGTGTGCTGTGGTATGCGAGAATGCTAAAAGAAACTGAAACTGAAGAAGCAATAGGCTTAAATGTCGCATTTTTATCATTGGTGGCATTTCAATGGGGAGGGCGGGCCCTCTGCACTTTCCCCCACCTGGCTACCCCTTTGCCTGTAAATGTTAAATTTTACTAACAACAAAGTCATTCGATGGCTTTTTTTTTCAAACTAGAGTTTTTGCAGTTAAACCGATTTTCTTATATCCTGAATGAGTTTGACAATTTGACATAGGCAACGCGATAAATTCAGTAAGTTTTTGTTGCTGCTTTGCTACTATAAAGTTAAAACCAATTTCAGCCAATCACGGACGTATTTTATAGCTAAGTTACTTTGAATACAACTCAATGCTACACTGAATTGCCCCAGTTTGAAGAATATTAAATCATTACTGAATGCATGGCTTTGTGACCTTGTGCAATTTCATAATAGTTGAGCATTGACCGCCTATAGTTTTTGAAAGTTTACTTTTGCTGTTAGCACTGATTTTCGGTCAAGAATTTCAATTTTACTGTAGACTTCAGACCGATGTAAAATATATCGCGTTAATGCCCCTGGGTTAGGCTGTGCAGTGTGCACTGTGCAGCAGTTATGAAAAATCGAAAAGTTAGTCACATTCGTGTCATCTTTTTCGCCCTAAAGGCCTGTAACTAAGAAAAAATCAAGTATATATCAAAAACTTTGAATCTTCTCTTTGAGACGTTACTTTTTTCTATTTCATTAGTTTGATTCTTACCGGCCAGTTGGTCGAGCTGTAACGCGTTCGTTTTTGGAGCGGGAGGTCTGAGATTTAAATCTTGGGCCAGTCGAATCGGACACAGTGTTGCCAATGCCTCGCCACCGCTGCAACCAGGGCTGTGAAGCCAATGAAAAAAGGCATGCCTCCAGCTCCGGAGCTGCAGTTTTTCAAGGTGTGGCTCCGGCTTCGTATCATTGTCACATGCCATTTGCAATAAAGCCACTACGTTTTGTTCCGGTAGTCCACCTAATGAAGTCAACTGTTGACAGGCGCGCAACCAGGATTTTGCTGAGAGGGAGGGGCTTGAACCCAAATTGTCTGCGTTTCATAGACGGTGGTCTGGGAGTGGAAACCCAAGCCGCTGTGCGATTTTTGGAATTTTTCGAAAAAAAAAATACCATTTTAACGCTATTTTGATGGTATTTCGCACGTTTTTTGGGCCATTTAAACGAAATAAATTGCTAAGATTTGGAAGTCCTTTGGCAGTAAATTTTCTCAGCCATATTAGCCTCCACCCCCTTACATACTGGTGAAGTCCAAAACACGTTTAAAGGCATGCACATTTGGGTTAAATTTTTTAGCGACTTGACCAAGACCTTTAGCTCCCTTGGCCCAGGGGGGCTTTAGCTCCCTTGGCCAAGGGGGCCTTTAGCTCCCTTGGCCCTTCTCCCATGGTTGCGCCACTGGTTGTTGATTAGGAGATAACCTAGTAGTCATTCACATTGACAAACCATATGGACTACCAACAGACTGAAACACTTAAATTAAAATTCCAGGTTTTAAACAGTTATAATGGCGATTGCTTGGCTTTGAAAAAGTCTTTCGTTTCAGGAAAGTCGGAACTGGAGCTTGTAGGTTTTTTTGTAGCTCCAGCTCCGGCAAAAATGCTAGGCTCCGGCTCAGCTGTGGAGCTGTGCTGTCCATGCGCAATGACGCGGAGATGGCCCCGCAAACTCGTTACAAGCTTCGGCGTAATACAACGCGTATAATAAAAGATTGAATTTGATAGTTTGATTCTTAGCTGTTGTATATCAAAGACGAATGTCAACACTTCTGGATCCGTCTCGACCTCTCACGCTTCCAACCCTACCCGCACTTTTTTAAAGTTAAACTGATGATAATTTTGTAGAACGACACGACGAGTTGCTTCAGCCCGAATCCGACTGAGGAGGACCAGTTTTTCCAGCGTTTGCTCCAGGAGGAAAAACTTGATGACGGAGTAATTGCAGACGAACCGGATCAGTATCTTCTCTTTAGAGATTGTAACGACCAGGTACGAACTTAATTTGGCTCTTTGTGCTGGTTGTTTCAAGCAAAAAAATAAAAACATAAAAATATTTGAAAACTACAAACAAGCTTTTAAGGGCCAAATTCACGTGGCTACGTAATCGAAATATTTCTTTTCAAAAGTTAAGCTTTAATGTCTCTATAAACTTTTCTGAACGTGGAAAAAATTTATTTGTGTTGCTACCGATTGCTTTTTTGCAACCACTTTGGAAAAAAGCTTCACTTGGCCACCGAACTTGTATGACATAACATCATAAATCAAAAGCAAAGTTTTTTGGTAGAGCACACAGCGCTTAGTGGCGATATAAAACGTTTAGAAATGGGCTGCTAAAAACCTTCGTAAATTCTGATCAAAGCACTGCATTCTATGGTTGATTGGTCTATGTTTAGAAAAGTACGGTGTAATTAGCTGGTATTTAAATAGCGCCAAAAGTTTATGTTTATAAACCCATCTAACGTAGTACTTAAAGTAACTTTATTAAAATGTTTTTGTTTACGGCGTGGTTTGTGCTTGCATTAAGCACTACTGGATTTCAAGGAAAAAATCTAAGTACTGCATAGTGTATATGCTCAATTTTAAAGTTGAGTCTAATTCTGTTATGCATGAATTGTCTCAATAAAAATGTGTGGGTTAGCGTTAAGTGACTACGTAATAGCATGTGCAATACTAATTGTATTTACAGTATGCCTTTGCACCAGAAACCATCATCGTAACCGCGGCTACATTAGCATGATGAACAATTAAGTTAAACACCATTATTGTTTCACAAAATCAAGCTTGAAATAACTTTTGCAAATAGCCCTTGAGGCTGATGGCGAAGCAGCTTGTCGATGAAGTTGCGTGCCTTTTTTTTTTTATAAAAAAATAGATTTCCTCTACTGATATTAAACTTCTCCGGCTTTACGTCATTTGGGGTCAAATCACGAATGCAATAGTAATAAAATGTGTTAAAGATCTTGTGCAGTAACAAAAATTTAGCTTTTTAGTAAATTACATCTACCACACCTCTTAACATATTTAATTAGCAAAAAACAAATCGACTTTTGTAGAGGTGATTCTAGAACTACTTCATATTTATTGCCACTTGACCAATCTCCTAAACTTGCATTTACAAGAGGTTAAAGTTCTTAGTGCGTTTTATCGTCACGCTGTGTGATTTGCTGCGCTGAAACTTTTTGATTGTAAACCATTGCCAACCGGCTTACAGTTGCTGAATTTTGTTAAAACTGAAATGGTAATAGTCACAGAAACCTGGCCAGCTCTTAAAAACGCGGAAACTTCGGTATAATCGTTTTGTTGTGATATGTTCATTGTTTTTTAGCAGCTGGTTAAAATGGGCTCATATTTTGTAAATTCTATTGATTTTTGGCTTTTTTGCTTCCTCGTCTGCGCTAACCACGAATTTCGTGCTCAAATCTTCAAATTGCTTCTTAAACGTCCAATGCACGATATGTTTCCCAGAACAGTTAATTTAGGCTGTATCCACAATTAGTTTTCAAGTTTTGGATCAAGATTGAAAAAATTTTTTCATGTGTTGAACGACGCAAAAGTGTTGAATGAGCTCAAACTTTCAGTTTATGGGGACAAAGCGTGACGCAACTCCGGCCTCGCATACCCTCTCTCCAACAACAGGCATTTTTCAATCCCATTTACAAGCCTTATTCCTATCGCTGAAGTGATAAACTTTTTAAAAAGTTTCCATGATGTGCAATACGCATTAATGCGATAAGCGGAGTCTAGCTAATTCAGCTTGATTCAATACCCTCCTCCGCTTTCAAAAGAACCAGTAAATTTTGGTTTGAAGCTATGGTTTTTAATTTTTGACGGATTTTCATCCTCATATTATGTTCTTGGATTGATCGAAAAATAAAGCGGTACAAATTCATTCTTGCTTGGTTAGAAGTAGTCTTTTGTTTAAAATCAAGATTACTGAATTTTCAGATATAATTAAATAATGAAAACATAGAATAGGCCAAGCCAAGAAAGCTCTACTGATTGCTTGCAAATGCAATGTGCTGGTCGGTGTTCTTAATTATTTTTTTCATGACAAGCTGGCAGTATTCTTATAAAAGAGTGATCAACTTTGGTTAGGTCAAGTTATTAAATGAAGAAATGTTTTAATAGTATTTATCGTTAGCATTTATTTTTAACTCGTCATTGATCAATCGTTATCGTTTTGATCATTCACATTCACTTGCATAAGTATGTTTGATATGGAAACGACTCATTTCCTTCTTTTTCTATAAGCTAAATACTCCGAAATATCCGCTTTGAAGACCACTTCGATTGTTACGTAACTAAATACGTATCACTGCATTAAAATCGATTTTTAAGCTATGTGTCTCACTTCGAAAGAGAAATAGTTTTTAAAGGCCTTCGAATTGATTTTGTAACAAAACGCGGACTCACCAGGCAGATATCGCTCATGCATAGTGCATCAACGGATCTAATCCGACACAACCGCTTTTTGATTTATATAAAGATACGTTTGCCATCAAACTTTTTGCGTGGGATTTTTAATAACAGTCAAATCGCGAAAGAACGAAATATTTTATGTAACAGTAATTATCAAATTGGTGATTAATTTGTCATTGAGTTAATGAACAGAAAAAATTTATTTCGCACGCAAATATGTCAATGATCTTCTCTTACAACTTGCAATTATTAGCCGCAAATGGAGCATCATTATACACCGATGTCGAGTGTAACTGCTATGTTACATGTGCCTATCTGTTTGGTAAGTGATGTCTATTCAATAAGCATTAACGCTGTCTTGATGCTCGGATCGTGGCCAAAACGGTGGAATCTTATTTTAAATGTGACTGACAGAAACCTTGCTGCTATTCACTTCATGGAGAAATGTTGCTCGATTTTGAGTTGAAACGTGTGTCTTTTGACAGCAAACTTTGGCTTTTTATATTTATGGGTGATTTTGGCATCTTCTTTCTCGATTAGTCGCCAATCGGTACTTGGTTACAAATTGATACGAATCAATTTTAGATTTTGAATTGAATGCATTCAATATTAATTGAGTCTTTTTTCGCTCATTAGAGCTCATCAGGTGGACTTTGGTTTCGAACTAGCACTTTATGAATGGGAGATTACCGATTACTATTTCGAATGTTCCAGTCCAAATAGATTACAAAATTTGCCCTGTTCCATCATGAAGCACGGGTTCAAAACCCCAACCGTCACTTTATGTTCTGAAATTTCTGCTCGTTTACTGTTTTTGTGGTGGAGGTGGTCAATTAAGCGTTTGCTTAATAACTTCGAGAAAGTTAATTCTATTAACCTAACACTGTAGAATTGAACTACTGCACTTTAATTTTAAAGAGTCAGATTAGTTCACGTATTCTAAGCAACAAATGGCTTTTAAAAGTTAACTGTGTAGTACTGCAAGAGGAACGAACGTCTAGCATAGAACGCATCAAAACATCAACCAAGCGCAGCTTTTAACTTATTTTAGTGCTTGGAAATTACCCAAATTCTTTGCTAAAAATATTCATTAATTTTATTTGAATCGGACTGCAACATAAATGTTATTTAAAACCTATGACGTCATCAGTTTCCGAGTCTGTTCTGTACAATGCTGAGCAGCAGAAATTCGTGAAACGTCTAAGAACTGATTTGTCGTAATTTAGCTTCTATGACAAGGCCTGCTGGTCATAAAGAAAAATCAACTGGCCATTTGCGTCATAACCTCGTGACAACGTTACGTACAACTTCATTCTTGTCTTTTGCTTTTTTGCTGGTTTTAGTCGATCTCGTTTAATTTCTTCCCTTCATTTTTCCAACTAAAATTTTGACCAAACTGCACATAAAACTTTTTTCTTGGTGACTTTCATGCTTGTTTGTTTTTCTAATTATTATTAGTTCTTGGAAACAAGCGACCCAGTACTTTTGAAATAGCAAAATAATTTTGCCATTAGTAGCGAAATGTTTCTCGCCTATTAATTGTCATCATTTTAATACATGAAATGGTAAGAAAATTGTTGCTTCACTTGGTGTTTTGTCAGATTGGTTGCTCGGGCAAAGTGAGTAATATGTTGACGTTTTTCTTCATTTTCGTAGCGCTCCTTACGTTATAATTCGAACTATGACTAGAACAGTGATAGCTCGATATTTTCCGGTTCTAGCGATATGCTTCGAGATTTCTTGTGGATTGGGTGTTATTAACTTATCAAAGGAATAGGAGTATATACCAGCTTCGGTGGGTGTCTGATCACAAATCCGGCGATTTTTTGTATGAAAATATTTGTTTCTCAAAAATTTTGATCATTAAATATGCTGGAAAAAATTGTATCAGAAAATGTACTACTTGTTTTGATTAAGGTAAGTTGGATCTTAAAAAGCAGTTGGCAATGTCGAACGCTGCTGTTAGTATAACAGAATTCACTCTTCGTGAACTTTTTGGCGTATGAGGCCTGACGTTTTCTACCAGTTTGAAAACATTCAACATCCCAACTTTTACGAGCCCATTCAACTGACCTCAACAAACTGACCGCGAACCAACGGTTTTGTCACGGTGATTTCGTCACAAAGTGGGGGCTTGGGCAAGAAGACTCTGGGGATAGTAAAATATTTTTATGATCGCCTTTCTCAGGCAATCGGCGTCATTTGGTTCGCGGTCAGTTGTGGTGGACCCCAACTTTTCCTTCTGTTTTAATAATTTAAGATTGTGATTGTTTTGTTTCGTCGTCGAATTGCACCCTCATAAGGAGGTTGTACTATTTAATCGAATTTCGCTTTAATTACTTTTTTAAGGTTTTAAATTTTTCACTTTTTAGATGGGACCTGTATACGCCAACCAAGAAGCTGTGGTCAAAACTCTCGGTACCCACCCTGCGAACGCACCGGAGCGGCTCTTTTCCCGTAGTACTCCCTCGGCAGTGATCGATCCGGCAGGAACCTCTTCCACATCCACGGAAAGGGTTAGGGACTCGGATTTGACGAGAATCAACTCCGGCTCGGACCAGGATGACGTTTTCTCGGAAGCTGCACAGACTGCAAAACAATTCAACGTCGGTGGCATGCAAGGTCGGTGAAACGTGAGATTTGCGCATTTCTTCGGCAAAGCTTCAATGCAGTCGGTGAAAACTTCGTATTGAGTTGCTTGTTGCGTGAGCTTGTGTTCTAATTACTCTTAAACATAAGCCTGGAATTGTGGTAGCCACTTTGACGAAGTACTCGACTCCACCAGCGTGCAGTCGACCGCAAAGTAACCTCAATTATCAAGCTTCTTGCTTAATTGACTGGTGTATATCCAATACAATAACTATCGATCCACAAAAATGCCATGTTCTTTTAATCCCTCCCAACTTAAATAAAATTAGCACTGACTTCGTTGTAAAACTTGATGACACCTTCATCAAGGCCGAAAACTGTGTTAAGTATTTAGGTATCGTTATTGACTCGAATCTAAATTTCCGTTTTCACCTAGAAGAAATTGAAATTAAACTTTCTAAATTTTTGGGAATACTCTATAAATTGAAATCAATCCTTCCACAAAATGCCCTTAAATTATATTATTCTATGGTGCATTCTCACTTATTGTACGGTCTAGTTGTTGGGGTATCAACTTTTCCTTCCTATCTAAAAAAAGTGAACTCAATGCAAAATAAAGCTGTTAAACTAATTGGTGGAGGGAATTATCTGGATAGAGCAACGCCCTATTATTCAAAATTGAACATTTTAAGACTTCCAGACTAATATAAACTTGAAACTGCTAAATTTGTTTATAGGTTTATGCACAATACCCTTCCTCAATCTTTTTCTGACTTTTATGTTAAGGTTAGTGAAATCTCTGGTCGTACAACAAGATCTTCGGGCAACCGCCACAGTCTTTATATTTCTCGTTATAACACCAACAGATTACAACGAAGTATCAAATATCAAGGAGTAAAAACATGGAACTCTATACCCCTTAAAATTCAAAACCTCCCGTTCTCTACTTTAAAAAAAATACAAAACTCATTTAATGCAAACGTATGAAGAAAAATAATTTACTTTATGTAATATTTATAATTGCCAGTTTTTTGTTTTACCTGGTTGCGAATCAGTTTAATTATTAGTGGATATGTTATTCTCAAACAAAACGGGTGGCTGCTTGACTCGATGGCCGAGGAGGTCCCTTGGCAGCTTCCCAGTTTCCATTCGCTTCTTTATACAGGTACTGACTACATTGCGTTTTTTTTTTTGATTTGTGTGCTCTATTGTGAATGGTGACGAAAAAAATAAGTAAATACTGAATACTCCTACATAATGCAATAAAGCCAGTGGAGTAAATTTTATCGTTTAAAACGATATAACTAGTTTTCAATATTATTGAGATTGCTGGCACTTTAGCTTTTTCGAATTTGATCAACTAGTAGAGTCGATAATCCTGGTAAAAATACCTTGTTAGTTTTTGGTCTTGAAAAGTCTAAAAATTGCGTCGTGGTTTCATACCCGACTGTAGGCATGCAGAATCGGGTATTGCCAGCAAGTTATTTTTGTTTGTTATTGCGGTTGCACTCGTGTCTTACTATGCTTGCATAATAGAAGCGGAACCTTGAACCACAACGATTGTTTCCTCTGAAATGCAGCAGTCTTTTTGGTGTCACGTTACACAAAACTATTTTTAGGTGAATCTCGCAACAATCGAAAAGACTCGGAGGAAAATCACCGCTACACCGAAGACCCCACCCGCAAAAAGATGACGTGTAAGCCAGCAGTGTACCGTATTGTTTCTGAAATTAATCCATAAATCTTTTCGTTCATGGAACTCATTCATATCACGATCGCCCAAGCTCCGAAAATGCCGTGCAACTGGTATCACGTTTATTGCAATCGACCTATGGTTGGTTTTTAATATACTTGCGCTTTAAGAAAATACTGTACGTCAGCAGTTCACTGGAGTGTAGCTCTCATTGTTAAGGTAATGCGTATTTGATCGCGACGTAATTCGTTGTGGATTTGCGTCCTTCTTCATGAAGTCGCAGAGAAATGGCGAGTTCTGCCCGAAGTAGTAGCGGCTTCATAGCAAATTATTTTTTGAACAAATGAAATACTGTACCAACGTCCCGCCACCTCAACGCCGTCCCGCAGCATTCCCCTAACTGTTGGCCGCACAAACTTCCCTAGAGATTCGACGAGAAAGTTGCCTCCAAGGTGTGGCCTAAACAAATTTATCTGCCATGAACACGCAATCGCTGTCATGTCGCAATCAAACTCGCGTAAATGAGAACGCCACGAGTTCAAAAACTTCTCGAGTGTTTGAGTATGATCAAGCAATATCTAAGTTTAATAATTCATACCAGCTAGGTTTGTTTTTCGGCCATTTAACTGTTATTGGCCTAAATTTTTGGAGATAAAATAACATAGTTTTGCACGCACGCTCCATAATAGCGCTTGCAATTGCGAAAATGATCGAAAAACTATTTCCGAATTCGCATGTTTGGCCGAAAGTTCCAGACGAAAAATAAACCCAGCATACGGTGACGTTGGTGGCAATTATTGAAAATCCAACTTTGCGTTGAATTTGTTTCATTCAGCGAAAAATTTAGCGTCAAGCGTCGGCCTTATCGAATCGTCTTGGAACGCTTATTGCTCAGTTCTTTAGCGCCTCTAGTTGATCAACACTAAATTTCTTTTTTTTTTTCGGCATATATTGGTCAGTGACGCCTTATATTGCGCAAAATATACATGGTTTTATTTTTAGTGGGAAACATAGATGAAAAGTTTCCTGAGCCCGTGTCAAAATACGACGAGGATCAGTACTTGCTACCAATCGAAAACAAAGCACCAGGTAAATATTTTTGCACTTTTTGAAGCTGTTTTAATATGAAAGCAATCCCCTTATCTTGGAAAATCACAAGACAATGCAAAAGCGTAGCTTAAAAGCATTTCAGTAAAATTTTGCTTTTGATAGTTTAGTCGTTAAGAAACACCCTATGAAATGTTTCTACCACTTGGGTGGATCAGTTTTTAACACTTCGAAAAACGTTCTTCAAGTTGAGGAACTCTTATTCAAAATTTTTCATACTTGCTGTATTACGCTGAAACATGTATCGAGTTTGCGAGGCCTATCTCCACGTCATTGCGCCTGGGCAACACAGCTCCTTTCGAAGAAATGTCGCAGCAGTGGCGAGCTGTTGACAACTCTGTGTTCAATTTGACCCGCCCAAGATTTGAACCTCAGACCTTCCACTCCAGAGACGAGTGCGTTACCACTCGACCATTTTGCTTATTTGCTTGTAGAGTTTTTCAATAACGGCTTGTGCTGACTTTAAATTAAATCCCGGAAAATTCGTGTCCATGATAATAAATTTCTTTCCTGGTTGTATAAACTTTGGTTCAAGTCGAATTTGTGTTGTATTGTGTTATGCACGAGTTAGTTTGTTTTTTTTACTTTGAAAGTACAAGACAGCTTGATGTGTAGTTTTGTCATTAATTTCATAAATGCTTGTTGAATTTTTTGTGTAGTTATGTCATTAATTTCATAATTGCTCGTTAAATTTTTTGTTAATTTGCAAGTTTTGTATCAGAAATTTTGTTTCTTGCTGTTCAACCTTTTGTTTACGCATGTCAGGCAAAAACACTGACGCATGCTGAACTAAAACCGTCTTAACTCGGCCAGATTGAGCAGCATTGTGACGCTGCAAATCTCTGCAAACAGCGGAAATTCTGACAGCTGTAGGCGTCGCTGTTAGTAAGGCTCTTTTGTTACAGCTCCGAGTAATACAGTATTTAGGAAAATCACAAGACAGTACAATGGCACTTTGTATGGTTGAGCTTTAAAAGTCTGACTGTAGACGCTCTATCATTCTGTCCTAGTGGCCAACTATGGCGTTAATCAGTACTTAAATTGTAAAATTTTGCATGGGGGGACGCTTTTGCAGCCTTGACCAAACGCATTTGGCATGCGAAAGTACTTTAGTGAAGATTACGTAATTCCGTCGCCGAAATTGAATGAACACCAAAAAAAAGGTCTTCGCTGGAAATTGAAGTGGTTTTTCGCCAAAATTAGGTGAAGAATAAGAATAGGTCTTTTTCGTCTGATTATGCAGCGCTCAAATCTCGATGGGGGGACACTAAATCTCGATGGGGGGACGCCGCGTAGCTTCAGTTGAGCCAATTTAGTTAAGAATTTTTTGTTCTGAACGTTCCAAATACAATTTTGAAATTTCACCGAGATCTTTGATTGTTCATAAATGCTAGATTAATATCATCTTGGCTTTTGCCCAAATTAACGGCAATATCTGTGTAATTTGAAGGAATCAAACGTTAAGAAACGCTAGCCTTTCTTAATTAAGATTCCATCTGTCACAGCTTTATCAAATACGCAAAGTTTTTTTTAACTTACTCATGTCATAGCACTTCCTGCCATCAGACTATCATAATTATGATACCACAAAACCATCAATAATTAATTGCTTTAAAACATTCAACGCGATCAATATTTTTTAAAGTTTTCGGTGAAGTAGTGGCGGTAAATCCTGAACTTTTTTTAAAGAAAAATAAAATTCGACCCCAAATTCAAGTTTTCGTTTTGGTTAATAGCACTGTCTCGGCAACTGTTGCAGCCATAGTATTGATGATGACTTAGTAGTAGAGTGCCGAAATGTTACCAAAAAATTAGAACACTGTAAAGAAAAACTACTATGCATTCGGTATGTTCGAGCACGCGGAATCGAGAAGTTGTAGTCGACTGGAATGTATTGTTCAAATCATTTCTATCGACATATTGATATTGCAAAGTCGCTGGAAGCTCCCGCTTCTTACAACTTGGTCACCAATTTCAACCTCTAACATCCAATGGTCAAGGAATCCCACCACGAAGCTGATTTGTCCCATAAAATCAGCTTTTCCAGTCGTAGAAGCAATTGGTGGCTTCGTTTGCATGGTTGCGTGATTTTTGTTACCGTGAAATTTTCACAAAAATATAAGCAAACTTTCTTAACTTGCTGTTTTGAGCCGTATGGTGAATAAGGTTTCGTAGTAGATCTGGAAGTTGTGTAATCTACTGACCTTGACTCTTCAGGCGTTATGTCATATGACTCTCACCACCCTGCACCAGCGTCCTGCCACCTCATCGTGGTGGTGCAGTCCCCTCCCCAATGGGGATGGGTCGAAATGGCAGGACAGATCTCCCGAGGGGTTCGACCAAAAGGTCGCCCCATTGCCTCGGACTGTTATTTCACTGGGCTGCCCATTGACCGATCACAACTGGGCAGCTCCTCTTCTAATTGACCGGACCCTCCTTCGACGTATCCTTAACCTGGCTTTGCTCCTTATTAGTGGCAGTGTCCCTCCTAACCCGGGCCCCATCAGTAACCATCCTTGCTCCATCTGTCACCTTGATGTGGGCAGAGACTCCCTTCAGTGTTCTATTTGCCTCAAATGGGTGCACTTCCTCTGCTCCTCCCTTTCCCGTACTGACTTTTGTACAATCTGTGCAACTGGCACTGCAGTGGGTTGGCGTTGCCTGGCGTGCTGCCCCAAAGCCAAACTGGCTACCCACTCAGACCAGTTCCCCTGTTACGATGTCTGTGTCCCCTCCACCAGGGTTCTCCCCACTACCACCTGGCTTTTATCAACCACGTTCACCTCGGGGCCTCCACATTACCCTTGCTCCATGTGCTCTCACGAGGTAGGTAAGGATTCACTAAAGTACTCCACCTGTTCCAAGTGGGTGCACTTCTGCTCCTTCCTGACCCAGGCTAACTTTTGCAAAATCTGCGCGGCTGGCTCCACCATGGGTTGGAATTGCCCTGCTTGTCTCAATGGGGACCTTGCCTCTCCCACCCACCAGCAAGTGTCCCCCCGCCCCGTCTCTCCAGCTCTGCCCCCACCCACACCCCACCCCCCGCCAACATGTTCACATCTAATGGATTGATCTCTACCTCTCCCCTCCTTAACACTTACCCTCTTTCCGCTTTCATTCTACCTTTCACACCACCGCCACCCACAAGCACACAACCAATCCACAACTCGCCGCCACACCCTCAACGAACTCCACGCCTCCCTCAAAACCTCAGAATTCTGCAATGGAATGCTGGCGGTTTTTGACCCTCGCGTCGTGCTGAACTAATCGCCTTTCTTTCTGGCAATCAGTATGACCTCATTTTCCTCCAAGAAACCCATCTTTCGGCAACCAAGAACTTTCAAATCCTTGGTTATTGTACCCTCCGTACGGATGGGACATTCGGCAGAAAAGACCTTGTTTACTCCGGAGCTCATAACACAGGTGATGGTGTGCTCACTCTTGTCCACTCTGACCTGACCTACTCTCCTGTTTCTGTCTCCTCTCTTTCTTCGCAGGACCCCTACTCAGACTACATCTGTGTTAAACTTCTTTTTTCCAACCACTCTCCCTTACAATTCCTTAACTTCTACTCCCCTCCTATCAGAAGCACTCCTTCTGATTTTTGAACCAGGACCTTCTCTCCTGACATCCTTCCAAACTCCCCTGACACTTTTATCCTTGGAGACTTCAATGCTCGTCATTTCTAGAGCCAAATCCGCTACCTGGCAAGCCACCTGTTCTAATCTGTCCCCCGTTTTGATGCTCGTGCTATCTTCAGGCTTCTCAATGCCATCTCGGGCAAAAAGAACACCTCCGACAGGGTTTATACGGTCAGGGAAAATCAGGGGAAAACATATCTTTTTCGAGATGGTCAGGAAAAGTCAGGGAGAGTCAGGGAAAGTCAGGAAATTCAACGAAAAAGTCAGGGAAAAGTTGGAAAAAGTCAGGGAGATTTTTTTGGAAAGTTCTTATTTCCTATGAATCAAGATCCATTGTTTTTTTAAGATACAATCAATCTTTTTTAAGATACAATTACGACAGGTCACCTGTAAAATTCTTATTTCTGCTGCTGAATTGATGTTTCTGTGTATGTATGCATTAGGTGTGCATAGTTCTTTTTGCTGCTTGTTGATATTATACTGTTCGTTTATATTCTGAAAGTCAGGGAAAAGTATGTTTTGCAGGATTGGGTCAGGGAAAAACATAGGGATTTTTAAACGAAAGTCAGGGAAAACAGGTGCGATTTTGACGAAAGTCAGGGGAATATGTCAGAAAAATTCCGTATAAACCCTGTCCGAAGACCCTTCTTTTCCCGGTTGCAGTTCCTCTCTTGACACTGCCAATCACTATGCCTCTTCGCTCACATCCCTCTCAAGCAACACCCCGTACCTCGCGCAGAGCCAAACGACAGTTCATGAATAAACTTCGGAAAGCTAGCTGTGAGGATGCTTCTTCCCTCTACAATTCTTTCTGCTCCCCCTTCTCCTTGACTGAGCTCTCCACTGCCATCTGCAAACTCTCCTCTTCCACCGCTTCTGGCCCTGACCAGATTGCCTATCCTTTACTGAAGCATTTGCCTGAGCCAGCACAACTCCTCCTTCTTTCTCTTTTTAACAGGTCCTGGTACTCTCACATCTTCCCCTCTTGTTGGAAACTTACCACTATCATTCCCATTCACAAACCTGGAAAACCCACTTCCTCTCCGTCCTCTTTCCGCCCCATTTCTCTCACCTCTTGCATCTCCAAGCTTTTTGAGCGCTTGATTCTTTCTCGCCTAACTTTTTACCTCGATTCGAATCATCTCCTCTCCACTTGCCAAGCCGGCTTTTGTCCTGGTAGGTCGTCTCTCGACCGAATTCTTACTCTGTCTCAATCAATCTGGGACGGCTTCCAAAAGAAAAAGCCTCCAGATCGAACCATTTTGGCATCTGTTGACTTCTCCAAGGCTTTCAACTCGGTCTGGCACTCTGCTCTGTTTAATAAACTCCTCTCGCTCAAACTCCCCCCTTGCTTCGTTCTTTGGGTACGCTCTTTCTTTTCTGATCGTAGAGCAAAAGTCCTGGTTGGTGGTTCCCGCAGCTGTTCCTTCTGCATCAGACGAGGGGTCCCCCAGGGCTCGATAGTTGGTCCAATACTCTTCATCCTGTTTGTTGATGACATCACCAAGGATTTACCTCGGGGTGCCCATGCCTCCCTGTATGCTGACGATCTGGTCCTCCTCCCCAGACCCGCTCAAAGCCTTCTCTGTTGTCCAATCCTCCCTCACCGTCCTAGAAACATGGTCCAACTTACGGAGACTTCTCTCAATCCAAAGAAGTGTGAGTCCTCCTTTTTATCTACAGATCCCCATCAAGCCACTTTCCAGCCCCGGCTGAACCTCTTGGGGATCCCTCTCTTGTTCAATCCCATCCCTAAATTCCTTGGTGTAACCTTTGATTGGGGCTCGCGTCCAATCCCTGTGTTCCAAATTCTATTTACGCCACAAAGCCCTTCGCTACATAGCCACTGCCTCCTGGGGTCCCACGAAAGAATCTCCCTACTCTACAAGGCCTTTGTGCGTCCGGTGCTCACATATGCCTCTCCAGGATTGTTCCCATTCTTCTGCAACACCGCAACCAATCACTTGGAAGTCCTACACAGAGCTGCATGCAGCGTCATTACTGGGTGCCTCTCTTCCATCCCCTCCTCCCTACTCCTTCTTGAGGCCCAATTCCCTCCTCCAAAGCTAACTCTAGAACATCAGGCCCTCTCCTCCTTCGAACGTGCTCTGCGTCTCTCCCCAGACTTCTTTATGCCTTGGCAACAAGAAACGTTCCCTGTCGACTAAAGAAGAAACCCTCCTGGAGATCATTCTGTTCTTCGGCCACACAACCACTCCCATCCCCACGTGAGACTCTGATCATGTGCCCCCCTTTCCCCCATGGACTGCAACCCACGTCGCTGTTTCCCCCTTCATTCCCGACTGCACAGGCAACAGTACAGCCCGACTCCAGTCTGCTTCAAGCAGACTATCCTCCCTCCCCCTTCTGATATCCAAGTATGGACTGACGGTTCTGTCCCCTCACTTTTTGGTCCCGGTGGTGCTGGAGTGTATGTCACATGCTCCAAATGCAACACATCCAACTTCCTGTCCTTTTCCACTAGTCCAATTGCCTCCAGCTTCACAGCTGAAACCTTTGCCCTCAAGCAAGGTCTCGATTGGTGTACTAGCCATTTGACGGCCTGCAAATTCCAGTCAGTCCTTTTCCTAACCGACTCCCATTCAGCCCTCTCTATCCTTTCATCAGCCCCCTCTTATCTCCTGCCTGAGTCCCTCTGGAATGTTTGGTACCTCGCCTCCTCCCTCTGCAACAACACCAACTTGAGCTTCCATTCGGTCCCCGGTCACGCAGGTCTCCCAGGTAATGAAAAAGCGGATTTACTTGCCAAAGCCTCCCTGCCCACTGACGCGATCCCATGCCCTCTCCCCCCAGTCGTTGCCAAAGTCCGTTATTCCAAATACCACAATTGGAGACGTCACATCTCCTGCTCCTATCTGAACTTCCAAGTCCTTTCGGAGGAACTGCTTTCTCGCCCCAGTCGCTTTGAGCTTTCCCGTCTTCGCTGCCATGGTCACAGTCTTTTATCCTCATATCTTTACAGGATCAGTCGGAAGGAGAATTCTGCTTGGAGTGCCTGTGGACACCCTCTGCAGGACCTCAATCATCTCCTCCTCGACTTTCCTGCCTCTGAACCCCTTCGTAAATCTATCTTTGGCTCCTCTCTCTCTATTCTTGACCTTGGGGTGTGGCCCGACTGTTGGGTCTCCGCGGAGTTCCTCCGCGCCCCCATCCCTCGGAACGGGTCGGGTAGTACCACCACCACAGAAAGGCATTTTGAACGAATTTTAAACCAACTTTTTTCGCTCCACCCTAATATCCATCTTTTGTCTTTTATATAAAATATACTATAGTATTGTGCTGCACTCATTAGTAACAGTACAGCGATCTCCTTTAAACACCAGGTAGGACCGCAATGAAAAGTGCGCGGATTATCCAACATTTACCGTCTGACGTTGTCCTGTGATAGGAGGAAAAACATGCAACTACAACAGTTATATTTCTCAGTCTTGTACATCATACCGGTACTTAATTTGAATTCTGACACAAGGGTGCAACACATTCAGTTGCGGGTACAGTTCGTTTTTTATCAATGTACGAGAAAATGTCCCATCTAGTAGAATGTGCAGCTTGAGGTGTCCAGTTTATCTGCTTATGTTTGGCCATTGTTACCACATCGTTTGCTTCATGCTTGTTTTTGACACTTTAATTTTTGCACGTGCATGAGTGTTAGTTTGAACATTGTTTTCATCATTCTAACGCAGTTTACCTTGACCCCGAAGGAGGAAGTGACGTCATGATGACTTCCGCTCTGATGAACGATACCTACGTCGACAGTCCTCCGTTCAGTGGCGGGTCCTCCCAACACCCAAGCTCGGGCGGAACTGACTACACCATGTTGGCAGCTTGCGAGGAGCAAAACGAAGTCGAATATGTGAACACCAGAGACAGAGAAGCCCCCAACTGGTTTGCCAATGAGGAGTACATGGCGACTGACAGCGGTATAGGCGAGGACACCCAGTCGCTTTTATCCAGAGGAGCCACAGGGAAAAGCAGCAAACAAACTGACTCGCCACGTTCGTCAGGCGATGAGAATGAACGACTTTTGCTCAGAGACAGCAGAGCCTCGTACCGTACTGAACGCTCACACCACAACGGACTGTCTAGGCCTGCGAACAAGCCGTGCTCCACGTCGTCCGATACGTCGACCGTGTCGTGTAGCTCTCCCACCGCCTTAAATAATCCAGGTTATATGTTTCTAAATGCCTCAACTTCAAATAACTCGAATAAAAACATGAAGGTTCAACTTGACCCAGTGGCGGACGAGACTGCTGTTTGATTGTGTTTTCTATTTTTTTGAAAAACAGGCAAAAACTATGCATCAGTCGTAGCTGGCCCGAGGCGCAGTTCGATTTACACCAGATCATCTTTTGTTTAACTTTAACGCACATTGAATATTGACTACCTTTTCTAAACAGTTGGTAAGTTATACGAGCGTTGTGATCAGAGTCTGTGAGGTCGTCACCTCACATTGCCTTTGCATTACACGAAACAAATCGGGCAAGTTCATAGCAACACTTCTACCGTATCGTCTAGCTTAGGAGATTATATAAGTTTTTGTTCCGTCCTTGAATATTTTATTTCTTACGATTCAAATTAAACTAACATACTCTAAGAAAATTTAATTAATTCTGGAACAGTAGATTGACCTGCTGTATACGGTCGGGTTTTTGTCCAAAATAACAGAGGTCAAAAATTTAAAGTCTGCTGTTGATGAAATGCAATGCAGCTTTACATTGCGGTTGTACTGTCGTGTTTGACGCATAGCTGAGTAAATCTTCGTTTCACTCAGCTAAACTGCGGTTTATGCGTGTGGGAACACTGAAACTAGTTACCATCAAAAAACAAGTTTCTCTTTCTACGTTTCGTTATACTGTAAACCATCATGATAAATTGTCAACCGACATAGTGAGCTCAACATTAAACAGCCAACCGTGATGCTGAACTCCTCTGGGCGTGCAAACTCAGTCTTAAATACGCCTGCTATTACATGCGAACAATTTACTTTCATTCTTGTACATATTAGAATGTTTCTGTTTTTTTGTTTTTTTTGTTTTGGTCAGGCTCGTTGTATGACCTAGTGTGTTCCACTACTGCAACTCGTACTTTATTACTTAACGTCGATGAAAAGTGACTGTTTTGTGATCTTTATTCATTTCGTGGTTAGTACGATTATGCTAGATCCATGAGCTACCCCACACAGTTTTTACCAGACAAAAAAAAATCTTTGAGTTCCTGTTAAAAGTTGTCATTTGGAGAAAAAATAATATGGAGTGATTAATTTCACAGAAAAATTTGAGAGCAAAAAAATGAGGCAGATTCATCTTCGGATTAGTTTGCATTTGAGTTGGGTTTGGGTATTAGTATGGTTTGGGTTAAAGTTAACCTTAGCTAAACTAAGTACAATATAGATCTAGTGTTTCGGTGAAAAGCTGTGCCAAAAGTGAATTTCAACGTGACGCAATCTAAATTTCAGTACTTGATGTTTGTTGTTTCAACGAAAATTGATTAAATGACTTTTATTCAAAACTCCTAAGTTCACTATGTTAACTGACCAGCCAATGATGATGCAATTTTACAGTAATTCAAACTTCGTGTCGATTGCCTTGTCTGCTCATATTGGGTTAGATAGTGGTTTAATTTTTGCCATGAATCAAAAGGTGACTTCAGACAAAAACTCGCGGTTTTCATTTTCTGTGCTTTTTCAACAAACTTGCGCTTTACCGTTCATAATTAATCGATCAAAATCGTAGTTGAATGAATTTTTACTGTTGTGCCAGCTTCCTCAACAGCAAATTTTTCCGCTGAGGCTCTTTTTTTTTACAGTTGCCAATTATTTTCATTTCATCTAGTAAATGGCAAAAACTAGCTCCGCGAGTAAATTTGTAGAACCAAAAATATCTTTGATCTTACACCTACAACATGTATTCAAAATATACTCGGAATGAAAAAGATGAACTTTTCATCTTGTAAATTCTGAAGGATTTAGACTCAAAAAAAAAAGTCTTTTGGGGCTGAGAATAAATGAATTTATATTTTGTTGTTTTACCAATTAAATTATTTTATTAATTCAATTTTGCCTTTATTATTTTTCATTAGCTCATCAACAAACAAATTCCCGCACTTTTTGCGTACCGTGTACCTTTAGCTGTATCATGCCGCAGTTGAGGTGCATTCTATTGTGCATCACTGATCTTCAGGAGTTACACTGACGTAAAAACGACTGTAACAAAAATTTGCCACTGTTATTTACTGTTGTTGATGTGGATCGTCATGCCGACAATTTAGTGAAACTTACGTCACCGATATTTTCTGACTTTTGCCCCTGCCGGAGAAGGCAAATTAAGAAAGTAAAGAAACTTGGATGCTTTCTTTTCAAAAAACTGATGGTCATTCTTCCTATAACTTTAGTAGCTAAATGAGTTGCTGAAGATAAACAATATTTGGGTTAACTTTTATGCGATAAAATTTCACAAAAAAAGTTCCAAATGAGGCAAAGATTAAGATTTAAGTCCTGAATAACCCTTAAGTGTAGATTTAGCATGGACCCTTTCAAGCAACTAGACAACCGGTTTACTAGAAATTATCAAACAGAAAAATAGCACCTAAAATATTTGCGAGATAAACAAAAGGGTTCTAAAAATTGACACAGAACGCATTGTAATTTTCCCCCAAAGCTATTCAGTGTTGTGTTTATTACACGGAAATAAGTGATAAAATGTTTTCAGTCCTGATTTTGAGTGCGAATTGTGGTACTGTTTTTCTATGAAGTTCTAGCTCGTCCAATTGTTGTTAGTACGCTGTACATAAAGTTCTTGTCATTGCAGTATAGCTTTTTGTACATCTGGTTTGTGCCGCTTTGAAACTGATTTTGATTAACAAAGATCACGTGATTTTCGTTGCTGCTTGTTTTGGCAGATTCTTGGCGGTTTAAATAAACCAAGCACTGCGCCTGCCTCACCACACCAATGCTTAACGCGTTCGAACTAATTGCACGTCTTACGTGAGGTTAAGTTGCAACAACGGGTCGATTGATTAACCCCAATGCAAACTAAGCGTTTTCCAAGGACACAACAACGCATTGTAATTCCCGAAATCAGGGCTGTACTCGAGACCGACTAGTCCGAGACCACAAAATTTTTCCGAGACCGCTCTCGATCTCGACTTTGGCTTCGAGATCATCATTGGTTTTTTCTATTTTTGGAAAAAATTTTAGGGCTCAAATTTGCTCATAAATTGGTTTTATGGTTATATAACTCGAGTCAGATGACAAATTGCTTCGGTCGAAGTAATTACGCCATCAAAACATCTCGAAGACGTCATTTTATATAGATTTTCAGTAAAATTATTTTTGAAGAGTGCATTCAACTAAACTTAATGCCTCGTACTCTTAAGATCGGAGCATGATTACCTTTATTTTCTTCAGGAATTACGTATCAATGAAACTGATTAAAACTTAGTTAAATAAAATTATAAAAAAAGAAAATCATAAAAAGCTCGTTGTACTGTATATTTGAAGTACCGTATATACGTAACTACAAAAACGCAGCCAGGATTTTCGATTAGGGGGGGGGAGTGGAGAATTTTCAGGCCAGCAACTACGATTTTGCTAAGAGGAGTTTTAACCAAACAAAACTTTCTCCGAAAAATGTCGTCGTGCTGAGCAAACTGGTTTATATTAATCGTATCACAGACGGAGGTTCGCCTCCAGTCGCTAAGCGATTTTTGTGATTTTTCATACGTAAAAATTGCCATTTTTTGTTAGTATTTCAAAGAACTTAATTACCGGTGGCTAAGATTCGGAAGCCGTTTGAAAGAATTAAATTGCTCAGTCCCTTTAGCTTTACCTATACAGGTCAAGTCTAAAACACGTTTAAACGATTGTGTTCATGAATTAAATTTTTTAAGTGATGTGGCTGAAAGGAGGAGAGCTGAAGGCTTTTTTGCCCTCCTGTTTACGTAACTGGCCATTTTTCATCTAGTTTATGATGCATCATGAATAAACAAAATGTACCATTTCTGACGTATTTGGTTTTTTTCGCTGTCGAGAAAGAGACGAAATATGTAGGTTATTATCACTGCTATCGACAATAAAATAATATGCAAAAATTCACTCTCTTTTATCAGAACCAGTTAATTTTGAGTTGTGACTGGCTGTTCTTAATTTTTTGCCAATCTTTAGCCTTATTGGGACTTCTGCGACACTTTACGTCGAAAGTCCCTGTTTTTTTTCGTGCAAAGTTACCATTCGGCAATCAAAGTTCAAAAACGCATAACTTTGTAACAGCTAAAGGTAGAATCTTGAAATTTAGAACTTACATACATAAATACATAGGGTACATAAGAATCATTCTTAGTGCAAATTTTGGGGGCAACCGATCACGTGATACGGGTTTCCGAGCCAAAAACTAAAATGCCAATCGGAGGTTTAAACATCTCTAACTCGAAAACTAATCGCAGGAGGAGAATAAAAGTTTGGGCATGCTGTTTCAGCTCCTAAAAATAAATGATGACGATTCCGACGCTTTTTTTTCTGTATTTTATTTATTTAGGCAAATTAATTTAGGTGACAAAAATTCCGAAACACTGAAGCTAGAAACTTGGTATTTGGAGATATGATAAGTCTATGTATGAAGTTGTGCACCTTCAATTTTGGAGGCGCTGCGTCACGTGATTTGGACCACATGCACCCAAAACTTGTCATAGCGAAGTATATTAAGTGATTTTAGTCACGTACGCGCGAGTGCTGCCGTGGCCAAATAGTTAAAGGCGCCAGTGCGTGAAACCTAAGACCCGGATCAATTATCTTGTTGGCCATTGCTTTTATCAAGCCAGGATTATCTTTAATCTAGCATATTGAATTTTTTTGATTAGGACAAAACCGCTTTTAATTTTTTTTTTTACTCCAGATATGATTAGAGGATATCAGGTTTCATTCTCTCTGAAGCGCTAGTTTGTTTTTTTTTGCAATCAGTAGAAGTTTAAAAGACAAATTTTTTTGACATAATTTTGAGGTACCAACCCCTCGAAACCCCCAAATGGCCGACGAAAATCAATTTTTTGACGGCTTAAGCTAGGATACCGCTTTTTTATATCAGGAGATAATAAAGAGACAAATACCAGGATGTGGCGTGTCAAAAGGGAGCGCGCTCCGATTGCGGTTAACCGGCTCGGTTGTACAAGCTCGTGCGAGCTATGATCTGTTGAGTTATAAAGCTATCGGTTCCAATTATCTTTCATTTGTGGTTACTTCCATGCTAGTTTTCCACATCGCCACTGGATGAAGCAGGAACTGCGACACACTTCCCCCTTTCTGAAAGCAGTGGTAGGAAGGGGCCTGCTAACGTCGTCTCGAGCGTCGACCATCCAATCACGTCGGGGTCACCAGTTGTGGCGGGTCAAAGGGGAGCGCGCTCCGATTGCGGTTAACCGGCTCGGTTGTACAAGCTCGTGCGAGCTATGATCTGTTGACTTATAAAGCTATCGGTTCCAATTATCTTTCATTTGTGGTTACTTCCATGCTAGTTTTCCACATCGCCACTGGATGAAGCAGGAACTGCGACAAGGACATAATTTTGGGGTACCACCCCCGGAAACCCTCCCAAATGGACCCCAAAAATCACTTTTTTAAATGGCTAAGCTAAGGCGCTACTTTTTTTTTGTATCAATGAATATCTAATTGAAAAATATTTTGACATAGTTTAGGGGTACCAACCACCCGAAACCCCCCAAAATCAATTTTTTGAACGACTTAAGCTAGAGTTCTAGTTGTTTTTTGATATCACGAAGTACTAAAGTAACAAATACTTAGACATAGTTTGAGGGTACCAAGCACCCGGAAACCCCCAAATTAACCCCACAAAAATCAATGTTTTTAAACGGCTTAGTGTAAAGGCTCCAGTTTTTTTGATATCAGAAGATATTTAACGGGAAAATATTTTGACATAATTTGGGGGTACGACCCCCCGGAAACCCCTAAATGGATTCCCAAAAAATCTTTTTTTTTTGAACGGTTAGGCTAGGGCGCTAGTTTTTTTAACCAGTAAATATTTGATTGAAAAATATTTTGACAGTTCGGTGGCGCCAACCACCCGGAACCCCCAAATGGGCCTCCAAACATCTCTTCTTTTTTTTGACGGCTTAAGTTAGAGTGCTAGTTTTTTTGGGCATATTTTGGGGGTACCATCCCCTTGGAAACCACCAAATAAACCTCCTAAAATTAGTTTTTTAAATGGCTTATGCTAAGGCTCCAGTTTTTTTGATATCAGTAGATGTTTAAGAGACAAAAATTTTGACTTACAGTAGTTTACCATCACTTCAGATCCTTCCCTAATGAACCCTCAAAAATCAATTTTTTGAACGGCTTAAGCTAGGGAGCTTATTTTTATGGATCTCAGTACGAAGTTTTTTGCATGGTCTGGGAGTACCAACTCCCTAAATGGGCCTACCTAAAATCACTTTTTGGAAGTTAAATTTAACTACTGATTTAGTCTACTGGGTTCATATGCTGCGCTGGCATAATGGTTAAAGACGCCAGTGTTTGAAATTGTCGTGATTAAACAGAGCTGGGTTGAAATACTTAGTCGGACATCCGTTTTACCCAAACCACATATGATTTGGAATGAACATTTTTTTTCAAATCAAATCATGATTTGAACATTTTTTTTCATCAAACAAAATCACTTTGTTTGCATTTCATAAGATTGAGTTTTACAGAAATATGGGTAACCTTCAAAGCATGAAGCGGAGAATTCTGGTGTAAAAAAACTAGCGGAAGTTTTAGTTTTTTTGACATCACGAAATACTAAACAGACATAAATACTTTGAGGGTACCAACCCCCCCCCTGAAAATCCCCAAATGAACCTCACAAAAATCAATTTTTTTGAACGGCTTAAGCTGAGGCTTCAGCAGTTTTTTGTTTTGATATCAGTAGATATTTAACGGATAAAAATACTTGACAAATTTTTTGGGGGTTCCAACCACTCAGAAATTCCCCAAATAGAAGCCCCAAAAATCAATTTTTTGAACAGTTAAGCTAGGGCGCTACTTTTTTTTTTTTTTTGATAAGAAAAAGTATTGAGTTGAAAAATATTTTGACATAGTTTGGATGCACCAACCACCTGAAACCCCCAAACAGCGATTTTTTGCGGCTTAAGCTAGGGTGCTAGTTTTTTTCATTTAAGTAGATATTTACCAGACCAATATATGCTTGGACATAGTTTTGGAGTACCCTCCTCCCCCCCAAAAAAACAAATAAACCCAAAAAAGTCAATTTGTTGTACGGCTTAAGCAAAGACTTCACTTTTTATTGATATCAGGAGATATTTAAGAGACAAAAATTTTGACATTGTGTAGCGTCAGCTCCAACGTAGCCACAAGTGAAAGATTAATTGGACATTTGGATTAATAAGTCAACCCGGAGAGTAGCTCGATAGGTTGTTCAACCGAGCCGGTCGACCGCATTGGGACGCGTCCTTTTGACACAAACATTACAACGGCGAGCACGCCAGGACGTTGGAGTGGTGGACGCTCTCCCTTGCGCTGGTTGTAGACGATGGAGTGCCGTCGCCAGCGTAAAGGGAGGGGGATGATGCAGCGTCAGCTCCAACGTAGCCACAAGTACAAGCGAAACTGGATGTATGGATTATTAATTCAACCCGGAGAGTGCTCGATAGGTTGTTCAACCGAGCCGGTCGACCGCATTGGGGCGCGTCCTTTTGACACGTACGTTACAATGGCGAGCACGACAGGACGTTGGAGTGGTGGACGCACTCCCTTGTGCTGGTTGGAGACGATGGAGTGCCGTCGCCAGCGTAAAGGGAGGGGGATGATGTAGCGTCAGCTCCAACGTAGCCACAAGTGAAAGATTAATTGGACATTTGGATTAATAAGTCAACCCGAAGAGTAGCTCGATAGGTTGTTCAACCGAGCCGGTCGACCGCATTGGGACGCGTCCTTTTGACACGTACGTTACAATTGCTTGGGAGTTCCACCCCTCCGGAACCTTGCCAAATGGACCCCAAAATCAATCATTTTGAATGGCTTGAGCTAGGACGCTACTTTTTTTGAATACTGTATCAGTAGATATCAGATATTTAAGAAAAAAATTTTTTACATAGTGTTACGTCGATAGTTTAGTATATGTAATAAACAGAGGTTGAGTCGAGGACACAAGGCTCGAAGCCAAGGACACAAAAAAAATCCGAGGCCAAGGACAGCCCTTCCGAGGACAAACCTTCTCGAGGCCAAGGACAAGAATGCTTGAGGCCATGGACACAGGCGCAAGTGATCTCCAAAAAAAAGGTCTTCAAAAAAGTTTTTCAGGCGATCTCAAAAAAAAAGTCTTCAAAAATTTTTTTTCAGGCGATCTACAAAAGAGGAATACAAGAAAGGTCTTCCCTAATCTTCCGCCAGATTTCTAGCGTTTTCCAGCACAATTTTAAGGGTTCAAAAAATTGTGCTGTCCTCTAGCTGAGGACAGGGCAATTTTTGAAAACTTGAGGCTTCGAGACCAAGGCCAAGGACTTGACCTTCAGGGCCAAGGACTTCAAAATATGTCCACAAGGACTCCATCTCTGGTAACAAACTTGCGGTTAACATGCATAAATTTTTGGATAAAAATCTTTCTTTATAGACAAAAGTGTCTTGTGTTAAGTTATGGAAAGCCGGCCTCGCGAATAACTATTAGTTGCAGGGGCAAGGCAAGTCTTATGATGTAGACTGGACAAGGGCGTCGACAAAATTTTTATCAAAAAGATATTGCAGCGTTAGCAACTCAGTTTTCTTTTGAAATTTTCTGGCAGCGGTGCTAGACTGTAATCCTCCAGCAAGAAGCCCTCTTGATAAAATTTTGCGGCTTAATCATTAAAAGGCTTTTTTTCAACTTCAAGTGCACTAAACGCATTGACTGTGCGTATTATTTTCGTTTCCCACAAACAACCTGTTTTTAATAATTTCATGTTTGTTTGAATGCTTTCACATAATACTGAAGACTTCGATCAATTTGCTCTGCTTTGGCCTTAAAATCTTCTCTCGACAAAGTAACTGCTTGTGTAAGATGTAACATCAGCCAGCGATTAGGCTCAAAATTTGAAACGTCAATTATTTTTTCGCAAAACACACATTTAAGCTTTTCACAAATCTAAACATTTTGTGGGTTGCACCATGACCCTTTTCTAAGAACTTCAAATATATAGTAATATTATTAGTATTATCAAACAATATGTAATATAGGGTAATTTTAACATTAACTACGGAGAGTTTAAAGTCGACTCTAAAACTACAAAGTTTGTCAACAATATTTCAAGCCGTGGATGCGAGCAGCTCATTGCCTGTCCTACAAGAGTATCGTCAAGCAAGGAGTCCATATTAAATCATGGTTATGTGGATAACTGTACACTAAACACTGTGAACACCCCAGTAGTAATCTAACACGATATCTCAGACCACTCACCTATAGTAATTGCATTTCAGCTAGTGACTGATAGAAAAAAAATTGCAAGACCGCTGGTTCGAAAATTTCCAAATCAAAATAAAGAAAATTTTTTGATTGATCTTGGCGAACAACTTAGATCCTCTGCTGCAGTACAGCAAAATGGCATTTCAGAAGTGACTAAAATCATGTCTAATTTTACCGACAAGCACTTCCCAAAAGTACAACTTTCTAGAAGACAGTACAGGATAGCAAAAAAAACATGGTTGACGAAGGGAATATTTAAAGGCGATTACTACGCAAAATAAATTGTACGAGAAGCGATCTAATAGCACCTCAGATCACAATATTTATAAAGAATACAGAAACAAGCTTACCAGCACCAAAAAAAAGCAAAAGCAATGTATCAGAGGTGGAGTCGAAAACACGAGGCTTGAGGCCAAGGACAGCCCTGCCGCGGACAGACCCTCTCGAGGCCAAGGACAGTAATGCTCGAGGCCAAGGACACAAGCGCAAGTGTTCTCCAAAAAAAGAAAAGGTCTTCAAAATTTTTTTTCAGGCGATCTCAAAAAAAAGGTCTTTAAAAAAATTTTTCAGGCGTTCTCCAGTAAAAAACGTTTTCCAAATTTTTTTTCAGGCAATCTACAAAATTTCAACAATTCAAAAAAAAGTGCTGTCCTCGAGCCGAGGACAGGGCAATTTTCGAGGACTTGATGCCTGGAGGGGACTTGACCTTCGAGGCCACGGCCAAGGACTTCAAAATGTGTCCTCGAGGCCAAGAACGTCCTCGAGGACTACACCTCTGCAATGTATTACCAGTACTTAAATTGTAGGGGGGACGGGGGGGACGCGTCCCCCCATCGAGATTGAGCGTCCCTCATGGAGTTGAGCGTCCCCCCATCGAGATTTAGGCGTCCCCCCCCCCATCGAGATTTGAGTGCTGGTTTATGGGAGGAAAAAGTTTCTGTTTTTGGCTGGAAAAACCATTTAAATTTCTGATTTCGGCCAGAAAAAGCCTTCGAATTTCGGCGAAGACCTTTTTTTTCTTTTTTTTTTTGGAGATTACCTGTTTTTGGCCGGAAAAACCTTTAAATTTTTTTTTTGGGTCAAGTTCGTTTATGGAACACACTCCCAAAAAAATCCTGGCTACGTGCTTGTTCTTCACTAAGGTTCAGTCAACGCTGAAAAAGCGTCCCCCCATGCAAAATTTTACAATTTAAGTATTGTGTATTACCAAGCCTTATTAGGAAATTGTGGCAACATAAGTGTAGCATGGAAAACCATCAAGAACACACTGAAAAAAAACGCAAGTAAAGATAACTCCCTATCCAATCAACCAAATATTAATGGACGCTTAATCAGAAATGCCTCTAGCATCTGCAATGAGTTTAACAGACACTTTTGCAATACAGGAAAAGAAATGGCTAAGAAAGCCCCTGCCCTGACCTCAGATATTTCGGACTCATTCTGCGGCAAACCAATTCAGAAATCGATATATTTTGAACCTGTAAGTGAAAATGAAGTGGAAGGGACAATATCAATGTTTAACCCAAATAAAGCGCAAGGAATAGATGATGGTTCCATTAGATTAATCAAGTTAGCTTAAGCCATTTTAAGCACATATGTAACAAGGAAGATGAATAACTTCATTACAACTGTACAATATCCTGACGTGTTGAAAATAGCAAGGAAGATGAATAACTTCATTACAACTGTACAATATCCTGACGTGTTGAAAATAGCACGAGTTACCCCTATTTACAAGAAAGGATCTAAAATGAAACTAAGTAACTACAGAACAATATCAATTTTATCCCGCTTCAATAAAATTTCTGAAATAATTGTCAAACAACGACTGTTTAACGTTTGGAAGAAGCACAAAATTTTCGCTTAAATACAATTTGGCTTTAGAGAAACCTTTTCTACTACTCTGGTAATTACCCGTTTTCGTGAAAGCTTTTTAGTGAACTAGATTCAAACATCTTGAAACATGAATATATGGTCTATATTTATGGACTTGGCCAAAGCGCTCGATACTGTCAATGATAACATTCTTTGGAACAAACTAAATCAATATGAAATACAAGGGCTAGCATTTGACCTAATTAAATCATATTTGCAACACAGAAAGCAAATGGTGCAAGTAGGAAACTATTCACCTTCTATTTTTGGTATTAACATAGGTGTACCTCAAGGTAGTGTGCTTGGACCAATATTCTTTTTTATTTATATAATTGATTTAACATACACTTCTGATTTGATAGTCATTTTGTATGTAGATGACAATGCTTTTTCTTTAGCTCATAAAAATATTAATTTCTTGCAAAAAAGTTTAGATTTAAACTTGCAAAAGGTAGACAGATGGTTAAAAAACAACCAACTGTCAGTAAATGTTGACAAAACGAAATGTCTTTTGTTTACTTAAAGTAATAAGACCTTAGATGTATTTATTTAAGGAACTAAGATAGAGCAAACAAAAAGCATTATGTATCTTGAAGTCTTGATTGACGATAAACTGAAGTGGCATGAACATATCGATTATGTCGCAAATAAGCTCTCCGCGGCTAATGGAATTTCATATAAACTCTGGAGGTATGTACCACAAAATGCACTAATATCAGTATATTATAGTCTTGCTTATTCTTATTCGCAGTATGCAATATTGTGTTGGGGAAATGCTTCCACTAAAGAGCTCAATAAATTACAAGTCCGTCAAAACCGCCTGGTTAAAACAATTATACTAACAGTTTTCGACTAAAAGCGAGACTGAAACCTTTATTCCAACAACTAAATTTTCTCAAAGTTGACTCAATCTTTAAAACGGAAGTTGCAAAATTTACAGGTAAAATGCATAACAACCAAATTCCGAAAATTTTTTTACCATCATTTAGAAAGATTTCAGCAACACATTCGTACACCATTCGCAATGCTGTATCTGACAAATTCTACATTCCAAAAACACTGCATGTTAGAACCGATCAATCGATTCGAGTTACTGAACCAAAAATATGGAATGCATTACCTCAGTTAGTAATGAAAAAATCCAATGTTGTTCCGCTTTTTAAAAAGCTGATTGTCGCGATCGTTGATACTTGGCTAGAGTACAACCTTTAATCTCTAGAATTGCCCACGTCGGCTGAAACTAGAGAACGACTGAGATTTAATTGACGAATCGAAAATGGCAGTTTATAGTTCCTTTAGCTTCTTGAATCTCAGAAAGCAGCACACCAATCTTAAATTAAAACTTCTATTTAAGATTGAAACACAAACCAACTCACTGAGCAAAATTGCTCCACACACACCTCTTTCCAAACGGCTATACGAGCCAACCCCAGATACACAAAATGGCTTAACTGCCTACGAAACTAATACCTAAAATCACCCACTCTTAGAATAATAGAATCATGAATGAAAAACGACCTGCCTATTTATACTATGACAAAAGCTATCGAATATCCCAGAAAAATCCTTGATACGTCACAATAGAAAAAATACTAAAGCTTACGATAAGCAAATTTCGACCTAATTATGACATCACAAACTTCAAGTCTAAATATAGCAATTAAGAGTCGTAAGCAACCCAAACATCGATAACAGCAAAAAATAGCAGAATGTACTAGAAAGGAATTATCTTGAATATCCCAAATATTCTAAATCAAAAAAAGCGGCAAAAGTAGTAAATCAGTCACGTACACGTTAAAATACAGCAATAATCATAATATATCAGGCATTCAAAATTATTATTCGTGACACTGATCAAATCTCACTTTTTATTAGAGCAAAATAGTTGATCATACGTTCGTTGAGTACCAGTTTCGCCTTTATGCATTCGCAAAGGATACCACATTTTGTATGGTGCTCTGTACACATAAGCTCTTCATTGATCATTTCTTTTGTTGTTGTAACGTTTTTTACTCATAAGACCTTTATCGTTTTATTATCTTTTTTTGTGTGTGTAGGTGTAAAAAAGTTTTTCACGCACGATAATTAAATTTATGTGAAAGAAAAAAAAAAATATTCCAAATGGCAAACGAGTAGTAGCAGACTCGGCGACCTCCCAGTCTTGGACCGGACCCATGGTCTTTCGTGCTTACTCAGGTGATTGATGCTTCTGCATAAAGTTATTTATTTTTGTGTAAATTGTGTGTGCTGTGTTGTGCGTCGTTTATCGTCACAATAAACTAATCTCTCTCTCTCTCTCTTTAGCCGCATTTACACGGGCAACTTTTTTGCGACGCGATTCGAAGATTTTTTATGCGTGAAAATCTCTCTTGCAGAGTGGTTACTCACACGAGGCGAGACTCGCTTGCCGCGATCGCGTTTGGCAAGAATCGCCGCCATGTAAGTAACACCTGCAATTTGCGATGCCGATTGTATTTTGGGCGACTCGATGCAAGAATCGTTCTCGCTCGTGATCACTTACACGAGGTCGATTTCAGCGTCTCGAGAGTCCCAGGGCAAAGTCGCGCTCGTGTAAACAGCAAATCGTATGCAATTTACGAGTCGCCCAGGCATAGCGCAATGCACAAATGCCGTGCGAGTCGCTGGCTGCGATTATCCTAAATTTGATTTATAAAATATTGGGTTTATAGCACAAAACAGTCTGCAGTGCTTTTACGGAAATTAACTGTGATGTCGATACTAAATTTACTTCATATTAGTTTGAAACGCAGTGGAAATAATTTTCTTGTTGATGCTGGCACTGGTCTACTAAAGATACGGCAGTCATGAGCTGATAGCTGTGAAGCCAATCAAGCAAAACTTTTACTCTATATTAAATTTATGATAAATTAACCACAGGAAACAGTACCTTACTTGCATTCTGCTTTTATAATACCGTAGGTACACTTTTTTTATAAGAACCAGTAAATTTTGAGTTGGGGCTGGATGTTCTTAGTTTTTTGCCTATCTTGAGCTTTAGTTGATCTTAATTGGTTCTTAACTTTTGCGATCATTGATGTCAATTATGGCGACCATATTTGTTAATTCCTAATGCTAAGTCTGCTTGTAAACGCCCTTATAGCTGCTTTTGCAGCATCGTAAAATTGTGAAAAGCGAAAAAGCGAGCATTGATTTTTGTTTGAACGAGAGCCAAAAAGTTTTTTTGTTACCTGCGCAGTGCGCAACCAGCACTCTATAGTCTCAAAATTGTTACAATTTTGCTCGTAACTACCAGAAAACCACTCAAGCTTTATTGTTTTGAATCAGTACAGAATTTAGTTTCTTTTTTGATTTGGACTTTATTCTTTTTCGGTTGTTCTTATTATTTTTTGTAGCTGAGACTGGTGTTGTTCCTAATTTGTAATTAAATTTTGAACAAAAATGAGCTTCGTGTTCTCACAAAATTGTTCTTGCATAAAAAGGTGTAATCAGTATTGTCATTGCTAATATATTCTGACATAGCAAAAACAAAAGTTAAAAATCCGAAAACTCTAGCATAGCTAAGACAATGAATTCACTATAATGGCATTTGGACAATATATTTTGGAAATGGAGGTGCTTGTTACAGAAGCCCTCCGTAACACTGCAGACTGTAGGTGCTCCACCAAAATTCTGGAGCGTTAGTGCAAGCTCACACCCTATGCTTAGTGGTTGGGTCCAGCTCCTTGTATACAGGTACCATCCAGTGGCGGATCCAGAAAATTTTGGTGGGGGGGGATTTGAAGCACAAAACCTCAAAAATTCGGATGTCTTCACCAAAATTGAGACTGATTTTTCGGCCGAAATCGGAAATTCAAACGTTTTTTTCGCCCAAATTCAGGTGGTCTCCAAAAAAAAAAAAAAAAAAAAAAAAAGGTCTTCACCAAAATTGAGACTGATTTTTCGCCGGATTGGTTACGTTTAGGTCGGTGGGGGGGGATGCATCCCGAAATGGAGCCGCTTTATTCGAAACAGAGGCTGATTTTTCGGCCAAAATCGTTACTTTTAGGCTGGTGGGGGGGATGCATCCCCCCCCCTAAATCCGCCACTGGTACCATCCACTGGTTTTTGTCGCCTAAAAACGTGTTAGCGTTTGCTTTCCTTTCTGACCCGAGATTGCTGTAGCCTACCGGCATCTCTTGCGGTAAAAATAAGCATAGTTAGGTGGAGAAACACAGCACCTACAGCACCGCATATTGTAATTAAACATTAATTTCATAAAAATGATGTTTCTAATGAAATCCCGTTTTCAATTTTTATTGGTTTTAGGGCGCTTTTTTGTTTGAATAACGCCAGCAGTGAGTTTTGACCTGAAGTCACTGACGTATTTTAGCACAGTTCATAATAATTCATGCTCTGCACGATACTTGATGTAATTAGCCAGCGTTTAGCAGATGCATGCGCTGCTTATTTTATTATTGTGGATATTGGTGCTTTGTAAAAGCTGTGGTTCAGTAGCTTCATAACAAAATTTCATGAAAACACATTATATAAATGCTATAAGGATTTTTTGAATGTTGGTTTAAGTAAAATAAAGCCAGTACTTCTGTAGCGACGGAAGGCGCCCGGTATCATTGCAGAAGAACTCAAAAATAAACTTATAAAAACAAAAATAAAATTTAACAATTAGCATTTCGTGTATGACAGCACAGATCTACTATCAAATGCAAAATACTTATGCACTATTAAGGAAATAAACAATATGAATTTGTCAGTCACACATACTTGGAGAATAGGTAATTTCAAAAGTGTTTTCAGAATTAACTGCACAAAAATGTTGACAAATTTTATTATTTTTACCACCAATTATTATGTATAACCAAACAAGAAACACAGTAGAGATGGCGCGGATAACAAAAAATGCATCCACATGCTGCGCTGTGTCCGCAAACCTTGTCCGCATGCTGCACCGCACCGCATCCAAACACAAATAAGTTCACGCTGCACCGCGCCGCACCGCAAGTTAAATATCCTTTAAATTTTCACTAACATCAGGAAAAAATTAGCTCTCTAGCTTACGACATATAAAAAAATTGATTTTAGGGGTATTATTTTGGAGAGTTGTCAAAAGGGTCGCTCTCTCAAACCATGTCAAAATATTTGTTTTTTAAACATCTGCCGATACAAAAAAAAAAGTAATGCCCTAGCTTGAGCCATTCAAAAAACTACTTTCTGGGGAGTCCATTTGGGGGCCCGGGGGGGAGGGGGGTGATACCTCCATTCTATGTCAAACTATTTGTTGCTTAAATATCTAGCAATATAAACAAAAAACTATCACCCTAGCTTGAGCAATTAAAAAAATTAGTTTTTTAGAGCCCCATTTTGGGGGGGTTCTGGGGAGAAGCCTCAAAAATTTCAGGAGACAAAATTGCATTTGCAGCTCCACAAATTTACACAAAAATGCGATATTGATGTTGTATGGTTTAGAAGAAGAGTGCACAAAATTTAGAAAGCAAAAAAGAAAAAAAACTCAATGCGGCTAAAAGTGTAGGTAGGGATGAAAGAGTATCTTACGACATATAACCATGTGAAATATTTTTTGCCGTACTTAAGCCGTTTTTTAATAAGACCGCGTTTTACACCAAATTTTTGAAGTAGTTTTCGGGTTCTAAACCTTACGTTACGGGACTCATTGCCTTGAAATTTGGCACACACAAATAACTTATAAATCTCAAAGTGCTGTCAAAATTTCATGTAGCTAGATCAAACCATTATCGAATAATAGGTAAAAGTCCGAAACTTCGCACTCGTTAACTTTGAAAATGGCCGAGTAAAAACTAAAAAACATGCGACGTGAGATCAGTAGTTTCAATTGTAGGCCTTCAGGTTTAATCTGCGTTGTGTGTGCTTTCTATCAGTTTTTCTGCAACACGTTTTGGCAATCAAAAACAATCTACCAGTCTACCTGATGATTACATGCAACTACTGTACTAATCCTGAACCAGTAGCTCAAATAATGAAATATAAGGTACCGTATCATGTGCTCTGCATGCTGTCACAAGCTACTGCACTTGTATGAAACTACCCTATGTATTATACCTTTGCCGTTTGCATGTGTGTTTGATTGTGGAAAAAATTTTGCTCCTACGTAGGCTATTCTGTCATTGGAAATTTAAGTAGCCTAGTCTTTGTACTCTACTATATAGGTCTACCAAATCTGAGATAGGTTACAGACATAGGACCGAAAGCCTAATTCTTGATGCCATGACCTGCTGACGAATAGCCAGGCTACACTGAACTAACTCTTTCACTCTGAAATGCAAGCGCTAGTGTTGTAGAAACTGTTGTCTAGCCTTGGGCTTAATTGTACCAATACCACAGGCCTACGCGTACAGGGTCGGTGTGTCGCTAGGCTTTGTTTTGTGCCTCTACTCTGATGACTGTTTCCCACAAACCTGTTTCTTCTACATTTGTCCGCCTTTGTTTCATCCTCTCACCGAACGTCCTAAACCTTTCCTAGTCTATCCTACCAAAACCAAAATCTTTTTGCTGGTGTCAAAAAACACGTTCAGCTGATCAAAACTAAGTTTGTTGTAGCCAAAATAGCCGATTCTAGGATGCTCCGAATTCTGAAAAAATAAACTTGAACCGAAGGCACCTTTTACTGTTTTGGTAGCATGCATTGTCGTCAATTCATATAATAGTTACATCCAGGCTAACCATTGTTGTTCATAAACAGAAAATCACCAGTAATAATTGTAAAAAAAATGAAAAAAAATTATTGTACGCCGCGCTGCGCTGACGCTGTGACGTAATGAAGATTTTAGTTGCCACGCTGCGCGGCGCGGTGCACCAACAACAGCGCGCGGCCGCGTACGCTGCGCTGTTGCCATCTCTAAAACACAAACACAGTCAGAGATGGGTTGCAGTAGAGAAAAACTAACACCATAAGGGTACATGCCTACATGGCATGACAGATATCACTTCATATGATGTGTGGCGTGAAATTTATTCCTTAAATCAAAAAAAGCAGTTGGCCATGATGGTATACCAATGAATTTCATTAAATTAGCCGGTGAACCGAGAGCAGCACTACTAGCCTTAATCTTCAATAAGTGTGTTACCACAGGAGTCTATCCTACATGCTTAAAACAAGCTAACGTAACCCCAATATATAAAGGTGGAATTAAACATATCAGTACGAATTACACGCCAATATCAGTTTTATCCTCGTTTTCAAAAATTTTTGAAAGATTAATATACAACAGACTTGACAAATATTTGGCTAAATTTAACCTTTTAAGTGATAAACAGCAGAGGTGGAGTCCTCGAGGACGTCCTTGGCCTCGAGGACGTCCTTGGCCTCGAGGACGTCCTCATGGATACATTTTGAAGTCTTTGGCCTTGGCCTCGAAGCCTCAAGTCTTTGACCTTGGCCTTGGTTTCGAAGCCTTAGGTCCTCGAAAATTGCCCTGTCCTCGGCTCGAGGACAGCACTATTTTTTGAACCGTTGAAATTTTGTTGGAAAACGCCAGAAACCTCGCGGAAAATTTGCAAATACCTTTTTTGTTTTCCGCAATTGGAGCATAGGCTTGGCCAAGTGGGCCTCCCCCCAATTGAAATTTCACCAATGACAAAAATGTGACAAAAAAGCCTATTGTTTCTTCAGTTTCTTTTTAGCATTTTTCGCTTACACCAGTAGCGAACAACAATATTGAACACCAGGGGCCCCGGAACCCCCTCAAATCAAGTTTTGCCAGCCAATTTAAACGTAAACCTGGAAGAAATGGATAGTTTTTGTCTTAAAAGTTGCTATCGCAGGATCACATCTAGCCTTTTTATGAACGTAATGCATTAACCAAGGCCGGATTTACCATATTATGGCGCAGTACCAGCTAAGGGCCCTGCGCTCAAATCTTAAGACTTTTATGCTCTTCACCTACATTTGGCAGAAAGATGTTGCGAAAATCTCCAAAGTGCCAGGAACCCAGCGCGATGTAAATCTGGCCTCGCAATAACATAATTAGTCAGCGCAACCATCTATATTGTACTATTTTTCAATAACAATTCATTAATTTACCTCCACCGCGCCAGTTTTTACGCACGAAATACTTTTCAAAAAAATTAGCCATGGAAAATGCTGATTGAACAAATCGTTGAACTTCAATTGAGGGGCCGTGGGCCCCCTGGCCTAACATACACTTCTATAACTGGTTATTTTCATGACAAAACAAAAATCTCTAAGGAAAATCTTCGAGTGGGTTATCATTTACTGCTAAAATGTTGCACGAGATAATGCACCTTACTTCCCCCTACCTGGACCAAATCACGTGCTATTAAACTTTAACACCAAAATGCAAGATTTTAAACGGGCTTTGGACTTAAATTGCAACTGGAAGGAGGATTAAACAATTTAATTTTTTTAATTGGCTTTCAAATGTCAAAAATCTAGTGCTTGCAAATGGCTCTAAACATGTGCGAAATGTGATTCAATGGTATTAAAATATCTTTTTTCCAAAAAATTACAAAAAATCGCTTAACAGCTGGGGGCTTCGCCTGTGATACGTTTGAGTTACACTGGCTTTCTCAAAACGTCTCAAAAGTTACGTATTTGCACTTTTCAACTATATTAGTTTAAGCCCTCTCCCTTTGCAAAATCCTGGTTAAGTGCCAACAGGCAAAATTTTGATGACGTCATTGCATGTGATTTGTGGTTTGGGCCTCCCTAATCAAATATTCTGGCTACGCCTATTAATTGGAGATAGCCTGAAAAACTTTTTTGAAGACCTTTTTTTTTTTTGGAGAGCACTTGCGCCTGTGTCCTTGGCCTTGGCCTCGAGGGGGTCTATCCTCAGAACGGCTGTCCTTGGCCTTGGCTTCGAGCCTTGTGTCCTCGACTCGACCTCTGATAAACAGTTTGGCTTTAGAAATAACTACTCTACAGTAGCCTACATGCTGTTTGTGATGTATACACCCAGTTACAGGCACAAAAAGATCAAAAGCTCCACACTTGATTAATACTTTTAGACTTGTCCAAGGCATTTGACTCAGTTGATCATGACATACTTTAAAAAAAACTACACAAAGAGGAAGTTTTGGAGATTTATTAAAAAGTTATTTAAATAATCGATCACAATATGTACAAATCGGAGCAGACATATCTTCCACACAATTAATTAAATGTGGAGTTTCACAAGAATCCACTCTTGGACCTTTGCTGCTTTCACTTTACATAAATGATCTTCCCTCCGCTACTAATTTTCACAGCAGACTCTATGCAGCTGCTCTATACTGCCTTATTTATGTTTGACAAAAATTTATACACCCTTAATACAAGAGTAAATGATGAATTAGTTAACATTGACAATTGGCTCAAATCTAACAAATTAACTCCTAACTACACAAAAACCAAATTTATGATAATCTCACATGATAAAAGTGCTAAATCAAATTTTGAAGTAACGATAAACAAAGTTCCAATCAGTAACTGCAATTCTTACTAATACCTTGGTATTATATTTGATGACGATCTAAAGTGGAAAACACATTTTGAACATGTTTCCAAGAAAATGTGTCAAGCTGCTGGCATTATAGCAAAACTTCGAAATTATGTTTCAGGTAGACATTTAACATTAGTTTACAACTGCTTTGCACAATGCTACTCACAATATGGAGTCTTGTGTTGGGGCAACTCCAGCAAAACAATAATAGAACCCTTACAAAAACAACCAAACAAAATCTTAAAACTTATGTCTGGAATTAAATGGAACGATTATGTAAAATTAGACCAAGTTTATCATGCCAAAAAGATGTTAAAAGTCTCAGACATCGCTAGATTAGAATCGGTAAAGTTCATGTACCGCTATCACAAATTCAAGGTGCCTAATTTATTCTTTACAGAAAATTATTTCACTCCAATTGATGAAATCCACTCCTATAATACTCGAAACGAGGAGCTAGTCGTGCAAAACTTACGTAGGGAGCCGCACTCAAGCGTAACAGTATGTCGCTTTTGTAAGCTAAAGAGCTGCTGCTACGTAATTGCTATCCCCTCAGACTGGCATTGCTGCCCTAACCCTAACTGTTATGCAAGGTTTAGAAGCAAAAAAGGATATTACATGCTCCACCTTCAAGGTTCCTGCTTACTGTATCACATATGCACAACCCATCCGCGAATCGAACCTAGTTACCGCGGATTGAGAGCTAAGCGTACTAACCACTAGACCACCCAGCTTGCAGCATTGAAGAGACAAAATGTCGTATTTAAACCAAATGTATGAGAAAAAGGCAATACAGGGTTACGCTTCAATGCGGCTGCCTACGTGACTTTTGCATGACTAGCTTCTACTATACTCGAAGTAGCTCATTCAAGTGTTATTTTCTCCCTTCTGTTAATACTACAGCAGGCAGACGTTCATTACTGTTCCGTGGCACAAAACTTTGGAATGCAATTCCGGTTGATATAAAACAATATCATATCATAAATTTGTTAAATATTACAAGAATTATCTAATTCACAAATATCAAAACTAGTAATTTATTTTATCACCCCTAATGACTAGTTTAAACCAAAAAGTTTTTTAATTTTTTAATTATCTCAAATATCTGCATTTTGCATATCTACAGCGTTTTGCCTATATTTTAATATGTGTGTTCAATTGTATGTGTGTTTTTTTGTAAATATTTGTCGTATGTGTAGGTGTGAATGTGCTGTAGCTGTAAATATTAGTCGTATGTGTGTGTGTGTTTTTTTTTGTTTTTTGCTTCAAAAAATGCGTTAAAAGTTTTATAACTCAATGGTGGCAGGCTGGCAGCAGACTAGATGAGCGTCGCTCTTTCACTGCTTCCATAGCGTTGTTGTCTCTTACTCATTGAACAATTTCTTACGTGCATCACTGCTTATTAACTTCACGCTAAAACTACCAATAAACTTGAAACTTGACAGAATTTATCATAAATTATGAGCATTAATGCCTGCTTGACTTTGCTCCATCCAAGCCAATTCAGAATGATACAGAGTAAGTAAGCATTTTCGAGTAGTTTCAAGCGTTTACGTATCACACATCCTGCACGAGCAGCACGCCGCCCTTGCTGCTTCATCTTTCACCTTGCATTTTCATTGCAAGTTTTAACGACATTAGTTGCTTAATTGTATTCACTGTATTTCGTTTTACGCCTGCGTTGGCTTTACACATTTTCTTTTCAAAATTCAGAAGCGTGATTCTTTCAAATGCAAAAGCTGCGCATTTGAAGTGCTCTTGCGGCAGTTGTCTTTTGCCTCATGAAGTGCTTTTGCGGCAGTTGTCTTTTGACTTGCCTCATGCTAGTTTGTTCGATTCTACTTTATTTGCTGATGATACCTATCTTATGCTTGCTGATAAAAATCCCATCGAGTTGCAACGCAAAGCAACTAATGAACAAAGCAAGATTGATGTTTGGCTGAGAAGAAACAAACTATCACTAAACTTTTCCAAATCATGCTACATGATAATCAACAAGCAGCCCTATGCTCCTTGCAAGTTTGATCTTAATTTATCACTTCGCTCCTTTTCACTGAAAAGAGAGAGAACTGTAAGATATCTGGGGTTATATATCGATGATTGCTTGAAATGGTCTTCTCATGTAAATCATTTGTCTCTCCAATTGGCTCGGTATGCTGGTATACTTTACAAGATTAGAGATTTTGTTCCCCAGAAAACTCTCTGCATGTTGTATAATAGCCTGATATACTCCAGAATACAGTATGGTATACTCATATGGGGTACTGCTGCCAAAATGCAACTTCATGAATTGACAATTCGGTTAAATAATGTTATTCGTACCATAACCTATTCCAGAAAATATTGTTCAATTACTGTTCTATATAAAAAACTAAATTTTCTTAAACTCTCCGATGTTTACAAACTTGAATTAGGCAAATTTATGCATCAGCTTCATCATAACAAATTGCCAAAGACTCTGTACGACTCTCTAGTTAAATTAGATACGATTCATACTCATAATACAAGACAACTGCGTAAACAAGTATACTTCAAGCCGCAAGTCAAAAAATCAATAGCCAAAAACTTGCTAATTTATAGAGGATCAAAATTATGGGAAGAAATTAACGACATTGACAAAAACTTAAGTTGGTATGCCTTTAAAAAACGGTACAAAAAATTTTTAGTTGGCACTTATAAGTCTAATGACTAAGGAAAGAACTGAGCACGACTGGCCAATTTCACCAGTCATGTGGATTTAATTAATCCATGCAGAATTTGATTAATCCATGCAGAGGAATTATCATTCATGTGGCAGAGATAGAGATGGTGCCTCTGCATGATTGATTAAATGTTGACAGTGCCATTGCAATAAAATGTTCTAACAAAATCGGTTGATCGAAACTGAACTAATGCATTTGCCTTGATAACTACTCTTTACAATTTAACTCTTGTGCTTCTAAAATTTACTTGTGCTATGATATATTGTGTTCTTCCAACTGTGACTATATTGCTGTCATCAGTATAATATTTTGGTTGCTCATCGGTCAATTGCTTGTGAACCTGTAATTGTTTAATCCCACCAACACTATCCCCAACTATAAATTGAAATAATTTGACAAGAACTGTGCTTTGAAATTTGCTGCTCTTCTGCTTTGTTTATCATTATTGTTTTTTCATACTGAGCTTATATTTCTTTGCTAGTGGACGGGCAAACGTCACCTAACTAAAAGTAGCAATTTCTTCGAGTTTCAGTTGATTTAAATTCTATTGCTGCTTAGTTAGGACCTAACAATCAGTGATAGTTGTCAAAAGTGTCTTATCTGAGGACAAAGCAACGCAACGCCGACGATGGCGCGAATGGAGCCAATGGCCTTCGATACTGTACTGCAGCTTTGAAGCTTTTTTTGCGCAGAGCAGCCTTGTCAGGAGCATCTAGACTAGAAAACCTCCGGGTTCATCGGTGCTTCCTGGCCTGATTGTGTTTTTGAATCTGTGCCCATTTGTGTGTCTTGCTTAAGCTTTTCAACTTTCAGGCAAATAAACTTATGTTATGTTATGTTATGTTTTGCGAATTCAAAACCAGCAAGCCGCGCTTTGAAACTATCTTGCACGATGTAAGTGAACCAGTGCGGTAGCGACTCTTCCACCGACTCGATTAGGCGACAACCACCGGCACGCAGTCTCGACGAGTAAGTGACTTCTGCGAGTTGCAATCGTATGTGAGCATCGCGTTAAAATCTCTCCTGTGTGAGCAGGGCCTGCGAAAGGGGGGTTCAGGGGGTACATCGTACCCGGGCCCGGGCCTAGGGGGGCCCGGGCTCAAGGGGCACAGAAGAGTTCAGGTTTCTGCTTTAAGTTTTGGTATTGCACCATAACACTCTAATCAAACTTGCCTACAGCAATAATATCAGTCAGCCTATTCAGCAGTGGTAAATTTTGCTGCACAGCCTGTAGGGCATCCAGTAGTGGCCGATTTGATTAAAAAAAGAAGTAAATGCGTGAAAAGCCATACACTTGCACCGAAATTAACGTTTTGTTACATTTCTCTGACTTGAGAGCCCTAATTCTACGGTATAACAGTGTACGAGGGTCCACATTTCTAGAGATCCAAAAGCATTTCAACCTCAGAGAGCGGAGTCAAAGTTGACATACTATTCTACTATCAATAAGTAACTCACTCTATCTGTATGAGTTTAATAGGAATTTGGGTTTGTGAAGTCTATGATTGTAGATGACTTCTTAAAACTTTTATCAGCAAAATATTTGGATTTGCAGTGATAAGGTAATTATATTGTATAATATTGTGTCAATGTCATCATCCCCCACTTCAAATACTTTCTTTCATGTATATCACGTTTTCTGCTTGTCAATTTAAGTAAGTTTGGTGCTGGGATGTTGATAAAAATGCTGTATTTTACCCTCGAGAAACATAAATAGTGCTAAAGCTTCCGGGGCTTTGCCCCGGGCCCCTGGACCCCGCTGTTTAACCAATTTAAACCAATTTTATTTCTAGTTGTGTTTTTCATGGGTCCTAACTGTATGCGAATATCGTTATCTCCTCACTTTTAAGTGAAGATCTACACCCATCGGACAAAAAATGATTTAACAGCATGGGCCCCGATAAGGCTTGGGAGGCCCAACAAGATTTGGGGGCCCGGTATCGACCTTCGTACCCCCTGGAAAATTTTTTCTCTGAGGCCCTGCGTATGAGTGACGGCTGCGATTCGATTTTTTGGAGGCGTGTCTGGCGATATCACGCGGACAAAATCTTACGTAAATCTTGCGCCGAGTAAAAGACTTACGCGATTTGAATTAGAAAAAGGCAAAATGTCGATTCTCGCCGCAATTCGCCCGTGTAAATGCAGCTCTATACTCAAAAAAAACTTGAACGGAAACAACGGCGCCAGTGGTTTAAAAATCAGTACGCAGTGGTTTAAAAATTCCCCTCTTTCGTACATTGCGCCGGCTTTTTGTATGCAGAGGCAAAAGACAGCTGAAGCCGACGCTAAATGTGTGAATTGAGATCCTGATTTAAAGGCTAGTAATTTCAAAGTCAGTTAAAATAGCGCGTAGTTCAAAGCAAGGATGGCAGTACGGCAGGCGCGTCGCCAGCGGGGGGGCATAGGGGGCATTGCCCCCCCCCCGATTTTTATTTTTGCCCCCCCGATTTATTTCTTGCCCCCCACTGTATTTTTCAGAAGTGAGCATCGCCCTCATAGTTAAAATAGTGGTAATTTTAACTGTTCCATCCCCTATCCTGACATCGATTCTATTTGATTGATTGCATTTGAATAAGCTGAAGATGGTCACTGGCCGAAATCGATTTTAGTGAAAGTTTTTGTTAATATACGTTAGTTAAATACATTTTTTGGCTGATTCTTTGTTTCTTTCATGCAACTAAGTATCCTGACATCTAGGGTATATTACAATCTAGGGTACGGTCATAGGTGGGCACAAGTCCGTTAATCGTTAATCCGTTAATAATGAATCTAACTTTTTCATTAACTCGTTAATCCCTTAAAAAGTTTTTTCATGTTAACGAACTAAATTAACTTCCGTTAAGTTCTGTTAACGGACTAAAGTAACTTCCGTTAAGTTCTGTTAATTTCCGTTAAAGTTTTTATCGTTAATATCTTGCACCAATCATTCATCGGACCGGTACAAACCAGTTAGCACTGGTAACATATGTTGCGTATTAGCACGAGTTTAACGATTATCTCTTTTTTGAGGCAAATAATAAAAGGAGCGAAGAAAGGAGAAAACGAAGAAAGGAGCTCTTTTTTGAGGCAAATAATAATCTGCAGCCTCATAGCCTTATAGGTCTATTAATTATTGCTGTTCACCATTTCCAAAGATATTTTGATCGCAACTTCGTTGTGCATTTGAACTTATTTTTATCTTGAAATTAGATTAGACTGTAAATTGTAACTGCCAAAACACAGAAAGACCACCATAGCAATAAATATTTTCTTACAATCAGCTCAACAGCGTCAATGCGTATTCTAGAAGCGAGTGAATAAAAAGAAATGTAAATTACACGAAAAATGTTAACGGATTAACGGACTTTATTAACTTCCGTTAATTAAGGCTGAAAATAACGGATTAACGTTAACGGAGGTGTGAAGTTTGTTAACGGACTAATGGTTAACGAAGCTAACGTTTTGCATTAACTTGCCCACCTATGGGTACGGTACGTAGCACAATCTTGTGTCGTGGGTCAGGTTCAACAACAGCTACAAATCAATTCAGTACGGCATAATTATAATACAGCTACCTGCAGTTTGTGTGTACTGTGTATTAGTCGTGACATCGTAGATTATGATGTCATATACAGCAGCACTTTTGACGTGGCCTTATTACAAGTCAGGTGTTGTGACTTTTAAAGGTAATGTACAGTAAGTTGGTGTAAGCTGTAAGTTGGTGATCAGTGGTATACACACAGTACAAACCATCCGCAATGTACCGTGCAATCAATAGTTACAAAAAGGAAAATACACTATTGCCAAATGCCTCCGGAAAAAAAGATAAGAATTCGATCGATCAGTTGCACTTCTAGGCTATGTAGCAAACGTAGACTACGGGTAAGCAAAGTTAGCAAAAGTGAGTTGAGTTGACAAGCTCATGTCTGGAAGTGGAGAGCCTTAGCTTAGCAACTCAAACCATACTGCATATTGATTGGGATCTTGTTCAGCAGTAGTGCATGAGTAATCGATCTGCAGAAACTCTGAGCTCACAGAGACACAGACTGCATTCCTGTCACAAATCAGAATCCATTGACCAATTCTTTGATAGCTAGACTACGGGAATTTTCTGACTTTCAAATTTGCAAGAAGTGTCCATTACCGTATAGTTTATTTAACTAGATCGATTAGTACCGGTAGCAAAACAAACTATAAGCAGTGTTCTCGGCACTAGTAACGCCATTGATATCTGAGATTTTGAGTAAACTTTAGTAGCCTATATTACCGTTTTGGCTGTTTGGTGCTGCTATTTGTGATGATTTTTTTAGAGCAGTAATACAGTTCTGGTGCATTACCGATACAGTAATTAGTGGTGCTGATCCATATTGACCATTGGGGGATGATTTAAGGAGTTTGTCTATTTTATGATAATTTTGAACATTGGGAAGAGGGATGATGCTCAAACTGGAGATTTTCGGAGCAAAGTTCAACGCTCATTTTTGCCAATGCCAGCAAAGAAGTCCGCAGAAACGTTTACTAAGGTTTGGAAGGAGTGCTGGTGGCAATTAAGAATTTTCAAACACAAAAGTTATTGTGAGACGGCCTTAAACCCAGCTAGGGGGTCTGGGGGGGCGCTGTGAGCTCCCCAGCGGGGTCCGGAATCTTTAGCTTTTTCGACGTTTTTTCGATGATAAAATGCATCGTTTAGTAACGTTGCAAGCTGTAACACCAAAGTTACACACCGTACCGATGCGAACTATTGGGAGGGATGCAGCAGAAATTCTTTTGGGGGATGCAACCCCGCTGGATCGGCACTTACCTGTCTTAATGAAGTTTTTGGCGATACAGAAACAGAATAGGCATTCAAGTATAATAATAATAATAATAATAATTGCAATTTATATCCCCCTTGAGATAACACCAACAAGTGTCAATGCATCTGACTAAGGGGCCAAAGTAACATTCAAATAGCTTTACAGAAATAAAATTAATGCTCAACAGAGGTACTAATTCTACAGCAATAAGCAGCAAAATACTGGCATCAAACAGTGGTAATATCCTCAAAAGCTAAATTAAAATAAAATGCTTTTAGACGTTTCTTAAAAAGGGACAAACTTTCAATTTCACGCAGAGATAGTGGAAACGAATTCCATACTTTGGGTGATGCACACGAAAACATAGATTGGGATCTAGCAAAGTTTAAGCTAGTCACCGTTTGAAGCAGCCAATTATCATCATTAACACGCAAGCTATATCTTTCCGAAACAGAACGAGAGTTGATTAAATTTTTCAAATATGTAGGAGCATAATCATGCAGGCACTTGTGTGTGAGCAAAGCAATTTTGAATTCAATACGATATTTCACTGGTAAAAAATGAAGGCTTTTCAAATATGGTAGCATATGCTTACGCAAAGCAGAACCACGAAGTCCAAAAATAAATCTCACTGCAGAATATAAAACTTTTGTCAACTTGTGCAATAAATATTCTGGTAAGTTATAAAACAAGGCATTGCAATAATCAATATGGGACAATATCAAAGAATGAACTAGCTGAATTTTTAGAGGTTTAGTAAGCTTAGATGCAATTCTGCCTAAATTACGTAAATTGCCATAACAAGTACTAACTACTCTATTGATATGCTTCTCAAGGTTCAGTCTGTCATCAAATATTACACCAAGAATTTTGACAAAATCATTAGGCATAGGCAAAGAACAGCTATCATCAATTTGTATGTCAGAAATTATTCTGGATTCAATGTTACGGTTAGATAAAATTTCGATGACTTAGGTCTTACTTTCATTCAGTTTTAGAAAATTACTAGTCATCCAATGCTTTAAATCTTGCAAAAAGGCTCCAATTTTGTGTTTAATCATGTCTACAGAAAAGTCTTTATCAAAAGAAAGATAACACTGCATATCATCAGCATATGAATGCACAAAAAGACCATTTGAATTAGCAATTAATTCAGCACTTTTAAAATACAAGTTAAATAGCACTGGCCCTAAAATTGAACCCTGGGGTACACCAGACTTAACATCAACTGTATGAGAAGTACAGCCAACACCTTTAACAAAGTAGCTCCTATTATTTAAATAGGTTGAAAACCATTCTAAAGCTACATCAGAAAAACCAAATTCAGCAGACAATTTACTAAGCAGGAGATCATGCTTAACCGTATCAAAAGCAGCTGACAAATCAAACAAAAGAACAACTGCATTTGACTTGGCATCTAAAATTGACAAAATGTCATTGTGTATTTTTACAAGGGCAGTCTCACAGCTATAGCAAGATCTGTAAGCTGATTGCGAATAGCCATACAATGAATTTTCACACAGATATGTATTAATTTGGAGAAAAACACATTTTTCTATTAATTTGCCAAGAAAAGGCAAATTGCTTACAGGTCTAAAATTTTTAATATTATCATAATCCAAGTTCTCATTTTTAATCAAAGGAGTAACACATGCCTTTTTGAGAACATCTGGAAAATAACCCTGACTCAATGAAAGATTAACAGTATGATGAATTGCAGGGAGTAATAAATCAATGCACTTCTTGAGAATACTGGTTGGTAGTGGATCAAGATCACATGTTTTAGATGGCATAGACTCAATTATAGCTTTTAAACCAGCTAGAGACAGCGGTTCAAACTTTCTAAATTTGGAAGCACATGAAGATTGAACTACATTTATATCAACATCAAGTGTATTGCAATTATGGCAAGACATGTCACTATAAATTTGTTCAATCTTAGCATTAAAATAGTCAGCAAATTGACATGCTTGTGCAGTGCTTGTGATAGGTGGATGATTTCCCAAAAATTTATCCAATAATTGATTCACAACATTATAGGTGGCTCTGGCATTACCTTTGCAATTATCTAGTTTTTCTTTGAAATATTTTTCTCTTTCAATGCAATAGATTTTATTAGCCTGTTTACATGCTGCATAAAATTTAGATTTATTTTCTCGAGATTTATTCTTCCTAAATGCTCTTTCAAAAACTCTTCTGCGTCTTCTAGCATTTTGACATTCCGAATTCCACCATGGCGTTTTAGAAGTTTTGATATATTTTTGAACAAGAGGAGCATGCTTTTCTATGATTTTACTAAGTATATCATGATAGACAACAATAGAATTATTCAAGTTTTGACATTGCAAAACCAACTGAACTATACCAGACTGTTCCAGATCATATCTTAGTAATTCAAAATTAATTTGCTTCAAATTTCTTACAATTTTTTTAACCAATGGAGCAGAGGTGGAATGTAATCCAGCAGTGTCTACAACAGCAGTAACCAAGTAGTGGTCGGAATTGGTTCCAGTGTCAACTACGACATCTAAATTTTTCATGAAGTTTTTATCCATCGCATTTTTTGAAATAAAAAATGCATCAAGAACCCCACCTTTGCAGTGCGTGGGATTACCTTTAAAACTATCCAATGGAGTAAAACCATAACAGTCAATCATGTTAAGAAATTTGACTGCATCTGCTGAATTAGTTTCAAAATGAAAGTTAAAGTCACCACACAAAATAATTTTATCTGACAGAGTAACTTTATTGCTTAAATAATCTTCAAATTCTGACCAAAATAGTGATGTAAAGCTAATATTTTCTTTCTTAATTCTTTTAGGCTTGTTAATTCCAGGTCTGTGCATTAAGCATATCTTAATCCTTTCTTGAGCTAATATTACTGCTTCAGTAACTTCAAATGACTTAAACTTTATAGATTTTTGATTCTTAATTGGAAATCCACTCTTGAAAATGAAACCAACCCCACCTCCTCTTCCAGCCCTTGGTGCACTGAAAATATCGAAACCCAATTCATGTAGTTCTCTTATTTTAGCTTTGCCTTTAACTTTTAGCCAAGTTTCAGTGACAAAATGCTAAATTGTTCAGCTTTGGCTTGTAATACACAATTGTATATTATTAGCTACAGTATTCATCATAAAGGTACCAGCATAGGCGTAGCCAGGATTTTTGATTGGGGGGGGCCAAACCACAAATCACACGTAATGACGTCATCAGAAATTTTCGAAAAAGTAATTTTTTGTGGGGCAAAGATATCGTAGAATGGAAGATCTGAAGCCGTAGCCTGATGGCACTTAGCCAGGATTTTGCTAAAGGGAGAGGGCGAAAACTAATTGTTAAAAAGTGTAAAAGTCTAACTTGGAAGACGTGTTGAGTAAGCTAGTGTACTCAAACGTATCACAGACGGGGGTTTGGAGGCAGAGCCCCCAGCCGCCGGCGGCTATGGGGGTCTGGGGGCAAAGCCCCCAGCCGCTGGGCGATTTTTGTAAGTTTTTGGAAAAAAAAGCTATTTAGATCCCATTGGATCACATTTTGCACGAGTTCAGAGCCTTTTCAAAGAACTAGATTTTTAACATTTCAAAGCCAATCGAAAAAATTTAGTTGTTCAATACTCTTTTTGCAATTAAATCCCATAACACGCTTAGAATCTTGCATTATTGTGTAAAATTTGAATTGTAAGTTATTTGGTCTATAGGGGGAAGTAACGAACATTGCCTCCTGCAATACTTTAGCAGTAAATAATTAACTTCATAATAACGTTAAACGAGGGCCTGGGGTGGCAACTTTTAGGTCAAAACTCTTAAATTTCTCACAGGTTTTGCATTTAAATTGTTAAAAATTGGCATTAAGGAGCCCCTGGCCCGGGAACCTTGGTCGTCAGTCAGGGGCCCTTGGGGTCCCTGGTTGCCAGTTAGAGGCCCCGTAGTCCCTTGCTTGTCGGTTAGGAGCCCAGGCCCCCTGGTTGTTAATTAGGGGCCCTGGGGCTCCCTGGTCGTGAGTTAGGGGCCTCGGGGCCCCCTGGTCTCAGTTAGGGACTCCAGGATCCCCTGGTTGTTGGTTAGGGACCCTTGGGCCCCCTGATCGTCAGTTAGGAGGGCCCTGGGGCCCCTCGTTGTCGGTTAGGGGGCCCCTGGCCCCCTGGTTGTTGGTTAGGGGCCCCCTGGTTGTTAGTTAGGGGCCCTGGGGCTCCCTGGTTGTGAGTTAGGGGCCCCGGGCCCCCTGGTCGTCAGTTAGGGTTCCGGGACCCCCTGGTTGTTGGTTAGGGGCATCCTGGTTGTTAATTAGGGGCCCCGGGGCCCCCTGGTTGTCAGTTAGGCACTCCGGGGCCCCCTGGTTGTTGGTTAGGGGCCCTGGAGCCCCCTGGTTGTTGTTTAGGAGCCCCCTGCTTGTCGGTTAGGGGCCTGGGCCCCCCTGGTTGTCAGTTAAGGGGTCCCCTGGTTGTTGGTTAAGGGTCCCTTGGTTGTTAGTTAGGGGCCCTGGGGCCCCCTGGTCGTCAGTTATGGGCCCCCTGGTTTTCAGTTAGGGGTCTTGGACCCCTGGTTGTCGGTTAAGGATTCCAGGGACCCCTAGTTGTTAGTAAGGGCCCCCTGGTTGTTAGTTGGGAGCCCCGGGACTCACTTGTTGTCATTAATATTTTTGTTAATTACTGTTATGTGCGTAATTACTGAAAAAAAAACTGCAACTAAACATCGCGCGGCTATGTTGTCACAACTTTTTGTCGTTAGTGGTATTTTGATTGGGGGGGGCCCGGGCCCCCTGGGCCCCCCCTGGCTACGCCTATGGGTACCAGTACCGATATCAAATTTTGCTCATATTTTTTCTGGAGTTTCCTGTCGTCAGTCGTTTACTAGCTGCAATCATGTTTAGTTAAATGAGAAGTTTTACGTTATTTTTTCAGCAATTGTTAAGTTAGCGGCTTTGTCAATGTTTCAATATGTCAGAGACAGTCTGCTTTCTGCATTTATTCAAAAATCATTCAAGGTAGTTTTTGATGCGCAGTTCTTAACTTTTATTATTTAAACTAATTCTATATGTTTACCGACGCGATAGCCATAGAATATGCCTATAATTTTTGTTGCAAGTTTGTGTCTTGCTTTAAACAATGTGGTATGATAACCGTTATGATACCATGCTGTTTGCATGTAAAAGACAAAGACAATCATGCACGTCAGATGGGCATTAAATAAATATACGGTTTAGTAATCGTTTCATTGCAACCTAAGTAATTAGTTTGTAATATAAGGCTGAAAATGATTTTATGAACTTAATCAACGCCAAATAGCTGTATTACTCAAAGGCGAAACGAAATTTGCAACCCCGCCACACAAACAATCTACGTAACTCTTAAAATACTGCAATAATTTACCGTCAAAACTTTGCCTCCCCGGTTTTCAGCTTTGCCCCCCCGATCTCGCTAAGCTGGCGACGCCCCTGCAGTACGGTACGTAACTACGGTACGGTACGCCGCAATTTTTGCTAAGTACGGTAGGCTGGTACGGTACGTCTTTTTTGTAATGGTACGGTACGTTTCAAAATTCAACAGAAGTACCGTTCGCTGGTACGGTACGGTTCAAGGTACGTAGTACACAAATTTTGAACGTACCTTACCGTACTGCCATCCTTGGAGATGAGCCTACAGTATGGTATTATTGCGCTAGTTTTTGATTTCAGATCTGAGATTAGCGTACACTATATTCTGCTTTTTGTTGTTTGCTGCACAATAGCTAGCGTAGTGAAAAAGTGTTGGCAAGAATAGGACTGGTAAGCCAGGCTGGTTTTGTTTTATGGATGTTATATGAGGCCAAAGCCTAAAGTCTGCAAGAAATTTTGCAAAATTAGCCTTTTGTGATGTCATAAAATTGCGAAATGCAGGCTTGCCAGTGGTACAGAGTCAAATGGATTTAATCGTATTTTCGCGGATAATGACAGTTGTGGAAAAAGATTTTGGCACTTCTTTATTACCTTAAGGAATTCTCATTTCTTCAATAAAACCGATTTCGAGCTGTATCTCTTTAAAGTGATAGTTATGCTCGTCGTTACCGTCTGCCTGAAACCATATTGGCTCCCATAGGTGGGCACAAGTCCGTTAATCCGTTAATAACGAAGCTAACTTTTTCATTAACTCGTTAATCCGTTAAAAAGTTTTTTCATCTTAACGGACTAAATTAACTTCCGTTAAGTTCTGTTAACCGACTAAAGTAACTTCCGTTAAGTTGTGTTAACTTCCGTTAAGGTTTTTATTGTTAATATTTTGCACCATTCATTCATCGGACCGTACAAACCAGTTTGCACTGGTAGCACATGTTTCGTATAAGCACGAGTTTTATATAAGAGAGCGAAGAAAGGAGCTCTTTTTTGTGGCAAATAATAACCTGCATCCTCATAGGTGTACTAATTATCGCTGTTCACAATTTCCAAAGATTTTCCGATCACAGCTTCGTTGTGCATTTGAACTTGTTTTTATCTTGAAATTAGATTAGACTGTAAAATGCAACTTCCAAAACACAAAAAACCACCATAGCAATAAATATTTTCTTACAATCAGCTTAACAGGGTCAATACGTGTTCTAGAAGCGAGTGAATAAAAAGAAATGTAAATTACACGAAAAATGTTAACGGATTAACGGACTTTATTAATCGGTTATGATTTCCGTGGTCACACAAGGGGAACCCTTGTAGTAGGGATAGCCTATGGCTGTCCTTACTACAAGGGTTCAGCGATTTTTTCACTTGTTTTTTTAAATACCACAAGTGAAAAATCGTTTATTCCCTACAAAGCCTCCGCCGCTCTGCAAGCTCTGGAGGGTTGTCCAGTTCGGTGTCCTGGAAAATGCCGGTACTGCAAATGCCGGTACTGGAAAATGACAGTACTGGAAAATGACGGTACTGGAAATTGCCGGTACTGGAAAATGCCGGTACTGGAAAATGACAGTACTGGAAAATGACGGTACTGGAAAATGCCGGTACTGGAAAATGACAGTACTGGAAATTGCCGATACTGGAAATGCCGGTACTGGAAAATGCCGGTACTGGAAAATGCTGGTACTGAAAATTGCCGGTACCGGAAAATGACAGTACTGGAAAATGACGGTACTGGAAAATGCCGGTACTGAAAATGCCGGTACTGGAAAATGACAGTACTGGAAATTGCCGGAACTGGAAAATGACAGTACTGGAAAATGACGGTACTGGAAAATGCCGGTACTGGAAAATGACAGTACTGGAAAATGCCAGTACCGCAGTGTTGCCAATGCAAAAATTTTCATTGTTCAGATTGTGGTAGCTGGTAGTAGGCTAATATAGGACATCTAATTACTCAAAATTTCTAAAAAATTGAACATTATTGAGCCCTATACTCGGATGTGCCTTATGAATGGATAAGGTTATGACCTACTCTCTTTTTTTAGGATTTAAATTGGAATTATTGCAGCTTTGTTGAATTTTTATGTAGTTTGTTTGTTTGGTACGGTAAGTGTGCTTTACCGGTATGTAGTCTGTTGAAATAAGCATGATTTCTACTAGCCTATGAAAATGAAGCCATTATTGATAGCCTACTGCAAATATTTCAGAGCACCATATCAGCTATTGTCAGCTACACTACAACTTTTTGTTGTCAGCATGGCAGACTATTATATGTTATTTACAGCAGTTCTAATAGTTTACTATTTTTCAGACTAGGCTATAATAAGGCAAACCTAAACTGTAAATTACTTAAAATTTTTCCAAAAAAATTGAATTTCCTTCGTGTATAAACTACAGTAAATCAAATTTTTTGATAGATTGCTTTAAATATGTAGATCTCGAATATACTGCAAACTGCATATTTACTGTTTAAAATGAAATTTGCTCTGCAGATGGCTTATAATCTGGTGTGGTAGGTTACTTGTCAGTAGTACATTAGACATAAGTTCATGTTGCTGATGGTGGTGCCGGCATGTAACTGTCATGCCCATGCATTTCGTTATGACAAAGAGACTAAGACACCAACTAACAAAATTTTTATCCAAATCAACATAGGCCTGTATGCTACCCTAATCTCATCATCATCATCATATTTATGTATTTATCAAGTGACGTCATATCACAAGAAAAAACTGCAACTTCATCTAGGTCTATTAGCTAGGCATTGAAACATGCAATTTATGATGATAAAAACTTCAATGAGAAAAATGTTAACAAATTTAAGTACCAGTAGCAAATTCAAATATCACTAACATGAAACAATACCAATAGTAGCAGTAAAATCTTATTAAATACGATACACCACAAATACAGTTAACATTTAAAACTAAAAAGACATGATAGCAATACTGCGAAAGAGCAGAAGACCAAAAAATAGCCTGATACATACATGTTATCAATACTGTATACAAAATATTGCAGTAACCCTCACTCACAAAAAAATGTCGAAACATGGTGTTGAGTTAAAAAGTTATAATAGTTTACAGTATCTAGTTTAAAAGTAGGCCTATCTGATTGAAAAAGCAAAACAGTAAAAGTAGATACTGCCTGACTGCATGCAACTCAACCAGGCAAAAATTTATGTTGTGCCGGCATGGCTGGGTATCCTTGCTAACCCTAACCACATTTATAGGCAACTGTGTATATTGTGGTCCTAACCTCTACTGAATTACAGTAGGCCTATTGTAATTTTGCTTACTCTCAGCCTACTAATTCTAGGCCTCCTACTCAGTATACCTTTCAGCCTACCTCCAGATTTCAAATTTCTCTCAGTCCATTTCCAACACGGGCTGATTTTTTCACTGCAAGAATTTTTATAGCTTATTTCCATAATACACCAATTCACAGCCTACCAAAATACTGAATGGCAACACTCCAGTACTGGCATTTTCCAGTACCGGCATTTTCCAGTATCGGCATTTTCCAGTACCGGCAATTTCCAGTACCGGCATTTTCCAGTACTGGCATTTTCAGTACCGGCATTTTCCAGTACTGGCATTTTCCAGTACCGGCATTTTCCAGTACCGGCATTTTCAGTACCGTCATTTTCCAGTACCGGCATTTTCCAGTACTGTCATTTTCCAGTACCGGCATTTTCTAGTACCGGCATTTTCCAGTACCGGCATTTTCCAGTACCGGCATTTTCAGTACCGTCATTTTCCAGTACCGGCATTTTCCAGTACCGTCATTTTCCAGTACCGGCATTTTCCAGTATCGGCAATTTCCAGTACCGGCATTTTCCAGTACCGGCATTTTCCAGTACCGGCATTTTCCAGTACCGGCATTTGCCAGTACCGGCAATTTCCAGTACCGGCATTTTCCAGTACCGGCATTTTCCAGTACCGGCATTTTCCATTATCGGCATTTTCCAGTACCGGCATTTTCCAGTACCGTCATTTTCCAGTACTGGCATTTTCCAGTACCGGCAATTTCCAGTACCGGCATTTGCAGTACCGTCATTTTCCATCGACCCGTCCAGTTCGACTAAGAGTCTTGTTCAGAAGGTGTGTCTAAGTTCGGCCACGAGTCTTGTGCAGCTGGGGAATACCTTCACTCAGAGCAGCTGTGGATGCTTGAAAAAGTGTCTGCAGCTCTCAAAACTACTACCATTCCACAAACTCCACACATTTCCAAAAATTCACAAAAAAAAAGCTGGGGAATACCTTCAAGTATAGAATAAAAAGATTAAAATTGAGTAACATTGAAAACAATTGTGACATGAGTTCTGTTTGTTTCTCGTATTTATGTAATAAAAAAAACCACAACAGCTGGGGAATAACTTTGATAGAGAAGCTGAGGGCTGCCGATGAGAGCTAAAAGCTCGAAACAGCGCTGTCCAGCTCTGTGGACTTTATTAACTTCCGTTAATTAAAGCTAAAAATAACGGATTAACGTTAACGGAGGTGTGAAGTTTGTTAACGGACTAGTGGTTAACGAAGCCAACTTTTTGCATTAACTTGCCCACCTATGTTGGCTCCTGTGCCGGGACACCGTCTAGGCTACCATTTGTTCCGTTGTGGCCTCCCTCGTCTTGATACAGCTGTGTCAGTAACAGCTCGTGCATAAATGGTGTTAGGTATTTGTACCAACGACCGATAAAGCTATTACGCCATGTTCTTGACCCAGACTGAACCAACAAGGTTATGATTAAAAAGTAAATATAACTAATTTTATGTATTTTCTTTGCACTAAGATCGACGAAAGCTTTTTGAGTGTTTAAAACAACCGCCGCTCCTTTATTTATGATAACCAGGCAACAGGCCGTCGTTGAATCTATTACGGTAGAAATGTAGTGTGTTGCTATTTACGGTGTTCAGCAGTGAGGAGAACGGCTTTATAAAAAACTGGTCAAAGATCATGTTTTGTAGTCGGCGTTAGCAATGTAGAATGTTTTTGTTTTTTTGAATTCTTTTTTTTGTTGCTATTAGTACACGTAGTGGTTGTAGTGTTGCATTGAACCGCCGTTAAATACCAGGAGCTGTTTTGTTGAGTTGTTGAATAAGTTCTTTTCTTGAAGTTGGAATTCTGTATTTTCAGACAATAGTTATTTTTCGCGTTAAAGTTCATTCTTGAAGTATGACATGCAATTGGTATTTAAGAATTTTGATTTTTGAAACAAAATTTTGAATTTGAAATGAAAACGTTATAAGTTAATCACGAAAGTAAAAATTGAATAGGTAGTTACAAATCTCAATCGAAGCTTTCTTCCATCAGCAGCAGCACAAATCGGAATCGGTTAAGACTGACACCAATAGTGGATTGAGATCTTGTGTAGATCTGCAATGGTTTGGTGAAGCCATAGTTACGGTAAAGCCAAGTAAATCATCTTTTACTATATCTAAAACATCGATAAAATTAGCGAGTCATCTAAAAAAAATGAACACCGGTCCTCTGGTAAAGGTATTATTGTACTGTTGTTAATTCATTGGAAAGACCGACGCTTCAGTAGCGCGTTCCTTTGTTTTTACTTGGCCATTTTCCAACTAGCGAGTGCGAAGTTTCAAACTTTTGCGTATAACTCAAGACCGGTTAGGTATAGCTTTACAAAATTTTGCCAGTACTTTGAAATTAATAAGATTTTGTACCAAATTTCGAGGCCATAGGTTACGTGACTTAGATTTCAAGGCCCGAAACCAGTCTGAAAGTTTGGCTTAAAATACCGTCTCATTTAAAAACAGCTAAAGTACGGCAAAAATTATTTCACTCTTTCATCCCTACCAACTCACTTTTGCCGCGATGAGTTTCTTTTCTTTTTTTCTTCCCAAATCTTGTACACTTTTCTTTTAAACAGTAAAAACATCAGAATCTAATTTTGTGTGAAGTTTTTGAGTTAAAAACGCTGTTTTATTAAGAAATGTGTGCTGAGAAATTAATGTTAAGCTATATGCAGTATCCAGAGATTAGTGGCACAATCACACCTGGGAATCAACCCATGATTAACAGCCTAAGACATACTGTTTCGGAATTGACTTTCGTCTTTTATTCCTCGTCAGTATAGCTAGGACTACCAGAGGTGCAGTCGAGGACACAGCGTTCGAAGCCAAGTACTCAAAAAAATCCGAGACCAAGGCCAAGGACCGACTTTTCGAGGACAGGAGCTCTCGAGGCCAAGGACAGGAATGGTCGAGGCCAAGGACCGAGTATACAATTTTTCTAAATTATGGCACGTAAATTTTCAACGATTTTTAAGCGCAAAGTGCAAGATGTTGCATTGCGTTAATTTTTTGGTGATAATTCGACAATAATAGTTTTTTAGATATTAACGAATGGCATTTTGAAGTTTTACGCGTTTGCAGCTGATGTTGATTTTGCACCGTAGCGGTATCGTAGTAATGAAACAAGGCAATAACCCGTAAATGGAAATATGGGCAGTACTTAAATCGCAGGAGGGACGCGTCCCGCCATTGAGATTTAGACTCCATCTACGGAAAATTCAGCGTCCCTCCATTATACAAGATAAGCGGAAACGACCTTTTGTCTAATTTGTTTGGTCTTTATTCGACTGTGACCGTAGAATGTTGCACAAAAAACATATAGCCTATTGCACAATGAAAGAAATGTCGCTCAATAAAACCACAAACAATAAAATCGATAAATAAAACCATTTTATTTTGGTCTTCATTGCAATTAGGCGGATAAAAATTGCACAAACTGCATTGAATACCTTGTTTTTTGTTTTCGTTCGAATTTGGCTGTGAAAAAATTGCATCAAAAGGCGATTGTTTTTTGTTTTTCTTCTAATTTCGGGGCAAAATTCACGCCAAGTTGCTACCGCATTGCGAATGCATCTGGTCAGGCTGTTTAAGCACCCCCCATGCAATACTTCACAGTTTAAACGCTGAATATAGCTAAATTATAAACATAGAAATGGACAATTTTAGGGCCATAATTTCATCAGTTAAGGCCCCAATGCAAACGTCCACTGATACATGGATCGCCACGTTTTTAGTAGTTTCCTAAACGCAAATCATATTGCTTGATTAAAGCATTTCTTTTCAAGAAATTTTTCAAAAATTATTGTCAAAAATTTTGTGAAATACTGTGGATTTATGTTTTTAAAATGAATTGAGGTACCGTACCGTGAAGGGTATATTTGTAAGCTCAACAGTTTTTCACATCAAAAAAAGACGGAGGTTTGGGCAAGGGCATTATCCCCATGCTCCCGTTAAACAATTTTAGTGATTTTTTTGGAAAAAAATGGCACGTTTTGTGACTCGAAAGAAGATTACACATTTAGATTTTCAAAGCAATTTGAAAAAAAAACGTAAATGCTAACTTAGAAAAACTGTTGTTTTCTCTCAATTTCCCAACTCTAATTTTAAGCAAATCTTTTCTTTACATTTCAGTGCATTTTGTTTTTCTCACATCTATAATGCCTGCCAAAGAATGAGCGCGAAGGTTTCGGCCGCCAAAAGACACTTCGTTATATTTAACATACGGTATTTAATTACAAGTAAACCTAAGGATCCTAGCAGAGTCGTATTATGGAGGAAGGCATGGAAGAAATTTGGTCCGTGTCCCCTTCAAGAGGTCCACAATTGTCGAAATCAAAAAAAAACGCCCAATTTTTTGTAGAAGCTTGTAAAAAAATGTACTAAGTACTCCCGGGATTCGAACAATTATTTTTGTGTTTATTTTTACGCTAACAATATAATAATCCTTCATGCCGCGTTTTTTGTGATACAATAGTTTGTTGTTTGGGATTCGTAGCGGCGATTTCCAACGCACAAATCGTTCAGTGGACGTGGTTTTGCCCCAAGATCGCTTGCCACTGATTAGATTTTTTCTTCCTTATTCCAAAACAAATTTTTTGCGCTCAAGTATTTTCAGAACAAGTTGGCGTTCAGATACGTTTTGTTAGTTACATCGAGATATACTAACAAAATTACTGTAATATATCAATATCAGGGGTACCGAAACCCGGGGGGATTGGGGGATATATCCCCCAATAATTTGACTGTATCCCCCCCAATAGTTTAAGTATAGTCAACATCTGCATCCCCCCCAACAATTTGACTCTGGTGTTCAACTGAGCGCAGGTGTCCCCTTGAATTCGTGAAAAAAAGTGTTCCAATTTTGGTGAAGACCTTTTTTTTGGTCTTCACCTAATTTGCTCACTTGAACAAAATCGTGGTCGAAGTTTATCCCCCAATGTTGAAAATAGGGCAAAATTGGGGTAAAATTGCAAATTATGCCTCCCCAATGCTCAACAAAGACCGGCACCCCTGATCAATATGCCTTCCCTGGTAATCAGAGGTGGAGTCCTCGAGGACACATTTTGAAGTCCTTGGCCTTGGCCTCCAGGCCTCAAGTCCTCGAAAATTGGCCTTTTTTGAATTGTTAAAACTTTGTGGAGCGCTTGAAAATTTTTTTGGAAAACGTTTTTTTGTGGAGATCGCTTGAAAATTTTTTGTGAAGACCTTTTTTTTTTTTGGAAAGCACTTGCGCTTGTGTCCTTGGTCCTTGGCCTTGGCCTCGAGCATTCCTGTCGGCCTCGAGAGTGTCTATCCTCGGAAAGGCTGTCCTTGGCCTTGGCCTCGGATTTTTTTGTGTCCTTGGCCTTGGCCTCGAGCCTTGTGTCCTCGACTCCACCTCTGCTGGTAATACCGTATTACATTTTATCATCACACTCGCACTTTGTTCTAAATTTATGCGCAGAATGGGCAAGGTCATGTTTTAGCATTAGCAATTCAAACTGGTTTGTACGGATCCCCGGATTCCTTGTTACGGCTCTAAATGGCTTTACTGTAGTGCTTTGCACTTTGTACTGCCTGCACCGGAAGTATTAGCAGAAATAAAAACAAAAATTTTCTACAATACGTTTTGCCTCCTTATTATTCAATTAGAGCTTTCACACAATGCCATTTAAATCAAGTTTTTGTATGAATTGGCTTATTTGGCTATCACATTGTATCAGAGCTGGGCACCCGCTGCTTGAAAAGTAGCGGCGCTGCCGCTATTATTAGGCAAAAAAAGCAGCGGCGCTGCTATGGAGCGCCGTTTGTGTACCCTAATTTGTGCAATGTTTTTTTGCATATTTAATTAAATAGTCATTTCAATTAAATGTACAAAAATAAATATACAAAAAAAACATGTGCAAAAATAAATATGCAAAAATTTTTGAATATGTATTACATCATAATTTGCGCAACGTTTTTTTGCATATTTAATTAAATAGTCATTTTAATCAAATATACAAAAATATAAGCCGCAGAATAAACCGTTGCTAAAATAAATCCATAACAATTTTTGTAGATTTATTTTTGCAACATCATTTTTTGCATCAAAATTTTTTGCATTACAATTGTTTGTGTCACAAATATTTGTACATTTATTTTTAATAGCAAAGAAACAACTCACGCTGAAATAAATGCGCAAGTTTGTGACGCAAAAAATGTTAATACAAAATTTCTTGTCGCAAAAAAAAACGCGTGCAAAAATAAATCGTCAAAAATATTTGACTATTTAGTTCGTGTCCATAATGATCAAGGGTTGAAATTATGCGGGCGGGAAGGTACAGGTAAATGAACCATCATTTCCTAGCCCAACGAGAGTTCTCATAAGCAGGCTAGCACCTTACTATAACTGTCGTAGAGCTTGAAGCTTTCGTCCTGATGTTCCAGTTTTATACCTTGCTGGTACCTTCCCGCCCGCGTAATTTCAATCCTTGATCATTATGGACACGAACTAAATAGTCAAATATTTTTGACGATTTATTTTTGCACGCGTTTTTTTGCGACAAGAAATTTTGTATCAACATTTTTTGCGTCACAAAATTTTGCGCATTTATTTCGGCGTGAGTTGTTTCTTTGCTATTAAAAATAAATGTACAAATATTTGTGACACAAACAAAAATTTTTGTGGATTTATTTTTGCAACAATTTTTGTGTCAGAAATTTTTGCGCAAAAAATTTTTGCGTAGCAGTTTTTTGTCCATTTATTTTTGCTACGGTTTATTCTGCGGCATTTATTTTTGTATATTTGATTAAAATGACTATTTAATTAAATATGCAAAAAAACGTTGCGCTAATTATGGTGTAATAAACATTCAAAAATTTCTGCATATTTATTTTTGCACATGTTTTTTTTGTATATTTATTTTCGTACATTTAATTAAAATTGCTGTTTAATTAAATATGCAAAAAAACATTGCACAAATTAGGGTACACAAACGGCGCCCCATACGCTCCCGCTTATCGCTACTCAAATGAAAAAGTAGCGCCGCTGCCGCTACTTGCATGCAAAACAGCGGCCGCTGGCGCTACTTTAAACAAAATGAAGAAAATAAACACGATGGCATTCGAATGTGGTACTTAATGGTGAAATTTCAACTTTATTTACGAAAGTAAATAACTCGAGCTTTTAAAACACTGGTACAGGTTACAATCGGCATTAACAGACTTAAATGGTAGACAAGTAAGTAAAAGTTTGACGCAAAAGTAGATTGAGCGTTTAAGATATTGGTGTTTACGAAGTCGAAGGAGATACTTAGTAATGACGTACATGTTAAGCAAATGATGCTCAATGCGATACATGTTGCACTAAATATTTTTTCTACAAATATAACTCCATAACTAAGTTGTCTTTAAAGCTTAATTATTTCCGGTTCCATTTGTTTGTTCTATTCTCAGCGCAATATAAATTCAATTCTTAGTTTTACTGTTAACTGTTGTAGTAAAATTTATTTTACTACGCCTTGAGGTAACTACTCAGGCCCGGGGCCACGAGACATAGGCGCAGCCGGAGGGGGGTATGAAACCTGGGCCCCCTCCAATTGAAATGCGATCAATGATAAAAATGTGACAAAAAAGTCTATTGTGTCGTCAGTTTCAATATTTTTCAGCATTTTTTGCTTACAACAGTACACGCGTACAGCGGTAATTAACAATAATATTGACGACCAGGGGACCGGGCCCCCTCATTTTAATTTTTGACAATCAATTAAAATGAATAAAATGGCTGTAATTAAGGGTTTTTATCTTGAAGTTGCTCCCTCGGGCTCTCATTTAACCTTTTCAAAAACGTAATGCAATTTCCAGGGTGTGATTTACCATATGGCACTGCACCAAATGCCCTGCGCTCAGATGGTAAGACTTTATTTTTGGTCTCCACTTATTCTGCGAAAATCTCCAACTTGCCAGGGGCCCCCGCGCAATGTAAATCCGGCCCGGGCAATAACATGGCGATTGGGCGTAACCATCTATTGTACGGTTTTTAAAACTATTCACCTCCACCTCGCTAGTTTTTACGCTAGAAAATATTTTTGAAAAAAATAGCTAGGAGAAGTGCTCATTGAACGAATTATTGAATTTGAATGGAGGGGCCTGAGGCCTCTTGACCATACATGTACTCTTACAACTGGTTATTTTCATGCCAAAACGAAAATCTCTAAGGAAAATCTTCGAGTGGATTATTATTTACTACTCAAATACTTACAAAATTTAATCCCAAATGCAAAATCATAAACGTTTTTCGACCAAATTATAAGTAAAAGGTGTATTGAAACAATTTAATTTTTTTCAATTGGCTTTCAAATGTTAAAAATCTAGTTTTTTTAAATGGTTCTGAACACATGCGAAACGTGATCCAATGGCATTAAAATAGCTTTTTTTTCAAAAAAATTGCCAAGCAGCTGGGGCTTTGGCCCCAAACCTTCATCTGTGATACGTTTGAGTAAACTATTTTGCTTACACACGTCTCCCAATTTACATATTTTCACTTTTAACTTTTGGTTTAAGCTTCTCCCTTTTGAAAACTCTTCGTTAAGTGCCAAACCAGGCCACGGCTTCTGATCATACATTCTACGATATCTTTGTCCCACAAAAAGTTCCTCTTTCAAAAATTTGATGACGTCATTGGATGTCATTTTTGGTTTGGCCCTCCCCAATCAACAATTCTGGCTAAGCCTAGGCACGGGGGGGGGGCTTTTTGGGCCGTGCCCCCCCCCCAAATCACTGCTTGTGGCTCCCAGGCGAGAGTAAACTTTTGTACTAGTACAAGAGGACCAGCAAACTTTTGCCCAAAAACAGGTCACCACAAACGCTTTTTTTCTTGAAACAGCAAGACAGATCGAGTGAACGTGATCAAGTAGCCTAAGATTTTGCGATGAAGACCTTTTTTTTATTTTTTTGGTCTTCATCTCCAAATTTGGGGGCAAAATCCATACCAAAGAAGGATAACACAGGATTTGGAGCAAAATATTCACCAGATTGCTGAAGCGTTCCAAAGGCGTCTGGTCTCGGCTGTGTAAGCGTCCCCCCAAAAGTTTTTTGCCCCCCCCCCCCCCCCCCCTTCTTGAAACCCACTACTCTGGCTCGGGTCTGTTACTGTACTGTTATAGACTACTTGTAGTGCACGAACTGTACTGTGGTCTGCGACCAGATAGCTAACAAATCATCTTCATTTGTTTTACTAAATATTAGCATTTTGAGGAAATATCGCGGAAAACCGTCTTTGCAATCTGCAAGTTTTTAGCAATTTATCGAACTGTAATTATCGCATTTTCGTTAAAGAGATACTGCTCGAAATCGGCTTATTAAAATCGGTTTTATCAGTTCAAATTGGCCCGCTACTAGCCACATTATTCGTTCAATTTCGGTTCAGAAAAAATAGGACTACGTACGATAAAAATCGCCTACACATATGCGAGCTACGACAAAACATCACAAAGGTAACCTTGTATGTTCTACTAAACTAAAATAACGTGGTAACAAGATCAGAGTGAAAACAAACGAAGAGTAAAGACTCCAAACGGTAACGTGTGAAAATGTGAATCAAAAAAGTCTAGGAAAGAGTTTATTAGGAGTAGCGGCAGCGGCAGAATTTTTGCTTAAAAAACAGCGCTGAAGCGCTGCCGCTTTTTCGGTTAAAAAAACAGCCGCGCTGCCGCTTGTCGCTGATGACGAAAAAAAGCAACGGCGCTACCGCTACCAAAAAAGTAGCGGCGCTGGTAGCGGCGCTGTGCCCATCACTGCATTGTATTACTTTTCAGATAAGGAAAAGAAAAAACGAATTGACATTCTACCATATACGTTGTTTTTATTTGTTTTTTTCGTTTCAACCAGTCACAAAATAATGCTGTCCTCAAGCCGAAGACAGGACATTTTTGAGGACTTGTAGGGTTCGAGATCAAGGCCAAGGACTTGAAATGTGTCCTTGAGGCCAAGGACGTCCTGGAGGACTCCACCTCTGAGGACTACAACATGTTTAACAGTTATAAACAGATGAACGCAGAAAGGCAAGCACTCGAAAATGAATCAAATCATAACAGAATATAAAATTTTGTTGTTCTTTTTGTATTGAGTAATCACAATATTCCAATATCAAGGCAGCAGCAGTTGCACCTAATTTCAAGGCTCTTCATTACGGCTAGCAAGGCCAAAACGACAAATACCACAAGTGATAAAACCTTCAAAACGTACATCTTTACCAGTTTATCTATTAAAATTAATTCTATACCCATCAATTTTAGCCAAATCAAGTAAATCTTATCTGAGAAACCTTTACTCTATGAAACTAAAGGCCATAAATCAAATCTTTACCGCATGAAACTATATTCTATAAATCAAATCTTTACCGGCTAATCTGCAATTCTTACTTTACATCGCTCAGACGAACGATAGGCTAGCTAACCATCTACTCTCCTCGTAACTCGCCTTAAAAGGTAACGTCTCCTGGAGGCTGAAAGGCTCAAAACTATAGTACCAAAATCTAAACTAGGCTTACAATGTTTACAAATGAAACGCAGTTTTGTTTCTTGAAATTTTCGGTGTTCCCCTGGGAACTACCGAAAATGAACCCCATAAAAAATCAACTTTTTGGACGCCTTTAAGCTTGAGAGCTATTTGTTTTTGATATCAGGATAGATATTTAGCATAGGTGGGCACAAGTCCGTTAATTGTTAATCCATTAATAACGAAGCTAACTTTTTCATTAACTCGTTAATCCGTTAAAAAGTTTTTTCATGTTAACTTCCGTTAAGGTTTTTAACGTTAATATCTCGCTCCATTCATTCATCGTACCGGTACAAACCAGTTTGCACTGGTAACACTTGTTGCGTATTTGCACGAGTTTTATAGAAGAAAGCGAACAAAGCATCTTTTTTTTGTGGCAAATAATAAGCTGCAGCCTCATAGGTCTGTTCACCCTATATGGCATAGGTGGGCACAAGTTCGTTAATCGTTAATCCGTTAATAACGAAGCTAACTTTTTCGTTAACTCGTTAATCCGTTAAAAAGTTTTTTCATGTTAACGGACTAAATTGACTGCCGTTAAGTTCTGCTAACGCACTAACGTAACTTCCGTTAAGTTCTGTTAACTTCCGTTAAGGTTTTTATCGTTAATATCTTGCACCATTTATTCATCGTACCGGTACAAACCAGTTTGCACTGGTACACTTGTTGCGTATTAGCACGACTTTTATAAAAGCGAAGAAAGGACCTCTTTGTGGCAAATAATAAGCTGCAGCCTCATAGGTCTATTAATTATCGCTGTTCACAATTTCCAAAGATATTCCAATTGCAGCTTCGTTAGTGCATTTGAATTATTTTTTATCTTAAAATTAAATTAGACTGTAAAAGTAACTTCCAAAACACAAAAAGAACACCATAGCAATGAATATTTCCTTACAATCAGCTCAACAGCGTCAATACGTGTTCTAGAAGCGAGTGAATGAAAAGAAATGTAAGTTGCAATCAAAATGTTAACGAATTAACGGACTTCATTAACTTTCGTTAATTAAAGCTAAAAATAACGAATTAACGTTAACGGAGGTGTGAAGTTTGTTAACGGACTAGTGGTTGACGAAGCTAACGTTTTGCATTAACTTGCCCATCTATGCTATATGGACGTAATCATTTTTTCTTTAAAAAAAATTGTTTGTTGACTTTTTTGTGGGTTGTTGTGCACCAAATAACGAAAAATCATCTTTTCGCAAAAAAAATTTTAAGTACTTTCGTTTTTTTCAAACGTTACAGATCTGTTACATTCGTCCATTTTATGAAGCTACCTGCAGCTTTCCAAGTTTAGAGAAACCAAACAAAATGCAACTTTACAGATATATGCTACAGTCCATGTATTTTAGAATAGAAGTAACAGAACAAGACTCATTTTGAGGAAGTTTAATCGCCATATTTTTTTTAGAAAAACGTTAGGGTTGGTTTAACAACTGTCTATTATTCACATTTCAATTGACCTAGAAGAGAGCCAAAGCAACTGAAAGACTCAGGCTCTTAGTTTGGTAAAGTCAAACATACTTTAAACTTGCTAAACACACCCTTCCTGCTTACCTATCAGAGTTAAAAACAAAAGTGTACATCTTCCCTTCTAGCTGAAACTGAAATAAGTTTTTTTCGGCCATAAAACCGCCTAGCATTCATTATCAGAAAAATGTCTACTAATCCTTTGCAACTGTAGAATATAATATGTAAAATTGGCGAGACTTAATGCCTGCACATCAAACCACATCTTGCAAGGCTAATCCAAAGAAATGTCAAGCATGGGCGAAGTCGACAGATCTGTAACCTTTAAACAAAACAGCATAAAATGAAAAACGTGGTTATGCATCAGTTTGATAAATTTGAATAATTTGCATTATAATATACAAAAAATCAAATTCTAAGAAAATTTTTCTGTACTTCCACAGCAAACCGAAACTTTCTCAGAACTAGCAAATTTTGATCTGATCTGCTAAACTTCCAAACTAGCACAACCTGCCTTCTGATTTGTTAATTTCTGAAAAACTGTTTGTGTGGTCATGTTGCCAATATAAATCTTTTTTCCTGAACTGTAACGAAACTGACGCAACGGGCTTTTATGAGAAAAACCAGATTTCTACCAAGTAAGAATTAAGGCGTTTTATTGAACGTGACAAATTTGATACAAATGTCAATATAGGGTTAATCATCGTTGTCCGCAATTTCCAAAGATTTTCCGATCGCAGCTTCGTTAGTGTATCTGAACTTATTTTTCTCTTAAAATTAAATTAGACTGTAAAATGTAACTTCCAAAACACAAAAAGACCACCATGACAATAGATATTTCCTTACAATCAACTCAACAGCGTCAATACGTGTTCTAGAAGCGAGTGAATAAAAAGAAATGTAAATTACCCGCACAATATCAACGAATTAACGGACTTTATTAATTTCCGTTAATTAAAGCTAAAAATAACGGATTAACGTTAACGGAGGTGAGAAGTTTGTGAACGGATTAATGGTTAACGAAGCTAACGTTTTGCATTAACTTGCCCACCTTTGATATTTAGGAAACAATTTTTTCGGCATAGTTTGGGGATGCTACCCTCCTCGATAGCCCCTCCAAAATTAAATTTTTAAGCAGCTTAAGTTAGATTGCTAATTTGGTTTGATATCATTAGATATTTAAGAGAAAAAAAATTTTGACAAAGTTTTTGGGGTGTCACCCTCTCGGAAACCCAAAAATGGACCCTCAAAAATAAATTTTTTAACGATTCAAGCGAGAAAGCTAATTGTTTTGATATCAGTCGATAATTTATCGAGAGATACTTAAAAACAAAAAATTAGTACCGTAATCGTTTTGTTATCCGTCTGTTCGAGATAGAAGTTCAGAACTGCTGCTTTAACAAAAAAAGTAAATCTGGGGCTAATAAAGGCTAATAAATTCCCGGTGTAGACAATAAATGGCCTTGTAAGCATTCTAGATTTACATATAAAACGTATGAATTTACAGTACACGGTCGAAGCCTTCACAGACAATTCTACTTCGAAATAAGCGCTAACTAACTTAATTTTTTTTGAGTAGAGTCGAAGGCAGAACGATTTCTTTTCGATCGCGCTTGGGGATTTACAATACAGAACACCCCATGTGAGACAAATCAGAGAGCGATTGCTGTTTATAATTTTGACCTCAGCACGAACGATGTTAGGCTTTTTTACTTCGCGTATGCGATTATGTTTGTGAAATCAATAAAACATTTCGCGATTACTTGATTTTTTTAAGGCATCATGTCCGAAATTGCTTGATTTTATTTCAACATGAAGCAAAACCGTCGGAAAATGTCCGATGAAATAAACACAAAGTAGCACACTGCATGAACTCCTCCAAATGGATCCCAATTACTTTTCTTTTAACGGCTTAAACAAGAGAGCAAATGTTTTTGTTGTTAATGCTGTAGATACTTAGGAAAAAATGTTTGGGAGCGACCCCCTGTGGGACCTCCCAAATGTGCTTACCAACTAACTAGTTTTTAAATGGCTTAAGCTATATAGTAAGATGTTTTTTTAGGTTTAGTTACTATGTGATTAATTTTAGGATTTCAACCTCTGTGGCCACTGTGGGTCTCCCGCAGAAAATATTTTTAAATTGCTCTGTTAACTGGGAAGCAAAAAGCTTTTTTGAAAATCACGTTTTTCAACATGGGTAGGTTGTTCATTGGGCTTGCTTGCAAACTCCCTGTACTTGTTAAATGGGAATATTGTTACGTATTTTGCATCTTGTATCAAATATACAGTTTAAATTTTCTTTACGCTTATTGGTATAAATTTATTGGTATAAATTATTATAATTTATGATTAGATTTATTATGTATTGGTACAACAACCAAATGATGATTATCAAATGGAATAATGTCTTTTTACACTGTTTCTTCATAACCAATGGGGTCAGACAAGGTTGCATTTTGAGCCCTTATCTGTTCAATATCTACATGGATCAGCTTTCTGTTAAGTTAAATCAACTGAATATTGGTTGCTGTATTGGCGACAAGTGCTTATGTACGCTGATGACATTTGCTGCTTTGCTCCTAGTTTCAAAGGCTTACAAAGGCTTGTTGATACTTGCGTCGAGTTTGCTGCAAAGCACAATATTGTCTTCAATTGCTGGAAAACCAAAGCTATGTATTTTCCTAGGAAATTCTTCAAAACCACTGATCATAATCTAACTGTGTATGACCAGCATGTTAAATTTGTGAATAGTATTAAATACCTCGATGTTACAATTAGCAGGGCTCTTTCAGATGAACTTGATATTAAAGCTCGAGTAAGATCTATATATTGCATAGCTAATACTGCTTTGTACTAGGTTTTTCAAATGCTCTGTTAATGTAAAAAACATTTGGTTTGGTTATTTTTGTTCCTCTATCTACTGCACCAATCTTTGGTGTAGTTATCCTGCGTCGAATATAAACCGTCTTCGTGTAGCTTACAACCATGCTTATCGTATACTTTTTAATCTCCCTAGAAGAATACACATCAATGAAACTATGGTTAATAATGGCATCTCGACCTTTTATTCGTTAATGAGAAAACATGCTGCAAATTTCATAATAAGACGCAAGCACTCTCCAAACTCTTACATTCAACAAATTTTTGGCTCCGCATGTTTTCTTGATTCTGATTTTTCAGTACATTACTCCAAATTTCATTTTGGCTAAATTAGCACGCATGTTTATGCTTTGTGTTGTGCCTGATAAATTTGTTTGTGTGTTTTGGTTTTTCGTGTTATTATCGACCTTTGTTGAGTCTGACACAAATAAATAAATTTAATTTTATTGAGGGGTTAAGTTCTGATATGGTTATATACATCATTCCAAATGGGGTATATTGTTCATTGCTCGTGATCACTTTTCTTGAATAACAAAATTACCACACGTTTTGCAGGAGCGTAGCCAGAAACCTCAATGAGGTGCTGTATCGGGGTTATGGTGGTGGAGCCCCTGGCGCTGAAAAATTTTGTATTTTTTGCAAAAAAAAACTTAATTTAGGCCTATTTTGATAAAAATTAATGATTTTAATACGTGCCATAAAAATTAGCAATGCAAAACATGATTAAGCTGCTTGCATAAATGAGCTATGTGGGAGGTGGCTAATGAAAAATTTCAGTTCCCCTATGTACAAGCTAGTAAACCATAAAATTCTATAGCTTAATGAAACTCACAAAGAGTGATCGATTTCGTCTATATTTTACAAAGAAGGACAATTGGATGGGGGAGGCGTGATTGAACAAGATTTGAGAGATGTGATAGGTAATTAATTAATACTGAATAGACCCCTCCCTTCCCCCCAGTTGTTGAGCTTTTTTTTTTTTTTTTTTTTTTTTTTTTTTTTAATGAAACCAATTTTCAACATTTTTCAACAAGCAAGCAAATTTAATTGCTTGTTTTGGACCATTTTTCAAAGTTTTTACTCATTTGTGAGTTTTATTTTTGATCAGTTAGCCTCTCCCCTAAATAAACGTTTCAAAAGATGCATTAAATCATTTTTGAGGATATTACGGTGCAAAAGACAGTCTCAGAAGTGTCAAAAACGTGGTATTTTCCTTATTCAATATTTTGGTCGACAGGCTAATGGAGAGGGGCTCTTTAGACCCCCCTTTGGCTAAGCCACTTTTTTCCGTTTTTGTGTTTTTTCTTTTTCATAAAAAAGCATGTTCTTTTTCGGCGGCATTTCTTTTTGTCTATAGGCCTACCCGCACAAATCAGATTATATCACATATTGGACAAATTTTTTCTGGAAAAAATTTTTTCTGGAAAAAATTTTTTCTGAAAAAAATTTGTAAAGGGATACAGCTCTATTTTAAAATATCGTTCTCAGCATTCATACGTAAAATTTTATCAAGATGTGATGGTCTACTTAGTGCGGATATGAGCTTATAAAAGTACGGATGAAAAAGCTCATACTTTTTCAAGAAGAAGCAAAAACGTAAAAACAAAAAACGGACGAAAAACTGATACAAAGTAAATTCACCAAACAAGTTTTGCTAAATAGTCCATAATAGTCAAAAACTGTGAAAACAGAAGTCAGAAAGAAAATGTTTAAGCTATCCAGCGAAACTCAATAGATTAAGTCTGAAGTTTCCGGCTAAGGTTGTCATCCCACTTTCCCTAGGCCCTTCATGTCAAAAACACGACATTTTGGCCAAAAATTGGTCAAATTTTTTTAGGTTTGCTGATTTTTAGCCTACTTTTTCAATTTCGTTTTTCTTTAGTTGAATCAGAATTTCTAAACTCGGCTCACTTAACAAATGACGCCTGAATCATCTTTGGATGCATTTATTGCACTTATTACTATATTTAGTCGTGTTACTAACACATTACACACGATCATTGATAATATTATAACCATTGACCCAAACCTTCTACTTCCAGGAGTCATTCCAACCGACGTGAGCGACCATTATCTTGTCTTCTCCTTAACTCCAAACTACTCTATACCCAAATCCAACCCTGAAAATATTTTTCGTAGAGAAAAGAGTACATTTAATTCTGAGGTTTTTCGTATTGAATTGGAATCGAATCTTCTGTTACTTTTTCCTTCATTTGCGAATACTAATTAGAACAATTTTACCAACTTTTTTCCGAGTTTCTCAAGATAATAGAAAATATCATTGAAGTTCATGCACAACTAAAATAACTTTCAAGAAAACAGCGCAAACTTCACGCCAAACCTTGGATTACAAAAGAACTTTTAAGTAAGATTTCAACAAAAAAGAAAATTGCATAGGAGCCATTTCTTAAATGGTGATGAAATTGAGAAACAGATCCACAAAAATCTTTCTAGTAAGCTTAACAAAGCTAAACCAAAGCAAAAAAGGATTATTTTTAGAGAACAATTCTTGATCAACGAAAACAATCTGGACTAGACAAACCTGTCAATTAATCAAAAACGGTTAAGAAAACAATCGACAAATTAATTTACGACGATCAAGAATGAGTGGAAAATCATCCGATTGCCGAAAAATTTAATGTACATTTTACTTCAGTAGGAATCAAGTTGCGAACAAAATACATCTCTTGACTAATTCTCATCGCAAATTTCTGCCAAAACGCGTAATGCCCTCCATTTTTCTTAAACCACCTCGATATAATGAAATCTATACTGACATTCATTCCATCAGCCTTAGTAAATCTTCCACTTATGATAATATTGATGCTTATTTCATTTGTAGTGCAAGCCACATTATTAACCGGTATATAACTCGTTAATCTTTTCTATCTTTTAAATTTGGTACGGTATATTTCCAGAATGCCTAAAAATTGCAAAAGTTACACCTAAACAAATACCTCCGTCTGAATATTGACGATAAACTTAATTTTAAGAAACACAGTCATTAAAATAGTTGAACGAAAATTGCCTGCGCAGTCGGCATTCTTGCAAACTCATGGTAGCCTATTATCTTCCCCGAGATATACTGTTGCAACTTTACCATGCCTTAATTAAATGCCACCTAATTTATGCAATTCCTGTATGGGGTTCCACCATTCAAGCCTTTTTCGATAAATTACTGTAATTACCGGTACTTACCAAAATAAAGCTGTAAAAATTATAGCTCAGGCTAAATGGAATGATTCTCCAATCCCTCTGTACAGAGAATTAGATGTACTTAAACTCGCTAAAATATATCAATATTCGAAGTTCCAAAAATTATGCACCGCATTGATACAAAAAACATCCTCCTTCTTTAGTTAAATATTTTCGAAAGTCAAGTTTCTCACATTCTTACTTAACTCGTACAGTCAGTAGCGTTGCTAAGGATGGTGGCACCCGGGGCGGGATTTCGTAGTGGCACCTTTTTTCGGTCCAAAGATAGGTGAAGACCAAAAAAAAGGTCTTCGCTGCAAAATGAGTAGGTTTTCGGTCCAAAAGTATGTGAAGACCAAAAAAAAAAGGGTCTTCACTGCACAATTAGTGGGTTTTTGGTCCAAATGAGGATGGGGACCAACCAGAGTGAAAAAAATATTCACCACAAACCGGTGGAGTTGTGGTTTCACATCATAATATGGTGTCACCCAAAAATGGTGACACCCGGAAAAGGCCGCCCCCCCCTTAGCGACGCTACAGCGTACAGTAAGCTCTTCTCAATTGCATATCATTTTATTTAAAACTACCAAATTACAAATTTTTTTCCTCTACCGAGGCGTTAAAATGTGGAATTCCATACTCTCCAAAATAAAACTATTATCTTATCCTAAGTTTAAACCATTGTGTAAACAAGTGTTATTCGACGAAAAATAATGAGTCACTTTCTTCCTTTTTTCATCCTCGCGGTTACAGTATATAACTAGCTCTTAAACTTATAACTATTCCTACCTTTTTGCTCATTTTTCTGATTTAATCTTTAGTCGGCGGCTGTTTGACTCAAAGACTCCTTGTGAGTCCCATCACATTCCCCAGTCGGATACTTTTATTTAAACTACTAAGCTATATTTATTTTTGTTATTTAGTTTCCGACAAATACTGTAAATTGAATTGAATTTGAAAAAAAATAATCATCCGGGAAAAAGTATGTCGTTGCTGTTGTAGCTTAGGATACTGGCTTTCTGATACTGTTCAAGAATCAAAAACTTCCATTTTCTATTTTGCTTTGATAAGTTTTTCTATTTTTGGTTGTTTTAAACGAAGACTGAAGGCGAAATCAATAGGGTCATGTAACGTTAGGACAATCGTACTAGATTAGATTGGCGTTGACTTTATCCTGCTAAACTCAGCCGTTCGGGAGATGTTTTACCTCAAACACGACGTAGGGGCCTTTCTAATCATAATTTTCATTGGCAACCCCGATGTTTCAATGCAGTTGCCTAGTCGATAGAGGCCTATATTAACTTCTAAATAGATTAAAAACCCTCTCTAGCTTAGCTTAATTGTGGCGTTGCCTTAGTAGAGAAACAAATTTTATCAACGTCAGAGGTTTCAATAAAAATTATAGTTAGAGGAGCCTTACGTCATGTTTTTAGTGGCATGTCACTGAAACGCACGGGTCAAGAAGGATGAAGTCAATGCCAATGTAACCTAATACGATTGCTCTAAGTTGAGAAATCCCATTAATTTTGCCTTCAGTCCTCCTTTAATATCTACAGTGTTTTGCATGGATTTTGATTACAACAATTTATATACGCTTTATTTTGATTTCAGATGAGGATCGTAGCAGAATTTGTTGTTAAAATTATTTGCTAAAAGTATTTGCAATTCTTGAAGTTCGATGATGATAAACTTTTTGCGTTAACTTTTCAAATTTTACGAAAATGGAATTGTGTATAAGAAAGTGAGTGCCTCAGTGTACCTAGAATACAGTATGTTTTTCAAGGCGAATGAAATGAGAGAGCTAATGCAGAAATGAGCAAAAAATTAACAAATGATCATGAAGGGATTGAAGAAGAATATGAACTTGCTAAACGTTTGAAAAATGACTATTGCACAGAACCCGTAGGAAAACAATTTAAAGAAACAAACCCAGGCGAAGCAGCTAAAATCATCCACAAAATCGGGTTGATTTACAGAAAGAGGTTGGATAAAATTTCTTTGATCCAAAGCGTTGGTTTGCTGAATGCAGCAAAATTGAGAAATCCCTCAAATCTATCTCAAATTGAATCTGATCTTTCTGAAATTTTTCAGTTTGTTTTAAAACAAGCTCAAGCAAAACAACAAACTGCCAATTTGAATACGATAGCTGAAAAAGTCAAAAAGTCCCTAAACAAATTGAGACATGAAGTTGAGTTATTTTTTGATGACTCTAACACTGACTTGGCTAAAATCTCTGAAATTACTGGTGACGTAAATCTGCAAACTCTACAGACTAACAAAATTCGAGCAATAAAAAACATCAATCATTTTGTTGCTGATAAATACATTAAACTTATGGCAAATGTAAGCCAGTATTGCCAAGACATTTTGGGAGTACCTCCGTGCAAATACGCCATAGTAGGAATGGGATCATTGGCACGAGAGGAAATTACTCCTTACTCTGATTTCGAACATGTTGTACTTCTCTCGGACCAAGCAAATTATGAATCACATTTGAATTATTTTCGTTGGTTTACAACAATTTTTCACATAATTGTTTTAAATATAAAAGAAACCATTATACCAAGCCTGCACATTCCATGTTTGAATAGCAACAAAGATCTCGGCGATTGGTTCTGTGACGCTCACACACCACGTGGTCTTTCATTTGACGGTATGATGCCCCATGCATGCAAATTTCCCTTAGGAAGGCACCAACACACTGAAAAGAAGCCATGGACCACTGAACTCATCAAAACAGTCAAAGATATGCTAAAATATTTGAGTTCTGAATCTGATTTACGACAAGGTTACCACTTGGCCGACATACTCACCAAAACATGTTTTGTTTTTGGAGATGAAACTCTGTACAGACAATTTCAAACTGGCACTCAAAACTACTTGGCGAGTAAATCAAAAGAAGTAAGAATTAGTGAAATAAAAGAACAAGTGAATGAGGATTTAAACAACTTTGGTACCAGACGAAGCCTTGTAAACTTAAAAGAAACTAATTCAATAAACATCAAACGAATTGTTTATCGCAGTACCACATTATTTATTGCAGCATTAGCTAGAATTCACAATATAACTGAAAACTCATGTTTCAATATTATCAATGAATTGAAAGCAATGAAACAAATTACAAATAAGACAGCACACAAACTGCAGTTCGCAATTGCAATAGCATGCGAAATTAGATTGAGAGTTTACATGCAAAACAAATCGCAATGTGACAACGCTATCGACTTAAAGTCAGGCAACGGTGGTTGCGAGCAGCTACTGAATATTGTTGGTTATCCAAGTACGGTCAGTTATTTTCAAATTGCATACTGTTTGCAATGTGAGGTGGCAACCCTATTAAAATGTAGTCGGAGACATTTCTACTCCAATCCTAAATTGCTTAACATACGAATAGGCATTGCATTTGAACTGAGCAATAGCAAAATAGTTGGTTTATCCACAAACCAATTAAAATTTCTGAGAGAACAATCTTTTACCAAATTTAATTTTGATGAGTACTTTGAACAACTACAAAAGTACAGCAAATATGCTTCAGCAGCCATTGAGATTAACTTGGATTATATGGAGTTTATTGCTAAAAATCAATATAAAACTCAGAACTATGACGAAGCATTAGAATTTTATGAATTACTGCTTCGCAACTACGAAATCCAAGATGATGGCAAAGAATCCACTGATCGAGAAGAAAATTTAATTAAAATCGCTACCATCAAAGACGATATTGGCAGATGTTTGTTTGAACTGAAATATTACGATCTAGCATTGGTAGCATTCGATGAGTCTCGCGCCGGGTTGTTAAATAATTCTCAAAGTTTTTCGAATACACAATTCAAAAGCACCTCAGATCGACACCGGTTACTGGCAGGAACACTCAACAACATTGGAAATTGTCGAATGTTCTTAAATCAACATTCGGATGCAGTGAATGATTTGAAAACCTCTTTAGCTATTTTCCAAACTACATCGCTTAATGCACTCGAAGATGTCAAAGTAGCTATCACACTTAACAATCTGGGTGTTTGTTTGATGGAAAGTTACCAGTTCGGTCTGGCATTGAACCATTTCACATCATCTCTTGACATTTTTGAAAGAACCTCACAAAACATAAAAACTGATCGAAATGTAGCTGACGTCTCAAATAACATTGGACTATGCTTTATTGAGGTCAACCAATTTAAAGAAGCCTTGAATTACTTGAATCGTTCGCTCCACATCTACCAAGAAACATCGCAAAGCGTTAAGAAAGATATAGCACTTGCCAAAGTGCACAACAACCTAGGACTTTGTCTTCACAACTTAAATAAGCATGAAAAATGTCGCCATCACTTTGAACTCTCTCTCAAAATCAAAGAGAAGCGATCATTTGAGAAGGAAAAAGATGTTGATGTTGCAAATGCAAATGACAACATTTCCATTTTTTTCATGGAAACTCAAAGGTACAATGCTGCAATCGAGTATTCCCAAAAAGCGCTTCGCATTTACGAAAGACTACCAGCTGCAATTGCAACCAGCGAAATTGCTCAGGCCCAGGCCCGAATCGACGAATGCAAATCAATGCTCTCAAAATAATGTTATTGTTTTGGTCAGTTTAAAATGCTCTATGGGGATCATTTCCATCGAAACATAATAGTTCGGCAAAATACAAAAGTTCTAGCAATACAAAACTGACTTTTAGTAGTAGTAGCACAGTGTAAATATCAAAATCCTAATGGCCTTATGGTCCTAAAAATATGATAATAACTGGAAAGCAATGAGTCTTATTCAAGTTTTTTTAAGTGCACATTTTTTAAGCAAAAAATGCAGGTGACCAATTTATTTTCTGGGCAAAACTCAATTTCATCAATTCGCTTTTCGGGCAAAAGTTTCGCGCCCTCCCAAATCATTTTGAGCTCCTACGTCCATGCCTTCCTGTCCAAAATTCCGTGTTTTATTCTGCTGTGTGCTATATTTTAAAATCATGGTCTTCGCCTAATTTTTTGTCAAGCGCTTTTAAAATTTTGTCGACGCTTTGAAGTTTTCTATTAAAATTTTTATAAAATTTGGATATCATGATTTTAATAATTTTTCGATAATTTTCTTATGTAATAAACCTCCCCGACATGTATGACGTCATAATTCGATCAAACTAGATAAATTTAAATTTGTTGATTTGCAAAAAAAGAAAGATATCCCGATTATTTGGAAACATGGTTGGAGCACTCACCATCGGAACAAGGCTTCCAAAGCCGTTTTAATGTGTTTACATGAAAGGTCTAAAACAAATGCAGCAGTTGTTCTTTTGTTTATTGGTGTTTTATTTGTCGACAAGGATGGCAGTACGGTACAGTATGTAAGTACGGTACGCATTTTTTGTGAAGGTACGGGTACGGTACGTCGGTACGCTGTTTGAATGTGCGTACTAAACGTAGTAACGTACCGTACCACGCAAGTGTGTTACGTCACAAACTTTGCAACTCGCTTACGATACTACGTATCGTACTTGTGTTAGTATTATGCATTGTTAGTAAGTAAGTGAGTTAGTAATTGTTTATTTGTTCAATTCGCCCAGATAATCAATGACAATAACGCTATCACAACGAAAAACTAAACATAATATCAAATTCCAAGTCTGCTATGTAACTTTTAAAATAAAATCAATAACACAATCAAGCAGTAAAGAAAGTTCTCGAGTGAATTGTAACAGGAAGCTGCGAAGTGACCTCTCGGTCATCGCGTCGAGCAGCTACCTAGTAAGTCAGTCAAGAGTAGTGGGTGCTCTGCTATCTGTACTAAATTTCCCACGTTGGAGGGGTGGTGTAGATGGTGTATAAAATCAACCTAAGATCAGGGATATGATTTTAACAGCGACTTTAAAGTATTAATTTCAAAGTTAATTACTTGTTATTGACACGTTAAGTGTTGTTTAAATTGAATTTTGAAAGAGTCAAATGACAAAATTTTCATGTCTTGAGTTACGGAATTCCAAATGCTAACTCCCTGAAATTTAAAGGATCTTTGCATTTTTACAGTTCGGTAAAACTGAGTATAGAGATTTAGGAAGGAGGATGCCAAACGGGTGGTTTGTGTGTGTATGGCATTTATTGGAATAAAAAAAAGAGGAAAATCTGCTGGATAGTTTTTTGCGGGAAAATTTATGCGTTAATTTATCCACTTCCAACGTGTAAAGGTCTTCAATCTTTAAAGGCGGTGAATCATACAGCCAATTCCGGTGGTTTACAATAGCTAAAATTGAACTATATTTTTTGATATTTTTTGTTTTAATTTTAGGACTGCGGTTGCAAAGATATTCAACAAATACAAAAAGATGTCCCCCCGAAAAAAGTTTTTGGAAACTCTGAGTTTTGATCTTCCCGCCAAAACCGCAGTTCACTAAACTATTAGGCCTACTGTAATCTTATTAAACTATTAGGCCTAACTATCTCTAAACCTATAGGCCTTATAGTTTAGAGATAGTTAGGCCTAATTAGGCCTAAACTATTTAGAAATAAACTATCTCTAAACTATTAGGCCTACCACGGTTCTCTAAACCATTAGGCCTGCTGTGGTTTTGGCGGGAAGATCAAAACTCAGAGTTTCCAAAAACTTTTTTCGGGGGGACATCTTTTTGTATTTGTTGAATATCTTTGCAACCGCAGTCCCAAAATTAAAACAAAAAATATCAAAAAATATAGTTCAATTTTAGCTATTGTAAACCACCGGAATTGGCTGGATGATTCACCGCCTTTAAAATCTTCAGCTGCTTATAATATGCTGTTGAATCATCAAGATATTGTCCTCCAGCAATTGCTTTAAAAGCTTTGCTTTGGAAAGACTTTAATCGTTTCAAATGGGTCACGCAAGTCTTTCCACAAATAGTAATACCACATCGAAGATATGGGTGAATCAATGTAGTGTAATGTAGACTGAGGAGAGTTTTTCGCGGTAGAATTTGCTTATGCGTTGTTATGACACCCAAAGACCTACATATTTTCCTGGCCAAAATATTGATATAAACATCGAAATTTAATCTTGTGTCGATTGTTATCCCTAAATATTTTACAGAATCTTCTACAGTGACTGAATTATTTTTAAAGTGGAGTTGAATGTCAGGGATAGGAGCAGTAATTTTGGGAGGAATTATTAAAGCTAACGATTTTTCAGAGTTTACAGTAATTTAGTTCGTCACTGCCCATTCATGTACATTTGCTGATTCAAAATTGATGTTTTCAGCTACTGTGGAGGTGTTAGGAAAGTGAATATTATTAACAAACGGGTGTCGTCGGCAAATAATCGAGGTACTGAATTTATTGCAAAGGGTAAATCGCTATGAGGGCAGTACGGTACGGTAGGTTCAGAATTTGCGTACTACGTACCTCGCACCTTAAACAGTACCGTACCAGCGTACCGTACTTCAGTTCAATTTTTAAAGCGTACCGTACAAACGTATTGTATCAGTATCATTTCAAAAAAGGCGTACCGTACGTCTCAGCAAAAACTGCGGCGTACCGTACTGCTATCCTTGCTTTGAACTACTCGCTACTTTAAAATCGCTAGCCTATAAATCAGCGATCTCAATTCCCACATTTAGCGTCGGCTTCAGCTGTCTTTTGCCTCTGCATTAAAGTGGAGCTCTGAGTCGGAGCCAGATTTTGCATTTTTATGCCGGAGCGGATCCGGAGTGCCGATTAAAAAACAAAATTAGGAGTTGGAGTGGAGCCAGAGTCTGACTTTAAAGTAGTCTTTCAAGCCGTAGTGATAGTTGGAAGTAGAATGAGTTATTATTTTTGCTCTCTGGAAATGGAATATCAGAATATGTCATTAGGCTAGGCTTATCCCAGGCTATTGAGCAATATGACAATTGGTTCGAATTTTTCGTCAAAGCGTATTTTTGTCTCGGAGTATTTCGGAGCGGAGTGTTGTAAAATTTCGGAGCCTGAGTCAGTTAGAAAAATATTGGAGTGGAGCGGAGTGTAAAAATTAGCCACTCCGTTCCACTCTACTTTGCATTTAAAAAGTCGGTGTAATGTGGGAAAAGTCTGAGATTTTTTAAACACTGCGTAATCAACTAAAGTGTCCCCGTTGTTTTCGTTCAAATTTTTCTTCAACATATGACATGCCACAATAGTCCTAGGCTCCCAGCATCTATAAATAGTAACGACATCACAATTGGCCACACTTGCGACTATGACTTGTGACATCATAACACAATTGTAACTACAAATTAAGAGGCTATAATGATTACATGAGAATAGCCTAGGCCCCAGACTAAGTGTACGCCGGGCACGGTCGCACGAATCTTCATTTACGGCCGCACGTTGCTCATAAAACGGGCCCGCCCCCCCCCAATCGAAATACCACTTATGATAAAAATATTTCAAAAAAGCCTTGTTTCTTCAGCTTCAGTTTCTTTTAGCATCTTCGCGTACAATAGTAATACACGCGTACAACAGCAATTAACAATAATATTGACAACCAGGGGGCCCGGGCCCCCTCCATTCAATTTTGCCAACCGACTTAAATCTACAACGTGGGTTAAATTAAGGGTTTTTGTCCAAAACGTTGCTACCTCAGGCCTTCATATAACCTTTTCATAAACGTAATCCAATAACCAGGGCCGGGTTTATCTTATGGCACAGTGCCAGGGCCCGGGCTCAGAATTTTTTTTGGTTGTCACCTATATTTGGCCGGGAGATGTTGCAAAAATCCTCAAAGAGCCAGAGGCCCCGAGAAATGTAAATCCGGCTCGGTAATAATATGGTTAGCAAGCGTAACCATCTACAGTATATTGTACTTTTCGATAACAATTCACCTCAACCTCGCCAGTTTTTACGCCCAAAATACTTTTAACAAAATAGCTAAGGAAAATACTCAGTGAACAAATTATTGAATAGGCCTATCAATTAAGGAGGCCTGGGCCGCTTGGCTGTACAGTGTACATGCACTCCTATAACTGGTTATTTTTATGGCAAAAAAAAATCTCTAAGGAACATCTTCAAGTGCATTATTATTTTTTGCTAAAATATTGCAGGAGGCAATGCATCTTATATACTTCCCCGTACCTGGGCCAAATCACATACAACTAAAATTTCACACCAAAATGCAAGATTTTTAACGTGTCTTAGACTTAAATTGCAAATAAAAAGAGGATTGAACTATTTAATTGTTTCAATTGACTTCCAACCGTTAAAAATCGAATTCTTTTAAACGGCTTTGAACACGTGCGAAATGTGATCCACTGGCGTTAAAACAGCTTTTTTCCCAAAAATTACAAAAAATCGCCCTACAGCTGGGGTCTTCTTCCCCAGACTTCTTTCGTGCCCAAGAACTAAAGCCAAAACCCCCGTCTGTGGTAAGTTTGAGTTACACTAGCTTACTCATACACGTCTTCCAAGTCAGACATTTGCACTTTTAACTATAAGTTTAAGTCCTCTCCCTTTAGAAAAATCCTGGTTAAGTGCAAACAGCCCCATCTTCCGATCTTCCATTCTACGATATCGTTGCCCCACAAAAAACTTCTCTTTTGAAAATTTCTGATGACGTCATTGCATGTGATTTGTGGTTTGGGCCCCCTTCAATCAAAAATCCTGGCTACGCCTATGAAACGTTTACTAGGCAAATACAAACAGCGTGCCTACGTAACGTACGCGTACCATTACAAAAAAGGCGTACGGTACCTGTGTACAGTACTTCTTTGCAAAAATTGAGGCGTACCGTACCGTACTGCCATCCTTGGTAAATCGTTTATGTAAATTAGAAATAACACTGGGCCTAAATTGCTGCCTTGAGGCACGCCAAATCGGTTTCTTAGGGTTTCTGAACGCTTAATTTGATAAGGAACATATTGATGATGTTTAAATAGGAAAGATTTTAAAAGGTTCAATGCTTGGCCACGAATTCCTAATGTTCGAGTTTTCTTAAAGGTATCTAAAGGCTCTTTTGAAAAAGCTTGAACTTTACGGAATTCCTGGCAAAGCATTGAAGCTTTTAAATTCTTTCCAGTCTACTGTAAATTATTATGACCCGTGTTCTGATTTCTGAGTTCTGATTGTTCGTTCCTTTCCTCTTTTTTCCCCAAAAACTAAAGCTAAAAGGCATCACATGAGTTGAAAAGCTCCAAACTTGGCAAAACTTATACAGTAAGGGCCGCTTAATATGGCCACCTTGGGACCAAACTATTTTGGTCATAATATCCAAATAGTCATATAGACCGAAGTTGCTATAACCGCGCTTGAATCAACGCCGTAAGCCACAAGAAGTCCAAATACCGTCAAATTCATTGCTTAAACGAAGTAACAGTGTGACGTTGGCAGTGAAACAAAGTACCGTACTGTAACAGTACAAGTGGCCGTAAAACTAAGTACAGTATGTAACCATATGTATAAGCAGTGGTACAACATAACAAAGTAAATAACAGTTCAAGTAACGTTTAATCAAAGTAACATATCGGTACAGAGCGCACACGCGGCCTGCATGCGTACAGAAAACACGCATGTTGAAAAGGCGAAGTTATAAGCGTGTGGCTGGAAAGAATACTGTACTGTTATAAGAGAGATGGAGAAAATGTTGGTCATATTATCCGAAATTCGGTCATATTAAACGTAGAATTTTAAATGGAGAAATTCCAGACCGTACCTGATAGGTCATAATAAGCAGCTGGTCATATTATCCGGATTAGCGGGCGCCTACTGTATTTCTGAATTCTATTTTAGAATGTATATGCAGGTAAACGAGAACTTCGGAAAAAACTTCGCAAGTTTTTTATCTACGTACTGTACCTTTTAGGTACTCTGCGTTTAGAGCGTGCATCCAATGAAAAGTACGTAGGTGCGTTTCGCATGCAAATATCTTTTTTGGTGCGTTGCGTTAGTACGGTTCGTTAAATTTTTGAAGTACGCCATGTCCAAATTTTGAACGTACCGTACGGTACTGCCATCCTTGATATGCTCCAAAAACAAACTATTCCGGAAAGAAATAGAAAATACGAAGGCTATGTTTAAGGTCAACGGTAGTCCCAGCAGGTTCTTTGACAAATTAGTGCAACAATTTCACAGACATAATGATAGTAATCAGTCTTCCATTGATACCGACCAAACTTCTCGTAAGTCTACTCATAAATATCCACTCGTTATTCCGTATTTTGGCAAAGATTCACGATGATTTGTTAATAACTTTTCAAAAATAATCAATTAATCAGAAATCAATTGGATGTTAAAATTATCCTGATCTAAAAATCATTTAAAGTCAAATCTTATTTTCAACTACAATCCCGTACGCCTGTGGCGCTGTGCTCAAATGTTGTTTATCACTTCACATATTCGTGGAACACGAACAAGACATACATTGGTATCAGATAAGGAGTTCTCGATGACGTCCTTGGCTTCGAGGACATCCTCGAGGACACATTTTAAAGTCCTTGGTCTTGGTCTCGAAGGTCAAGTCTTTGGCCTCGAAGCCTCAAGTCCTCGAAAATTGCCCTGTCCTCAGTTAGAGGATACCACTATTTTTTGAACCCTTAAAATTTTGTTGGAAAACGCCAGAAACCTCGCGAAAGGTTTGCGAAAACCTGTTTTGTGTTCCTCATCTGGAGATCGGCTGAAAAATTTTTTGAAAACCTTTTTTTTCGGAGAGCGCCTGAAAAAAATTCTTGAAGACCTTTTTTTAGAACACTAGCGCCTGTGTTCTTGATCATTGGCCTTGGCCTCGAGCATTCCTGTCCTTAGCCTCGAGAGGGTCTGTCTTCGGAAGGGCTGTCCTTAACCTAGGCCTCGGATTTTTTTGTCGTTGGCCTTAGCCTCGAGCCTTTCGTCCTCGACTCCGCCTCTGATTAGTATGTCCTCCACACGTATGAGCACTAGAGTTCACGAACATCTAAATTTCAAACAGCTGTTTAGTGGTGCAGAATTTTAAAATTGCTTGGATCACTATCGGATTCATTGTCGGATCCTCTAAAAAGTATGGTAGCCTTGAAAAAAGCTGTTTGAAAAAAAACAAAGATTCGAATGGTTTTCGTCTCGTTCTTGTCAAGAATCAACGCGAGAATAAATTGGAGTTCGAAGAACGTGGTGTTTTATAGTTTTTTGAGACGTCGAAAATTCCACCTAAAAAAAGAAAAAATAATTTTGATTGGTGAAAAAAATCACGTGAATAATTTTGATTGGATGATTGTCAAACTTCGTATGTACACCACCTAATGATTAATTATTGTAAATTTGAAGAGAGTGGATACATTCCTTCCGCCGGAATTCGTCTACTCTCTTCAAATTCACATTAATTAAGAAATACATCTCTTCTGATCAAGAAACACTCTCCTACCCTTAATTGTCAACTTTTCTCCTACGAATCATCATTTTTGCTGAAACTTTTTTAATCAGAAAAATTTAGTAACAGTTAGATGTGCATAGAGTTTGCCTACAACGATAATGCTTGTTTTGTCATGATTGCTAATTCTTGTCATTGTAATTGTTGTAAATTTGAATCTCCTTTTTATATCGAGTTTAGCGTAGGCTATAGTCCGGTAGAAATAGCTTTAACCCGGAAAAAATTTATAATAAACTAAAATTTGGCACGATGACTCAGGACCATGTCTTGAGCCACCAAAAAAAATTCCCATGTTTTGGACATGGAACTTTTCCCTTTTTCGTCCTTTAAAGTCTGCCATCTAGTGTCAAAGAGCCTTTACTACCCAACAGCCAATCCAAAAGTTGTAAAAGTGCCAAGTTTTAGCAAAAAGTTGGTTTTCAAGTTCAGGTTTAAAAAATTGTTTGAAGTTGATGACGTCATTGCTGGTGACGTCATTGCCAAAGTTTTTGAAAAAATGACGTATTGATGGCTCGAAATGAAAGTTAGGTTTATGGACGCAACCGAAAATTGCTTAAATCAGAGTGATGACGTCACAAACGTTTTTGATGACCTCATCTGTCACGAGTTTTGATCCTAAATTTGAAAGAGTATTTGACCAAATGAAACATTGTAAAACTTTTTTTTGTTAGCTTTAAACTTAGGAAAATTATATTGTGAATTCAGCCGATTGAAAGTCAAAAACTGCGTTATCTGTAAAAGTCTGGTGTAGTAGGCACCGGCGCAGCCAGGGGGGATTAGGGGGACCAGTCCTTTCCCTTTTTTAAAGTGCACAATTTCACAAAAAATATTTCAAAGACAAAATGTGGAAAACCTGTGGTAATTGAAAAACGCTCAACTCAAGTGTAATTCTACCCAGAGTTGCAAATGAATAACGTTAAAACTTTTGCAATTTTTTCAAAAATTTTTTCTAAGGTCATTAGCTTCTCTATCTTTTACAAAGAATTTTAGCCCTCTAGCTTGTTTACAACAATTTTCAGCCCTCGTTTAAGAGATATTCGGATTGAAAAAACGTTTTCAGCAAAAAAGGCAAAGTGAATCATTTTTAACGTAGCAATGGAAATGAAGAGTTACTATCAAAGATCAATTTTGGTAAAATAAGATCATTGCAGCCCGTATCGCGCTGTCGTGAAATGATAATGTCTCATCAGCATACCGCATTGCATTTGCGGGAGAATGCGAATGAGGCAGAAAGCAGCGCGATTTCGCACCAAAAAACGCAATCCATTTGTTTCAAAACTCGCCATTTTCCAAACTGGAACAAGTAGAATCAGATACCGGCGAGAATTCGGGGCGGCCGAGATCTGACGCGTACACTGGTAATGAAGTAAAAAAGTTATCACAAGTGATGTTGTAACCAGGGTGTCGAACCGTTTCAAATAACGTTTCGGGTTCAGGTTTAGCTCCTGCTCAAAATATTTTAGCGGTTCAGGTTTGGTTCGGCTTCACTTGAGCACCATTTTCGAGGTTCAGGTTCACTCAAGTAAAATATTACTGGTTCAGGTTCGATTCGGATTCATTGACTTAAAATTTAACTGTCGTTACTCGTTTCGTCCAGAAAAAAAAGGAGAAATTGCTGATCCTGTTGATGATCACCACTGCTCATACTGTGGGTGTATCAGCGCCAGCGGCTTCTGGATATGGAAAAATATATTCTTACTTTTGTTAGGGGTTCAAGTTCGGTTTGGGTTCACTTGAGCACAATTTTGAGGGTTCAGGTTTGGTTCAGGTTCACTGAAGTAAAATTTTGCTGGTTCAGGTTCGGTTCGGGTTCACCAAAATGAAACGGTTCATTCGGGTTTCATTCGGGTTTACGGTTCAGGTTCAGTTCGACACCCTGGTTGTAACCTTTTCACTCTAATTTATCTGTGAGCTTTAGCATCACAGATTCCGCCAAAGGATTTGCTCCTGGCTCTTCTCGTTCTTGACCCCCCAAATACGGTATGACATTAGCAACATATTTCGTTTTGACGTCTGCCAATACCCAGAATTTAATCCCGTGTTTGTCCTGCTTGTTTGGCATGGCATGAACGTGATGAAGGGGCAGCGAGATTTTACAGGCATTAGCTGCTCATCTATAGTAAGGGAAAAATTGCAGTTATGTTTTGCTGGCTCATAGATGAAAACGTTTCAAATACTTCACGAATTGGCGTGAATCTATCTGCTCTCGGTCCAGTCTTCTGTCTGTTGGCTTATCAATCAAATCTCAAATATTTGAGAATTTTTAAGAGCCGGTCTCGTGGCATCGTTTTTGAAAAAAAACAGAAATTCCATGTTCTTTGTTGTAGAGAAACCATACGGGATGATGTTTTCCATACAGAACTTTACCGTACTAAATAGCAATGAAAGCTTCCAATTCACTTAGAGTCAGGGAAAAGTTGGTATCTCCTCTTCTGTGAGCCAGTTCAATTGTATATTTCAGAATACAGCGAAGAATAACTTCAGGAATGAAGTGCTTCCATGCATTATATAGTATCAGTACACGAATTAAATGTAACCATAATCAAATTGTATTTCGACCCTCATAAATTTTGAGAATATTTGGTTTCAAAGCATTTGGAAAAAAACACTAGTCGCTGACGGAAAGCTAATCTCTTCTAAGAGAATGATTCTCCATTTATTGTGAACGTCAAAATTGATTTTTTTATTATACTGTATTAGGTCCGTTTTACCGATTACGCGTATTTATGCGTATAAATATACGCATGTCATTTGATTGCATGCATTTTACCTAATTTTTTTTGCGTTTACATGGAATAAGATATCAGACGTAATTGGTCTAAACCGCTTTATGTAGGCCTACATTTAGACCAACAGCCTAGTGAACCTGTGTATCTAAAAAATGACAGAACCAAAATATTATTGCTCAAAAAGTTTTTGTTAATACCAAAACCGAAACTACAAAGTCAGCGTGATCCTTTAATTTTGTTTTTAGTTGAAGTTGGGGAACGCTGAAACTAGAGAAGGACTGAGATGTTAAGTGACGAATCGAAAATGGCAGTTGATAGTTCCTTTTAGCTTCTTGAATCTCAGAAAGCAGCACACCAATCTTAAATTAAAACTTCTATTTAGGATTGAAACACCAAACACTCTCACTGAGCAAAACGCTCCACCAAAACTTCTTACGATCGACCAGATTCAGGTCGTAAAAACTTAACCGCGACCGACCAGGTTCAGGTCGCACCTTACACACCCTCGCGATCATCCAATTCATATCACCAACTATACAGCAACACAAGCCACCCACAGATACACAAACTTGGCAAAACTGCCCACAAAACTAATATCTAAAAATCCCTCACTCTTAGAATATTAGAATAATAGAATGAAAGACGACCCGCCTATTTATACTACAACAAAAGCTATCGAATATCCCCCCCCAAAAAATGGTACGTCACAATAGAAAAAATACACCAGCTACGAAGACAAATTTCGAGATAATTATGACGTCACAAACTTCAAATCTAAATGTAGCAATTAAGACATGTAGACAACTAATTATTTCGGTGACTAATAGAAGACAGTAGAATATGCTAGAAAGGAATCATCTCGAATATTCTAAATCAAAAAAAGTGGTAAAAGTAGTAAATCAGCCACGTATATACTTGATAAAACACAGCAAATAATTATATCTCAGGCATTCAAAATTATTATTCGTGACACACATATTTTGTCATATTTCTACCGGACTGCTAGTAGACAGTGTGCAGCAGAGTAGTCACAGCTTTGGTGCTTGACGTTCAGCAATTAAAGGTACAGTGTGAAGCCTCTGCCGTGTGTGGTAGCATTGTCTTTATATACTAGTCTGCTAGCGTCATATACAATCACTGTGACAGAACTTGTCACTTACGCCCTCTGGAGGCGGTGTGACGCATATCGACAGGTCATAGCAACAAGCAAATTAGCAACAATGCAAACTTCGCTCAGGTCTGATTGAAGCACTGTGTCTGCGATAGGTTTTGTGGTCTGAAGGATGTACTGATTTAGCAAAGAAGTCATACTATACAGCAAATGCGAAGTAACGGCTATGAAGAAATGTTTAATTGCGACGCGAGGTCGCAATTAGCTTATTGAGTACTGGATAGGCCTATAGATAGTTTGTTGATGTCGCTTTTGATGGCATAGCTGTGCAGTAGCCTATTTGTGGTCCAAATTAAGTTTAGCTATTAGATAAAAGTTAAAGATGACCTTAAAAAAAACAATACAATATTGCTAGATTTCTGGATTTATTTTTATCATTCTGCATTTGTATGCAAATAAGCCTATAACTTTAGATTAATATTTTTTAAATATAACTTACCGGTATTATTCAATGTAATATTTTCCTTTTAATATTGTGAAATAGGTACCTTAGCCTAGACTTAACGTTAAAGACAATAGCCTAGGCTTATACGCTGTCAGATCTTTCTGATGTTTTTCATTGCGCATAGTTTGTATATAACGATTACGGTTTGGATTAGCCAAAAATTTTTTTGCAATGAAGAAATATTTGTGTTGCCATCAATACCAGTATCTTGGTGCTAGCACGCTAGATTGCAGGTTAAGTTATAGAATTTAAGATAGGACTAGACCTAAATGCAGTTATAAGTGAAATTAGGTCTACTCGAACAAAATAACTAGGCTACCGGTAGCTTAACAATTAAAGCTGCTTAAAATTAACTTGGGGTCAAGTTTTTTAAATTATTAATATAAAATGCAAAATATTTATTGCATTTAATACTTAATCCATTCTTAGTTCACACGGGACTCAGAAAAATCAACTTCAACTGTTCAATTTTAATTTTTAGCACTTGTTGGCTAGCTGTTATGATAGGTTCGGTACCGTAGCCTATGCATTTGAAATGATAGCCATCTTCATCAGGGCCACCGAGAGGGGGGCAGGGGATGACAATGACCCCGGGGCCCATGGAGTTTAGGGGGCCCATGAGCTCGAGAGGGGGCCCATCCAAAGTACATTGAGAAGTGAAAAGCCCACCGGAAAAACCGGTAAAATTTCGGTGAAGATCTTTTTTTTTTTTTTTTTTGAGATCACATCATTTTTCGGACCAAACAGCAGCATTTTCTTCGTCTATTTTGGACTTCACAAAACCAGAATTCCGTCAGATTTGAGCTGGCCCCGGGCCCACGTTCGGCTCTTGGCACCCCTGATCTTCATATGTTTAACGTTCCAATTAATACCAACAGCCAAATAGTTGAGGACGCCGGCATACTATAAGTGCAAACCATACAATTGCTTGAAGATGAGATGTTGATTCTTCTATCGTTATTATTGTGGAGGTGAGTTGTAGTTTTTTCAGTTTTTTTTTAGAAGCAATAAAATTTAAATTAAGCCTGGCTGTTCTTAAAACATTCAGAAATTTTCCACCTTGTTTGTTAAATTTTATTGGAGATTCAAGTGGCACAAATTCATTCTTATGCTACTTGAAAGTTGTGTTTGTTATAGATCATGATTACTGAAATAGGGTACGGGTGGTTTTCAAACAGGCTTTTCTTGTCAAGTCATATCAAAAAAACCTTGAACAGGAGGCTAGGAATAAAAGCCCTAACTGCTAATACACAATTTTGTAAGCATTTAGTTTCTGGAATTTTCTGTCTAGTCTACGTGACAAATTGCATCATCTGGCGTAGGTGTGGTGTTTTCTGTTTGATGTTAGTGGAAAAAAAGTATTTAGGGTCCTTAAAAAAGTATTTACGGTCCTTAAAAAAGTAGTTAGATGAAAAATACAGTAGTATACTTTTTTCAGGATGGTTCTTACATTCTTTTGAAAAATGTGGTTGAAAAACGAATGGACGTTTGTGAATTGTTAAATTTGAAGGATTTGATTAATTTGCTATTAAAGCAAACAAGGAAGGTAAGAAAGCATGTTTTTGAAGGTTTGTTTATTATTTTGTAATGATGTGCCTCTTGTACTTTACAGCTGCTGCAATAAGTAATGAATGACGGTAACTAAATTAAATATTATAAAATCCTGTAAGTTGAAAAATGCTTGAAGATACTAGTATATTTTTTCTATCGACCAAAGTAGCAGCATGAATTAAAACAGACTTTTTAAAGTAATGGTTGAATTAAAGGAGAAACCAGCAAAACGTTTTATGTTTAATCATTTACATGCTATCTAGTCTACAGACTACCAACGCGGAAGCCTATGGAAGAGCCACTAGAACGGCGACTACTTAAAACATGCAATGCAAAAAAGTTGTCTTCCCGCAGAAATTGTTAAATAATAAGCTGCAGAAAATGTTAAATAATTCCCGCAGAAATTGGTAATAATAGTTTTTTGTGGCAAATAATAAGCTGCAGGTTCATAGGTCTATTAATTATTGCTGTTCATAATTTCCATAGACTTTTCGATTGCAGCTTCATTAGCGCATTTGAACTTATTCTTATTTTGAGGTTAGATTAGACTGTAAAATGTAACTTCCATGACACAAAAAGACCACCATAGCAGTAGATATTTTTTACAACCAGCTCAACAACGTCAATACGTTCTAGAAGCGAGTGAATAAAAAGAAATTACACGCAAAATATTAACGAATTAACGGACTTTATTAACTTCCGTTAATTAAAGCTGAAAATAATCGATTAACGTTAACGGAGGTGTGAAGTTTGTTAACGGACTAGTGGTTAACGAAGCTAACGTTTTGCATTAACTTGCCCACCAATGGTTCTACGTATAGGCGTAGCCAGGGGGGCCCAGGGGGCGCGGGCCTCCCCCAACAGCAATGCCAGCCACGATAAATATGCGACCAAAAAGGCTATTCTTTTTTCAGTTTCTTTTTCTTGTTTAGTTTTCATCTTGACCGCAGACCGTAAAGACCTTTTGTTATTTATTTATTTATTTTTTGGTTTTCATCTAATTTTTGGGACAAATTCAGCTCTTCAGTCCATGAAGACCTTTTTTTGCTATATTTTTGTTTTGGTTTTCACGTTTTGGTTTGCCCCTCTCCCCAATCCTTAGTTGGTCTCCAACTAAATTTCGCTCCCCCTTCCACAATCAAAAATCCTTAATCGGACTGTGAAGATTTTTTTTTGTCTTCACTTATGTGATTTATGGTATGCCCCCCCCCCAATCAAAAATCCTGCTACGCCTATGGTCGTACAGGTATAATTTATGTTGCATTTGAGATTTTGAGTAGCCAATTTTTGATATGCAGTGCTGCCTGCTTGATATTAGTCTGCCAGGTACCAAAAAACCAGCGTCAAATTTTCCGCTGGGCAATTGTGATATCAGAATACGACACAAAAAATGGTTTTCGTATCTATTTTCGCAAATAGTTTAGAATATGGTAAAAAAAAAAAAGTTCAGAAGTCAATACTGAATTTTAAAAAATGACGCATTATACTTGACTACAGTGTGCTAAGTTATATTTATTTGCATAGCTTACTAGTGGTAATAGTCAGTGCTGCCATCGTAAACAAAAAGGTGAGTAGGCTCCGTAAGCTTCGTTGTAGGTAGTGACTACAGGGTATGCTCCGAAAATTGTCCCGAGTTTTTGGCCGGAATGTAGGTGAAGAACAAAATAAGGTCTTCGTCTAAATTTAGTTCAATTTACGGCCTGAATGAAAGTAAACGCCAACTAAACAAAAAAAAGTCTTCGCCAAGACTTGATCCAATTTTTGGCTGAATTGAATGTCGGTGTGGAGCCAACGACAATCAGTACCAAGTAAGAGCAAACGCGTGATCAGAGAGCGGGAGTCTACCTCAGCCCATTCTGCTAAAAAAATGTAGGTAGGCCGAGCTTGACGGCAGCACTGGTAGTAGTAACGCTTAATTGATATAGGCTACTGGCAGCGGTTTGCAAGAGATGCTGTTAATGCAGATTTGCACTACAATATCAGGTTATCCTTCACTATTAATTTTTTTGTGTGTGCGTAGATATATAAAAGCTGATCAATGAATATCCAGTCGAAATGGCGAATCGTGGTGTACGTTTTTCCTGGGTCGAATTGCTCGAACGATTGTTGACCTCCATCTGCTAATGAAAAGAATTCAATTGACTGCAATTGTTTATCTTGCAACACCGAGCAAGACCTTCCATCAAATCGCTTAAATTTGGGGCTGTTTGTGATTCTGCCAATTAATACTGTGCAGCACTCATGGAACCCGTTCCATGAGTGATTCAGTTATTTTTTGATTTTTTTTGTTGTTGCTGTTGTGCATGTTTATCCTCCTGTACAAATTTATCCTTCTGGTACCGGACAGTGTCGGACGCTAAGTATTGGACGATCCGCGCGCTTTTATTGCATTGAGTAGGCTACTTTGGAGGAATCCTCACCTGCTTAAGTTTCTACTGATCCAATATTCCTGTGGAGTTTTCCGAATTCTTGTCCACTGAATTTGCTGCTTGTTCGAAGCCACCTAGCAGAGATAATCATTCTAAAGCGTCTTATCCAAGGACGCAACAACGTAACCAGGGTACGGGTTGAACCCAAATCATGCAATCAGAGTCGTCGTAAAAACGACACCTTTACCCTCTTGGCTACGCTGTTGTTCAGTAACCAGCTTGTTTGACTTACTAATGTGTAATAAATGTATTTTTGTTGTGTTGTGATTTAGAAGTGCTTATGTTATTGTATATCGATTAATTCTTCCTGCATTATTGTTGTGGTTTGAGACCAGGTGTCTGATTGAGGTAATATTGCATGCAAATGCAATTAGCGACACAGCAAATAAGTGCATAGCATAATTGGCATGTTTTGCTAATGCATTGAAAGGCCGAAAGTTTAGTGAGTACGATATGGTATGATTATCCCCCTACCCTCCAAATAAAGCGTACCCAAGTCTATTTCTTATTGATAAGCATTCAGGACCGCAGTATCAACGTGAGTTTATTGGTAAATAGTTTTTAACGAATAAGCCTTGTTAATTTTATTCTCAATTTTTAATAGGCCTACACTTTACAGCCCTACAGATCAAACTATTGCAGCTTTTTCACGAAGATTTATATTGGTGAACTGGTGGTGTGACGATTTCTCCTCAATTTAAGATCGTATTAAAAGGGCGTTCAAGTCAAGTTTTTCGCTTTTGACTAATATGTTGGAATATGCCTATAATGCATTCTCACTAAATTTGAAGTTTCTACGTCTTCCCATTTTCAAGATATTGCAGTTCAAAACGAGCCGTTTTCCTCTTACTTTAGTGTAGCCATTTTATCAGTATTGTGACAGAAGATTAACTATGGGAAAACTGGCGTACATTTATTGAAAAGCAGTTAATTTCACAGTTCTAAACCTGCGCTTTGTTTTACAATTCTGCCGCAAAATATTTATTGAGAATCAAAAACATGCAGTAACTATTTGAAATTTTGTTTCTAATTGGCAACCCTGCCAAAATTTTTTACGGGAGAAATACCTTTTTGAAGAGAAATCTAATCTGCTAACTTTCACGAACGGAAGGTTGTAGAAAGCTCAAATTTTGTGAAGTTGGTCATCAGATCTGTCAAAATTTTTTGAGAAAAAATCGAGGAAAAAATTTTTGACCTTAATGCCCTTTCAAAGCAAAAATAACTGGAAATAATTTTAAACTTTGGGCAAACTCGTTGAAAACAGCCTTTAATGATAAAAGTCATAGAATTCGCTCAGCGATTCGGAGCACCGCCACCAGACTTCATCTTTAATGTACGCGAGTTTTTTTGGCCTTTTTACCACAACACACAATTGGAGTTTTGTAAATTACAGTAGAAAGATCAGCACTCAAACTGTAAAGTATTGCATGGGGGGGACGTTTTCGCAGCTGGATCCAGAACTGAAATGATAAGATTTCAGGGCGAAAAAAACAACAAAATATTCACGCTCAGAATGAGTGATGACCAAAAACAGATCTTTTCAGCCATATTTACGTCCAAATTGTATGTAAAGCAAGCCAAAGAAAGAAAACAACCAGGACGCTTTCTGTGGGGTGACGCGTCTCTCGAGTTTCTTTTACAATTAGAGTAGGCCTACTGCATGAGAAAAGCTGTAGTCAACGTTTTGTGAGTAATCGATCAGTCAACAAATCGTTTATCAATAAATTTACATTGCACAACTTTTTTGCTACATCTATTGGGTTCGTCGTGCTTTACATCAGTTACATCGCATTAGAGTGGCTCGAAAAAATTGTACCCCGTTCTCTACTCCTACCGCTGCCTTACAGCAGTAGTACCATGGTATTATACCTTCATAAAGATAGCGGAAAGCATTGTACTCCGCCACTCAAAGTGGAACCCGCGTAAAAATCGGATAGTCGCTTGGTGCCTATACTATTTTCCAAACCTTTGAAACGAAAACGAAGATAATTTTTTTTTGCCGAACAGCTATTTTTCATTGCGGAATTGGAATGGAGACGAAAAATAATTTAAGGTCATTTAGACCTGTTTTTCCCCCGGCATTTCGGTGAAGACCAAACCGGTTGGAATAATTATAAAACCGTTTGGAATATTGAGAGCAAGTGTATCGCTAGTTTTTGTGGAAAAGCAAAAAATATATTTCCATTTATCTGCAGAATTTCTTTAATGCTTTTAATCTACATTCGTGCAGTAAAAAACATATAGCATACTTATTTCAGTCGGTTTCTAGAGTAATCGATAACAAAAGCGCGATAATAAAACAGTACACAAGAATTGCTTTGATCAGAGTTTTCATTTCTTGGAAGTTTTCGTCTGACACTTGTCAAGAAAAAACCGTTAGAATGGAGAGCGCAGAAAAAAGAACTAATATTTATAGGACGTCGAGCAGTGGTTGGCTGGAAAAAGACCAATGAGAGAGCGTCATTAGTGTACAATGTTTAAGCTATACAGGAATTCTTTTTGTCGGCAAAAGGCAGGGTTAGAACCAGTACTTAAATTGCATGGGGGACGCGTCTCCCCATCGAGATTCAGCATCCCCCTGTTAAAACTTAGCGACTCTCACACCAAAATAAAGATTCCTGGACATTTGGACGAAAAAGTGGTGGGTAATTGCAATCATAACATTACTCCGGCCGAAGTTAGTACCTATTTTATGTATTCTCAATTCTCATTTATGTATTTACCTTTATTTTTAGCTTTAAGTATTCTCAACGACGCTATCATATGTTACCATTTTTGAAGAAACTTCACTTTTTACCTATAAAGTATCGTATTAATTTTAAAATTGCATTGTTGGTTTTTAAGTGTTTAAAGCATTGTGCTCCTGGTTACCTTCTAGAGTTAATTGTCCTGCATAAGCCATCTGCTGCTTATGATTTTCGTAGAAACTGCGATCTGCTTTTGCTGGAAAAAACTAGCCAATTAAACTACAACAAATCTGAATCAATTTTCTCACATGCTTCAGTTGCTGTTTGGAATGATTTGCCTCTTGATATTCGGGAAAGTAGCAGCATTTCATCGTTCAAAACTAAATTGAAAACACACTATTTTAATATGGCCTTTATTGATGTGCCTGATATTGATTAGTATGCTTTTACACTGTACTATCGTCATGATTTTTTACGAAGCCCGATTTTTGCTTTTTGTATGTGTTAGTTTTTTGCTTTTTCACCTGCTTTAGTAACAAGTACCCCTTAGTCAGATGTTAACTTCTTGCTATCTTATCTCAAGGGGTTGATAAATTGCTTTATTATTATTATTATTTACGGCGAAGACCATTTCTTTCGTTTTTTGGTCAACACCAGGTTTTGGTCGCAAATTCGCAAAATTCCGGACTAGGTTTCGGCGGATTTTTTTTTTTGGTCTTCACCCAGATATGAGTGAATTCGTTTAATCGCTGTCGCACTCCGATTGCGTCTGCTATCGGCTGCGAAAGCCTCCCCCCAGGCAACATTTTACGGTTTGAATGCTGGTTAGAACGTTAAAAGTGGCTTCAGGAGCAAAGAGGAGAGCGGCCTTAGGCAACAAATGGAGATCGCAAAGTTGAGCAAAATCCTGTCCGTGCAAACTCTCAAACATAGAAAAGATTCAAGCTCAGCAAAATATAAACATTTTAGTTAAATTTGAACTCCTGATTTCTGGTTTCGTCCAACGTACGGTAGCCTTGACGGAAAGGACGGGTTTGACCCGGTGATTCGAACCACTCGCTAATTAATTGGTGTCCGCAAAGCAAAGTTTTGGAGACCGTTAAGTGCATTTCAGTAGTGCCTGCGTATTCAGCAAGAAAAAAACGTCATCGACTCAATTAAAGCTTAGGCTATTCTTTATTCGAAAACAAAACATTACATCCAATTACTTCCGACAGCGATTATTTTTAGCAGGTAACACTTATACAAATTTAACCACTTCTTCGCATACGTAGAATAAATGGATCAAAATGCATTTTTCTCTGATATGAAAATGATTGCTAGAGAAAACAAATTTACGAAAACAAATTTAATTTACAAAGGTTCTAGTCCCTCGGGCTTAGAAGAATTACAGCGTAATCCAGTGGTTCTCAACCGGGGCCACGTGACATTAAGCACGGGGCGGGGGACATTAGACAAAAAAATCTCCTTGTTTAGACTTCCATGGAAATTTTGGGAAAACTCCTCTTAAAATGAGGTGAAGACTTTTTTTTTGGTCTTCAATGGAAATTCGGGAAAAAATTCTTTCGAATTGTGGTGAAGACCCTTTTTTTTGGTGTTCAATCGGTTTGTCATTGGAACAGACAATATTTTATAGCCGCGCAAGGAGCCACTGGTGTTGAAAGTCTCTAGAAGGGGCCACAGACCATCAAAGGTTGAGAACCACTGGTGTAATTGTGTATAATTAAATATGTGGCAATATCCAGACCCAGCATGAATTCCCCATTTGAAACCCAACACAAAGAAATACAAGAGTTTCAAAGCAAAATAGAGCACAGAATAGCCAAAAACGACCAGAACTCAAGCGATTCGCCGCTATGTGGTAGAATCTTGCACAATGTGGTAGAATAAGCAACTACACTTCATTAAATTCGCTTCACCAGCAGATCGAGGTCCACAATCAATGCAAATCATTCGGCTAAGGAAAAACATACACCGCGGTCCGCCATTTTAATTGGATATTCGTTCAGCGTTCGTTACCTGCACACACGAAAAGTTTGAGCCAACGATAACCTGATATTGCAGAGTAAATTTGCACTAACAGCATCTCTTGCATACCGCCGTGAGTAGCCTATATCAAATACACGTTATACCAGTACTACAACAATTGACATAATAAAACAAAATTTTACTGTGTTTTAATTATCTCGGCATGCATTTTTTCAATGTTTTTTTTTATTTTTTATTATGTCAATTGTGAATTGGGGCAAATAAATTTCTTTCTTTTTTTCTAACCATTAGTATTAAACTAAATAATTATAAATTAGTACCGGTACATTTCTTGCAGTCAATAAGTCACGTATACACTGGATTATTATTTTTTAATTGATAATACGACTGAACTTTTTTTGACTCTAACAAAATTACTGTAGGTCCTTTATTTACCTTGTTTTCTGTTATCCGTCCAGCACCTAATAAGTTGCATTTGCAGTTGGCACACAATACTATTCTTTTTTGCTTCTAATTCATTAATGAAACACTTCATATTAAGTGTCCATTTGTTTTCCAATTTCTTTCTTCAAAATAAAATGCACCATTCTAAAAAGAATATTTTTGCATTACACGACGTTTTCATTCACAAAAACCTCTGATTTCCACAAACACCCAATAACGCAATTTATCAGGCAGGAAAACACTAATAAAAAGGCTAACAAAAACTTAAGGTTTTTAAAAAATTACTCAGCAGTCAAGGAAATAAAAAGATTTTTTTACCTGAAAATATTAAACAAAAAAAAGGCCAATTAAACGCAGTAACGATATTAACAGAATTATAGCGTAAAGATAGCTGCAAAGTGACTTCTAATCGCTAGTTCAAGGCTTTATTTTTATTTTCTACAGCCTCCAGCTGCTGTTTGGTGGATAACAAAGTCACAGCCTGACCATTAAGGGGGCAACTCACCATTTGATTCGAGAAAATTCGTAAAATTTAAAAAAAATTTTTTTTTGCAGAAAATGATAAAGTAGTCTTCATAGAACCTCTATCAAGCAAAATATTCATTAAAACTTATGTTAGTAGGCTACATTCTCTTCTTTCGTTCTACTGTGTCAGCAGTAATTGCAAAATTATCTCACAAATAAATGATTTACTCAGAATCGCTACACACACTTCTATCGCTACAATAATGTACTTCCTTTCTACCTTTTTAAAAATTATCTTGCCAAACGGAATATTTACAGTTCAATTTCCGTTATTGGCTCGAAATTTGCTAGAGTTTGTTGGAAAAAAGCTGGTGTTTTAGCAGTTAGTGAGCAGGTAAGAAAGTGTGTATGGTGGAAGAGTTGTTAGTCTTTGGCAACTGCCTAAATATATTAATGCAAAGTACTAAGCAATGAGGCCTCTGTAAAAAAGCAAAAGAACTAAACATTGCTTGCCTATAGAATGTATAGGCCTATAACATAAGCAGTGGTGGGCCACATTGGAAAGTTGATGCTTTGCGCCGGATTTATCCGGCGCGAAAATTTTGAAAAATCTTACATTTTTTGGCGCAGAAATCACTAAATTTTGAGTGGCGTGGCGTCTAAATGATACATTTTTACAAAATGTTTGGCAAGAATTTTGGAGTTTTTTTACTGATTTATTGAATTGATGAGGCAATCGCTTGAATTTCATTGAGTTTGCGCCAAAATTTTTTGGGTTACTGCCACATCATTCATGTAAGTCGATTTTTGAAAGAATTAATAGCAAAATGAAAAAAATATTATATACGTTCACTTTTTCATTGTTTTATCATAAACTTTCGGAAGTTTACACCAAAAATTTTTGTCTTGATGCCATGTGCGAAAAACATTAAGTATTACAAAATTAATTGCAAAATAATTAAACTTAAACAAAAATCTTTGCACAGATATTTTCCACATTTCATGTTTTGCCCCAAGGCATTTGACATTGACGCCAAGTAATTTAATCAAATGTGTGGTTTTAAGTTATATTTAAGAATCATCAATTAGTATAAAAATAAAAGAATATTCAAAAACAATATTTTAGGACAGGTTTGTCATTGTGCGCCAAGCATATCCATTTTTTTGCCATGTTAAAACTAATAACAATCAACCAGTTCATTATAGAAAAAAAAGCAAAGTCCAAAAATCGATAATTTTGTATGAATAGTATTTAGCCTTTGAAATTTTGCACCAAAATTTTCTACCCACGCAATTTAGTTCAATCATAATACGTTAATTTTTCTACCTTATGATCATAAAGCAGTATAGGCTACGACAAAAAGTATTGCAATAAAAACAATAATTGTGGACAGTTTTGATATTTTGTGCCAAAAAATTTCACTTTAATGCCAAGTTTTTTAAATAAAGCAAATTGTTGGTTCATGTTGTAAACACGTAACAGTATGTGACAAAAAAGATAATATAAAATGAAAACGATAATTTTGAACATATTTAGCTTACATTTGGTATTTTACGCCTAGAAATTTTTCCTTAACGCGACGCCAATTCATCACATTAAAGTGTTATTTTCATGTTGAAACAGAAAAAAAAAAAAAAACTAACAGCAAAAGAAACCAAAATAAAAATAAAAAGGATAATTAGATTTGATTTTTTGCGCCAAAGTTTTTTTATCTCGACGCCACGCCATTTAATTTAATCATACTATGTTGTTTTATGTTATGACCATAAAGCAGTACAAAAAAATAGATAATGAAAACAATAATTTTGAACAGTATTGATATTTTGCTTCTAAACTTCAACTTTGACGCCAAGAATATAAATAAATCAAGGTTGTACTGTTGTCTCATGTAGTATAACCATAAAGCAGTTGGTCTACGTGAAAAAAATGTAGCAAAAAGATATCAAATAAAAATTAAAAACGATAATTTTATTCAGATTTATTCTACATTTGGTGTTTTGTGTCAAAATTTTTCACGTAAACATTATGTCTTTTAATTGAAGCAAATGTGGTTTTCCACATTGTAATAAAAAAGCAGCAAAAAAATAGAAATAGAATAACAATCGAAAAGCACTAATTTTAAACACAATTTGATATTTACACCAAGAATTTCCACCTTAACGCCACGCCAATTAATTAAATTTAGGTGTTGTTTTATGTTTAGACTTGTAACAATAAAGCAGCACGTTATAGCAAAAGAAAGCAAAATAAAAATTAAAACCAATAATTTTGTACATTTTTAATGTAGTTTTGATATTTATGCCAAGACTTTCTATCAAAATATTCAAATCAAAAAATTTGCGCCAATAGTCAAAACGCTACGCCACTGGATCGTTGTCAGTCAAAGTTTTGTTTTGTAGTACCAACATTAAGCAGTCTGACATTGAATGCGAAATAATTTAATCTGAAGGTAAATTTTGTGCTAATATATTCTGCATTTGATGTTTTGGGCCAGCTTTTAATCATGATACTTTGACGCTAATTGATAAATCAAGGGTATTATTTAAAGCTAAAATAACCATAAAGCAGAACGTGACAAAAACAAAACAAAAATAGCAAAGAACAGAAGAAAAATTGAAAACAATAATTTTGAAAAAATTTAGTTCAAATTTGGTATTTTGCGCCACGAATTTCCATCTTGACACCACAAATATTAATCAAGTTAGTGCTATTTTCATGTTGAAACTAAAAAATTATGAAGTAGTTCGATAAGGAAAAAGAAAGCAAAATAAGATTTAAAACAATAATTTTGTACCAATTTAAATTGGAATTGATTTTTGCGCCAAAGGTTTCCTCGTTGACGCCACGCCATTCAATTTAATAACAAGTATGTTGCTTTATGCTATGACCAAAAAGCAGTACAAAAATAAAGGTAATGAAAACAATCATTTTGAACTGAATTATTATTATTACCGATTTATTTCAGATACTCACTACAAGCAGAAACCCGATCCATACGAGAAAAAATTATAGTCTTCATTAGAGAAACAAAACAAAACAAAAAAGAAGCACAAACACATGTCAAGGCATGACAGCAGCACTTCGATTGGAATCAGCATAAGCAAACAAAAGATCGCAATATTTCGCAAAGTATTGGGATTGGTAGAAACATCCAGAAGACATTAAAGATGCAATTAGATTGTTAGTAGATTTGAGACAACGTGAAATGAACAAAAAGATGGATTTATGTAGTAGCAAATTTAATGTACTCGAAATGAATTGTTTTGCGCCAAGCGTTTTTGTTTTGACCCCACGCCATTTAATCAAATTAAAGTTTTATTTCATATTTCTTCGCAATTATAAAGTACAGTAGAACCTCACCTAACGGACACCTCAATACAGTGGACACCTCATGATAATGGACAATTTCTTCATGTACGGAATTCCCCCAAGCCAGTAACATGTATTCTTAACCCAATACTATGGACACCTCATTATTCAAGACAACGGACAGCTGATTTGCAAAAATGAGCGTCACAACCTCACCTATTATGGACAGTGTTGGTAACAAAATGCAGTCATTTCAAAGGTTGTTTGCGGTGATAACTCAATAAACATTAACAATTACTTGTATTACATAATTGTTCGACGATTGTTAACTAAACAATGCCAAATTTAATCAAACTTAAACCTTTTTATTTAAAAGGCTGTAAGGTAAATCAGCTAGTAAAATAATTTGAGCTGCTCAAGTGAGAAATCCCCTTGTTTTAAAAATACGCGAGGTCACGAAATACACTGCAGAAAGAGAGAGAGAAAATAGATGGCACTGAGCAAAAGCAGACAAACAAGACGTGAACTTTTACTAGAAGCAGGGGTGCCAATAATTTGACTGTATCCACCCCATTAGTTTGAGTATGATCTACATCTGCATCCCCCAATAATTTGACTCTAGTGTGCACCTGAGCGTAGGACGTCCACTTGAATTCGGGGAAAAAAGTGTTCCACTTTTGGTGAAGACCTTTTTTTTGGTCCTCACCTGAATTTGGGGAAAAAGTGTTCCCTTTTTAGTGAAGAACTTTTTTTTTGGTCTTCGCTTAATTTGCTCACCTGAACAAAATTGTGGTCGAGGTTCATTTCCTCAATGTTGAAAATAGGACAAAATTTGGGTAAAATTGCAAATTATCCCCCCCCCAATGCTCAACAAAGATCGGCACCCCTAACTAGAAGACAAGTGTAGGCTGACAAGAGAGAAAGAGAGTGGTGGAAAATCTTGCAGAGAACTAGCTGTAATCTTCAGCATTGGAAAGTCTCAAGTGTCGCAGATTATGACAAGAAAGGCAGAGTACCTAGAGGCGTATGAGGAAAATGCCCCTGCTGATAGAAAGCGAGTCAAGATTTCTCAGTCCCTGGGAATGCAAGATGCGGATAACCTTACGTTTAAGTGGTTTCAACAAGCTCGGAGGAACAAAATTCCAGTGTCTAGACCATAGAGTAATGTCTAGCTATAGAGTAATTGGAAGGACCGACGCTCGCGTCGCGTGTTCCTCTGCTTTTACTCGGCCATTTTCCAACTAACGAGTGCGAAATTTCAGACTTTTGCTTATGACTCGAGAACGGTTTGGTCTAGCAACTTAAAATTTGGACAGCAGTTTGAGATTAATGAGTTGTATGTTTGTACCAAATTTCAAGGCAATAGATTGCGTGACTTCGGTTTTAGAACCCGAAAACCGCCCCGCAAATTTGGCGTAGAAAGCGGTCTCAGTTAAAAAGGGCTTAAGTACGGCAAAAAATATTTCATAGGGTTGTATGTCTCAAGATACCCTTTCATCCCAACTAACCCACTTTTGGCCGCGATGAGGTTTTTTTTTTTTTTTACCTTTTTTTTCCTTTTATTTCTTCCTAATTTTTGTACGCTCTTCTTCTCCTAAACCACATCACATCGAAATCTAATTTTTGTGCAAAGTTGTTGAGCTGCAAACGCAATTTTTTCTCCCGAAGTTTTTTGGGGCAACTCCACCGGGAACTCCCCCAAAATGGGGCCCCAAAAAAATTAATTTTTTGAACGGCTCAAGCTAGGCTGCTAGTTCTTTTTGATATCAGTAGATATTTAACAGACAAATATTTTGACATAGTTTGGGGGTGCCACCCCCCCGGAACCCCCCCAAATGGACCCCCCAAAAATTAATTTTTTGAACGGCTCAAGGTAGAGTTCTACTTTTTTTTGATATCAGTAGATATTTAACAGACAAATATTTTGACATAGTTTGGGGTGCCACCCCCCTCTCCCAGGGGACCCCCCAAATGGACCCCCCAAAAATCAATTTTTTGAACGGCTTAACTTAGAGTGCCAGTGTTTTATGATATCAGGAGATATTTAACAAACAAAAATTTTGACATAGTTTGGGGGTGCCACCCCCCCGGGGACCCCCCAAAAATCAACTTTTTGAACAGCTCAACTTGGGTGCCTGTCTGTTTTGATATCAGCAGATATTTAACAAACAAATATTTGGACATAGTTCTGGGGTGCCACCCCCCAGGGACCCCCAAAGATCAATTTTTGAGCGGCTCAAGCTAGGGTGCTAGTGTTTTATGATATCAGGAGATATTTAACTGACAAATATTTTGACTCTACTTTTCTGGAGGTTCCATAATCAGATATTTTTGAATAATTGCTGATTTTACGGTAGACAAAAAGTACTTTTCAGCGTCACAGCATTAGCTATGCGTCGGTCGTTCACTGGGTTTGCTGGCAAACTCCCATCTAGTTTACTCTATTGGTAAGTGAGCTCAAAGTAAAGTTAGAGGATATCGTACTGTATAACTACGACTCCCAAGGAATGTCTTTTTCACTACCGAACTATTGTACAAAGTCCATTGGTGTCCATTACAGACTGATTTTCAATACAACGGACACCTCAGAATTACGGCCAGCTGAGCTAAGTCCCAAGAGTGTCCGTAATAGTGAGGTTTTACTGTAATTACAAATATTATAATAAAAAAAAGCAAAATATAACGAATAAATTAATTGATTTTGTGCAAATTTAGTTCAGATTAGATATTTGGCGCCTATATTTTCCTCCATGACGTCGCGTAATTAAATCAAATATGTTGTTTCATGCTATCAATTACCAAAAAGCTGTAGATATCAAAAAACAATAGCTAAACAAAAATTTAAAAATACTAATTTTGTGCAAATTTAATGTAAATATAATACTTTACACAAAGAACATTTGTCTTGACGCCACACCTTAAGTTTACTGGTACACTGAAGCGAATGGCCATTGGCCAGTTTCTTGAGCGAGATTTTTTTGCGGGAAGGTGTGTACAGAATGTAAGGCCTGCCGAAATGAGTCCGGTCGACTCGTTTCACGTTTTGCGTAATATAACCTCTCATTTCTTGTGTATACAGGCAAAAAATGTCATTTTTTTTTATTCTGTAGGTGTAACATATCTTATGTGTAGTACATTACGATGATTACAACTTTGCGATTTTCCAGTGGAATAGTAAATTAACAGCAAAGTGTGTGATACGCCGCAGTGGTTCTCAACCTTTTTACAAAGCGATCCAAATTTATTGAAAAAATCAATTTGCAAAATTTTGCGACCCGTGTACATTCTTACGCATACTTGAATTAAAAGCTATGTAGAAAATTTTTTTATGATGACAGAATTGTGTTGAAAATAGTACATCAGACAACTTGTCACTGAACAACCGCAAGTCAGCTTCAACTTCCAACCGATTTCGATTCTTAGTTATGAATATACTGATAGCACTAAATCCAGCCTCACAAAGCCAAGGTGTTGCAAATGGAATCAGTTTTTTTATAACGAACTTTGAAACTGTTGGATGCGTTTTGTACATGGAAGACCAAAAGTGGATATTTGCAAAATCGCTTCGCCGCCTTTTCGCTCCTAGCACTCGAGTAGGAGCGAAATCGTTTCTATATTTGGTGTCTGTTGCTTCACTTCTATATTTGGTGAAATAGGATTAGGAGCGAAACCGTTTACTACCTACTTCGTAGCGATTTACCACTTTGCGGTCTCCAGAATTAAGCTCAAAACTTGGAAGTTTTTGTTTACAAAAATCCAACAAGGGTTACTACTATGAAAGGGCGTTGCGTTTATTTTATTATTTCTTTCTACAAGTGTCACTCTTTGTAGATGTTTACAAAAAAACTAAATAAATAAACAAGCAACCCAAAAGAATTTTTAGGCGTCCCAACTTTGGGTCGCGACCCGTAAATTGAGAACTACTGTGATACGGTATAAATTGGGGGACTTGCATATTATTACATTGTTCTATAAGTTTCTTCCATATCCTTTCTACATTTCCAACAATGGAAAATCAGCCAAGTAAAATAAATCATTTATTTAACATTTCCTCAAAAACTGCTTCAGGACATGGGAAACCACTCCATATGGTTCACTTTGAAAACATCGCTAATAACATCAACTGACCTAAAAGTGAACCTTGCTCTGTGAATTTTTAAAGAAAAGTGTGATATGATTTTCCGCTAACTTCAACATGCACAGTTGGATTCCAATTTTCTCATTTCACTTGTCTTGATGATTGATAGTTTCAGCGATCTAAGATTTGCCATTGCTCTATTACATTCTAAATTATCTGAAACAGTCTCCGTGTTGGTCGTCACGTACGTTAAGAAGTGTAACAGCAGAATTAGATTTGATATTTAGCTCAGTAATAAATAACTTATTGCAAAAGCATTACTAGCGAAAAAAACAAATAAACATTGAGCAAAGTAGTCGGAAATAGAAAATCTTTATAATAGCTTCAAACGCTCAGTTATACTTCCGTGTACTTGTGAGTATTGCGCTTAGTTTATTATGGCAAGCATTATTCATTAAAAAGTTTGATTTTATATTGTTGCCTCTAAAATTGTTTACTCAAAAATTAACTCAAACTTAAACTCTGACTTAAATCTTTTTTATTTTTTATGTTGTAGGGCAGTGGTTCCCAACCAGGGGCCCACGTACCCTTAAGGGGTCCTTAGAAAGCTTGCCGGGGGGGGGGGGGGGGGGGGTCCGCGAGTGCATTGAATTCGACAAAATTAATCAACATGTTTTTTGCTGATTGTGACGTAATCCAAACTTAAGAGATTGAAATCACACGTTCAACCCTTTATGATGTCACAGTTTCTCCCAGTTCTATGCCAAGCATTAGTTACTAATAGTAGTAGATCAGCATTAGCAGTTAAGTGTTTTGGTGCATAAAAGACAATTGCAGGCTTCTCATAAAAATGCACCAGGGCACCTGTATTCGTTTAAAGTTACCATACTTTTCTGATTGTTTGTAAATGTAAAACGTTACGCTGAGCATTTTGTAATTTAATTACGCTCACCATATTGCATGTAAAGTTCGCAAGCGTTTGTAAAAGTAAGTGTAGTTTACCAAATTATTTGTTTAAGATTGGTCATAAAAATGTAGGGGTCCGTAAGCTTGATAATTATTTGAAAGGGGTCCATGGCTTAAAAAAGGTTGGGAACCACTGTTGTAGGGCATAGTGTTAACAGTAACGATATAATACCAACACCTACATACTGTACTGAGTACTCAAATAAAAATCCTCGAATATATAATCGATTTTTGTCCATTTTACTGAGTACTCAAAAACTTCTGATGCTGATATCATTCCAGAATTTTTTTGCGATTTTGTTTTCAGAATTTTGTATGTGTAATTGCTAAGTCAATAAAAAATAAAAAGTATAATGAAAAGAACAACCAAAATAATAACAAAATTTTTTCATAGTTACATTGCTTGCAAGCTCCACCCGGGAAAAACCTTCTACGCAAGAGTGAGCAACTCATCTTGGAATTAAAGTTGAAGTATGACTTTATAGCACCATAATATATTTTTTTTCGTCCAATCATGATATTTTGGTTTAATTTTGCGTATAGTGGGTATATTGGTTGAATAAATAGTAATTTCTTTGCTCAGTCGATATGCCAACTGGTGATCAAAATTGGTGTTCACTTTCAACGCTGAGGTCAAATCAAATGCCGTATTGTCAATGTCAATAACTACTGTAGGGTGATGCAGCAACGTTTCTTCTTTAAGAAGCCGTTACTGTATTTTTGTATATACGCCATACGACAAAATGTTTGAGCGTGATAGAACTTTTGTTGAATATTGCACAGCGGATGCAACTTAATTATAGCACTTACGATTATTCATTGTCTTCAGTAAATGTTATAAGTTAATTTCTTAATAGAGGTAGAAAAAAAAGGTTACGCTTTGACTTCTTCTACAGCTATCATTTTTTGTTAAAGACAGGCATAGGCGTACTTAAAATTGTAATCCTCTTTTTTATCCTAATTTTTTTAACAACCAACAATTTCAGAAATAGCCTACTTCAAAAGCTGAAAAAGAAATTCTGGGCTATCCTTGAACAAGGGGATAACTCGATGGTGCAAAGTGTTCCATTCCTATTTAATCTATTAATGTACTCGCTTCTTATTGGAAACTTTTGCTTGTTTATTCAATCGTTTCGCTTTTTCAATTTTCGGAAAACAACAGTAATTTAAATCACTTGGAAATTGGCAACGTTACTGAGAAGGTTAAGGTGCTTGCTTTTTTTGTTTGTTTTTTTGTTTCACAAGTACGTGGCAACAAGATACGAGTTTAATTTGCATCTTGATCCGTATTTTACTTTTTTATTGCGAAGTGTCTTTGTAGTGGCTTCGAACAAGCTAAGCTGTAGCAAGCATGTTAATGAAAAAAAAACGGCCATAGAAAGCAAATTTGAGTATATCTATACCTCATGACGTTTATAATTTGGAAGATTCCATTTCACCAGCAAATTCTATTTCTTTTTTATTAATTCGGACTCAAATCTAACCCAAACTCATATTCTTGATATAAAAGTTACCTCAAATGTAACCTTAACTCAAACCCTAACTCAAACCCTAATCTTGACCCTTAAAAATAAAAAAAAATGCGCGGATGAACATTCCTCATTTTTGCTTTACTCTCTTTGACTTAAAATTTGCCTGTGGGTCACTCCCTTATAGGTTATTTTGCATGATCATGGTCCAGCAAGTCGATGTCGACTCGTATAGTGACTTCATGAACTGCAGTTTTTTCCGGGGTTTCATCCATAACCATCTCAGACTTGGTCTTCCTCTTCTTTTCTCTTAAGTAGCCAAATCTTTTTTGCATAATCTCTCCTTCCGTGGTTTGTTCTTAAAATGTGTCTGCAATACTTTGGTTTGCTTCTTTCAATGATATTGACGAGTGCCATGTGAAACTGCATCTGTTCAATTGCCCAATCGTTTGTTTTTTGACAGTACATGGATGTTTTTTCATTATAAACTTATTTGCCAGTTTAATCCTTAAATTGTGACCCATGGCTAGCATTCTCCGAAATTCTTTCTCGCATTCTGCATGGTCACAAATTATAATTGACCCCCAGTAAATTGAAGTTTCGCACAATTTTAGACATAGGGTAAGGAAGTATGTAAAAGATTGTTTATAACTGATTAACTTATGATTAAGATCCTAGCGACAATTTGACATTGTGTTCATTTTCATCATTTGCGATTGAAATACCTTTTGCATTAAGACTGTGTTTTTTTTGCGATAATCCATTACCATGTACTTGGAACCAAGCACTCAGCTAACGATTTGATACCAAAATATTCCAAAATCCAAGACTTTTTAGGGATCGGCTAGAAAGCCATTCTGAGGATCAAAAGCGAAAAAGGGGCAATACTTGGAAATACAGTACATTTTTCACAAAATCATTATTTTTTAAACTTAAGTCTCTGTCATTGCTATTTTGAACACTATGTTACAAAGCAATATTTGATATAAAGCTATTTGTTACGCTTTCTCATTGGCTTTAACGCAAGGCCAAATTTAGGATGGGTCAACCCAAAAAAATATTTTTGTAAATTTCATTTAAAACCGCCTAGCCTAGCAATTATCAAAAAAATACTATGCAGTCATGCTGGGCTGTATGCTATCAGATGCAAATAAAATATATTCAGGCATGACGTGACGATTACCGATATACAAGAGCTAGACCGTATAATCCTTATGCTATACCGATAATGGACAGTAGCATAACCGGGAGGATAAAGGGGTTTACTACCCCTACTCAAGTCATTTAGAAAATTTAACCCTAATGTGCATGTTTTTAAACATGTTTTGAACTTGATCAAGAAGTAATTTTAACTATTACTTCATTTAAATGGCTCTACAAACATGCAAAATCTCATTCAAATGACGTTGAAAGGGATATTTTTTTGCGGAAAACTCACAAAAATTGAATTACACCTTGGGGTTTCGCTCTCAGATCTCCTAGATTCCGGCGGCAGGGGTTTCCCTCCCCAGACTTCCGTAAGAGGAATCATGAAAAAACGCAGATAAATTTTAGCGTTGGGTTCAAACCCTCTCCTCTTAGTAAAATTCTGAATATGCGCCAGATAACGGATAGTTTTATCAAAATCCTTCCTTGAAATATTTGTATAGATATGGCCCTGCTTGGACGCATTATTTTCTTGTGCGTTTTTATCATCTTTTCATGAGGTAATTAGGTTATACCTGGTTATACTATTGTTTTAATTATGCGCACTTTGCGCAGATACGTAGTGCTTAATAGTTGCGTTAAAGCATAATATGCCAAAATATGTCAAGCAGATAAAACTTAGTCTTGGGTTTAAACTCCACTCGACCCAGCCCAACTTAGCAAATTTCTGGTCAGTGGCGCACCCAGGGGGGTTTCGGGGGTCGAACCCCCCTTCTTTTGGAACTCAAAAAACAACATAGTTTTGTTCATATAACGCAATTTGTAACACTTTGCCATATTTATTTTTCGCTAAATAATCACTTAAGTTGTTGTTAATCACTTAAGATGTTGTTTTAGGGCTGTAATTTGTTCCGGCAAGATATTTGCCAAGCAATTGAGATTTTTGCATCTGTTTCAACTACAATATTGCTTCTACAGTGTTTCAACTACAAGACGGATATATTGTTTAATTATGTGTAATTGTTATATCCATTGAATAGAGGATAATACCTCAATCACAAACTTCTGAGCAGAACGGAGCTTGACACTAAAAAGAGACAGACGCCATTTTGTGAAAAAAGTCGTCCTTGGGTAAAAGCACCTACTAAGCCAAATGCACTTTTGCGAAAAAAAAAGAAGCTAACAATTCTGCAGTTTGAAGACGAAAACCACATCTAAATTACATTCAAACGTCGAGATTTTTATTCTGCAAACGTATTCAGGAATTTAAAAGCAGCTTTTACTAGCGTCAGAGCAATCATTTCCAAGTGATTTTTTCTATATTTTTGCATTAACCTCATAGCATTTTAGGTAATTTTGCAGCATTATACGTCATAATAACAACCCATTGTCTATTTCATTGTAATCGACCTCTATAAATACCATCGCATTTTGGTTTTTCTTTACTTCAGCGTGGAAACGTTCAATCTAAATTAGCATTTTTTAAGACAACCCATTACTCAAAGAGTGTGGAAATTATAAATCCTACGCTAATGAAAACCATTTTAAAATTCTGTGCCACTAACAAGCTTTTTGAATTTAAAAACGTATTAATTTAAAAAATTTAAACAAATTTGCGATTTTTCAGCATTTAAACATATTTTGGACTTAACCAGTAAGTGTGCGGAGGCTGGTTGGACTGAGCAAACTAAATTCTTTCAAACTCTTCCAAATCTTAATAATTTAGCTTTTTCTAATTGCTCTGAAAACGTGCAAAACGTCATTCAAATGGCATTAAAATGGCTTTTTTTTTCTGAAAAATTGCAAGAATTGCTCAGGCCACCATAAAGGTATTGTTATCTTGCATGTAATCTTCACAACTAACAACTTTCAAAATCGTTATCACAAGGTTTTTTAAAAAGCAAATGTTGTAACGATGCAACTATTACGCAAAACCATGTTTGACTATAACTAAATTAACAACAATGCTTGTTGCTTTTTGAAAAACTCAACCCCCCCCCCCCCTTTAAAAATTTCTAAGTGCGCCCCTGTTCTTGGTTATGCACTTTTGTTGCTAAAAATATTATTAATTTAACTATTGTTAAATTTAAATAATTTGGCTTAAATTTGGTGAGAAAAGTTTGGCGTGCAATTTTGTTAATTTTTGGCGTGGCGCAAATATGAGCAGAAATTTAAATGGCGCAAAAATCCGGCGCACGAAAATCCAACTTTCCAACCTGGGTGGTGGGCAGTAACTAGTTACAATTGTAACTAGTTACTGTAACTAGTTACTTTTTTAGTAACTGTAACTTCGTTACTTTTTTTCAGATGTAACGATATTTGTAACTAGTTACTAGTTTAGAACCCTAAAAAAAGTTACAGTTACTTTTTGTACTACATTTTTTGAAGCAAATTACAGATTTTTTATGAATTCCATTCAAAATAATTGTATTACACTGGCAACACAGGACGCCCAGTCGCATGTCTGATCAACCATAACCTTTTATCCATATTTTCTTCACTGTGTTCACTGGACTATACATGTGGTTGCTGGTTAAAGTGAAGGCAGTGGTAGTTTTCCACCTTCGCTTTCTGGTGATTGAAACCGTTTGGGGATTCAGTGCTGAATAGGCCTACTGCACAGCTGTACGAGTACTAGCAATTATTGTTAGTTTGCAATTTCAGTGAAATGCATTTCTAATCAGTGCAACCTAGTTCAAGAGGCTGTAGCAAGAAGAATCGGAGGGGTTAGGGATTATCTCATCTGTTATGGTAAAATTGTGTTTGGGGTTCTGGATCAAGTTTCTGGGTCAACTTTAAGATTAACGTTTAAGTTTCCAGGTTTCGTATTTGGAGTTTGCAGTTAAAGTTCGGTTTTGGTTTTGTGGATTGTGGATTACAGTTTTGCAGTTTAAAATAAAAGGTTGGGATTTTGGGTAAGAGTTTAGTCTTTGAATTTTAGGAAAGGTGTCAGGCAACCTTCCAGTTGTTCTGCATTGATTTGCACCGTCCTCTTTCCTCCACTTAAACTGGTAGGTTCTGGTATCGATAACACGTTTTCAAACCAGCTTTCAGGCTTTAGAGTTTGGGTTTAAGAGTTTGATATCAGATTAAATAACCCCCATAAGTTACCCAACTGTTGTATACTGGAAGCACATTGATTACCGGTATCGTATGAGATACTTTTTGTGTTCAGGAGTCTATGTTACCTAGCTGCCTCGTACCAGTACTGATACGATGCTACATTACAGTGCCGCCTGACACCCTTCCTAAAACTCAAAGACTAAACCCTAACCCAAAATCCCAACCTTTTATTTTAAACTGCAAAACAGTAACCCACAATCCATGAAACCAAGTGCCGACAGGCCTGTTTTTAGTCCAAATTTTTAATAACTAAAAGTAACTGTAACTTGTAACTGTAACTAGTTACTTTTTCAAATTTGTAACTGTAACTTAGTTACTTTTTTTGCCAAGTAACTGTAACTTATAACTAGTTACTTTTAGAAAGTAACTTGCCCACCACTGAACATAAGCAGCTAACAGTAAGAGACTCTTCATGACATTCAGTTTTAGTTGTGGCATTCTTCACAACAATGTAGTCTAAAAATTGAAGATAAGGTGATAGTATGGGCTAGACTGATAAGCACTTCAGTAACCTAAATACGTTGTTTTATGTTTACAGCAAAACTGGTTAGGCTTTATCTTATATTGATCAATTTTATTCTTGAGCAAGTATTTTTGAATTTTTATCGGTATGGGTTCTAAAAAAAATAAAAGATATCGAAAGAAAAGGCAGTTGAAAGGAGTTGCTTTGAAAAGGGGTGAACTGAAACTAAAGAGCTGAAAAAAATACAGGAAAGTGATCAATCACTGACACTAGTAGAAGTGCCATCTTCCATTGAGTCAAATGACACCAACAATGCTAATCTGGTTAGACCTACTGATTCTCTACAAGAAAACATATCAGCATCTGAATGCAAAATTGGGACATTGGCATCATCAACTGGCAATAGTGACTCATCAAATGACTGTCAAGAAGGCTATATGCTGTTAGATCTTGAATTGTTGTGTGCATACTTAGATACTATTTGTTGTTTTGGACATAGTTGAGCCTATTTTTTCTGACTTAGCTGACTATGATCTATTGAGCAAATGCCTTCATGGCAAGACTCAAAATAATAATGAGTCAATAAATAATTTGGTGTGGCGATATTGCCCGAAGGAGGTGTATGTGTCTCGTTCAACCGTTGAAGATGCTACTAATTTTGCTGTAGCAGGTTTTAATGATGGCAATTCTGCATTTCTAAAACTTTTTAACTATCTGGGTATAAAGAATAGAAGATATACATGCAGAAGATTTCAAAGCACTGACTCGAGTCGACTTTATCATGCGAAGCGAAAGTCTGGTGAAGGTTACAAACAAGATAGAAAGAGGAGACGAGCAGTTAAAAAAGGCTTTATTGATAAAAAAGCTGAAGAAGAAGGCAATGTTTATGAAGCAGGAGCCCATTAATGGTATATACTGCAAATGCATATCCTTTTTTCAAACAAAATACTACTTGCAATTAGTATTTGAAAACTGTCTTAACTTTAAATGCGATTTTCTCATTGATGTCGTTTTCGGAAAAATGGTCAACTTCAAACAAAGTTATTGAAGCCAAATGTGGCTCAATTTGGATAATTTTTTTTTATTAAAACGATTGCATTGTTGTCTAGGGAATGTAGTCACACTTTTTTGATAAGTTGGTTAGTTATTGAATTGTATTAAATTATATCATGCAATAAAGTCGAAAATTAGTAAAAATTTGCGTTGCTACCTTTAATCAGCTATCTAGACAAGAGGAATAATGTTAGGTCTAATTCCTGACTACAATCTCTTCTGCTTGCCATTACCTTTCATATAAACCAAAAACTATGTTTCTGCACCAACTATGCGTTGAGATATTCGTGATCAAAAATTGAGGTAAATTGCGTTTTGAGGTGACCTATTTTTTGCCTAATTTGCATATTTTTGTGTTTTTTTGATTCAGTGCTGTATCATACTTCTATGAATGTAAAAGTTACTATGTGGGCCTTTTCTTGCCCAAAATAGCCTAAATGGTGAGTTGCCCCCTTAAGATTATGATTTGATACAAAAAAGAATTTATGGCCATTGTTGATTTAATTGTCCAGAACCTATTTCAATACCTGATCATGATCCAGAGTCTAGACAATAACAAACAATTTTCAATCAAATGCAAAAATGAATTTGAGCCACTTTAGTTTCCAATAAACCTTAACAACAAAGAAAGCTGACTATTTAAATGAACTTTTAAAGAACAGCCAGCCTAAATTAAAAATTTATTGCTTCTAAGAACAGACTGCAGTCTTACCTCAACAATCAATAGAAGTAGAAATAGCCTACTCATTCCATCTAGAAGCAATTACATAGTTTGCATTCAAAATATGTTATCAACTGCTTGATATTAATTGGACTGTCAAACATAAAGATAAGATTCATTTCAAATGCGCAAGAGTTAACCTAAAATATCGGTACCTAAATAAATATAATCAAACCGTTAAAGTTGGTATAGCTTTTATTACTTTAAAAAACAAAAGCCTTAAGACTATGTTAAGTTTGAGCAGCTTTTCGCTAGCGGTAATTATTATTTTGTTTTTGTAGTCCTAATTTTGCTCACAGGTATTTCAACAGTCACAGCCCACAGTATACAGTACAGCACCTTAGGCTCACCTAAATCTCAAAAGAAATCTAGCACGCTAGCACGAAGATGTTACTAGCAATAAGTTTTTTTCACTGCAAAAAAATTTTTTGGCTACCGGTATTGTCAGCTATTCATTCATTCATTTTTTACTCTTGACCACTACAATAGCAGCGAATGGATACCAACACAATAACACGTAGGGTAGGGTCAAGAAAAGAAAGTAGCAATGCAAGGTCAAAAAAAGTAAAAAGACCTACGAAGTCCGGTCGAATATAGCACCAAATTCCGCGGAAATAGTGATTCAGAAGAAAAAACACTTCAGGTTTCGGCGAAGACCTTTTCTTTTTTTTTTTTTGGTCTTCCCCTAATTTCCGGCGAAAAACACTTCAGTTTTCGGCGAAGACCTTTTTTTTTTGGTCTTGACCTAATTTTCGGCGAAGACCTTTTTTTTTGGTCTTCACCCAATTTCCGCCGAAAAAACACATCAGTTTTTAGACTCTCGGCGAAGACTTTTATCTTTTTTGGTTTTCATTCAATTTCGTAGACGAAATTATGTAATCTTCACTGAGGTTCAGTCAAGGCTGCAAAAGCGTCCTCCCATGCAAAATTTTACAATTTAAGTACTGGCTACAGCCATGTCCCTGAAAGCGATATAAATAGGCTCGGCTACCGGGACCGGCATAGGCCAACGCAATAGGCTAATTACGAACTTGAGCGGCAATTAACAATTACCACACCTCAATAGCCATTATTTTACTTCTGCTGTATAAAGTAGCTTCCAACCTACATACATTCACCTTGTTTGCTAAATCAGTAACCCTTCTGACCTTCAGATCACAAAATCTATCGCAGACACATTGCTTCAACCAGACCTGAACGAGGTTTGCATCGTTGCTAATTTGCTTGTTGCTATGACCCGTCGATATGTGTCACACCGCCTCCAGAGGGCGTAAGTGACAAGTTCTGTTTAATGTGCGCTAGCAGACTAGTATATAAAGACAATGGTGGTAGACAGGTGGTAGCTTGACTCGAAGACCAAAAGGTCCCTTCGCTGTCTCCTGGCCGAGGCAACTTGGTGAATAAAATGTAATTACATTACATTACATTGTCTCACTTTAAAAAAATTTGTAAAATGTACTTAGACCTACAGCATTCTTGGCAAAAAAAACAAAACAAACTAAGTTTGCATAATATGCGTAGGCCTATCTTCGAGAATGAAGCATGGTCGAGCGGAACTTAGCACTGATTATTGCGTTAGCAATACAGCAACCCGAGTAAAAAAAAACATAGCAATAAAAAAATAAGTAAAAAAAATATAGCAATACAGCAAAAAAAATATAGCAATACAGCAAAAAAAAAACCTCTGAAGTTGTTCCAATTTTCAAAAAAGGCGAAAGAGAGTTATGCAGTAATTATCGCCCTATTTCTATTTTAAATCCTTTTGCCAAACTTTTTGAAAAGTGTCTGCTTGATCAACTAAACAATTATTTTGTGAGCAATAATTTGATTAGTCCAAACCAGTATGGTTTTAAGAAAAATTGCTCAACAAATGAAGCTGTTTTGGATATTTACAATAAGCTACTTGACAATATGGATAAAAAGCTCATTATATGTTCTATTTTCTTAGATTTAAGAAAAGCATATGATACCATCAATCACACAATACTGATCAAGAAACTAGAAAAGTATGGAATTACCGGATTACCATTACAGTTACTAGCAAGTTACCTGACTGACCTTCAACAGTATACAATTGTAAATCAATATAAATCCAAGTCAAGAGATTTTATTTGCGGTATTCCTCAGGGATCAACTCTAGGTCCGTTGTTATTTAATATTTACATCAATGATCTACCACTTGCCTCAAATTCCACAATGCATCTTTTTGCTGATGATACAAACCTTACTCTCTCCCATTCTAATGTTTCAACACTGCAACAAAATATTAATGATGAATTAGTCAATGTAAGCAATTGGTTCAAGGTGAATAAATTATCAATTAATTTTAATAAAACTGAGTTTATGGTAGTGACAACAAAACGAAATAAACCTGAACTCAAAGTATCAATAGATAATAATCCAATCAAGCAATCACATCACATAAAGTATCTAGGTGTTCTCATAGACGACAATCTAAACTGGAAACAACAAATCAAGGAACAATGTTCAAAGGTAGCAAGGGGATCTTGGGCCCTTAATCAATTAAAACACTTTGTAGATGAGCAAACCTTAAGATCTGTTTACCACTGCCTCATATACTCTCATCTACAATACTGCATAAGTAGTTGGGGGACTGCTTCAAAATCAACATTAGCACCTCTCTTTATTCTGCAAAAAAGAAGCATCAGATTGTTAACTGGAAGTGGATATCGTGAGCATACTAATCCTTTGTTCTATCGAGCTAAATGCTTAAAACTCAAGGATATTTACTCTCTGGAAACTGCAAAGCTAATGTACAAAATTCACAATAATGTATTATCTTTTGCAAATTCAGATAAGTTTAACCTAATGAAAAACTGCTCTACACATAAGACAAGATTAAGCCACAAAAACAACTTCTTTCTTCCAAGAACTAGAACAAGATTAGGGCAAAAGTCTCTATCATTCGCAGGAATTAAAATTTGGAATGAAATTCCAAGCAGTATGAAAGAAGTTTCATTCTACAGATTTAAAAAAGGTGTTAAAGCTCATTTTTTATCAAACTATGAAACCGATAAAAGCTAGAATAACAGCTTTCTATTAGCAATGCAGTAGTAATTACAGGAATCATAGTTGCATATTTATGCTTTAGTTCAACAATAACCTATTTTTTGCTTGAATACTAGCATGAGTTTGGTGCATTCATCTATCACACATTTATTACAATACGTCATCTCTCTTTTTGATGTCCCCATGAATTATTTGTAATTTTGCAATAACTGACTGAGGTTGATATATACTGGTATTAGAAATTGCACCAGTACTAATGACTTATTGCCAAACAATACAAAACAAAGCAAGGAGATTTTTTTTTTCACTCCAATTGCCCACTTTAAATTCTATAAAACATAAAAAACATTAGTAGGCATTTACACAGTTATGTACGCCTGATGATAACAAACAAGTTTGAAATATGCATATAGCGTACTATTGTGGTAAATTGCTAATGTGATGTCATATATGGTGTCCATGCTTAGTGATGCTAGCGCAATGCGGTTGAGCTAAGTGAAGTGCCAGTGTGATACTGGTCGAGAATCCTCTTTCTGGTGACCTTGTTGTCAGACTTAGATCAGAGTAATCTGAGAAGAGGGTACGATGGCAAGTGTAGAAATTGCCCTCGTGTGTGGTTTGAAGGTTCGGGTGAGATACCAGGATAGGCTACGTGTGAATTCAGATGCTGATGAAACACTAGCCTAATGGGAAAGCAGACATGTGAGGTAAGTGCTACCTCATAGCCGTGAAAAAAAAACATAAATAAGCATTATGAACTTTATTAATTTTATTTCTATCCAATCTGTAGTTACAGCATTTTTATTTTTTAGTATGCTTAGAGTCAGAACAATTCTAATGTTGTCTTGCATTTTCTTTACATGGTGACTGTGAGTTTTGTGTATACACTGTACAAAGTGTACATATCTTTGCAACACTTTGTTTTAATTTTGCGTAAAATTTTTTATCATAGAAAGTAGCAGACTGAGAAAATCTAGAAGCTGTTTTTTTTTTAACCTTAACTTGGTGAGGTGGCAGTAGACTTAGATGACCTTTCGGTCCTTCGCTGTCTCCTCACCAAGTGACTAAATATCGCTTTGACTCTGCAAGTTTGTGTGTTTGGTTTTAAAGGAATTGCTTATTTCGATGCTTTGGTGATATACCTAGAGGAAGTTGCAGTTTTTTCTTGTGATATGACGTCACTTGGTAAATAAATAAATATGATGATGATGATGAAGTTCAATTATGGCTGCATGCCACCTGCTTCGACACATTTGCGGGTAGCTCACTTGAACAGCGCGAGCTCACTTCCCAGGTCACCAGTGCTGTCGCCAGAGCAAATGAAGTGAGAGGGCACTAACATTTGCATACAAAAACCGATCGTCAGATCGCACGGCTACAACAATTATGCCCTATTTTAAAATAAGGCAGGCAGCGTTTCTTAGCTCGTTTCATCTGCGGCTCATAGTCGCTTGAAAAATCTATCTGCAGCAGTCAGGCAGTGAATGCTACCAGACGTGCAACCAAGATTTTGCTAAAAGTGGTAAACTAAAAGCAAACTTTTTTGGCCCGAAAACTGCCTGATTTAGCCCCTGTGCTGAACAAACTAATGTAAATCAAGCGTGCTACAGACAGGACATACTGGTAGTCACTAAATATTTAGTGACAGTAAACAGGGGTCTGGGGCGGAGCCCCAGCCGCTGGGCAATTTTTGTGATTTTGCAGCAAAAATATAGAAATTTCAACGCCATATTAATAATATTTGGCACTTTTTGAAGCCATATGAATAACTCAATTGCTAAAATTCAGAAGTATTTTCAAACAATAGATTTGCTTAGCACTTTCAACTCTCCCTCCTTACTTTAGATGAAGTCTAAAATTTGTTTAAACACTCGCATTTTAAGGTTAAATTTTGTAAGTGACTTGGCTAAGGGGGCTTAAGCCCCTTCACCCTGGTTATGCCACTGACTGCCACCTCGAAATCTTGAGTGTCCTCTAAAAATCAAAACAACTGGTCTTTGAAAAAAATCATCACGTACTGTTTTATGTCATAATTACTAACGAAGTACCAGTAACGATTCTTCAGGCTTACATCTCTCTTTTGCAACACATCCATAAAGGCGTGCTAATAAGACGGAATATTGCATCAGAATTATGTGACACAGCTGTTGGTTGCCAGCAATTTTGCAAAGAATCGAGAAAACGTCCAAAGAGAATTATGTTTGGACGTAATTATTCCTTTTTCCATCATTGTGTGCTGTCTTGTCCATGAGTGCTGTTCCAAAAACAGTATTTTGAGCATACCTAAATGGGGGGGCACAATCATCTGTTAGATAGCGACGGCACTGCCAGTCACCCTCATCTCTACGTTCTTATTAAGTTCGTTGAGTTGTAAATCCTCAGTTGAAGTTTTCGTGTGTGATTGGCATGTAAGTGTGATGTAATGAGTAGCTTTTTTCAATCATGTCTTTAAGCAAAAATTGATTTTTTGATTGCAATTATTTCGTTACAATGGTGTTTATCAACTTCGCTTTTTTGTTTCAGACGCATTTTCATTGTGAATATCTTGAAAACTACACTAGCTAGAAAGCCGGAATTTTTTGCAATAGAACCTAAAAGATCTTAATCTAATCATCATAAAAAAATTTAAATTCTTGGCGTCGTCTATATGCAGCACAGGGTAGTGCTTGTGATTGATATCTGAAACAGTGGTTAATGCGGCACGGGCGGAAAATATTTCTCAGAAAAAGAACGCAGCATTTCATGCCAAAAACTTGCAAAGAGCGTCTGAGTATCGAACAAATCTGCGTGAAATTAAACAGGTTTAATTGTGGTTAATGATGTGCATACGATTAAACACAGTGTTAATTGTGATGATTACTAAAACCAGTATACTAAACATAAAAATAGAAAATAATGCTATAACACACGCAAAACAAACAAAATACTTGGGAGTAATAATGGATGAAGACTTAACTTGGGCCCCTCATATTCAAAACCAATGCACAATGATTGTGAGGGGAAATTGGGTCTTCACTACCGTGAGCAAGTATGTTAATTTATCAACTTTAAAATGTGCTTACTGTGGCTTGGTGTATTCCGTTCTTCAATACTGTGCCTCTGTATTGGTTCAAGCTCCCAAATCTATCCTAAAACCAATTCAAATCCTTCAAAATAGAGCAGTGAAAATCATCTCCAAAACTTACCATTGCCAGTCTTTCTTATCCCCATACTTTCGTCCAAAACTTCTAAGGTTTGATGATTTTGTCCAACTTCAAATTGCAAAGCTTATGCACTCTATCCATTACAAAATTTTGCCAGAATTTTATTGTAATTTTACCAAGGTGAAGAATACCCATCAGCATAGCTCTAGATTTGCAGCAAGTTCTAATTACAACCAAATTAAACATAGAACTGAAAAAGCCAAATGAACTCTGGGATTTATTAGACCAACGATATGGCATGAGATTTCGAGTGATAAATCATTTCCACCAGGTGGCTTCAAAACCAAGCACAAAAATAGCTTACTTCAAAAATGTAATTAGCTAAATTTAAATTTGAATGTACTGAGGTGGAGTAAAGCTTCAACCAAGTTGTAAATAATTGCTAAAAATTTCTTTTTTAATTTTTGGGTTGAACTTTGCAAAGAACAGAGACTGCATGCTTGATGGCAAAGCGGTGCCTTGCAATAACATCATGTTTATTATCTTCTTTCTCTCTTTTTTTTGTGTGTGTGTATATTTATTTATTGCTTTATTATCGTGTATGGGTGCTTATTGCTTCAGTTTTTTAACACATTCAGTTCAATTATATTGCATGTATATATATATATATAGGGCTATAGTGTGATTGTATGTGATGTCTTGGTGGCGATTGCCTTAGATGACTGCCAGGTCTTTTGCATCGTCTCCAGCTAAATGTAATTCTAACCTGTGATATTTTTATGATTAACAAATAAAACAACTGAACTGAACTTAGGCGTAATACAGTGAGTATAATAAAAAATTTAATTTGATTACTTCCATAAAAGGTGCAATGCTTTGAAAAACAGGATTCGAGTAGGCCAATCTGGTAAACATCTTTCACCAACACTCAGCCAAGAAATGAGACCCAATCCCTGATCCCATCCCTTCATTAACTGATTTACAACTTAAAAGCTTGTAAAGTTGGTGAAGGGTGATTAAGAGATTGAAAAAAAAGCTAGGCTACACTAATTAATTATCGAGCTGTTGTGTTAATTTGACGGAGGATTTTAGATAACATGCACATTCCTGGATGCGTTTTGATAGTAAAGTCATAAAACTTTTATCTAGACTGTGATTCAAAAGTATTGTGCAAAAATCTAGAACATGCATATTTGGAAAACAGTAATTTCCTGATTCATAAAGCCTCTTTGTCTGAGCTGATGGGCAGCATCACTGGGTATGCTGAAAGACAGAAAGAATCTCTGCATTCAAATAAAATATGGATGGCACATGATTTGATCACTTTTTTCACAACCAAATTTAAAGGTGTAATGTAAACATCAGGAAATTTATCGAATAAAAGGAGTTCAGCTGATTATTTGGATAAAAAACCTTGAGCAGATATGTGAGTGAAGAACTACCTCACTGTTGTGAAAAATTTAAGTTTTAAAATCTTCTATGTAACTTTTGAAATAGTCAGTGGTTGATATTGTTACTGTAACTTTACTGTGTTACTGTAACTTTTGAAAGAAATAATTTTTCACAAGATAATCATAATAAAAATAATGCACTCTGCTTTAAAAAAGTTGACAAAATTATGGCAATATGGCAGTTAATATACTTTAAAAGTATCACAGTGGATTGCCACTGTTTTAAAACATTAAAAATTAATAGATAACACTGGGCAACAGAAAAATTTAGGCATGTAAGGTAAAAGCAGATTATGGGTACTTTGCAAGCGCTAAGCCCAAAAATATGTCAGTTTTGCCAAATTGACTCTAGTTTTTGAGCTATTTTATGATTTTAAGTGTTTTTCCCCCAAAATTAGATTTTTGCTACTAGAGGGCACTGTATAGCTGACATGCTTCTGTGAGTAATTTTAAAAAATGCCACTTTTCATTCTGCATCACTTAAAAAAAAACTTGGTGCATTAGAGTGATTGGGGCCTGAGTAATTAGCATTTTATGATTTTTGGGGCAAAATTCCGCCACCAAGTGGTGAAAACATAATTTGCATTATCTCAAGAAATATGTGACCGATTTGAACAAAATTTGTGTCCAATTCTATGTTTTCGTGGCTGAGGAATTTGTTTCCGCTCTTAGTTTGATAGATTTTTGAGGCCAGTGGACGTTACTTGCACTTTTATGTTCATTTGAAGCTACTTGACAAGCGCAGTGATGATGCCTACAACCATATGTTGTTTTGCAGCATCATGAGAGTGGTTACATTGTCTATTGGAAAAGCTCAAAAGTATTACTTAGAAACTCTTGTGCCACTGAGACATACGAGCACCAGGCAGCCCTTTCAACTGATATCATGTGCGAAGTGAAGGCTTGGTCATACACACATAAGAAACATACAACAATATAATACTGAATATACAACAAATAATTTTGTCCATCACTTGCACAACATGGCCTCTGCTACAAATAAAACAACAGGATTGTGATTGTATGTTAGTAGACAAAAGCACTACTGAGCATGAGGCCTTAAATCCAGTTTAATTCATTTGAAGAAAAGTTCTCTTGTATGATTTTTGTCTATAGCTTTGTTCAGTACAATCACGGATCAATGTCCAACAATAGTCTGACATCATGTGGGCGTCCCACCTGGCGTGGTATCTTTCTTCCATCATCTTAATATCTTGGTGGAACCTTTCCCCTTGTTTCTCGCTCACATTATCAAGATTTTCTGGGAAATAGTCTAAATGGCTAAATAGATAATGAAGTTTGATGCTCATCCTTAAACCAAGAGCTTAAAAGTTTCTTAGCGTCACATCCACTACATACCGGTAGTTGCTTGCCTTTGTGTTACCTAAAAACTCTCATACCACTGAGTCATTCGAGCACCGAGCAGCACTTTCAACTGCTGTCATGTGAGAAGTGAAGGATTGGTCTTGGATCAATTTGTGAATTTGTGGTCCATTAAAAATTCCTGCTTTCATTTTTTCCATGCTAAGACCAGGAAACTTTTTGACAATATAATTAAAACAATCACCATGTTTATCCAGAGCCTTCACGAATTGTTTCATCAGACCCAACTTTATGTGCAGTGGAGGTAAGATAATGCGGTCTCGACTAACCAGCGGCTCATTTATGATATTTTTATCACCCACAGCAAGATCTTCTCGCGACGGCCAATCCTTCTTTACCCAATGCTGAGTACTTGCTCGACTGTCGCAGTAACAGAGAAAACAAGGATACTTGGTGTACCCTCCTTGCTGTCCCAACAAAAAATTAACCATCTTAAAGTTTTGCATCCCCACATATGGCCCAGTTATGCTCACTGTAGCCCAATTTGTTCAAAACCATATTCACATTCAGATAGTGTTCTTTTCTTTGACAACCACTGAGTGTCCGATCGGAACGCATGCAAACTTGTTACCTTTTTGAAGTAACACACATTTTAAACTGAGTTTGGAGCTGTCAATGAACAATCTCCATTCATCTGAATTGTATTTTGAAAGACCCATTTCTGCAAGAAGGCCTGGGATGTTGTTACAAAATACAAAGTCATCTTCCACAGTAAAAAAACAAAGCAGAAGATCACCCCTGTTGCAATAGAACGTAATTTTAGTCCCTGAATTCAGTACACCATGTTCACCAAGACAAGATGCTAAAAGTTTAGGCGACTCTTTGGAAAGATTAAGATCACGCATCAGGTCATTCAGTTGGCCTTGACTAAAAGATTTAGGGTTTGTGCTAAGTGAAGATGCTTCAGCAGCCATGCTGGCTGAGCTATAGTTACTATAGCTGCTATTACTATCTTTCATTGCTTCCAGCAGTGTTTCATCTGCAGTGAGATCAGGTAAGAACGTGAAAACAGGAACTGGAACTTCAGTGCAATGTGGTTCTGGTTGTTTGCAGATTCTATATCAGGATATACCAATCTATCTTGTGCTGATACCATCCAGTCATATCTACCATGCAAAAACAACAATCTTCGTAGTGATTTTTAGGTTCCCACCATACCATAGGAACCCTGAACCGCATTGAAGTAGCTTTACCTTGGGTCCAATAGCGCAGCGTTTCTGTACATTGCTTGCAGACCTTATGAAGTGCCCAAGACTTGTCCTGGTCCCCTAACTTTATGCCGAAGTAGGCCTTATAAGCCTTTTTGGTGAAATCTCTCACATTGAAGCATTACTTTGCCAGCATATATTCCCCACAAATGTCGCGTGGTGGTTTCGACATTGCCTTCATTTGGAACTCATTTCTACTGCTTTCTCACTGACAAAATCTGTTCTCTTATTAAAAATACTTAAGCTAAATTGAAGGGCTTGGCACATAACTATGTTAACTCAGTTTTTTATGATTTTGAGTTAAATACACATGGGTGAGTTTTTACTCAAGATCTATTTTTTGCGCTTGGTTTTATTTAGCTAGCATGCACAGTTTTTGAGATAGGTAATGCATAACTATGTTAACTCACGTAGAAATTCCTTTTTTGCATGCAAGACAATGCTAACTCAATGAGTTAACGTAGTCTGGCAGGAAAAGGTGGAGTTAACACAGTTTTGCACAAAATTATTTGCGACTTTGCAAAATAAATGCCAGTTAACATTTTAATTTACCGGCACAGTAACAGTTTATTCTTGTTCTGAATGGTACGTGAAAATTAGAGTGGGCATTCCACAATGTTAAACAAAAAGTATCGACTGAGATGCAGTAGTAAGTAATTCTGCAACAGCAATAATGATGCAATATTGACCTTACTTTTTGTTGGCAGAGCCCCCACAGCACTCCAAAGCCAATTCATTGCCAGCAACAACTTGATTGTCAGCTGCAGCACATAATGCTTTGAAAATAGGACCCAGCAATGTCTATCTTGACTTCCAGCAGTATTAATCACTTACTCAATATAAGTATTGTCAGCTGCCGCATACAATGCTTTCAAATTTAGTACCAACTTTCGACTAATTTGACCTCCAACAGCAAAATTAATTACTTACTCCGAAAAGAAAACGGTCTCATCAACAAACCTTTTTCCACGGCCCATTCATGCAAAAAAAGTACAGGATATTAAAAAACAAACTCAATTTATTCCAGGATCTCATCGCCATTTTTATGAAACTTTATTGGAAAAAAGTGGTGCAGATTCCAAGCCGGAAAATTATTGATTCAAACTGTTTGTGTTTGGCAGTATTTGTTATCATAAATAAACCGAAAATAACAAGTTAATGATACTTAACATGTTAACGCAGAGAGAATATTACTTTCATTAAAAAATTGTGTGCATAAGTATGTTAACTACTGGTTCCACCTGTTTGACGAACCAAAACAATGCGTTCTAATTAAATAATTCTAATTAAATCTAATTAAAAACTAATTAAATAATTATGTTGGTTGTTAGCTTAAAAAAATTTCGTGATCACATGTTTGATCATTTCACTATCAAAATTTAAAAACATTCTGATTTAATACCGCAAAAAAATAGAAAATTTTAAAGCCCAATATCTCAAAACTTCAAAAAATGAGTTAACATAGTTATGTACTTAGCCCTTCAATTATGTTGTAAAGAAAAAGTCCTTTTTAATCTGCTTGTCCAATTGACTGCAGTACAGTAACCTATTCTCCATTATATTTCTAAACTTCTACAAAAAAATTTCATTCCTTACTAGCATCACTTTTTGCTTTTTCAGTAGACAATGTAACCACTCTCATGATGCTGCAAAATAACATATGGTTGTAGTCATCATCATTGAGCTTGTCAAGTAGCTTCAAATGGCATGAAAGTGCAATTAATGCCCACTGGTCTCAAAAATCTATCAAACCAAGAGCGGAAACAAATTCCTCACCCCCAAAAGCATAGAACTGGACACAAATTTCATTCAAATCAGTCACATATTTCTTGAGATAATGCAAATTATGTTTTCACCACTTGGTGGCGGAATTTTGCTCCAAAAATCATAAAGATGCTAATTACTCAGGTCCCAATCACTCTATTATGCCAAATTTTTTTTAAGTGATGCAGAATGAAAAGTGGCATTTTTAAAAATTACTCACAGAAGCATGTCAGCTATACAACACTCTCTAGTGGCAAAAACATAATTTTTAGCGAGAATAATGTTGTAAATCATAAAATAGCTCAAAAACTAGAGCCAATTTGGCAATACTGACATCATTTTCGCTTTCAGCATCCCAAATCATCTAAAAAGGCTCTAACATGTTGTGCCTTTTGAAAAAAGTTTTGTTTTGTTGGCCTCTGTAATTGTAACTGAAAAGTAAAAGATAATTTTATTTGTATAAGAATTACCTTTGATGATCCCATGTAGGGGTGAAACAGATTGTTGGGTTTTAAATATAGGTTATAATTTTGAATGTTTTAATACTGTGGTAATCTACTGTGATATCTGCTGTAACTCTTTATTATCGAGCACTTGTTGAAACCCTGATGATATCAACCACGGAGTAGGCTGCTCTAAAACTAAATTGGTACAAAATCTAGGGCTCGTAAGCCATAAATGTCTTTTTACAGCTTTGAGCACAATTGTTTTGCAAAAATGCTGGCATTCGCAGGTTAGCCAAAAAGTTAGATAGAACACTGAGCTGACCAGAATAGTTTGAAAAATCTGAAATATTGAAATTGGTCTTCAAAGTCTCATAGTTTTCAAAGGCATGCATTAAAGTCATATGCCAGTATTAGCTTGTATATATTGCTTTTTGAACCATTTGTGGTAATATGATAAACGTAGCTTTGGAAAAGTAGACAAATTTGTGGAAATAGGACATTTTGTATACTTTATACTGAAATGGTACAAAAATTAGGGCACATATAGTCTTTTTCCCGCTTTGGCCACAACTGTCGGGCATTCGCTGGTTAGCCGAAAAGTTTGAGGGAACACTGGTTATATGTCATACACTTGTTGATTCCTATTTTTAGTTTTGCAGGATGTGGTTTGTTGCTTCTTTAGTGTTAATGCTCTGGATAACCTCCAGTTAAATGCCAGATAATACTTTTCTAAAATGCATTGGCCTAATTTTAGTAAATTTGTGACTATTACTTCACACTTTTGCCAAAGCAGACATACTGGTTTCTTTAAAGCATCTTGTCATTATAGCACAGGAAGATTTTACGAAGATGCATCAAAGTATAGCAACTATGAACTAATGCAAGCTCGTTACAAATATCTCAAAAACCTTATCCATGAAAAGCATGAACAAGTTTACAACATTGGTCCAAGAGCTATTTTTGCTGTGAATCAAATTAACTTGCATGATATTCATGTGTATGGCTTTGATTATGATTATACACTTGCCCAATATGCTGATAAGATGCAAGATTTTATCTACAAACAAGCCACTCATCTTTTGGTTAAGAACTATCACTTTCCAAAAGATTTGCTTGATCTTAGATACAGTCACAATTTTTGTATTAGAGGATTGCACTATGACATTCCCAGAAGCTTATTAATGAAAGTAGACATATGCAATGTTATACAATTTGGAACTGTACATCGAGGTTTACAAAAGCTCACTGATGAAGAGGTTTTGCAATTGATGGGTTCAAGACATATCCCTAAACAAGTCATGGAGCAGTCATATGTAGGCGGTGAATCTCTGCGTCAACTGATGGATATTTTCTCAATGCCTGAAATGATGTTGCTGGCAAATGTTGTTGAATACTTTGACCAGAAAGGTATTCGTTTTGATCCAAGAATTTTGTTTGAAAATGTTCAACATGCTGTAAGAGATGTGCATATTTCAGGACTTTTGTATAATGAAGTAACAAACAATTTAGATACTTACCTTGCCAAAAACAGTTTGTGTGACATAATTAATCATTTAACAGCTGCAAATAAAAAGCTGTTTTTGATTACGAACAGCAATTTTCATTTTGTTAACACTGGAATGTGCCATTTATTAGGCTCGGATTGGCAAGATGCATTTGATGTTGTGATAGTCCAAGCAAAAAAGCCAAACTTTTTCAAGACACTAGCACGACCCTTTAAAACTGTTGTACAGAATGTACAATATGGTGGAATTTCTTCAGAAACTATTATTTCATGGGATCGTATTACTGAGTTTAAGAAAAAAGAAGTATATTATGAAGGTTGCTTGGATGAATTGATGAAGCTTTCTAAATGGGATGGCACAGAAGTTCTTTACTTTGGTGATCAGATTTATGCTGATCTTTCTGATTTATCATATTCACATGGCTGGCGAACTGGTGCAATTATTCCCGAACTTGAAGAAGAAATAGATATTATGAATAGCAAGTTTTTTGGAGAAACTGTAATTTGGATACAAACTTTAGAACGACTGCTTGAAAGAATGCAAGTGAGTATCAGTTGCTACCGTTAAATTTTATTTTTTGGAAGGTTGTAATAATGTAGCACAAATTTTAAGTAGCATTTTTTAATTTTGTGCCATCATAGTCATTGCTCAGTGTTTCACAGAACAAGACCCATCTATTTTTCACCAAACCTTATGAAGTACATGGATGCCCCAAAACTTTTTTTACAATTCATTATAATGCACAGCTTGCAATGTCCATTTGGTTAACAATTTTCTTTTGCTCTTGATTTTATTATTAAGGTAGTCTTTAGACAAATCAAGAATGACAATGTAGAAAAAGCCAAGAAAGTTTTGTCGATAACTAACAAATGTATTGTAGTGTATTATGCATTTAGATTTTTTCAAGTATGGCTCACTTTCCTAATTACATTTTATTCTGAGGTTGGCATTCTTAAATTTTGAGCAAAAATCAGTCTCATTTTCTTATCAAATTGCTTTTACAAAAAAGGAGTGCTTATCGAAGTTGTGAATTACCACAATTAACAATTTTTTCATTGTCATTGGTACTTAAGCAATTGGAAACAAATGATATGCAGCCATAAACTAAAGCATTTCGGAAAACCATAATTGCAATTCATAGTTGAAGGCAATAAGAAATTCAGGAGATGTTTTAAAATGTATGCTGATGATATGACAGAACTCATTCCAGGAGCAAACAAAATAGAAATAACGAAATAATGCAAAAGAGCAATTATATATGCGGATGATATGACACTACTCATTTCAGGAGCAAACAAAGTTGATGTAACTCAAACTGCAAATAAAGTGCTGGATAGTGTAAGCAGCTGGCTAACTTCTCCCAAGCTTATTCTTAATACTTCAAAAACAAAGTATATGATTTTCTCTCTGCAACCTCATAACATAAAAGACAAAATTGGACTGCAAATAAAGATTACGGAATCTGTTGTACATGAAGTAATAAACCTTAACTAGATAGGAGCTTGCTTAGGAGCAACCCTTTTGAACGACTGACACAAATATCTACTTACTTCATAAAAACTAGCAACCTAGCTTAAACCGTTCAAAATAATTACTTTTGAGGGTCCATTTAGGAGGTTTTCAGCGAAATGGTACCCTCAATCCGTTTAAACTATATCAAAAAATTTCTTTTTTAAACAACTACTTACATCCAAAAAACTGGCACCCTAGCTTAAACTGTTCAAAAAAATTGATTTTTGGAGGTCCATTTGTGAGGATTTCTGGGGACAAAGGTACCCCCTAATTATGACAAAATATTAGTCTGTTAAATATCTGCTGGTATCAAAAAAACTGGCACCCTAGGTTAAGTCATTCAAAGAACTGGCTTTTGTAGGGTCCATTTGGGGGTCCTTAGGGGTGGCACCCCCAAATTATGTTAAAATATTTGTCTGGTAAATATCTACTGATTTCAAAAAACTGGCACCCTAGCTTAAGTCACTCAAAAAATTGGTTTTTAAAATTGAAATCCTTTTGGGGGGGTCCCTGGAGAAGTGGTACCATCAAACAGTGGCACATCCAGGGGGGTTTCAACCTGGGGTTTTGGGGGTCGAAACCCCTCCCTTTTGGAACTCAAAAAAATAACATAATTTTGTTGATATAATGCAGTTGCTAACACTTTGCTGTACTTACTTGTCACTAAATAATCACTTAAGTTGTTATTAATCACTTAAGATGTTGTTTTAGGGTCGTAATTTGATCCTGAACAATATTTACCAAGCAATTGAAATTTTTGCATTTATTACACCCACAATAGTGCTGACAGAAATATTGTGTAAGTAATGTATATTTGACATATCCGTGGATGTTGACTATTGAATAATGCATATATTATACGCAATCAAAAACTTCTGAACAGAACAGAGCTTGACAGTAGCAAAATTAGTCGTCCTTGTTTTAGAAAAAAAATTAGCCAAATGCACTTTTGCAAAAAAAAAGCAAACTTGTTTGCTGTATGAAGATGAAAGCCACAACAAAATTACAATCAAACGTCGAAATTTTTAGTAGACAATCGTATTCTGGAATTAAAAAAAAAGCTTTTAATAGCATCGGAGGTATCATTTCCAAGTATTTTTTCTGTATTTTTGCGTTAACTTTATAGTATTTTGGACGTATGTCATAATAACAATCCATGGTCTATTTCACTATAATTAACTTCAACCGGTGTGCATGGTGCACACTAGGGTGCATCAAAAAATGTTAGGGGTGCACCACCACGAAAGGGTACACAAGGGTGCACCACAAGCTTACCGACTATATACGCAGAACCTTTTAAAAAAACTGTAAATGAAAATGAACCATGATTAGACAAACCGACTGTAACCATAAGTTTGAATCTAGATAAACACATTTTTTAGCAGCAGGGCAGTTATTAAGCATCAGACTCTTTCCTACTCAGAGGCTCCTGCAGAAATTTTTTCAGGGGGAGGCAAGTGAGGTATCCATTATCTACTGGATAAAATAAAACCTTACAACTGCAACCAGGATTTTGCCTAGGGATTTAAACCAAAAGTTAGACCCAGTTTAAAAAAATGCTGAAATTTGGGCGGTATGTTGAGCAGACTGATGCAATTCAAGTGTATTATGGACGGGAGTTTTCACAATTTCTGGAAAAAAATAACCACTTTAACGTCATTTGAATCACATTTCAAACGTTTTTAAAGCCATTGGATAGAACAAAGATGCTGATATTAAGAATCTATTTGAAATTCTTAAATTGCCCAGCCCTTTCAGTCCTCGTTATTTGAAGATCAAATTCAAACCACGTTTAATCGTTTTTAGCCAAAAATTCGTAATGGGGGCTGTTTTGGGAGTCTGGGAGCGAAGCTGCCAAAATCCATTTCAGGTCCTGGAGCTAAGCCCCCAGCCGCTGGATGCTGGAGGTCTGGGGGCAAAGCGTTCAGCCAACGGAAGGCGGAGGCCTGTAGGTGTGGGGGCGGAGCCTAAACGCTCGAAAATTTTGCATTTTTTTGCAAAAATAAATTAATTTTAGGGCTATTTTAATAAAAAATAATGCTTTCAAAACGTGGCATAGAAATTAGCAGTGCAAACATGATTAAACTGGTTGCATAAATGGTCTATGTGGGGGGTGGCTAAGGTAAAATTTTAGTTCTCTTTGCATGCTGGTAAATCGTAAAATTCTATAGTTCAATAAAACTCACTTGGAGTAATTTATTTCGTCTCTAGTTTATAGAGCAAAATAATTGGGAGGGGGGCTAATGGAAAGATATTTGAGAGAAGTGATTGGTAATTAAATAATCCTAAATAGCCCCCCTCTCCCTATTCCTGGGTTTATAATATCTTTGTTGATACCTATATTCAAGCGATTTTACACTTGAGATCAACTCTGATTGCTTATTTTTGGGCATTTTTCAAAGTTTTTATAGATTTGTGAGTTTTGTTTTTGACAAATTAGCCCTCCTGAATATATGTTTCAAAAGATGCTATAAATCACTTTTTAGTCTATTTCCGTGATTAAAACAGTTTCAGAAGAGCTAGAAACGTGGTATTTTCCTTATTCTGCATTTTGGTCGACAGGCCAATGGAAGGGGAAAAGGCTATAGCCTCCCCAACCCGACTACGCTACTGCATGTGAGATAAGTTTTCCAAGTGACTTGGAAAAGGGGAGGCTAAGGTTCCTTAGCCTCCTTGGTTGCCCCACTGATTGCGACCTGAATTTTGTTTAAAGGGGGGTGATTAACCTAAACAATGAATTTTTTTTTTTGCAAAATACCTCACTTGGGCTGCGTGCCGAGCAAACAGGTGCAACTAAAGCGTATTACAGACTGGGCTCTTGGGCAAATTTGGTGATATTTCAGAAAAAAATGGCCATTTTAATGCTATTCGAATCAAATTTTACATCGTTTTAGCGCCATTTAAAAAAACTAAATTGATACACTTTGAAAGCCATTTAAAAGACTTAAATAGCTCAGCCCCTTCAAACCCCCACGTCACTCATAGGTCAAGTCCAAAACTCGGTTGTAATTAAATAAACTATATGCTGAATAGCCCCCCTATACTCTTTTTTTCCTATGAAGTTTACGTGAAGCATTTTGCATTAAGTGATCAATTTTGACTGCTAGTTTTTAGCCATGTTTTGAAGTTTTTAGCGAATAATTTGTTAGCTGTATTTTTCATGTAAGTTAATAACCCCCCCCAAAAAAAAACAACATGAAAACAAAAGAATATAATTAGAATAATTATTTAATAATAAATGTTTTAAAAGTGGTTTTAAACAACTAATATTACTGCAAAAGACTGCCTCTGAAGTTCAAAAATTGTGACATTTTTTTTATCGTGCACTTTGGTCTATAGCAGGCCCGTGCAGGTGAGCACAGTTCCCTGGGCTACGCTATTGATTGCAAGTTTGGTTTTGAATTCGGTTTCTGGGCAAAATTAATTTTATGGCTGAGAAATTATTATTTTAGTGTTTATATAAGCGCAGCGTAAATTTAAAATATTAAACACTTCATTGTATTTAGATCTTAATAAGAGCTCATTGACAGAATGCAGAAACGTTTGATATTGATAATTATTTTATCGAACAGTTTAATGCTAAATCCTGGAGCGTTGTTTACGCTCGCTTTCAAAAAAATGCTGTATTTACGTAAAATGGGCAGAAAAGGCTTTATTTCATCTGAAATTTTTATCTACTTTTTTATTAATTCTCACTCAAATCTAACCCAAACTTAAATGCTTACTCTAAAACTATCCTTAAATCAAACCCAAACTTAAACCCTAATCTTAAGCCCTAAAAAGCAAATGAAAAAAGCGCGGATGAATATTCCTCATTTTTGTTTTATTCTCTTTACCTAGAAAATTTTCGGTGAAATAGTCACTACCAATGGGCAATCCTGTTTTTCCTGCCCCCTCCCTCTGCACCATGTGTTTTTCCTGCCCCCGCCCTCTGCACCATGGCAAGAAACGTAAAAAAGCTTCACAAAGGGTTGTTTTCTTAGTTTAGATAGATAAACTTGACTTATTTTGAAATTTAAACCTAAAAAATTCTTGACATCTTAATTTCAAGGGGAGGAGCAAGTGCCCCCCCTGCGGGCGCCACTGTTTCTACTGTTGTATTTGTTTTTGGTAGTGTTGTATTAGTGATTCATGTACTTGCATGGCCTACTAAAAGAAGACGGCCACACTTGTCACCTAACAGCGATAAAATTAGAAGGACAACTTACGGGTGTAGCTTTGTTCGTTTAACGCGCAAAACGCAAAAGTTGCTTGTCTTAGTTTTGTGCTGTTAGGTGACATGTGCGGCCGTCTTCTTTTAGTAGGCCATGATACTTGCGATATGAAATTAGACCACAATCGCCAGTAGACTAGTTTAAAGCAACTGTAGGTTTACTGTTACTGCAGCCTACTAAATTAAACCACAGAAAAAGAGGAAACGCAGCGAAAAATGCGCAATTTTATTTTTTTAATTTCTGAAGCGCAGCGCAACTTCTGCAATAAACTTTTTAATTTAGTTGAAATTGCGGAATGGCATTTTTGTACCAATTTAAAGCGCAACCTAACTTCCGCTATGGAAATTTCACAACACAATGCAAATACCCCATTTTTTGCAATTTTAGACAGAAAAAGAGTAAATAATTTGCTGAAGAAGGCCGACATTTATCAATATCATGATCGAAATGAAACAAAATTAAGGTCAATGTATAGAATTGCGCTATTAACTGAAAAAAAAATTGAAAGTGCTGCGCAATTAAAGTGCAAAAAATTTTAAAGACTTTGGTTTGCAACGCAATTCTGCTATGTTTCAAAATAAAACATTAAAGCCCAGCGCAACATCCGCAATTGCCGAGGTTGCGCTTCTAATTACGCTTTGCCCACCTCTGGTAATTGTATGTACGTGTGGTTAAACTGGAATCTACGCTTTACACACATACCTCTGCGGCAGAAATTGCATCAAAACTTTTTTCAGACTTTCCCCTTTTGTATGACTTCACAATAGAACATGAAAGCAATTTTCAGATGCAAGTGCTTCCACTTATTGAAGCACATTTTAAACTGCAGCAAAGAAAGTTTTGAGAAGTATTTCACTGCTGAACAGAATACCACACTTGATGCTAATTCTTGGGTATTACTCCCTTTCACTTATGATAGTATTACTACTGAGACCAAAGATTTAATTGATCTTCAATGAGATTTCGGCATGAAAGCATTATTTAAAGAGTCACCATAATTACATAATACCAGTGTTCCCACTAAGCCGATTTTTTTCAGCGAATTAGCGATTTGTTGGAGCAAGGGCAAATTACTTTTAACAGTATTGTAAACAAAGCTTTAGAAAATTCTACAAATTTGTGAAAATATGACATTTAGTATACTGTAATACTGGATTGGTACAAAATTTAGGGCACAAAAACGTCTTTTTAGTTTCCAGCACATTTGTATTCCACCAAATGTGCTGGAATACAAACCATAGCAAAGAAGGTAATTTCTGTTCTCGTTCAAATGCCCACAATGTATTTATACGAAAGTGTTTTTTCTTGTTTGTGTGAGATCAAATCTCGCTAAACAAATTCAATCACACACATCGATCCATTGATGAGGGTAGCAATATTGATAAGGATATCATTTCTCGGTTTGGAATGTTGGTTGATAATATGCAACACCAAAAAAGTCATTAAAGATAATTTCTTGAATTTGTTGTGAGCTTTGCCTTGAGTTATTCTTAATGCAGATTGTAGTGCAATTGTCTTTTTGCATGTTACTTTTAATGTGGCTTTTTGCCTCAAGCACAGGGTGCATGAGCTCGTCACAAGATTTTTTAGGGTGCACCATAACGAAAAAGGTTGAAGAACACTGATGTATACCACCGCATTCTAATTTTTCTTCATTCCAACGTAGATTCATAAACAGAGCTGGACAAAAACGTGCAATCTAAAATTGTCTTTTTTAAGGCTTCCCATTGCTCAAAGAGTGGAAATGATCGCTGCAACGCTATTAAAAGCTATTTTGAAATTCTGTAGGCCACTAACGAGCTTTTTGAATTTAAAAATGCATTCACTAAAAAGATTTAAGCCAAATACGCTATCTTTCAGCATTTAAACATATTTTGGACTTGATCAGTAAGTGTACTGGGACTGACTGAATTAAGCAAAATAAATTCTTTCAAACTTTTCCAAATCTTAGAAATTCAGCTTTTTCTAATTGCTCTAAAAACGTGCAAAATGTCATCCGAATGGCGTTAAAATGGCTATTTTTTCCAAAAAAATTGCAAGAATTGCCCAGCAACTGGGGGCGAAGCCCCCAGGCTCCCATAGTGGTAACTTGTTTTCCCGTACACAATCTTCACAACCAACAACTTAATCGTTGATGCAGGGTTTCTGAATGAACAAATGTAACAAAATGCAACTATTACTGTGAAACCCTGTTTGACTATAATAGCATGCATTTTCATTAACGGTAAAAATTAATTAACCACAATTGGGTAGTGGTTGGTTTTTGAGAAATTGAACCCCCCCCCTTTAAAAATTTCTGGGTACGCCCCTGCCCCCAAGCTATGTCAAAATATTTCTCTATTTAATATCTACAAATATAAAAAAAAACTTGGCACCCTAGCTTGAGCCGTTCGAAAAATAAGTTTTTAGGGCCCCATTTTTGGGGTTTCCGGGGGAGTCGCCCCCAAAAATTTTGGTTGACGAAATTGGATTTGCAGCTGAACAAACTGTGCACAAAAATTAGATTTTTGTTTTGTGTGGTTTAGGAGAAGAGCGTACAAGATTTAGGAAGAAAAAAAGGAAAAAAATCAAAAAAAAACTTCATCGTGACCAAAAATGGGTTGGTAGGGATGAAAGGTTATGTTAAGACATATATCCGTTTGAAATATTTTTTGCCGTACTTGGACCGTTTTTAAACGAGACTGCTTTTTACTCTAAACTTTCGGAGCGGTTTTCGGGTCCTAAAACCGAAGTCACGTGACCTAATACTTCGAATTTGGTGCAAACATCCAACTCGTAAATCTCAAACTGATGTCAAAATTTTATGTTGCTAGAACAAATAGTTCTCGAGTTATAAGCAAAAGTCTAAAACTTTGCACTCGTTAGTTCGAAAATAACCGAATAAAAACAAAGGAACATGCGATGCTAGCGGCTGTCGTTCCAATTAAATTATTTGGGCCTTCTTATTCAAAATGATTTAGGTTGGAAATCACACATGCAAACAATAATCTCAAAATTACCGGTACATATTTGTTGCGATGAAATTTATAGAATTCGATCGTCTACTAATGTTTAATGTCTTCTTGCACCATATCGTGCACTTGCAACAAATTATATAAATTATTGTATCAATACTAGGCATGGTGGTAATGCTGAATCAAATCCAAAAACAGTTCAATAGAATTATTTTGAGCAGTTTTTATCGCGACAAATTTTCTAAAGTTGATGATGTTTATAGAAATTATGGTATTGTTCAAGTTAATATTTGTTTGAGTTTCATGTAGCGTCTTTCGTGTACAAACATGTCAATAATCAGTTGCATCATTGCTTTGAAAATGTGTTTCTAAAAACTTGCAATGTTAGATATCTTCAAACGAGACAATCCAACTACTAATATCTTCCTCTATACAAAAAATCTGTTTGCCAACAAACTATCTTATTTTTTGGAGGTAAAATTTGGAATGATCTGCTCCTAACTATCAGAAGCACAAAAAGTTTCTCAAAATTTAAAGTCACATTAAAAAAATTTATATAGGACAAACGTAAATCATTACATTGTAATTTAGCATACTAACTAATTGTTGACAATTGTGAGTTCTTGGTTCGTTTTCTTTAGTTTCATTGTTTTAGTGTAGGTTACTTTTTCTTTTTTCCTTCAGGGCTCTTGAACCCCTGCAATGTTTTTGCATCTGGCTAAAAAGCATTTGTTCGACTTCACTAGAGTCCTGGGTGAAATGTATTATTTATTATTACGTGGTCTTATGTCTTTCATTACCGTTTGTTGAGCCCAAATACTATACAATACAAAAATCTTAGCTGAGACATATTGATCCAAAAACTTAAGCATTTAAAAATTTTAACGACATTTACAGACCTTTCTGCAGTGACATTGTGGTATGAGTAAATTTTTGTGAACTGTAAAGCAGTCAAATTTGGCTTTTTGAATTACATTTGTTTTTTCAATCGCTGTGCAGTGTACACTGTACAGTGTACAGCCTATCTATTTTTTGTAAATGGTGTGTGTTTTAGTTGGGTTTTGAAGTTGTTTTGTGATTTACTTAGGTTTATCGTGACGCTGAAAGTCGGCAACTTCTTGTCTCATGGCTGGAGGAACGACAGAAGTTGAAGGAAGGTTTAAAGAAGGTGTTCAATTCTCATTTTGGATCAGTTTTTCGCTCAAATCTTTCCCCATCGTACTTTGCTGGTCGTCTGTGTAGAATGGCAGATCTGTACACCTCCTCAGTTAACAATCTTGTCCATTACTCGCCTGATCATTTCTTTTTTCCTCTCCGTGGTACGCTGCCACACGAACATGTTGTTAGCCTTGCCTACCAACACGATGATTATGATAATGCAATAGAGAAAGCGTTGAGAGTAAAGAACAAAAATGAGTGACTATGTCAACTTTTCTATACCTCACTCTGTTAGTATTTTAGCGATAATCTGCTTATCACTGTGTTTTCTACTGAAAGAACTTACAAAATTGGATTGTTGCTAAGTAAACGCCTCAAAAAACGAGGTGCAACAAATCTTGAAGAAAAAATCATCTGGGGCAAACAAATTTAGGCAAAGGACCAACATTCTTTACTTAAATACTTGTCTCTAATTAAAAAAAAAATCAAAGACCTGTTGTTCACCAATCCAGCTTAGTTGACTATATCCATCTTAGTTGGCTTGAAGAGTTGAGACGAAGACCAAAACAAAGGTCCCTTTGCTGTCATTTGGCCAAGGAAACTTGGTGAATAAAAGTGTAATTTCAATTGTAGTATATGTATTATGTAATCTAAAAAGGAGAAGTCCGTGCTGAGTTCGGCTTGCTATGTATGGCCCTGTCTATCTGACTCCCATCAAGTGGTCATTCGCTTATTTTAGTCGGTATAGCCAGCACTTTTATGGTATTGTGAATCTTAACCATTGGTATTTAATGTTAAGAAGATTTTATCGGTGGAAGGAACTAAAGTTCACATTTTTGTGTTTGTGTGTGTGTGTGTTTTTTTGTTTTCTTGTTTGTGAAACATGTCGGTAGTCTGAGTCGAGCATCTTTTTGTGGCTTAACTGATCAAGCATTTAAATCTCGAATCCGACCACAATTTTCCATCTCTGCAAAAATCTTCAAATTTCTGCAGCCTTGATAGAATGTTTCCTACCCAGGTTTTGTGCTGTGTGTGTGTATGCTATAATCTTTTGAAATGTAGTAATTCAAGAATTTTTTCCTCATGTAGTGGCTGCATGTTTGCTTTGGCTTGTTTGCGCTGTGTAAGAAAAACTACGTTTGTTTTTTTCGTACGTGACTAATATCGTGTGTCAGGTTTGGTTAATTGTACGTGACAGCAAATGAAAAAGGGAAGCTGGACTGGTTTTATTAAAGTACTGCTATCGTGTACAAAGTTTATTTTGTTGGTGCTGTGTGTCTGGCTATGAGCGAATAATACCATTGATTGTAACCTCAATGCAGTGGGAAGTTACTCTTCTGGTAATAGGAATAAACGTGCTTACGATACTGCTGTTGTGGCAAACAAACGATAACCAGATAATCAACTTCTGTATTTTGAACCAAAATTTGTTAGCATTGATGATTAGGCTAGAAGTTTACACTAAAAATATTGTCATCTTTCCTAGAAAACGTTTCACCTCATAAATCATGAGCTCTTTTGTTGTTGGAACTAAAATGTTACCACCATAGGCGTATTCTCTGGGTGTTCAGGGAACACCCAGCAATCGTTGCGAAGCGCCGATGTAATTAATAATCAGTATGCTTTTAGTTGGGTGTTTAGTGATATTATTATTTGGCACATTGTCTCTGTTTTATTTTCCATGCACTTTTAAAATAAATAAATAAATTGATTTATAACGCAGTTTTGGTTGAGTAACTTTATCGTGTACTGCCTGTCTGCCTTTTTCGTATCGCGTAGGTGTTCAATGTAGAATTTCAACGCCCAGGTTAAAATAAAGAAACTGAAATGAAGAAGAAAGAAACGCGCAGAGAATCGCATCTAAGAGGTGCGACCAAGGTGTTCACACAAGCATGTTGAACGCCTTGAACCACCTTACAGCCAGTGGCGTTGCTAGGGATGGTGGCACCCGGGGCGGGATTTCGTGGTGTCAACCCTTTTCGGTCCAAAAATAGGCGAAGATCAAACAAAAAAGGCCATCGCCATCAAATTAGTGGGTTTTCGGCCCAGAAATATGTGACGTCCAAAACAAAAAGAAAAAAAAGGTCTTCTCCGCTAAATTGGTTGGCTTCGGTCCAAATGAAGACGGAAAAAAGATCTTCACCACAATCAGCGGAGATAAGGTTTCATTTCATAATGTGGTGTCACCCCAAAATGGCGGCCCCCCCTAGCGACGCCACTGCTTACACCTCAAAACATTTGATAGCAAACCCAGCTGTCACGCAGCAAGATTAACATTGTTAGAGGAAGTTATATTAATCCAAAATCTAAGTCTTAAAGATTATGCTTTGATTTATCTCACACACTTAACTAAATCAGTTAACTTATAAAAATATAATTTTGTTTGACTCGAAGAATGCTTACCAGCTTTGCACTTTATATTGATCGCAAATTTGCAGTGTTATTTTTTGTTATTGACTAATTTATTGTAGCGTAATAAGTTTGTGCAAATTAAATGGAAATCTATTATTAGAGTTTTTGGATTGAAACAAACATTCAATCAATTAAAAAACAACAAATCAATGAAAAACAAAACCCGAAAATTAACGAACATATACCTAGTACTTAAATTGTTGGGGGAACGCGTCCCCCCATCGAGATTTAGCGTCCCCCCATCGGGATTTAGCGTCCCCCATCGAGATTTAGGTGTCTCCCCATCATAGGCGTAGCCAGGATTTTTGATTGGGGGGCCCAAATCACATGCAATGACGTCATCAAATTTTTTTGGAGAAGGAACTTTTTGTGGGGCAAAGATATCGTAGAATGGAAGATCTGAAACCGTAGCCTGATGGCACTTAACCAGGATTTTGGTAAAGGGGGAGGGCGAAAACTAATAGTTAAAAAGTGTAAATGTCTTACGTAGGAGACCTGTTGAGTAAGCTAGTGCGGATCCCCCAGCCGCCGATGACTATGGGGGTCTGGGGGCAAAACCCCCAGCCGCTGGGCGATTTTTGTAAGTTTTTGGAAAAAAAAGCTATTTAAATCCCATTGGATCACATTTCGCACGAGTTCAGAGCCCTTTCAAAGAACTAGATTTTTAACATTTCAAAGCCAATCGAAAAAATTTAGTTGTTCAATCCTTCTTTTGCAATTAAATCCCAAAACACGTTTGGAATCTTGCATTATGGTGTAAAATTTTAATTATAAGTGATTTAGTCTATTGGGGGAAGTAAGGCACATTGCCTCCTGCAATACTTTAGCAGTAAATAATAATCCTCTCGAAGATTTTCCTTTAAGATTTTTGTTTAGTCATGAAGTTTACCATTTATAGAAGTACATGTACGGCCAAAGGGCCAAGGCCCCTTCAATTGAAATTTAGTAGTTTGTTCGATGAGCATTTTCCCTAGCTATTTTTTGAAAGTATTTTGTGCGTAAAAACTGGCGAAATGGAGGTGAATCGTTATTGAAAAATGGTACAATAGATGGTTACGCTTACTAAACATGTTATTCCCGGGCCGGATTTACATTGCGCTGGGCCCCAGGCACTTAGGGGGTTTTTGCAACATCTTCCTGCCAAATATAAATGAAGACCAAAAAAAGTGCTACTATCTGAGGGCAGGGCCCTGGCACTGAGCCATATGGCAAATACGGCGCTGGTTATTGCATTAAGTTCATAAAAAGTTTAAATGAGGGCCTGAGGTAGCAACTTTTAGGTCAAAAACTCTTGATTTCACCCTGGTTATAAGTTTAAATTGGTAGGAAAAATTTGAATTTAGGGGGTGCACCGGGCCCCCTGGTCCACAATATTATTTATTGTTAATTACTGTTGTACGCGTGTATTGGTGTACACAAAGATGCTAAAAGAAACTGAAAATGAAGAAACAAGGCTTTTTTGACAAATTTTTGTCATTGGTGGCATTTTGATTAAGGGGGCCCGGGTTTCCTCGGCCACCCCCTGGCTACATTTATGATTTTGAGACAAGATCGCTCCCTTAATAAGTTCTTTCATAAAAAAAAAAACATTTAAATCAAAATTAAAATAACTTTTTTTCCAAAACGCGGAGGACTCGAGTCAAGTCACTTGACAGTTTTTTGAAACGTCCAAGAATTGCATGACATTATAATGACGTGGACATGTGGTCCTTATTATCATTGCTTACTTTTGTACGCTTAAATCCTAAATTAAAAGAAACTGCAATTCCGGACAGGGACAACATATTGGGTTAAGGGCCCGGGGCCCCCTAGTTGTCAATTAGGGGGCCTTCTGGTTGTTGGTTAGGGGCCCCTTGGTTGTTAGTTAAGGGCCCTGGGGCCCCCTGGTCATCAGCTATGGGCCCCCTGGTTTTCAGTAAGGGGTCCTGGGGCCCCCTTGTTGTCGGTTAAGGGCCCCAGGGACCGCTTGTTGTTAGTAAGGACCCCCTGGTTGTTAGTTAGGGGCCCCGGGACTCCCTTGTTGTCATTAATATTATTGTTAATCACTGTTATGTGCGTAATTACTGAAAAAAAAACTGTAACTAAACATCGCTAGGCTATGTTGTCATAATTTTTTGTCGTTAGTGGTATTTTGATTGGGGGGGGCACGGGCCCCCTGGGCCCCCCCTGGCTACGCCTATGCTCCCCATCGAGATTTGAGCGCTGGATGATCAGACGAAAAAGAGCCAGCCAATATGAATAAATCCTACGAATCCCGGCCGAATATTGTACCAAATTGCGAGGGAAAGTTGATTTCGAGGAAGAAACACTGTAGCGGACGGCGAAGACCTTTTTTTTTGGTCTTCACCTAAAATCGGCGAAAAAACACTTCAACTATTGGCGAAGACCTTTTGTTTTTTTTTTGGTCTTCAACTAATTTCGGCCAAATAACTTTTGGTCTTCATTCAATTTCGGCGACGGAATTACGTAACCTTTACTAAAGTACTTTTGCATGCCAAATGCCCAAGTGCGTTTGGTCAATGCTGCGAAAGCGTCTCCCCATGCAAAATTTTACAATTTAAGTACTGCGTATACCTGCATATTAAGTATATGCAGCAATAGTATACAGTACATGTGGAGAATAAACAGTTTTCCAGCGGCGACTGAAGCTGATAAGCGATTGGCTTGCCCTAATAAAATTCTAGCCAATAGGGTGGTAGGGGTACCACAAGAATGTCAAAACGTTGATGATAGCATTAGCATGATCGATTGTAGCAGTCGAGCTACAAATGACAAAAATCGAGCATAATTTTGTTCGACTTAAGGTGAATTTACACAGTATCCGTTTTTCGTCCGTTTTTGTCCGTTTTTTTTACGTTTTTGCTTCTCCGTGAAAAAGTATGCGCTTTTTCATCCGCGTTTTTATATGTATATATCCGCACTAAGTGGTCTGTTACATATGGATAAAAAATTTGTTCAAAAATTTGGTGTATAAGCGATAAGAGCGATATTTCAAAATACAGCGATACCCCTTTACAAAAAATTCTTTTCGGAAAACTTTTGTCCAGAATGTGATAGTCTGGTTATTGCGGATATGGATATATAAAAATGCGGATGAAAAAGTGCATACTTTTTCAAGAAGCAAAAACGTAAACAATGGACGAAAAACGGATACTGTGTAAATTCGCCTTTAGTTTGTTTTGTTGCGTAACAATAATTTATATGAGATAAAAAAATATCAATCTAGCGGTTCGAGCACTCTCGATGCGGGCATCTCTTGACTATGATCCTTGACCTTGTCTTAGCTTCTCTAGGTTTAGAGTTTTCACAAAAATGTTCTCTTAATTGGTAATATCAAAAAGTATTACCAAAAAACTAATTTTAGTAAAAAAGAACTTTCTCTTCCTAGTTTGTTTTAGCATTTAGAATTACGACGCGTTGACGATAGTAGCAAATTAATGCGTTCATTAAGAATTTTAGCTCCCACGGGTGGAGCGGGGAAAATTTTCCCTGTTTCTCAGTTGGTTCTTAAAGTTGTTCACGTTTTTGTTTACGATAAACAATGAGATTTTCATTTTTTGTTGTAAAAATTCGTAGTAATTCTGATTTAGGCCTAAGCAAAGAAACAGTGACACACATGAGAAATTGGCATTTCAAATTCCGAATTTTGAAATTTCTATTTGAATTCAATTCGAATTTTGAATATGGCTTTTGAATTATTTTATCGAAATTTTAAGCTAAAACTTATAAGTTTATGTTTCAATTTTGAGTTTGCACTGGCCCTTGCCGTTGCTCCCAACCGGGGAGGCCAGGGGGCCGCAGGGGCGCCGAGAGCCGAACATAGGCCCGGGGCCAGCTGAAATACTGTATGACGGATTTCTGGTTTTGTGAACTGCAGTTTTGTCCAAATTATGATGTGATCTCCAAAAAAAAGGTCTTCACGGAATTTCTATATGTTTTTTCGGTCAAAATTAGGTGATCTCCAAGAAAAAAAAGGTCTTCACCGAAATTTCGATGGGCCTCTTTCGAGCTCATGGGCCCTCCTGAAGCCCATGGGCCCCCCAAAGTCCATGGGCCCCGGGGTCATTGTACCCCCCTGCCCCCCTCTCGGCGGCCCTGGGGGGCGTGCCCCCCTTATAACTGCTTGTGCCTCCCATTTTGGTTTACTCAGATTATTTTTTTGGAGCATCGCGTAACTACAAGACAATAGACAATAATGGAAAAAGAAATAGTAATTAGCATTCGAAAATAATTCTCGTTTGAAGTTTTTTCGATTCTTTGCGAAATTGCTGGCCACCAACTGCAGTACATAAATGCGACGCAATAATCCGTCGTATTGACACGCCTTTACGGACGTGTCGCGGAATGCAGGTACTTCGTTAGTGATTATGACCTGAAACAATACGTGAAAGCATTTTTTAAAAGGACTAGCTGTGTTGTTTTTTTTCAGAGCATACTCTAGATTTTTTTTAGGTCGCAGTCAGTTGCGCAACCAGGGAAGAGGCTAGAAGGTCTTCAGTCCCCTTTAGCCAAGTCATTCAGCAAAAACAACCCAAAAAACAAGCGTTTAAACATGTTTTGGACTTGACCTTAAATATACGGGGGCTTAAGGGGATGAACAATTTAATTCTTTCAATGACTTCTAAATTTTAGCAATTTGCAGTAATTTTTCATATGGCTTCAAAAACGTGCGAAATGTGATTGAAATGACGCTATAAGTGCTATTTGTTGTTGCAAAATCAACAGCAGCTGGCGGCTTTGCCCCAGACCCCCTCTGTGATCCTTTTGAGTTACATCGGTTTCTTCAGCACAGGGCCTAAATTAAGACAATTTTTGTGCAAAAAAATTTTCCTTTTGGTTTAAGCCCTTCTTGGCTGACGAATCAGCTACAGAGAAGCAGATCCTTTAAATGTCAGCATTAGTCTAAGAAAATTGAGTTCACAGATAAATGTTAGCATTAGACTAGGAAAATTGATTGGTGAGTGTTAGCATTAGGCAAAGAAACTTTCCTGATAAATGTTAGCCATTAACTAAGAAAACTGATTGATAAATGTTAGCATTAGCAAAGGAAAATTGATTGATAATGTTAGCATTAGACTAAGAAAATTGGTTAATAAATATCAGAGGTGGAGTCGAGGACAGAAGGCTCGAGGTCAAGGCCAAGGACACAAAAAAAGTCCGAGGCCAAGGCCAAGGACCGCCTTTCCGAGGACAGAACCTCTCGAGGCCAAGGACAGGAATGGTCGAGGCCAAGGCCAAGGACCAAGGACACAGGCGCAAGCGCTCTCCCAAAAAAAAGGTCTTCAAAATTTTTTTTCAGGCGATCTCCAATTTATTGGCGTACCCAGAATTTTTGATTGGAGGCCTAAAGCACAAATCACATGAAATGACGTCATCAAAAATTTTTCAAAGAGGAAGTTTTTGTGGGACAAAGATATTGTAGGATGGAAGATCTGAAATCGTTGTTGCCTGTTTGCACGTAACCAGGATTGTGCAAAGGAAAAGGGCTTAAACTAACAGTTGAAAAACGCAAATATCTAACTTTGGAAACGTGTTGAGAAAGCTTGTGTAACTCAAATGTATCACAGACGGGGGTTTGGGGGCGGGGCCCCCAGCCGCCGGAGGCTTTGGGGGTCTGGGGGCAAAGCCCCCAGCCGTTGGGCGATTTTTCGTAATTTTTTGGAAAAAAAAGCTATTTTAATGCCATTTGATCACATTTTGCAAGTGTTCACAGCCATTTGAAAGCACTTGATTTTTGACATTTGAAAGCCAATTGAAAAAATTAAATTGTTCAATCCTTCTTTTACTAGCAATTTAAGTCCAAAACACGTTTAACATGTTGCATTTTGGAGTTAAATTTTAATTGTAAGTGATTTGATCCAGGTAGGGGGAAGTAAGGTGCATTGTCTCTTGCAACATTTTAGCAGTAAATGATAATCCGCTTAAAGATTTTCCTTAGAGGTTTTTGTTTTGTCATGAAAATAACCAGTTATAGGAGTACCTGTTCGCCAGCGGGCCCAGGCCCCCTTAATTGAAGTTCAATGATTCGTTCAATCAGCATTTTCCAGGGCTAATTTTTTTAAAAGTATTTTGTGCGTAAAAACCGGCGAGGTTGGTAGTGAAATACTGAATTGTTTTTGAAAAATGGTACAATAGATGGTTACGTCTACTAACCATATTATTGCCGGGCTGGATTTACATCACGCTAGGCCACTGGCACTTAGGAGATTTTCGCAACACCTTTCTGCCAAATATAGGTGAAGACCAAAAAAATCTTACAATTTCAGCTCGGGGCTCCTAGCTGGTACTGCGTCATATTATGGTAAATCTGGCCCTGATCAGTAGCGTAGCCAGGGGGGGGCTCGAGCCCCCCCCTTTGGCTTGTGAAGTATGCAAAATCGCACGTTTTTGGTGGTTTTGAGGCCAATTTTTTGTGAAAAATTGAAAATAGCCCCCCCCATAGGAAAACAGCCCCCCCTCAAACGTTTGGATTTCCGATTTGGGCCGAAAAATCAGTCCCAATTTCGGTGAGGACCTTTTTTTTTTTTTTTTTGGAGACCACCTGATTTTGAGCCGAAAAAACGTTTGAATTTCCGATTTCGGCCGAAAAATCAGTCTCAATTTCGGTGAAGACCTTTTTTTTTTTGGAGACCACCTGATTTTGGACGGAAAAAATCTTTGAATTTCCGAGCTTTCCGAGAAATTTCGTCTCAATTTTCGGACAAACTGTGTGAAACTGATTCAAGAACAATGAAAATTCGGGTCAAGGTCGTTAGCACTTTTCTCACTCTTTCAAAATAGCCCCCCCCTTTTCCAAATCCTGGCTACGCGCCTGGCCCTGATTAATACATTACGTTCACAAAAAGGCTAGATGTGGGCCTAAGATAGTTACTTTTAGGACAAAAACTCTCCATTTTCTCCGGGTTATACGTTTAAATTGGCTGGCAAAAATTGAATTGAAGGGAAACCGGCGCCCTTGGTCTTCAATATTGTTAATTAGTTATACTGTTGTAAGCGAAAAATACTAAAAAGAAACTGAAACTGAAGAAACGATAGGTTTTTTTGTCACATTTTTGTCATTGGTCAAATTTCAATTAAGGGGGTGGGGCCCTTGCCTACGCCTATGCTCCAAGTGAGGAAACCAAAAAAGGTGTTCGCAAATTTTCCGTGAGGTTTCTGGCGTTTACCAACGAAATTTCAACTGTTCAAAAAATAGTGCTGTCCTCGGGCCGAGGACAGGGCAATTTTCGAGGACTTGAGGGTTCGAGGCCAAGGCCAAGGACTTCAAAATGTGTCCTCGAGGCCAAGGACATCCTCGAGGACTCCACCTCCGATAAATATTAGCATTAAGCTAGGCCAGGAAAATTGATTGATAAATGTTAGTATTTGGCTCGGAAAATTTATTGCTAAATGTTACCATTAGACTAGGAAAATTGATTGATAAATATTGGTATTAGGCTAAGAAAATTGTTTGATAAATTTTATTGCAGCATCACGCTAGGCTAGGAAAATTGATGGCTAAAGGTTAGCATTAAACTAGGAAAGTTGATTGATGAATGTTAGTATTAGGCTAGAAAAATTTGATTGATACATGTCAGTATTAGACCGAAAACAGAAAATTGGATTTATTTTGTTATTTAACTGTACTTTAATCTCTGCTTGGGAGCTTCAAAATTGAAACAAGCAGCAAATTAAGTAGGCAAATTTCGAAGAAATCCACAGGAATATTGGATCACTGGAAACTCCTAAGCTGGTGCGGATTCGTCCAATCACGAAATAGTCATTGGTTCATTGCAACGAATAGTGTGCGCCTGTGCGGATCGTTCAATAGTTATCATCTGACGTTGTACGGTAACAGGAAGATACAAGAATTAGTGATTTTCACAGCATCTACAAATAGTGCTCGATACCAAAGCAGAGCTGTTCCTATCATCTAGGTCAGGGGTCGGCAACCTTTTTGATCTAGTGGGCCACATTCAGTCCTAACCAGATTCAGCGAGCCGCCACCATTCCAGCAGATCAAAAGAAAAAGGTCTTCGCCAGAAATTCAGGCCTTTTTTCGGCGGAATTGACGGCGAAGACCAAAAAAAAGGGCTTCGCGAGAAGGTTAGGCCTTTTTTCGGACAAATCTGTGGCGAAGACAACAAAAAAGGTTTTCCCAGGAGATGAGAATCATTTTCATTCACTCATTCATTGGAACGACCGACGCTCGCGTCGCGTGTTCTTTTGTTTTTACTCGGCCATTTTCCAACTAACGAGAGCGAAATTTCAACCTTTTGCTTATAACTCAAGAACGGTTTGGTCTAGCTACATGAAATTTTGAGAGCAGTTTGAGATTAATGAGTTGTATGTTTGCACCAAATTTCGAGGCTATAGATCGCGTGACTTTGGTTTTAGGACCCGAAAACCGCCCCGAAAGATTGGCGTAAAAAGCGGTCTCAGTCAAAAACGGCTTGAGTACGGCAAAAAATATTTCATGTGGTTGTATGTCTTCAGATACCCTTTCATCCCAACCCACCCACTTTTGGGCGCGGTGAGGTTTATTTCGTTTTTTTTTTCCTTTTTTTCATCCTAATTTTTGTACGCTCTTCTTTTCCTAAACCACAAAATATCGAAATTTCATTTTTGTGTAAAGTTGTTGAGCTGCAAACGCAATTTTTTCTCCCGAAAATTTTTTGGGGAAACTCCACCGGGAACCCCCTCAAAATGGGGCCCCAAAAACTCAAGTTTTTGAATGGCTCAAGCTAGAGTGCTACTTTTTTTTGATATCAGCAGATATTTAACAGACAAATATTTTGGCATAGTTTGGGGGTGCCATCCCCCCAGGGACTCCCCAAATGGATCCCCCAAAATCAATTTTTTGAATGGCTCAACTTAGGGTGCCAGTGTTTTTTGATATCAGCAGATATTTAACAGACAAATATTTTGAGATAGTTTGGGGGTGCTCGTTTACGGACAAAATCCCGAATTGGACAAAAATCCGAATGGACAAAATCCCGAATGGACAAAATCCCGAATAGGACAAAATCCAAAATGGATAAAATCCCGAATTGGACAAAAAATTGGACAAAGAATTGGACAAAACAATTGGGGATTTTGTCCTTTCGGGATTTTGTCCATTCTGGATTTTGTCCAATTCGAGATTTTGTCCATTCAGGATTTTGTCCAATTCGGGATTTTATCCATTCGGGATTTTATCCATTCGGGATTTGGTCCATTCGGGATTTTGTTTTTCGGGATTTTGTACAGGATCCGAGGGTGCCACCTCCCCAGAGACTCCCCCAAATGGACCTCCCAAAAAATCAATTTTTTGAACTGCTTAAACTTAGAGTGCCAGTGTTTTATGATATCAGGAGATATTTAACAGACAAATATGTTGACTCTACTTTTCTGGAGGTTCCACATTTAGATATTTTTGAATAATTGCTGATTTTACGGTAGACAAAAAGCACTTTTGAGCGTCACAGCATTAGCTAAGCATCGGTCGTTCACTGGGTTTGCTGGCAAAATCCCATCTAGTTCTTTTATACAATAGCAAATGCATGGTAACACAATAATTACACGTAGTGTCAGGAAAATGAAGTAGCGACACAACGTCAGACGTTAAGACATGCGGAGGACACTGAAGACAAAAAAGCGATTCTTATTTGCGTGGTTGCTACACCTGTCACACCAGCTTAAGTACATTTTAGGCCTAATCAATCACATTCATCAACATACATGCAGGCACACAAGATGGAAGTAAAACTAACGGCTGGAGTAGTTGTTTGAATGATTGATAAAGCGAAAAGAGAGGGACAGTAACCAATGCAAGGCCAGGCACGGGTACGTAGGTGGTCAATGGGTGGCGCAACGGGCCCAAAACTATGTTTAGCCCAACGTAGCAAGGTGAGAAAAGAAAAGCCATCCTGAAAATGAAACCTCACCGGGTCCGGAAACCGCTTCAAGTAAACCATTTCGGCGGTTTATTGCTGCATATCTATCTTTGAAAAAAGAAAAAAAGTCGCGGGCCGCGAAATTACATTTTACAGACCTATACTCAAAACGTAGCTGTTTCCTGGTTTCTGATTGGTCGGAGCAATGAGTAAGGAGCAATCAGTTTCACCATGGTTTCACCAAGCTATGTGTAACCAAGTTTGCCGAGTCATATTGAGTTTAATAGGTAGGCCTACCGTACAGTACGCTAGTGCTGCTACCTCTGACCTTATGTAATGTATGAAGCTAACATAAAAGTGCGCTCCTTATTGTGCAATTAAAAACTGTAGGTTAGCTTATGCTAGTCTTAATTTCAAAGCCCCTAAAAAAGCCTACTAGGTTAGTTGAAACGGTAAAAGTTCAGGTAAGTGATATTTAATTGAATTTGGTATGATAAAATACTAAGTCAACTCTGATTAAAGGGTTGGTCACTGAAAAAGCAAAGATTGCAAATGCTGTGTAGTACTTTCGTATCAGTAATCATGCTCTTCAAATCTTTCATTTTATTGTACTTGCTCTACCAATACTCCAAAGCATGTGATGACTTGGGGACCCATCTCTGCATCTCCGTGTTCTTGCACCTGAGCAACACAGCTTCTTTTGAAGAAGTGTTGCAGTGGTGATGAGCTGTTGGCAACACCATGTCCGATGGGACTGGCTCGAGATTTGAATCTCAGACCCTCTTGCTCCAGAGACAAACTTGTTACCGGTAGGTCTACCGTTTGACCAACTGGCCTGTTAATCATGTTCTTGTCAGTTGTAGCATAGCGGTAGTTAAAGGAGGAGGCTGTTTCACCAGAAATTTTTATCCACTTTTTAATTAGGCCTACCTAACTTAAATCACTAGGCTTACCTACCGTATTTACTGTAGGTCTACTTCAAAACTAATCAGTAGCCTAATCTCAAACCTAACCCAAACCCTAATCTTAACCCTTGAAAATGTGGACCGGTTGGTTACATGAATATTGATTTTTGTTCTACTGTAGGTCTACACTATACTTTTTAACTTAAATAATTTTGGTGAAATAGGCTACCATAATCTCTCCCAAAGTTAAGTTAATCATTTTTATTTTGCATTAAAGTATATTATTTAAGAGTTAAGGTTTGAATTAAGCTTAACTTCAAATAATTATTAATACAGTGCAAGTTCTAATTCTAATGTTTCAACACTAATGTTTCAACTCTCTCCCATTCTAATGTTTCAACACTGCAACAGAATATTAATGATGAATTAGTCAATGTAAGCAATTGGTTCAAGATGAATAAATTATCAATTAACTTTAATAAAACTGAGTTTATGGTGGTGACAACAAAACAAAATAAACCTGAACTCAAAGTATCAATAGATAATAATCCAATCAAGCAATCACATCACATAAAGTATCTAGGTGTTCTCATAGACGACAATTTAAACTGGAAACAACAAATCAAGGAACAATGTTCAAAGGTAGCAAGGGGATCTTGGGCCCTTAATCAATTAAAACACTTTGTAGATGAGCAAACCTTAAGATCTGTTTACCACTGCTTCATATACTCTCATCTACAATACTGCATAAGTAGTTGGGGTACTGCTTCAAAATCAACATTAGCATCTCTATTTATTCTGCAAAAAGGAAGCATCAGATTGTTAACTGGAAGTGGATATCGTGAGCATACTAATCCTTTGTTCTATCGAGCTAAATGCTTAAAACTCAAGGATATTTACTCTCTGGAAACTGCAAAGCTAATGTACAAAATTCACAATAATGTATTATCTTTAGCAAATTCAGATAAGTGTAACCTAATTAAAAACTGCTATACACATAAGACAAGATTGAGCCACAAAAACAACTTCTTTCTTCCAAGAACTAGAACAAGATTAGGGCAAAAGTCTCTATCATTCTCAGGAATTAAAGTTTGGAATGAAATTCCAAGCAGTATGAAAGAAGTTTCATTCTACAGATTTAAAAAAGCTGTTAAAGCTCATTTTTTATCGAACTATGAAACCGATAAAAGCTAGAATAACAGCTTTCTATCAGCAATGCAGTAGTAATTACAGGAATCATAGTTGCATATTTATGCTTGAGTTCAACAATAACCTATTCTATTGCTTGAATAGCATGAGTTTGGTGCATTCATCTATCACACATTTATTACAATACGTCATCTCTCTTTTTGATGTGCCCTTGAATTATTAGTAATTTTGCAATAACTGACTGAGGATGATATATACTGGTATTGGAAATTGTACCAGTACTAATGACATATTGGCAAACAATACAAAACAAAGAAAGGAGGTTTTTTTTTCACTCCAATTGCCCACTTTAAATTCTATAAAACATAAATAAGCATTATGAACTTTATTAATTTTATTTCTATCCAATCTGTAGTAACAGCATTTTTATTTTTTTTATTTTTTGGTATGCTTCGAGTTAGAACAATTTTAATGTTGCCTTGCATTTTCTTTACATGGTGACTGTGAGTTTTGTGTATACACTGTACAAAATGTACATATCTTTGCAACACTTTGTTTTAATTTTGCGTAAAATTTTTTAGCATAGAAAGTAGCAGACTGAGAAAATCTAGAAGCTGTTTTTTTTTTTTTAACCTTAACTTGGTGAGGTGGCAGTAGACTTAGATGACCTTTTGGTCCTTCGCTGTCTCCTCACCAAGTGACTAAATATCGCTTTGACTCTGCAAGTTTGTGTGTTTTGGTTTTAAAGGAATTGCATATTTCGATGCTTTGGTGATAGACCTAGAGGAAGTTGCAGTTTTTTCTTGTGATATGACGTCACTTGGTAAATAAATAAATATGATGATGATGATGAAGTTCATCATGATGCACCTTGATTCAATGCAAATTTATATGCAGGCTTATAGGTTGTCTAACACGAGTAATCAGTGGATTTCAGCGTGCATAAATCGTTATTGCTCTTCAAGTGTGGTGCTCATTGACCAAATCATCCATATACAAGTAGAAAACAATCGTTTTCCTAAAATCATATGAAGCTATCATTGTTCAAAGTATGGTAGGCTACATTGTAGACTGATCTAGAAAGCTGCCACCTTAGTATAGTTTATCACAATGCCAAATTATCTGTTATTCACTATGCTACTTATAGTCGAGCATTGCAAAATATATATTTGAGTGCTATATAGTAATATAATTTACTGTTTTTTTTTCACTATAACATAAGGCACAGTACATTCTTGACCCTTAAAAATCAAATGATAAATGCACTGTTGGCTATTCTTCATTTTTGTTTTCTCTCTTGATCTCAAAATTATCTGGTGAAATAGTTGTTGTTGTTGTTGTTGTAGCGCATATTTATCCTCCTGTCACCAGACAGCGTCAGACGCTAACTTATTGGACGATCCGCACACTTTTCATTATCAGAACTACTTCGTGATTGTAGGAATCCGCACCTGCTCAGGAGTTTCCAATGATCCAATGTTCCTGTGGATTTCTTCGAATTCTTGTCCACTGAATTTGCTGCTTGCTCGAAGCCATCAAGCGGAGATAATCATCGTAAAGCATCTTATCCAAAAATGCAACGACATGACTAGGGTGTTGGTTGAACGCAGATCATTCAATCAGGGTCGTCGTAAAAAACGATGTCTTTACCCATTCGGCCACGCTGCTGACTAGTCACTCCTTTTAGGCAATTATGCAAACTTCTAATTGACCAGTTCATATCTAAATCAAATACACTCCTGTGTTTGTCATGTTGGTATGATTATCTGAAGTGATTTAAAGTAATGTTCTGGCTATCTGGCGCTGTTGCAATCCCTCACAACACTCAACGTAGAAGTTGGGGGGGGTGTCGTTAAGTATGAGCCGTCGCTGTATTTTTGGCAGCTCTGCGATTCATCTATATATGAGTGCGCGTGCGTTCTCTCCGATCTAAGCTATTCCCTAGATCTAGCCCTAACCCTGATGACTGCACACATGAGAGGAGCAAGAGCGGCGAACGCTCATACCTGAGTTGCAGTGGTTCCGAAATAAAGCTGACGGATACTTAACAACACCCAAGTTGGGTATAATATAGTGTTTCGGCCTTAGTGCTGATACATGTTGCAGGTGTTGGAGCTGATTGTATTTTGTAACATGCTTGTAAACTAGTAATAGCGGCTTTTTTTATGAGATAATTTTATACTTAAATGCTAAACTTATTATCGTATATTAATTTTGCTAGAAGTATTATCATGTATCATAGTTATTTAAAATTGATCTTGGTCTGTATTGAACAATCAATGAAAAAATCTGCCTAACAAATATGAAACTATTACCCTAAATTAACGGAAACTCTGTAAAGTTCACCTAGCTGGACAACGTTTGAGAGAGGTATTCAAGACTAGCAACTCTCAACAGTGAGCACTATTTACTTCAATTAATGGTAATGTTGAGCTCAATTTGTATATAGAAGTACAGTTATATTTTTAGTGGTATGCTTTTAAAGTAGCTTTGCCATTAGATTTGAATTCTTTGTCACAGGCCTGTTGGATTTGGTTTTTAAAAAGAATATATGCTATTGCCAGACTATTATTTGTTACTAATTATTATAATAGTCTTGAAATGTTATGGTAGAAATAGAGTTTAAGTTCAAGACAGACTTTTCATGTTGAAGCAAGAATAGTGTAAATCTAATATACAGCGTGGGTAATTCATTTATTCCAGAAGAAATTTTCTTGAAAATTGGCACACAAAAAATTGTTCACTGAAATTCAATGTGCCATGTCTTCCAACCTCATTCAATATCTCAGTTTCTGTAGCTTAGTGTATTATCCTTTGTTTGAATAGCCCTTACACAATAAACACCTCTAAAGAAAGAAAGAAACCATACAGAGTCAAGTCTGAGCTCCTCGCTGGCCGTTTATGCCGAACATAATGACCAGTGTTTCCAGGAAGACGATTTTTGTCAACGAATCAGTGGTTTGTTTGATCAAAGGCAAATAATGTTTGGCAATATGATCAACAAAGCATAAAAATTTGACAAATTTATGGCAATGTGACTTTTAGTTTATGATATGACTTCAGCACTGTATTAGTGCAAAATTTAGGGCACATGAACCTTGCACTGTTGATGTATTCTTATTTATTGACAACCGGCCAGAACTTTTGTTGCACAATACAGCAAGGTAAGGTACTGTTTAGCATCAAAAGGTCTTTGCGGAAGAAACACTAAACATACCAATAAGCTGATGTAAAATCATTGCTTGTCACAATGTTACTTTAGGTCGATTCTGCTGTTTTTCAGCTATGATCACATTGCATGATTTTCTGCCCAGTAGTGGTAGTTTTTTATTCGAAATCCTTTTGACCAATTCAAGTAGGATAGTTTTTAGGTACCAGTACCACATTTTTAGGCAATAAAGTGCACCTAGAATACGTGAAATTCAGAAAAAAATTGAATGTGCACATTATACTCGGGTGTACCATATGTCTGAATAAGGTAATAGTCTCTCTCTTTATGAGTTAATTCAGAGGTTTATTAGAGTATTATAAGTTTTATTTAGTGCACATTGTGTAAGAAAATAAAAGCAATAGAAGCCATTTATGGATACCAGTACTATTCAAAAAATATTGTTTGATCGGTGCTTTCGCAGCCCAAACCGGACATATCCTTTAATAAAAACATTTCAGGGTGGAAAAACTAAAATATTTGCACTCCTTCAAGGTAGAAAAGGTTTCAACCTTTGAATTGATCTTTTTGTTGCTCAAACTCTTAGTGCAGACCAGAAAAAAAGATCTCATCCAAATAAGCCATGACTCTTTCTTTATGTGGAGGGACACTGAATTTCGATGAAGTAGGCTATACTAATTCTGAATAGGGGGACGCAACACATTTTCGCTACAATTTAAGTACCGGTACTGACTGCGCTGTATAGTTTGAAAAGTATGGTAAGTTATTGGCACTTATCCTGAACGACATTTGAAGTGGTGGAAGAATTTGGTGCACACTTTATGTGTTACATGTCAAGTTGGTGGATGTAGACTATGAAAAGTACACATTGTGTTCAAATATTATTAACCCTATTTTACACAGTGAGAGGGGTTGATACTCTCAGTTTTTAATGTTAAATCTCTTAAGAAAGAAGCTTTTTATTTCAAGTTAACTTGAATTTTAGACAAATTTATTCACAATAACTGTTCAAAATTAAAAAAAAAAGTTTCCCGATTTTGAGTTTTTTTAAGTCACTTTTCGTTTTCAAAATTTGAGGATCTTTTGGCCCTTTTTTAACATAAATGGCATCTTTCGACATTTTCATGAAGAAACCACTTTGACTTAAGCATTTTATGATTTAATATTAAAAAGTTAACTTGCGTGGAAAATTTGAACCGCATAAAGGCGCATATGGCATTGACGTCATTAAAGAACTGATATCGTTTTTCCTCAGTATGGTTGTGATGTCACCATGATGATGTCATCACTCAAAAGTAATTATTGCAAAAAATGGGATAAACCCCGACCCACCTGCCAATTGTAGTGTTGACATGGCTTTCGGGCTTCAGCGTAGGAAGTAGATGTGATGGGCATTTTTGTTCCCCCTACCTCCCCCCCTGGAAAAATGCGTCGTCAAATAGCCCTTGTAAACTAGGGTTAAATGACGATTCATTTTAGCACTAATAAGTCACAAGCTATGTAGGTCAACTGATGAATAGTGCAGAATGGCGGACAATGTGCAGAGTTGCAGGATCGATAATGATAAAGAAGTGGAATCTCATTTAATGGTAAGTTCCGTATGTATATGTTTGATTCTTTATGATTTGCAGTAAACTTACCGGAATCAGTACTGTCTTTGCAACATTTATTTCGGTAGAAAATTATATATTGTATTTGGATCATTCCATGCTTAATTGAAAATGGCTTGTCACCATATGTTGTCAGACATGAATGTTTCTTAAAATTATATAGTATCACACCGACAAAATAAAAAAAATTTTTCGATTATCTCGAATGGTTTTTAGGTTATCGTAATTTGAATTTTTGGCCTCCAAATAGAGATTTTTCTCCTAAGTTTTGAAAATAGTGTTGTAATTCATGTTCTAGTGCAATCTGATGCCTGAAAATTGCTACATGGAGGGGGGTTGGGGTCAAAGAAATCATTTTTGATGTCAAAATTGCAAAAATATGACTGTTTTATGGTGAAATCTTGATTTTAAAGTTTGATGAGAGCCCAACTTCATGTGTCCAGTTTCAGATGGCATTTTTAAGCTATACCTTGTCAAAAATTTGCCTATTTACTGTTTTAAAACGCTATTTCTTTTATTTAGAAACTTGGTATCATGAATGCTGTTACAAACCAGAAAATCGCTTTTGCTTTTAAAGCAATATCTGACCGTGTTTCTGTTGTTACAGAACTCTTTGGCTAGTCATGTTTGTATCATAATATGCCATGTCGAACTACTTCGAAATGGATACAATGCACTATTTCGAGTCAGTATTTCAAGTACAGAAGATCTGTAAGTTCGGCTTACCCAATATATGGAAACAAGCAAAATCACGTGTAGAGTTTCATCGGCAAAATCTATTCAACGACCTCAGCTCAATTTATGCAAAAAATACTTACGCTGCCTGCATAAGTTGAGTCGCCAATCTGATCAAGTAAAAACAAAGCGTTCAAAAAATACCAATTGCACCGCTTCCATGGCGGTGACTTTGAGAAAGCTACTTGGGAGATATGCCAAGTATATAATCAAATACCACGCATTTTGGAATACTGCTAAAATACTTTACGTGATTTTCGAATGGGATTACGACTTTAAATATTGACCGTGTTTGTTAAGTGACGATCATTTTTTAGTTCATTTTAATTCAGTGCAATTGCAAAGAGGTCATTATATTTTTAGAAAAACTATTACGCGTATTTTGCAAGGTTTCGAATAGCGTGAATATTAATTAGCGTTACAAAGTAGTAGAAATAAGATTTTGGTACATTACGGTTGGAATGTTTAATTCGTGGAATAGCGCAATTTGAAAAGATAGAAATACGATTAAATGGCTGGGCTTTAACAGTCATCAGTAGGTGTGTGATAGAACTCTGGAATTAGCTGCGCCAAACATGAGGGTGATAGTTAAGCGAATATTCAACCAGAGGTGGGCACTCGGTACTTTTAAAGTACCGACGATAACGGTACAAATACTTTTCCGAAGAAGTACCGACGGTACGATATTAGGTACTTTTTAAAAAAAGTACCGACGATAACGGTACTCGGTACCGCCATTCGGTACTTTTTGAATGATAGATTTAGCCCATTTTTATATAATTTCGCTATTTTGCTTACTCTGTCTAGAAAGTTAAGCTCCGCCCTATCTTGCCTTTACTGCAACGGCACAGCCTCTTAGTTCTCTGCATATCTTAAGAGAACTGCCACTGGCAGGGGTTTGATTTCGAGTCGGGTCAAACCAAAGACTTAAAAATAGGTATTCACCGCTTTCCTGCTTGACGTTCAGCATTAAAGGCGGTGAATCATCCAGCCAATTCCGGTGGTTTACAATAGATAAAATTGAACTATAATTTTTGATAATTTTTGTTTTAATTTTGGGACTGCGGTTGCAAAGATATTCAACAAATACAAAAAGATGTCCCCCCGAAAAAAGTTTTTGGAAACTCTGAGTCTTGTTCTTCCCGCCAAAACCACAGTAGGCCTAATGGTTTAGAGAACTGTGGTAGGCCTAATAGTTTAGAGATAGTTTATTTCTAAATAGTTTAGGCCTAACTATCGCTAAACTGCCTCTAAACTATTAGGCCTAATAGTTTAGAGATAGTTTGGCGTAATAGTTTTATAAGATTACAGTAGGCCTAATAGTATAGAGAACTGTGGTTTTGGTGGGAAGATCAAAACTCAGAGTTTCCAAAAACTTTTTTCGGGGGGACATCTTTTTGTATTTGTTGAATATCTTTGCAAATGCAGCCCCAAACTCAAAACAAAAAATATCAAAAATTATAGTTCAATTTTAGCTATTGTAAACCACCGGAATTGGCTGTTTGATTCACCGCCTTTAAAGGGATAGTGTGAAGAACAAACTGGCAGCTGCAATTCACTTGTGCCGTTGGGAAAGGCACTTAGCGGGACTCCCCCTCTTCATGTGGTAGACAGTAAGAGAGATGGCCGGCAACTCATAAGTGAGCTCGTATAGCCTATCGACTCCGTTGCTTTCTCACAATGCAAGGATAAAACTGCAACCAAATAAAATAAATAAAGTGGTAGAAACCTCACTGAGCCGGAATGGCTATGCCCTGCCTGCGGGAAAGGGTGACGTAGTAAAACGAACTTGCTTGCTTTTACTGAGTTAATCAGCGAAGTTTTTCGATACAAAGAAGCCAACTTTATTCAACAGTAAACTGTAATCGCCCATGTTACATTGGGTTAGGAAAAAAGCAATACCAGTAGTCTAAATTTACCGAACCAGACTGACTTAAAGTAATACAACACTGTTACTTACTGCTTCAGTTTCAGTTAACAGCAAAAAATGAAAAAGACATAATTATCAACGCAACACTTGTTATGTACAAGAGGCTGTGAAAAAATCAAGTCACAACCTCTACACAAAAAGAGTTTTGCATTTATTTATTTATTTAAATTTTCTTTCAAAAACACCATCATCTCGAAATGCTCGTCGCTAAGACTAGCTCTTTTGGGCCTAAGAACATCCTTTCCCAACGAAAAAAGGCGTTCTACCGCCGCACTCGACGGCAGAAGAGTGTTCAACTTTTTGAACACGTTTTTCAAGTTCTTGCAAACAGAAAGGGCAGCTAAAATGTCTTTGTTTGGAGGATCTCTCAAATATGACTCCACCATCTTCGCAACAATGGTCTTTCGGCGTTTTTGGCTCTCAAAAAGAGAGCCAAAAAAATCATCATATGGGTCTTCCACCAACACCTCTTCGCCGCTGCTCTCATGGCTCCTGGATTGTCTTTCAACTACATTAATAAGTCTCATTTCGAGTTGGCTTTCCTTCTCTACAACAGCGACCTCATCATTATTGAATCACCCCAACTTACTAGGCCTATCTATCCACACAAACAACGTCTTTTCTTACCAGCATCGTTCCTTTCATGCTTTGTAAAAACGCGGTAAAATTTGTGCATCTATTTTGACAGAGTTTTTATTTAAACTCCATTCCACAAATTGTACCGAGTAGCGACGATAAAAGTGCGAAAAAAGTATCGACGGTACCGAAAACGGTACAATTTTTAAAAAGTAACGACGATAGCGATAACGGTACTAAAAAAGTACCGCGGTACAGTACCACGGTACAAAAGTACCGCGGTACTGCCCACCTCTGTATTCAACGGCGTTAAAAATAGCAATGCGGTTGTTTCCAACGGTTATTTAGATTGTTGTTGCATTCCACCTTAAACCTGAATTGATATAAAGGAAAGTCATCCGTCAGGCCAAACAATTTATGTCTATCTAATTCAGTTCCGTGATTTCTTACATATTTTTTTGCAGAATCAAAGACACAGTTCCACATTTAACGTAATTTCCACTAGTTATTGAACTGAATCATACGCACAAATTCTTCGCTTCAGAGATGTTTTTGAAGAAATCAAGCAGAAGCTATCCGACATATTTCACCGAGGCTATTTTCCATTAACTGCGCTTAACACCTTCAAGTTAGATCTGCAACTAGAACATGGTGCAGATTATACATATGTAGCTGGCGACATGGCAAAGTGTCCAGACTTGAGATTCTGTTATACGTAAGTACGCATAGGTTTTTTAGTTTAATGCTTTGACAAACCGTTCAGCAACTACTACGCGCCAAAAAGTTAAGCTGAACTTAAGCGGCTAAAGCGGCATTACACGCTCGTATTACGTTGCAAAATATTCAGAAGGTTGAGCAATTACCTTAAACTTGAACAACAAAACACACTTGTCAAGTTGTACATCGTGATAATACTTTAGGAAAGTAGCGAATGTAAATTAGGTTTTGGTGACTTTATGCAATTTCCACTAATCGCTCTTGAAATGTGAAAGATATTTTTGTTAGTTAAATTGAAGATTATATGCAATGTTACTGTTAGTGAGCTCGTTCACTTTATAGGGTGCATGGTTTGTTGATTTGATCTGAACTGTGTGAAAGCATAGGTTGACAATCAGCCTTCACTATCTGCTTTTTAAGATTCCACAGCCAGAACGAGTTGGCAATATTATGCATACCTGCTTTCGTCGTTGAATCGAGCTTATGATTAGTGCACATACTCATACATTAGTTCACAGCCTCAAAACAATTAATTTTCGAGTTATTCTTGAAGACCCGCCGATAGGGTTCAAATGCCACCTTGTATATTGTGATAGTTCAGTAAGATTGGCTAGAAACCAGCAAACGAGAACAGAATTTAACAATAGAATTTTTTCACACAACATAAGTGATGGCATCAACAGTAATGGTAGGTATTTTTAGTGGCTAGGTTCAGTTCATTTGTATTTTGAAAGTTTTATATTTCTCGATTATGCGTTATATACCGTATGTTGTTTTTGATAAAAGCACACTGATATGCCTTTTCGACACAATCGTTCAAAAGTAATTCAAGGATGGTAGTAAGTATGTTTTAGAAAAGGTTTTATAGGTACCAGAAATCAGGTAAGACAAAAACGGAATTACAAATGTCTTTCATTTGCCTTCCTGTACGTTGTTAAGTTGCATGTTTTTTGGATTAACGTTATTCCATTTCTGGCTCGCGGTCAAGTGGTAACCTACAACACGGTACTTTGGTTTTGTAGTTTTCAATACTCAATTGCAAGATGGATTCCTGTACTTCGTTACCCGTATCTGTTTCAGTGAAACAGCAACATGAAATTTAATTAATTTTATTTATTGACTACTAACAACAATCTCTATTTAGCATCATTGGAGGTTTGTGGAGAATGTGAAGAATATCACGGTTGAGCTGTATATCCAGATGTTGGGGTGTTGGAAGCTGGTAATGAGAACATCGTACGTGACAATTCTTAGCATTTCGGATGGGCAGTACCAAGGTTCTCTCCCCCCCAATGAAAAATAACGTCCTCTTGTCAAAAAAGAACGTGCTCCTTTCGTGAACCAACTCGAAAATTTTTTTGAAATTTGCTATAAAATAATTTGCGATTTCACAAATACATCTCCAATATTGAAGAGCAGCCGGATTTTACGTTATTTTACTGAATATAAAAGAATCTCGTCTGTGTTTCAAACCAATTTCGGACTATTTCAGATGCTGTTTAAAAGTATCAATCCACGCGGCCAATATAATCGATCATGACGTTGCAATCGCGCTTGTGATTAAAAGAAGAACAGCAGGCAAAATCAACGGAGTTTTGAAAAGTATTGCGTCATACTCACAAGTTTATTTACGTCACTTCCATTTTTTTGGGGCCGATCTGTTTCCACTTTAAACAGATTAATCTACGCCAGTGTCGCAAAAATGTTCATTCAAGGTGCGCTAACGTCGGGAGCACCGCATTGTGTTTGAAGCAGTGTCGTCGCTACGAGGGGCAAGGGGGCCTTGCCCCCATTTCGGTTTACTCAAAATTTGGAACATCACGTAACGACAAGACAAAAGACAATGATGCGAAAACGAATCATAACGTTCAAATCTAATTCTCATTTGACGTTTTGCTGTAACCAACTGCTATAACACAATTGTGACGCAACATTGCGTCTTATTACGCGTGCACACATGTTTTCATTTTTGCTTAGCTTACTTTATATTCATTGTGATTTTCAAACCTTAGGTCGCGTCGCACGTCTGGGTCAGTAAGTCTTTACGGATGTGTCGCGGAATAGAGTTGCAAATTCGAATAACTTCCGAACTTCAGCAATTTAATTGTTTCAAATGGCTCTAAAAACTTACGAAATGTAATCAAAATGGCGCTAAAAAGGTAAATTTTTACCAAAAAAAAAGTCACCAAGCGGCTGGGGGCTACGCCCCCTGATCTCTGCGGCTGCGGGCTCGACCACCTACCTGTTTATGTTTGTTAGAGCACACTAAAGATTGTTTAGGTCGCTGTCACAGCTGCGGATAGATTTTGCAAGCGAATATGGGCCGCAGACTAAGAGAGAAGAAACGCTACTGGCCTTGAGTCTTTTTTTAGACATGATTATAGAATGTTAAAAATTACGCCTATTTTGTAACCATGTAAAACATTCAGTCTCTTTCAGTGCGCACTAGCATTCGGTTACCGCCCCCTTACTTCTTTTGGTGTGGCAACGGCACTGATTTGAAGTAGAATATCTGATGTCTGTGCAGTAACACCCACCAGGTTAATTGGTCAAGAAGGATGGAAATGACCACGTTGACATAGCATAATCTAATAGTTTAGCATCGAGTTTAGAAGCACCGTTGGTATGTCTGCTGTCCGTCTTGGAAATTATGACGTTCATATCGCACTGAACAGGGGTGCCGAAACCAAGGGGGGATATATTCCCCCAATAATTTGACGATGGTCTGCATCTGAGCGTTGGATGATCTTTGGACTTTTGTTTGGTCTTCACTGGCTTTCGGGGACAAAAACTCTTCAATTTTCGGTGAAAACGTTTTTTTTTGGTCTTCACTTAATTTTGGAGTCAAAAACTCTTCAAATTTTCCGTGAAGACCTTTTTTTTGGTCTTCACTTGATTTGCTTACGTGAAAACAATAGTGGTCGTGCTTCATCCCCCCCAATGTGCGTTGAAAATGGGGCGAAATTGCAAATTATCCCCTCAATGCTCAATGTAAATCTGCACCACTGGTACTGAATATTCCGCAAAGTAAATGAAAAATAGTCTACGAATGGGTGAATTGCTTGAAATCAGCTAAGATTTTGCCATCGACATGGCCATAAGTACATAACAGCGCCGTCGCTACGGGGGGGGGGGGTTATGGTTTCGGAACAACACGTAGCAACAAGACAATGGAAAAAGGAATAGTAACGTTCAAACATAATTCTCGTTCGGAGTTTTCTCCATTCTTAGCGAAATTGCTGGCCACTAACTGCTGTACATAAATGCGAGACAACAATCTAATCTGTCTTATTAACACGCCTTTACGGATGTGTCGCGGAATAGGGGTGTAAGCGTATAGTATCGTTACCGGTACTTCGTTAGTGATTACGTCCTAAAACAATACGTGAAAACATTCTTTAAAAGACTAGTTGTTTTGTTTTTTTAGAGCACACTCAAAATTTTTTGTGTGTCGCAGTCAGTTGCGCAACCAGGGGAAGGGGGCTTCAGCCCCCTTTAGCCAAGTCGCTTAGAAAATTTAACCCCCAAATACAAACATTTAAACATGTTTCGGACTTGATTTAAGTATAAGGGGGGGTTCAGAAGGGGCTAGGCAATATGATTCTTTTGATGAATTCTAAATTATAGCAATTTATTGTAGTTATTCATGTGGTTTCCTAAACGCGTAAAAAGTGATTGAAATGGCGTTAAAATCGCTATTTTTTTCCGCAAAATCACTAAAACACCCCCTCTGTGATATGCTTGAGTTGCAACAGTTTGTTCAGCATGGGGCCTAAATTAGACAATTTTTGTGGAAAAAATTTACTTATGGCTCTATTCCCCGTATCAAAATCCTGGTTGCGCTTCTGGTCGCATCTACTGCTACTGACGAATTTTTCAAGCGATTATATGGGCCGCATACGAAACGAGCTAAGAAACGCTGCTGGCGTTATGTGTCTCTTTTTTTCAGACATGAATACGAAATTTTTAAAATAGCGCATAATTTGTACGAGCCAAGTCATCTGACCGCGAAGCAACGATTTTGTTACAGTGATTTCGTCACTAAGTGAGGGTTTGGGCAAGATGGCTCTGGGGATAGTAAAAATACATTTAGGATCGCCCTTCTCAGCCAATCGGCGTTGTTTGCAGTAAGTTTGTCGCGGTCAGTTGTCGTGGACCCTTATTTGTAGCCGTAAAATATCAGTTTTTATGTGCAAAAGTTCAGTTTATTTTGGTCCCCCCACTTTCGGCTAGTGTTCCCTCACTTCGGTTGCTCTGGTGACGGCACGAGTACATAGCCACAAAAAGAAAATTAGAACCAAGAGCTCAAACAAGTCATTGGTTTTTACTCGCTTCAAACGAGATGGTATTGGCTTACAGCGCTGCCGATAACGCTACGTGTCTTTGTATCTGTTTGGTGACGTTATGCTTACAAAAAACTAATTGCAATGAAAATCAGAACAGCCGATATGCGTTTTATACAAGTACACAGCATTAAGCAGAGCTGGACTCCGCAAATTTTTAGTCCGTAATTCCGCTGCGGTTTTGATTAGTCCGCATCGCAGCTGCTTTATATTTGCGATTCGCTACCCTTTTTCATTGCTAAACGTCAAGCAGGAAAGCAGCGAAAACCATTTTTATTGTGTTTGATTTAACTCGACCAGAAATCGAAACCGAGTGTACACAATGTAGCATTTATTTTTTTTTCATTTTCTTAACTTTTATTGATCGTCTCTCATTTTTGTTGGTAATTTTGATAAGTACACAAACGACAATGAAAATAACACACAAAAAGTTATTAGTGAAATCCCAAAGCACGATCGAATTACTATGAGCCAGGCCCAGCGCTACGAGGTGGGGGGGGGGGGGGGGGGGGGGTGGGCATTCCGGTGCCGTGCCTCCCAAATGACTGCTTGTGCCCCCCCAAGCGAGGACTGTGCCCCAAAGAAATTAACAGGCTCGAGGTTACTGGAGTGCAAATCGAGGCCTAAGATTCCCCAATTGGTGTTTATCGCCCTAGAATTTGTGAGCAAAAACTGCGTTTTTGTAATTTTTGTGAACTTACGCCGGATTTCATTTAAGTTTTGGGACGAAGACCTTTTTTTTGGTCTTCACTTCAGATTTCGTGGAAAATCGCAAGAATTTTGAGACCACAACCAGAATTTGTGAAAATTTTGGGACGAAGACCTTTTTTTATTTTTTTGGTCTTCACCTTTTTCGTTTGATCCATACTCGAATAAACTTCTCGTGCCCCCAAAATTTCTTTCTTTCCCCCCTCCCCCCAGTCACGCTATCCTGGCGCCGGGCCTGCTTCGAGCAATATATTCGGGAAATGTTTTTGTCAAATTGTAGCACAAAGTTGAAGACTGTTTCACTTATTTTTGATACACCTATTGATTTTGACTGAACTTCACTTCAAAGGTGGCTTGTTTTTTTAAAACACAAATAGATTTTGGGCGAGCAAAAAGCCGTCAGTGGATGGATAGGTTTCAGTTATGTGAAAATCGCAACTTTATGAGTGAGTGATACCAAGAGATTAGAACTCCGATGAAGAGCACCTTCGATCATCATCTTACGGGTTTTTTTAGTTAAAAAAAATGCAGAAGTGAAAAGGGACGACTTAGTTTCACGCAAAAAGCGGACAGTTACCCATTAGCTGATTGCTGTAGACATGCGACCAGCGGTTGATTAGGAGGCAATTAACTTGAGCAACAGATTTCCGCGTGAAATGGAAATACCTTCAGTCCGCGAATCCAGCACAAGTACCGGAGTACGCTTGGCATACAGCCTCACGATCTCACTTTTGCCTGAGAGCGCATCCGTAACCTAAGCTCGTCGGGCGACCTTCGATACCGGTACATCGTAAGCCAGTATTGCCGTCCACAGTTTGAAAGCTACAAGAATTACATTTTGCAGCAGTTCTCTCAACGGTATGAGCGAAATCTAAAACAGAAAATTTGACATTTAGAGCAATTTATGAACGGCAAGACTACAAGTATATACTATTCACAGAACGCACTTGTTCAGCAATTAACTCTACAAATTGTTTCAAAAATATGACGCTACGTCCGGCTACTTTAAAGGGCCATTAGCGAACTGCCCAAAGTGCAGCTCGCGACTGATCGCTGCCTGTTTGGTGCAATCTGTGTGCTGTAATGACGCTACAACGCTTCGTAGAGAGGTTCTTGAAACGCAGAGAAGCAAACGGCTGACACATTAGAAAAAACTCCCTTTTACTCCCCACTTCACGTTCACCGCATAGATGGATTGATCCGACCATACACTCTTTATTTAGTAGACTGGAAATAGACGGGCGTAGAAAAATAGAAGAGCATCGAAAAAACGTTTGCTCTTGTTGCAATTTTTCTTTTTGCTGTCACGCGTATTCGACTGATTTGATTGGACATATTCTTAGCGCGAGGGAACCGAGAAAAAAGTCACGCTGAACTGATTGGACGAATCGGCATATTGCAAAAAAATAAACCGTGAAGAAAAAAAAGACATAACTGTCAGTTTCCGGTCTACTAATAAAAAGTCTATGATTCGATTGAAAATAAAACCCGCTGGGTGCAATAAACGTTTCAAACGATCGACCAAAGGACGGCGCTTTCTATCTGTATCCTTATTGTCAGCGCTCTTTTGTCCTGTTTACAGATCAAAATTGCAAAAACCACACTTACAAATGAACAGGTGGAAGTCTTGATCAATAAGAACAGCAAATACTGCAGCCATCCAACAAAGCCTTATTGGAAGAAACAGAACAATGAAATGTCTTCATGTGATTGCTTCTGCCGTCGCAATAATAAATTCGAAAAGTTACAATAGCTTTCATCAGCATTCGACGAAGGTCTGTCCCATCACTTGATGTACAAAAACATGCTGGGGATCTAATTAGAAAAACAAGTTTGATTTTAACACATTGCACTATTTGCTTGTTACTTCTTCACCTTTCGGATAACGCTTATACACCAGCAGGACTTTTATCCAATTATCTTGATTTACAAATTAGCTGTTTTAATTTATTAGATAAGTGCTGCTACAATTTTTAAAAACAATGCCCGTACGGTAGCTGACTTAAAAAAGTTACTAACAATCGCAATTCAAATTCACTGGCAATGGTTTATTACTCAATCACTAGAAAATAAGGAATCAAAGTCATTAAGTGTTTGTAGAATATTTTATTGGTTGTCACTTTGCTCTTCTACAGGTACATGTTACCAAAATTTATATCAGTTATACAGGGTATTCATAAAGTCCTGATACAATTTCAAAATTTTTTTATGAAGTCAATTCCAAAATATCTTAACCAGGTTGATTTTATTTTAAACAGTGTTACTTTTGTGTTTAAGATATGATATTTATGTGTTTTATGAATGTGTTAAATAAACCTTTATTAAGTGGTTACTCATCAAGAAAAGGCTCAATGTGTATCCTGGTTCATTGAAATAAAATTGGACGTTCAGATTCAGCAAAGGTACAGGACGAAGAATGGAAAAAAACCACCATCAGGTTCTTCAATTCGACGATGGCATAAAAATTTATGGAGACAGGGTCAGTGTTGGATGCAGTGAGAAGTTCTTTATCCTCAGAAATTTGTTGCAGCGTGCTCTCTGCAAACTCTTTTCGTTTAGGCTTGTCATTTGGCTGAAGTTTCTCTAACATTTGAACTTTGTAAGCATACAATTGTAACCTTTTGCATCGTAGAACCTTGTGCACAGTTGTAGATAGTAATTCCAATTTTGTGGCAGCTGTATGGATGGACTTCATAGGAGAATGACTAAACGCTCATCTTAAACTCTCGACGTTTTCCACAGATGTTCTTGATTGCCCACTTCTCACTGCATCCAATACTGACCCTGTATCGATAACTCTTTGGTGCCATCGATAAATTTAACAACATGATAGTGAATCTTGTCCATTCTTAGTCCTATACCTTTGCTGAGTCCGAACATTTGATCTTGTTTCAATCAACCAGTACACACATGATGCCTTCTCTTGAGGAATAACCATTTATTAAGGGTTTATTTAAAACATTTATATAACACAAAGAAATCATATCTGAAACACAAAATTCTATTTTAAATAAAAATTTTAAGCAGCACTGATTAAAATGAAACCAACTAGGTTAAGATATTTTGAGAATTGACTTCATAAAAAAATTTTGAAATTGTAGCAGGATTTATGAATACCCTGCATATCTGACTATCAATTTATCTAAACTTCCTTAAGCTTATTTAGACGGTACTGGTATTTTAAATTGCAGTCAAGAGTCAAGTTCTATACTGTACTTCAGAAAAAACTGAATACTGAGGCAAAGTCCACAGATATTGTTTGCGATGTCACAATTGATTCTAGTTGTTGTTGATTAAGGCATTATATCCAATATAGACCACAATGAATTTACGTATCTGCTATAATTGCAAACTTGAGAAAACTACCAATGTGACTTGGTTATTGGTGAAGTTGAATTTGTGATATTAGCTACATTAGTTAAAGACACAGTTAATACCTTTTAAGTTTTGATTTCGCATTTCATTGTTGATGTTGTTTCCATCGACCCCGGTGAAATTTCTTTGGCTGCTGACATTCAAGGTTACCAGTACATTAACAATATTTAAAGGAAGCATCCAGTACTGAGATCCTATGCGCTTTCTACTATGTCATGTGACTTGATGAATAGGCAGGCTTGTTCTTCGTAATTAAACAAATATGACATGTATATACACACATGGTGATAAAGCCACAACAACAGCAGAAGTGCACCTTTCACAACTAAAAATAATCTAAAAAAGCTGAAACAACGTAAGAGACATTTGAAAAACATGAAACTTTATCGGGCTTACTGTTTGAACCTAGCAAATAATTTTGCGGTAGTGCCAAATTCCACCTGTCGCAAGACAGTGTCAGATGCTAATTATTGCATGATCTACTTACTTTTCAGAGTAATGACTATTGACTACTGATAATTCATGCTTGGAGGAATTTGGACTTGCTTAGGAGTTTGTGCAAATGTGTAATTAGCAATTGCTGCAGTATACATACAACATACAAAACTTGTCATGGTGTCACCAAAAATGTAAAAAAAAATAACCACAGGAGTGTTTGGGGGTTAAACTAAAATAATAATTCAATAGTTATGTAAACAGTAAATAAACTGAAACATTAGCGACACCATTCCCAATAAATAAAGATTTATTAAAATTTTCAGCCGGTTGAAAGTGTGGAAGTATAATAAGATCTTTTCCAATTTAAATTCAACAATGTTGGATAAAATGTTAATGAAAAAACATCCAGAATTATACAAATTACGGTATATCATTTATCAAGTAAATTTGAATATCCAAACAACATCGATAGTTAATATAAACTTGGAAAACAAAACGAATTGTGTGAGAATGTGGTTGCTAAATAACAATCAAACTTAAGTTAACAATGAAGCGTAGACGAAACAGAATCAACATGTGGTTAAAAAATATGAGCGTAAATTCAGAATTACAGTATACACAGAATAAAATTAAAATATGAATCACAGTATTGCATAAACTGGTACATCATTAATATTGCGATGAACTGAATCTAGTAAAATGAGATGAGTGAACTGAAAGAAGTAATTCCAACTCGTTACAATAAGCATAAGTTACCAATTGGACTCAGCTGTGCTAGCACATTCTATATTAAGTGGTTAATAAGCAAATTTTGCACAAAATGCTATATTTAATGGGTGGTCAACGCATCTTCATCAACGTTATTGCTAACGTTATCCTTAAAATAAAGAAGGAAATAAACAGTAAATCATTGAAATGAAGAGCAAATGTAGGGCAAACTTCATGCTTAAATATGTCAGATGCACAGTACAGTAAATAACCAAATTTAAAATCTGGTCATAAACAAATCTTTTTGATTTTAAAAATTAGCGGTAGTCACTCTTGAAGTTTTTTAGCGCTATTAACTACGCTAGATCCTGGACCTATTCTGCCGCATAATAATAACTGACAAAAAATACCAATACTAGAATACAGTATCTTGATTCCCTCAGCACTAGGCCAATTTTTAATAGGAAGGCTTTATTTCACCGGAAACTTTTATCTAGTTTTTTATTAATTCTGACTCAAATATGACACAAACTCAAATGCTCAGTCTAAAACTATTCCCAAATCGAACCCTAACCCAAACCCTAACCTAAACCCTAATCTTAACCCCTAAATAAGCAAATGAAAAAAGCGCGGATGAATATTTTTCATTCTCGTTTTATTTTCTCTAAGTTGAAAATTTTCGGTGAAGTAGTCACTACCTTTTTAATAACACAATTAGTTTGAATAATCACTACTGCCAGATTGTAGGTAGCCTACTTTGTTTAAGTGAGTTATCAATAAAGTTAAAAGCCTATAGGCTACAGTAGTCTGCTAAGTCTGTAACACCAACGATCAACATTAAAGTGAATACATTGGCTAGGCCTACTTAAAAGAGAACTCTGACATAGGCTCTGGGCTGTAACAGGCTTTTTCTACTGTTTTTGTTTTATTAGATTTTGAATGTTGAGTAACAAGTTAACAACACTAACACCAAAATCCCACCGCTTAGACCTACTGCAGACTGTACTCGAACATTTGATTGTCTGCACTAGCACATAAGTTTATGCTAGCAGTAGCCTAGTGCGTAGCACAGCACAATAAAGCTCATTTTCAGTTAAACCAGGGATACACTACAGTAGGCTATATTAATTAGTATATCCCTGGATAAACCATTGATATACAAAATAATGAAACAGATAAAGCCTAGCAGCAAATTTACTACCTTTGTACACTTATTAGCCTAATGACTGTCAAACAAAAAAACTTCTCATCTCTCAACCCATAGATTCTTTCTTGCTCAACCCAAAACAGCCAAGACGTAGAGGTAGCAGCACTAGCGTACTGTACGGTAGGCCTACCTATTAAACTCAATATGACTCGACAAACTTGGTCACAGATAGCTTGGTGAAACCATGGTGAAACTGACTGCTCCTTGCTCATTGCTCCGACCAATCAGAAACCAGGAAACAGCTACGTTTTGAGTATAGGTCTGTGAAATGTAATTTCGCTCGCGGGCCGGATGACAATAAAAGGTCTCGGGCCGGTTAAAATGCCTAGCTGGGCCGTATCCGGCCCGCAGGCCGTAGGTTGCCGACCCCTGAGAGAGAGAGAGAGAGAGAGAGAGAGAGAGAGAGACTTCTTTATTTACCAAGTGACGCGTAAAGCAAAGAAAAAAACTGACACTCTGCAAAACCATACTTTAGTCGTTCGTAAGAAACATCACATTTTTCCAAATTTCTCAAGTGTAAGCAGCAGGGATACGGATAGTTCATACGTGCAGAAAAGTGGGATTAGCAGCCTATTGAACACGAGATATAATGTGCGAACATTGATCCTCACATTATTTTACCAGTATGTATGGCAGCAGGATAAACGTGCACTACAACAACTTCAAAAAAATTCTTGCTACTGTCATTCTCAGAAGTCTAGCCATGGGTCAAACCATAGGTGGGCACAAGTCCGTTAATCGTTAATCCGTTAATAACGAAGCTAACTTTTTCATTTACTCGTTAATCCGTTAAAAAGTTTTTTCATGTTAACGGACTAAATTAACTCCATTAAGTTCTGTTAACTTCCGTTAAGGTTTTTATCGTTAATATCTTGCACCATTTATTTATCGTACCGGTACAAACCAGTTTGCACTGGTAACACTTGTTGAGTACTAGCGCGAGTTTTACAGAAAGCGAAGAAAGAAGCTCTTTTTTGTGGCAAGTAATCAGCTGCAGCCTCATAGCTCTATTAATTACCGCCGTTCACAATTCCCAAAGATTTTCCGATCGCCGCTTTGTTAGCGAATTTGAACTTATTTTGATAGTAAAATTAGATTAGACTGTAAAAAGTAACTTCTAAGACACAAAAAGACCACCATAGCGATAAATTTTTTCTTACAATCAGCTCAACAGCGTCAATACGTGTTCTAGAAGCGAGTGAATAAAAAGAAATGTAAATTACTCGCAGAATATTAACGAATTAACGGACTTTATTAACTTCCGTTAATTAAAGCTAAAAATAACGGATTTACGTTAACGGAGGTGTGAAGTTTGTTAACGGACTAGTGGTTAACGAAGCTAACGTTTTGCATTAACTTGCCCACCAATGGGTCTAACCCAATCTCTGGAATTCTATTTTTGAACTGAGTGTGTATTTGAAAAATTGGAGTAGGAATAGGAGTAAAAAAAGTGACTCCTCACATTTCTTATTCAGGTAGCACGGAGTTTATGTCAAGTCCGGTTTATGAAACTGCAAGCAAAACCGTGGCAAAACTGTCTTCACCTGCTGACTACGCCTATAGAATTAATTAGGTTTTCAGACCAGATTCCAGGGTGGTTCTAGAAATGCGGTAGCCTACTGGCCTGTAGCGTACTTCCTACTGTGATATGAGATTGTGTGTTTCTAGAAGATGTATGGTAGGCCTACAATTAGGCTTATGTGCGGTAGACTGGTAGACGAAAAGCTGAAAGTGTTGTGCAGACTGCAGAAAGGCTTTGACAGTTATGGGTACTAGTAGGTAAAACACCTGAGAGTGAGACAAAGAAACAGTATGCTAGCCTACCTGTATTTGGTGCAGAGCTGCAGGTGAGCTGTTATACTCTACCGTACCTTTTTTGAGAGAAGATCGCAGAATCAGGAATTGATTATTTGTAAACTTCAGATACCGGTAGCCTACTGCTTCAAGTTTAACCAAATCATCCAATAGGCCTAAGAAATTTTTCAGTATGCAATTTTCAGTTATCAATTAGCATTTCGATGACCATGTACAAGTCACTAGTCAGAGGTGGGCATCTGCGTCGCAATTATTGTGGTGCAAACTTGCAGCACAACTAGGCCTAGCCTACCTTACTTCACTTGCGAAAGGGTAGAGTCGGGTAATTTTGGCAACTTTCTCACTTATTTTTAGTTTTCAGGAAACACTGACTCTTTTTGAACTCTGTTTAAACTCCATTTGCGCAGTAGCCTATTTCATTTGTGACTTTTTTCGAACCTACATCGAGATACTATGACATCATGCTCGCTAGCTACCGGTATATGATGTAATAAGGGTTGCCGAAATTTCTGGTAAAACCGGAAATTCCGGCAAGCAAATAAATCGTATTGGTTTTTTGTTCTAATTATCTCAGCTGCTTATTTAGTGTTAAATTTGGTTAATTTGTATGAAGTGTAATCAGATTTTTGACTAATTCGAGCAAAATATGCTACTCAGCTAGACTCAGATGCTGAAAAAAGGCAACAAATATGATTTATGATTCTACTTGCAATAGTCCAACCGAAATTAAAAGGTAGTGACTATTTCACCGAAAATTTTCAACTTACAGAGAATAAAACGAGAATGAGAAATATTCATCCGTGCTTTTTTCATTTGCTTTTTCAGTTTTTAGGGGTTAAGATTAGGGTTTAGGTTAGGGTTTTGGTTAGGGTTCGATTTGGGAATAGTTTTAGAGTAAGCATTTGAGTTTGTATTAGATTTGAATCAGAATTAACAAAAAACTAGATAAAAGTTTCCGGTGAAATAAAGCCTTCCAAATTAAACTTAATTCCGCAAAATTTCACAAATTCTTGTTTTTATTAATTTTTCTACTTACAGTTGCATTCTTTAAAAGTTTTCTGTATTAAGTTTGAATTATTACTGATTAAACGTGTTTTTAATTCTTACAATTTTTATTAACGTTACAAAACTTCTGTTTTGATGCTTTTAGGGTATAGGAATGGATTATTTTTAACAAATTCGTTTACAAGTCGCATAATAGCGAACACCACCAAGTGCTACCAGCAACAAAGTTAGGCAACAGCACAGCATAGAAAGATAGCAACAGGCTAAATGCTTTTAGTCGTTATTAAACGTTCGATTCTATTATTAACAGAAATATTGTAGCTGCGAGAAAAGAACTTGCAGAGGTCTTCAAATTTCGTCAAATTTTTTGTAGAAGATTAGGTAACAGGAAATATTAAAACTATTTTTAGAAATTTTATAACTTCTAGAAAGACCTGCCAGCATCAAACCTTAAATTTTCATACCCGCCAAAATTTCCGGTTTTCTGCCAAAATTTCCAGTAGCCAAAATTACCCGACTTCACTCGTGCTTGCACCGCAATTATTTCTAAGCATAAGGAAGTGGCTCAGAGTTTGTGTTATGTTATGTTGGCTCAGGGCTTGTGTTATGTTATATACCGGTAATGCCCATAAAGAGAATAAGATAGCAAAGAGTGAGCGTGCATTTTTTTCATTTACTCTTATTTTTTAAATTGTCATTAGGGTTTGGGTTAAATCCAATTTTAGAATAGGGTTTAGTGGGGTAATTCGGGACAGAATTTCAGTTTTCAATCCCTATTTACTGACTTAGCACTTCTAAACTTGGTTTATCAACTTTTTTTATACATTTGGATATCCGACTTATATTTGGCAACACCTTGGTTTTCAACGCTTAGCAGAGTATGGAATAATGGATTTTTAAAATAAACCACTCCGCTGTCCCGATTTTCCCCACTTGCGGGGTAATTCGGGACATTGATAAAAGCATAGTAGAAGTGCATAAAAAAGATAATAATATGTTTAAAAAGATGTGGATAACGTTTGATAATATTTTGTAAGAAAATGATTTATGCTAAATGAGGTCTTTATTAGTTGTTTTTTTGATGTCAAAATTTTGTTGTGCAGTTTAGAGGATTAGGCTAGGATTGTGGCAAAATGGACTGACAAGGATAATTTTCATTTTTTGGAATGGATTTAACAATGCTGCTCTGCTAATTTTTGAAATAGAAGTATAGCACATTGGCTCCTTTAAGACTTGAATTAAAATATGAATGTAAAGAGATGTCTTTATTACTACTGTCCCGAATTATCCCAGGGTGTCCCGATTTATCCCAAGTCCCGAATTACCCCAGTAAACCCTAATGTTAGCCTACTCCTGATTCAGCTACTGTTTGGGTTAGAGTTAAGGTTAGGTTTAGGTTAGGGTTAAGGCTAGGATAGCAATTTTCTTAATCTTTTTCTTACATATTGTAACAGCAACCTCTGCCAATTTTTAAACGGTTACTCTGACATTTTGCACTGCAATTATTTTATTTTGAGTTTGAGTGCAAGCGCAATTCAATTATGATTACAATTGTTTTTCAATCAACTGTGATTAAAATTTCGCAAAAATATTGACGAGATACATAGGCGTAGCCAAGATTTTTGATTGGGTGGAGGACCAAACTGCAAATCACATACATACAATGTCATCATCAGAAATTTTCGAAGAAAGATACCATAAAATAGAGGATCAGAATCTGGGGCCTGGGTTGGCATGTAACCTGGACTGTGATTTTGCTAAAGGGGAAGGACTTCAACCAAAAGTGAAAACGGTTTCCGAATTTGTCTAATTTGGAAGACGTGGTAAGCAAACTAGTTTGCCCTCAGCATATCACAGACAGGGGTCTAGGGGCCAGCTGCTGGTGATTTTATTTGATTTTTTTGGAAAAAATTGCTATTTTGATTCAAGTTGGATTACAGTTCGCACATTTTTATAGCCATTTAAATGAAGTGACTTGGCGAATGGAACATGTGTGGTTAAATAAACAAAGATTCCAGTGACGTCACTCATTTTCGGAAATTTCTTTATTGATTATTACACTTATAGGTTTGGGTTAGGGTTTAGGTTATGCTTTGGGTTAGGGCTAGGATTAGGGTTAAGGTTAGGGTTAGTTTTTTTAGGCTTTATTTCAAAATGTCTGCACGAATGGAACATTCGCCAAGCCTCTTCCCCATTTAAAATAAAAAGATTTTTAAGAATTGAAAGCCAATTGAAAAAATTAAATTATTCAGTCTTCTCTGTATTTATAGTTAAAAATCAAGTCCATAACACATTTAAAATCTTGAACTTGGGGGTTAAATTTTGTAAGTGACTTGGCTTCGGTAGAAAAAGCAAGGTACAGTACTGTACATATCATTGCCTCCTGCAATATTTTTAGCATTAAATAATCACTTGAATATTTGCCTTGGAGATTTTTGTCTGGTCATGAAAATCACTAGTTGTATTAGGACATGTGCAACCACAGGCATTGATTTTTTGATGATAACGCAAATTCTGAGGGGCAAAATTTATTTTGCAAAATTTCTACTTCAGTCCGAGATTTTGCCCCCAAATTCAGGTGAAGACCAAAAAAAAAAAAAAAAAAAAGAAAACAAAAAAGGTCTTCGCCACAAACTGGTTCTATTTCTGTTCGAAATTTTGGAATTTTGCCCCCAAATTCAGGTGAGGACCAAAAAAAGGTTTTTGCCTCTTCCTGGTTCTATCTCAGCTCGGAATTTCAGATTTCTTGTTTACACTTTCATGTTGTAAAATGATTTTATTAAATCTAAATTATGGGGCTTGCTTCCGATTGAAAGCATGTATTTACCTTAAGTGCCCAGTGGGCATTACTTGCCAAAAAACTTAGGAAGCCAGACATATTTTGCCACCTTCAGTGTCAGACTTGAGAGGGCGCTGCCCCTTGCCTCCCCAAAATCGATGCCAGTGTGTATGACTAGGGATTCTCGGCCCCCCCAACTCTAATCCATTAATTTGTTCAATACTCATTTTTCGTAGCTTTCTTTTTTGTCAAAAGTATTTTGTCGCATAAAAACTGGCGAGGTAGAAGTGGATTGTTATTTGAAGTTGGTGCAATAGATGGTTACTAAGTAGTCATGTTAGCCTATTGCATTTAGTTCACAAAATGATTAGATGAGGGCTGAGGTTGCAACTTTTGGGACAAAAACCTTGAATTTTCCTATTGAATCTAGCGTATTTAATTTTTTTCACTTAGACAAAATTGCTTTTGATATTGTTTATTTTGACGCTAGATATTATTGGAGGGTATCAGGTTTCATTCTCTTGAAGACTCTCCAAGGATCAATTTTTTAACAGCCTAAGCTAAGGTGCTAGTTTTTTGTTTTTGATATCAGTAGATGTAGACGACGCGAAATCTCTTCTGTCTGCCGTGTCTGACGCCTCTACACGCGTTAACTTATCTTCTTATATTGTCAACGGTTTCTGTAGAAAGTACGCCAATTAGCAATTTCGGAATCAAAAACGAACGTAAATATTACTGCGCAGCACCAAATAACTCCCACAATTTGAACACACACAGTACGCCAAATATCCAAACAGAAAGTAACAACTACGGTATAATTACGATTTAAGAATCAGACTGAGAATACTGATTAGAATAATTGCAATAAAAACCCAAACTCACCGATGGTTTCGTCTTCAGGCAGACAGTAAGCTTTAACTCCAATCGAAGTCTTTAAAGAACGCAGTCTCTGAAGTGGGCCCCCGGGAAACGGTACGGAAACACTTGATAAGAGAGGACAATAGTCCAGTAAATAATTCTCAAACTTGAGCAACAGCTCTGGGGACAAAAGGTCCAAGTATAAAGAGCAACAGCTCAGGGGACAAAAGTCCAAAATATAAATAAAATGGGACCCACCCAGGACAAGTTTAAGACCTCGAGGAAGGACTGCAATTCTGAAACTCCAAAGCTTGCTAATTTTCTGAAACAATCTGATACTTAATAATTTCAAATTTAAAGATTCTTGGTAATTCTGAGTGTAAAAATTTAACGTCCTTCCTCGACTGCAACCAAATTTGACTGACCCAGAACAAAGGAGTTATAGCGCGAAAATTCAAGAAAACAGTTTCAAAAAGTTGCGCAATAGATAATTTGCATACAGTAGAAAAGGCGCGGTAAAACGCTTAATCGGTGACATCACGTGCGTTGTGTAGCATTACATCATTGGAAATCCTTAGCAGCCAAATATACACGAAAAGCTAAATGCAGTAGAGCGAGTGTTCGAAACCAAGTATAAACAAGAAAACATAAGCGACGTTACACTCCCCCTAAAAATGGGTACTCTAGACATTTTTATAACACTAAGTCGCGAAAGTCGTATTCAAAGAGCACACAAAGACAAAATTTAAACAGAGCAAATCTAACGTACAACATGTAGCACAACAATAAGCAGGTTATTCAAATCAGTCGTGTGTAACAACAGGGCATAACTTAGCTATAGGCCGTTTAACAACACTTGTTTGAGTCTTGACCAGAACAGTCCTAACTAAGCCATGTTTATCAGGATCAGGATAAGTTTCAAGGATTCTACCCAAAACCCATTTGGAACGCCGCTGAGTATCTTCCACAAGAAGTACAACATCATTGACTTGAAAATTCCGTTTCACTTCAAACCATTTTTGTCGTTGTAACAAATTAGGAACGAACTCATCCATCCAACGTTTCCAAAATTGATTGGCAAGATACTGTATTTGTGCCCATCTTCTTTTGACATAACAATCGTTTTTTGAAAATAGACCAGGAGGTATAGAAATATACCACAGAACAGCAAGATTGAAATCAGATGGAGTGAGATAGACAGAAAATATAAAGGGAGTAGTATAGCCCGCAGAACTCACGTCAAGGTCTGGACTAATCAGAAATCCCGAAATTGAACGTTCTAAAACTGAAGCAACTTGTGAGATGAATTGCGCATGAATGGAGGCATGAACAGAATTCAAAAAGACCCAGAACGTCAAAAAATTAATCACTGGAAATCGAAGAATTGGATCAGCATGGGTAATGGACTCACTAAACTCAGGGATATGGAGTGATTCCAGAAAAAACAGCATCACAGTAGGTGCAGTACTTGTGACCAAACATGTACGAGAGACGTACTCGGTATACACTAACACATTGACTGAACGCCAAAGGGTCAAAGACTTAGCAGTAAGAGAAGCAGGTACCAAATCACACAGAGCAAAGTAACCCAGAAACGTAAGGTAATAGACCAAACTCAGGAATAGCAGAAACACAGAAGCTGAGGAATTAGAATCAGTATCGGCAAGAGACCCAGTAGCAGGGGGACCAGGACCGAGGTCAGCCAGGGCAAAGGACCCAGTGACCGGGGGACCAGGACCAAAATCAGCTAAGGCAAGGGACCCAGGGAGTGGAGGACCAGGACCAAGATCAGCTAGAGCATGAGACCCAGTAGCTAGGCAACCAGACACAAGATCAGTCAGAGCAAGGGATTCAACAGTCGGGGGACCAGGACAGAGATCAACTAGGGCAATCCTGTTCTTTCGAAAACCAATCAGAACTCCAATTAAATTGTTCATAAAGGTTGGGCCCTTCATCAACGTATCATTCAAAGACAATCCGTGGTATTTAGCTGCACAGTCAAATACAACTCTCACCTTTTCTGGCTTGTGAACATTAGTTACCGGATGATGAGGTAGATACCAAATCGGGTCATTTGATTCAGTCAGGTAAGCTTGCTGCAGCTCGCGAGCGTAGCCTTTAGAAAGATAAGACTCGACAACTTCGGCATACTTCACTCTCAAATTATCATCACGTTGAAGTCGTCCTTTCAAGCTAGTGAGTCTACGTTGAGCTAAGGGTAGATTATTGGGAAGCTGATTCTTATAAGGTTCCTTCCATAGCAGAGGGAGTTGGTAGTGGCCATCAATAGTACAGATTTCTGATTGCATCAAGGTGTGTGCTAAACGATCTTCTTTAGAAAAGGAATCGTCAAATATCGAAGTTCCTGGTTCAAATTCAGTTTCCCACATTCTTGCTACCATCTCTGTTGCGTCTTTCTTGACGATGAAATTTACAGTGCAATTACTTCCTTGGGAAGGCGATAAAGACGGCCCTAAAAGCGACCAACCAAGTGCAGTCTCAATAGCACAAGGCGTGCCTCGAGGTCCTCTCCTAGCGCTGTAAATGCAAAAGAGCTCTGGGACATCGGCTCCAATTAAGAGATTGGCAGAAGCGTGAGGGAGTGACTTCAAATTTATATCCTGTAAGTGCGGTAACTTACATACTTCCGCATCAACCGAAACGTTGTTAGGCTGGACAGGTATGTTTTCGACGGAATGTACATTGGATAATGAAAAAGAACTGTCGCTATCCAAGTCAGATACAACCAGATTGCAAGAAACAGAATCCATGTCATTAGTAGTTCCAGTAATAGTTTTGAGTTGTAACCTTTCCCGAGTGCCAGAAGCCTTTAACTCTTGCAATAAAGATCGTTTGCAGAATGAGTGAGTTGATCCCTGATCCAAAAAGGCGTAGGTAGAAACAACATTTTCACCGAAGGACACTCTAACAGGAACGATACAAAGGTAAACGTGGGAATTGTCCGAATTACTGCAAGACTCTGACTTGGTAAATCCGCAAGTCACTGGCACAACCGCCTTATCCTCTGAAGACGTCTTTGGAGGGTGCTCCTTTGTCGTAGCAAATTTATGCAACAGAGTGTGATGATATAACCCTTTGCATCCAGTCACTGAGCAAAGTTTACTCCTCTTGCACTCTCGTGTTTTGTGCTTCGAGCTTAAACACTTATGACACAACTTGGATTCCTTGACAAAGGAGATACGATCCTCAACAGGTATTTGCTTAAAGTCCTTGCAGTCAAAGAGTATGTGGGAAGTGTTCTTACAATACCAACAAGAACCAACCTGAGTAACATGTCTGGAACCAGAGATAGAAGACTTGGAGTTGACATTCGCAGATGTCTTGGACATGACCGATCCGAATGAAGAAGCCTTTGTTTTCGTGGATGTAGTCTTAGGATGGAGAGAGCGAAGACCAAAGAGAGAGTTTACTTCGTCTGATTCCTTGCGAACAAAATCCACAAAATGTAAGAAATTGGCAAGATGTCCAAGGTAGTTCTGGATTTGAACAGACTTGCTGACCCAACGCTTTTTAAGATCGTAAGGCAATTTGTTCACCAATTCTGTCAGCATATCTAAAGAGTCTAGACTGGTATATTGTCGTATGTCCTTTACAATTACGCCAGTTTTTTCGAGAAGTTCTGCAAAATGTCTTAATTGCTTTCCATCGCCAGATCTTACTGAAGGAAATTTTTTCAATCGCTGCTCGCACGCATCAGATATAACCCATGGTGAACCGTATTCTTTGTTTAGTCTTTGCTTAGCCACAGTATAAGGTTGAACTTCGCTAGTAGCAAAGTGTTCTATGCGATCCTTAACATCCTTTGAGCAATGTTGCAAGAGCAGGCAAATCAAAGTCTTCTCGTCGCGCACTCTCGGTTCAATGTGCGTTTCAAAATTGTTCATAAAGGCTTTGTATTCCAGAGGATCGCCAGAAAACTTTGGAAACTCTGGACGAGGAAGAAACAAGCTGTCGTAATTCACGGAGTTTTGATTGTACACACCAGGATAAAGTAGTGGTGAAACGTGGCTATAGATTGGTAAATCTGCACTACTGGGCGGCGGACCCAAAGGGTTAGAAGCAGGAAGTCTGTTGAAGTTATAAGAGTGAGCAACTGAAGGAGCCACTTGCATATGAGATGATCCAGCGGAAATATCAGGATGTGCAGGCAGGGGACCGTGAACATATGAGGAGCTCCAGACTTGACAGGTGGAAGAGGATGATTGGATGGGTGGAAGACCCAGGACTGGACCAGTAGACATGGAAGACTGGACGGGCGGAAGACCCAGGACCGGACCAGCAGACATAGAAGACTGGATGGGTGGGACACCCAGGACTGGACCAGTAGACATTGAAGACTGGACAGGCGGAAGACCCAGAACTGGACCAGTAGACATGGAAGACTGGACAGGCGGAAGACCCAGGACCAGACCAGTACACATGGAAGACTGGACAGGCAAAAGATCCAGGACCGGACCAGTAGACATGGAAGACTGGACAGGCGGAAGACCCAGGACCGGACCAGTGGACATAGAAGACTGGATGGGTGGGACACCCAGGACTGGACCAGTAGACATGGAAGACTGGACGGGCAGAAGACCCAGGACCGGACCAGTGGACATAGAAGACTGGATGGGTGGGACACCCAGGACTGGACCAGTAGACATGGAAGACTGTACAGGCGAAAGACCCAGGACCGGACCAGTAGACATGGAAGACTGGACGGGCGGAAGACCCAGGACCGGACCAGTGGACATAGAAGACTGGACAGGCAAAAGATCCAGGACTGGACCAGTAGACCTGGTAGACTGGACAAGCGGAAGACCAAGGACTGGACCAGTAGACATGGTAGACTTGGCTGGCGGAAGACCCCCCAAAGACAAGGTGTTACTTCCAGAAAGATTGTTGGAAAGGAGCGAAGATGATCGAGCAAAGGTTAGTTCAGAACAGGTTTTTGGAACGACAGTTTCAACAGTGTTTTCGTTGTCACTACTCAAGATTGTGGTGACGTCATCACTCAGTTGCGTGGTTTCAGCAGCAAATTCATTGTAGATCTCATACTCCGCCCTTGCCAAGGCAATTTCACGATCAGCCTCTCTTTGTTCAATTTCCTTTTTAAGACGAAGCCGTTGCGCTTCTTCATTAGCTCTAAGACGAAGCCGTTGCGCTTCTTCATTAGCTCGCTCTTCAATATGCACAAGCTTCAACTGAGCAATCTTTAACTTAGCTGTCGCCTCTAAGTGTTTAGCACTTATTCGTGAAGAGGAGCTACTAGACAACTTAGAAGAACTCCTGGAAGATCTGGAAGAATGCCGGGAAGAGCTGGGAGACACAAAACTTGACGGCCTGGGAGCAATGGTAGATGGTTCGGGAACAGCAGCAGTGGAAGATGATGGGTTATCCAAAATTGAAAACCATTCTTTCTTTCGTAGATTAAATTCGTGTTGATTTTGCGTTACTGCTACAATGGCCTCAGTATCTTTACGTGCGGATGCCATAGCCCCAACTAATTCGTCATAAGATTTGTCAATTTTAGCCAAAATAGCCTTAAGTTCGCTAGTATTAGGGGTACGTAATGCCATAATTTTTTCAGCAGCTAAATAATTTTCATTCAGAACGCCTTGCAATTGATTAATGGCACGCTCTACATCCGTAAGATTGGTTTCGGATGCCATAATAAACGTATAAAAACACTACACTAACACACGCTCTAATGTAAAGTATATAAGCACAAAATAGCACAAGATAGTATAATCCAGGAATGGATTCAACAAACTCCGTACTTATTGTTACAATTAGCAGTCGAAGTTTATCGGTTCAAATTTGGATATGGTAACCACTAATAACCGGCAGTTAAATACGATCGGCGGGTCGATTGCAACAGCGCTGTTTGGAATAATATCAGTACAATTTAATAAACCGAAATACCGTAATTGTTGTTGGAAATGTTCATGTGATGAATTTGAAGATGTGAACGAAGAAATCTCTTGAAAGACTGTTGTCCAAGTTGAAATTAGTATCATCAAACTTTGTAGCCAACAAGAGAAGAGACATCGAAACTTTGTAGACGACGCGAAATCTCTTCTGTCTGCCGTGTCTGACGCCTCTACACGCATTAACTTATCTTCTTATATTGTCAACGGTTTCTGTAGAAAGTACGCCAATTAGCAATTTCGGAATCAAAAACGAACGTAAATATTACTGCGCAGCACCAAATAACTCCCACAATTTGAACACACACAGTACGCCAAATATCCAAACAGAAAGTAACAACTACGGTATAATTACGATTTAAGAATCAGACTGAGAATACTGATTAGAATAATTGCAATAAAAACCCAAACTCACCGATGGTTTCGTCTTCAGGCAGACAGTAAGCTTTAACTCCAATCGAAGTCTTTAAAGAACGCAGTCTCTGAAGTGGGCCCCCGGGAAACGGTACAGAAACACTTGATAAGAGAGGACAATAGTCCAGTAAATAATTCTCAAACTTGAGCAACAGCTCTGGGGACAAAAGGTCCAAGTATAAAGAGCAACAGCTCAGGGGACAAAAGTCCAAAATATAAATAAAATGGGACCCACCCAGGACAAGTTTAAGACCTCGAGGAAGGACTGCAATTCTGAAACTCCAAAGCTTGCTAATTTTCTGAAACAATCTGATACTTAATAATTTCAAATTTAAAGATTCTTGGTAATTCTGAGTGTAAAAATTTAACGTCCTTCCTCGACTGCAACCAAATTTGACTGACCCAGAACAAAGGAGTTATAGCGCGAAAATTCAAGAAAACAGTTTCAAAAAGTTGCGCAATAGATAATTTGCATACAGTAGAAAAGGCGCGGTAAAACGCTTAATCGGTGACATCACGTGCGTTGTGTAGCATTACATCATTGGAAATCCTTAGCAGCCAAATATACACGAAAAGCTAAATGCAGTAGAGCGAGTGTTCGAAACCAAGTATAAACAAGAAAACATAAGCGACGTTACAGTAGATATTTAAAAGACAAATATTTTGACATAGTTTGGGGGTACCAACCCCCTGAAACCTCCAAAAATCAATTTTTTAATGGCTTAAGCTAGGATGCTAGTTTTAAAATCGGGGTACCACCCCCAATTGAACCTCCCAAAAATCAATTTTTAGAACGATTTAAGCTAAGGCTCCAGTTTTTTTGATATCCGTAGATATTTAAGAGACAAATATTTTGACTTAGTTTGGGGGTACCAACCCCTCTGGAAACCCTCCCAAATGAACCCAAAAAAATCACTTTTTTGTACGGTTAAACTAAGACCATAGATTTGTTTGGATATTAGTAAATATTTTGGCAACATATATTTTGACATGGTTTTGGGTAACCACCCCTCCGGAAACCCCCAAATAGACCCCCCAAAAATTAAGTTTTTTAATGGCTTAAGCTAGGGTTCTAGTTTTTTTGATATCTGTAGATATTACTTTGAGTTCTACCTGTTACAGAAATATCGGTGACCTTCTTGAGTTCTACCTGTTACAGAAATATCGGTGATCTTCTAGGGAGAATGCTGGTGAAAAGGAACAGGTGAAAGGCCTGTATTATTTTTCTCCGGGAAAATAAACATCTAGTTATTTTTGTCATTGGTGGCATTTCAGATGAGGGAGTGGGCCTCTTCCCCCCCCCAGGCTACGCCTATGTTGAGGTAGGTTTATAAAAGCCTCGTCATGAGAAATTCCCTTCATCCACTGCTTGCAAAATTTCTATTAGATTTACAGCAGGGGTCTTCTTTTTCTGAAACATTTCTCTAAAATATTTTTTGCCAAGTTTTCAAAACAAGTTTTCTAACCGAGAATTTAAAAAATGGTTTGCAAAATCAAATTTTACTCAGAAAAGCAGAAGCACAAACTATGTATCGAAGCTTGTGAAGGATTTCCTTCTTGAGCCATATTACAAAAACCAATGACTTTGAAGTCATTTGCACATGAAGACTTTATTTGAGGAATTTTTAGACATTGCTGATTCCCTTAAGTGCGTGTGTTGAGAGTCTTTAAAAGAAATATTTTTTAATAGAAAATACTTTTTTAAAAGAAAATACTTTTTAAAAGAAATCAATTATTTTTTGTAGAGCTCGACCGATATATCGGTCAGCCGATATATATCAGCCGATATATCGTATTGGCTATCTACCACTGATAAAATATTGGGTTAGCGCAATTACCTTAAACTGTATATTTTAGAGAGCAAGCATGACCGCTCTTGACTATTAATTGCCAAGTCATATTTTTGGTTTGTTTTTTTATTGAATAATACTGGAGTGTGACTTGTGTTTGCAATAGTCTTTCTTTGGAGGGGAATTAGTGAAGCTTATAATGTCAAGTTAATTGAAAAATAGTGACAAAATTTTGTAGTTAATAAGTTAGTATATCGGTTATTGATATCGATATCGGCCTAAAAATTTCTGAAATATCGGTATCGGCCTGAAAAAGTCATATCGGTCGAGCTCTAATTTTTTGTTTTCTAATTTGGTAGCATGCATAATTTGTTTTGAATATTAGTTTCGTATTGTAGCCTAGCGCAATTTGATCAGTGACTCAATTAGAATTATACTTTTCAAAACGTCACACTTGTGCTTGTGGTGCAAATTGTTTTTTTTGGGCTTGTGGAAACACTTGTGGTGCAAGATTTTCAGAGTAGTTGTGTCTTGCGGAAACACTTGCGGCGCTACTTTTGTGACATGCACTGCCCTCCTCTGCATATATTAGTGCAATGTAATTGTAATTCTGATTATGGTGTATTTTATTCACCAAATTGCCATGGCCAGGAGACTGCAAAGAGACCGTTTGATTTTTGAGTCAAGCTGTGACCTGCCCTCCTGTCTCAGGTCTACCACACACAGTGGAGGTTTTACACTGTCTCTTTTAGTGCTAAATGCCCAGCAAAGCAGACTTGAATACTCAGTTTTATGGACTTAGGTTTGACGCGACTGGAATTCAAACCCATGTCAACCATTTCAGTAGAAGGCGCTCAATCCACTCGACCACTGATTGGTATACACCAGGGCTTCCCAAACTTTTTCGCTCGCGACCCTTTTTAATCTTCTAAAAATTTCCGTGACCGTTCACGGTTAAAATAATAAACACTGCGAGGTGTGTATTTGTGGTAATTATTCAATAAAAAAAATAATAACAAGGCACTAGTACCCAATACGTATGCAAACGCCATGTTTGCATCTGTTTTTACCGCTGCTTCAACATCATCTCCAGTACGCTTATTAACATTATCGTGCGACTTTTTCAACCAGCTATCCATTGATTCTAATCTAACTAGCAGTAGTAGCGTAATAGTTATACCTATACTTAACTATATATATATGTGTATATCACAACATAACAGTACACATCATATATGTGTATATATTACGCTCCTACTCTTCTACTAAACTATCGGTACTACAGCCAGGCTCATAGCCAGAATTCTGCAATGGGGGGGCTGTTACGGGGGTCTGGGGGCGAAGCCCCCAGCGCTCGAAACTTTGGCATTTTTTTTGGCAAATATAACCTAATTTTTTGGCCTATTTTGATAAAAATTAGTTCTATCAAAACTTGCTTTGCAAAGCATGATTATACTAGTTGTATAAATAGGCTATGTGGGAGGTAGCTTTTGCTAGAATTTCAGTTCTCTTACTTACAAACTGGTAAGTCATAAAACCCTATACTGGTAGTTCAATAAAACTCAAGGAGTAATCTATGGGATCATGTCTTTTAGGTGCGACCATTTTGGCGCCATCTATTTCATAGCCGGTTGTTTTCTGCACAGATCGTTTCGGTGCCAATTTGGTGCTCTTTGACAGTTCAGTTATTTGCAGGTAGGGTTTGGCTTAGGGTTAGTCAAAAAGCACCGAATATTGGCGCCGAAAAGGTCCGTGTCGAAATGGTCGTGCCGAAAAGTCGTGGACCCGTAATCTATTTCGCCTATGTTTTATAGAGAGAGATATAATTAGGAAGACTAATGGAAGGAAGTTTGAGAGAAGTGATTGGTAATTAGCTAATTCTGAATATCCCCCTCCCCCCATTTTCGAGCTTAAACAATTTTTGTTGAAACCAATGTTAAGCATTTTCAATAGGTGATTAAGTTTGGATGCCGAATTTTGGCTATGTTTCAAAGTTGTTTTTTTTTCTGATTTTTGAATTTTATTTTTGACAAAGTAGACCCTCTCATAAATAAACGTTTCAAAAATATGCTTTAACTCGTTTTTGAGTCTATTCCAGTGCAAAAGACAGTCTCAGGTGTTAAAACGTGCTATTTTCTTTATCATGCATTTTGTTCGGCAGACCAATGTGGTGGTTACGCTACTGACTACAGCACTATACAAGCATTGAATTTGGTCTGAATAGTTCGATTATGTCGTAAACTAAAGTGATAAAACAAAACAAGTTAGACATCCAGCTGTGCTACATGATACAAATGGGAAAAAGTTTATCTGCTGTCTTGTTGTATAATATATTGTTCTACAAAGTGTCACTATCTAATACCGCCTATTTGACGTTTTGCAGAATTGCTCGAGTTTTCGATGACAGTCAGGAGTCGCTGAGAGTATACCAGTTTTACACTTCCTTGTAAAAATTGGAATTCTCTTTGCGACCCCTGAAGATCGTTACAGGACCCCTTTGGGGTTTGTGACCCCCCGTTTGGGAAGCCCTGGTATACGCAATAAAGCAGGGCTGCCTAAACCCTGTTTTGCGAGCCACATACAGCCTGCAAAAGAACATTTTGCAACCCGTGAGTGGTTTCGAGATGAACTAGTAGAGAAATTTTGCAAGAAACTAAATCAATTTTCTTTTGCTACGTTTGGCCACCACCTAAACTTCTAGCAAAAATCATACCAAAATTTGATAAAGACCTTTTTTTGGGCGTCACCTAAAATTCTAACAAAATGACATCCAAATGCAGTGAAGGTTCTTTTTTTGGTCTTCACTTTTTACCAGTCTTTGCGTCAAATTTCACTAGACGCTGTTTTCTACTGTCTAGTTCTGGCCAGTGTTCCCTATAAGCACCAAGAAGTGTGAAGTATTTTCGGCATTTTCACGCTAATTTTTCTCAAGTGCAAAACGGCCAATAATTTCAGCGTTTTTTATTTTGAAAAGCGCAAAACGACGTTTAATTCCTGTGTTTCTTTGGGGGGAAGACATGATGTCCATTGCAGTGTAATGACCATTTTTTGTTTACGACCTGCAAAACGCAGAAAGCAGCATGTTTGCTGTCCGATGACCTTTTTTTGTTTTCAAAATTGCCTTGCAAGTTGCAGAAAACTCCTGGTCTGTGGTGCGATAAGCTTTTAAAAGCGGCATCACTAAGCCTTAGCTATGGCATTTTTGCAAAAGCTTCAGGGCACTCCCGCACATTTTCGGCACTTACACAGAAGGTGAAAACTTAGAGGGAACACTGGTTCTGGCTGCCGCTGATTGTGCTGCCCTCTCAAACTCTCTGCAGCCTCTTTCTCAAAAAGTTTTAGCTCCCCTACAACAAAGTATTGAACAATGTACGTATGCTATTGGAACAGTTGAAACAAAACAAAAACAACCATTGTACCGTAATTGTAAGTGTAATTACATTTGATGATAAGCTATAGACAGTATCCAGAGTCTTATAGGCGCAATCAAACCTTTGATTAACACCCTAAAGCCTGACTCACACCAGCGTCGTTATGGTATCAAATGAGCCTTTTGATGCGATAACGACGTGTATAAATGACAGGGCGTTCACACTGAGCAATTGCGTTCGATAACGATATGTTTCATATGATCGCTCGACGAAAGATTTTGCTTGATTCGACTAAACGAAGAAGTAGGATTGGGTTCTACTTTTTGTTGTCGTTAGCTCATCGTTTCGCCAGTTCAAGTCGCTAAAAAAGTTGAAACTAGGCTTTTTACCTTATGCAAGGTCGATTTGCTTGCTAGTAAGCTGTTTTCTATAATAGGCGTACAGTAAAGAGTTGAAAATAAGTGCAAAAGTAGGCCTATTAGTAATAGTTGGAAGTAAGTGCAAAGGTTGGCCTATTTATAATAGTTGGAAATAAGTGCAAAGGTAGGCTTTTTAGCTGTGTGCTTTTTACCAGTTATGCAAAACTCTAGCTCTCTGAGAATTAGACTTAGCCATAAGGGCTCTTTTGTCCTTGTCAGCAGACAATCGAAATACTTATTCTTTTGATTTGCTATCATAATTTCCATTGCAGTTTGTAACACAACATTTTCTACCCATGATCAATCAAACTGTTTGCACTAACACTAGCTAGACTGTTCAGAAACAGGAGTAACAAATAGAGCAAACTACAGTATTGTAAACTACGCTTAACTCCAAAAAATTATTATTTAGGTATTTACTTTTAAAAAATTTCAATATTTACTTTCCTCAAGTCTTTATTTTTACAACTTCTTAAGATCAAATTTAAAACTGCATTTACAGATTTTAAATTCTCAACCTCAAAATCTAGATTGTCAGCAGAAGTGATAAATTTCTTCAATAAATTTTGTTTCAATTAATTTTTACTGATGTTCAGACATTCTGTGTCACTTCACTTAAAACTGTCTTTCGTTTAACAAAAACTATTCAACAACATATTGACTTTATTATATGACTGCGCCTAACTATAGAACATCGAAAATTCTAACACATCATGTGAACAATTGTTAGTAATGAATTTTCTCGTTAGTTTATGATGACATGCAACAAATTGCTTTCATCGATTTGTCAAAGAGGCAAAAACACGAACAAAAATTTTATCGCCACCAGTTTTTGTCGATGCTTGCAAGATGAAATGGCCGTTATAGTATGCCATTTGCAGTATGTGAGGTAATGGAATGAGCTGACGTTTTTGGATATACTGATGGGAAAAAAATATAACGTGCTGGCGTTTTAAGATTTGCTGATAGCATAAAGAAGTAGCATATGGTTTCCTTGGATACAATTGTATGTCGTGTTTTGTGTGAATTCCATCATACAAAAGCGTCGCATCAAAGTATCATTTCAAAATCAGCTTGAACTTGGGGATTCCCTGAATGTTACTGTATCAGTTTTCAGTGTGAATCCGGCTTAAGACATACTGTTTTGGAAGTGACATTCATCTTTTTTTTCTCATCAGTATAGCTAGGACTACAGGTATGAACATGAGCGAAGAAAGGCAAGAAATCGCAAATTAAGCAGATCATAACACAATAACACAATTTTTTATTAATTACATTTGTATTTACCAAGTTACCTTGGCCAGGAGACAGCAAAGGAACCTTTCGCTTTTCGAGTCAAGCTGCCACCTGCCCACCTGTCTTCCACACGCGGCGGAGGCTTCACTTTATTTGCTGAACATCAAGCTGGAAAGCTGTGAATACCAATTGTTATAGTCTTTTGTTTAAGTTACTGTATCACTATTCACCTGTTCACTAGTCAAGTTAACCATTAAATTGTAAAATATAGATACCAGTAGCTGAATAGGCTTAGATTATAGAGAATAATTTAATGCAGGGGTGCCCAAAGTTTTTGAGAAGTGTCGCATTAAACTTTTTTTTATTCAAGCAAGTTGCTGAATTTAAATAGCCAAAATTAAGCATGCTAGGAGACATTAAACTTTTTTTGAGATTTAGCAGGCTGCACAATTCTTATAAAATGCTGGAATAATTTTCATCCCAACAGTATTCATATATGTTTTGTGTTGTCGTACAAAAAAAAATTCTTAAAATAGAGTTAAGCTTTAATAAAATTAAACTTTCTTTTATGTTCACCGAAAGATAAAGTTTGTTCAATTGTATGGAAGAACTTTTATTACACAACAGAAACAATTTTGTTGAAATTACACAGTATCATCTCATCTAGGATTTTGGTAAGGGAGGGGCTCAAACCAAAAGCTAGCATTTTTTATGTTCCAACGAGGGATGTGCTGATTATACGACATTGTCAAATTTTTTGGAATCAACGTTGGTAAAATATGGCCAATACTTGCTGATTCTTTAAACATAATGATATTGCTAGTTTTTTTCTAATCAGATTGTTTTACATTTGTATTTTTTACCTGACGGAAGCAATTTTCTTTTTATGAAAGCGTTTATACACGTTACGACTGGAAAAACTGCAAATCGTAAAAGATAAAATGAAACAAACAAGTTTTTTTGCGAGCACATTGCTTATTGTTTTGCTCAGTTGCATATTGTGCGACACGATAGTAAAAAAAAGTTTTGAGTAATAAGTCAATTGTGATGTTTTTGACATTTGCAGGCCAGAGTTTTAATGTTTAATCCTTTACTTGCCATCTGGCCTAAAGGTTACCAGCACGGAGCTAGGGAAGAGCCGCCAGAACAGCAACTACATAAAAACAAGCAATGCGAAAAAGTTGTCTTCCTGCAGAAATTGAACTCGCAGCCTTTGGATTACCGGTCCAATTGGATTACCACCCGCAAACATCAAAAAAATCACAATTGACTTATTACCAAAATCATAGAACAAGCAAGTTGCTGGGTTTAAATAGCCAAAATTAAGCATGCTAGGAGACGTCTTCTCTAGCTCAAGTGGTGGAACAATGGACCGGTAATCCAAAGGCTGCAGGTTTGATCTTGCGAAAAGACAACTTTTTCGCATTGCTTGTTTTTGGGTAGTTGTTTTGGTGGCCAGTGTTCCCGCTACGCCGATTTTTTTCAGCGAATCGGCAATTTGTTGGAGCAAGGGCAAATAATTTTTGGCAATATAGTTAACAAAGCTTTAGAAAATTCTACAAATTTGTGGAAATATGACATTTGGTATACTTTAATAGTGGATTGGTACAAAATTTAGGGCACATAAACGTCTTTATAGAGCTTTGGGCACAATTGTTTTAAGATAATTTGGGCACTCGCCGACTAGCCATAAAGTTAGAGGGAACACAGTTGGTGGCTCTTCCCTAGGCTTTCGTGCTGGTAGCCTTTAAGCTCGATGGCACATAAACAATCAAACAAAAAAGAGTTTATTGCATCACACGATTCTTTGAACAAAGCTATTAATTACAAAACAATTTACTGTAGTTTTGAATGCAGTGAACAGTAAGCTTGAAAATGAAACCCAATGGCAAATTAGAAAAGATGCTGTCACCAAAAAGATTTGTTCGAGGAAGATAATTTAAAGATAAGGTAAATTTTGTGGTTGTTTTTTCTACAAGAATTGCTCTGGAAAAATTTTCAATCTAAATAGTGGTGGCTATTGTAAAAAAGGCTAAAAGATTGACTGCTGAAAGTCAGATTTAATTTCTGCACTGCCTCAAAATTCATGAATTATAATAAATTTTAAAGTAATAAGGTGCAAAATTTAAAATTTGGCTAACGTTGTAGTACAGAGGAGGCTGATATTCTAATCATGAAAATTACAGCCAATGTAATGGTTTTAGGCTTATAAATGTATGCAATAAATATATGAAATAAACTTATCACCATTACAATGGCTGTAATTTTTATGATAATTTAAATTTAAAAGAATGTGTAAATTCATTTTGTTTATCAGGTGAAAAGATTATAGTAGTTTTAGTTTGTTTATGTAACGTTAGACTATATGATTGAGGCTGAAAAAAACTGTGTTAGCCACCCCATTTTGGTGCCACCATAAAAATGCTTGGTGGAGAAGTTTTTGAAGCTGCCTTGTCATTTTCACCCAGAAAAAAGACAGTTAATTGAGCGAATGCTGAATTTTCCTAACATCGAACACTTGGTGCAGCAAGGAATGTTGCCCAGGTAGTGCATGAAAAATTGGTATGGTGTAATGTCTACCAATAATGTGGGTATGGTGTAATGTCTACTCATGCTGTGGGTAGGTAGTAGTGACCATATCCATCTTTTATGCACTTTTTGTGCAACATTCCTTGCTGCACCAAGTGTTTGATAGTCAGGAAAATTCGGTACTTGCTCTATCGCTTGTTTTTTTATTGGCAATTTCCTGGTGGAAAAAAACTTCTCCATCAAGCATTTTTTTATGGTGGCACCAGAATGGGCTGGTTAACATAGTTTGTTTCAGCCTCAATTGTATAGTCTAATACTATATAAATCAACTAAAATTACTGCAATATTTTCACCTGATAAACAAAATGAATTTACCTATTACTTTAAATTTAGCACCTAATTACTTTAAAATTTAATTCACAAATTTTCAGGTGGTGCAGAAGTTAAATCTGATTTTCAGCAGCCAATCTTTTAGCATTTTTTTACAACTGCCACCACTATTTTGATTCAAAAAAATTTTTGTGCAGTTCTAAAAAAATCAACCACAAAATTTAACATAGTGTTTAACTCATCTTCTTTGGACAAATCTTTTTGGTGATTGTATCTTTTCCAATTTGCCATAGGATGAACAGGATATATTAAAGACCAAGGTAAATTTTGTGCAATGACATTTTCAAGTAATACATTAACCTCATTTAAAATATTTCTTGTTAATAGCAATAACATAGAACATACAAAAAATTTTTCAAAGAAAGCTTTTATTCCATATGCGAAAATGTATGTTTTTTTGCTTTGTTTTGAAGCAGTTTAGAAAGAAAAGTTCTGTTAGAGTGGATATAAAAGTGGTGTTTCTGCATCTTTTAAGCCAAAAACCAGATTTCTGGTTTAACCGCTACTTGAGATATTACCAAATTAGCTATTTTTCTCGCGTTCGGCAGATGTGCATGGCCACTAGAGGGTGCATCTTCCCAAAATTGGTTCCAATGGCTTTCACCCCACATTTGAAGATATATATAAACACAACTTCTTAAAATTCAAAAATTTTGTTTTTTCACCGCGCCGTAATGGTGTCGCCAATAGTTTTTCGCTTGATTTTGCTTTTAGTGTTAACACGTGCTTGTTTGCAGAGCGTTGCTGTAATGTAAACACGCTTCACTAAAAATAACGTTGTCCAGCATTATAGAAAAGTTATATAGTACTCAAAAAATCGGAATTGGCATTTTATCAAGAATCGGCATTCGCAAAAATTTTGCTATCGGTACATCCCTAGTTCCAACTCTACAATACCATGTATATTATTGAAGAATGTATTGTGATCTGTTATTTAGAAATAAAAAAGTATGCAAATTAAGTCACTTGATTGACATATGATGTCAAAATGGCTGACAATTTTTCTGAAAAAAATAGCTTTTTCAAGTTTGTTCAACTTACACTCATTTTTGTTTAATTACAAAAAAGCAGAAATGCAAATAATTAATGCAAAAATGTTCTAGAATTATCTGAATTTTTGACAAAATCATTGCAGCTTTTTGTAAAATTACCAAAATTGACAAAATTTTGAAACTGAGAAAAATTTATCTAACTGGAAATTTAGTCTATATTATTGATTTAGAAGTAACTTTCCATCTTTTTCGTCTGCAAAGCTTGTCTGAAGTCAATAAAAATGCTTTAAAAGTATTCAAATGACGTCACATGACTAGTGTTGTCACAAAATTTGCCATGCTTTGAAGTTTAGTGATTTTTGAATTGCTTCAACGTTTTTACTGCCGAAAAACATGTCTTGATGTTTTGTTTCTCTTTCTGATAATATTAATTTGCTGATAAACCACAGATTTATCAGATATTGAGACGATCAAATTTCACAAACAATGCATTTATGATGTTTGGGGGAATACAAAGTCTGTCAATGAAAGCTAAATTCTGAAACATTTTGCGTATCGTCATGAATAGTAGACTGTTTATCGATTCAAAAAGCTTCACACCATCAGGCTTATTGAATATTGATCAGAGCCAAAATTTCACCATCTAAATTGTAATCTAAGTTGTTCATATTTTCTTCCGATTCATTATCAAAATGCAATCATCGCTCATTTCATCCCACACAAAAAACACTATGTCATGATCAATATTGATCATCTGCACCACAAATTAGGTAAAGTGTATCAAAAAGCAGGTGATATAAAATGTTCATATAAAACCAAAGCGCAAAATAAAAGTAAACTCAACAACATATATGGAAATGGTTCTAAACATGTTTGCACATTTGTTATTATTACTTCCAATTCCAGATATGCGATTTATCGCACATAGATTTCTAGGGTCCACGAAAACTGACCGCAAACAACGCCGATTGACTGAGAAGGGCGATCCTAAATATATTTCTACTATTACCAGAGCCATCTTGCCCAAACCCTCACTTTGTGACGAAATCACTGCTACAAAATCAGTGATGAAACCACTGTAACAAAACCGTTGGTTCGCGGTCAGTTTGTCGCTGTCAGTTGACTTGGCTCAAGATTTCTAACAAACCAAAAACCTACTAATTTAGCCGTGACATTTACAAAACCTTCTTGGTTTGCAAAATTATGGATACACGATGCACATTATGATGCACATTTAAAATATTATGGATACAGGATACACACATTCATCGAAAACAAATTTATTAACTTACAAATTGATCAGCAAAACTCTTGCACGATAAACCGCATATCCAATGCGAGAAGGTATAGTGCATCCTAATAAACCTGTACTATTTTAGGATGCTATTAAGATTAAATAAGTTCTAATACTGTTGTAACAATTTAATGCAAATTCAAAGAAAATGCAGTACTGAGTATGTACCAAAACATCTCTCCATCCTACAAAAAATACAGCATCCTAAAAAAGTTACTTTTGGGGTGCTATCAAAACCATTCAAAATCTAGTTTCTTTTGTTAAAATCATCAAACTCAGAACTAAAGTGATGCAAAGTATGAAGATAAATGGCTAATCATCGATAAATAAAACAAATATACCTACCAATAAAACAAAATTCGATTATGAATTTCAAGTGTGTCGTAAAACATCTCCATACTAAAAATGGGGTCTATGACAACTGACCTCAACAAACTGACTGCAAACCAACTGACCCCTGACCAACTGACTTTGATTGGCTGAGAAGGGTGGTCATAGAATTATTTTATTATCCCCAAAGCCATCTTGCCCAAATCCTCATTTTGTGACGAGATCACTGGTAATGGTTGGTTCATGGTCAGTTTGTAGTGGTCAGTTGACTTGGCTTGCTATAAAAGGGATTTAGGGCAAAGATGTTTTATGACATCTTTGTTCTAGAAAAAGGGACTTGCGTCCCAAAACATCGTTGTCCTAAAAGAAGAGACTTAGGGCAGAGATGTTTTAGGACATTTTGTCCTAAAAAAGGGACTGAAGATGGAGATGTTTTAGGACATAATTACTTCGAGTTTACATTGAATTTTGTTTGTTGCCAAGTTTAAGATAATTTACAATTTACCTTTATACTTTGTTGCATCTGTTTATCATCATTCAACCCAAAAGAAACGCATGATCTAATACTTGAGATATGATTCAGGATTCACAGCTTACTACATTATTATTAATCAGTACAGAGGACGAGACCATTTCACTGAAAATTTTTATCTACAGTACTCTTTTAGTAATTCTGACCCAAATCTAACCTAAACCTAACCCCAAACCCTAACCTTAACCCTTAAAAGGGCATTAAAGTTAAGTTTTTAACTCTTGAACAAAATGTTGAGATAAGCCTAGAATACATTTGTACCAAATTTGAAACTTTTGCATCTTCCAGTTTTCAAGACATTGCGGTTCAAAATCAACAATTTTTCTCTTATTTCAGTGTTGCTATTTCGTCAGTATTGTGGCAGAAGGTTAACTTTCGAAATGCTGGCTTACATTTATTGTAAAACAGCTAATTTTACAGTTCTAAACCTTTACTTTATTTTACAATAACGTGGCTGTAAAACATTTATTGAGAATCAAGAACATGCAGTAACTTTTTGAAATTTTGTTTCTAATTGGCAACCCTGGCAAAATTTTTTATTGGGGAAAAAACCTTTGTGATGGGAAATCTAGACTGTTTTATCTCAGGAATTGAAGTTCTTTGAAAGCTCCGATTTAGTGTAGTTAGTTTTCAGTTTTGTCAAATTTTTTTAGAGAAAATCCAGCAAAAAAATGTACGACCTGAATGGCCTTTTGAAAAAGTAAATGAAAAATGTGTTAATGATATTCCTCATTTTGTTTTGTTAGTGTCTTGTGTCTATTTTGTTTTATTATTTTGTTTATATCGCGTTTTTGTTTATGTTGTTGGCAGGTTTAAGATAATTTTGGTAAAATAGTTAGTTAGTCACCCCTTAATAAACAGGCTAGTTGATAATTACTGAATATGATTTTCCTCGAAGTCAAAATCAAATTGGCTTCCACAATTTTATAAAAGTGCTGATTTGTATAGTGTTTTCACAGCCTAAAACTCAGTGTAGTGGTTTCACAGCTTTTCAAAAATATTTTGTAAAACTAAATATTTCTTTACTTTTTATATGCTATTTGTGTAGAAATAGAATAAGTGCATATTACGTAAAGGTGCAGAATTGAAATTTTGATATTGTCTTGTAGGCTTAGTTTTTTGTGTTTATTAACAGTTCAAAAAATTTAATCAATTGCGATTCACCCAAACCAGCAATCTCTACTCAAGTAAGTATTTTTTGTTGTATTCATAAAGTATGCTCTTCAGTGCTAAGCCTTCATCTTTTCTTTTAGAGAATACTGCTTAAAGGGGCATTGAAGTCTAATTTCTGAATTTTAACACCAAATTTATAAAAAATAATTGATTAGCAACGTTTTTGTCCTATTTTTTCATTGTTTGAGGTTAAATAGCTTTATGGGAAAAGATTTTGAAATAAGGGAAAAAATATTGCAGGGGCTACACTACATCAAATTTGCATAATCGATTTTCAAACCAACTTTGCCAAATTATAGGTCTGGGAGTGACGATGTGCCTTTGGCAGGTTTTCTGCTGTGGCTTTGGTACTCAGATGAGTTTTTAAAAGTGGAATTCATCTTAGTAGTTTAAATTGGCATCTTTTAGCACAAGCATATTTGATTTAGTGCACTTGGAAGAAAAAATAAAAAGTAGGCCTATTTTTAGCCTAGTTGTGCTTTGTAATTATTAAGGTAAACCAACCTGTATAAATTGCTGTAGGTTGGACTAAACTTTACTGTTTTTTATAATTTCTTAATAGGCTAGGCTTACATACTGTAAGTAATGATTAATGTCATTAATAATAGGCTAGACTTACATACCGTAAGTAATGATTAATGTCAGCTAGCGTGTAGTAAGCCTAGTAACAGTAACAGCGACACCAAACGTAGACAAATTTTTAAAAAAGTGAAAGCATTCTACAAAATAAGGGAAAATATAAATGCAATAATCTTTTTATGTAGTAATCGTAGAATTCTGAAGTTGAGCTCAAAAATTATTTTAAAAATACAAATTTTGTTTCAATTGCAATAAATCAATAAAACTTAGGCTTCAATGCCCCTTTAAACTTTGTTATGTGAATGTTTTTGTTGGACTGGGAGTCACTAATAAAAATACATTATTTAGTACTGCAAGGTCTCAAAAGATAAAGATACCTAACAAGTTTAATAATATTATATTGAACTAAAAACAGTACTATCACTTCAGCTTGATTTGTAAGTTGCAGCTCAGTGTGCAGTAGCAAAGTTGATGGCAGATTGCCTTCTTAGTGACACAAAAGATTTAAACCAGGACTAAAGGCAAAATCAGTGGGAGTATTTAAAGTTTGGCGAATTTTATTTGACTAGATTGGAGTTGACTCTGTCTTTTTTAACCAACGCCATCCCACTTGTAACCTAAAGCAACCTCGCAATTAGGCTACTGCATTGAGTCATTTTACTGTGCACTAATCAGCTTGATTTTGTCAACACAACAGATCCAAGTTGGTAAAAAAGTAGAGTGTTTGGTAGCCTAGCAGCTTCATTAAAATTTAGCTGTCAGATACATTTCAGTCTAAATCACCGAGTCAAGTCAACTGATCGCGACAAACTGACCGCAAACCAACGGTTTCGTCACAATGATTTTGTCACTGATTTCGTCACAGTGATTGCATCTCAAATTGAGGGTTTGGGCAAGATGGCTCTGTGGATAGTAAAATATTTTATGATCGCCTATCTCAGCCAATCAGCGTCATTTGGTTTGCGGTCAGTTGTCGTGGATTCCTAAATCATAGTGTAGTGTAGCAGTAAGGCTTTTATTACTCAGCTACCAGGTACTAACTCACACCTAAAAGTAAGCCTATTGTATTTGCTTACAGTATTTTGTAATCTTAGAATAATTTTAGAAAAGTTTTGTTTAGAAAATTTAGATCTTAGAAAAAAACTTTTCCAACTAAGTTGCTAACAATGGCCTACTACTTTACTAGCCTTACTTTTGCTTGTTCTTAGACGTTTGTTACCTAGTCCTCTGTACAGTCTACTCTTTTTTTCCAGCTCGGATCTGTTCTGCTGACTTTATTATTTTTCTAGGTGGCGTTGCTTTTTTTAAGTTAGAACTGGGATGATGTCGCTAACAACGCTAAGGCTATCAATGTCAGGGTTGCCAATGAAATTTTAATATTAGAGGCCCCTACGTCGTGTTTGAAGTAGAATATCTCTGGAATCTCTAGGTCAAGATGGATAGAGACAACTCCAATCTAGCCTTATGCGATTGGCCTAACTTTAGATACCCCCATTGATTTAGCATTTGGTCCTCATTTAACTCTACTTTCCCCTATTTTCTCTAGTCAACGTTAAGCAGTGTACAATTTTGAAAATACTTTTGATTTTAAAACTCTTTTTTTACCAATTTGGATGTGGACCTTCCTTAGTTTTCAAAAAAATTTTACTTGAACTAAATATCTCATTTCCTATAAATCATGTTTTGTTTATTAAGTTTTTGCGAATTACTCAAGAATTTGCTGGGCATTTAATCACCAAGTAGCAATTAAACTTGGCGATTATTTAAATGGTTGCGAATGATGTAGAAATTTGAAATTAAGTTGAAGTAGCCTAGGGGATATTTGCAGTTAAAGTGCAAAAGCAACTGGCTCACTTATTTATGAGTAACGGTTTTGTAGCAATACTAAAAAAAATCATAATTGTGAAATACGTATTAATTCCGGCTATTAGGCATTTTAGGCAGTTGCCAACATAGTGGTAGAAATATGCTGGTATTCAGTTGTTAAGTAATTGTATATGAAGCAAGTTGTTACTAATTTTTGTGGCTAATCTAGATTTTGGTTACAAACAAAGTTAGTTATTTATAATGGCTGTATAAATGGTGGCTCTAAATTTAGCAACTGTTGGAAAAAATTTTCCATTATGTAAAATGGCTTTGATGTTATATTTCTGTAATTGATTGGATTTCATCCGACATCAAAGGAACTAGGTTCAATGTTTACCACTCCTGCTCTGATGAGTCAGCCTAGCAGAATCCAGGCACTGATCGACTTTACATTGTATATTTTTGATATGGTCCCCGTTATATTGGAGCTGTGTGAATTTTTTTCTCTTGTCGGAAGTCAATCAAGGTAAGGTTGAAACAAAACTGTCACTTCAAATATGGTACTCAGCAGATTTTCCAGCTTTGCTATAAAATCCTATTGCGTTATGATATCCGCTTTGGCCTGAGCTTTTTGAACTTTTTTGAATCAGCACTTTTTTGAATCAGTTAAATTTAAACCCTTCTAATTATTCTTTGATCTATTTTTTGATTGCTGTATTTCAGGAAACAGCTTTTTCCAATGAAACTACTTTCCGAACAACCTGAACAAAGTCAACACAATCTTCAAGTGCCCCAAGTTTGTAGCATGTTTTCAATTATATGCTCTTTTGTCTGTTCTAATATATGAGTATTTGTGTATTGCTTTGATTTTATCTGCACTGTGATGATTTTACACTGCAGATGATTTTTCTGATTTAGAATTAGATTTTGCAGATGATTTTTCTGATTTAGAATTGCAATCTAAATCAGAAATCAGATTGCGATTTAAAGAATATGTAGTCCTATGCCTATGCTTTAACAGCTGATATAGAAAAATCAACGTTTCCCATTTTTTGCTAATTTTAACTCTGATGCACTGGTACCCTATTGAGGTTCATTAACTTCATTTATAGGCTACCGCCCACCGCCACCAGTAGTATTTTTTTACTTGATGAAATGTTCCAATCAACTTATTTATACAAAAAAGGTGCTGTTGTTATTGAACGAACAATAAGAAGCGGCATGAAGTAGTGCCCATTTTATACGTCTCAAATTTTAAGCTTCGATACAACTTTTCTAATATTCAATTATAAGAATTAAAGAAAATGCAGTATTTTGATTATTTGTCGCGTATTTAACTCATTTTGGACGGCGAAAGGTAAAGCATGGTCTAAAAATTCAACTATCTCAATGTTTTGAAAATTTTGAGTAGTTCATTAGGGGGGAATGACTTGTTTGTTTTTGCTTTCGAGTTTGAAAAAAAGTAGATGGATTTTTGTGATTTTGCTGGTTTATTTGTTTTTAATATTCAGGATTACCAGCTATAAGCTCTAATGTATTATTAGTCATAAACATCAGTTCAGTTACTAACCAAACCACTGGGTACCCACTGACCTGCTAGAAGTTTTCATTACTGTACTTATGCTAAATGAGAAGTTATTATAATCATCGCATGTTTGTAACTTTTTACGTTGTAATTTTACTTTTTACGTTGAAAACGTTTGTAATCGCATTACAGCACTGTTCATTGTGCGAACTACGGTTTGTGTTGTCTTCTTATAAGTTGGAAATAGTTGCTGAATCAGTATTTTTTCGCTTCCGGTTTAAGCCATTTCATAATTCTAATTCGCGTATTGATCAAGTCGACTTATTAACCAGGCCATTTAAAGTCGATTAGTCGAATTCCAGTTTTGGCAATGTACTGGTAGTGAAGTTATTCGAAGTTCATTCGACTAAATTAACTGAAGTTTTTGCATTATCGTATCATACATTAGGGAGTGGTCTAAAAGTGCTTTGCCACCAAGATGCAAGTTTTTATGAATAGTAGCTGGTGAATTATAGTTTTCTTACGATTTTTGAGTGTAATTTTAACTGTAACAATGGATGATGTATGCGCGTTACCATAATGTAAAAATGTGGCAACAGCTTTGATCCTCTTATCTTACTAAATAATACTAGTGTTTTTTTGGCTTATGACGTCCACTGGCTTGCGAAAGCTTGGTCTGGATTCCGGATACTAGTACTGGTACCCTGCTATGACGCATGCAGATTTAGTTAGCCATAGAGAACTTCAAGCTGTACCATCGTACAGGGCAAATGCTATGTAGAGTTGAACCATCCTTGAATCTTTTCTGGGTACTTTGCGCAGTGACAAGTAGACCAATGACCATGAGATTTCTCGAATGAGAGTTCGTGGAGACAAGTTTGTTGTAAATTATTCATCGTTTTGGCTCTGCGAAGTTAAGTCAATGAAAGAATCCGCAATTTGTGACATCCTTACAATGAGAATTTTTAAGCTCGAATATATCATTTCGATTCAACCAGATATACGCAAGTGATATCTTTCCTATACAAACATAGCTACTATTCCAATACTTATCGTACTGAATCATTTTGTTTCGTGAAACAAAAACGATCTCAGGCCCCAAATTCAAGGCTATTGAAGTTTTTCAAGCAAACTTCGGACCATTTAGTGCCCCGGACGCTATTGAAAAAGGCTATTACTAATAGCCTTTTTTTTTTGCCTCCCGAACTGACTTACGTAGTAAGTTGATCAGGTTAAACTTTCATTGTTTCAGTGATTTTGTGCTTGCGGTTTGCATTGGTCTTATTTTTCTTTTGTGCGACGAGAGTATTGATGAAGCTCTTTTATTTTCTTTGTTTATTTTAGCGCGTCGCTTAACGACTGTGCGATGATAAATGCTTCGTCAATGCGAACTAACGAATTGTTCGTCATCACGTGATTTTTTGTCTGTCTACACGTGTGCGACTTACGCCCTCTTGCGGCGCTCCACGTTCGTTACAGATGTTTTTTCACAACTGCATTTTATTTTAAGGCAAGGCTTTCTTGAGGGTACTGGAAAAATTTTCCATCGAGCTAGCATATTCTTGGTCTCGCCTGTGCAATGAGTATGCGCTCGATATTGAGCTAAAGTTTTGAGTTCAATTTTCAAGTTCTAAACTCCATGGCTGAACATTTGGCTAAAGCCATGCAAGCATTGCATATTGCTAAGCGCTTTTTATAGCTCATCGATCAGTAAACGTACGCTGAGCGTAAGAAGCGGCCGGTTTTGGACATCTTATGCTCCTATAGTATCACCTTGAATTGTCTAATGACAGTAGCTCTTTAGCTTGTTTTTCAAATTGCCAAGGAGATGATGCTGTTGTAGTGATAGTACTTGTGAAACGTTGATGATACTTTACTTAATGTGGAACGCAACGGCTTCCTATGGCTCTTTTGGATCAAAATCTTTTCGGACTTGGCAATCGATTTTTGAGCCATCTGTGTCTGTGATTGTTTAAGTTTAATGAACGAGAGTTTCATTGTTATAGCGCGGACTGCCTCCTGAAATACTTAGTAAGTTTTCAGCAAAAGCTAAATAGTACTTAGTCATAAAACACTTTCAGACTGTGGAAAGAATATTTGAGAAAATTAAATGCCGTTAGTACTGTAGTGGCAACAGGCGCGTAGCCAAAAATCTGCGATTTGGGGGGCTGTTTTGAGGGTCTGGGGGAAAAGTCGGAGGCATGGGTGTCTGGGAGCGGAGCCCCAGCGCTAGAAGATTTTGCGACTTTTTTGCAAAAATAACATGATTTTGGGTCTATTTCGATGAAAATTAATGGTTTTTAAAACGTGACATAGAAATGAGCCCGGCAAAAACATGATTAAACTGCCTGTGTAAATGTCCTATGTGGGTGGTGGCTAATGGAAAAATTTCAGTCTTCTTATTACTTACTAATCGGCAAATACAATCCAATGATTAAAAAAACTCTTTAAATGTTAACCTAATTTGTTTGTATGTTATAGGGAACGATAATTGGGAGGGGCTAATGCAACGAGATTTGACAGAAGTGATGCGTAGTGAATTAACTAACAATGATTAACATCCCTTTATTCTCATAGTTTTGGTAAACTTTACGTTAAGAATTTTTTGGCTAGCAGTCAAATTTTGGTTGCTTAGGTTTTGTCATTTCTCAAAGTTTTTACTGGTTTGTAAGTTTTATTTTTGAAAAGTAATAATTGTGCCCCTCTTAATAGTTGTTTCAAAAAACAGCCTTTGGATCACTTTGGAGCCCTTATCACTGCGAAAAACTAGCTCAGAAATGTTACAAACGTGATAGTTTCCTTCATGTGCATTTAGGTCGCCAGGCTACGCTTCTGAGTGGCAGCATGCGTATATGCGACTGTCCTCTGCAAAAGTAGAAAATCTGTTTGTCCAATTTACGCACTGTTTAAAAAAAAACTTGAAGGAAAATTCACAGTGGGGTCAAGTTGTCAGTGCTTTGCGTCGACTAATGGAAAGGCATGTTACAGCAGTTACTGTGGCATGAACGTTTTATGGATTGCTTTTGTGGTATTACGCTGGTTATGGTGCTTCGGACAGTAGAGAGATTCGAAATCAAAATATTATCTGACTGTAAAGAAGCTAATAGAAGGTAAAATAAGTTCGATGTTGTTGTAATGAGCCATATGCATAAGAACTCGAGTGTTTTGTCTGAATTTGAAATTTTTTACTACTTTCGTTTCACTGTGCAGGCTTTTTGTTGTAGACTTTGATAAATGACGTCGTTGTGAGTAGATTCCGTCAAGCGTTGTTTTAAGAAAAGCTCCGATGCATGTTGATTCTTTCATCGATTTGAACGTTAGTAACTTTCGCTGGTTTGTCTCAGTTCATTCAAGCGTGAAGCTATTTTAGGCAGTCGCATCGTCCATAGTCTTCTGCTCTAGCGATTAATGATAATTGCCAAAATTACCGGCACGAAATTAGCTCATCTCTACCTTATGTCGCACAGAAAATGTATAATATCAGTATCGCCTGCCACAGAGGCATCTATTTTTTGTTGGAAGAAAGCGAATTCCAGGGGGGCTAGAATCTTTCGTTCGAGATGTTTTTTAAAAGCGGTTTTGAGGAAGTGACAAATGCGGCATTTGTATCCTTCTCACGAACCAGATCGCCCACGTTTAGTCGCAATTTTAAAGGCGGTGAATCATCCAGCCAATTCCGGTGGTTTGCTATAGCTAAAATTGAACTATAATTTTTGATATTTTTTGTTTTGATTTTGGGGCTGCGTTTGCAAAGATATTCAACAAATACAAAAAGATGTCCCCTCGAAAAAAGTTTTTGGAAACTCTGAGTTTTGATCTTCCCGCCAAAACCACAGTTCTCTAAACTATTAGGCCTACTGTAATCTTATTAAACTATTAGGCCTAACTATCTCTAAACTATTAGGCCTAACTATCTCTAAACTATTAGGCCTAATAGTTTAGAGATAGTTAGGCCTAATTAGGCCTAAACTATTTAGAAATAAACTATCTCTAAACTATTAGGCCTGCCACAGTTCTCTAAACCATTAGGCCTACTGTGGTTTTGGTGGGAAGATCAAAACTCAGAGTTTCCAAAAACTTTTTTCGGGGGGACATCTTTTTGTATTTGTTGAATATCTTTGCAACCGCAGTCCCAAAATTAAAACAAAAAATATCAAAAATTATAGTTCAATTTTAGCTATTGCAAACCACCGGAATTGGCTGGATGATTCACCGCCTTTAAGTTCCACTATCGTTTGCCTTCAGCTTAGGTTCTCAAAGTGCTCCGTATGGAGCCCAGGGCTTCGCTAGAGAAACTTACGGGCTTCGATAGAAAAACCTGGGCGCTCCGCAAGCTATTCGTTTTTTTTTTATTTGTTTTTGTTTTACAAATTTATTGTTGGGCTACGTAAATAATGGTCAACCTTTTCAGGGGCTTCATAACACCAAAAGTTTGAGAACCCCTGGCCTACAGTATCTGTTTGTAGCAGTGCGATATATTCCCGGTGACGGCGATTAGTGTAATCGCATCGCATGTTTATTCTGGCTGTCCGCTGACTTAAGGCCTAAAGCAGACGTCGCAAATTTGTCCAGTGTTTGTTCGTAATTGAATTGATCTAGTCGATAATGCAGCAATGTAGTGTAGTAATAGCGCGATAATGCCGTTCAATTTTCATTTACTGGGTATTCCTAATTATTGCAGTATGTAAAGCCCGATCTCCATTCAAACTGCATAAAATCGTGAGCGTACCAGCGTATATACATAAAAAAAAAACATATCACCAACTCGCTACATTTGTCAGTTCCGCAGCACCATCTGAAAGTTGCATTTTTCGAACCCGCTCGATTCCAGTTTGGTCCCGCAAACAAAGCAAACTTGAAATGTTTTTCTCATTTATAAACTAAATTATTTCTAACAGCACGCTTGCGCAGCGCGTAAACTATTCAGCAAAACCGAGGGGGCTTGAGACATTTCTCCCCTTGCGTGTCAGACCTGAGGAGGCGCCGCGCCGCCCCCGGGCTCCTTTGAAATCGACGCCAGCAGCCTGCTATACAGGGTGGGCCGTAAATAACGCACCAAAGCATATTAAACAATATTGATAATAATAACACCAAAGCATATTAAACAATATTGATAATAATAATAATATTTCACATCACAATTTGCTTTTAATTCTTGGGTGCGTAACTTACGGCCCACCCTTTTGTTATAATTATCAGAATTGTTTTATATGCTTTGGTGCGTTATTTACGGCCCACCCTGTATAATGTTAATCAACAGCTTTTGTTTCAGTTACTTCTGCCCTATTTGTCTTGCAGACCGTGACTATTATTAGACTCGAACAATTAGTCGCGGCCAATTATACACCGAGACTGTTATGCACCGGACTATTCGTCCGCTGGACTTTTATGCTTCAAAGCCAAATTTTTTATTTTTTCAACAACTTTTTCTAAATTTTGCTGTGTATATCTTCAGTTTTTGTTTCTTTACTTTTTTTTTTGTTTTTGCTTATGCACAATAATTTTTCCATCGTTTATTACGGTAGTAATAAATTGGAAAATGAAATTTTTTAATCACGTATAATTTGTACATTACTACACATTTAATCGAACATCACTGTTCGTTCGTATGAACCAGGCACCTTGCGTCGGTCTAACCGCACCAACCCACTTTCTTTGGCTGCTGTTTTGCAAATCTTTTGTCAGGCTGGGCCACCACAATGGACTGTTTGACGTTAGGCTGCTTCGTCGGAATGTGAAATATGCGTTGAGTGTCTTTCCCAAGGACCCAACGGCGCATGTTGCATGACTAGTTCAAGAATCAAACCCAGTGCCGGCAACCTTATGATTTATTTCTCTTCAAATTGCAAGATTCCGATGCACTGTATAATAGTCCCATATCTTTTTCGGCATTTGGACGAGGTAAGAAAAATAAGTTCAGGTTGTCTGTGAGATTTGGTTCGATTTAGATTTATGCGACGACGAAGTACCGAACCATGGTTGATGTTTTCTGAACTAGCGGATAAACTGCATTTGAGGTAACTAAAACGTTGCGCTGTTCTACTGACTGACCACTTTGTTGTGTAGACTGTATTTATGCTTTGCTGTTTTGTATCTGCTTCGTCTCGTAAGAAACGAATTTGTGGTAGCATTGTCCCAACCTTGATCTCTTATCTTCGACGATATATTTCGTCGATTTTTGTTTGCAACGATTTTAAAGACTTGTGCAGATTAGCCCAAACCAAGTTTTAAAGTTTATGGCTTTTTATGGCCTTTTCAGTCGAAACGTTTAAACGCTTTTTGTGATTATTTTGCAATTACTTTAGCAAATCCTGGTGCTTTTGAGTGAAACCTCATTTCCAGGCACTGAATTTAATTGCAATTTTGATTTCATTATGTTTAAGAATTCGGTAGTTTTTGTTCGTTTTGCAAAGTAAAGACCTCGTGCAAGTAACAAATTATGGTGCTACGCTACTGTTTGGATTTCGGTGCTTGGCAAAATTTGGGTTTGAAATTATCTTCACGCGTTCCTCGTCTTGAGTTGGACTTGTCCGATGATCATAATTGTCGTGGGATGTAATTCGTATCAGTTTACTGTGCTTTACTAGAGTGTTCGTGTAGTACTTTTCTATTATTATCATCTTAATCCAAGTGTTCCATATTGCTGAGTTTTTACTTTCCCGAAAACTTCTTTTGCAAGAATATGTAATTATGTATGTGGTTCTGGGAGTAACTTAGGCTTGGAGAGAGCCGCTTTGTTACAAGCCTAGCAAGATGAAGAAATAGTAAATGGCTGTAGTGTAGAGCAGTTCGATTTTTGGAATTCTCAGAAAATTGTCTGTGCAAATGGCAAAGAACAAAATTAGAACAAAACCCTGAGAAGTGCCACTTGGTTCGATGTCAGTGCTTGTTTGTTGCTTCGGGCTTGAATGGACACTTTTCTTAATGAAAGCTGGCGCTAAAACCACTACGTTGTTCAATCAAGAACAAAATAAGTGTTAGCTTTCAGGTATCGCAATCATTAATTAAAATTATTTCATTTGAATGAAACTTTAAACGTTTAGCTATGCTATGTAGCTTTCTCGCCTTGGAGTTCAAATTTTTTCACACATTCAGCTCTTTAACCTTAGTAATTGCAAGTCATTGGATGGGTTTTTTTCGGTTAATATTTAAACTCGGCGCTCCCGCCGTAAAAGACACGAGCTATTAACTTTGGGCGATTAAAAATGCATTTTTGATATGTTAGCCAATGATAATAGCCAAACTCATCAAACGTTCAAGCAAAGAAAGCCCATCGCAAATATTCACTTTTGTCATTTTGGTCTCATGATCGTTTAATAAGCGGTAAGTAAATAAAGTAATTAAGAATTTTTCACGATTATAGCAAACTTGAAGTATGCATTAGTTTTCTTGTATTTCGCCGTAAAGTTTTTAGTCGAGGAAAATTTCTGAAAATACATCGCCTGTAAAAAAAAGAACTATACGTTTGTGACGTAGCTATCCTGCTGCAAGTTTTCCGTCAGGCCACCACCGTGGATAGAGACTGCTCGACGCTCAATGAGGAAAAAGGGATTGAATGACTTTCTCAACAAAGCAGCAACGCCTTGCCAATTTTGGAATTCTTGCAACCATTGCCATGAAACTTTTCCTGCTGAGCTTGCACTGTCGTTTTGTGGCGCCAGTGTATGTTTGGTTAGGTGAGCGGCTCTTTTCAGAAGATAGATAGTTCACTATTTTACTCCAAACTTTTCTATTACAACTGCCCTGAACGAAGCACGAGTGGATTGCAGTGTTTCCAAGTTTTGGGCCACCGCAACGACATATACTACTTCGCTTCTGCGCACGTGAAAAGCCACGAGTCAAAGGAAATACGAAAAACTCTAGATAAAGTGCCCACTTTTGCTTAGAGCGCTTTTGCTAGGGAAAGCCATTAACTAAAACTGCTGTGCCGCGTTTTGTAATTAAAATTGTTGAGCGAGTTAAATATTTTCTGTTGAGATTAAATTGGAGTGAATTACCGCAAAAAGAGTTTTGCCCTATATTGTGTTGCTGCATAAACTGCCTTTTACATGTTGTAGTATGACTTAATATGCCACTCTAAGTTCAACTTGGCTTCGCTTAATGTCTGAATTTAAATGTACGGCTTGATATTGCTTTGAAGAGCCTCGACGATTTGTGTTCTTTCACGTTCTAGAGCAGGAACGCCTAATCCTAGCGTTAGCGTGTCAATTATACTGGCAGTGTTAAAACATTGATTAAGCATGCCGGTCTTTATGTTCAGCTTCCACTACAGTAATACACATTTGCTATTTTTGGAACATCACGCTTGCGCGCTTACGTTATCAACTGGTAAACGAAGAGTTACTCGTTTAAAAACGGTGTCAATATAGACCAACTTACTGATGTGCAGTATTTTGCAGTAGGAAATAAAACCACTCATGGCTCTCACAGAGCTCAAACTGAAGTGTCGCATAAATTTCTGCTTGAACCTTTTTTGTAGAAATGCATCTCAAGTTTGTGTGCTGTACTCTGCTGCCCTTATACTTGATTAAAATATTTGCAGATCTTTTCTTGTTCATCATCAACTACTTAGCTGTATTAAATGGCATTGGATAGTTAAAAAAAAAAAAAAAGGGCGCTGCTCCGGGATTCATTCTATCGCAATCTATCGATAGGATTTGCAAGCATAATAGTTTCATAGTAGTTCCGTGGTCCGTTTTGATCGATTGACTTTTAAGTTAAAAGGGTGTAAAAACTAGCCGATATCGAATATGTTTGTGCTATTTTTTAATTGCTTTTTCCAAGCGAGTTTAGGAACCAACCTGTGCGTCTTGTTTGCCCTAGCACCATTTGGGTTTTTCACCTAGGTCATTTGTGATTGCAGCTGACAGTAATATGCAGTCTAAGCAAACCTTTCTAAAATAGCGCTCTTAAGCGGCCGTACCGTGGGGATGGTTGCTGTTTCGGTATGTGTTCTGTAGGCTTTTTATATACTGTATGTGTAGTTGCGTGTGATGAGTGCCGTAACAGACCCAGCATCAAATTTCGTTTTGTAATTACTCTGTAATTACGTAATGTTTCCGCGTGCTGTTGTCGGCAGCGCTTTGTTTAATTTCGTTGACCAGGGAAACGAACCAATGATTTTTTTTAGCGCTTATTCTACCACTTACCGACTAGTAGTCTCATTACAGTTCATTTTAACAGATTAGTTTTTAATCGCAAGATAAGTTTTAATTTCAAAATTAAGTTAAAAGACATTATGTGATCATAAAGTATGTGCATGTTCCTGCGGAATCAGTAAGGCCAAAGAGTATCGAACCACTAAGCTTAAGATTCAGAGTCTGACCACTGGGATATCCGCTCTTCAGTGATTGCAATTTACAGCGTTGGAAAATGTGCAGATTTGAAGAGTGCAGATGGTAAAAGACGGTAAAATCGGGACTTGAAATGCTACGCTGTTTGTCGCCACGAATAGACCAGCAGTGTAATCTTTCTTGTAAAAATGGGTTTAAGGAACGACATGCGAGTAATCTGAATTCTTTTATCCGATCATGAAAGTTTTAACAGTTACCCCGAGCCAATTGATTGTAACGTGATAGCTAAGCCCAACAAACAAGTTGCTTTTGACAATCGTATCAGATATGATGTAGGCTTTGTTTGTACTCGATCGCTTGTCGAAGGTTCTGTTGTTCGAATTAGAGCAGAACAGACAGTAGCCATTGTCCATCTGAAGCGGATTTAACATTGAGAAAGTATTGATTAGCAATATGGATTTATACGGCAAACGAGAGGATTTGGATTAGAGTTTGAAATATTGCAGTGAAAACTAATCGAGTTCGGTGTTGTTTTTTTTGCATAGATCGTACTTGAATGTAGTAGTGCTTGTTAATAGCTTTTGGTTGAGACTGATAGTGCAGATAGGTTTTATACTTATGCAAAGAGCGGCACGATCTGACTGGGTTATCCATTAACAAGCGCTGCCAATGACAAATAGCTTGACCTCTGTGTGACAGACCGGCATCTAACCTGCACTGTGGCGTAAAGGTGATGTTCAATGATGTTTTGCTCAGGGAAAGACCTTCAATCGAATGGTACAGAACAGCCAAATGTTACTGATGGCCCAGCAGCTTCTTCCGACTTCCAGCAAGGCTCTGTGAATGAAGATTATAGCAAACCTACAGCAGAGGAAGTTAGCTGTAAGGAAAATTCAAGTTTGCTTCATGAATGCAGTAAAGGCATGGAACAATGTATGCAAGTGCCCTACGATCAAGAGTTGACAGAAAAGGTTAAGCGCTCATCCAACTCGTCAGCAAAGAACTGTGGATTTATGGAAATGAGAAAGAAAAATAGGACTCCGTCAAAGAATGATGACGGAGCTAAAAATTTAAGAATTCGTGAAAGCACGAACGAAGTAGGTAAACTTTTTGACGATAACTCGGTCAATTTTGAAGAAATCCTACGTAGTCATGGCGTTTTGAAGAATACAACTTTTTCAAAAACGTCGAATTTAGATCGGATGTTGGCTACCGAATCAAGAATGTCCTCGATAAGAAGCAAATTGACCCTTTCTGTGGCAACCACAAACCCCACGCTTGCCACGCGTTCGAGTCCCAATCGCACTGACCTACAGTGGCTTTCAAACCATACAAGTCCAATGAATGCCATCAAGAGTCCCACTTTTTCGATGGCTGACATTTCCGTTATAATTCCTCCAAGCATGGCTGCTGGTCATTGCGAAAGTAACTCCTTGAAATTTAATGCTGATTTTTCCGAAACAGAATTACAAAGCGATTTGGCCGATGTTCTGCTCGAAGGTGCAACCAACGTACCCCTAAAAAATTCCGCAGAAAAAAGTAAAAGCAAAATAACATCCAGCTTAGATTCAAATGGAAATGCTGAGATTGATGGCAATAGCATTCTGAAAACTAAAAATTGTCATAAAAGAAATCGAAAAGTTAATTTAAGTTCTCTTTCCGGCACAGAAGACCAGATTGATGAGAAATGCAAGAAAAATCCAACAACGCATAGCACAAATAAGACAGTGAATAAATGTTTCGATAACATGAAGTCACCTTCGGATCAAAAAATTTCAGACCATGGCAAACACTTTCAGAAAGATGTGAAAGGCCAGAACAATGGGCTTGAGAAAATCTCAACTTGTACCATCGCCAATTCTGGTACAAGTGCAAGCTGTGTTGTTTGTACAGTCAAGAATGCGTCTGGTGACTGCAATAACGACTCGCGTCTAAATCTGTCTTCACCTGATGATACAAAAACGGAATTGAACGAACTGGCAGAATGGAAGTTCGTAGAAAGTGCTCGAAACAAGCAAAAACGAAAACAAACGCGAACAATTAAATCAAATTCCATACCCCCTGCATCCAATGTGTCAATGCGTCACACTAGCCAGGTCTCAACTCATCCTAAGAAAAACAGAAATATTGAAAAAACAAGTTCCCACCAAACAACTACCCTACAGTCTTCAAAATCTGTTACGCTGAGCAGTGGTCAGCAGGCTGTCGCATGTGCTTCATTGAATCTACCAGTAGAGGCAACAACAAGCCGAAAAATTATGTTGCGTGTTGACGAAAAGAGCTCGGTTGGTAGTGCGGATGTCATGCTGGTTCCGGTGGCTAATGAGAATGGCTTGAAACCTGACGATCTAACACGCACGAATCCGAAGGTAGTGCAGAACGTTGTAACTTCGATCTATCCTTCTTTCATTATTATTTGCTCGTTTAACTGCATGTTACAAGGCATAGCGATATCAAATTTCCTGTTCCACATAGTTAGCATTTAAAATCTAGTTAATCAGACGTTTGGATGAAGCAGCACATTCTGCGTAAGATTCGATTTTATACACGATTTGGCTGCTTAAAATTTTGAAGGCAGCAAAGAACATAACAATTCGGTTTAGTATGATTCACTACTCTGAACTGACAGCTATAGGACTCTTATAGCTGACAGCAGAATTTGCATCGTACGTTGCTTTAATCCTCAATTTATCAGGTCTTTTGCAACAAATTAAAAAATGCGTTGAAAGCATGCTTATCTGTTTTATTTAGTTGCATCAATATGCAATAGATTTCACTTGTTGATTGTTCCTCTCTATTAAAAGGCGTGAGAAAAAGAAGCTTACTGATGAAACAAATAAGTTAATTAGAAACAGATTTGAAAATCAAAAAAAACATTGTCTGTTATCAAAAATACAGTGAGTTTTATGGTAACTGTATTTTCTCAGCGTTTAGCACAATATTTTTGAAATTACTGTAGTGTGCATAGGTTAGTTTTGTTTGGGCAAAAATTTTGACCAAATCAATTGTAATTGGTAAATGTACTATCGTAAAATGTAGGATTTTATTTTGGATAGAGTTGTTTATGATGTATACACAATTTTACGTCTTATTATAGGTCACTGGTTGTTCAAGGTTATGTAACTTGGTCAAAAATAACTTCGGTTTCAATTAGTGTGATATGTTGGGAGTTAATTAAAGGCCAAAAAAGGATTAAATTTAGGAGATAAATTTCGATGTTAACTCAATGAAGTATTTTACTCATGTTTATTTAAAGGCTTTAGGTTCCAAACCAAAAAGTCGATTAGTATTAGGTTGATTGATGAATGCCCCAGTTACCGCACCAGTATTAAAATATACTCATGAATAAAGCATAGCGATATTTTGCTTGACTTGTTTTCTAACGTTTACGATTTTGGAGTTTTTAGGGCATTTTGTCTTGATTTGTCTAAAAAAGGCATTTGCGTCGTTTTTGACGTTCTCCGTTCTATTTTGGTTTTATCCAATTATTGATAACCTATGCTGCCTAATGGGCTATGTCTTAAAGAAGCAGCTCGACATGAATTAACATCGGCACCGGCTGTGGTTACGCTTGGTATCTTTCAGCTGTGCTACGCAATCCATTACAGCACTTGGGAATCAAACATTCCACAAAAAGACCTAAAATCATCTCCCGAAATCTTTGTGTATAACCTGACATGATGTTATTTTGCATGTTTGGTAAAGAAGGACGCAAAGTATGAAATGAAGGAAGGTTTCAGAAACTATGAGCCACTGAATAGAGATGTTTGATTTATTAAGACTTCTTTTAAGCTTGGACTTGGGCAACAACTCATTTTTGCAGCTTCGTTTTGTAAATTTTTATTGACACTTTTGACTGACTTGGAATTCCTTCTTGGTCTGCAGATGCTTTCATATGCAGCATGATCTCTTGCTTGGGACCTATGACTGGACTTATCATTTAGTTGTTCAGCTGTTTTTTTATTTTTATTTTCAGAACAATGCAAATTCTCATGCTTTAGAACCGGTCCAAACTCAGCCTCCAACTACTTCAACTATTTCCACTTGTGATTCGATGCAAGCTAATATGGTTTCAGGTACTAAGATGATATTTTGTGTATTCCACATTGACAAGAGTCAGTAAAACTGCTAAGAAAGCTCACTAGGTCAAACCGTTTCGGTTAATGACAGAACAACCATGGTACAATTTAGCTAGTGTGCAATGTGTTCGATTTAATTATTTTTGAGTATTTGATAAGTCAGTTAATTCGTCGAATATTCAGCAGTATGGCGGTCTCACCCTGCTTGTTACGGGACAAATCAACTGTGCGTTTTGTAGCATTGCTTTCCAGACTATAATTGGATCATAGTTGAGAATTAAACTTGTTGTAATCGTCACGGTACCGTGAAACGGAGTAATCAATTGCAAAAAAACAGCAGAAACCGAATTTAGTTTTTAATGCTATATTTCGAAGCTAACTTACACGAAGAAAAAAAATCAATTGCTTATTTAGTAACAGTGCATTCAGGTTCATCTTTTCATTTCGTGTCGTTACTAATTCGAATAGGTCTAAAAAGCGTTCGGCTACTCACTCATTGACTTGGTGTGACATTAAAATCAATTGAAGAAAACCTGCTTGTGGAAGTGTTATTGTGTTGATTTTTTTGAAAACAAACCCCTTCAGAACTCATCAGCAGACAGCAGTTTCAAGGTATCAGTTCTTGTGGATCTAGAACTTTCAGCAGCAGTGTTGGAGCTGTTCGTCAGTAGCTCCCATCAGCACACTACGCTGCACAGTGGTGGTTGATTTGATGACGTGGGCCGTCAGCCGAGAAGGACTTTGATATGAAACCTTGTTAATCCTTTAGAAATTCTTGAACATCATATGATAAGAAAAAACTAATAAATCTTAATAAATTTTTATGATATTCATGTTTCGTCGATTCGACGCACGGGACAAACAAATGAGCCGCGGCTTGGGCGCCCTTGCCATAGAATTTCGTCCATGACTTTTTTTAAAAAAGCAATCTTACTAACGCCGCTTTATATACAATTTCACATATTTGGTCTTTTATGTTGCATTCTTGTTTGAATTGCTGTGCGATGCTTTGAATTTCGACTATGCATCTTCCCAGGGGATCGGGATGCTCTTTAATTTATCAGTCGCACGGGTTAAAAGTATAGTAGAGATTGCTGGTCTGCAGCCATGCACTATTGCACTAAATGATCATGAATAAGTGATAACTATTGCATGATTGAAAGCTAGGGATAAAATTTCATTGTCATTTTTGTTCGTAATTTGATCTTGTTAGTGCGATCTTTCCTGCTAATCTGATCCTGTTAAGATATTAATGGTGGCTGTTGCGTTCTTACTAAGAATAGAATTTGCTTATATTTTACGGAACTAAACTGAAGTAGGTTAAAATTAACCCTCCAGGGTTAAACCAGCACCGCTTCGTCAACCGCTGGAGCCTCGCTTCGTATTTCTTATCACTGCAGGTTTGCAATGCAGCAGCTTGCGAAAGCATCGAATAAGTGTTTTGGAAACGTTTTGAAAGGGAGCTAATCCTTCCAAATCGGGACCTTCAAAGAGTTAACCTTTTTCGTTATGAAAAAGTCGATTTATGACTTTCGGCGCATGACACCACTAACCAGATCAAGATCAGCATTGGGCTGACTTTTAAGTTTTAACGTCAAGCTGCTTCGAAATAGCCAGATGTAGTTGCTATGCTTAGGTCAAATGTTTTACGTAGTCGCTTTGGTTCACTTTTTCTGCTGGTTTAGCATTTGCTTCAGAACGTAATTATCTATTGTAGTGCTTTTAAATTCAAAAGATCAATTTTAAGCAATAAAACGTAGGATAACAGAGTATTAATTTTGTTTAAGGACCGGCAATTTGTTAATTGTTAAAATTAAGCCTGCTCTTGTAACTTACGTGCTACTGGAGCAGAGATGGAAACCGGTCGGGTCGAGATTCTTCGACCGGCTAGTCAAGCCGGTTGGAACACCGGTCAAATTCTCGTTTTTTGCAACTAAAAAACATCTAAGCACCAAACGAAATATACATATATATTTTTTATTATAAATAAAACTTTCTATAAAAAAAAACAGTATTAACAAGCCACACCTTTTGAAAACACTTGTTGAATGGTTTCAAGCTGTGACAAATATGCTGTGACCATTATGACGTGCACATCTAGGGGCGTATTTAGGGGGCATTGCGCCATGTCCCCCCTTTGGGCCACGGCGCAAAGCAAAAAAGTGTTATATACATTAAAATCGCGTGATCAGATTATAATAAAGCATGCAAGGGTAGAGGCTTACGCTAACCGGCATTTTAGCATCATTTTAATCAGCTTGAGAGTAGAAATGGCGCAGATTTCAGATTTTTTAGTACATGCTAAAATCTTGCCGCTTGGAAAAGCTTTTTTCAACTTAAATTTACCGCACTCTGCAATGGGCAGGAAAGACATAGCTCTTTTTTTTTTATATCTAACTAGCCATGGCTTGTTCTGAAGTAGCAGCATTTCTACAAACTGCTGTGGCACATTATATTTCGAATGTTTTCTAGCCAATGTCATAACAATTTAGTGTTTGCTGCTCGGCAAATTGCAAATAATCTGTCACCAAAAGCTAAAAAATTTTAACTTTTCTTGGCCTTACGCATATTGTCATTAGAAAGAATGTCTAATAATTTAGCTTGTGCCCTCCAATTCTTTTTATGATTGTATTGTGCACGTTTTACGCTGCTCAAAACAGGCCATTCAAACCGAAATTAACCTAAAAAGGTCTTAAAATTGAGTTATTTTTGCGAAAAACGCAAGAATTTTTTTGTGCTTTTTTCGGATACCCCCATCCGGAGTCACAGATTTTAACACCTCACCCATGCCCCTTTTTGAAAATTTTTCATTAGATGCATTGAACAAGCTTTTCATTAGATTGCATTGAACCGGCCGGTCAACCGGCGTAGATTTTGAAATTTACCGGTCGGGTCGAGAAAATCCTGACCGGTTCCATCTCTGTACTGGAGTACTGGTGCTATAGCTTCAATGTCTGCGTAGCTTTAGTATGGTGACCATCTACGGCATAAGGACGCCGACAAAACGGCGCAGCGACATTAATTGCAAATTACGATAAAAAGCAAAGTTTAGAAGATTCACACTTATAAAAACCACCTTGAAGGCATAACACTGAAGCCAGCCACAACTGATTTCCTCACCTTTCCTCTTCACCAACGGAAAAGCAAAACAATATGCTTTTTCTTGATCGCAGTCCGCGCTTCCCCTTCGCTGCGCCCTAAGTTGGTTTTCGGTTTAGTATATCCAAAATTATTTCGATTTAATAACAAATTATCGGGTTTTGTTGTACTTTGCCATGTACCTTTTTAGGTCTTTAATTTGCTCTGCTGTTAACAGTCTGAAAATTAGTAGCCGTTCTATCTATCTACAACTTTTTTTGAGAATTTTGATCCAGGCCGGTGATTAGGCGATTTAGAGGAATATTGATATGATACCATGCTTTGTGTTTGTCCAATTATGGAGCAGTTTCTTGGCTACCCTGAATCGAGACAAATATACCAACAGTTAGCGAGACCCTACCTAGCTCTTATTCAAAGAAAGAATTAAGAAAAAAGCCAAGATGGTGTACGATTGAAACCCATCGTTGGTGTGGCAGCCCCACTGAAGCTGACGATGTTATGTCAGATTTGCACTCAACTGAACTAAAAGCTTCCGCAGTCGGGATATGAGCTAATATTGATTGTTTGTTTTCAGTGTGCCAAAATTGATTGTAATAGTTGTTGTTGTACACATAAATATCGTCTATTTGGAAATCTTGTTGGTCTGTGCATGAAGTAAATGATGTTACATCAAGTCTGAATCTGTTGGTCATATTCATTTTAGCATTTAAAGCGTATCAAGTGCATAAGTTGAGAAAGTTGTTTCAATTGTCTCAGTTTTCTTTGGCTTTGTAGAGTTCGTGAAAATCCGCCGATTTTTTTTTTTATTATTCGTTGCTTACCGTTTGCAGGGAGAGTTAAAAAATTCAAATAAAGCTCAAAACAGGAAAACTTTTTTAGGAAAAATGCATTGCAGTAACCGAACAATACAACGATTATGGTTTTCTAGTTGATTAAACTAAGATTTAATCGTTGTACGATTGAGACTGAAGAGTATTCTCGAAATTGTCAATACTTTAACCTTAAACGGTCATCACGAGAATGAAACCAGATATTTTTCCAGAGTCCATTTCCTGGGCACCGCTATGCACTGGCCAATGTCCGTGTTTTGTTTTTTTTGGTGCGTTAATTTTGTGAATTCTGCGTTTTGCTCCTTGGCAGTTTTTTGTGCTAGAATTTTGACTAACAGTTGCCTTGATACGTTTCAAAGTCATGCATTGTTTAACATATACAATAGTATAATAAATCTTGTAACAGTTCTAAGTGCGTGTTTATAGAATCACAACAAAACAATCGTATGAATATTACAAATTTCAAGATTCTAATATAAAAGCATTTGCCTGGAGGCCTATTTCATTGCATTTATTGGACTTGTATTTTGCTTCCGGTTATCTAGCACTAGAGAAAGCCGAAAAATCATTACGCAATCAAGTTTTTATCGATAAAATTATGTCATTCGCGATTTAGCAGCTAATATAGCCATCACGAAGTTTTTATAGATACATCAGTATCACGCTGAAATGCTGCACTATGGCATGGTAATTTTATTCCGTTTCTATTGTTGCCTCATTTTTTTTCAGCTTCTGACTGCGAGAAAATGAGCGTGGTTGAAAACAATTCCAGCACAGCAGCAGCTCATTTAAACAGACACGTTACTGAAGAAGCGACAGGTAGCTGTATGTTGTGAAAATGAATGGACGCCGTGGTTTTGCGCATTCAAAGCGTGCCAACAAATTTCTTTAAATGCTGCGCGATTAACTTGATAAATGCAAATTCTTTAGGGTATTTGCTCAATCGACTAATGCGTTTTACCGCAGAGTAACCAAGCAAAAGTTCTTTGCCTATTCTAACGCTGTATGTAAATAGCAATCAACAGTAACTACTAATAATTTGTAGCTTTCTTAAAGGGACAATTAGAAGGTTGTACAGGTTTGCAGTTTCCTTTAAAGAGATTTCGAAGGATGCCAAAGCTATTTCCATCTAATTTGAACTTTCTATGGCCTTTTCTTTTCTTTCTTTCTTTTCTTTCTATGGCCTTTTCTTTTAAAAAAAGGCCTTTCTTTCTATGGCCTTTTTTTCTTTTCTTTCTTTATACTACAGCTCAAAGTTAAACAAGGACTGAAGGAAAAATCAATGGAGGTATCTAAACTTAGGGCAATCGTATTAGATAGATTGGCGTTAACTTCAGCTTTGCTGACCCAGGCGTTTCAGAATTATTCTTACTTCAAACACGATGTAAGGGGCCTCCTTGATTTTGATTTTATTTGGTAACCCTGACGTGATAATATTGGCGACACCATCCCTGTTCAATCCTAAAGTAACACCGCGATTAGGCTCCTGCATTGAACCATTTCGCTGTGCAAGAATCAGTTTGATTTTGTCAGCAAAACAGATCTGAGTTAGAAATCGAGTAGATTGCACAGTAGCCTAGGCGATTTCAGTAAAAATTAAGCTGTAAGATACGTTTCAGTCCAAACCATAGCCTACCAGTAAATTGTTTCATTGCTAGGCTACCAACTTATACTACCTGGTAATAAGACTACCAGTACCTTAGTAGCCTACCGTATTTGCTTATTTTGTGACCCTCGAATAAACTTTTCCAATGATTAAATTGCAAACAATGACCTACTAGCCTTACTTTCTCTTATTCTTAGACGTTTGTTACACAATTTGACAGCTTAATTTTTACTGAGATCGTTAGGCTACTGAACAGTCTACTGAATTACTAACTCAGATTTGTTCTGCTGGCAAGATTTCGTTGATTAGTGTGCAGCGAAAATAGCGTAATTACGGCGTTGCGTTAGGATTAAAGTGGGTTGGCGTCGCCATTGTTATCAACGTCAGAATTGCCAATAAAAATTAAAATCATGGAAGCCCCTACGTCTGTTTGAAGTAGAATATCTCGGGAACGGCCGGGTCAAGAAGTAATTTAATACGGTTGCCATGAGTTTAGATCTCCCCATTGATTTTGCCTTCAGAGATTGTTTAAAGCTGTTGCTACATTTGCCTAAATGTTACAAGAACTTCATACGAAAAAACGGTTGCCAAAAAAAAAGTAATGAGTTCAACTCGAGTCGGTAAAAAACAAAAATCAGAAAGATGTTGACTAACTTTTTCAACCCTACTTTGTTACCATACAACAATGGACGCTAGCAAGGATGAAATGCTGATTTGAAGTGCGATATCCTGGAAAAAGCATGGCGTGAAAAGCTCCGATTCTGAAATGTTTTTTTACACTTTACAAAATTGTATTGTCATGAGTGAAAAAGTAGACCCTTTAAGTAAAATTTTCTTAAACTGGAACCATAAGGGAATTTGCAATTGACATATTTTGTATTGATTTTTCATTGCATTGGTTTTCCAAATTCTGGAACATCTCGAGTAATTAGTTCGCTTCAAAATCGGCATGCTTTGACGCCCGTCCTTGATATTTTTAGTTAACAAACCCGAGGGACATGAGATGAGAGAGGAAGAGGCCAACCAAGCTAATGATAATAACGTTAAAGAGGAACCAAACTCAGGCGAAGCTTCTGCTCGAGATAATCCTGCCCCACCCAAACTCACTGGCGAAGAATTGACTCAACAGCTGAAGAATCAACTAGAATATTACTTCTCCAGGTAAATAAGCTCATCATGGGCTGTGATTGAACAGAATTATTGAGTTAAGTTAAACGCGGTACCCAGCGCTTATTTTGCCTGATCTTTATTGTTACAACCCTATTAACTTGAGCATATTTTCAGAGAGAATTTGGCTCAGGATCCATACTTAGTGTCACAAATGAATCCCGAACAATACGTATCGATATATACAATCGCCAATTTCAATGCCATTAAGAAACTTACTACTGATATTACTCAAGTGATCGAAGCGTTGAAAGGTGAGCATGACTATTGATGTAAATCATGGCTGCGCTTAGATTCAACACCGCATTGCACATCGGGCAGCTTTTTTCGGGAGCGCGCTACCACGATGGTTCTCGCTTTTGATCCCATTAGAAATTGATGACGTTTTCAAAAACACCTCGCCATGATAATGATACCGCTTTGAGAATTCAACTTTCAAACTTGCACCTTTACCAAAGCTCAGATATTTCTACGGCGCCTTGGTAATTAATGTTCTTAACTCAAAATACCGATATTGTGTGCGTTTAAGAGGAGCTTTTTGGTCCGTTTTTGACTACAGCGGACGTTTTACCTGCCTCATCAATATTGCAAATGGCAAAACGAATCCGAATAGATTTGCTTGAAACTTTCATTCACTAGTGTACTTGCTGCCTACTATCAATTTTCTTGTGTAGACTTGTTTTGACAGGTAAAGTATAATTTTGGCATTTTAGTGTGACCTAATAAATGCAAATTATTACAAGTAACTCAAAAATCTCAATCAAATTGGCATTTTTTTCCCGTTCTTTGTTGCAAAATGTAATTATATTACAAAGCACTGTTTATGTTTGGACTACACTTTGTTATAGCAGCAGCGGCGGTTGGCAGGTTGGCAGCGCGGCGGGTTAGTGATCAAAATGTTGCTGATTCCCGGTTCGATTTCTGAATTGTGATGCGTTGTATTGTGGTTGAAAAAGACAATTAACGCCCATTTCTCGATCGGGCCCGGCAGCCCACCCGTTGTGGCGGTCCAGCTTGAAAAACTAGCAGCAGAACCCGAAAAGGACGCCATGCATCGTTGTGGTTCTAAAAACGTAGTGTTTGGGTGATGCACATGAATGAATAAAGTTTAGCAAAATGCAGTTGTTCCTAAATCTGTTAAGTTTACAGTCATGAATAAGGTTTACATTAGTTTGTGTCAAGTATCTACGATCTAAATAATACAACCATGATCTCTTTGAGATATTGGCGTTCTACTAGCTATACTACTTTTCAGAAGTAGGACAAGCTAGTCAATGGCGGTCCAGAAAATTTTGGTGGGGGGATGATAAAATTTATAAGCGCAAATTGTGTCAATCAAATCAAATCTTTTATTATACTCGCAGTATTACGCTAAAGCGTGTAACGAGTTTGCGGGGCCCATCTCTGCGTCATTGCCCCCGGGCAATACAGCCCCTTTCAAAGCAATGTCGCAGCAGTGGCGAGTCGTTGGCAACACTGTGTCCGATTTGACCAGCCCAAGATTTGAACCTCAGACCTCCCGCTCCAGAGACGAACGCGTTACCGCTCGACCAACTGGCCGGTCACAAATTGTGTATAGTTTCAAAATTTCGGATGTTTATGATTAATGTTTTTGACCTCGCTTAATGCTCACTTTTTGTAAACTTACGCGTCACCTAAGAAATGATTTGCATGGTGTAACTTCAAAAAAATTGAAGAGTGGAACAATAACCCAATACCATTACTGTATTGCGTGAGGTTTGAGCGAAAACGCGCTATAATTGAACTCACGTTGTGTTCCTATGCCTTTTGTCGCTGAAAAGTACAAGTTGTGTATTTTACTAATTTGGCGCTTTCAAATTAATCGGACCAGTAAAAGACTAATTTCTGTTTCGTAAAAACTTCGCTGTAAAAATAGCTTTTTCCTGCCCTCTCCCATAGCTTCAGAAATTCGCGCGGCCTATCGAGTATTCACTGATTGCTTTTTTCAAGCAAGTTTAATATTATTCATACGCACGTTATGTTTAGGCTGGTGGGGGTATGCATCCCCCAATCCCCCCCAAATCTGCCACCTTGATTTCGCGCAAAACCACACAATGTTAACAATACGCAAAACCACACGAAGTTAACAATATTAAAAGAAAATTTACATTCTAAAAGAAATTTTCTTTTTTAACATGACCTTTTTGTCTTACTGTGTGTTATTTGTGCATGCGTCTTGATGCAAATTTGACTTAAAGTCGTGTGATGTTATTTTCGCTGATTCAGTTTACTTTTTGACTCATTGCCTTATTTTTGAAGCTTTTTGACATTACTCGTACTATTTGTAGTATCCTTTAATTTTTGAGGACTAAGCGCTTTTAAAATAACAATTTCTAGTTCTTGTTGTTGTCGTAGGTGGCATAATCCAGAGTAATGAGTTCATACACAAAGGTATAGCCTTCTAGTCTTACAGCAGATTAGCGATATTCAAGTGTACTTTAATCCATAATCCAATGCTTGGTACAAACTGCATGTTTAGCTTCTCGCCTTGTCGAAGTAGATGAAAAGGAGGAGATGGTGCGCCCCAACCCAAACAGATGTGCTGTGATCTTGCGAGAAATCCCAGAAGATGTCAAACAAGAGGTAAGTTCGACTCGCAGTAATGCCTGTTTGGGTGTATGAACTTGCGAAAGATTTCAACCAATCGCAAACTTCGCGAGCGGTTGCTTCACTTCACTTAGACAAAATTGTTGATGAATACTCTTTTTTTCATTATCCACTTTTTTGATATGATTGGGAACAGCAGCTCGACATTTGAGCTTCTGTTCCTAACCGTGTCAACGTCTAAATGTTACAGCTCTTAAACATCACCTGAAACTGAATTGCACTTCACAATGCACACAAGTTTGCGGCTATTTAGCTGAGCTTATGATCTTGCTTCGTATGCAAACAGTTTTTCTCTACGGTTTTTTGTTTTTACTAGCGAACTAACCGCCCGATGTGTCATTATGTTTATCGCATATGTAATGCAAAACTTGTAAATTGCTAGGAATGCCATAATCATGATCTAGAATGCTATTACATCTTATTCAATTACATAGTCGTTAGTTAGAGCTAGACGAAACACGAATAGAACGTGATAGCATTTTTATGTGATCTTATCGCTTCTCTTCGTTGTTTGCTTTGGTTGGCATTGTACTGAGTTGTAATTTTCACCAACTTTTGAAAGCCAACACCCGACTTTTTGGACTATTTAAACCAATAGTCAGTAAACTTAAATTTTGGGATTTGATGAAGAGAAGACACCCCGAATTTGGTTCAATTCCTCTAATGATGTGATTTTTTATTGTGGTTAAGGTACGTGGCTATACTTTGAACCGTGCATTAGACTAGCTAACGGACGTTTGGTTGATTTGAATTTCGATCAAAACTTTAAATCCAAGCGCCATAATCAAGTCAAGACGTAGAAAATTGTTGTGCCTTTAGCAGTTAGTGAAGTCTGTGAATCGCAGCAAAAAAACGTACAAAAATTTATTATATCTTCAGGTTTTAATTTTACACGAATCTCTACTGAAATACTCTTTATATTTATTGTGATGTCCTTCCTATTACTAACATAATATGTATTAAGAACGCTTTTTGATTCAACTGATTTTTTTCGCTGGTTCATTCTCCTATTCCATCAGCTGGTTGTCGCTGTTTAGGTTTTCCTCCTGGTTCTCTGATATTGCTGCCACTGGCTTTAGTTCTATGACGCTCACAAAAGTCTTTCATTTTTGGTAATTCTGTCCCAGTTTTTTCCCAATATGAAAATTTTGTAAAGTTGCTTCATAAATCCAATTAAATTGTGTTCTAATTGGATTAGTACATCACTGTTGATGCACTTCTGGCTTTGCTTTTTCTCGTGAGAGTAGTTTTGATATCGATATTTCTAGAAAGACAATTCCTAACAAAAAAGTTAAATATCAAATTTTATATGTTGTATTCCGAATCAATCTTCAGTATTTGCTTGCTGAACTAAAATAGATTTTTGATGAAACAATTTAGTTTGATTTGGCAGCTAGTTGGTTTAATTAGAGCAGAGATAGGAGTTGCGCGAGCGCAGCGTACAACAGATTGATTTGTGTTTTATCGGGGTATTAGCGAGTTATTAGCGATATCGATAATCGAAAACATTTTTTATATAGTAATCGTATCATAACAAAGCACAGCACACGTAAAAAAAAAACAAAAAACCCTAGAGTCTTTTCACCCGTAATCAGTATCATCAGATGTGTCTGCCAAAAGTAACACTAAGTTTAAACGGTACCGGCGCCATATTCGGCTCCTGGGCTGTCTAAAGTACACCCAACTAGCGGAGAAAAACTGAACCTGGCCTTCCGTTACTCGAACAGTCCAAAACCACTAGTGAGCCGAATCCAATTGATGTACTTTAGGCCGCCCTGGCGCCGGTACCGAAGCGGTAAACTAATTTTAAAATTTTGAACTTCGTGTTACTTTTGGCAGACCCCCTGATTATCCCGATTACGTGTGAAATAGACTGTTGGGTTTTGATGTGTACTGTGTTATGCCAAGGTAATCGCTCTGGCCTACGCTGTCGAGCACTTTTTTGAATCGGATGAATTCAAACTTCATTCATTATGGTAATCGTATCAGGTATACAATATCGAGTTTTATTGGTAGGTATGTCACACTGTATCTTCAATTCTTCATACTTATGCCACTTCATTAGTTAGTTTGTACTATTGCTTTAATCTTGAATTATAGCTCCGTGTTTTTTGTGAATAGGTTAATGCCGTAACGGCTACGATGCTCATATGGTATACTGCTTTTATCAGTCTCGCATTTTTTTATTTAGGAGGTAGTAAATCTTTTTAAAGATTGCCCTGCCAAATACACATATTGCGAATACGCTGGCAACACGAACTGGTACGTGTTGTTCGATTCGGAAAACGACGCTCAAGCTGCCTACCGCTATCTCCGCGAGAGTGTGCGCGAATTTAAAGGAAAACCCATCTTGGTAAGTCCTGTGAACTCTCATGCAAGCTTCGCAGTATTTCAGCTAGTAGCCGAATTTTCCGCTAATGATACGGTACCGTTTGGAAGACCCAGATTCATAACTTATAACGAAAGTATAATGAATGTTGCAAACAGCAATAGCACTTCACCTACTAGTTCGATTTTCGTTGAATATGTGCTGCCTGATTTCTTGTTCATTTGGATTTAATTAAAGTTGCCTCGAAAAATTCAGTTACTGAGGTTCCATTAGATATCTAAATTTTCAATTTTGTCATTGCTTGATGCTGGATCGGCTAATGCTTTAACTATCCTAGTACATGATATGTCGTCGGTCGGTTGATTAGTTCGATAGAATTACTTAGAGATCCTTGTGCAAATGAGGGTATGATACAGCGAAAGTCAACCGTAAAACTGCTGATGAGCTGGAATATCTGCAAATAAAGTGGCGATTTACCCTCAAAAAGTGGGCCTCCAATGGGTGCCTCTTACCACTTTTGCCGGGTGGGCAACTTCGCAAGAAAAAACGAGACTAATACTTGAAGTTGAAAGTTGAAACTAATGTTTGTTTGCTTTACCATTTGTTTTTGAAATTTGGTTTTTTGAAAACGAATAATTTTGATCATAACCTTGCAGGCTCGGATTAAGTCGAAAACTCATCATCTGAACACGTACAGTTTTCAAAACTTGCCCTCACATGCGCAAGAACAGAAAGAACAAACTCCTTCTACTAGTGCTTCGGAATCTCCACAGGTAAACAGAGACGGATGAAAAGAAATGGTCAAGGCTGTTATTCGTATGACATAAGGTTTTTCTTAGTTATACTAGAAAACCAGGCAGCTGTGCTAGCTAAAAATTACAACTGTTTTTCGCCAAAGCATTTTGGTGTTTACAATTTTTGGCTGAAAGTTCCATTTTTATCTTCTACTTGAGGAAAGGGGCAGTAGTGACTTTTTTTCGGGCGAATCCACGTTCCGCACCCACTGAAGAGTAAGGAGTTTTTAACCTTAAAAGTTTTTCATTTGATGCTTTGACTCTTTCGCAGTTAATTTTGCTACTTGTTTGATCCCCTCAAGGGGTTAGTTGGTGTAAAGTAACTTATCTTGTGGCTTGACTGGTGTTGAAGATTGTTGTGGAAAGAAGCTGTATTTTTGACCATGTTTATACGTCATTTGGATGGACTTGATGGAGCTGAATATGCTCCCACGATTTGAATGTTATGAAATCAACCAGCTTTTTCAATGACATCATATCCCAGATAAATAACTCTATTTTGAGATACGTGATTTCTCAATCTGATTTTCGAGAACCTTTGGTCCGGTTCTGGTTTCTATGCTAAAAGCCATAGACCGCTTATTATTATTAAAAAGAGTGTGTGTTTCTCTTTCACTTTATTTACTACATTACATTTGCAACTTGATAATTCTTAATATTTTTGACTTGTTGTATTGGTTCTAAAATTAGATTTACTTTGTTCTGTTTCAACTGTATTTTAGCAGTAGTTTATACACGCTGCCGTCAGAGTGCGTGAAGCTTTTGAAATTTTGCTTTATTATATCACAAATAGCTTTGAGGTGAAATTGTTTATGATAGTTTAAAGAAATGCTGATGTTTGCTTAATTATTTCTAGTTTGAGTGTATATCAAATATTTTCCAAAGTGCAAGCAAAATACTAAGCAGGATTTCAATATTTATCAAAGTATTAAATGGACCAATTGGTCGGAATAGAGTAACTTTTTTTGAATAATAAAATTCGTTTGATAGATGCTATTATTAAGTGAAACAGGAAAGCTTTTTGTATTTTTCATCACTAATCAGTTCGTTTAAAATATAATTTAGTGCGAGCATAAGGCTGTAGCCATGTGTTCTCTCCAAGTTAAAAGTTCGGAAAATCTCAAAAGTTTTCAGAAAGAAGTGGTCTCAACCAACCCGACAAGGCGTTTGATAACAAAAGCGAAGAGCAAATAAAACACAATAAAATCACTAAATTAAGACTTAAACACCACAACAGTGTCTGTTTGCCAATTGGTCGTCTTTTATGAAGTAGGGATTGCTATAGTTTTAAAGTTTTATAACTTCAGTGATTTTATTGTGTATGCGAATTTGTTTAACATGTGATATTTTTGTCGCTAGGTATCTCAGCCCATTGATTTTATTACTCCTCAACCACTGGTCGTTTGTCCTCCGACCGCCTTCCCTTCTCCTCATCCGAGCAGCCAGGTGGCGCCGATCCCGACGTCGCTCATCGCGGCCAGGGTCGCAGCAGCTCCCTCCCCAGCCGTGCCGGTTCCCAGCAGTGGTCAAGGACCCACAGCCGCCATGGCAGTGAACCCACATTTCAACGGAATAGTTGTTACTCCGTGGCCCGGCTTTTACTCCGCACCTGAAGCATCTGTAATGGTAGGTGGTTTTTGGTGCACAGCGTAGAGGATAATTGAATGTATTGTTCTTGTAACTTGAATCTTACTACTAGCGTTAGCTTGGAACAAAGTGCCTTGTACATTTGTACTTACTGATGGAATTCATTACAGTTTATTGATTTTGCAGACCCTGCCAACTCTATTATATGCTTTAGTTGCTTAAAGTCGAATTATTTTTGGTCCTGTGCGTAGGCTACTTGGTGAATACTGCGTTTCTCGTTACCGGCTTTTTGGGATATGTGCAGGGTGACAGTTGAGACTGTTATATTCTGCTGGGAAATACTGTAAAAGTTTAACATCTTCATGCCAGATGCAACCAGTTATTGGCGACCGGAAATTGAACTGCCGGCCCAGCAATCTTTCATTTGTGGTGGAGATATCTAGCAAGTTACTGACGTGATAACACACGTAATACACGTCATGTATAAAAGTTATCATTTGAATAAGACAGCCCTGATTAGGGGTGAAACAGTGTTTAAGGCTTTTAATTTTTGCACGTGGCGTCACTCACGTGTTCTGTGTTATGATGTCCGCTCTGGTCGCTGTCGAACACTTATTGAATCAGTTGAATCCAAACTTTTCTCATTGTAAGTTTACGACATAGATACTAGATAGATTGTAGAAGATGAAGATTACTTCGTTCACACCTTATCCATATCTGACACCGCTTCTATTGTACATATCATTTACCGAATACTTGGTAATGTTATACGCCCAGGCTTGAAAACTACATTGTTTTAGTTTAGAAAGCGAGAAAAGAAAACGAAACTAAATCGGCGTTACCAGACTTTTATGCCCATGTCATACCAAGACATTCAATAAGCTTTATTCGAAAAAGTCGCGTTTGCGGATGATGGTTTTTAATTTACCCAAACAATGATGTCATAATTTCTATGTTAGGCTCCACTTCCCGGACAATTTCTTCCACACCCATTCAAAGCTCCGATGCGCTATCCGCAAGCGTCTGTAAGTGGAGGGAAACCGCTCAACAATTCCAGTGGACACAGGTATGAAAAAATTATCAAAAGCTATAAAAAAAGTATTGTAATGTAATTGGATAATATATCTTGAACATATTGTGTTTGTGAGATCACAGTCTAAGCTTTTTTTCTCATTTTTGTAAAGTGTCGAAAATGAAGCACCCGTAGTTAATGAACTCCAGGTTTGAATCGTACAGGAAGACAACTTTTTCGTGTTAATTTGTTCAGAACGTAATTCCTCCACTTGCACCAGTATGCTATCTGCTTTCGACTGAACGGTGAATAATGTTTTTGCACTGTTAGCAATGCTGGTTGGTTTAAAGGTACTTAGAAGTTTCAGCAGCCAGGTGGTACGTTTAAGTCCATTTAGCTGTTAATGACTTTTTTCAGATTTACTGATTTTCATAAAGGAGTTGCCAGTCATAGGTAAGAGCTTTAGTTTTGTTTTAATTTACTGAACCAACTTTTTACGATTGCAATTTTTATGTGGTTAATATTCACTGATACATTTAAACCGGTGAAATCCCTAAAAGCGTACTTAAAGTTTCGAAATCATATGTTTTCTTCTTTTACGTCTAAATTGGTAATTTGCATTCAAATTCATTTATTAGTTTGTTTTGCTGCTTTAAGACGTAGAAGTGAAAGCCGAGCGAAAATATATTTCGAAGCATGAAAGCCGAAGAAATTGTTCTCTTGAATTGTTGAACTTGTCTAGCTTACTAATGTTATCAAAATTCATTTTTTGCCTTGTTTGTTTTATGCTTCTTATTGGGCAAATAATATCTGCAGAGCACAATATTCAACACAAGCGCTATTTAAGATTTTTGTGAGCTTAAACGAAGTTTTGTATTTTAAGATTTTCGATAGTTTTATTTTGCATTGATTTCTCTTCATTAAATGGTGTGAAGCATCCAGTGAATTCTGGTAGTTTACAATAGTTAAAATTTAAACACGATTGTTGAATTTTTTTTTCTCGTTTTGCTGCTGTGGTTACAAAGATATTCGACGAACACGAAGAGATATTCCCCTAAAAAAGTTTTTGGAAACCCTGTGTTTGTTCTCCCAGCCTGAATTTCAAGAAAGAGAGAGGCTTTTACCAAAATTAGATGAGTGTTGTTTCTGGAAGGTTAAATAGTATTTAGTCTCTTTCCCTGGAAGTTGAGGCCGAAAAAACAGATTCAGGGTTTCCAAAAACTTTTTCAGGGGAATATCTTTTTGTTTTTGTTGAATATCTTTGTAACCGGAGCCCCAAAATGGAACACAAAATTCCAAAAAATTTAGTTTAATTTTAACTATTGTAAACTACCAGAATTAGCTGGATGCTTCACCCTCTTTAATGTCAAGTCGAAAATTTCTTGCACAACTTATTAAAAGCAATTTCGATATTAGTAAATTATCTAACTAAACTTTTTGAACTTCAACCACTCAGCGATTGGATTGTTAAAGAGAAGACCTCACAATAGCAACGCACTTTGTTCGTAATTTGAGTAAACACACCGTTGTCATATGACCGTGTATTTGACTCTTTATCTGCCCCGCTTAAGCTGCCCAATGGCTGTACAAGTTAATATGTAATTTGAAGATTGTTTGTTGTGCTTTAAGCGCTTGAAGCATTGTGGATTAATTGTACTGGGTCTCATTCACTGTTGGTATCCCGTAGTTTAGGTTTCAGAAAAAATCCCAATTTTAAGTTTGAACTAGACTCGTAAGGTTTGCTGCACATTTCTTTGCTTTGCACTGATCTTCACTACAGTTAACCGTGCTAAGTTTGAAACAGGTGTTGAATATTGCTACTTGCTTAGTATATCAACCATTAGTCAAATTTTAATCACATGTTTTGACGAATGTCAAGAGCGCTTTCGGTAAGAATCAAAGTTGATTTCATAATATTGATAAGATTCACAGACTACTCACGTAACCTCTACACCACAGCAGCTACAGAAAATTAATTATGATTTGCGTTTAGAAACAACTACAATCAGCATCGCAAATCGACCAATTACAATTACAATCAGCAGCACAACAACAACAGTTCATCGAAATCGCAATATTTCCTCTCATCAGACCCCAACCCTCCCACCCCCGGTGTGGTGTCAGAGATGATTGGTCAGTACGTGCAGTCGGAACATGGTACAACTCCTGGTAAGAAAGACTGAATTTACTTTTTTGGAGCGTAGTAATTACCTGCAGTTCTGGTTATGTTGACAAAAAACGGTAATTAATTCCGAAACAGTCTGTTCGTGGCATCATTTGTGGTCATGATTGCACGTACGAAACTCAGTACTGCATTATGTATACTGTATTATGTATATAGCAGTTGAGTTAATGAGCAGCTAGATGTTCTGTTTTTTGACAAAAATAATCAATATGGATAAGCTAGAAACAGTCTCATTTCCTTAAATACTCATCTTTTAAAAATTTTGGGTACCGTGCGAAGTGGAAGATATTATGAATAAAAGATACCAGCATTTCTATGTTAATCACTTCTGATTAGCATAGAACACTTGCTTGTGCAAGCGTGCTTTTATTGTCGTATTGTACAGATTGTAATGGTAAGTTTCTATTTTTAGAATGCCTTAAAATTTATGTTCTTGATCTCGACTGAATTCACTTCATGATGTCATTGCGATTTCGCATACGTTAAGAGAGTGCTACCAATATTGTTTGTTATTGCAGTCACACACACCATGGCATCTCCACATCCGGGGCATTACCTTCCAGCAGTCAACCCCCCATTTGCACCTCGGCCCCCGTTTGTGACCCCGGGTGCAAGCGAACCTAATATTGTGTTGGTTCAACATGCCCATCCCCTAATGCACCCACCCCCGAATGTTACGTCTCGTCCAAGTTCCCGACGCGGGCCAGGGCAGCAAGCTTTTTCTAGTTATCGAACATCAAATTCCTTCTCTCACAGTGAACAGGTAGGAGAGTTGGTGAAGGCAAATACTCAGGGAGTGACTGTGTGTCACAGTGTACATGTGACAAATGATATTGGACGTCGTAGATTACGATCAAAAGGTAGAATACAGTATTACATTTTTTAAATCTTTGATATTACAAAGCTCGAATCTTTCATAATAAAGCACGAAAATATTCGAAAGCCTGGACAACTTGAAACAGTATTATAAACTATTTTATTCTAAACACAGTACCGTCATAATATAAAAATTAAACCCCTGCGCTGGAGTGTTGCAGGCGCCACATAAAAATTAAAAACTTGTTTGTTTAACTTGAACTATTTTTTGGTATTGCAGTTTGATCAGTAGATGATGAATACCAAGTTTCAAAAAATTTCATTAATTTTTATCTCCCTCGCCTGGCCGATTTTAAGGCCCATTTTTCCAAAAATTTACTTTTTTTGCCACGGGAGAGCGATATGGATAAACTGTGTTTGTAGACATGTTAATGAGCGACGCTCCGTGTTATTCTCCATCTTAAAAAAGATTGAATGTAGTTGAGTTGTTCTATCCAGAGATATTGCTATTTTGTTACACTTTCAATAAGCGTTGCTGCCACCAATTGGTGAAAATTGGAGTTGAATGGAACAAATATTAAGCATTTTGATGTTGCATTTAGGCATACTGTCCAGTGCAAAGTTGCTGAAATTTTATTGTGATGTTTGATTTTGGGCATTTAGTCACCATTAGAGTATATTACGTATTGTTCTGTAATCTAGATTGATTGAAATTAACAATATTGCTATAATGTTAATGAGTTAGTCGATTTGAAACATCTATTAATTTAAGCTGACTTTTTGGATTTTCTTCCCTTATTTTAAAGGGGAAAATTTATTCAGCAGCAATGCAGAAGCACCACATTAAACAAATTGGAAAGAACGTTTTCCTAGGTTAGGAATTTTTTTCAAAGATTGTCTTCTACAACGTATACACGATTTTGTGGATTTTCTTCCTTGTGAGGCAGGTGAAGAAAATCAGTAACCAGCTTGACCCCCCTCTTCGTTCTGAGTCATTACTCACTGGCAGACTGTAGAATGTGAATAGTATCCTTTGCTGTGGCACAACCACAGGCAAAGTTTTTTTTTGAAATTATTTTTGGCATCACCGGCATACAAAATCTTACACCAAATGTTTTTAATACCTTTTCGTCAGCATTCGGAATCACTTTATTTTAACGTAAGTTCTTTATCCCAGAGGCTAAGGGAACAAGCTCTTCAATTAAATAACACCAGGTATTTCTGGCTTTCAAAAGCAGGCAAGACTGGATATATTTGTTTCATCCCTTGGTAATACTTAGCAGTATAAAGTAGAAAATAATCGGCATTTGTTTAAGAAGGCAACAGGAAAGTTGCGAAGAACCTTATGGTCATCGAGTCAAGCAACTACTCTCTTTATCAGAGGGAAAATTCATGCCAGTATCAAGAAAATTTTTAATTACTTTGTCTGAAAGAATTGCAACATTTTGAAGATTTCAAAGTCTACGACCCGTCGTCAACATGTACTGCATCTTTACATGTACACATAGAACTGACGATAACATGAAAAGAAATAAACTGCAGGAGAAAGTTTTTGTAGAAAGATTTGAACTTTGTGTATAAGAATACGCTAATATCTGCGGGAATGCAGTTCCATAGATAGCTTGACTCCCTGACACTAAATACACCTCTGTTATCAATTTTGTGCAGAAATGAAAAATGTGTAAATCGCTGTATTCAACCGACTGCATCATAGCTTGACTAGAACGATCAACAATTTTACAAAAACTATGAAATGAATTTTTAGTTTTGTTGTATAAAAAACAATAAACAAATTTGGCAACTTCAAATTTTAACAATGGAGTAGATTCCCAAAATCAGTCAATGATTCTTGAAATGGACTAAAATTTATTGAAAATTTCATAAAAAAATGAAATCGATTTCGATCTTAAAAGACCATCCCCAGTTTCAGAAAAAAAAAGTATGTTAGAGAATTAAAAACGGGCAAAAAAACTGCAAAACCCTGCTTTAAACTTTGTTATACAAAATGAAGTCACTGCTTAAAAGATTGAAAACAAAAGCGCAGTTCTGTAATGTGCTCCATGTTTCATCATTTGGGAACTCATATTGCGTGTGAACTAACAAACCCATGCTCTACAATAGCTACATGCACCTAACACACCAAAAACTAAGGTCGTGAGGGTAATTGCAACATTTTTTAATCTTAGTTTAGTCTGTTAAAAAGCATAGTTCATGAACTTTCTTTTGTTTTTATACCACATTTTAAAAACTAGCTAAATTACCTATGGAAAAAACTTTTGAAATAGTTGGTTGTAATTTTCTTCAAAAAGGTATAATAACCCCACCCAACCGAAATGCTTTGTGAAACCAATTTAAATCTTTTGAAACTAACCTTACCTACAAAATTTTATTAAAATGCCTATAAATCAGTATTTGGTACTCACTAAAAGTTTAATATTTACCACTTGGTGGCAGCAACGTTTATTAAAAGTATAACAAAACATCAATATCTTTGGACAGGATGACTCAATGTCATTCAATTTTTTTTTTGAACAGAAGAATAACATGGGGCATTAAGGTGGCTCTTATTTGGGGGTAAAAATAAAAGTTATTTTTTCCTTAGCTCTCCGCTTACGAATTGGATCCTTTTCACCAAAAAACACTCATAGTAAAGTTTAGTGCATTTTAATTATTGTTTAGAGGTGGTACGGAGGGATAATTTTTTGCAAAATTTTCAATGAACTGCGTATAGTAGACTTACGTGCAATCAACTACATTGATTGTTGGTATAAATGTGTAAAATAAGCAATGAGTACCAAATATACGATAATATTACACTTAAATTCATATTACAATTGTTTCAATTTGCTTTCATGAGCAACTTGCTAGGAAAAAGTTGCTGTATTTCAAAAGAATACATAACTCTAATTCTCAATGTTCGTTTTATTGGGTTAGAGTTATTATATTCCAGCATCTAGGTAGGCACTTCGATGATCAGCAACTGCTTGCAGTAGAAATGGTAGCTGTTCTTCATCTTTGGTTAAGAGCTTATTATATGACTGCATAAGAGCAACTCCGCACTCAGCATTATCATTAATAACTCTCTAAGTTTTTGAAAATAAATTTAAAGATGGAAAGCTTTTTTCTTTTTGACCAGAACCTAGGATCTGTATGGAGACACTTGGAATGAAGCCGAAGTATTTAAAAAAATGTATTTGTCGTAGTTATCAGGACATCTTGAAGATATTTATCTTTCTGAAAACTAAGTGGAGGTTGAGGTCTTTTAAGAAACAGTTGTTCATCATCTTCATCTTGAAGCTCGGCAACAATGTGCTGCTTTGTTTCACGAGAAAAAGCATCATCAAAAAGCTAAGAGCAACTAGTTCTTTAGACAAATACCATAGATATTTAGACAGCTTTTGAGATGTGGTATAGGAAGGAAATGCTTTGTTGGAAAGTTGAAGAAGGAATTTAAAAGCTAAATCCCGATGAGGAGCTTCAATTGCTTTACCAGCAGTAAAGTAAGCTTCAATATGGACTTGTTTTACAAAAACACACAGTTCCTTTAAATCTTTTTCCTCTTGAGTGACGAAACTAAACTAGTTTCGAAACATTCTTATTTTTTAAGCATTGCCAGTGCGTGATGCATAGGCCCAGGTTCACGAAACTTTGCATCAAGAGGTGGAGTTCCTCGTAGAAGCAAAAGATCGTTTCAAAAGTTCAAAGTAATCATCTAGTGGTTGTTATTTCTCGAGGTGGTTAATAAAAAATTGCATCATGCGATGGCTAATTTCTTCCAAAATTATTGAGCGTAAACAAAATTTCGTCAGCGATTCCTGGTTCAAAAAAGGTTGTGCCAATGCTCCTGAACCTTGAATCGTTTGAGAAGGGAATTTCCTGCCCCTAAAAGAACTCCGTAATATAATGGCGACAAGGTTGGTATAATAAGTCTTTACCAAGTGTTTGTCCTAGCAAAATGCAGGTCCCTCTTCGACGTCCAGTATTAGTTGCCATTGTATCAAATGATAGCCTGAGCTTTACTAGCTCCAAAAGCTAATTTGGTGACTTTCAAGAACCGATTAACACTCAAACCCTGAGACAAGAATCGGAAAGCGATCTACATATTTTTTGGTGTCAAGTCTTCCAAAACTTACCATTTCAGTGAGCTATAAGTGCTTTGGCATGAAACTCATTTTCAATGTTTTGGGCAAACTTAGCTCTTGCTATTTTCCGTGAGTGAGATATTTATTTGTGTTGATAGCAAAACTAAGCGGATCATAACCAAGGCTTCTAGCGGGTGTAAGGATATGTTGGCTTGCTCTTGGTCGCTTTGGTAAAACATTTCCCATCATACCTTGACAGAGTATCATCAGCATTACTCGCGTGCTCACTGCTGCTGGAAGATGCTAGGATAACATTTTTTGAAGTTGAAACTGTGTACTCGTCTTGTTTTTCGTCCCTCTTCAGCTTTTCGCTTTTGTTTGATCCGATCCTGCTCATAGCAGCCAGCGTTTTATCCACGCATCCCCTATAACCACCCTTTCCCTTTTCTTCTAGGGCAAAAAAAAAAAAAGAACTAAGCCTATATAACCTCCAAAATACTCCCATAATCCACGAATCTTAACTTGCAAACTAGTTGCTGCTACTGCTGCAGTGTTAGAGCTCCACTGTCTTGAAACTCGGAAAACTTGCACAGCAAAAAGAAAACGAGTAAGGTACATTAGAGTATAACAAATTTGAAAGAACTCAATTATGAAAAGAAAAAGTTTGTTTCATTGAATTTGAACTATCTTGGTGCGACTTATGTTTCGGTCCTTCGCAACCCATACTTTGAGAACTTCAGCTGAATGCTAATATAAGAGGAAAAGCATGAGCATCTACTATAACAAAAAAGGATGTTGGGGAATAAGCATGGCCTATTTTGATGCATCGCTGTAACTTTGCGTTAGAATCATAATAATGCTCTTCCACCAGCTGTAAGCCTATAGCTTGTAATAGTACAGAATGAGAATATTTGAACCTGCTTGTACCACCTCTAAACATTAATCAAATAGTTTAAAATTTTACATGGTGTGTTTTTTCGGTAAATGGATCTATTTCGGAGGCGGAGAGGACCTTTACAGACTTTTGAAAATAAGGGCCTCCCAAATGGGGCATCTATTAAAATTATTTCCACTAACACAACTTATTCATATCGCCCTGCAGTGGCGAAAAAATGCAAATTTTTTGGAAAAGTGGGTCACAAAATTGGCCTGGCGGGGGAGGTAAACATTGATTAAAATTTTTGAAACTTGTTATTTATCATCTGCTGATCAAACTGCAATACCGAAAAGTAGTTTAGCAAAATCGATGAAAGTCGGGGCGCGTGCAACATTCTACCCTGCATTCCTACAGACTGTTTCACCCTGTAGTTCGGATGATCAAGGGTGTCTTATTCAAATGCAGTAGAATCCGCTCTGGCCAAATCTGTCGAGCACTTTTTTGAATCGTTTGAATTGAAACTCTTATTGTAAACTACTTTATTTGGTCGATTTGTAATTTGATTGTGTATAGTTTATGCACTCGGTACTTTTGTGTAGAATGCAAATGTGCTGCTGCAGAATGTCACTCATAACTTAATTTACTCACAAAGGAGTTGGTGGTTAGTGAATAGAATCGAGCGTTTATGTGACCAGGTTTGCTATTTTTTCAGGTCTACTCCGGAGCAAACCCCGCCAATGCTCAGCGATCCCGACAATCACATCGTTCATCAAACTATCATCCGGAAATAAGTCCTCGATTCATGCCAAAAGGTTGGTTGTCAATTGGATTGAAAGAGAGCTCCACATTTTGTAACCTCTTGAAAATCAGAACATTTATGATGCTATTAAATTTCTAACTGTTTCTGACATTTTCTTCTGCACTGTACAGTATCAATCACGCTGTGTTATTCGAAACTTTGATATTTTGGCCTAACTTTTGCAGGCTTTGATTCATTGCGTTTTGAAGGTGTACCTCCGTACGGCATGCACGGCCACAGTTACGTAATAAGCGCTCAAGCAGACGACGCAGGCGGCCGCGAAGTGAAGTCGTACAATTCCAGTCGGCCTAACAACGGTAATCCAAGCGCCAATTCACAGGTACTGGTTGTTTGCTTGTGGTAAACATCGGGCTAACGCCAGCTCTGCTTGTTCAAATTTTGACAATGCGGCACTTAGACTCGCCTATTTAATATTGGTTTAATCTTAACTACTTTGAACATTTAACCGAAGTGCTTTTTGTCCCGATGAATATCTCGTTCTACGCAAATATGTCTGTAATATACATTAGATCTGTTATATCGAATCGACGTTGACTTTACCTGAGGTCAATTTTGTTTGGCTAATTTTCTTTTGAGACGGCACCGCTTTATTAAACAAATTGGAGTGTGAGAATATATCAATCGATCAATTCCAAAATAAGAGTTTTAAGGCAGTTAAATTTTGTAATCACAACCAAATAAATCACTTTAATTTCTACGTTTTCACGAGGTAACGTAATTTAGATCACTTAGAAAAACTGAATCTTCTTCCACTTAAAGAACCAGATAAAACGATAATTAAAATGAAGCGGTATCTCAGCTGCCGTGTCACCAAGGTGCTCAATTTCAAGCTTGCTAAGAAACCAGCCTCAAATTATTATATCTAGTTTATATTTTTTCAGCGATAAAATCGATTTCGACCCAAGCTTCTTATCGTCAGTTATGTTATTTGAATAGAATCTTTGAAATTATCTTACAATAAGGGCGATTTTTTTGTGTCCTAAAAAACTTGAAAGTGTAATCAAAATGTGGCTTTATTTAAAGAAAAACAGAAAATGAAAAATAACTGCAGTTTATGCGAAAAAGCAATAAAATAGTCTCAATTGGTGCTCAAATTATATTGCACACACATATCGTACGTAACGTTTGTGCTAAACGACCCTACGAGCGAAACATCAGTAACTAGTGAATACTTCACAGTAACTAGTTTAGGCAAGTATTTGAAAATTCAAAATTAAGACATCACCAAGATGCTTATGCATGACTGGAAAATGTAGGGCTTTGTGGGGTTTGTATATAAACATCTTGGTGCATTATGCAGATTGGGAATTTCCAATATTACTAATGAAAGATAAAGAAGTAGGAAAATTAGGCAAAAAATAGCACAAAAAACACTGTTACCTTAAAAATAAACTTTAAAAGAGCATTCAAGTCAGGTTTTTTTCACTCGTGACCAAAATGTTGAGATAAGCCTAAAATGCATTCTCACGAAATTGGAAGTTTTTACGCTTTCCCGTTTTCGAGACAGTCAACTTCAAAATTAGCCGTTTTCCACTTACTTTAGTGTTGCCATTTTGTCACTTTTGTGACAGAAGATTAACTTTGGTATAGTTGTCTTGAATTTATTGGAAAAGCAGCTAATTTTACAGTTCTGAACCTTTAGTTTTGTTTTACAATAACTCTGCCGCAAAATATGTATATGGAGAATCAAGAACTTGCCGTGACTTTTTTAAATTTTCTAGTTGGCAACCCTGGCTAAATTTCTTAGGGGAAAAAGCCTTTCTAAGGGGAAATATAATCTTTTGTATCTCAGGAGCGTAAGGTTGCAGAAAGCTCAAATTTGGTGAAGTTAGTATTCAGATCTGTCAAAATCTTTTGAGAGCAAATCGAAGAAAAAATTTCCGACCTGAATGCCCTTCTAACCTAAAAACACGAAATGTAACTTTTTTTTATAACCTTATGACTTCTTAAATACTGACGTACACCTGGAAAATTTTGTTTCCACACTTTTTACATCAATTGGAGCCAACAAAAAAGTAACTTTTGTGACCTTCAATCGCCCTACTTAAAACTGATGAAATCAATTTTATCGCTAAAAAAACAAGTAGGCTTTTAATTTTATTGAGGCTGGTTTCTTGGCTTTTTTGAATTTAAGTAACTTAAAATATAACTAAAATGTATTAAATAACTTAATCTCTTAAAACATCCAAAAAATTTTGGTGGATTCATTTTTTTGTCCTCTGCACTGGGCGTAAAATCGTGGGCGTAAGCACCTATCCTTAGTTTATTTTAACCAACTGGCAGCTTGTACGCTGGCAAGGCGGTATGTCAGGCTTGCTAAATTTCTATTTAACATGAACTAAGAATACGCTCGTATGCTCACGGTGTTACGCCCGGTGCAGACCTGGCCTTATGGTTGGTTTACACGTATCGTATCAGCGTATGTTTGCTTTATTTTTTCAACTGCAACTCTTACGCTTGCTGTTTCATTGGCGTGCACACTTAAATGTTGATCGCTCGTAAGCGTACGGTTTTATGCCTAGTGTAGTTTGCGTTACCCTTTAAGATTCGAACCCAGTGCACCCGCGTTTTGGCAAACGGTCTGTTTAGTTTTAGACCAATGACAGGCAAATGCTTTAGCTATTCAACAAAAACACTAATGGTGTTTTGATCTATTTCTACTTTTAGCGTTCACGAAATTCGCCGGATTCCCACAATCATCCGAGTGACAAAACGCATGGTTTTGCTGGTAAGTTTCAATCAATTTGATACTATTGCTGGATTGTAGAAGCACGCAGTTAAATTACTACGTCATAGACGGAACCAAGGACAGGTCTACGTAAAACTAATCAAAAACGATTATTCTTAATTAGATTTTGAAATTAAATTCCGGTATTTGATTTGCGAGCTTTCTATGATACAGATCGTCGCCACTGCTCCATCGTCTAGTTTACTGTAATTTGTCGAAATGCTCCAAATATGAGTGGCAAATAAGTGCACTGTATGTCATGTGAGTCGCTAAAGCAAGTGGACTATTTTGCAATTTTTATGAAACACGCAAATATCATAGCTCGCGTCGGAATATTTAAAACTAAGTATTTTTCCCGAACCCTCATTCATTTTATTGGGCCAATTTTGCATGTTCTCATTATGCATACACAAGCATAATTTGTCGAAATGACGTTGAAATACATGCATATGGATGCTAGAAGTGGTGGGGATTTCGCTGCGATTTGCTGCATGTGCTTGACAAAAGCTTATTCAAGTTAGTTGTTGTTGTTGTGTCGCGTGGTTTTCGTTTCTTCACTGGGACAGTTTTGCAATCCGCCTTTTTTGTTGTGTTTTTTTGTAGAATGTCTCTGGTTGTTGTTTTGAAATGACACTACGTAGCTTTTTTTCAAAGTATTTTAAGTTTTATTGTGGATAGCACAAAATAGTTTATTTGTTTGAAGCAGTTTCCGTTAAATTTTTTGTGTAGTTATATACATTTTGACCTTTTTCTCTTTATTTTAGGTAACAAAGATCATTATTCTGACGTCATTACAAATGATGAGAATAATAACAAGCGAAGCATGCAAACTTCAACTATACCCGCGAACGAGCAAAAGTAAGGCTTTACAGTTGGACCAAAGGGATACATGCAGTATTAGTCGGCACTATGCATCAACTAACTGTTTAGGCGGTTTTAAGCTTTTCATCAGCTGTTAAGAGATTGCTTAAGTCGTTTCTTATCCAAATTCAGTTATAACTAAGTATGAACACTAGAACAGCATCTATGATCATTGATCAAGCTACGCCTTTTGTGTAATTTTTGGAACTTTAAAACATTTTTCTTGAAAAGAAATTCGCGAAATGCCCAAAAATAACTGTGCAATTATCTTAGCTGACTGACGGTATGCATGAGCAATTGAGCATGGTCTACTAGGTACTGCTTGATTGGCTTCGTGCTTCGGACGTTTACTAACTGCGATGATCTCATCACCACAGAATTTTCAATTACACTGTCACGTCATCAACTGCCCAGTTGTGTCATTCTGGATGACGGTGTTTGGATGAGGAGAGCTTAGAAGCGCTACCACTTTTTAAGTTTATGAACTGGCGGGTTGAGAATCAAATTTTGCTTTGCAGCTTTATTGGCAAACCGCTAAACCGTTTTTTATTGCAAGTTCAGTTTCTTCAGAGAAATTGGCCCCATCCTGACCTATTTTGTGAACTTTCCCGCCTTTACTACCTTGGTCAGTTTTGATCTCCTGTTTTTACTCTCCTCCTGTCTGTGTCTACGCAGGAACAATTACAAGAAGAGCTCTTTCTACAGCGCTTGTGGACAGGGCACCCTCGATACTACAGGATTTCAATCATCTCCGCGAGTGTCCTGTTTTTGAGCTTTTACGTAAAGATATTTGAGCTTCTCTCAAATCTTTCACCTCTGGTCGAGGCCTTGAGTGTGGCCCCGTTTGTTGGGTCTAAGCTTTGTTTCTCCTCTATCCTTCGTAAGGGTTCGGGTAACACCGCCACAACCCCTTAACCTCGATCGCAGAGTAAAGGTTGATGGGTTTCATTCTTTAGTACTTTTTTCTGTTTTCAAAGTTCTCTGCGTTTTCGTAGATTTTTTCAAATATGTTACTATTTTTCGTACAGAAATTCACATAATCATCAAATTGCACTCGAACAAAGACGCAATTCAAGGCAGCGACGTCCTAGAAGGAACGAAGACGAACGAAGTCCGGTGAGTTTGAGGATCTCAACTATTAAGTAAATACTATGATAATAATCACGTCGAAACAAAACTTAGACGTTGCTTTCGTTGGAAAGCCATTAATGGTATTATTCTAATCCGTTATTTTTGGCCAAGCAAGAATTTATTTGACGACGAAGAAAGGCATCCACGCTTGTAAAAAGAGAAGTGGAAAAGAGTCTGTTTACTGTTAAGTTGTGTCTACAGTGCAACATCCGGTTTAGCATTCAAACCAGCAATCTTTTGATCTCCTATGGACAGTTTTGGTAGTCTCTACTTAGTTTACCTTTTTTCCAAGTATAGGTTAAATATAAAGATGTTATACCTATGTTTATACAGTTATATGCATTATGCAGTACATGTCACAGACTTGATGAAGCGCCTGTGATTGTTCTTTCTTGCTAAGAAATCATAAGCTAATTTTTTTTTAATTTGCCGACCTTGAAAAAGGTACAGTTTAGTGTTGCAGTGCAGTGTTCGACTTTTTCGCTTACTTCAAAGCTTGCAGAGGATTGTATGTAAGGTCGCATCATGTAATATTATGTATATTTTTTAGTCTATTCCCGCCCCACCTCCTCCACCAGTCAACATTTCCTTCAATTTAGAAAGCAACTCATTCCCACCACTACCTGGTGCTACCGAGGCAGAGCAGCAAGTACGCATTTTACGTAGCAAAAGACACTCAAAATTTCTGTTTAAAGCTTAAAAAAATTGTAGAATTTTTTATTTTTATTTAGTTACTGGGGATTTCGCTTAGGTTCCTAATCTCCTTTTATCAAATACTACAAATTTGGGACAGCTTTAATTTTGCTTCAAAAGTACTTTTTAAGTTAAAAATAATTTCAAAATTCCTTGCACTGTGTGACTCCTCTTCACACCGAAGATGAAGTTAGTTAATTTCAAATGGATTCAATTTATTACGGAGATTCTGGATGAGTATCCTGTTATCTCTGAACATTTCGAGATTGAAGCTATGTAGTTACAAGTTACTAACTTTATTTTAAGATTCCTTCCAGTCAGAGTGCTGAGACTCGACCTGCTGCGGATGTAGTGAAAGGATCTGATACTACAGCTAAGGTAAAAGTGAGTTGTGAGTTTGGCATTTCAATACTTTTAGTTTATTTAAACAGGAAAATATTTTTTTCACGCAAACAGGCTTCCTACTTACAGCTTCGGCTGTGCTGGGCATATTTGTTAACTTACTTTGAAGACAATCGTTTGCACCTTTCTGGATATTGAAAAAACTCTGCTCTGAATTGGTTTCGTGGTGCAACCGAATGCCGCGTCATAGAACACCAGAGGTGGGCCAGTAAATCTGAAAGAGAAGTTTTATTTGCATATCACTCAAACGACCGCCCCGCATTTTAATATTCCGAAAACTACGTCGATCTTGTAACAGAATTGTCAATATGTTTTACGCTTTAATGTTTACGATTATTCTACTTCATACTAGTGTACTGTACACTCTCAATGACCGGCCCATCTACACGTTATTGCGCCCTAGCAACACTGCTCCTTTCGAAGAAAATGTCGCAGCGGTGGCGAGCCGTTAGCAATATTGTGTCCGATTTTACGGGCGAAGATTTGAACCTCAGACCTCCTGCTTCAGAGACGAATATTGTACACGTTACCAATCAATCAACTGGGAGAATAACAAAATTTTATAATCATGAAAGGACTTTACGCTCGCCTTGCATAAGTGTGTCCCGCAATGGATAAGAGGTTCAATGTTTGTTTAGTCTTCATCTCCCACTGAGACGGCTGCACCGGCCAGCATTCCTCCGAAGAAATACTCCGAAGTGTCGAGCGCATCTCGTGTGGTGCGCAGTCAGATTCCACATCCAAAACCAGCTGCAGAAGATGCGAAACCGGCAAAGAAATCTGACGTCAAAGTCGGACCTGCTGTCAATACGCAGCCAGTAGCTGATAAACGTAAGCGGGACGTGAAATCTTTCCTTTTTCTTGGTTTTGCGAGAATTATCTATTTGTGGGTTAGTGGACTTTAATTATTTTTGGTTTAGATCCTCCCGTAGTCAACAAACGACCAGTCAATTCAAAGCCAGCTGTGGTGGAGAGGAAGCCAGCTACAGACGCGCCGCCAAAGCAGACATCAAATCACCCACGGACGAGCTCATCTTCCGCCGGCCATCTTGGAACCAATCCCAGCAAGAAAGTGAGCAGGAACCCGGTCAGTCAAAGAGACGTAAAATCTGCACCCGTATCGAAAACAGAACCGACACCGAAACCTGAGCCGAAAACGGAAAGCGTGTCAAGACGCAGCAGCGACATGTCGACCGAGGTAACGGGTCAATCATATTTTGTTACTTCTATATTATATCGCATTGTGTCAATACGTTGATGAGGTAGTTGGATGTAAAGCAATGAGTAAATATTGCGAATTTTAATAAAGTCTGAGAGGTATTTTGAAGTGCGAGGTTTGTCTTTCGGGTATGGTTGGTGGCAGTTGCTTCCACAACTGATGACTACATACCTCCAAACCCCACCAAGAACAACTTAGTCAGTGTAGTAAGCGTTAAAAGTATGACAAGTTCATGGTGAAACTCCTGTAAAGTGACCGGCCAGTGGTTGATGAGCACGGCAAAACTCACCAACGAAGCTTGCCAGTCCAGGAATCGAACCTGGAATTAGCAACCTTTCGATCATAAACCAACTAAGTGCTCTCAGTTTTTTGTAGAAAATACTCCGCCCGAAAAGGCGGCCGCAATGGAGCCTCATTACGATGTATGGATTTATAATGTAACTACAATGTTAAAAAGTTCGTTTTGTAGACGAAGCAAGCCGGCAAAGAAGAATCGTCAGCAGATGAGAAAGATGGCACTTTGACTGGTATGATCAATCGATTTCAAATTAGGACTGTTAAACAAGTAGATAATTTAATAAACTTTTTGCAACTCTTGCTGGCTTCCTGCCATTTAGCAGAGCAGTATCTCGAGTTTTAAACCGCTGGCAGTGTTGCTCCCCCGCCTCCAGCAATGAAATGTATCGTCATTCTGTTAAACGTGCTTGTACATAACTAGGAATGTTGGCCGTGTTTTAGAGCAATGCTGTGTTTAATTTGACAGGGATTCATTCTCTAGCTTTCTCTCTTGTGGAGAAAATGGGTAATTGGGTGTTACATTAGTCGATCGAGATTTCGTGTATAACAGTTCAAATTGATGCACAAGTATTACTTCATTTAATTTTGTGCAAGATCTTAAAGTTCATCTTTAATTGTATTTCACAGATGCGAATGACAGGAAACCTACTTACGCCGAAATAATGAAGGCTCGCAAAGCAACTGCTCAAGTGAACGGGAAAGCTTTGTCAGATTCGGGTAAATCAGATTCTGGCGACGACAGTCGATCCGTTGAAGATTCGAAAGACTTAGAAGCCAGGCCGGAAGAAGCTGAGAAGGCAACGAAAGCGCAAACTACCACGAAACCAGAAAAAGATGGAGAGCCGAGCAAAACCGAACGCAAACCCGAACGCAAACCTGGGGCAATAAACGGACCCGCCAGACGAAGTGATTTTGATCACCGGTTCCACGGACGGCAATATCGCGACCGAAACGGAGATTTCCGCCCGAGCCGCAATCGGGATCGTCCATTCAACGGAGGCGACCGGGGAAATTGGGAGTATCGAGGCCGCGGTGGGGGATTCAGAGGTAGACGGGGTGGTTTTCGAGGAGGCTATTTCAGCAACAATGCCAGCCGGCCAGCGCTGAGCAGCCAAACCTCAGCTGACAGATGATGCACGACCTCGTTTCAAACTTCAAAACGGACTTGAAACCTCCCATGGCAGATGTCAGCAGCTATGCAGGACCTTGGTATGGAAGAAGTTGATGTCGCACTGTGAGGCATCAAGAAGGAGTGCTATGCAAGCAAGCGTATGTAGTACATGATAGCAGTACGCTATATTCATTCACACCTACAGCTCAACAACCGATTTTTGACTCTTTGTTTGAAATTTCGTCATGTTTTTGTCCGCCGGTACGGTTTGTATGCTCGGCTACGTTTTGAAAACTGTTATGTGAAATACACTAATGTGGCTTTAGCTGATTTTTAAAATAATTCAGTATCGATTTGAACAGCCTATGAGCTGAGCCTGTTCCATATTGGATTGGTCATCTTGACGTACTTATTTGCCGCAGTCATGGCTCTTCGTCGGCCGTTATCATGTGTCCTTTTTTCAGGTGTTTTGTTTAAATGCGTCTAGTTTGGTTTCGTTTGTTTTGCTACCCTATTGTAGGGTGAATTTGACGAGCTTTTGCCTCTTGGTGCTGTGCCTGCTCTAAGCTCGAGCCCAAATCCACTCTCATGAACTTGATTTTGGTGCTTAAGCACTCTTGAAACTTTTTATACCTTATCAAAGTCTTTGACACGATTGATGGAGCTGATGAACCACATTTATCATTTTCCGAAGCAAGTAGTTTTTGTCCTTAAAGCACCAACAAGTTGTTACGTCTTGTGACTCAGTCATTTCTGTGAAACTGCAAAAAGAACATTTATAGTTAAAATTTTGATTCTTGACAGGAAATCATCAAGTGCCAGTTATTGTTACGGAGCAGCGGTTCTTAATTTTTACGAAATTTCAAAAACATGCAGATAATGCGCCATTCGTCTCAAAATAATTAGGAATAGAACAGACCTTCAACATCTGCAATCTTCAAGTTGCGCTGTAGCTATTCACTAATTATGTTCATGCCAGAACGATACGATACTATGTACCTCTTGGTCCGCTATTAGTTTCGAGAGACTGCAAATTATCTACCTTTTTTACTTCCAATATTTAAAAAGTTTAGCCATGTGCTCAAGGTTGTCGATAGCCCCCTCCCATGCAGAAAACTTTTGGTACAGCCGCTGTGCTTGTGCCTATGTTGCTTGAAATTATAAGTGTGAAAAACAGGCATTAAAAACAAAACAAAAAAATGCTGCTTTTGAATTGGTTATTTGAAATGCTGTTTCGTTATTAAGTGTAGTGAATTTGTTAGATTTGTGTTATGTAAAGTGCTTAAAAACAAACCAATGTTTGCATTTTATTTATGTATTACTGGCTAATGATTTTGCGCCAGTAATTTTTTTAAGTTATTTACAAAGTTTTGTGTTTTTTAACCGTGCCCCAGCCTTGTGATCAAGAATTTTGCGAGCGTTTTCAGGTTAAATCCGGAACGAACCGGATCAACTGCCACACTCAGCACAGTACCAATATTACAAACATTGTATGCTTTTTTTCACAGACGATTTCAAAAATTGGACTGGTCGTTTGATGTTTTTAAAGAGGGCAATAACATGTTAGCATTCATTTAAATCTGTATTTTTTCAACTCTGACGTTCATTGTTTGAATCAAGCACCTTTCGAAGTTCGCTCGGCTTGAAAATACTCCATATTGGGTGTTAAGTTTTTCAAACGCCGGATTTTTCATTCAAGCATACCGATAGCTTCTCAAAATTAGAATTTTTTTGTTAGGAGAACCCAGATCTTTGTGTAAATTAATTGTTATGATAACTCAAAAATGCACGATCACTTCTGCTCTGTGGTTAAAACTAACTTGGTCTTTTTTTTTTACAACAAAAAATGTTACTGTGTTTTATTCGTCAAATTTGTGACTAAAAAATTCAACACTGTTTCATTCGACTTTTTGCAAATCCCTATCTTTAACGCAAAGGTCGAGCGCGTCGATCTCGAAGCAACGCCCTGGCTAAATGTGCCAGTGTCTTATTTAATTTATTCCGTTGTGTTTTCACATCTTTCAAACTTGAGCAGCAAAATCCTGGACTTTTACAGCAAATTATGTCGGTGTCTGAAGTTGGAATGTCAGTAATAAACAAACAACAACGAAAAGTGGTCTTGATTTTTTTAGCAAAATGCAAGCGAAAGCAATAGGATTTGGAATGGAAGTGGCAGTGATTCAGAGCATGGTCCAAGTGCACAGACGATTTTGTAGTCTTAACCCGTTAATTTTAGAACTACGAAGAAATTTAAAATTTACACTACCTCGTGATAGAGTTCTATCGGTGAATATTTTTCGAAAACATTTTCTAAAATTTCTGGTTCCGGCATCTTTTGATTTGGAAACATTGGGAGAGTCAAAGGTAAGTAATTTGCTGGAGTTTGTTCTGCGATTAAACTACAAGTTAGTGAAGTTACACAGTAAAATAAAGCCGCTTAGCGGAAAATAGCAAGCAAAATCATTTATGCTTTTAGAAATGCTTACTTTAACTTCTTTAAAGGGTAGTGGAAAATCAAGATTCTGCAGAGGGTTGAGCCAAAAGTTGAAATTGATTTGCGTTGAAAAGTGCATCATTAAGGTAACTGCTCGCAATCAGCCGGGTGAATCTGAAGCGCATCACCGTTTGGATCCTGCTATGGGAGTACTAAGCCGCTGGGTAATTTTGTGAGTTTTTTGGAGCAAATTGGTATGTTTTAACGCCATTTGAATGAGATTTTGCATGTTTTTGCGCTATTTGAAGCATTCACTTCTGACGATTGGAAAGCCAAATAAAAGAATTATATAGCCCCTTTTGTAGCTCCTCTTACTGGTTAAATACAAAGCACGTTCAAAAGTTTGCATATTTGGGTTAATTTGTTTTTAGTGAGTTGGTTAAGGAGGATATTACATTCCCCAAACGTCTCCTACTGGAGTATCATAAGTTATTGAGATAAGAACGCGTTTTTGATAATGACCCAACTACCAGCAAAGCAGATCTAAGAATTTTTAATTTTTTATGGCCTAACAACGTTGGGAGGATTAAAGCTATTTGATCTTGTGCATCAGATGTGGGGATCTAGATCTAAGCTTAAATTTTTATTGCAAAAAACAAACAAAAACAATATTACAATACTTCTAAAACTGTATATTGACCACGCAGAAACGTTTTAATGGTCCGCTGTCGCTTCAAGTCTTTTTTGCGGAACAATGCGTCGTCCTAGACCGCGATGTACTGTCGCTTAACCACGTGCACTCAATGGGCACATTGCAAAAAACAAAAAATACTCTGCCTGAAAATATTTGCATGAAAATGAAAATAACTATGCAAAAAGACAAAAGGGTAGGTAATGACACTACTCTGTGGTTTCAGGAACTTATTTTTTGCAAGATCAAAAAAAAAACGGGATTCACCCCCTAAAAGTGATATATAGATTAACTTTTGGGTCTGGCATAAGGTGCTAAAAACATCGCGAAAAATTACACTGGCCAACACATTTTTTGTGGTCCAAGGTTTCTAAGCTGATTTAGACTAATTTGGGGGTGCTGATTTCGAAAATCATACTAATTTTTTCTCATCAGGTCAAGTTTTTGAGATATTTGCTATTTTATACTTTTTTTCTTTTAAAATTAGAAGTGTTTCTATGTACATTGTTGCGTTGTAATTACAATTGTAGACTGTTATTGTGATGTATGTTAAATGATTATGACATCACAAACCTTAAAGTAAAACTCAAATTCGATGTACAAGAAGATATGTACTTCGTAAGAAGTGAAAAGAAGTAAACACCGAGTAGTAAATAGGCCTACCAATCGTAGCAAGTTTTTGTTGATTTCTGGGTCAAAGTAAGATTTATTCTTTTATTGTTAGGAATTCTTGATAAGACAGGATTGGTTGACACGCAATTTATTGTTTAGCATTTTTTAATCGATTTAGGATGATTTTAATGTACTGAATCTAAAAATAAAAATGACGTTGGTTTTTTAATCTATTTTAGGTTCTGAAGATTTTACACGTTTTGATTTGGTTGCATTACTGAATTTTTTTCTTAAAGGAAGGTTCTAAGTGATTAAAATGATGTCAACTAGGAGATCTTGTCGAAATAGGCCTAACATATTCTGCTATAATATGCTGCTAACATATGCTGCTGGATTCGGTGATTCGGCATTTTGAAAAGCGGACGTGTTTTTTTTTCTCTTCAAAACAGCTCTGGAAATCCGCTTTTTGCGTTAAAAAAACGTAAGTTGCTCTTAAAATTTTTTGATATAATCGTCTAGCAGCTTGTTAAGTTTTATTTGGTTAAATTTGGAAGCCGGGCATCAAGTAGAAATTTTAGAAATTTGCAAAAAAAGATTAGGTAATTTCAAACTTGCTTCTGCAGTTTCAGTAGGCTAATCAGTTCTTTTCGTTTTCAGCCATTTGTACTTTATCACGTCACAAGCTAATACAATGCCGAATCAAGATAGCCCAAAAATATCTCAGAAAGACTTGAGAAAGATAGAAGACAAAATTACCAAGCGAGTGATGGAAAACATTGGAAGTTTAGTGACAGAAAAATGCAAGGAAATATTGGAAAAACACTGCGTCAGCGATAGCCTTAGTGTACCTGCAGCATCAGATTTGAACGCCATCAGTATTTCGATACAATCGCTAAAACACGAACTCAAAGTTCTGAAGAATAGTACTGACCATACCATTGGAAGCGTGTCGTACCTCGCTCATGAGTATGACGACTTTTTGGAGAAAATTTCAAAAATATCAAGTATCAACGAAAGCCTGGCCAAAGAAATAAAATCTATAGAATGCAGACAGTTTAAATCAGAACAGCAACTGGACCAACTAGAACAGTACGGCCGAAGAGAAAATTTGGAGATTCATGGCATACCAGTAATGAGAAATGAAAATACCAACCAAATAATCAAGGCTGTTGCTAAATCCATTAATGTTGAGCTGAATGACAGTCAGATTTCCACTTCACAAAGGTTAATTCAACCTCAATCGTCCTCTTCAAATTCCCAGCAACAAGCCAAAAACCATGTAAATCGTCAACCCCCTCCAATAATTGTCAGATTTAACAACCGAGACAAGAGAAATGAAATTTTTAGAAGAAGAAAAATGCTGAGACGAAATCCTGAAATGAGATCAATTTTTGCGTCAGAAACTGTCACCATCAAAGAAAATCTGACCACGTATAGAAAAATGATTTACGATGCGGCGAATTCGGCAAAGAAAGACCTAAATTTCAAGTTCTTGTAGACTTCCCAGGGCAGAATCCGTCTTAGGCGAGACTCGGTAAGTGAAGTAATAAATGTATCTTCACTTTCCGATCTTGATAGGATTGGTTATTCTGGTTCTGGGGGTCGAGTTATGTCAAAATTTTTGTAAAATGTTTTTTTTTCATTCTGTAGGCTTAGAATGTAACTTAACTCAAAATGGAGTGCTGTAATTTATGCTGTGACTGCGACTGTACGTGTTGTATTGCCAGATTGCTACCGTTTTCTTCCATAAGTGAACTGGAATTTCGTATATTAGGTAACAGCGTGGGTATGGATGACATAAATTATGTTGATTATTTTTCTCCCTCTAAATTAATCAAGATAGCTTCTGATTTACATAAAAATGATTTTTTTCTCTTACATTTTAATGTTCGAAGTTTGCCAAAAAACAAAGATAAAGTTGAAGAATTTTTTAATGGCATGAGCAGAATTCCAGACGCTATTGCTATTTCTGAAACGAAATTAAATGCAAATAGTGTGACTAATGTAAATATACCCAATTACACGTTTCTCCGTAAAGACTCACCGACTAATGCTGGTGGAGTTGGTCTTTATATAAAACAAAGCATGCAATTTCGCTTACGAAATGATTTATCTCTTAATCTCCAACACTGTGAAGACTTATGGATAGAACTAGAAACTAAACAAGCAAATATTATTCTCGCTGTAATATATCGACATCCTAATAAAACAATATCACACTTTCAAAACAAACTATGCAATACCTTAACTGATCTAGAATACAAAAACTTCAATTATATTGTAAGCGGTGATATAAACATAAACTTCTTTGCAAAAAACAATGATATCATAGCTGATTATATAAATAATTTAACCATGCTTGGCTGCAAAATGAAAATAAATAATCACACTAGGTTTGCTGATAAATGTAGGCCATCATTGCTTGACCATATCTACACAAACATAGCCAATAAAAGCACAAACAGTGGGGTAGCGCTATACGAGTTATCTGACCATTTACCTATATTTTTTATTGTAAAAAACACCTCATGTAAGCTGAAATCTGAAACTAAATTTATTCGCTGCATGAAACAATTTAATCTTGAAAATTTCTTAGTAGATTTGCATACAAAAATGTCAAAAATTGAAATTAATTCTACTACAGCAAACATTGATGATGATGTCTCAAATATTACACTGGCGTTTAAATCTGTGCTAGATATTCATGCCCCTCTAAAACCTCAAACTAGGAATGAAAGAAGGCTAAGTAAAAAGCCTTGGATCACTCAGGGAATCCTTAAATCAATAAAAACAAAAAACAAGCTTTTCAAAAAACTTTTCAAATCCAATAGTAGTGAGGAAAAAATATTTTACAAAAAATATCTGAACAAATTGACCCATGTAAAACATGCTGCAAAACGCAGTTACTATGAAAAACTAATTAAAACTAACTCGAATAACTCGTCGCAAGCGTGGTCAGCTATAAAAGAAATTATTGATTGTAAACAACCTAACAAAAAATTGCCTTCGACTATATCAATCAACGATCAACAATTTGATACACACTCCAAATATTTTTTAGACCAACTATGCGATTATTTTGCTAATATTGGTGCTTCCATGTCCAACAAAATTACACAAAATGTTAATTCTTCCTTCAAAATTCACTCCAAACGCTGCGTTCATTCTTTTGCTCTACATGAAGTAAATGAGCAAGATGTAAGTGCATGTATAAATAATATTAAAATGAACTCTGCCCATGGTATTGATGAAATTCCTTCCAAATTTGTAAAAATGTCCAATTGCGTCTTGACACCAGTGCTTACAAAATTGTACAACAAATGCATAAAAATTGAAACTTTTCCAAAGTGTTTTAAAATGGCGTATGTTATTCCAATACCTAAAATTTCATCCCCTTGTACATTTGGAGATTTTCGACCGATCTCATTGCTTCCGGTATTTTCAAAAGTATTTGAAAAATTATTAGAAACCAAAATGACACAATTTGTGAACAAAAACAACATACTATCTCCTTCACAGTTTGGATTTAGAGAAAACAGCTCTACTGATCTAGCAATTACAACTTTTTATGATAAACTATTAACCAATATGAATAATGGCAAAGTCACTTGTTCAATTTTTCTTGATTTGAAAAAAGCCTTTGATTCTGTTAGTATTGATATTTTACTAAAAAAGCTTCACCATTATGGTTTTCGAGGCCCTTCATTTAATTTATTGCAATCCTATCTTACAGATCGTGTGATTTGCACTAAAATAGGAAACAACGTATCTAAATTGTGTCCAGTTGAATTTGGAGTACCACAAGGTTCCGTTTTAGGCCCACTTCTATTTTCACTTTACGTTAATGACCTTCCCAATGCGTCAAATCTAAAAACCACATTGTTTGCGGATGATACAAATTTACATATCTCTCACAAGAATATCAATATTCTTCAAGAAAAGGTATCGGAAGAAATAAAAAAAATTGACCAGTGGATGAAACTAAACAAATTGACGATCAACTATCAGAAAAGCTGCTATATGCTGATTCGGAAAAAAAGTATCAAAACAACAAATTTCCAATTAAATATAGATCATCATCCTATTGAATTAAAAAATAGTATTAGGTATCTAGGTGTTCAATTAGACAAAGAGTTAACGTGGAAGACTCACATTGATAATTTGGTAAAAAAACTTTCTAAAGTATGTGGAATGATTTATAAATTAAGATACTATGTTCCCTTATCAACATTACGAATAGTTTATTACAGTATGTTCCACTCACATGTGCTATATTCGATATTAAACTGGGGAAGAGCGGCCAAAAGTAACTATCACCAACTTTCCATTTTGCAAAACAAAATTTTGAGAGCTTGTCTTTTCTGTCCACGTAGATATGACACAAATTTATTATATACCAGATTTAGAGTTTTAAAACTTGAAGATATGATTAAAATGGAATTTGCTAAATTTATTTTTAAATACAGTAACGATATGCTACCTAAGTCATTCGATAACTATTTCACCAAAATTGAAAATGTACATTATCACAATACACGACAAAAATATCGAAATGAGTATTTTCAACCTTCTGCTGAGACCGAAGCAGGGAAAAAAACCCTGCAATATATTGGCATAAACATATGGAAAACTATTCCAGAGGACTTCCGACATTGCTCGTTTACAAAATTTAAAAAATATTGCAAAAATTATTTTTTAGACAAATATTCTTGAACATGCTTTAGGTATAAAAAGTATTGTTGTTTTGAACATTAGATGTTTTTTCCTTTGCTTTTAATTTCGTAAACTTACTACTCGTGAAACGAGTAGAACATGATTAATGGATTATTTATTCTTCTTTTTCCTTTCGTATGTTCCATTTTTTTTTTTTTTTTTCGGACAATATATGCAGTAAAACAATAAACCAACACCCCACGTTGCTACCTTTTATGCATTGCCTTTAAGGCATCGATAATTTAAAACTGGTCAAATTTATGTTTCGTAATGATAATTTTTTTTTAATAGAACTCTCCGCTGTAACATGTTGCAATAGCGCTATTATTAAGACCTGTTGTAAGATAAACGTTTTTATTGTAAGATAAACATTTTTGTTGTTAGATATTGGCTTCAGCTATTGATTTGTATTTGCAGTTCTGAGTTGTAAGCTATTGTCCTGTGTAATTCTGATTGCGGATGTTCATTGTTTAATGCCCAATTTTGTATTTTTACGAGGATTTTATTGCCAATAGTAGTTGCCCATAACCGGCCTTTGATTCGTATTGCTATTATGGAAAATCAAATTTATTTGGATGTACGTTCTGAGATCGGGTTTATTTGTCTTGGGTCTGATTGGCTGTAGCTATGGTTTTAGAGTAGCAGCCCGGTTGTAGCATTATTTGCTGCTGTAAAGGCTATGGCGGCAGCCGGTTAAGGTCGGGATGAATGAATTTGATTTTGGAGCATGTACTAGCAACCGAGCATTGTTATAAAACTTAACGTTTCAACTTTGTATCTTCTGTGTGCTTCCCTTTGCCTAACTGAGGTGGTTGTTGTAAATGTAAAGTGTCTTTTCCAAGAACTAGGTTTAGCACTGGGTGTGCAATGTGCGGGTTGTTCTACCGCAAACTTTTCTATTGTTTTAGACTACCGGTAGTACAACTATCTGTCAGTGCTTGTTGACACAACCCATGCATCCCATGCTCCCAACAACTAAAAATTGATTTAACAGTTAAATATCTGAAGCTGGTGATAGTGTTGCCTAATAAAAAACTTTCTCTCATTGGTAGCAATTGGTGTTGAGAGCCGAATCGAGTCCTCAACGCCAAGGACCAGTAAAAAAATGTAACTGAAGAGGCGACCTCGCGTTCGTCAAATCGAGTAAGATTGAGTGGTAGATGATGCGTAGTCGGCCGAAGGTGGGGGCCGGTTTTTTGTGGGATTAATTTATTTATGGTGGTTTTGGTTTCGGGGCGTCGTCAGCTATCGTGTCTTATTCAAGTAGACTATCATATCTATTTGAGTGAGATATGATGGATGGCGATGGTTTGGGGTCGGTTTTGTCGTGGGTGGGTTGATTTTGCAGAGGGTTGGCTTTTGTTTTGGCTGGCTGAGCGTTATTTGCCATTCAATCTTATTCTCTCATTGGTGTAACAAAAAATTTGCAGTTTTATTGTTATTAGTGCTAACATTTTTCTATTTCTGTCTATTTCCTTTTTTTACAACTTTTCTCCTTAAATTGCTTGTAGTTTTAAAGTGTATCTTCATAATAATCGGTAGATTATAATAATTATTTTTTTTTTTTTTTGCATACCACTGAGCACTACACACATTCCAGAAATAAAATTTTGGCGTCTAAGATTTTTTTTTTTAAAAGTACTGTACCCCAAACAAGTCTTATTAATTTTGAATTTACAACTTCAAGTCGGCAGCACTGTCTAGTGTTTTTTTTTTGTTTCCTTTATGTGTTGTGTTATTTATTTTCATTTTTTCGAATTAAGTTTACCGCCATAAGTGTAGAAGTATTGCCATAAAGGTGCAGTTGACCTAGATGACCCGGTGGTCTTTTCGCTGTGTCCTTCCTGCCTATTTTTGCGTATGGTTAAATAAACTTGAAACTATATCTGCGGTGAATACCCACTTGTTCCTTATAGGAATAGGCCAATAGGGTCACAACTTTCATAAAGCAAACTTACCATGCCCATTTTGGTATGAAACTTGGTGATTAAGACAAAGCTTGGGCTCCTCTCATGGTGTGCAAGTCATGCACTGAATGCCTGCGTCAGCGGTGTAACGGTAAGAAGACTAGTCTAAAATTTGGAATACCCATGGTATGGAGAAAGCCCAAAAACCATGTCTCGGACTGCTATTTTTGCGCTATTGATGTGACTGGGATTAATAGAAAGAACGGTAAAGTTCTCAAGTATCCTGATCTTGAATCAGCACGTCGTCCTGTTGCTCACTCTGATGAATGCCCAGTACCCGTCTTTGTAATGCTTTCTGACGATAGTGAGAACGGTTCTACTCCAGCTCAAGAGAGCCAAGAGGATGAAGAAACAGATTTTAGCGATGATCGTCCACATCTTTTTTCACATGAGCTTAATGATCTTGTTCGTGATCTTAATTTGTCAAAGTCCTCATCTGAGCTCTTGGCATCCAGATCTAAGGAAAAAAAAACTTTTGTCTAATGGCACAAGCATCACGTTTTATCGCAACAGGCATCAAGAGTTTCTTCATTTTTTCTTTGAAGAAAAAGATTTGGTTTACTGCACAAATATTGTTTATCTTCTGCAACAGCATGGAGTGCCACATTATGAACCCAGAGATTGGAGACTATTTATCTACAGCTGCAAGAGATCATTTAAATGTGTTTTGCTTCATAATGGCAATCAGTTTGTTTCGGTACGTCTTACTCACTCGACTTCACTAAAGGAGAAGTATGTGCTGGAGAAAATCTCTTACTTGTCAGCACGAATGGCATATATGTATTGACCTTAAAATGGTGAATTACCAAGTGCCCTTGCTTTTTATGCATGTGGGATAGTAGGGACAGATCTCAGCACTATACCAAGAAGGACTGGCCAGCACGAGATGAAAATGTGCCGGGTAGATCCATAACATCGTCAACAATCCTCTGGTGGACAGAAACAAAATACTCTTTCCACCGCTGCACATCAGGCTTGGCTTGATTAAACAGGTCACCAAAGCCCTGGACAAGGATGATAGCTGCTTTTCCTACTTGTGCCATGTTTTCCAGGACTATCTATTGAAAAATTGAAAGGTGGCATCTTTGATGGCCCCCTAGTTCGTTTGCTCATCAAATCAGAGATCCTGAGTTTGAGAAGTCAATGACGGAATTTTTAATCGTAAGCATGGAAAGCCTTTGTTCTGGTTGTGAAGAATTTTTTGGGTCACCACAAAATCAGTAATTATGAAGAACTTATCAGTAACATGATTTATGCTTTCAAAAACCTTGGATGCAACATGAGCATAGAAATGCACTATCTATTCTCACATAGTGATCGATTTCCTGAAAACCTTGGCGTTATGAGCAGAGGGAGAGGTTCAATCAGGATATAAAGGAAATGAAAACCAGGTATCAAAGACGTTGGGATGCGGCCATGATGGCTGATTACTGTTGGACTCTGAAGAGAGATATTTCCTCGGCTAAGCACTCAAGAATATCGAAGAAACGAAAGTTTATTCCTTGAAATTTGTTTAACAATGATATAACTTACATGTTCTTGCTTTTTTATGTATGCTCTTCATTCCATTTTTTAAAGATTTGATAAATACATCCTATCAGATACATACTACATGAGAAATGTTTTACATAAATCAACTACAAATATCCTCAAAGTTCATTTGTAGATAGAAGGCTACAATAATATGATCGATAATCATAACATGATCAAAAATACGATTTATAAAAAACAATTTAGAAAAAAAACCTGACCTGATGGAGAAAAGTGAGTGTCATTTTTGGATTTAGTGGAGTAAAATACTCCTAATTCAGTTAAAAAATTACAGACAACTTTCAACTTGATTTTTTTTGTAAACCAGTATTATCCATGGAAAAACATTTTGCCAAACATTACAAAACATTGGAAAAAAAATTTACATATCATGTGTTTTCATTATAATTTTGCTCCTAAGCTGGAACATTAAAAATCAATGGGTAAGCGCAGTGCCAGATTTGTGTGGTGGAATGCCCTGGGGCCGAAGTCTGGTTGGGGCCCCATTTTTGATGATGCAAAAACTAATCAGGTTTATTTCAACAAAATGCTTTGAAAGGTTAAGCGTCGCAGGCGTGTGCAACCATTATTTTGTTGAGGGGGGCTTTGAAACTAAAGATTGAATAGTTTTATTGAAAAACATCTCAGTTAAGCAGTGTGTTGAGAAAAATGGTGCAACTCACACGTATCACAGTAAAGGGTCTAGGGGAGAAGTCCCCAGACGCAGGGCAATCTTGTAATTTTTCAGAAAATAGCCACTTTAACGCCATTTGGATCAAATTTTGTATCTTTTTAGAATCATTAGAAAAAAATATATTGCAAAGGTCTGAAATACATTTGAAGAATTAAATATGGCCCAGCCCCTTCAAGCTGTTCCCTTTCTTACAGGTCAAGTCGAAAACATTTTTTTACGCTTAAAATTTTGAGTGAAATTTCCCAAGTGACTTGTCGGCATAAGCAACGAAAGAAAATGATTGTTACGTCAAGCTGGTAACGAATTATTTCATGCCGACCCAATTCTTATCCTCTTGCAGTAAAGATGTCTCGTTGACATCAAAATTCCACAATTAACTTATCATGAAACAAAGTGGAAAAGCTGACCAAACTATTATTGTAACATACAGTGCGATTGAGCTATTGCGACGCGTTTCGACCTTGCTCAAGGGTCTCATCAGGTGAAAAAAATAACACATATTTAAACATGCAATGATATAAAACTGCAATTAAAAATTAGCAGCAATTTTAAAATCATTGAAATATCATGTCAAAATACGTTATATTGAAATATTGAATATTATTATTATTTATTTGTATCAGACTCAACAAAGGTCCATAATAACGCGAAAAAACAAAAACACACAAACAAATTTATCAGGCACAACACAAAGCATAAACATGCGTGCTAAATTGGCCAAAATGTAATTTTGAGTAATGTACTGAAAAATAAGAATCAAGAAAACATGCGGAGCCAAAAATTTGTTGAATGTAAGCGTTTGGAGAGTGCTTGCATCTTATTATGAAATTTGCAGTATGTTTTCTCATTAACGAATAAAAAGTCGAGATGCCGTTATTAACCATAATTTCATTGATGTGTATTCTTCTAGGGAGATTAAAAAGTATACGATAAGCATTGTTGTAAGCTACACGAAGACGGTTTATACTCGACGCAGGATAACGACACCAAAGATTGATGCCGTAAATAGAGGAACAAAAATAACGAAACAAAATGTTTTTTGCATTAACAGAGCATTTGAAAAACCTAGTACGAAGCATATTAGCGATGCAATATATAGATCTTACTCGAGCTTTAATATCAAGTTCATCAGAAAGAGCCCTGCTAATTGTAACACCAAGGTATTTAATACTATTCACAAATTCAACATGCTGGTCATTCACAGTTAGATTATGATCAGTGGTTTTGAAGAATTTACGAGGAAAATACATAGCTTTGGTTTTCCTGCAATTGAAGACAATATTGTGTTTTGCAGCAAATTCGACGCAAGTATCTTTAAGCCTTTGGAAGCCTTTGAAACTAGGAGCAAAGCAGCAAATGTCATCAGCGTACATAAGATTGTTTAAACACTTGTCCCCAATACAGCAACCAATATTTAGTTGATTTAACTTAACAGAAAGCTGATCCATGTAGATATTGAACAAATAAGGGCTCAAAATGCCACCTTGTCTGACCCCGTTGGTTATGGAGAAACAGCGTGAAAAGACATTATTCCATTTAATAGTGATCATTTGGTTTTTGTACCAATACATAATAAATCGCACCAAAATTAAAGGAACCTGCTTTTCAATAAGCTTCTGAAATAAAATATAATGGCTGACTCGATCAAAAGCTTTCGAGGAGTCCAGGAAAATTGCATACAGGGGAGTATCGTGTTGATTGTAATGGTTAATGGCTTGTTTCAGCAAAAATACACAAGAATCTGTGCCATGTCCAGATTTGAATCCAAACTGATTGTCACAAGTATGTAGAAATGATTCTAAATACTTTAACAAAATTAATTCAAAAAGTTTTGAAAAAGTCGAAGCTAAAGCAATAGGTCTATAATTATTAACATCTCTAACGCTATTTTTGTTACTTTTTAGTACAGGTGTGATCATAGATGCAATACAACGGTTAGGTATAAAGCCATGAGTCAAGCACAGATTAAACAGCATACTAATATGAACAGATATCGAGGGATGTGAGTAAATTAAATGCTCAGTGCATATGTTGTCTAAGCCAGGAGCACATTTTCGTTTTAATTTATGTAACTGAGCTTGAATGAGCCCTACATCGCAGAGAGGCAAAGGGTTCAACTTATTAAGGTCACAATTACTTAAAGTTTGGTGCACAAACTGTTTTGCTACGGATTCCGCTTCAGTTTCAGGAAAATTCATGAGAGATTTATAATGATCTTCCCACATATTAGCAATGTTTTGATCACCAGTTTGACCATTTACAGAGGTGGAAACAGGAGTTTTGTATTTGTTGTAATTTGCTAAATTAATATGCTTCCAAAAATTTGGTGAAGATTGGCCCGAGGTAAGACTTGCTGCAATGTTGTCAGCAAACAACTGGTCATTCATAGATTTCGTTTTTCTCAGAGCATATTTAAAAGTTTTGCGAGAGTTAATCATACTTTCATATGCAAGACCTGCAGTAGGTTTCTGAAGCTTAATCCAGGTCAGATAGGATTGCCTTGCTGCTGCATGAGCAGCTTTTACATTTTGATTCCAATTAGGTATTACCGTATTTATATACGTTATAGTCAAAATATTGAAATATGTTACAATAATAGATTGTATAGATGAATAACTTATGCTTCTAAATGCTAGCCGTGAAGATGGCCTAAGTTACTGGTCGAAACACGAAAACCTATAGTTTTAGGTTGACAATCATTGAATGAAATTTTATTGACCAAACTAGTTTGTACACCTGACAAATATTTTTTTCTCAACACCGCGCCAATGTACACGCTACTAGAGGTGGATGTTGGGAGCCCGGGTTCTTTGGCCCCCCTAAATCCGGCCCTGCTTAAGCGTAGCGTCCTCTACGCACGCATGCATCTTAGAGTTGATGCATTAAGTACTTTACTCATATATTAAATACTTAAATAGTATGGGAAACAAAAGAAAGCGGGTCATCGTTTATTATGCGAGCGTGAATATTTTTGTTTTTCGCCTCAAAACGTTTTCATTCTAGCTTGCGTCAAATTACGGCTGCGAAAGCATCCCTCCATACAATATTTTGCAGTTTAAGTGCTGCATAGTCATACAGGTTTGTCAATCGGGGAAAAACATTTAAGTTCGTAATTTCTTAAAAAGCAATTTTATTTCTTGTAGCCAAATCCGCTGTGTAAACCCAGCTTTAATGACTGATGTAGTATAGGTGGGCACACACGCGTAGCCAGGGGGGGGGGGGGGTGGGCAGGGGGACCGCCCCCCCCCCCCAATCAAAATACCACTAATGATAAAAAATTATGACAACATAGCCTAGCATTGCTTAGTTGCAGTTTTTTTTTTCAGTAATTACGCGCAAAACAGAAATTAACAATAACATTAATGACGACAAGGAAGTCCCGGGGCTCCTAATTAACAACCAGGGCGCCCCTACTAACAACTAAGGGGCCCTGGGGCCCCTAACCGACAATCAGGGGGCCCCAGGACCCCTAACTGAAAACCAGGAGGCCCATAATTGACAACCAGGGTGCCCCGGGGCCCATAACCAACACCCACGGGGCCCTTAACTGACAGCTAGGGGGCCCCGGGCCCCTAACTGACAACCAGGAGGCCCCTAACCAACATCCAGGGGGCCCTTAACTGACAGCTAGGGAGCCCCGGGCCCCTAACTGACAACCAGGAGGCCCCTAGCCAACAACCATGGGGTCCCTAACAGACAAACAGAGGGCCTTGTGGCCATTAACTGATTAAACAATCTGGGGCTCCACGGGCCCCTAACCGACAACCAGGTCGCCCCAGGCCCCCTAACTGACGACCAGGGGGCCCCGGAGCCCCTAATTAACAACCAAAGAGCCCTGTGGCCCCTAACCAAGAACCAGGGGGCACTGGAGCCCTTAACTGACGACCAGGGGGCCTCGGAGCCCTTAACTGACGACCAGGAGACCCCAGCGCCCCTAACCAACAACCAGAGGCCCCGGAGCCCCTAACTGACGACCAGAGGGCCCCGAGGCCCCTAACTCACAACCAGGGAGCCCCAGGGCTTCTAAATAACGACCAGGGGGCCCAAGGGCCTCTAACTGGCAACCAGGGAGCCCCAGGGCCCCTGACTAACGACCAAGGCTCCCGGGCCAAGGTCTCCTTAATTCAAATTTTTAGCAATTTATATGCAAAACCTGTGAGAAATCTAAGAGTTTTGTCCTAAAAGTTGCTACCCCAGGCCCTCGTTTAACGTTATTATGAACTTAATGCTAATATCACAGGTGGTAATGCAAACCCCCCAATTGAAATACTACCAATGATAAATATAATGAGAGCATAGCCAGTATGTTATCCTTGTCCGGAATTGCAGTTTCTTTAATTTAGGATTTACGCGTACAAAAGTAAGCAATAATACTAACGACCACATATCCACATCAAAATAATGTCATGCAATTCTTGGACGTTTCAAAAAACCGTTCAGTGACTTGACTCGAGTCCTCCACGTTTTGGAAAAAAAGTTATTTGGATTTTGCTTTGAATGTTTTTTTTTTTTATGAAAGAACTTAGGGGAGCGATCTTGTCTCACAATCATTGGCGTTGCCAGGGGTGGCCAAGGGAACCCGGGCCCCCTCAATCAAAATGCCACCAATGGCAAAAATTTGTCAAAAAAGCCTTGTTTCTTCATTTTCAGTTTTTTTTAGCATCTTTGTGTACAACAGCACACGCGTACAACCGAAATTAACAATAAATAATATTGACGACCAGGGAGCCCGGTGCACCCCCTTAATTCAATTTTTTCCTACCAATTTAAACGTATAACCAGGGTGAAATCAAAGATTTTTGTTCTAAAAGTTGCTACCTCAGGCCCTCATCTAAACTTTTTATGAGCGTAATGCAATAACCAGCGGCGTATTTGCTATTTGGCTCACTGCCAGGGCCCTGCCTTCAGATAGTAGGACTTTTTTGGTCTTCATTTATATTTGGCAGGAAAATGTTGCAAATATCCCTTAAGTGCCAAGGGCCCTGCGCTATGTAAATCCGGCCCGGGCAACAACATGTTTAGTAGCGTAACCATCTATTGCACCATTTTTCAATAACGATTCACCTCCCACCTCGCTAGTTTTTACGCACAAAATACTTTTTAAAAAATAGCTAGGGAAAATGCTTATTGAACAAATTACTGAATTTCAATTAAAGGGGCCTGGGCCCTTTGGCCGTACATGTACTCCTATAGCTGGTAAACTTCATGACTAAACAAAAATTTCTAAGAAAAATCTTCGAGTGGATTATTTACTGCAAAAGTATTGCAGGAGGTAATGTGCCTTACTTCCCCCAATGGACCAAATCACTCACAATTAAAATTTTACATCATAATGCGAGATTCTAAACGTGTTTTGGGATTTAATTGCAAAAGGAGGATTGAGAAATTAAATTTTTTTGACTGGCTTTGAAACGTTAAAAATCTAGTTCTTTGAATTGGCTGTGAACTCGTGCGAAATGTGATCCAATGGGATTTAATTAAATAGCTTTTTTTTTCAAAAACACTAAAATCGCCCAGCGGCTGGGGGTTTTGCCCCCAGACCCCATAGCCTCAAATCACATGCTTACTCATTACTCACTAGCTTACTCACACACGTTTCTTAAGTTAGACATTTGCACTTTTTAACAATTAGTTTTTTTCCTCTCCCTTTACCAAAATCCTGGTTTAAGTGCCAACAGGCTACGACTTTAGATCTTCCATTCTACAATATCTTTGCCCCACAAAAAGCTCCTTTTTTGAACATTTCTGATGACGTCATTGCATGTGATTTGAGATTTGGGCCCTCCCCAATCAAAAATCCTGGCTACGCCTATGGGTGGGCACAAATTCGTAAATCCGTTAACGACGAAGCTAACTTTTTCATTCCCTCGTTAAAAGGTTTTATTACGATAACGGACTAAATTAACTTCCCTTAAGTTTTGTTAACTTACGTTAAGGTTTTCATCGTTAATTTCTTGCACCACTCAATCATCGTACCGGTACAAACCAATTTGCACTGGTAACACTTGTTGCCTATCAGCATGAGTTTTATAGCAGAAAAAGCGAAGAAAGCAGCTCTTTTTTGTGGCAAATAATAAGCTGCAGCCTCAGGTCTATTAATTATCGCTGTTCGTAGTTTTTTAAAGATTTTCCGATCGCAGCTTTGCAAGAGCATTTGAACCTATTTTTATCTTGAAATTAGATTAAACTGTAAAATGTAACTTTCAAAACACAAGAAGACCACCATAGCAATAAGTTTTTCCTTCCAATCAGCTGAGCAGTGTAATTTCGTGTTCTAGAAGTAAATAAGAAATGTTAAATTACGCTCAAAATGTTAACGAATTAACCGACTTCATTTATTTCCGTTAATTAAAGCTGAAAATAACGAATTAAGTTTAACGGAGGTATGAAGTTTGTAAACGGACTAGTGGTTAACGAAGCTAACGGTTTGCATTAACTTGCCAACTTATGGATACCAGCTACCCCAAACAGTCTGTTAGAAATGAGTGCACTGCGTCACTGGATCCTATTTCACACGAAGTGGAGAGCGACAAAAATCCACCCTTTCATTAATTGCGTGTTGAATTTGAGGCCAATCTATTCACGAACGTTGAAAGAACCTCGGAAAATTTCAAGTCGTTGGGTAGAAGAAAGCTTCCAATTTTGAAATTTCTAGAAGCCCATTCACCAATGCCGGACCTTTTTAGAGCATATATATAATGATGCCATATGTTTTTGTCACGCAATTACGATGACTCGGTCGTAACATTCAGATTCAAAAACTGAACTCGCTCAAAATCCGAATCGCCAATGCTTTTCTATCAAAACTTTGCCGCGGCTCTATTGAGATTACGTCACGGAAAATTGAGTTAAGGCTATTTAGTCACTCAAACAATTGGAACGAAAAAGAGGTTTTCACCAAAATCGGATCGGTCACATAAAGTGTAATATTATTTAAGTCTAGCTAAAGCTCATAAATTTCATGTTTAGGCCTAATCGACAGCAGGCATTTCCATATTGTTATGGCGTAAGCGGTTGACTGTTGTGCTTTAAAATAGCAGTCAGCCAAGTTGGGTCAAACGAAACGCTAAAGCTCAGCAAGTGTCGCAATTTCCACTCGGCAGCTCATGTCACGAAATAGAACACATTAAACCATAAAGCAGATTAGGACAAGCAAGCACGCAAATTAACTTTTATTTTCAGTCGTAGTTCAAAGCAAATAAAACGTCATCAACACTAACGTTCAAACGGACACGTGAATAAATATCGTGGCCTCCTGATTCCACAAGAACAAGACGGGAAACCACAAGCTGGTTGCAAACCTAAGAAACAAATCATCATGAACAATTTCTTATATTAGCACACACACGTAATTCACAATCAAAATAACTGCTTGCTCTTCCCCAGCGCTTTCCAATGACATTTACTGCAGGATAACCGCAAACTGCACGAAGTACAGTAAAATAAATGGAAATAGTAGAAAGCGTTGCACATGGTTCAGACTCCACAGCAGTGGCGCAACTAGGGGGGCTAAGGCTGAAGCCCCCTAGCCATTGTCATTAAAAAATTTAACCCCGAATGAAAATTTGATTCGCATACCGTTAAAATGGAGATTTTTCTACAAAATCAACAAAATCGCCCACGGCTGGGGGCCAGCCGAAACATATTTCAAAAATAATTCACTTCGGGTTCAAGAACCTCCCAGCGAAATTTTGGTTGCGCGCCTGCTCCTGAGTCTAGGCAAATCCACTGGCAGTAAAGTCCAAGTTGAAAGATAATGGAAAAACATCCATCGCATCATGCAACAGCAAACAAAATGGAAACTCGACACTGATTAACGTAACTTTATTAATAAAAAATAAAAAAATTAGAAAGCGCTTTATTCACAAAACAAAGGAAAAATTGTAATTACATGTTATTCACCAAGTTACCTTGGCCAGGAGACAGCAAAGGGACCTTTCGGTCTTCGAGTCAAGCTGCCACCTGCCCTCCTGTCTACCACACACGGCGGAGGCTTCACACAGTCCCTTTGATTGCTGAACGTCAAGCAAGAAAGCTGTGAATACCATTTTATAGTCTTTGGTTTGACCCGATCGGGAATCGAACCCAAGTCTACCGTTTCAGTAGCAGACGCTCTATCCATTCGACCACTGATCGGTAACTTGAATAAAAAACTCACTTTAATCAAAGAAGAATCGTTAGAAGGTGGTAGGCCTTCTATTTGCGCCAGACTTGCATGATGCTGAAATAACTGGCCCAGTGTTGCTTCTTCCACACCAGAACGTTTGAACTCAGCTACGATGGAACGTAGAAAGAGTTTTTCATGAACAGAACAATTTCTGCACAGAAAAAAATATTTTAAATATGTAGCCAGCAGCCAATGAGTTGAAATTTAATACGCCATTACAAGCCGAAAATGACTCTAACACTTCAATTTGAGATCGAGTAACTTTTCAATTTAATTGCAATATTTTTTCTCCACTGACTTTATTAAAAAATTAGAACTGATAATTTTCTAACCAGAAACTAGATAAGCACTGCACTCTTTTCCTGCCCCAGTGTTACCTAAACTTGTAATTGAAATGTTTTCGATTGCTGTAATTACTGACACGAAATAAACGATTCTGATTTATAAGTTTTTATTAACATTTTAAATTTTCACTTCAGTCAAACTTGGCCTCAAGTAAGTTCATGTATAGTCAGTGCTTTTGCTCTCCAATTTTTTTACCGTTTCAATAAAGCTGTCTGCGTGTTACAGACCATTGAACCGTACAGTTCGCGTATCATTAGGTAACTTTCTCTGGAAATTTTCTTCCATTAATTATGAACTGGCATATTCAGTTGGCAATGCAAGTTATCACACTCAAAAGAACTTACTCTAGCTAGATACTTATCCATATCGGTAAACGAGGAATAGAGATACAAAACAATAACCTGAAGTTAGACTCACACCATATCTCCAACCATTATTGGGTTCTGCTTGCAAGTCTTTTCGTCAAGCTGGACCACCACGGTCAGCAGGCTGCTTCAGGGGCGCATCCGGAAGTTTTTAAAGGAGAGGGTTCAATTTTTAAAAAACAACCAGTAACCAATTGTAGTTAATTTACTTTAACCAATATTGAAACGCACGCTATTATGGTCAAGCTAGCTCTTCTGGTAATAGTCGCATTTCGTTACATTGTTTTTTCAGGAATTCTGGAAAAACCATTTTAGAAGTTGTTGGTTATGAAAATTGTGTGTGAGAACAAGTTACCAATATGGGCACAAAGTCCCCAGCCGCTGGGCAATTCTTGCAATTTTTCGAGAAAAAAATAGCCAATTTAACGCCACTTGGATAATATTGGAAAAAAGGTATTTTGCTCAGTCCAATCAGCCCCCGCACGCTTACTGGCCAAGTCCAAAATACGTTTAAAAGCTGAAGATCGCGTATTTGGGCATAAGTAACTACGCTAAGGAGGAAGCTTCAACCCTTTCAGTCTCCCCTGGTTGGGTCACTAATTAAAACATTTTCTATTATTTTGTTTATATTTTGCTCAATCACAATCAAAAGGTTGAGTTTGTTGTAAAGAAACTATAGTTGCGAGTAACGTAAAAAAGTCTAAACCTACTGTAGCTCAGTAGCCTTTTGTAGTTGCTCAACAAGTTTGTTGAAATTACTTTACCATCAGTCAAAGTGTGTTTCAACTAACTACAAAAGTTTCAACTTTAAGATAACTCCACACCATCTCCGTTGAACACCTTTTACACCCGGTTTTTAGTCTTGACAAGGGTAAAACAGTACACGTCGAGCGTATTCGGTATGCCTGAAGCGGCGATTTGAATGAACAAAGCATAGACCATACTCACACGATAATACGCCCAGTTAATCTCGAGTTTGAATGTAATTTTGTTGTGGTTTTCATCTTCAAACAGCGGATTTGTTTCTTTTGCCAAAGTGTGTTTGGTTTAGTATTTTTTTTACTATATGGCCGTCAGTCTCTTTTTAGTGTCAAGCTCTGTTCTATTTAGAAGTTTATAACAGTGTACAATATAATACACGTTTCTGTCAACTATAGTGTACAAATCTCAGTTGCTTGGTAAATATCTTGTGGGGTCAAATCACAGCGCTGAAACAACATCTTAAGTGATTAATAACAACCTAAGTGATTATTTGGTGAAAAATGAGTTCCAAAAAAAGGGGGTTTCGACCTCCGAAGCCCCCTTGGGTGCGCCACTGGACTGCTTCGCCCCAAGAAAATAGGCGTAGAGTGTCTTGTCCTTCGAAAAAGCATTGTTTATAATTGGGGCTGAGCAGCCACAGCTTGACGAAAGACTGGGAAGCAGAACCTAACCACGTTGGTTATTCACCGCTGGGATGGTTAGACGTACGCAGAGTACCTGGTTTATACGCATGGACGAATAAATGCAAGGCCAAGCGAAAAGGATTTGATGAAAAAATTGCGTGGAAGTTAAATTGATCACGTAAATTCTCCTTACCTCATCAGCATTACCACAGGCGATGCAAACATTTCCTGAAGAGCTTCATGGACCTCGTCAATATTTGCTGCTTTTACTACCGACTTCTTAACACTGAAACGAAAAATTTTCAAAGCACAAACAATACAATTGAAGCAGTTACACGACGAAAACAACCTTTTTCTGACAGTTGCCCAGTTTGATATTGAAAATTTTCCATGGACCAACTTTCAAAGTGTTCCTCTACTGCAATTTTCCAATATTCTACGATCTCAAGAAAAAAAAGGTCAACGCACCAGAAAACGCATTTTCTGCGTGCATTCAAGCAATTAAAAAAAAAAACACAAGGTCTACGGGCCAGACACCGCATCTTTCTGCAAGCTTTGTGACGACTTCAGGGAAAAAAAGAGGTCATCGTGCAAACACAACTTTTTTAAACCAAATATTTAATTTTCCACATGGCTCTGTGGCCCACCGCAAAATGCTACTATGGCCCACAGGTTAAAAACCACTGTTTAATCGCACACGATGTCTTAGAAAATGACTGAAAAACTGTCCGTAAAAAAGTAACTAACACAGTACAAGACTTTTTCGTTCACGTCCAAATTTATGAGGGGAGAGTTTGTAAGAAGCAAGACTATCATTTAGATGTGACAGGCCCCAGAAAATGTGCACAGAAAAATAAAAGCAATTTTTGACAGGCAATATGCTGAGTACTGCCATTTTCCAACAACGCCCTATGCTCATTTGCAACTTATTTCAGGTCGGAAATTTTATAATCACATTCATTTGCTGCATCAAGTTTTTGGGTTAGGTATCGAATGTTATTCACCAGAATTCATTCCGTTGTACTCGCTTTAACTTAAAAATTTTCGGCGAAATAGTCTCTTTATTCAAGATGACCCATAAATTTGAAGGTTTGGTGCAACATACCAATTCACTCCCATTATTAAATTGCTTTGGCCACGAGACGGTAGCGCGACCTTAAATATCAGTCTTCGATTCCAGCTACACCTGCCCATCAGGACCGCCACAAAAGGTGGTTTCACACTGTTTTTTTTTGTTTTGATAATGCTGAACGTCAAGCAGGGAAACTGTGAATACCAAGTTTTATAGTCTTTACTTTAACTCGACCGGGAATCGAACCCGAGTCTACCGTTTTAGCAGCAGAGGCTTTATCCACTCGACCACTGATCGAATCTTTACGACACTGACTTTACAATTCTCTACAAGGAGTTGGTAAACTCTTGCTCTTTTTTCTTTCTTTATTATATTTTTCTTTTTTGTTTCTTTATTGTATTTGCAGTATTGCGTGAAGGAGCAGTCATTCGATCGAGCAAGTACTGAAAATTCTTGATTTAATTATGACGTTGCTTATTATCACTTATGCTGTCAGATGAAGTTTGCGAACCATTGGTATAAAACTATCATCTTTATGTAAAAGCACGTACATTCGATTTTTTTCTGCTATTTCAATAGCTCTCCGACACACATCCAAACATCTCCTAGCATCGCCAGACACAGCGGCAACTTTCCTAGCGACCAATTGAATAGCGTCGGAATCGAACACTGGAAGACCTCGCAATCGACTGCTAACTATATCTTGCAGCTGAAATACACGGAAATGATAATACTTGACTCCTTTTCAAAATGATAATACTTGAAATGATAATACTTGACTCCTTTTCAATCCAAAAGAGGTTTATCGCGTAGCTTTGAGATTCGCTAATCTCTAAGCATCAAACCGTTACTTCTCTGAATTGAAAGATCTCAGCTTAGATGGTTTGGCCATGTAAGCAGAATGCCTCACGAAAGACTCCCCCAACAAGCTCTACTTGCCAAAGCAAATTGGAGAAGACCAGTTGGACAACCTAGAACTAGATGGACCTATTATATTGAAGATCTTGGATGGAATCGCTTGGGACTTCACCCAAACGAAATGATGGATGTGATGGAAGATCGTTAAGTGTGGCGGCTTAATCTCGAACTGCTGCCCCGCAACCCTCACAAAAAAACGGACACTGAAGTAAGAAGACAGAGGTTTATCAAAATGCCCGCAATCATGGAGCCTCAACAGCGTGTTAGATTTTCGATAGCAAAGTTTGACACCAAAAAGTTGCGAGTAGTTGTGATTTTAAATTTTTACTCTAATGATTCTACTGCGTATTTGCTGTAGCTCATGTCATCGAGCAGATTGTTGAGGCCAGACACTTCGACTGCCGGTCAGTCGGTTACAATTTCACGTTAAAGCAAACATGCAAAACTTATTGACTATCAGTGGTTTCCATTCCACCATTGCAGTTCATTCGACTTTGAGTATCAACCAATCAGCACTCAGCGCCTGGCTAACCACATACACCATTAGAATACAATAAAGTCTTCAAATAATAGTAATTACATCCACCGGCACAGCCAAGGGGGGGAATAGGGGGACCAGTCCCCCCCTTTTCAAAGAGCACAATTTCACAAAAATTATTTAGAAAAGATAAAAATGTCAAAAAACTAGTTTAAAAACGCTCAGCTCAAGTGTAATTCTACCCTGAGTTGCAAATAAGCAACGTCAAAACTTTTGCATTAAAAAATTTTTTTTTCTAAGGTCATTAGCTTCTCTATCTTTGAAAAATTTCAACCGTCTAGCTTGTATTGTTTCCGAAATATTCGGGTTGAAAAAACGTTTGCAACAAAAAGGCGAAGTGAATCATAGTTAACGTAACAATGAAAATGAGTTACAATCAAAAAATCAATTTTGGTGAACAACTGAACATGATTGAAAAAGTTATATACAATGATCCCTCGCTATATTGCGCTTCACCTATCGCAGCTTCGCGGAATTCTTAGTGCTTTTTTTACAGTGAATTCTGATTGGCTTAAAGGCGTTACTGTTGTCTAGAAGTTCATTACAATAAAAAAAATATTGTTTTACAACACCGTTCTTTAAACTATTATAGTTATTTGTGAGAAAACGTGAATATTTCTATTTCTTAAACACATTTTGGGCCTGAAAAGAGGTTTTATTTTTTGTTTCATTCTGCAGTACAGTATTGCATTGTAAAATAACAGTAAAAAATAAAGCTGACTACTTCGCGGATTTCACCTATCGCGGGTCATTTTTGGAGCGTATCCCCCGCGATAAACGAGGGCTCACTGTATTACGTCCTAGTAGGGTAACAATCGCGCATAAAAACTTGAGTTTACTGAAACAAGAATTCAGCCACGTTGCCTTTTTGCAATACAGGGTAGAAACAAAACCCGGAGAGCGGAAATGCTTGTACAGGTAGTGTTGATTTTATTGAAAATGTTCGATCATTGCGTAGCCCGTATTGTGCTGTCTTGGAACGATAATATCTCGTCAGCATATCGCATTGCTTTTGCGAGAGAACGCGAACAAGGCAGAAAGCAGCGCGATTTTGTACCAAAAAACGCAATCCATTTTGTTTCGAAACTCATCATTTTCCAAAACGGAACAAGTCGAATCAGATACCGGTGAGAATCTGGAGCGTCTGAGATCTGACGTGAAGCAAGTTTACGAATTAAATGTCACCAAAGGCAAGTCATACTTTGACCCTAATAAATTTCAAGCAAATCTCTTCTAAGAGAATGATACTTCATTACATCTTTAACGTCAAAATTGATTTTTTAGTATACTGTATTAGGTCCATCATTTGATTGCATGTATTTTGCATGTTTTTCTTTTTTAGGGTTTGCATTGAAAAAGCAATCGGATGTAATTTGTCTAAGCCGCCTTATTTAGACCTACTTTTAGACCAGTGGGTCCCAAACTAAGGTACGCGAGAGTTTTTCAGGTGGTTCGCGAGCAATTTCAGCCATAGTAAGATCTATGCTCCGAGCTTACTTATAAACTTGCGCAAACATTCAACTTTTAAAACTTCTATACTTCTTACTTGGAAAACTTTCATATTGAGTAACTTGCAATATTGCGTTTTAGTTACCTATACTTTGAGCTTTCGCACGTTTATGACACAACTCTGATTTTGTTCAACATAAAAGCCACATATTAGCTGTATTAAAATCTCAGTGAAATAAGTCAAATGAACCACGTTTCATACTTCCAGTTGCAAAGACTAGCTGGTGCAGAAAAAAACAACCACATTCATCGGATTAAAACTATTTGCCGTGTTTTTTCATTTTTGCCTTTTTCTTATACAATATATGCTGATGTATATTTTTTAGTACGAGACATCTAGTCAGATGTAGCTGAGGTGGTGCATGAACATTGAACACTCCGCAAAAGGTCGAAATGATACGCGTGTAAAAAAGGTTTGGAAATCACTGATTTAGACCAACAGCCTAGAGAGACCGTCTACCTGAAAAACATCGGAATCAATATAATACTGTTCAATAAGTTTTTGTAGTTTACCAAACTCGTAGCTACGATGTCAGTTTGATCCTTTAATTTTATTTTCAGCTGGGATTGAGGTAACGGTGGATCGGCTGCTTTGAATTAATTTTACAATTTCAAACTGTGCAACATCAAATGTTTATTACAGTAAGTAGTACGCCAATTTACTAATAGGAAATCTTTTTCGATAAATTTCTATGTCCGCATATTACACTGTATAGCTTGTATTGAATTAAAGCAGTCTTCTCGTTATCCATCAGAGCAGCGAGTCCGGCGACGTTGTCCATATTATGTCGAAGTCTAAACTGAGCGCGCCGATTGGTTGCTAGCAAAAGTCGCGCAGACGCCGTCCGTCTAATCCCGATCTGTCCGTAAAATCTGAACGCGAAAGCTCGTCTTTAGTTCATTTAAAACCGAAATTTGGTACACCCGGCGAATCGCCTTACCAGCGTACAAGCAGCCAGTTGTTTCAAACAAACTAACGACTCGCGCGTACGTTCACGATTTTACACACAGTGTAGGTCGGGCCTAAAAATTCGTTATGGAAGCATTCTACGTAGTTTTCGGCCCGAAGCAAGTTCCGTTCGCTGGCTCGCTGTACAAATAATCCCACTAGTAGGCCTATTTCGTTATGATCAATTTTCCGCGAATACCGTTCAGATTCGCATCATTTAATAGAGACAATTAACCACACATAAGGAATGGTCGATTGCTACATTCTTGGTTCATGCTTAGATCCCCATTTCCTACCAACCGTAATAATAACAGTACAGTAATCAATCAACGAAACTTTGCATTGATGAACCACAATACAGAGCATTTTTTTTCTGTTTGAAGATAGCAAACCGTACGTGGTGTCAATTAACATAAATAATAATAGGGAGCACTTATTTTTTCAAAAACCAATGATTTCAGGGTGCAGGCCGGCGTTGTTCGTATGTTTTTGCGAATTGTACGTTTCATATGTTCTTAAGTTGTTACAATATACTGCATCTAAAAATTGAAACATTATAGTGCCAGCTTTCCTAAATAGTAACGGTAATCTGCGATTTTCTCGTATGGAATACGTTACTAAAATGCGTTTTTTGCATCGTCCACGGCTAAATCGTAAAACCACTTTAATTCTAGTCTCTTTCATTTATTTTTCATGCTTCTGGTGCATGAACGACGGCAAGACTCCCCCTTGTTATCGCTAAAACTTTCAAAAAATTTGCTACAATTTGTCTAAATTAAAACTTTTCGATTTGTATATGCTTTAGTCAAAACAAAAAAGTTTACTCCCCCCTTTTTTTATTTCCGGCTGCGCCGATGAATCTTCGAATCAACCTTCCACCTGTCTACCACACACGGTGGAAACTTTCGCAGTCCCTTTTAATGCTGAACGTCACGCAGAAAAGCAGTGAATACCAATTAGACAATTTTTATAGTCTATGGTTTGACCCGACCGGGAATCGAACCCAAGTCTAGCGTTTCAGTAGCAGATAGTCTATTTCCTCGACCAGTGATCGTTTAAATCCGATGAAAGTGCTTCACACCACAAAAATACAAAGATGGACTTAAATACATAACGTTACAACCAAAGTAATGGCACATCAGCCATGATAAGAGATGTCAGCTACAGGGAGCTAGGCGTACCAACACAAACAATCAAGTGTTCACAGCAGACCATACATAGCTAACAAGATCAGCTCAACAATACCTAATATTCGCTATACGCTATTACATTAATATTCAGTTCTCACTTGTTTATAACTATATGGCAGAAACGAAAGCCTGGTTAAACCCAATCGGCTCGCAACTTTGTTCATCATAACACGTTCTGGCAAGTCCATGGTGTTTGCTATGGCAACCACAATCAATCGAGCGTGACGATGTGATGGCCAATCAAATATATGATACAATACATCCTAAATTCATAACACGTGATTATCGATGGGGAAACACAAAGAATCGAATCTAGACTGAAGAGGCACCAGATGACGATGTTGGTCGAGCGGCAACGCGTTCGTCTCTGGAGCGGGAGGTCTGAGGTTCAAATCTCGGGCCGGTCAAATCGGACACAGTGTTGCCAACGACTCGCCATCGCTGCAACATATCTTTGAAAGGAGCTGTGTTGCTCGGGCGCAATGACGCGGAGATGGGCCCCGCCAACTCGTTACACGCTTCGACGTATTACAGCGAGTATAAAGAAAGCGAGATGCATAAGAGGTGAACAATCAGCACTTCCGCTAATCAGTCAAAAATATTTTAAAATCAATTGCATTAAAACCTAAGGATAAAAATGCTAAAATAGTTTGAGACCGAAGTCGGTTTTAGCATTAGTTTGCAATAGAGTTGATTTTAATATGTTTTTTGACTGATTTCGTGAGAGCGCGGCTGGCTGACCCACCTTGTGAAATTCATAAATTATAACATTACCACAAATAATGTAAAAAAATCGATATACGTAGACGCACAAGTAGCACATGTTAGCTCTTACTTTAGTATTAATATAGATGATTGTCCTGTAGCTAAATTTACAATTATTTTTTGTTCAATCATTTTAATTTCAAATCAAAACAACTACTGTACAGTATAAGCCGCTGTATTATGTTGGATCGTGCAATGAATTATTATCGGCCCCTTCATTGCACTGTTGCACTTGGACAAGAAAGCAGACACACCTCCTTGCAAAGATATGTTATAGCTGTGGCATGCTGTGCCAAAAAAAACTATCCAAAGAATTAAACCCCACGCTTACCGCTCCAAAGGCGAACGCTTTAACGATTCGTTTTCAAATAAATTAATTGAACAAATTTTGTTTAACTCAAAATCAAATGGTGAATAACGATTTCACAAGGTCATCTCGACCCGAAGGTTCTTACCAGGAATGTTGCAACAGTAGCGGACGAATCAGACAACACAAAAATTTGACTCCAGACCTTCTATTCCACTACAGATCTGCACTGCATACACTTTCAAGACAAACAAAAAACTAAATAAATCTGATTTTCTAGCCATGTAAAAAAACACCAAATTGAAAGAAACATACATACTTGTTTTCTGGTGCATAACAAATCTAATTCATCCACGACCATCAGTGTAGCTTTCCTTCCCCTCATGTTGAAATGTTTCGTTAACAAATCAGCAGCATGATCAGGAGTCGCTTTCATATCTTTCAATTGCTGCCAACATCAAGTTTTATTGAATATCGCCAAACGAGATGTTTAATAAAGTTAACTTCCCTATGCCAGAAGTTGTCTTCTTCTAAGATATGTGCCCCGTTGCTCAACCCAAATCTTGAGAACGTTTGCAATATGCGGTAACAATGAAAAGGTCAAACTATCCCCGAGAGTGCCAAGTCTGTAAAAAGCGCTACAGCATACTATTTGAAGAGACACAGCTCGAGATCGTTTTTTTTGAAGAAACAAGAACTACTTGAGGTAATAAAGAGGTGCCCCATATCTTGTTCCTTTATTCCCCTTATCCACGAAAATAGATTTATTCCGTTTGACTCCGTATCCCAGTGTTTTGAAATTTGCAAAATTTGCAAAATTTCCAAATCATTCTTTCCTGATGTCACGAAATTTCGAAACGCAGTTCAAACGGACTTAATCTATCTCCGCAGATAAGCGGAATAGTGGAGCACGGTTTGGAACACCTCTTTATTACCTCAAGCAGTTGTCACTTCTTCAACAAAACCGATCTCGAGCTGTGTCTCTTTTTAGTCATAAATCACAAAGCTGAACAGCGTTATTTCGGGAAGTGATCTGAAACCTTCAAAAATAAACAACTCGTACTGGCACTTTCCAACCGTTGGGTAGTACACGAATTTCATTTTAGTAGGGTCTTACTATCTGGGCTGTTCTAGATACAATAAATGATCCTACTCACTGCAGTTATTGAGCACTATTCAAGAACACTGAGAGCACAAAGCAATTTGAGTCTTACCCAAAGATAAATTTAACCAGGTTAAAAAAATTACAGCTAAAAAAAAAATTCAAGCTTACTTTTAAAATATTGACATAAGCTTGATGGGGCTCAGTTAGTCTCATTCCATTAATATCGACGTAATTGAAATCCTGCAACGTCCCAGCAGCTACGGACTCGCGCAAACAGGAGAGAACCTCCAGCACAGTCGCTGTTTTGCCAGTGCCAGGGACACCGCTGACGTACATGCATCTGTAACACGTATTTCGCTTAAAATGCAATTTTAGGAATTAAAATTGATTTAAAAACGAAGACACAAAAAGAAATTTTACAGCAACTTTTACAGCAACCGAACCCCCACCAGAGCAACCTCCTGGACAGTTACAACACAATTACACCATCTAAGCACGACTAAAAGTTTCAATCCCTACACATATTTTTTCCGTCATAATGTAAATTTTTGGAAAATGACCAAAAAAGTTCAGCCATTATCTCAAAAAAATAAAAGGTTGGCATATTTCAGCACACAAGACTCAAAACCTTTCTCCTTAAAACGTGGATCTGGCCACAAAGTTTGTGAAATAAACGAAAAAATGTTTTAGAACAATTATTGACCAAAACTTCGAGAGCAAAAAAATTGACCCAGTCTCACCCGCCGGTTCCTGATTTAATTTTTCCTTCTATGAACGAGTATATGGCTTGAAACTCTTCTTCACGGCAAGGGAGGGAATCCGGAACTGCCGACACATGGAGGCGTTCGCGAGCGCGATCGAAATCACTGGCAGCAAGTTTGATGGGCGTTTTCCGTTCAGGGATATAAGCGCGCCGCACCTGTGGAAAAAGCTCTGTTGAATGAACATTAAGACGGGTCGACGACTTTTCGGCGCCAATATTCTGTGCCTTTTACTAACACTAACCTAAAGCCCTAACCCTAAATAAGTGAACTGTCAAAGAGCACCGAATTGGCGCCGAAATGGTCGCACCGAAAAGACGCGATCCCCATTAAGACATCGAAAAAATTCAAGTGAAACGCCCCAGAAGCCACAAAATAAACCAAGTCTTGACGCAATGCATTGATCAATGTAAAGCAGACACTTTGGTTTTACACTTAAATGAACCGATAGAAAGTTTTCTTTTTTTTATCCTAGCTCGTACCAGAAAAAAATTATTACAATGTACCATAACCAACTTCTGCACTTACTTTCAGAGACTTGGCCAAATGTGTGGCTTTCTTTGGACTTTTTCGCAGACGAACTGGGGATCGAGTAAAAATATTGCGACCGGGAGTTCGTTTTTCTGCAAAAAACATTATATCATAAACACTATCTTCCAGGAAACGCGTTCGTCTCTGGAACGGGAGGTCCGAGAATCAAATTTCTGACCGGTCAAATCGGACACTGCATAACCACTAAATACTATATTTAGAGACTATGGACACAGTGCTGCCAACGGCTCGCAACCGCATTTCTTCGCAAGGATTTCTTTGAAGAACATTTCTTCGAAAGAAAACTTGCCAGGGCGCAATGACGCAGAGATGGGGCCCGCAAAACTCGTGATACGCTTCGGCATAATATACCGAGTATAATGACAGGTTTGATACGAAATTTCAGTCGCCTGGATCAAAAAATATTGCCGAGGTTTGGAAACCGCATAGCAATATTACAAAAATACAAAGCTTACTAGGAGTTCGTGTCGTCGATCGTTTCGATGAAGCAAAATCCGATTCATCGCTGCTCGATTCACCGTCAGATATAAAGTTTTGGTCGGCATCTGAATCACTGATATTGCTTTCGTCATCACTACTGACGTCATATTTTTTCCTACTTGGCAAACCTGAAAAACAACAACATAGAATCTGGGAACCTTTTGTTTTTCAAGTTTTTTTCCTTTTAAAGTTCTTCACATAACCCAGTCTTTCTGGACAAATGAAGACGTCAAGTCAAACACAGTAAAAACTTGTTAACCCTATTTTACACGAGCTATATGACCAACCTAAAAACTTCTAATTTGAATGTCATGGAAACACCAAAGTTGACAAGTGCGTCGGTGTTAACCAAACTTTTTTCTGAAGTGATGAGTTGATAACGTCATAGTGGTTTAAACTTTGCACATAGGTTTATTTTCAAAAAATGAATCATAAACTGCCCAAGCGAAAGTGGTCATGTCACAAAAACGTCATTCAAGATAAATATGGGTCAAAAATGCTTACATTTCGCAGAGTGACTTCAGCTCTCGTTGAGGAACGTTTCCTCACCTTAGCAACTTCAAATTTTCAAGAGTTATTTGTAAATAAATTTGACTCAAAGTCAAGTTAGTTCAAAGTGAAAAGCTTTTTTTTGAAGGCATTTATCAAGAAAAAACAAAAAAACGAAAGGGTGCTATTTTTGCTCTCCCTCCACGTGTAAAACAGGGCTAATTTATTTTACGCGGAGTTTCTTCTACTGTTATCCATGGTTCTAAACCCCATTGTTGGAATTTAAAAAGCCACGACCGAAAATTGTTATTACTTTTATTCACCAAGTTGCCTTGGCCAGGAGACAGCGAAGGGACCTTTCGGTCTTCCGAGTCAAGCTGCCACCTGTCTACCACACACGATGGAGGCTTCACACTGTCCATTTAATTGCTGAACGTCAAGCAGGGAAGCTGTGAATACCAATTTTTATAGTCTTTGGTTTGACTCGACTTCGAATCGAACCCAAGTCTACCGTTTCAGTAGCAGACGCTCTATCCACTCGACCACTGATCGGTATAAGATTGTGCGATCATCAGAAGCTAAGCCTTGTCTCGAAACAAAACCTACAGCAATTTAATCTGCTTGAATAGTATGTGCTTAGCAAGAATCATCAACCCAACAAAACATTTTGATGAACACGTGATAAACAAATGTACTGCTACCAACTTTTCTTTTTCGCGGACGGTCGGGTTGAGCGTCGTAGATTTAACTTGGCTTTTTTAGAAGGAGAATTTTCACAACACAATGAATTGATATCGAGAGAATCGCATTCCTCGGATAAGGGTTCGGCATCAACACTTAGCTTTGTCAAAGGTGTAATGGGAATAGATGCAGCTAAAAAAAAACAACACTAAGAGCTCGTCACTCCAAATTGCAAATTAGTGAGGAGGACAACTAACAAATCAACGCCAAAACCTACACAAATAAAAAACTACATCACTTGGTCGATTGAATCTTAAACGTGGCAAGGCCGACGCAGACATGTACTCTTGGAAAAAGGGAAAAGGTAGTACGCTTAAGGGTGTTAAGCTTGAAAAATAATATCTTACCATTCCAATTAGTTTTCTGAAATACTATTAACAGATTAAATATACAGTTAAAAATGCAAAACAAGGAAAGGGTCATTAAACAGTTTCACGAAAAAACTGAAAATTCAAATAAAAATACTCTCATAGACATGCGTTTCGTGGTATCACATTCTTCAGTGCGTCTAGAATTCTGAGCTCAGCCTTCAAAGGCAGAGTCGTTAGCCAGCCCGTAAGTCGAGCATTTCGATTTGGGAAGTTGAAAGAACTCTGACAGTAAGTTATGCTACAATCAAACGAGTATCAGAATAATAATTAGTGTGAAAATGTAAAATAATCGCTCTAAGGTCCCACCTTAAGCGGATTTTACCGATCACGCATATTTAAGCGCAAAAATATGCGTGACATCTTTTTCAATTGAAATGCAAAAAAAAAAAGAAAAGTACATCCAATCAACTGATACATGCAGCCGCATATCTAACGCGCGTAAATCACGTTATTGGAAAACGGCTTTTATTTGCTACTCAGATTACATTTGCTTAGAAATTAAAACCAGAAAAAACATCTTTAAAGTAAAAAAATGCCTCCAACAGACTGCTTCGCCGTTAAGCTCTTCAGGGGGATGACAGTAAATGTAACGATCAAATTCAAATCAAATTAAATCTGGACAATAGAAGAACCAGAGGAAAGCCAACCAGCGGGTAAAATTCCTACTCTTTCCCAACCCCCTCTCCCCCGACTTGCGGCAAAGCCGGGCGAACTGCAGCGTCGTCAACCACCGCCTCCGCCAGCGATAATGGAATGCGTCGATTGCCGCCGCGCACCTTCAAGCGATGGCCAGCGCACCAGGGTGTTCGAATAAAGTGAACAAAACAAAAACATAACATATTAGTAGAAATTCTGTGTGACACACTAGCTGGAATCCCAACTATTACGTTTCTAGTTAAATCTAACACTATTACAGTACACAATCTCTACTAATGTACCATGTTTTTGTTTTGCTCACTCTATCCCAGCACCCTGTTCCGCCCGCCATTGCTTTGTGCACGGCGGCAATTGGCGCATTCGCTATCCCTGGAGGGGGCGATAGAGGTGAGGTTGCTGCAGTTCGCTCAGTCTTGCCGCGACTTTGGGACCGCGAAAGGGTAGAAATCTCACTCGCTGGCTAGCTTTGCACCGACTCTTCTATTGCCAGATTTTATTTTATTTAATTTTAATGTTCAGATTTACTGTCACCCCTGAAGAGCCTAACGGAGAAGCACCCTGTTGGTATTGGGGGCATTAATTTATAGGTGTTTTACAGATTTAATTTTTAACTTGCTCTGACCAAAAGTGACCGAGCTATCAGTCTAGTTCGCGGCAAAACACAGACTATATTTGCCGCAGTTTGCCCACCTGATTTTCCCCTATTTGAGCGGCGTGACGTATCGTTTTCTTTTTCTGCCTCAAATTTCATTCGCCGCACTGACACAGACAAATTCTTCAGTCTTTTCGCAGTCATAGTCAAAGGAGAGCAACTGTTCATGTCTTTATCATATAAAGGATGGACAGACTTTTTGCCACTCTGAAATGACAACCACAACGGTAATTTTGATCTGTACTGACGAAAAAATGATAGCTTTATTCGCCATATAATGGAAACAATATTGATGAAAACACAATTTCGAAAACTGAATTAAAGAAGGTTAGAAATAAATGAACAAATGGACAATGCAAAATTTGGCATTTAAATATGGTATTTTTCACTAGAATTATTTCGCTTTTTCTCCAACAATTGCTACTGGCGGGATGCGAATCCAATTCAGACCCAAGAAGTACGTGATGACCAATGACTTATCAACAGTATTGTATTTGCACACGAAATCAGTCACTAATATTAAAAATGAACTGGTATACACTAAAATTTTGATAAACAAAAAAATTGATAAATACAATTTGGTTTTCGATTCCAATGAGAAATATTACTAGTTTGGTGAGGAAAAACTTCAAATTACCACCAATTACCAGACGTGCGTTGAAATTGGAAACTACACTAAAATAAAGAGAATGAACAAAGATTGCGAAGGTTGAGGCATGTGGGGAGAATGGATGAAGAAAGAGGTCCAGTAAAGGCACTGCACTTAGAAGCTGATGGCATGGAACAAAAAACGAAAAAGAAATGGAAAGAATTGCTTGAGTGGGACATGATGGCCAGAGGTTTGCAAAGGTTTTATACCCAAAATCGCGAAACATGGCGACTAGGCAGCAAAAACCGTCGGACCCCTGCGAGCGGGGAAATCTGCGTGGTTCCAGCAATAAAGGTCTACACTCCTGGAGCAAAATGATAATGACTCTATTAATGAAGAGAAATTAAACCCGAAAGACAATGAATTCCTAATTGATTGAATCAAAATTTCTTTACCACATAGGTCCACAGCTCATCAAGCACTTACTTTGACTTTAGGTTTGACTGGAAATTTACCAGTCTTTGGTGCGGTCGGGATTTTGTCAACATCTTCCGCTGAATCTAAAAACGTTCACGATAATTGAAAAAGGCAATCAGATCTAGATTTCCAAAACAAAAATAAATTCTTTAAAAAAATATTCTACTTTTAATTTCAATGCAGGACGAAGCAACAACGTTAGTTTTCAAAATTCATAAATTCTTTAAACTGCTCACCAAAAGGAAAAATTAAACCAGAATTATACTCGCTAATCACGCCAAAGCGTGTGGCGAGTTGGCAGAGTACGTACGAGTGTCATTGCGCCCAACAGCTTCGAACCAAAAAATATCGCAGCGGTGGCAACACTGATCGTTCTCAGTTCTAGTTCTTGACTCCGGGGCCTGATTATTCTTGAGTCTTGTTAAAAAGTGTTGAGTCATGAAAAAACCGCACTAATCGGAGAACCGAGTCGCCTCCATAACGACATCGCTAGCTTATGAGGTCTTGATTTCTATTGCTCTTTTGTACATGACACCGGAACCACGAACTGGCCCAGAGAAGGAAACACGTGAAACACTAACTGTGTCCCATAACTGGCCAGAGACCGTTCGTCAGAGCACTTTTTTGGGTTCAGTTTGCAAGCCCATCGTCAGGCTGGGCCACCATAACGGGATGGCCCCAATGGGAAATAAGCGTAAGTGTCTCTTCCAAGGACACAACGACACATTAATATAAGTTTCGGGAATCGAACCAAGGGTCAGCAACCTTTTAACTGGCAACAGATTAAAACCTTAGACCAACGGTGGGTAAGCTGCTGCTCGCCGACGTAAATATTGCGGCTCTTGTATTGAAGAGTAATATTACAAAAAAATTAAGATTATACTTTATAAATACGTTATCTCGTGTTTAAAATTATTTTCATTTATCGATGTATTTTAAAGTGATAAAACAAGCATTATGTTTTCAAAACAAATATTATGTTTTCATAGTGCTGTCAACAAAGGTTATATCAACTGTGATGACGACTTGCAGTATAAGGTTTTCAAAGAATTAAGGTAGAATAATTTTTCCGGAGTGGTAAAACACTTCAAAGAGCGTGCAGTCAAGTGTGAATGTTGCCTTATAGGGCATATAGGCCAGGGCTGTCCAACCCGTGGCCAGCGGGGTTGTTTCATGTGGCCCGCAATAGCACAAGCGGCTCGTCCACAGGGGCTACAGCACCTCCACACATTTTGCACTCAATATGGATATTGTTTTCAAAAGAGCTAACTCTTAATTTTAGCATTTTTTTTTTAATTTCAAGTTTTAACTCTTTGAACTGCCGCTTTGTTTGAAAGTCTAGTCGAGAAAATATTATTGTCACGTCACTATAGTAAAACAACGTTTAATCGGCCAAGTTTGTTCGAAGGAGGTAGCTGCAGAATGAGGTGACAAATGGTAAAAAGTCCAGTAGATACGCAACCTTAGCCGGCAAACTGATTTTTGTGTAAACTGACTATGCCCACTCCTGCCTTAGACCAAACGAAAGCCTTACCGCTCGACCAATTTGAATTAACCAAAAGCTACGTATCTGCGTTGAAAGCGGCGGAAACGGTTAATGGCACAAAGCAGTTTATATTGCACATAGCGCAAACCGCCTAGACCAAATTTTTAAAACTTTAAAATAATGCACAAAAAATATTCAAAATTTACCAATTTTCGTGCTTTCAAAAAATGAAAACAGTGCGGCAGAAAAAAAACTGCTGGGTCTACTACTACGATAAAAGAAAACCGAATGACAGACTCTCGGAAAGCTAAAATCTGATGGCTAAAAACCTGTACAGGGTATACTTCTGGGCAGAAATCGATATTATTACTCGATATTATTTTTATCGTTATTTTGCAGGCTGAGGATGGCTTTACGAGATCGATTTCTGCCCAGAGTGTACAGTTTTTAATCATCACTCATCAGATTTTAGCTGCCCGAGTGTCTGTCATTCAGTTTTCATTTACTTTATACCTTTGAGGCACGGCCGCATGAGACTTTTTCTGCGCTTTGGCAAGCCGCACATTTCTCATAAAATGTTTGGATAATATTTATCGCGAATCAGGCCTACTATCAAGAATTCGCAAAGGGGGAAGGGGCTTGAACCAAAAGTTTAAATAGTTTAGATATTTAAGCGGCACGCTGAGCAAACTGGTGAAACTCAAGCAGATCACGAAAGGGGGTATGGGGGCGAAACCCCCAGGCAGGGCAGTTTTTAGATTTTTTTGGCAAAAAATAGCCATTTTAGCGCCATTTGAATTACATTTTGCTCGTTTTTAGAGCCATTTGAAAGAGCTAAAATTCGGAAGTCATTTGAAACAATTAAGTTGTCCAGTCCCTTCAGTCTCCCCCCTTACTTACAGGTCAGGTCCAAAACACATTTACCGGTAAACGCTTCTTTTTTTGGATTAAATGTTTCAAGTGACTTAGCTAAATAGAGCGGCTGAAGCCCTTTAGACTCCTGGTTCCGCCGCTGTCCCCAAAACTGCTCATTCAAGTTTGGCTATTTAAGTCCTATCAACCATACACCAAAACAATCCTGTTTATTACACAGCACCATCATATTCAGGATTTTGCTAAGGGAGATGCTAGCTTGAACCAAAAGCTAACATTTCTCTTCGCCGAAATGTGGACAATATATCCAGCACCAGCCGTCTTGAATGAACTACTGAGCGTTGCAAAATGTATCATTGAAGACATCTGGGGGTAAAGCCCCTTGTCGCAGAGCGAGTTTTGCAATTTCATAAAAAATAGTTATTTCAACCACGGGCGCAGCCAGAAATAGAAAAGGGGGGAAAAATCTTTTTGTTATGATAAAAGCATATGCAAATTGAAAAGTTCTAATATAGGCAAATTGTAACAAATCACAAGGTTCAGCAATAACAAGCAGGAGTCCAACCGTCGTTCACGTTGCAGACGCATAAAAAAATTAATGAAAGAGAATAAATGAGAATTATGGTGGCTTCACCTCCTTTTACGATTTTATTTTATTTGACGATGCAACAGCAGACGCAAAAAAGTGCATTTTCTTCACGTAGGCCATACAAGAAAATCGCAGATTACCGTTATTATTCAGGAAAGCTGGCACAATAACATTTCAATTTTTAAATGCAGTATTTTGTAACAAATTAAGAACAAATGAGACGTACCAATTCGCAAAAACATACGAACAACCCCCACCTGCACCCGAAAATGATTGGCTTTTGAAAAAATAAGTGCTCCCTACCATTAAATTGACACCACGTACTGCTTGCTATCTTCAAACAGAAAAAAAATGCGCTGCATTGTGGTTTGCCAATACAAAGTTTCGTTAGTTGATTACTGTACTGTTACTATTATCGTTGGTAGGAAACAGAGATCTAAGCATTATGCAAGAATAATACGATAGCGATCGACCATTCCTTACGTGCGGTAAATTGTCTCAATCAAATAATGCGAATCTGAACGCGGCGTTCGCGGAAAAATGGTCATAACAAAATACAATGGGTTTATTTTCATTTAAAATAAATCAACTGAGGATTTACAACTCAACGAACTGAATAAGAACGGAGAGATGAGGGTGACTGGGAAGTGAGCTCACACTCTTCGAGTCTCCAGCCACCCGTGTATGTGTCGAAGCAGGCGGCCTGCAGCCGTAATCGAACTCGAATCGCAGTATTGCTTACGCAATAATCAGCGCTCAGTTCCGCTCGGCCATGCTGCCGACAAATTTATACAGCACGCCCACGAACAAAATTTGGTTTGCTCCGAAAACTTCGTACAATGTTTCCAGAGTGAATTTTTAGGCCCGACCTACACTGTGCGTAAAATCGTGAACGTACGGGCGAGTCGGTAGTTTGTTCAAAACAACTGGCTGCTTGTACGCTGGAAGGCGATACGTCGGGTGTACCAAATTTCGGTTTAAAATAAACTAAAGACGAGCTTTCGCGTTCACGATTTTACGGACAGATCGGGATTAGGCGGACGGCGTCTACGCGACATTTGCTCGCAACCAACCAGCGCGCTCAATTTAGACTTCGACATAATTTGGAAAACGTCGTCGGATTCGCTGCTCTGATAAACAACGAGAACACTGTTATAAATCAACAAAGTAATATGCGGAAACAGAAATTGATTGAAAGATTTTCGAAAAATAAACTAGCGTACTACTTACTGTAATTAACATTTGACATTGCGCAGTTTGAAGTCGTAAGATTAATTCAAACCAGTTGATAGCCTTGATTCCCCCAAACCCAGCTGAACATAAAATTAAAAAATCAAGCCAGCATCATAGTTACGAATTTGGTAAACTACAAAAACTTTTTGAGCAATATTATATTGATTCCGATGCTTTTCAGGTAAACGGGCTCTCTAGGCTGTTGGTCTAACTGTAGGCCTACATATGGCGGTTTAGACCAATTACGTATGATATCTTATTCCACGTACACGAAAAAAAAAAAAGAAAAACAAGCAAAATGCATGCAATCAAATGACATGCGTATATTTATATGCATAAATACGCGTGATCGATAAAACGAACCTAATACAGTATAATAAAAAATAATTTCGACGTTAAAGACATGTGGAGAGCTGTCTTAAAAGAGATTTGGTTTCTTTCAGCAATTAGTGTTTTTTGCCCAAATGTTTTCAGTTAAAATATTCTCGAAACTTATTAGGGTAGAAATACGGTTTGACTAAGGACATTTAATGCGTGATAAACGTCAGATCTTGGCCGCCCCAAAATCTCACCAGTATCTGATTCTACTTGTTCCAAACGATATGCTTTGAAACAAAATGGATTGCGTTTTTTATGCAAAATCGCGCTGCTTTCTCCTGCAAAAGCAATGCCGCATGCTAATTGCTGACGAGACATTATCAGTCCATGATAGCGCTATACGGGCTACGCATTGATCGAACATTTTCAATAAATATCATCACTGACTATACAAGCATTACAACTGTCCGGGTTTTGTTTCTACCCTGAGTTGCAAAAAGACAACAAGGCTAAATTCTTGTTTCAATAAAATCACGTTTTTGCGCGCGATTGTTGTATTAATGTGACGTATATTCCAGCATAATAATTTGCCTATAGCAACCGGTTTTGCGCAGTAATCCAATTACTGCAAATCTGTGAAATTTGCACTTCTGTGACAACTTTTTGAGCGTCTTCCGCTTTTAATTTACGTACGGTTTAAAATCACGTGACTATACTTCACCACAGCCAGCAACATTTTTTGGTTGGTAATTATTTGTTTTCTCGGCGTATCTGCTAGCATCAGGCCATTTTTAATTTCTACAAGTTTTGCGTTCGTTGAGTTAGAGGTCGGCGAGGCAAGTCAACAGACCGCAACAAACTGACCGTGAACCAACGGTTTTGTCACAGTGATTTCGTCGTAGTGATTTCGTCAAAAAGTGAGGGTTTGGGCAAGATGGCTCTGGGGAGAGTAAAATATTTTTATGATCGCCCTACTCAGCCAATCGGGGTAGTTCGCAGTCAGTTTGTCTCAGTCAGCTGTCGTGGACCCCAGATCAGGTTTAACAAAAGTTAATTTACTGTTTTGCTACCGTTATTGCTGCTGCTGCTGTTACTTTTCCTTCCTGGTTGGTTTATTTTATCTGAGACCCGATCGTTTTTAGTTACATTATCAAGAAAAACAATGTACTATTTGGGTTGGAACTTGAATGTTCAAAGACAGCAAGACAGTAAAAATCCTTAGGCTCCCTCGGGATTAGACCCCCGGTATTAGCTTCAGACGCAAGAGTTGAATCCGCAACAACGTAATAGATAACTTAAAAAAAAATTTTTTTACCAAAATTGATTTTTTGATTGCAATTCATTTCCATTGTTAAGCGGCTTTTACCGAACGTCCGTATTTACGCATATGCGCAAAAAAAAATACAGATATGCGTATAAAAAATACGCATATGCGTTTAAAATTCTTACTCTCGTTGGTTTGTTTTATATTGCCTTTTACCGAACATGCGTATTTCAGCATGCGTATATACGCATGCGTTTTTTTTACGCTTGGCAAAGAATAAAATACGGACACGGCGTGCGTATTTTTCAGGCATTTGTAAAGAAATTTTTTTGCGGTGTGACGTCACAAGGTCGCTTAGTGTAGTGGTTATGGTACTTGCCTTTGAAACTTTTAATGTGGGTTCGGTTCTCACCAAAATCAAAACTTTTTTTTTTTACACAAACGTAATAGAAATTTTTTGCAGTCATTTTTGGGATCTTTTGTTTGGAATTTTTGACAAAGTTTTTACCACTAAGCCTAAAGTACTTGATTAATCTAAGTTTTTCTTTAAATGTTTAGTTCCATATCAAATCCTATCTTTCGTTCTCGCTGTAATATGCCGAAGTGTGCAACGAGTTGGCGGGCCCATCTGCTTGGCAATGAAAGGTTATTACTCAGTAGCCTACAACTAGCCTACCGTATTTTTGCGAGCAAATCAAACTGAATCCTACGGAAGTAACTCAGTCGATGTTTTGTTTTGATTTTTGAGATAAAGTAGTTGCTCTCACGGTAAATCGCAATCTAGGCATTTCCAAATTTTAGTTGTTCAGCGAACCACAAACATATCAACCACAATTCATAACAAAATGCTATCATTGCGTTTGTAAACGTTTGTTGTTGCAACCATTTAAAATATGCGATTATGTAATTCGATTGCACGAGTGGTTAAGTGACTGCGTACTTAATTTGCTTTTGTTCTGGTTTGGGTCTTTAGGTTCGAATGCCACCAAGGACAACAACATTTTTACAATTAGTTACAAAGTTTTAGAAAATAAATGGTTTTTTAAAAAGATGTATGAAATTAGGATGAAGCAAGTTTAGGGAGAATTAATCAAGAAAAGTACAATCAGATATTCTATTGCTCGTTTCAGGTTTTGTCATAGCAAGTTTAATTCCAAGGCCAAGAAATGCTTAGCCCAAGGCCTAACTTCGGGCCTAGCACAACCCACAAAAATCAGAAGCTTAAAACCAAAGTTGAATATATACCCAGCACTTAACCTGTAAAACTTTGCATGGGGAGACGCTTTTGCAGCCTTGACCAAACGTATTCGGAATGCGAAAGTACTCTAGTGGAAATTATGTAATTTAAGTGCTGAACATACCTAGGCATTACTGTAAAGGACTATAGGCTGCGAATTCGATTAAAGATTTATGCTAAGCTTTTATAACATGTAACGTTACACTACAGCTTTGAAGCTCCCGATAGGCTAGTGGCGTGCTCAGGAGTCAGGCGTGCAACGAGGTTGCTAAAAAAGCTTAAATCCAAAGCAAAATTTTCTTGTATGAAAACTGTCCCAATTGAGCGAGGCTGTGGAGCAAATTAACGCAACTGAAGTGTTTACTTACGGAGGCTTGAGGGCGGAGCACCGAGCCGCTGGAGACCATGGCTTGAGTCATAACAGCCAAGGCTTCACAGAGAAATATTGTCAAGGAGTGCCTTTAGGGGGATCGAAAATTGTGTTCCACGGAAATGAGCGGTATGATGAATGATCACGCCGTAAGTATCACTACCACTAATTGAGTGCGTAAACTTATACCGGTAAGATCTTCCGCCACCCCCTAGACGCGGGTCGATGCGCTTTCTGAACCCCCTTTCGTAGGCCTTGATTACAGTTGCACCGGTATGCTACTGTATGTGTACAACTGTAACAATACTTACTGTTTTGAAAATATGATATGGCAAGTTTTCAAGTAGGCCTACAGTGCTATCAATTAATTGCCCTACATTTTTCTGAAGTCACCAAGTACCCTATTTTTTTTAATGCAAAAAAAGTATTTTCTAAGCTTATAATTTATTTTTATTTTTTACTGTAATATACACGGTAAATAATAGAACCCCAGCAAGATGCAGCTCTCGAGTGAGCAAACAACAAAAAAGTTGGTCGAATTGGTCCGGTCACATGTTTTCATTTACGATGTCAAAAGCGATAAACACATGGACGCACAATGGTTACAGGACGTTTGGGAAAGCATCAGCGTGGAAACGGAAGTTGATGGCATGGATGGTAAGTGCGGGTGTAACCACGCAAGAGTGCGAGTAAAGGAGTTTAAACCTAACCAGGGCCAGTGAAAAACATTCATTCCGGGCCTGGGGATAGATCAAAAAAGAAGTATCATTCTATCAAGCTGCCATTTTATTTTTCGGTCTTACGATGAAAACAAAATAAAATTTATAAATTTATCATGGAAAATTTCGAAAATAATAATATATTCTTAATCGTACCACAAATTCGTCTGCCACAATTTTTTTGTTTAATAAATTGTAATAGCTACAGAATGCCATTTACGCCCTCGTGTGACTGTCGACTAAAATTGATGATGTGACTTTCCGATTGAGATGTTATCAGCGACATTTTAACAATCAAATAAAAGGTAAAACCAAACTCACAAGCCATTTATTTCATACTTTTGAGATACACTAGCTGAAATACGAATATGCGTATTTCCGCACATCAATAAATTACCCTGCGTAAATACGCATATCTGTATTTACGGATATGCGTTTTTTATACGCTTATGCGTAAATACGGACGTTCGGTAAAAGCGGCTTTATGCTAACTATGATTGCGTAGCCTTTTTGCTGTAAACGTTTTTTCAACCCGAATATCTCGAAAGCAATACAAGCTATGACCTTACAAAAATTTTGGCAAATGCAAAAGCTTTAAAGTTGCTTATTTGCAACTCGGGTAGAATTTGCGGGAAAAATGAGCAATTTAAATTATTTTTTTGACATTTAATCTTGTTTAAACAATTTTTATGAAATTGCGCACTTTCAAAAGAGGGGGACTGGTCCCACTGATCCCCCCCTGGCTGCGCCGATAATTTTTACCCCATTTGAAAGAAATTTTGCACCTTTTTAGAACCACTTCAAAGAATCGAATTGCTAATCCAATTCATTTTTCCTCACTTTTAAGACCGGTCCAAAACTCGTTTAAAAGCTAGTATGTTTGGCTAAAACTTTGAAATTACTTGGCTAATGAAGAAGTCTTCAGCCTTCGCAACGTCTTGTTTCCCAAAAGTTGCACTAGTGAGTATATCTTGAGCGAACTATACAGCTGCAACCTTCGTTTTGGAATGCAAACTGCGCGGTGATGAAAATATAAGGAAACCAAAAATGTTACATCGCAGCTTATGTAGTGGCAGACGAAACGCAAATTAGCTACGTTCTAATATACTCGTAGAGGCCTAATTAAACATTCACGAAAAATATTGTTTGAAAAAGCTAACGTGAACAAATTTGACAAAAAGAATTTTTTGGTGGAAAATTTGAGAGTATTAAAAGAAACTTCCAAAGAGTAAACCTAGAGACCAGCCGCGGGCCGTAAAAACTTCTTGTGCGGGCCGCACTTCGAGCAGCGCTGCGTTAAACCCCTCAGGCTAGAATCACTGGCCCAGCCATTTTATACAACCCAACTCTCGGTTTTATATATCTACATGGGTCTGCGATGATGTTTAGTTTACAATAAACTATTTTCAGGCCAGATCTACACTGGGCGCGAAATCGTGGGCGTACGAGCGTGTTGTTAGTTCATTTTAACCAACTGGAAACTTGTAGGCTGGTAATGGTACGCTAAGTGCGCCGAAATTCTGTTTAAAATAAACTGAAAATCACTCACAATTTTACGCAGAGTGCAGACCACGCCTTAAAAAATCATTTGTTGTCCAGTCCAAACATCCTTCACTAACCAGAAAAGTCACTGCCTTTGTCCGATTCAAGTATATCTTCAACAACTGAGCCCGTATCCAGACGTCTAAAACCAGAGGCCGAAACAGCAGACGACAAAACATTAGATGCAACGTGTGAGTTAGTCTTTTGATCTAAAACGTACAACATGATAGCTTCTGATATAAACAACCTCATCTATTCTCACGATTTTTAAGCTCAAAATATCGTAGTGTTACAGCAAACCAATTGAACCATAAACTAACTTTGTAGCTATTAGCAAAAGACCCATCACTTGTGACCAATTCGATTCATGGTCACTTCTAATGACTGTCTAAGGCTAGTTGAGAATTTAATGCGGCAATTTTTATTTTTTGTCTAGTTACCAGTGCTTGGTTTGCTCGGAATTTTTGAAGCAAAGTTAACTGTTATTGTTTCATTACAAAACCGCATGCCCAGTGCGGCATTATTACGACTATCGTTGAGAAATTTGGCTCCAAAAAAAAAAAAAAGATTAATAGCCATTTTGGTGTTTAATTCACGCAAAATGCATGAAGAATTAAGTACGAGAATACTCACTGTCAAGGGGCGCCGTTTGGAAAAATATTATTTACTTTGTAGCACCGCTTTTTTGAGCTTGTTTACAATGAAATTTGTCCGATATCTATAAAAATACGCCAAAATACACTCTAAAGTTGGAGCAAAAAAGCCTACAAAATATATCGTAAATTTCCGATATACATCGGAACTTTCCGATATATATATATATACGACAAAATATACTCTAAAGTTCAAACAAAAAAAGCCTACAAAATATATCGAAAATTTTCGATATATAATTTTCGATATATATATATACGACAAAATATACTCTAAGTTGGAGCAAAAAAGCCGACAAAATATAACGAAAATTTTCGATATATATCGGAAGTTTCCTTACTTTCGATATATACGACTTATGTGACATTATTTCATGACTAAAACAAAAGGGGGAAAACTTTAAAACAAGGGTAACCAAAAGTCATAGCTTGCTGTTCTGTAGTTGCATAGTACAGTTGTTGTAAAAGCTCTGAAAGTAGAGTTATCTTATTGTAGAGAATGCAAGCAGCTTTGGTAAAATAATGTTGGAGATGTTGACGTACGTAGGTTAGTTGCAGTTAAACTTGTTAAACAACTCTCCACCAATGACAAAAAACATCACAATTAGATTATTATTGTAACTTGTTAAACTTGTCACGCAATTTTATCTAGACCTATATCTGTTTGTCGTGATAAAGCAAGCCTACTGGTAGTTGTTTTCAAACTGTTAGACCAAGTAGATTTAGTATGTAGAGGTTTGGCACCCACTACAATCGAATTGCCCAAATTTTGTGCTTTCATTCAAAATTAATATTTTAAATTCTATTTTGGAAACCTATTTTTCGGTGTTTGTTTCGAAATCGTTTGCAGCATACGCTGCAAAAATTTATGCAGCATTTTAGTAACGAATAGCTCGAGAACCCACAGTAGGTGGTAGCAATGAGTCAATTACAGTGATAAATTGATGAGTATGTTGTTCTATTATATTGTTTCAAGTTTTTGTGAAATAAGTTTGGAATTTACTCACAAAGAATACACTCACTTGAAAGCTGCCAGCATTCTCTAATGAGATAACTCTGCTGTCAAGAGCTTTTACAACAACCATACTATCCAACTACAGAACAACAAGCTATGACTTTTGGTTACCTTTGTGTTTAAGTTTTCCGCCTTTTGTTTTGGTCATGCAATAATGTCACAAAAGTCACGTAATAACTTCTCTACATTTTCGATATGGATAGGGTTACCATATTTTTCGGACAGAGAACCGGAACAACCGCAATGTTCTAAATGCACTAAACTGTAGACGAAACAAATCAGGTCTTGAAGTAGTTTTTGCGTAATTTCTCAGGCAGGCGCGTAGCCAGAAATTTGCAATGGGGGGCTATTTTGGGGGTCTGGGGGCGGAGCCCCCAGCCACCAGAGGCCAATGGGGTTCTGTGAGCGAGCCTGGGGTCTGGCTGGCTGGGGGTCTGGGAGCAAAGTTTCCAGCCGCCGGAGGCACGGGGGTCTGGGGGCAGACCCCCCAGCGCTCGAAAATTTTGCATTTTTTTGCAAAAATAACTTAATTTTAGGGTTATTGTAACAAAAAATAATGCTTTTAAAACGTGGCATAGAAATTGGCAGCACAACATGATTCAACTGGTTGCATTAATGGGCTATGTGGGAGGTGGCTAATGATAACATTGTAGTTCTCTTATTTACATGCTGGTAAATCATAAAATTTTGTTATTCAATAAAACTCACATGGAGTAATCAATATCGTCAATATTTTAAAACGAAAAATAATTGTGGGGGGGTAATGGAAAGATATTCGAGAGAAGTGATTGGTAATTAACTAACACTGAATAGCCCCCCCCCTACTTATTCCTGAGTTTATAATATATTTGTTGATAAAGTTTATGTTTGACGTTTTTACACTAGCAATGACATTTGACTGTTTATTTTTGGGCATTTTTCAAAGTTTTGATTAATTTGTGACTTTAATTTTTGACAAAGTAGCTGCCCCCTTGAATATATGTTTAAAGAGATACTTTAAATCACTTTTTAGTCCATTCCAGCGCAAAAAACAGTCTCAGAAAAGCTAAAAACGTGGTATTTTTCTTATTCTGCATTTTGATTGACAGGCCAATGGGGGGGTCTATAGCCCCCGCCCCCCCGCACCCTCTGGCTATGCTACTGTTTTCAGGTGATCTCCAAAAAAAGGGGTCTTCACTCCAGCAACCCACGGTTATTGCCCAAAGTTTTAGGTGATCTCAAAAAAAAAAAAGTCTTCACTCCGACCGCTCACGTTTCTTTTCCAATTATCAGCAGATCTTCAATTCGATACAAAAAACCGGGACAATTCGACAAACCGGCCGGAACCCCGGGACATGGCCTTAAAACCGAAACTGTTCTGGCTAAACCGGGACGTATGGTAAGTCTAGATATGGTTCATGTGAACCATATCGCAAACTTCCGATATATATCGAAAATTTTCGATATATTTTGTAGGCTTTTTTGTTCCAACTTTAGAGTGTATTTTGTCGCATATATATCGGACAAATTTCATTGTAAATGAGCTCAACAAAGAGGTGCTGCAAAATAAATAATATTTTTCCAAACGGCGCCCCATACACTGTGAATAAAGAATTCAGACATGATTTAAAGACAGCAAAATACTTCAAATCTAAAATTTTCACAAAAATACCTAGAGCTAAAGGTGACTGATGAAGTGTTCTTGTTTATCAAGTCCTTGTATCCAACAGTTTTGCACAAGACTAGAAAATTTCCTTAGTTCAGCAAGAAATTTTACAAATAGTGCCGGTTAAAAATCAGAACCAAGTTTTGCCTGTAATTTTAAGCTTACTTTTAGCTGGTGTTAAAGTTGAATGAATTGACTTTTGTGAGACTGTCGTTTTGGGCGTGGTTGGTATTCTTGCGTCCTTGCTACAGCGAGAAGAAATCCGTGACAAACTTTTGAATCTTCTACCGTCAAAACTTTTGCAACAATAAAAAGATTTGCTAGGATCTCCTGCAATAGATTTACAAAAATACACTGAACTGCGAAGATATTGCAAGCATCTCTATCTTCATAGTGGTAATCCAAAAGAGGGTGATGCAAAAAAAAACTAAAATACAATTTGGAATATACATATTCAATGAAACATATCGAAAATCTTCCCCCATACTAGTACAGCACCGCCATTATTATTAGAGAAGTAACAAAAAGTTTATTAAGAGTTCGAAAATTACCGTGTTAAATTAATGATAAAACCTTTCATTTCTTACGCATTCTGCAGAGTAGCAAAAAGCAATTTGGAAGTCAAACACAAAATAACGCCAATTAGATGTTTCTAAGATGCACATTTGGCTGCCGCATATTTTTGAAAACCTTCATATTGATTGGGTATTAATACTTGTTAATTGTTGAACTAAGATCATTCAAACCACGTTCAAATGAACTCCAATATCATTGAGGAAAGACAGCAACAAAGACATTAATTCAGGCCAAACTCTTATCCAGCAAAAGATACTTTTCTAAGGAAAACATTCAACAGGGTTTTAGAACAGTTATTGGTATAGATTAAAACAGAAAGTAGAGACATCAGTTTTCATGCGATGTAGCAAAAATGCTTAACGATAAAAAAAATACACAATATTTCGAAATTAACAGAGCTACTTTTTATAAATATAACTATGCAACGCTCACCAGAATCGAGTGCATGGTCATAAATTATACTACACGTGTCTAAAATCGTTTCAGCATCAATAACACAATCGGCCTTTGAAGTACAAAGAAAAACCTAAAAAATAGCATTACACAAGTACAGGGCAAAACGTTACATTATTGCTGGAAACAAAATTTTAACCATAAAAAAAAAAGACACATTTTGATGGAGGCACAAGACTTTTAAAGTGAATAATGGTAAAAACGCAAGAAACTATAAAGCATGTGAAACACATTGAAAAAGATTGAGTTGTAATGACAGAGCAACTATGATGTAAGTTGTTTGGTCTTAGGAATCTTAGCCATTATTGCCTGAGAAGCTGAGATTCCCTGACCCTGTGAGTAAAGTACTTTCTTGGCTCACACAGATAATACCGAGCTGGTGATGTTCGGTCGGATATTTCACTCGGCTTACGTGCTTTAATCAAAATATGATTGACCTTGCCCAGTCCGGAAGAATGCCAGGCAGAACTCACTCTTGAACGCCTTTACACAGGAAGAGGATGCCCTTCACCAAGCAGTTTGGTAGGAGGTGATTGCATTATCTTGGAAGGGATAAGTTGGCTCAGTTAAATTTAGCCATTTTTCTGTTCGAGACAAAACCGGGTAAAATTTCGACCGCGATAAAACTGGATAAAAACGATGTACATAACTTTTATCTGTTAAAAAAACCTCATGCCTGCATTTTCATTCAGTTGGTTGAGCGATTAGGGTGCTCACTGCTCACTTGCTCAGTGATTACCTTCAAAACGAGAAATCTCTCTAAAGTTCCGATTGAAAACAGCAGTGCTGACAGCGGCTTGCAACCACTGCAACATTTTGCCAAATAGAGCTGTAAGCTCAAGCGCATGATGGGCCTTGCTAACTTGTAACAAGCCATACATTTTATGAAATATTACCCAAAATAAACCGTGTAATGTATACTTGTATAAGAAAAATACTTGGCTGGGCACAAAGAAATGGGGTTGTGAAGAGCGTATCAAAATCTTTGCTTAAAACACTAGTAATTTCACGAAACAGTCGACGATTTGTCAGCAGATACTAACTTCATCATCTAAACAATCCTCAGGTAACTTGTAAGATGGAACTTCACATTGTCGATAAAACCATGTTACAACTGCAAATTTGTCATCATCGTCAGAATCATCACCTGAACAACATGTTGCATTAGCATATTTTTCGAGTATTTTAGAATATTTGCCATTGAACTAAAAAGTCCTTCTATTCAGTGTAAAAGCAGTGGCACTGTCCTAGAACACTGGCGAAAAAGTCTGCTTCATTCAATACCGCCATTTCTCGCGATGGAAACGCACGTGTGCCCCTGCTTTAGAAACAAGTTTTCCATTCTGTAAATCCAACCACTTTTTGTTGGCATTCAATGCCACCTGTCTCAACGCACCCAATTAAGATGGATGCGCAGCAAGTTAGACAAAAAGCAAAAAGTTGGCAAAATCAAGCACACTAACATCAATGGCGAAAGACACTGCAGTTTCTTTGGTCAAAGTTTTTGCTTTTCATCAATGAAAACACCACAGTCACAGAAAAGCTATTTAGCTCATTTCTCAATCCATTTTAGACTGCAAGTGCATTTAAGATTAGCTCCCATTTTAATTTTATCATATCAAAAGATTCAAATTCACAATAATTCAAATGTTAAAACTACGTGGAAGCTTGCAAGCAATACCGTGAACAACTAACGCTTGTGGAATAAATTGATTTTCAAAAAGCTTTTTGTTTTTCCATTCAGTGAGCAATTCAAAAATAGTTTCTTTTGGGACCTTTCAGTAGGGTTGGCATAGGCCATTAATTGGGCTAAAAAAAGAAAATTAATAAACAATCAACACGCTACTAAAAAGAACTTAGAAATGACCATAGTTGCATTTCATTAAACTTTTGTTCTAACCTCGTTTTTTATTAATGACAAACAATGTGTTTATAGTACCAACAAAAACTGCTAACAGTCAAACCAGAAACAGCAACTTAACATTAATTCGTTTATTGTTTAATGCTGCATGGTGTGTTTGTACTTTACATTAGCTGCACGTAGCAACTTGGCGCCGTTCATTTTCATACTTAAAAACTCGTGAAAAAATGCCTTTTGTGAAACTCTTATGACAAAAGTGATAATAATATGCTGAACCAGAAGCAAATATTTGCTGAACTATTTAACAAAGCCATTTTCTTGAAGTGGACATACTGTACCCAGGGGGTGGCACCCAAGTCATGTCAGAACATTTAATTTTTGAATATGCAATGATATCAAAAAAACAGCTTTCTAGCTTAAACTGTTCAAAAAATTGACTATAGGGAGTCTATGATTGGGGTGTTGCCCAGAGGCATGGCATCCCTAACTATGTCAAAATATTTGTATCTTAAATATTTATGGATATCAAAAGCAATAGGCTCTCTAGCCTTTGAAAAAATCAATTTCTAAGGGTTCTTTTATGTAATTGTTTCAACATATTTATTTACCAAGTTAGCTAGGCCGGGAGACAGCAAGCAAAGGGACCTTTTGGTCTTCGAGTCAAGCTGCCATCTGTCTACCACACACAGTGAAGATTTCACACTGTTCTTTTTTATTGCTAAATGCTGTAACTAATTTTGGTAGTTCCTGGGGGAGTGGCACCCCAAAACAAAGACAAAATTTTTGTCCTTTAAACATCTACCAATGTCAAAAAAATAGCTCTTTAGAGCCTTTATCAATCAATTTAGGGGGATTTCCCAAGGAAATAACATAAAAATATTTGTCCCTTAAATATCCATCTATATAAAAAAAAACTCTCTAGCTTATTCCATCAAAAACAATCATATTTATGGGGTCAATTTGGGATTGGCACCAAAAAAATTTCAGGGAGACAAAACTGTGTTTGCAGCTAAAAAAATTCACACAAAAATCAGAGTTTGATGTTTTGCCATTTAGGGGAAGAGCGTAAAAGATTTTGTATCACAAAAAAGGAAAAAAAAACATAAAACAAAAAAATTCATCATGACCAAAAGTGAGTTGGTAAGGATAAAGGATACCTTGAAATATACAACTGTGTAAAACATTTTCTTTAACTACTTTACCATTTTTGAATGAGATTGCTTTTCACTAAACTTTTGGAGCAACTTTTAGGCCCTGAAACCAAAGTCACATGATCGATTGCTTGAAATTTGGTGCATACAAACATCTTAATCATCTCTATCCGTTATCAAAATTTCAAGTAATTCAGTCTAACTGTTTAAGAGTTATGAGCAAAAGCCTAAAATTTTGCATTCGTTAGTTACTTCTAAATGGCCAAGTAAAAATGAAAGGACAAGCCAAATTTATTTAATCACTAACTACAGTGATAATCATAACAATAAGTAACATAACAATGTGGTAACAAAAAGACAGTGTTGGTAAAGTAAAAACGGCAGTTTACTTCGAATTTATTAAGCATGCGTCAGGAAAGTTGCAAATGGACACTGAGATCATAGAGTCAAGCAACCACCCTACCCATCACAGTTATAACGCACAATTCAGAGTTTTAACTCCCAAGTTAGAGTTATAACTTACTATAAAGGATGTTGTTCCAATAAAGATTTATGAGAACAAAATGCTTCACCTGGATTGAAAAAAGCGCAAGGATTAAACAAATTTGTTGAATTTGGTGAACTGCAACGTACGAAAAAGATAAGATTTTTCTGGGGCCAACTAAAATGTGACAATTCAGGTGAACCCATTGGTTAGATGCTGCCAAATCTTACTGTTATTTCTTTCTAATTTAATTCAACTTACCATTAATATAAAATGCCTCCACTTTAGCCACAAAAGGATGATCTTCATCAGCATTAGCTACTAAAACACCATCACCAACATTAATGGTTTTTCTAACTCGAGATGAGACATCAGTTAGTAGAAGAGCTTTGTAGAATCTAAAGAAAAACCACATATTACAGTAGTAACACTGAACTATACTATGTAAAGCAGAAAAAGAATAAGAAAAGCAAAACTGTTTATTTCACTGGTGAGGGTTCATGAATCTTGTATGTAAACCCAACCTAACATATCAAGTGTTTCCTAATGATGTCATTTTTATACTACAATTAAAATTAACATGTCCACATCAAAACAGTCAGAGACCACTATAGCATTTATTCCAATACAAATCATTCATGTAAATGGATAGACTACTAGAACATAAGCTTTCATTGTTTTGAAATGTTGGCTTGATGATTGGCTAATATTGAGATAACGAATTCTCAAAATAATTATAATGCTGAAACAGTACCAAGTTGTAACACTTTCCTAACCACAATCCTTGGAGGACTGCTGAAAATTTAATGCTAGTTTTTTAAAATGAAAAGACAATTACTTTTAATAGTTACAATAATGTGGTTTTTTGCTAATACTTACTTAACATCAATGGGTGGTTTCTTAATAATGGTTTGCAATTTAGCAATCTCATTTCTGTCTGTTATTTGCAAATGTTTGTTTAATTCAAACAACAGCATCTAAACAGGAACTTTTTTAAAAAATAATTCTTTAGTTATTAAGAAAAACAATAATAAACACAAACAGTTTGGATGCATTGATAGGTTGACCACTACAAGTACTGAAATAATTATCATGATTCCAAAGACTTAAACCACCTGTAAACTAATCAGACTAACAAATTTTTCATAGGTATCAGTATGTACCCATACAGTGCAGTACCATTAATCAATGGCCTGTAACAACTTCATTTTCTTGTTTAGTAATCAACATGATGCATCAAATCAACAAGTTGTAAATAATCAGTTAAACACCATTTGATGCATAAAAATTGGTAAAAATGCACAAATTAATTCGTACATTAAACCAGTGTTTCTCAAACATTTTCTTCCGCAAACCAAATTTGTTTAAAAACCTCATCTGCCAGATCAGCTGTGACCCAACTAAATACAGACGAAATCGGTTAATTGCATACCGCTTAAACGCATGTATTGTTTTATTGGATACAAATCTTTATGCATGAAGCAAATTCTTTAGGATGGATGGATGAAGCAAATTCTTTATGCAGATGATTTGGTCCTAATGGGGGAGACTATGGAAGAATTGAGAGAGAACTTTGATGAATGGAGAGAGGCGTTTGAAAGCAAAGGGATGAGAGCCAATCTTGGAAAGACAAAGTTGATGGTGAGTGGGATGGAGGAAGAAGCTTTCGACAGTAAGGTAGATCCTTGTGGCGTGTGTGAAACACGAGTTATGTCTAGCTTGGTGTTATGTAGAGCATGTGGTAAGTGGGTCCTGCAAGATGAACGGAGAAGAAGAAAGTTTCAGTTTATGTGAACAAAAACTTTGTTTGTAAGAAATGTAGAAGCGTGGTAAGTAACTTTAAGGGATCAGCAGATGAAAATTTGTGTGATGGTGTGGAAACTGTGAGCAAGTTCACTTATCTAGGTGACAGATTGAATGCAACTGGTGGGTGCGAAATGGCGGTAACAGCTAGATCAAGAATTGGTTGGATGAATTTCAGGGAATGCAGTGAAATACTTAAAGGCAGAAGGTTTTCATTAAAGATAAAAGGAAAGATTTACAAAAGTTGTGTAAGATCAGCTATGTTGTATGGAAGTGAAGCATGGTGCTTGAGAGAAAAAGAAATGGCAATTTTGAGAAGAACTGAAAGAGCTATGATTCGAGCAATGTCTGGTGTGAAGCTATTAGATCGAAGAAACAGCGAGGAGTTGATGGACATGTTGGACATAAAGGAGTCTTTAGATAGGATGGCTAAAGCAAGCAGTATACAGTGGTACAGTCATGTTTTGAGGAAAGAAGATGAAAATGTGATAGTGAAGGCTTTGAAATTTGAAGTGAGTGGTAGTAGAGGAAGAGGAAGACCGAAACAAATGTGCAAAAAGCAGGTAGAGAATGAGATGAAGAAAAATGGACTGAGGAAAGAGGATGCATGTGATCAAACGAAATGGCGAGGCATGGTAAAGACAATGATCATACGAAATCCGGCCATCTCCGTCGACAGGGAAAATACCGGATCCAACATGTGATATGATATATGATGATGAAATCTGAAATCCCAAACCAAATCCTATCTAACATTAAGTAAAAACACCTTTTAATCGCATACTGTTTAAAGGAATAAATCGAATTATTGCACAAGCTTTATTGCCCTAATTGCTACCTTTGTTCGGTTAAACGCAATTTTCTTCAGGAAATCATCGGTAACAAAGTGGTTTGTTATCAAAAACATTGTGTTGGTTTGCTAAAGCGCAGTGTTTTATAGAGGCAAAATTTTGTAAAGGAAATGCATCCACGTTTCAAAGGCAGGCCAAAAAGATGTAAACAACCACATCGCATGAAGTACTGTAAAACGATAAAAATAAGGTTTTGTGTGAAACAGCGAGTGGCCTTTTTTGATCACTTTCTTTTGTTATTAGGCTGTGCTTAAACAAAAAAGCTGTCGTGCTCCAATCAAAGTAGTTGTGACGCAATAAAGACTTTTGTTGAGATCAATGCAATATTTTATTGCGATTGTTTGTAGCGTAAGTGCATTACAATAACTTAAAGTCGCGCCATTTATGTGACTGCTGGCGATACACAGTGTTTTGTAATGAATTGCTGTAGTGTTATTCTAGACAAGTATAAAGCGCTTCATGCCCCAGTTAACTGATATGCAATCCCTAGTACAACGTCCGTTTACAATAAATACTTTTTCTAGAGCGTATCACTTAAACGCATATATCGGATAATCGCATAAAAATGTCTGGCAAACTAGGTATGCAATTAACCAGTTTCGTCTGTAATTACAAAAACGCAAAAAGTAGAACACAAAAAGCAGAGTTTTTATCACACAACATTTAGCTCAATTTTGCTTCGACAACTTTTTGAAATAACGGCGTAACATCACTCAACACTAAACGCATTGAGAGCATCCAGACAGTTTCTATATTTGTCTTTCATAAATGCTGGAGCACAAAATCTCATCTCACGTAAATATGAACTTGACAAAGAGATCATAATTTTTAAGGCTTCTTTATGCAATATCGGATATTCGTTTGCAACTTGACACCAAAACTTGGGTAATGAAAGCAGAGGTGGAGTCGAGGACTCAACGTTCCAGGGCAAAAGCACGGACTCAAACAAAGTCCAAGGACGGACTTTTCGAGGCCAAGGACACAACGTGCAAAAAAACACACGTTTTCTGCAAGATTTCAGGCATTCTCCAAAAATAAAAAAAGGTCATGAAGCAGGAAACCGAAGTTCTGATTAATTTTCATTTGGTTTTTTCCTTTTTCATGAATCAAAAAATAGTGGCCGAGGACAGTGCATTTTCGAGGACATAATGGCTTCAAGGCCAAGGACTTGAGCTTTGAGGCCAAGGCCTTCAAAATGTGTCCTCCAGGATTCCACATTTGAAAGAAAGTTCCTTAAAAATAACTGTAGTGACAAGCCGTTTTTGAGATCAATCAGCTGTTCCTGAAATCTAGAAACAAATCCTACATCAAAATTGGCCACATTTGTGGTGAATGATTTCTGGAATATATTTTTCGAAGTTTTTTCTCATAGTGAGAAGGTGTTCCAAAATGACAGAAGAAATTCAAGTTACTATTCAAGGCCTAAAGTAAACAGGGTCCACGACTTTTTGGCGCCAATATTCAATGCTTTTTTACTAACCCAAACCCTAACCCTAACTCTAAATAACTGAACTGTCTAAGAGCACTGAATTGGTGCTGAAACGATCTGTGTCGAAAACGACCGGCAACAAAATAGGTGGCACCGAAATGGTCGCACCAACCGTGATCCCAAGTAAACAACCATTACTTGCATCAGGTGACATGCAGACACTTTTTTCTTAAATTTCAGGCGTACCCAATCATTATTTCTCAAAAACAACACAAAAATTGGAAAATCTGACTAACTATATGAATTAAAGATAACCAAGGTACTGAGAGCTCTACTTGTGTCAGCGACCCATTCATAAAGCCTTGGCGACCCACATTTAGGTTGCGGCCCATGGTTAGAGAATTGCTCCATTAAATGATTAAACCTCAGAAATACACAGGATTACACAGTAAAACGTGTTAGAATTTACAGCATGCTTTATGGTACAAAAAAATCACAACAGTAATAGAAAATAGAATGAGATATAGAATAGACCACAAAATTTCTTCTGCGGATAGGCAAAAAGTTACTTGTTGACAATCAACTGGAACAATAAATAGAGATACATCACTTTGATTTAAGCACGTCTTAAATCTAAAAGTCATGTTAATTCAAAGGCACTGGCTATTTTCAGAAGTCAAAGCCAACCCAGAATCGTTGTTCTTTAAGTAAGCATAGTAAGGCTAGGGCTGGGTTTTACTATGCTTACTATCTGCCATACCTAATAAGCCTTTAATGGAGTCTAAGATAAATGGGTCCTGGATCACTGGCGTAGCCAGGGGGCCCAGTCCCTCCAATCAAAACGCCACCAATGATAAAATGTATTCTTTCTGCAGTTGCAGTTTCTTTTAGTATCTTCACAAACAACAGCACACATGTACAACAGTAATCAACAATAATGTTGACAACCAGGGAGCCCGGGCGCATCAATTCAATTTTTGCCAACCAATTAAAATATATAATCCGGGTGAAATTAAGAGTTTTTGTCATACAAGTTGCTGTCTCAGGCCCTCATCTAATCTTTTTATGTGTGTAATGCAATAACCAGGGCTAGATTTACTACATGGCACAGTGCCAGCAGGGGCCCGCCCTCAGATGGTGAGACTCTTTTTTTGGTCTTCACTTATATTTGGCAGGAAGATTTTGCAAAAACCCGAAAGTGCCTAGGGCCACGCGCAATGTAAATCTGGACTGGGCAATAACATGGTTAGTAGGTGTAACCACCACTCTATTGTACTATTTTTCAAAAACAATTCACCTCCACCTTGCCAATTGTTACTTGGCAAAATACTTCTGGAAAAAAACTAACTAGGAAAAATGCTCATTGAACAAATTATTGTATTTGAATTGAGGGGGCCAAAGGCGTAGCCAGGATTTTTGATTGGGGGGAAGGGGGCCAAACCACAAATCACATGCAATGACCTCATCAGAAATTTTCAACAAAGGAACTTTTTGTGGGGCAAAGATATCGCAGAATGGAAGATCTGAAGCCGTAGCCTGTTGGCACTTAACCAGGATTTTGGCAAAAGGAGAGGGTGAAAACTAATACTTAGAAAGTGCAAATGCCTAACTTAGGAGACGTGTGGAGTAAGCTAATGTACTAAAACATATCACTGACAGGGGTCTGGGGGTGGAGCCCCCAGCCGCTGGTGGGTCTGGGGGCATAGCCCCCAGCTTAAAGTCCAAAACACATTCAAAATGTTGCATTATGGTGTAAAATTTAATTGTAAATGCTTTGGTTCTTCTAAAGGGAAGTAAGGCACATTGCCTCCTGCAATATTTTAGCAGTAAATAATAATCCGCTCGAAGATTTTTGTTTTGTCGAATGAAGTTAATCAGTTATAGGAGTACATGTCCGGCCAGGGGGCCCAGGCCCTCTCAATTCAAATTCAATAATTTGTTCAATGAGCATTTTCCTTAGCTTTTTTTTAAAAGTATTTTGTGTGTAAAAACTGGTGAGGTGGAGGTGAATCGTTATTGGAAAATGGTACAATAGATGGTTACGCTTACAAAACATGTTATTCCCGGGCCGGATTTACATTGCACAAGGCCACTGCCACTTAGGGGATTTTTGCTACATCTTCCTGCCAAATATAAGTGAAGACCAAAAAAGTCCTACTATCTGAGCGCGGGGCCCTGGGACTGTGCCATATGGCAAATACGGAGCTGGTTATTGCATTACGTTCATAAAAACTTTGGATGAGGCCTGAGGTAGCAAGATTTAGGACAAAAACCCTTGATTTAACCTTAATTATACGTTTGAATTGGTTGGAAAAATTTGAATTAAGGGGGTGCACCAGGCCACCTGGTCGTCAATATTATTTATTATTAAGTACTGTTGTACGCAAAGATGCTAAAAAAAAACTGAATATGAAGGAACACGGATTTTTCGTCAAACTTTTGTCATTGATGGCATTTCGATTGAGGGGGCTCGGGCCCCCTGAGCCACCCCTCTGGCTACACCAATGATTTTGAAATAAGATCACGCCCTTAAGATCTTGCATACAAAAAAAACATTCAAAGCAAAATCAAAACAACTTTTTTCTAAAATGTGGAGGACTCGAGTCAAGTCACTTGACAGTTTTTTGAAACCTCCAAGAATTGCATGACATTATTAAAATGTGGAAACGTGGGCACCATCATTATTACTTCCTTTTCTATGCATAAATCCTAAATTAAAGAAACTGCAATTCCGGACAAGGACAACATACTGGCTAAGCTCTCATTATATTCATCATTGGTAGTATTTCAATTGGGGAGTTTGCATTACCGCCTATGTTGCAGCATTAAGTTCACATTAACGTTAATCAAGGGCCTGGGGTTGTAACTTTTAGAACAAAACTCTTAGATTTCTCACAGGTTTTGCATATAAATTGTTAAAAATTTGAATTAAGGGGCCCCTTGGTCATCAGTCAGGGGCCCCCGATTGTCAATTAGGGGGCCTCGAGGCCCCTGGTTGTTGGTTATGGGCACCGAAGCCCCTTGGTCATTAGTTAGGGACCCCGGGGCTATCTGGTTGTTGGTTAGGGACACCGGGGCCCCTGGCCACCTTGGTTGTCAGTTAGGGGCCTCAGGGCCCCCTGGTTGGTGGTTAGGGGCTCCGGGGCCTCCTGGTTGTTAGTTAGAGGCCCCAGGGCTCCCTCGTTGTCATTCATATTATTGTTAATTGCTGTTAGGTGCGTAATTACTGAAAAAAAAACTCCAACTAAACATCACTAGGCTATGTTGTTATAATTTTTATCATAAGTGGAATTTTAATTGGGGGGGAGGGGGTGGGCCCCTCCTCTGGCTACTGCTTGACTTGAAGACTACGGTCCCTTCGCAGGTGCTCGTTGCCAATTTTGCTGTTATATTGCCATTGTGCATTTCTTGTGATTTGATGTTTTTTTGAGCAACAAAAAATAAATTTCTGTTCTGTTCTACGCCTATGGCCTGGGCCCCCAGCCTGTACATATATTCCAATATTCTCATGACAAAACATTCTCATGACAAGGCAAAACAAAAATCTCTATCGATAATCTTCTTTTATTCTTATGACAAAACAAAAACAAAAATCTCTATCGAAAATCTTCAAGTGGATTATTATTTACTACTGACATATTGCAAGAGACAATGTACCTTACTTCCCCCTACCTGGACCAAATCACAAAATTTAACACCAAAATGCAAGAATTTAAACGTGTTTTGGACTTAAATTGCAAGTAAACGGATTGAACAATTTAATTTTTTTAATTGGCTTTGAAATGTTAAAGATCTAGTTTTTAAAATGACTCAGAGCACATGCGAAATGTGCTCCAATGGCATGAAAATAGCTTTTCATTCAAAAAATTACTAAAAATCACCCAAAGGTGGGGGGCTTCGCCTCCAGACCTCCATCTCTCATACGTTTTGGTTACACAATTTTGCTCACACACATCTACCAATTTAGACATTTTTACTTTTTTGTTATTAATTTAAGCCTTCCTTTCTTTAGCAAAATATTGATTAAGTGCCAAACCAGGCCATGGCTTCTGATCTTTTATTCTACGATATCTTTGGCCCACAAAAAGTTCCTTTTTTGAAAATTTCTGATGACATCATGGCATGTGACTTGTAATTTGCCCCCCCCTAATCAAAAATCCTGGCTATGCCTATGCCTGAACAAATGGGTCCTGAACAAATAGGTCCCAGGCAAATGGTATTACAACAATATGCTAAAATTTAAATACCTACGTTTTTAACAGATTCAAAAATGAGCCTCGTGTTCTTAGAAAATTGTTCTTATAAAAACAGTGTAATGCTATTTTTGTCAACTGGAGCTACTCAATATTTCTATCAGTCGAAACAGCAAATGGTTCGCAATGCAATTCGCTTTCTTCTTAGCAGTCTAATAGTAAACAAACATGGCAACTATTTTTAATTAATTTTCAGCAAAAATTCGCTTTAATAGTAGGAAGTTTTCAATATTTTGCTATTAAATTTCTGAACCAAAAAAGATTTCTCGCTTACTTAAAGAGTGCTTTAAAATCTTCATTAAGTTGGTGAGAAAAATGTGACTTTTTTTTACTCAAGTTGCATCTCGCAATTGATCCAATCAACTTAGCAAGCAAAAATGATGTTACTGAGCTCTAAGAGCTTCAGATGCACGTGCAAAAATAACCTCTTGCCTTTAGCGAATATCTCACTCAATGGCATCTCTTAAAATATTCTCATTATTAATGCGAACAAGGAAATTTCTGTAATGTTCGCGCTGTTTCTAATTTCTTTCAATGAGTGTCGAATTTTAGGTTATCCTAGAACAATACGCCCAGGTATTTCACAATGGTAGCTCAAGTGATTTCATTGTTATTCAATATAATTTTAAACCAAGTCTTTATTGGTAATTGAGGGTATTTATTAATGGGAATGTAAGAAGTTTTTTTGAAGATTAAACATTAGTTTATTTAATTTTAGCCAATTGTCAATTGTTTTCAGCTCAAGATTTACTTCGGTTTCCAGCTTTTCCATTGAGTCGCAAGCAAATGATAGATGAGTATCGTCTGCGAATAGTGTGGTTTCTAATTTGGTTGTGGTTGGTACGTCATTTATATATAAAAAAACCAAAGACCTAGGTTTGAACCTAGGGGCACACTACATATAAGTTTTGATGTTGTTGATCGACTATTGTTTACTCAAGTGTACTGTATGCGATTTGATGAATAATTTTAATGATATGCCTCTATTGCTAATAGATTTCTTCATTTTTTTAATAAGAAGTTTATGGTCCACAGTATTGAAAGCTTTAGTTAAAATCCAAAAGTAAGCAGCAACTGTATAATAGGACAGACCCTTTTTGGGTCATTTTGAAATTTCAACTTGCGTGGGTGTTAGATTTTTGCCTTTGGCCAAAAAAATGGGAAATCCAAAATTTAAAAAAAAAATCAGACCCCATTTACATAATGCCCTCCGAGCTTTTTTGAATCACGTTCCCCAAAATATACCAATATCGATAGCAATAAAACCATTTGTGCTAGATATGCAATTTTGGTAATCATATTTAATGATTTTTAGAGAGGAAGGCATTTATCATCTTGAAAGTTGCATTAGGATTACTTTGAATTTTTTCAATTTTTTGTAATTTGTTATTAAAAAGAAAAATTATATCATTTTAGCATGTGTTGTCAAGTCAAAAGTTGATCAGTTTAAGAAAACGATGTGCTGCAGCAATAATCACACTTACTCAAATGCACATTGCAATTCTAAGGGTGTTAAGAACTTGGGGTAAAGCAAGCACTTACAATTTAAGTATATGAAGATGTTGTATTATTTGATATGTCAAATACAAACGGCCAAAAAAACTTTTTTTAAAACTTTTATTTGTTTTATTGGTGGAATGGTTATAGGAGTTCAATTGATGCGCTGTTTGACTTAAAGCTTTTGCTTTGGCAATATAAAAAAATGCCTGAATGCAGCTTTTGTGTAATATCTGACATGATAGTAATTGCATTTAAACAAACAACGTTGTAATCTACAAAGTTTCTGTAATTTTAAATTTAACTTTAAAAATGTTAAGTTCTACCAGTATCCACTGGCGCAGCCGGGGGGGGGGGGGGATTAGGGGGATCAGTCCAACCCCTTTTGAAAGTGCACAATTTCCCAAAAAATATTTAAATAAGATAAAATGTCAAAAAAACTAATTTAGAAACCCTCAACTCGAGTGTAATTCTACCCTGAGTTAAAAATAAACAACGTTTAAATTTTTGCATTTTTTGAAAATTTTTTCCAAGGTCATTAGCTTTTGTATCTTTAAAAAATTTCAACCGTCTAGCTTGTATTGTTTCCAAGATATTTGGGTTGAAAAAACGTTTGCAGCAAAAAGGCAAAAGAATCATTGTTAATGCAACAATGGAAATGAGTAACAATCGTAAAATCAATTTGGGTAAATATGATTGAAAAAAGTATTTACTACATCACAATAATATAACAATCGCTCATACAAACTTGATTTTATTGAAACAAGAATTTAGCCACATTGTCTTTTTGGTAGAAAGGGTAGAAACATAATTCGGAGAGTTGGAATGCTTGTATAGTCAGTGTTGATATTTAGTGAAAATACTTGATCATTACGTAGCCTGTATTGCGCTGTCTTGGAATGATGACATCTCGTCAGCATACCGCATTGCTTTTGCGGGAAAACGCAAACGAGGCAGAAAGCCGCGCGTGATTTTGCACCAAAAAACGCAATCCATTTTGTTTCAAACCTCATCATTTTCCAAAAAGTAAAATCAGATACCAGTGAAAATTTTGGGCGACCGAGATCTGACGTGTATCAGTCCATGAATTGAACGTCACTATATCATCATATCACATGTTGGATCCGGTATTTTCCCCGTCGACAAAGTTGGCCGGATTTCGTATGATCATTGTCTTTACCATGCCTCGCCATTTCGTTCAATCACTTGCATCCTCTTTCCTCAGTCCATTTTTCTTCATCTCATTCTCTACCTGCTTTTTGCACATTTGTTTCGGTCTTCCTCTTCCTCTACTACCACTCACTTCAAATTTCAAAGCCTTCACTATCACATTTTCATCTTCTTTCCTCAAAACATGACCGTACCACCGTATACTGCTTGCTTTAGCCATCCTATCTAAAGACTCCTTTATGTCCAACATGTCCATCAACTCCTCGCTGTTTCTTCGATCTAATAGCTTCACACCAGACATTGCTCGAATCTAGCTCTTTTGGTTCTTCTCAAAATTGCCATTTCTTTTTCTCTCAAGCACCATGCTTCACTTCCATACAACATAGCTGATCTTACACAACTTTTGTAAATCTTTCCTTTTATCTTTAATGAAAACCTTCTGCCTTTAAGTGTTTCACTGCATTCCCTGAAATTCATCCAACCAATTCTTGATCTAGCTGTTACCGTCGTTTCGCACCCACCAGTTGCATTCAATCTGTCACCTAGATAAGTGAACTTGCTCACAGTTTCCACACCATCACACAATTTTTCATCTGCTGATCCCTTAAAGTTACTTACCACGCTTCTACATTTCTTACAAACAAAGTTTTTGTTCACATAAACTGAAACTTTCTTCTTCTCCGTTCATCTTGCATGGACCCACTTACCACATGCTCTACATAACACCAAGCTAGACATAACTCGTGTTCCACACATGCCACAAGGATTTATCTTACTGTCGAAAGCTTCTTCCTCCATCCCACTCACCATCAACTTTGTCTTTCCAAGATTGGCTCTCATCCCTTTGCTTTCAAATGCCTCTCTCTATTCATCAAAGTTCTCTCTCAATTCTTCCATAGTCTCCCCCATTAGGACCAAATCATCTGCATAAAGAATTTGCTTCATCCATCCTTTCCTTGCATTTTTCGTTACTTCATCTATCACCATTGCAAACAACAAAGGTCACAACACAGATCCTTGATGTACACCAACTTTCACAAAAAATTCTTCTGACAAACCTGATCCAACTCTAACTTTCTAAATCTTTTATCTTTTAGTCCTGCCTTGGACGCATTCCCCCTACAATTTAAGTACTGCTGTATTGGGTCCGTTTTACACAGCATGCGTATTTATGCATATAAATATATGCATGTCATTTCATTCCATGCATTTTGCCCGTTTTTCATTTTTTCGTGTTTACACTTAAAAGGATATCAGATGTAATTGGAGTAAATCCTTTTGTAGCTCTACATTTAGACCAACAGCTTGGAGAACTCGCTGGCCTGAAAAACGGCAGAATCAATATACTGCTCAAAAAGTTTTTGTAGTTTACTAAAAGCATAGCTATGATGTCACTTTGATCCTTTAATTTTATTTTCAACTGGGGTTGGGGGAACGACTGGTTTGAATTAATGTTACAACTTTAAACCGCACCATGTTAACTGTTTATCACGGCAAATACTACGTTAATTATTTTTAGGAAATCTTTTTCGATCAATTTCTATGTCCGCATATTACACCGTATAGCTCTGTTGATTTGTAACAGTGTTCTTGTCAATCAGAGCAGCGAGTCCGACGACGTTGTTCAAATTGTGTCAAAGTTGTAACTGAATACGCTGGTTGCGAGCAAAAAGTCGTGCAGATGCCGTCTGCCTATTTCCGATCTAGACTGTGCCTGAAATCAAGAGTGCACAAGTTCGTCTTTAGTTTACTTTAAACCAAAATTTGGTACACCCAGCATATCACCTTACCAGGATACAAGCAGTTAGTTGTTATAAACAAACTAACGACACGCCAGTACATTCGTGATTTTACACAGAGTGCAGGCCAGGCCTAAAGATTCTCTTTGGAAACATTGTACGCAGATTTTGGCGCAAACCAAATTTTGTTTGCGGGCGTGCTTTATATAAATAAACCCATTGTATTTTCAGTAAAAAGCATAGAGCCAATACAACTGAAAACATTCTTTTATTGCTTACATTTCAAGATTATACTTATCTCATTATCAAAGCTGATTTATGACCAGGCAAAAAAATTGAATGAAAATAAGTAAAGTTGAAATTACGTCATAAAAGTTCAGAATAATACACTGTTGAAGAACAAACAATGTTACCGTACAATCGCAGTTAGGGTGTTAAATTGCAAAATCACTAAAATATAGAGAATTGCGTTACGAAATAGTGAAATATTTGTTCTTCAACAGTGTATTATTCTGTGTAACGGTTACATTGTTTGTTCTTCAACAGTGTATTATTCTGAACTTTTATGACGTAATTTCAAATTTGCTTATTTTCATTCAAGTTTTTTGCCTGCTTATAAATCAGCTTTGATAATGAGATAAGTATAATCTCGAAACGTAAGCAATAAAAGAATGTTTTCAGTGGTATTGGCTCTGTGCTTTTTACTGAGAATTGTTCGCCGATCCCGTCATTTTGCTCCAAAGTTTATTGAGAGCCATTTTGGGACAGCAGCTAGGCTAACGCTTAAAAGCCTAGAGAGAGTTATCATCAAACTTGAGAGGAGAAGAGCAGATGTTGAGTTTCTCAAATTATGTCAAATTTATTGTCTCACGCCCAAATTTACTAGATTTAAACTGCATAAACCTTGGCTACAATCCATTTCTCAAACAAGGCAGCTCAGGAAGAAACTTGTAGCAGTTGAGATACAGGATCACTTAAAAGCAATCGGTAGGCTAGAAAGGCAGGCTCCTCATTGGACCCAGCAACTAGCATCAAGTATAGGACAAGTTTCTATGCTATATGCTAAGTGTTTTCTTGAGACTAGACGTAAAGAAGAACATGCAATTTGTAACCACCGACACAACCAAAAATTACTTAGATTAGGATTGGACATCACTAAAATGGCTCCAGATAACTCAACTATATGAAACTTGTCCAAGCATATCCTCACGGATACAGAAAAGAGCGCGCTAAGCAAAGGTTTAAATTACTGCATTCTGGTTCCATACCTTGACCTTCTAAACCTGCAAACAGAATTTGAAAACTTATATCAGGAAATCCGGCCTTTTCTTAAACAGCAACAAAAAACTGAATTTAAACGCATATTAATAAATTTATACAGCAAATTAATTCAAGTCAAGTTATTTTCACTTTAAGAACACTAAAATGCAAAAGTTAACAAAAAAAGACTATCTTTGAAAAGTCTAAAGAACGATCAATCCATAATTATATGTAAGCCAGACAAAGGCCAAGGTGTTGCCATTTTGGATAAATTGGACTACATAGCTAAAATGGAGAAAATTCTTTCTGATAAAACCACTTTTAAGTAAACAAGGATGACAATGTTTCAAATTTAGAAAAATTCCAAAATTTTTCGTATCGACTAAAGAAGAATAAAAATTTGGATGATACCATTTATCAAGAAATTCGATCTCGAGCAGCATCTACCCCTTGTCTTTATGGATTGCCTAAACTCCATAAGGACAATTACCCATTAAGACCTATTTTGTCTGCCACTGGTTCTTTCACTTACCAAACAGCATCCTGGTTAAGCAACATTCTCAAGCCCTTTCGTAAACACTCTACAGTATTACAAGATTCGTTTCAATTCGTGAACCAAATTTCAAAAATTCCAAACCTCCAAAACAAATTTGTAGTAAGTTTTGATGTGAAAAGCTTATTTACAAACATCCCACTTGACTTCACTCTCAATTTAATATAGGACAAGTAATTCATCGATCAATCGACCAAAATATTTGGAATAAATAGGAAACATTTTAAGAAACTTCTTGACTGGACCTGCAAAAATGGCACACTTCAGTTTAAAGGTAAATTTTACATACAAGTTGACGGGGTGGCTATGGGATACCCTTTGGCCCCAGCCATTGCTGACATATGTATGAATTGGCTTTTGAAAGAAGTATTTAAAAAGACCACTACTAGTTTCAAAAATATTCGACACATCGATGATTTATTTTTGGCTTTTGATAATTCTGAAAATATTGAAGACACATTTAATGCATTTAATTCCATCCACAATAAAATTCAATTTACTAGAGAACCAGAAGTGGAAAATCAATTAGCCTTTTTGGATGTCCACATCATGAAAGCAAGGAAAGGCGTAGAAACCAAACTCTTCAGAAAACCCACATTCACAGGCTTATACATCAATTGGCAAAGTTATGCTCCTTTTAAACACAAGAAAAATCTGCTATTTACTCTTCTGGATCGTGCCTACAAAATTTGCAGCAGCTATGCTTTCATTCACTAAGAGTTCCAAAAAATATCCACTTTGTTACAGAAGAATGGTTTTCCAACTCACTTTATTGATCATCACATTGCCAAATTTTTCAACCAAAAATACCAAACCATTAATTCTACAGAAACTCCCAAACCTAGACAGTTATTTACTAGATTACCGTACGTGCATTTAATGTCAAATCAAATTAGAAAAGAAATTAATTTGCTTTTCAAAAACTCAGTGTTAATGCAAAACTCATTTTAATTGATGAAACTTTTAACATTGGCCGGTTTTTTACACATAAAGACAAACAGCACACACTATGCCGCTCCAATGTGGTATATCAAATCAACTGTACTAGTGGTGAATTTTATATTGGACAGACACAAACAAATCTGATTACTCGGCTTAATGACCACAACCCTGCCATTTCTACTTCCAATGATACTGATGTCACTAAACATCTATGGCAAAACCCGGACCATCACATTGATTTTAACAACCCCATTGTCTTATCTCATGCAAGTAACTGGCGTAAATTGTAATTGAAAGAAACGTTACTTATACAAGAAAAGCAGCCCCAACTCAATATTGACAAAACTTCCACTCCACTATATTTATTCAATACATAATTTCTAATCGTATAACTTAATTGGACCTTAGGTTTTTTTTATGTTTGTTTTTTTTTTCTCCCCTGTAAGCCTCAGACTTGTCTGGTTTGCAGTGTATTTATGTAATTATAGCTTGTTCCTGGCGTCAACCATTTCTCTATTTTGTAACGCAATTCTCTATATTTTAGTGATTTTGCAATTTAACACCCTAACTGCGATTGTACGGTAACATTGTTTGTTCTTCAACAGTGTATTATTCTGAACTTTTATGACGTAATTTCAACTTTACTTATTTTCGTTCAAGTTTTTTGCCTGCTCATAAATCAGCTTTGATAATGAGATAAGTATAATCTTGAAATGTAAGCAATAAAAGAATGTTTTCAGTTATATTGGCTCTGTGCTTTTTACTGAGAATTGTTCACCGATCCCGTCATTTTGCTCCATTGTATTTTGTTTTGACCATTTTTCCACAAATGTCGTGTTCTTTGAGACAGTTTTCTGCACGTAACAAATGGTCGATCGCTATCGCATTATTCTTGCTTAGCGCTTAGATCTCTATTTCCTACCAACAATCATAATAACAGTACAGTAATCACTTAACAAAACTTTGCATAATTTGTTACAATATATTCTATTTGAAAGTTGAAATATTATTATGCCAGCTTGCCTGAATAATAACGGCACTTTCTCGTATGGCTTAGTTTAAGAAAACATGTTTTTTGTGTGCACTGTTGCATCATGAAATAAAATAAAATTGTAAAACCATGTGAAACCACTTTTATTCTCTTTCATTTATCTTTTTTTTTATTCGTCTGTTGCATAAACGACGGCAGGTCTCCTGCCTGTTATCACTAAACCTTTGTAATTTGTTACAATTTGCCTAAATGAAAAGTTTCCGATTTGCAAGTGCTTTAATCACAACACAAAAAATTTAGTCCTCCCCTTTTTTTTTATTTCTGGCTGCGCCAGTACCAGTATCCCTAGCTAAGTTTGAACCCACTTCATATTAACTCTTGCCTTTCACCATAATTTATTGGTTAACTTTTTAAGAAAGCACTTGGCCTATTAATGTCAGCACAGATAACCAACTGTCAGTCAGCAAATATAACCAACTTTGTGGTGATTTAGTCAGCAAATTCTACTCTGCTAATTACAACATCAAAAAAATAAAACAGTTAATAATTCACATAAAAACGGTCTTTCATATCACTAATCAACTGATTTTGGTATTCTACTAATGTAATTTTGCTCCAACATTTTATGCTTGCTTGATTCTTTTTCCAGATCTTCAACTGCTTTTTTTCCAATCTCTTGATATAATCATAGACCGCAAAATTGAAATCTATATCTAGTTGGATTTCTGTAAATGGAAAATGGGGCACTGCATGAAATGTTAGGTGGTATGAGGTTTCAGGCCACAGTCGCAACTATTTTTTTCTCTTTTATCAATGACTGTTGGGTGCTGTGGTCTGCTTTTGTTTTCCTTTCCTTCCTTTTGTTTATGTAGTATTTACTATTGGAATAAGAGAGGTGATGGATATATAGGTAGGCCTAGAAAACCTTGCTAGTCTAGCTGTATTACTTTTAATTTTTTGTGGTAAAATTATAGTGTTGATCTGTGACCTGAAACAGTGAAAGAAATGGATGACGTACCGGAAGCACTGTTAAAACAAGCCTTGCAATCAATTGGCGCTGAAATTGAGGAGGAAAAAACAAATCAGAAACAGATTATAACAACCTATTTAGCTACATCTGGCAATTCCAATACAACAGTTGAAGGAAAGTGTTTGGCTATGCCTCTAGATTCACAATCAAATTCCACAAGTTCTCTTCCAGTTTATGATCAAGAAAACTTGTTACCGGTAGTAGTTAGCCTACATGTAGACACCAACTCCAATATCTATGCTTCAGGATCTGATGTGGTGGGCCTTCCAGGTGAAATTACTAAAACTAGCCAACAAATTGAAGAGCTTTATATTAAATTCAAACTAGTTTCTGATGCGATAACCAAATTGGATGAAACAGTAGACAATCTTGAACAATACAGACGCAGAAATTGTCTAATCCTGCATGGCTTTAGAAACCTACCCAATATTCACAGCAACTATTGCAACTTTGTGGAGTATATCATTAACACTATCAACCATCACTAAACATGAACCTAACCCCACAGGTTGTTGATATTGCACATCCGCTTCGAAAAGCAACAAATGGTAAAACCCCAGTCATCATCAAATTCGTTAGAAGATCTGACCAAAATGCAATTTACCAAAAGAAAAGACTGCTTGCTTCATCCGGGCTAGCACTCACAGAGTCTTTAACCAAAAAAAGATTAAATTTGCTAAATGAGGCCAGAACTCTAATTGGTCAACAAAATGTATGGACCTTACACGGTATGATCTACTGCAATATTGACTCGCAAAAGAAAGTAATAAAATCACAGAGGGAATTGTATCATCTGATTTCAAATTTACCTCCATATTGACCTATCACTCGACTGCTCAATAGATGCACAAATTCAACAACAATTTTCATCTATTCAATGCAGTTATTGATAAATGCCTAAGTCATGAGACATTATTCAAACTGCAAGAAGAAAGTAGTAAGTTAATAACTACGTTAAAGTTAGAAACAAAGCTTATTTTACAACCATCAATAACAGTAACAGTTTTAAGAAGTTCCAACATTATTGTAACTGTCGTCTACATTAAGATAAGCTACCCCTGAAGCATACTGTAGGTAACGTTGGATATGATAGTTTAGCATTTTGTGCTTCTGCTAATGATTAAATTTTTTCAACTGTAACGTGATCAACAATCCTCATAAAATTCAAAAATTTTATTGTTGTGATATTTCTGATGATTGCTTTTCTTTATGAAACATTAATACAGGGTTAGGCTCCTTTTGACCTTTTTCTAAACAATCCACCTATGTTCATAAAAGATTAGATAAATGCGATATCTTGTAGCGGTAACTGTGATAAGGTACACCAAGCAGTGATATAACATCAAATTTCAGCAAATTCAAGTAGGATTCCCTGGGCATCACACAGATGACCGCTTACTGATTAATAAATTTTCACAGCCTGATTTATAGCAAGCACTCAATCAAGGATATCGCATTGACAATATAGCCTAATAAAATAGGCTGAAAGCATAGAAAAAGATGTATTAGTTCTTAGTTGCCCAGCCAGTACGCTGCATCAATACCAATATTATGTTAGTTATTTGCTTATCTGGATTATTGAAATTGCCATATCTTATATATGGTTATGAGGAAAGAGTGTATTAAAAAAAAAATCTTTGTGCTGTTGCATTGTCTGTTGTAATATGTGCAATTTGATACAACTTACTCTTTGTGCTACTGCATTGTCTGAAGTAGTAAGTTCAAATTATATCATAATCAGTAACAGCGCAGAGCGGCAAACTTCTTCCAACTACTAAATCATTAAAGGAGCAAACTTCTTCCAACTACTAATTAGGAGTAGACTATAAAGGACAACATCCAACCAAATTATTGCAGGATGCAGGAGAAAATAAAAAGGGTTTAATTGACCTTAGCTAGTACCAAGAACAAAATCAGAACCAGTATTTATCATGTGCAATTTACTTCTCTTATTCCTTGTGCCATTGATAAGTTCAGAATAACTACAGAACTATTTTAATGATTGAATACTAAATCTAATTACAAAAATAACACTTATAGAAATGCTATACTAGCACAAAACTGGTAACCTAATTATTACTGCATTAACATGCAAAGAATATGTAACTATAATGAATGTAGTACTTGTGAAGAGAGATGTGGCAAGCAGTCTAGTGTGAAGTGTTGTAATTGTTCAAAATATTAACATGTTAAATGTACAAAACTTACTAAACAGCAAATGTCATTACACCTTAATTTGAATAAAGATTACCTTTGCTTTGCCTGTATGAAAACAATTTTTCCCTTTCAAAGTGTTTGTGATGCAGAGTTTAAGGAAATGTTTCAGCATCATTGTGATATAGGCACAGATAAATACATCATCGATACTCTCAATGATGAACAAAACATAGATGGAATAACAAACACAGATTGCAAATACCGAAGCATAGAATGGTATAAACAATCTATATTAAACTCAAAAAAGAAGCAAGGTTTATCCATACTGCATCTTAACGTAAGATCAATTGTTAAAATCAAGCATGTTATAGAAGAATTGCTAATCGAGCTGCGTAGCTGTCCTGAAATACTTGCAATAACTGAGACAAAACTGAATGATGACAAATTAAATTATACATCAATATCAAATTAGAGCTTTGTGTGTTGCAATTCAAGCACTAACGCTGGAGGTGTTGCTTTTTATATACTTAATAGTCTCAAATTCAACCGAAGGAAAGATCTTGAGTTTAGCTCAGATGACTCTGAAAATCTATTTATAAAAGTCAATTTAACTAAAAGAAAAGTCTTTAGTATTGGAGTAATTTACAGACATCCTACTTGTTCATTAAAAAAATTTCAGGAACAATTTTTGCTGACATTGAATAAACTAGCACATGACAAATTAGACTTCGTAATCTGCGGAGACTATAACATTGATCTCTTAAAACATGAAATAAAGCAAACAGTCAATGATTATATTAATGCTGTTCACACTGAAGGGTGCTTTGACATTATCAACAAACCAATGCGCATTACAGACACTAGTGCAACTTTGCTTGACCATGTTTACACAAACGTATCGATCAACATATTTCAAGTAGGGGAATATTAACCTTTGAAATATCGGATCTTTTGCCAACATTCTGTTCTCTAATGTCAAAACCAATTCTAAAACAAGAAAAAATTTTAATAAGAGATATGAAAAAGTTTGACAAGACCAAATTTCTAGGTGATGTCTACAGTCTCACTCAAGAACTTAATGATACATACAATGATGACTTTAATCCAAATAATGCTATTAGTCAGCTTTTGGACAAGTTCTCACATTTGATTAATCAGCATGCACCGTTAAGACCTCAAACAAAAGAAACCAAATTAAGCACCAACCTATGGCTAAGCAAAGGAATTTTAAAATCGATTCGAAATAAAAATACAATGTTGAAAAAATGCTACAAACATAATGACACAGCTGTGACTGAAAAGTACAAAAAATTTGCTAACAAATTAACTACTATAAAAAGAGTCCCAAAGCAAAATTACTATGCAGCAATGATTGAAGTAAACAAAAAAAATCTATGAAAACAATGGCAATTAATCAACCAAATTTTACAACGTGGCCATATAGTTAAGAAACCTCTCACCAAATTATTTAAAGGAAAAAATGAAGCGTTGACAGACAACGAAGATATTAGTAACGAACTGAACAATTTCTTTTCTAATATCGGTTCAAATATGGCATCTAAAATACCTTCAGTTACAGCAAATGTTGACATGCTAAAAACGGTGCGTAGCTGTTGTATTATCAATTCAGTGAAAATAATTACTATGTGTTTACATTTGTGAACCTTTATCGCTACGGAAATTTGTAATGATTTTTTGCTAATACCGGACCATTTATTGTAGGCTACAGATTGAGACACCGGATCTCACATCGTTTGTGAGCTTTCAGTTTATTTATTTATCATCACAAAAATAACATAGTTTTATATTAATGGTTACTGCAAATAAACATAAAAGGATGCGATGAACAGGAGCCGTGAAGGGACGTGAAGTCTTCGAGTCAAACGACTCCCTCTTGTTAAATGAGCAAAAGCTCATTAATGGGAAAGATTATGCTAAGATACCATTAATATAATACTATGTTATTTTTGTGATGATAAATAAATAAACTGAAAGCTGTGAATTTCATTTGGGAGCTGGTGTGGCTGCTATTGGTAGGTTGCAAGCGTTGTGCAGGCCTACTGTAATTTGAAATTGCTGCTTTACTTGCATCTTGTAAGTAATCATTGTGAATTTTGGCTTACACGAGTGTTTTGTTTTTCGAAAAACCTTCCGATTTGACTTTCAATTTGTCTTTCGACTCTGACTGTTGACATTGATTTTCGGTTTGGCTTTGACTTTCGTGTAACTGCAATTAAATTCAGCTTTACATCAAAGTGCGTTGATTTGAAGGCTCGACCTCTCTGTTAATGTGCAACTACAATTTCGTGCTCAACTCAAAACAGTCAAATCGCACGAGTAACTCAAGAGACACCGACTCCCCAAGCAGCGTGAAGGGCACCCGTTCGTAGTGCGCTACAGGCTGTCTATAGGCTAGAGTGACCTGGAGTATAACCCATTCAGCTTTGTAGTTTTGTAAATTGTGTACATAGGAGGATCTGACATTTTTGGTTTTGTATCTTGCTCCATAAATTTATAATTACCGGTATATTAAAAGATACCACTTAACTGTTCTCATTTAAATTCATAACTACTTTTTTCTGCATAATTTGTGGCTGATTCTACATTTTGCTGTTTGACTAAATAGTACATCTTTTATTGGCTTGCCTGATTGATAATGCCAGTTAAATGTCCAGTGGAATGTGTTTCAGATTTTGCAAAGGGAACCAATGAGCTATTCAGTGTGATGGATGGATTCACCTCAAATGCACAGTCATTAGTTTCCTTGAATTTCACACTCTTTGTTCTTTTACTGAATTATACCTCTGTCATAGTTGTTGCGGTGAAGTGCTTCCTTTAAAATTCTACATGATAAGCAACTGTTAAATGGTAAGTGACGACAAACTAAAATTTGACATTAATTACACAAATAATTCGTTTTTTCCAGCTAAATGTTTACAGATAGATGACAAGATATAAAGCTTACTAAGTGATTTAAATACTGGTTTAGATGACACTAAATACTGCTCACAGACCGAAGCTAATATTATCAACAAAAGGTGTAATTTTTTTTGCTTTGCATGAATGAAAGAAGCCTAAACGCAAATTGTGATAAATTGAATAAACTTTTAACAAATTTTTATATTTTACCTGATATCATTGCTATAAATGAAACTAAACTTAAACTGTCACAGGCATAAAATGCAAAGTTACGTGGGTAATATTTTTACCGCAAAGAAACAACTACAAATTGGGAAGGAGTAGAATTGTTCATTAACGAGTCTTTATCAATTTCAATTTATATTGAGTTTAATTTAAACATTCCTAATTGTTAAGATATGTGGATTCAACTTGATTTAGGAAATAACAAAAAATGTATAGTGGGAGTAATTTACAGACACCCTAAACAGAAATTATCGAAGTTTTGCAACAGTTTTGAATCAATTATTGAAAATCGAATAGTACAAAATTGATGTATTATATTGGAGGAGACTTCAATTAGGGATGTTCATTACCGATTCTTTGCTAATTTCGAATCGATTCCGAATCAAATGTTTCGATTCCAGTATTTCGATTCACTATTTACATATGACAAGATGTTGGTGCTGGTAACGAAAAATTTTATCAAAATCAAAAGCTCGCAGAAAACACAGGAAGTTAAACTCTCTCTGCACAGTAAGTTAAACTCTCTCTGCAGTGCGTGCAACGAACACGTTTATTTCCGTCTTTGTCCAAGACAGGAAGTTTAAAATGGTCCCATACATCAGATGTTCTTTTTCTTCCTGCCGCTGAACGCTTCATAATTACCCAGACTATCGCAATTGCATAGGCGTAGCCAGGATTATTGATTGGGGGGGGGGGGGGGGGGCGCAAACCACAAATCACATGCAATGACGTCGTCAGAAATTTTCAAAAAGTAATTTTTTGTGGGGCAAACATATCGTAGAATGGAAGATCTAAAGCCGCAGCCTGATGGCACTTTGCCAGGATTTTGGTAAAGGGAGAGGGCGAAAACTAATTGTTGAAAAGTGTAAAAATCTAACTTGGAAGACGTGTTGAGTAAGCTAGTGTACTCAAATGTATTAGAGACGGAGGTCTGGGGGCAGAGCCCCCAGCCGCCGATGGCTATGGGGGTCTGGGGGCAAAGCCCCCAGCCGCTGGGCGATTTTTGTAAGTTTTTGGAAAAAAAAGCTATTTAAATCCCATTGGATCACATTTCGCACGAGTTCAGAGCCATTTCAAAGAACTAGATTTTTAACATTTCAAAGCCAATCGAAAAAATTTAGTAGTTCAATCCTCTTTTTGCAATTAAATCCCAAAACACGCTTAGAATCTTGCATTATGGTGTGAAATTTTAATTGTAAGTGATTTGGTTTATAGGGGGAAGTAACGAACATTGCCTCCTGCAATACTTTAGCAGTAAATAATTAAGTTTATAATAACGTTAAACGAGGGCCTGCGGTGGCAACTTTTAGGTCAAAACTCTTAAGATTTCTCACAGGTTTTGCATGTAAATTGTTAAAAATTTGCATTAAGGGGCCCCTGGCCCGGAAACCTTGGTCATCAGTCGGGGCCCTTGGGCTCCCTGGTTGCCAGTTAGAGTCCCCGTAGCCCCTTGCTTGTCGGTTAGGAGCCCAGGCCCCCTGGTTGTTAATTAGGGGCCCTGGGGCTCCCTGGTCGTGAGTTAGGGGCCCTGGGGCCTCTTGGTCGTCAGTTAGGGACTCCAGGATCCCTTGGTTGTTGGTCAGGGGCCCTGGGGCCCCCTGGTCGTCAATTAGGAGGGCCCCGGGCCCCTTGTTGTCGGTTAGGGGGCTCCTGGCCCCCTGGTTGTTGGTTAGGGGCCCCCTGGTTGTTAGTTAGGGCCCCCCTGGTTGTTAGTTAGGGCCCTGGGGCTCCCTGGTTGTGAGTTAGGGGCCCCAGGGTCCCCTGGTTGTCAGTTAGGCACTCTGGGGCCCCCTGGTTGTTGGTTAGGAGCCATGGGGCCCCCTGGTTGTCGTTTAGGGGCCCCCTGGTTGTCGGTTAGGGGCCTGGACCCCCTGGTTGTCAGTTAAAGGGCCCCCTAGTTGTTGGTTAAGGTCCCTTGGTTGTTAGTTAGGGGCCCCTGGGCCCCCTGGTTTTTAGTTAGGGGTCCCGGACCCCCTGGTTGTTAGTAAGGGCCCCCTGGTTGTTAGTTGGGGGCCCCGGGACTCACTTGTTGTCATTAATATTATTGTTAATTACTGTTATGTGCGTAATTACTGAAAAAAAAACTCCAACTAAACATCGCCAGGCTATGTTGTCATAACTTTTTGTCGTTAGTGGTATTTTGATTGGGGGGGGGTCGGGCCCCCTTGTCCCCCCCTGGCTACGCCTATGCGCAATCGCATGTAAATTTAATTTTAAATTGAAGTCTTAATTCTCTATCTGTAAAAACTTTTGTTATGACTAGTATTATGTTATACCTGTCCTTTTGTAACTGAAGATTTAATAACAGTAAAGTTATGGTAACGATCTCCGCAGAAAGACTATTGCTAATTCAATATCTAACATTCACATGATCGGCGCCCGGCAAACTGCTAAAAAGTAACCACATCTCCGCTATCACATAAGTAATTGTGACGTTATTGTTTACTTGCACGTGGGACTTGCGAAAAAGCAGTGAGGCGAGCGGGTGGCTTTTTTTTAGCGCATTTGCAAACACGTGCGCTCCTGCATTTGCGACAATACACACGGCTGAGCATGCGAGTGTGCGTGAAAGCGACGCCGTCTGTACTAACCATCTCTCTAATCATCATACGAGGCAATTAAATGACGCTGTTACGTAACAATGCTCGTGATGCGTGTTTATTTTCCGTACAAAGCAGTGCTGCCTAAAAACTTAGCGCGAGTATTTCGATTCAGTAGTATCAAAAAAAGATTTCGGATCATTTGGGAATCGGAATCGAATCGAATCGAAATACTAGAATGAACATCCCTAACTTCAATGCAGATTTGTCAATAAGCAACTCTGATACCAATATAAAAGATTTCATGAATTTAATGCATAGCTTAAGCTGCATTCCCTTAATCACATACCCAACAAGAATAACCACTACAAGCTCAACTTTCATAGATCACATTTATACAAACAATGTAGCGGGTGATCACAAAAGTTTTATTCTGGTAGAGAATGTGAGAGATCACCTGACAGTAATGGTGTGTTCTAATTTAAGCCTGCCCAAGAGTGAAAAATCAACTGTCACCCTAATCCGTGACACAAAAAATTTTGTTATAGAAAACTTTCTAGATAAATTAACTGAAGAAATGGAGCTTTTAGGTAATATCAAAGAGGATTGCATTGACAACTACACTGAAAAGTTTACGAACATTTTTCATAAGACATTAAGCATACATGTACAATTATGAAAACAAAGCAGAAAGGAAACGAAACTAAAAAGCAAACCATAGGTATCTAAAGGAATCCTTAAATCAATTCAACAAAAAAAAAATATTGTACAAAAGAGCCCTTAAAATAAATGATAGTAAATACATGGGCACAACACAAACTCTGTAGAAATAAATTGACTCATATTAAGGAATATGCAAAACGACTTTACATTCAAAATTTAGTGAACAATAATAAGCGTGATACCTTGTCGCTTTGGAAAACTATAAATAAAATTACTTCCTTGAAAAATGTGAAGAAAAATAACATTCCTAAAAAAACATGTGCTTCCAAAAGTGAAAGTGCACTAGGTCCACAGGCCATTAGTAGCTTGTTCAATAAATATTTCAGAAATAGGATTTAACCTTGTGTCTACAGTCAAAACACCAACTATACTTGATAACAATTTTACTGCCACGTCGTTGATTCAGAGTAGTAGAAATTCGTTTTTTCTAGAACCAATAGTTGAAGAAGTTGTGAATTACATCAGAGGGATAAATCTATCAAAAAGTACAGGAAGAAATGGAGTTCCTGCAAAGTATATAAAAATGTCAGCCTCTGTTATAGCTACAGTTCTAACATTTTTAAAGCATGCCTATCAGCAGAATATTTTCCAAAAGTGTTAAAAACCACTGAAGTTGTTCCAATTTTTGAAACAGGCGAAAGAGAATTATGCTGCAATTACCGCCCTATTTCTACTTTTAAATCCTTTTGCCAAACTATTTGAAAGGTGTCTGTCTGCTTGATCAACTAAAAAAGTATTTCACGAGCAATAATTTGATTACTCCACACCAGGATGGTTTTAAAAAAAATTCCTCAACAAATGAAACCATTTTAGACGCTCACTATAACCTACGAAACAATATGGATAAAAAGCTTACTACATGTTCTATTTTCTTAGATTTGAGAAAAGCATATGATACCATCAATCACACATTATACACCGTCAATCAAGCATATGATACCATCAATCAATCAATCACACAATGATCAAAAAACTAGGAAAGTATGAAAGTAGAGGATTACCATCAGAGTTACTAGCAAATAACATAACTGACCTGCAACAGTATACAATTGTAAATCAATGTAAATCCAATACAAGAGATGTTATTTGTGGTATTCCTCAGGGCTCGACCCTAGGTTCGTTGCTATTCAATATTTATATCAATGATCATCCGCTTGCCTCAAATTTCACTATTCATCTTTTTGCAGATAATACAAACCTCACTTTCCCCCATTCTAATGTTTCAACACAACAACAAAATACTCGTATTAGTGAAGAATTAGTAAATGTAAGCAATTGGTTCAAATTGAATAACTGAGTTTATGGTAGTGACAACAAAACAAAATAAACCTGAACTCAAAGTATCAATAAATAATAATCTAATAAAGCAATCACATCACGTAAAGTATCTAGGTGTTTTCATAAACAACAATCTAAACTGGAAACAACAAATCAAGGAACAATGTTAAAAGGGAGCAAGGGGATCTTGGGCCCTAAATCAATTAAAACACTTTGCAGATAAGCGACACCAAGAGCTGTTTACCACTGCCTCATTTACTTTTATCTACAATATTGTATAAATAGTTGGGGGACTGCTTCAAAATCAACATTAACACCTCTCTTCATTCGGCAAAAAAAAAGCATCAGAATGTTAACTGGAAGTGGATATCGAGAGCATACTAACCCTTTGTTCTATTGAGCTAAATGCTTAAAATTCAAGGATATTTACTCTCTTAAAAGTGAAGAGCTAATGCACAAAATCCACAATAATGTGTTATCTTTTGCAAATTTAGATAAGTTTAACCTAATGAAAAACTATTATAGGCATAAGACAAGATTGAGCTGCAAAAACAACTTCTTTCTTCCTAGATCTAAAACAAAATTAGGGCAAAAGTCTCTGTCATACACAGAAATTAAAATTGGGAATGAAATTGCAAGAAGCTTAAAGGAAGTTTCACTCTACAGATTTAAAAAAGCTGTTACAGCTCATTTTTTATCAATCTATGAAACCGATAAAAGCTAGAATAACAACTTTCTATCAACAATACAGTGTTAATTATAGTAAGCATCGTTGCATATTTGTGCTTGAGTTTAACAATAACCTATTCTATTGATTGAATAGTGGTGTTGGTGCATTCATCTATCACAGTTTTATACAATACGTCATCTTTCTTTTGATGTGCCTCTCCATTATAAGTAATTTTGCAATAACTGACATATAGTGTCATTGGAAATTGTATCGTTGCTGATATTTGTTTATTAATTGTTTAGCATCAACGTTAGGTTAGGAGTTTTAGAGTTAGGAGTTTTAGAGTTACAATGCTTTTCATGTCGCCATGCATTTTCTTTACATATTGACTGTGAGTTTTGTGCATACACTGTACACATCTTGTGACACTTGTTTTAATTTAGCATAAATTCTAGCTACAGCGTTTGTCATTCTAGCTAAAGCGTCTGTCATTCTAGCTACAGCGTCTGTCATTCTAGCTACAGCGTTTGTCATTCTAGCTACAGCGTTTGTGTCATTCTAGCTACAGCGTTTGTGTCATTCTAGCTACAGCGTTTGTGTCATTCTAGCTACAGCGTTTGTGTCATTCTAGCTACAGCGTTTGTGTAGAACGGACGTGTTTTTGCTGCAAAAACTTTGAGGATTTAGGACTTTAAACGACAAACAAATCATAATGCAAGCAAAGTCTTTTAAATCAAAAAAGAACGAGCTTGGTTTGGACCAAAATGAAATTATTGGAATAGTTATGAAACTAGTTGTACCAAAGATTGAAGGCTTAGTCAAGGAAGCTTTTAACTCGTTTGCAGATGATTATCTGAGAGAATTAAACGCTGTTAAATATGAGTTAGAGCAATTAAGAACTAGTCAACAATTCAATTCCGATAAATTTGATGAACTCAGTAAACAGATCAAAAAAATGGCTACCACCAACAAGAAAAACGAATTAACTGCTACAAAGCTTTCTAAAGAGCTAACAGACTTGGAAAAGGTGAAAAAGGAAGAATTTTTTAAAATCGATCAATTAGAGCGGTATGGCCGAAGACTAAATCTCGAATTTGATGGAGTACCAAATCAAGAAAATGAGAATGTGACTGATATTGTCATAAAAATTTCAAAAAAACTTGATGTTGAAGTTAGAAGGAGCGATATCTCTATCGCTCAGAGGCTCCCCCCAAAAAAATTTAAAGCCAATGATTCGGCATCCCGGCCACCAACAATAATAGCCCAATTTACCAACAAACGGGTGAGAAATGAAATTTTTGCAAAAAGGGAGAAAGCCAAAGAAATGACAGATTTTCCTGTTGACGAAATGACAAACCTATATATAAATGAGAATTTAACGCAATTTAGGAAGAGGCTATTTTGGTCAACAAAGCAAACTGCCAAAGCAAAAAAATTCAAATTCTTCTGGACAACAAACGGACAAATATGGATAAAGAAAAACGAATCAGAAGATGCAATTCCAATTCGCTGCGAGGACGACCTAGACAGTCTTTAATGCTATTTAAGTTACCTTTTATGACTTGATTTTAAGTAATTTGTGAAATTGTCTTGAATGATTAATATGGATAAAACAAAACATTTTCTATGCTCTGACTTTGACAAAAATTTTGAAAGTATGCATGAAAATGTCAAAATTTGTGAATATTCGGATCTTTCTAACTTAACAAACTATAATCCTTCAACTGATACTTTATTTATACTCCATATAAATATCAGATCAATCCAAAAACATATTGATGTGCTATGCGAACTGATTTCCAATTTGTGTAGATCGCCAGATGTTATACTCATCACCGAAACCCGAATACAAGAAGCCCCAGCAGTTAACATTGAGATACAGAGTTACAACTTAAAATTTGCAAATTCACCTACCAAAGCTGGAGGAGTAGCAATGTACTTTACTAAGGATATCAATTTTGAAATTGCACCGGAATATAATTTAGAAATTGAAGGATGCGAAAATATGTGGGCAACGATTAGTACTCTCCAACACAAATTATTGATAGGAGTAATCTATCGGCATCCTAACTCAAACCTAAATTCATTTTTAGAAAATTTCGACCTTACTTTACACAAAATTAATAAAAATAAAAGTCAAAGTATTATTATGGGTGATTTCAATGTCAATTTACTAAATGAAACTCCTTTTGTAACCGATTATAAAAATACTATTGCTAGAAATGCCTTTTTTTCTGTAGTAAATATTCCCACCAGGGTAACAGAAACGACTAAAACTGCAATTGATCATATACTTACCAATATTACTTCAGAAGAAATCAAACCTGGAGTACTACAAACTGATATAAGTGACCATTTTCCAACATTTGCCTACATCTCTAAACTTAAAATATCCTATAACATGAAACATGAGATGTTTAGAAGAAACCTAAAAAACTTTAACTCAGAAAGTTTTGCTGATTGTGTATCTATGAAACTGAAAATCTATTTCGACAATCTAGAACATATTAATAAGAATAACATTAATAAAGTATGTGAAAATTTTGTTCAACTTATAAAAGATGAAATTGAAAATTTTGCTCCCTTGTCAAATTTATCACGAAAACAAAAAAAGCTAGTCAAAAAACCATGGATTACTAAAGGCATCTGGACATCAATTAAAAACAAACAAAGACTATATAAAACGTGGTTTCTTGAAGGAAATTCTTATGAACGCAGCTTTTATAAGAAGTATAACAATTGCCTAACTCGAGTTAAAAAAACAGCCAAAATTTTGTACTACTCTTCGGCATTTGCTAGTAGCAAGAACGACCCTAAAAAAACATGGGATATAATTCGTGAATTAGTTAATCATTCAAAGGTTAAAAAAAACAAACACCTAAAAGTTTAACGATTGGCAATAAAACTATCAATGATATAGAAGCTATTCCAGAAAAATTTAATAACTTCTTTGGAAATATTGCAGAAAATTTGGCTAACTCTCTGCCTAAAAGGTCTCCCAAGTTTTATAAATTTTTTGAAACACAGAAATAAATCGTCTATTTTTCTAGAAGCACCATCAAGCAATGAAATCTTTAACATTATTCAAAACTTAAATGTCAATAAATCGCCGGGTTTCGATGATGTGTCTTCGTTTTTTCTTCGAATAATTGCTGTTGTTATATCACCATATCTATCCATTTTGTTTTCTTGCTGCTTCGATTTTGCCATTTTTCCTGATTGTTTTAAGATTGCTAAAGTTATACCAATTTACAAGGCGGGTTTAAAATCTAAATTGACCAGTTATAGACCAATTTCCTTGCTTTCAAACTTTTCAAAAATTCTTGAAAAAATAATAGCCGTCAGGATACTTGCTTTTCTGGATAAACACAGTGTATTCTATAAATGTCAATTTGGATTTAGAAAAAAGCATTCGACTATCCATGCTGTGACAGATATCATAACACAATGCTATGAAAAACTAGAAAGTAAATTGCATTGTTGTCTTATTCTATTGGACATAAAAAAAGCTTTCGATAGTATTGATCATCAAATTCTTATCGAAAAATTAAACCACTACGGAATTAGAGGAGTGGCAAATGAATTGATTAAAAGTTATTTATCCGACAGATTTCAGTATGTGGAACTCGACAATGTCAAATCGTCTAGAATTAATATAAAATACGGCGTCCCCCAGGGTTCGATCTTAGGTCCGCTCCTTTTTATCTTATATATCAATGATCTCCCAAATTCTTTAATAAATCAACCAACTTTATTTGCCGACGACACTTGTATCCTGATTAGCAACCACAGCCTTGTAAATTTGGAAACTCAAAGCAACGATGAACTAAAAAGCGTTTCTGAATGGATGATCGCCAATAGGTTGACTCTTAATCCACATAAAACACAAGCTCTAGTATTAACCCGATCCAAGCAAAAGCTCCAACCGTTTTTATTGTCCCTTAACAATATTTTTATTGAAATACGACAGAGTGTAAAATATCTAGGCATTCATCTTGACTCAACGCTAAATTTTACCAGTCATATTCAAATGGTTGAGCGACGAGTATCTACAGCCATTGGCATACTGTGCAAATTAAAATCTATGGCTCCTGTTAAAATTTTGCTTTCTGTGTACTACGCTATAGTTTTTCCACATTTAATGTACGGAATTTTGCTCTGGGGATGTTCGTCTAAAAATAATTTGCATAAACTTCAGATGCTCCAGAACAAATGTTTGAGAATAATAGAAGGTTGGCAGATAAAACAAAAACTTGAACCTTTATTCATAAAATTTGAAATATTTAATATTGATCAACTACTAAATTTTGAAATTGCTAAATTCATGTTCTTGTATCAAAGGAATAAGGTACCGCAATTGTTTAACAATTATTTCTCTTATATTAAAGTTATCACTTCTCGCCAAACCAGGAAAGCGGACAAGGATGATTTGTACTTACCCCTTTATAAAACAAAACGTGCTCAAAAATCAATCAAATATGTAGGAGTTAAGATTTGGAATGATATACCTTTAAAGATCAGAACTTTACCCTTCAACAAATTTAAACAAAAATATAAATTGCACTTGTTTCAAAAAAGTGCAACTACACAAAAATGAATATTTCATTGATTATAAAAATTTTAGATGTTTCATACATACAATTTGTCGATCTCACTAAATTTTCAATTTTTCAACGGCAAAACTAGCTACTGTACACTCACTGGTGACCGTAGACTCGAAGACTGAAAGGTCACTTCCGGTTTCCTAGTTGATTAGTATGTATGAATATTGTTGTATTGCACTTTTTCTATACTGTAACTTTTCGACAAACCTCTGACTGACTGACTAAATTTTTTTTATCATAGAAAGTAGCAGACCAAGAAAAACTAGATGCTGCTTTTTTAACCTTAACCTGTTGAGGTGGCAGTAGACTTAGATGACCTTTTCAGTCTTTCATTGTCTCCTCATCAAGTGATTAAATATCGATTCTGCAACTTTGTTTGTTGGTTTTGAAGGAATTGCATGTTTTGATGCTTTGCTGATAGACCAACAGAAAGTTGCAGTTATTTGGGATCTGACCTCACTTGATAAATAAACAAATATAGCATGGTATGGTAAAACTTGTCTCCGCATGGATATACTTTTGTTGGCTATGCATTTGTCTGTATTTGTTTTGTTTTTCTTGAAATACATTTCTAACCTTTTCAGTACGCCCTACTTTCAATTAAACTGTTAACATTCAGTATTTAATTGCTATAGAGCCACAATTGAAATAAGAAGTAACTACTATGCATTAAAGATTTTACTACACATGAATTAGAAACATACATACAGGGTTTATACGGAATTTTTCTGACATATTCCCCTGACTTTCGTCAAAATCGCACCTGTTTTCCCTGACTTTCGTTTAAAAATCCCTACGTTTTTCCCTGACCCAATCCAGCAAAACATACTTTTTCCCTGACTTTCAGAATATAAACGAACAGTATAATATCAACCAGCAGCAAAAACAACTATGCACACCTAATGCATACATACACAGAAACATCAATTCAGCAGCAGAAATAAGAATTTCACAGGTGACCTGTCGTAATTGTATCTTAAAAAAGATTGATTGTATCTTAAAAAACAATGGATCTTGATTCATAGGAGATAAGAACTTTCCAAAAAAATCTCCCTGACTTTTTCCAACTTTTCCCTGACTTTTTCGTTGAATTCCCTGACTTTCCCTGACTCTCCCTGACTTTCCCTGACCATCTCGAAAAAGATATGTTTTCCCCTGATTTTCCCTGACCATATAAACCCTGTACATATATATGCTTATCGGTTTTGACTACGCTGGTGCTGTTGCGCTGTAAAGGCAGTAATTTCTTTGATATAGAATATTCCACTCTGGCGATTGCATTTCACAGTTCGTTATGACTAAATGTTATGGCGTCACAGCTTAATCCGTTTTTGCACGACAGGCCTTGTGTTATCTAGGTGGCCTAGTGAGGTTGCATGCGAGCCAATCAAGCTTACGAAAACAGAAATGAGAAGAATAGTACTTAGATCTACATCAAGATTTGTGAAAAAAAAAAGGTAAAGCCAAACAAAAACACAAATAATGATTAAATTCTTCAATAATTACTGACGGTGCAATCTTCTCTCCAGTATCTTTTGCTCACAATTGTTGGCGATAATTTTGGCAGGAGACCAAACTTGCATTCTTAATGCTGGCCATATTATGTTTTTTGCAGGATGCAGTTGGATTTTGGACCCCCCATCTGTAAGTTGTTTGCCACAAACAAATCGTAAAAATCAATTTGAAAAAGAGTGCTAAGATTTATTATCAATTTTTTTGAATAGTTTTGCACAAAAAGCCATATTCCCTGCAGATTAGCTTTTGGATAAATTTGAAACTAAATGTTTCTGTACAATAAACTGAACTCTTTGGACGGTATGACACTGAGCTTGAAATATACTGGAAAATGGGCAAAGAAAAATATTTAGGGGGCTTTGTCCTTCCGACTAATATTTTGGATATGTTTACATCAAAATACTTTTACATCAAAATACACTCGCAAGCAATTACTCAAATTGCAAAAGTAAGGCTTGATCTACACTGGGCATAAAATCATGAGCGTTCGAGCCTATTTTTTGTTTATGGTAGGAATTTAGTTTATATTCTGGCAAGTTGGTATGTCAAGCTACCAATTTGTACGTGCTCAAAGCACAGTTTTTACCCATGTGTAGATCAGGTTTCAGCCTCCTGTTAGTGATCACATGCTATTACGCATGGAAATACCCGTGATACCGCACAAGAAAAACATCAAAACGCATGCAATCAAATTTATGCAAGTAAATACTAGTGATTGGTAATTAATACGCCTAATAGAATGTTAAAAACAAATATCCTAAAACAAGCAAAATCACCAAGCAAAATAAAATGTTTACACAGAGCGATTTTTGGGATATACAGTATATACTGTATAAAGTAGTTGTACACACCAAACAGTTGGGCAATTACTTATCCTAACATCAGTTATTTTCCTGTAATGACTTGAAAATGGTTGCCACTGGAGTTATTCAAATAAATTGCATTGCTGGTTCCACACCCTAAGTTTAGGACATCATGACAGTGCCAGCAAAATACTTTGCCAAATTGATACCACACAAAAATTGGTATTTCAGCCAAGATGAAGCAACCAAGAGTTTGTCAGTTGTTCCCCATACACGATCTTCTTCAATCTTACTAGCTTGCAAATTATTGGACGAAGGCTTGCTGCTTGTGTTCGCAAATACGCTTCCTCACTTGGCTGTGACTCTTTTCTGATCCAGTGCATACTAAGCTAGGGCAATGAAACAAGCTGGAAGCAGCAAAAGGGTGCCATTTCCACTTTCACTTTGTCATTCATATCAAACATTCAAAGCTCGGATGTGAGATATAATTTTTAAAATAATATATGATGAAAAGTTCTTGTTTCATAAACCAACATTCGCAAAGAAACCTTTTTGAAGTATTGTGGCTCACTACATTCGGAGCCAGCCTCCACTGCTATCAATTCAACAATGAACCAAGTAATCTACCAATTTACTTTTAAATCTAAAAGCATTTAAAAACTTGTCGTCTTAATTTTAAAAGATTTAGAAGATATTTTTTAAAAGTTTGAGCTTTGACCAGTTTTTTAAAATCTAGGGACATAATATATTGATATGACACTGCATTCAATATCATGAACAATTATAGTTTCCAGTGGCAGCATTTAATTTTTCTCACTGTAACAATGTATTACTTTTGAAAAAGTATATCTTTTTCCCTAATGGGCAGGCGTTTTTTGTTTTCGCTCTAACCACTTTATTACTGCATATTTTTAAAAGGTTTTTGCAAGGTTAGTAGCAAACCTCTAGAAGGTTCTTCAAAAATTTTTTGGTAAAATCGGGCGGAAAATGTAGGCGTAACGAATCAGGGAAAAAATGCTGCGGGTTAAGCAAAAAAGATCATTGAGTAACTGCGCAATCAGTAATACGCATCAACGGCTGATTTAATTAAAAGATTGTGTTTTTTGATAATCTCTTTGTCTTGAAATGTCTATTGTGATATTCTTTTACCAACCTTCACTGTAGATCTGATAGGAACAAAGTGTAGAATATGATGATGACATCTATGATGTCATCAATGACATCATTTTTGTTTTTTCTAAATAGTATGTTTTTTTTGATAATTTGCATTATTTTTTTGAACATGCCAATAAGCGATTACTAATTTTTCACATGTTAGGTGCTAGCGTGGTGCACGTAAATGATGACATCATTAAATATGATTGACAGTTGTGATTATTTCTCTAGATAGTATTTGTTTTTATTACGTTTTGTTTAAACTTATAAGGCCTGAATCTGCTGTCTATCACTAATTAATTAAATTTATGATAAAATTATAATAAAATAGTAGTCTGGGCCTTGTATATCGAGGACACGACGGTGTTATTTTTAAAAACAAGTTTACTTTGTCACGTGTTTATTTTGCAATGCATGATAAAATAAAATAAACTAATTTTTGAAGTATTGCAATTGAAGCTTTATGCTCCTTAAACTCTGTTTCTTTGACTACACAAAGCTTTCACTATTTGAGTCCTTGCAACAACACTTTCAAAACCATTAAAAATTTCAATCTCCTTTCGAGTCAAATCTACACAGGCTGAGACGCTCTGGTTAATTGTAAATAAATGATTAGTTGCAACGGACATGCTTAAGACACTGTGCTTGCCCATATGCCCAGCTATTTCTGGTGTTTAATTACGATAAGCATAAGATATGCTGGGATGCTTACAATTTTCGCTTTAAAGCAAGGGCCTCATAGCCATTTTTCGCTTTAAAGTAAGGGCCTCATAGCCAATTTTCGCTTTAAAGCAAGACGATCGGTATCGCTGTGTCAAACATATTTTTACCGTTGCATTCGTTGCTCTTAAACTTAGAACTGTCTTGGTTACTTAGAGCAAGTTAGCACTTTTTAGCGCTTTTGAGTGAGTCACCACAAATTCACAATCTTCATTCTTAGAAAATTCTATTCATGTGAAATTTTCCGTATTGCACAACCTCAAGATCGTAATGCGCAATCTGCTCTTTTCTGCCTCTAGTGACTATATCATTATTTTTTGTCACCGCAAGGTGGTAGCAGGAGCTTTACTGAATCCAATCGTATATCTGCTGCAGTTGAAGGTAATCTAGAATGGAAAATACATCGAAGTTAATTGCGGCTGTTCAAAAGTTTGCTGGTATCATTTGCAGTAGATCTGAAAGAGCGCAAAATGAATTAAATATGTTTCAATAGTTAAATGCAATTGCATGAATCTTTTTTGTGATATCTGCTCAGAAGATACAGCAGTTTCAACTCTTAATCGGAGTTTGCATTTTGGGTTAAAGCTAGTTTGCTAGCTTCGGTGCTGCGCATTCGGGAAAAAACAAAAAAACTGCGCATTGGGGAAATAAGAATAAATAGCAGAGAGTATCATAACTTCTCTCAAACAAAGTAATAATGTTACAAAAATTTTAAACATGGTGCTATAAACAGCGTATATATGTCTTATTGTAGAATACCGCTGCCACATATTCATTCATTTTTTGAAATAATGTTATAAAACTTTTAAACATGGTGCTATAAACAGCGTATATATGTCTTATTGCAGAGTACTGCTGCTACATAAATAAAAGTTATTTTAATATGTTGTAATTACTAAGTTTCCACATTGGTGAATTACGTATCTGATAAAAACTATTAACCGGCCAGTTGGTCGAGCGTTATGCACTTGTTTCTGGTGTGGGAAGTCTGAGGTTTCAATCTCGGTTCAGTCAAATCGAACACAATGTTGCCAATGACTCACTATCTGCTGAAACATTTCTAAGTTTATTTCCCGGATGCAATGACGCAAAGATGGCCTTCACTAACTTGTTACATGCTTTAACATAATACAGCGAGTATAACAAAAGATTTGATTTGAAAAAACTAAATTAGCTGAGTGTGTAAACAAAATCATTTGGAAAAAACTAAACTTCAACAAATAATTAATTTTTTTTTAGCATAGTAAAAATGTTTAAAATACCGACAAGCGGCCACGCATTGCTCATGCCTCTAGCAACATAATAAACATTGTTGCTCTATTTTGGCTTATTGTGTGCTTGTGACAGGGCATGCGATTCTCTATTCCTAGGTACGATTCAGCAGAAGTTTACAAGTTCATGCTAGCAATAAAATTATCTGCTGCGTTTTTTACAAGTTTCTGAAAATTCTTTTGAAGAGTAACACAAAACTGCAAAACAATTTGGTCGCTCAAAACACCTACAGTGCAAGAAGATCTAAATGTTGAAAAAATTGTTCGGTTGACTTTGTGTTGATTCAGTTTTCAAAAACAAAACCTATGCTGATAATGCAGTATTTCAGTACAAAATGGGCTTTAGAACTTCATTGCTTGGTACATAAATATGTCGTCAGATTTTTCCGGATACTTATTAGTGATAAGACTTCCACCATACATTTTTGTGGTACTTATACCGATACAGTTACAGTCTGGATCTTGAGATGAAATTGTCCAGGATCCATTTTTTGGGGACCCATTTGTCTTGGAACTCATTTGTATGGTACCCATTTGTCTTGGGACCCATTTGCCTAGGACCCATTTGTTTGAGACGCATTTGTTCTGGGACACATTAGTCCTGGGACCCATTTCTTCGTGACTTATTTGTCTGGGACCCATTTGTCCTAGAACCCATTTGTACTGGGGCCCATTTGTCCAGAACCCATTTGTCCTGGAACCCAATTTGTCCTGGGACCCATTTGTCCATAACCTATTTGTACGGAAACCCTTCAATGTCTTCTAACAGTCTAATGAACATCCCAACCTTGACAACTGCTTCAGGCTTAATCTAAAAAAATAGCCGAGTAGCATTCTTGGCTAATTTTAGAGTGCATGAAAATGTCTTGTAAAAATAGAAACTTGGTAATTTAAATGTATTGGGGCACCCTAGTGAGCCGAAATGTCTTTGATTGATTGATACATATTTATCCTCCACTCACACAACGAAGCGACAGTGAGTTTGTGACTGTTTTAGTTTGGATGAATCCACACGCACTTAGGAGTTGACTTCTTTCCAAGTTTTCTGATTGACACTTCGACTTCTTTTCATGTAAATTTGCTGTTTGTTCAAAGCCACCAAGCAAAGATAAGCATAGTAAAGGGTCTTATCCAAAGTTGCAATAATTATGATTGATAGCCTAACACTAACCAGAGCAGAGCAAAAAACAGGTACCAGTACGTTGCAAGTATAGGCATTTTGCTACCACAAATAGAAAACAGCAAAAGTGTTGACAAGGTGTACAGTTACGAACAGTGCCGGCGGTGAAGCTTTAAGCTGGTGAGCAATTTTTAAGAAAAAATTATGCAATACTCATACCGTACAAATAATTTTTTACAATAGAATTAAAGTTGACTCTATTTTATTGCAAACTGTTAATAGAAAGTAAAATCAGAGAAGTCACCATTCACAGCAAACATTCAATAAACCAATAACAGATAAAACCGAAAACTTTAGGTCGGCTACCTTACCATAAAAATAATCATCATTCTGTGTTGATGCATGGGATATCAAATTTTCACACATGCAATAGCCGAATAGGGTGTCAATCACTATTTTATGTTGTATAGTACAACAAATACTGTAGTGCAGAGTGTAGGGAGTGACCATTTTACTGAAAATCTTTAATATAAAGAGAAAAGAAAAAGAGGAATTGTCATTTGTGCATCTTTCACAGTTCATTCGGAATAACTATTGACTAGATTATTTTACCAGAAAATTTTAAGTAAAATGAAAATGGGTAGTATTCCGCATTTAACCATGAAGTTTTCATTCAATTTTTAAGGGTCAAGATTAGGGTCTGGGCAGTGGTGGGCAAATTACTGCACAAAAGTAATGAAATTACTTCACTGAAAATTACTTTAAAAAAAGTAATGAAATTACTGTAGTTGTTATTTCTCAGAAAAAGTAATAAGTAATTTGTCGTTACAAATTAAAAATTACTTTGAATGAAACACTTAGCCAAAATGATAGTGATTTGCATCAACTGTTCCAATAAGGCTGTATGATAGAAAATGTTGGATCTCATCTATGATTCAAGCACCATTATGATACGCATATGCAATGATCGGATGATGGCTTTCATTATGCTGCCTGTTTGATACGGTTCAGCGTTAAAGAATATTATTTTAATTATTTAACCTGAGTGAGTACAGAGTTGGTTGAAAACTAAGCAGGTTTTGAACTTCAGATTATTTGTTTCTGCAGTCAAAGATTGTATCATAACTTTTTGGCTATTGAGGCTTTTGGTGCGCTAAAGCAAGGCCTTTAACACCAACGTTATTAAGCAAAATCGACCAATAAAAATTAACAATTTTGGTTGATTCAGAATCTGAAGTATTTTCTTCAACAGCAATTGCAGCATTACAACCCTCAGAGGGTGGTCTTATCTCGAGTCTAGGCTTAATCGCATTATAGACAAAAACTGATCAATTTTTTTGAGGGACAATCTTAATAATGATACCATGCTCTTGGTAATCGCCTCATTGTAATTTTTCTTTTTAACTTCTTATTTTTATAGTGATTACCACTATTACTGTGACTTTTAGTAACTAATACTAATACTTAGTGTTCCCCATAAGCTCAAAAAAGTGCAAAAAGTGCAAAATTTTATCCAGCAATTTCATACGGAATTTTTGTGAACTCTGGCGTTTTTTCTCCCGCCAAAAACCAGCGTTTTTGTTTCCCGCCAAAAATCAAGAGACAGCTGCGATACACGGCACCTCGCTCTTGTATGTCGCACAAAGCGCGTAGAACACTCTTTTTTTGAGATCACATTAAAACTGGACAGAAAGATGAGAAAATTTTTCAGCACAGATCGAGGATGCCTCAACAGCTTCAATAGTTTCACATTGAGTTTAGCACGTGTGCACTATTTGCAACATTTTTGCAGAAGGTGAAAACTTAGAGGGAACACTGCTAACACTATTACCAAAAGTTTATAAAAAAAGACGTCAGAACGACGTAACTCTAAGATTCTAATCGCTTTCTACATTTTTATCTATTTGAAAATTTGATTGGTGGTACAAAACTTGAGAATTGCGTTAATTAAAATTTGAAGATATGAACATTCTAATCAATGCAATATTTATCTACACTTTCTTTTAATATTGTTTTAATTTATTGCACAAAATGTTTTCCTATTTTTTGTTGTACAGTAGTTGGCTAGAGTTGCTATGACAAGAATTTCACTTATTGCATTGAAAATGGATCAATATATTGCTTTTCAGTAAATAACTTAACCTTTTCTCACGAACTTGGAATGCGACACTACGCGGTCATTGATAAATGCTGACTTGAAATACTCTAGGAACAGGCCTGCAAAACTCTCTGCAGTACAAGGGCCATAACTATGCAGACCTACTTGTCATGGGCCGTGCATTTTCGCTGTTGTAGCTACCACCGTCATGGTGAAATGTCTTGTGATTACCGAAACATAAAAAAAAACAACCATCACCTCTTTACCTGCATGCTAAAACATCTTGATGACATAATTTTTGCTGAAAAATTTTTTCTTGAAATATTTTTGGCAAGAATTTTTTTCCCGATTTGTTAAGTTTAAACGATTTTATGCTATCATCATCTTAAAAAGAACATAATACAAAACCAAAATGTGAAATTAGTTGACAGTTGCAAGGATCTGAGCGTAAGTGTAGCCAGGAATTTAGATTAGGAGCGGCCTAAAATAAAAATTTCTAATCACTTGGTCTTATTCTACACTAAAAAGCGATTGTCTATTGGATGGTATGGATTTCGAAGCGCTCAGCATAATCATGTTTTAATTGCATCTGCTGTAGCATGAAATTCTTTACGTGGCTATAATCAGTTAAATCTGCTGGGGTTAAACCCCAACAATCACCGAATTCTTCTAGTATTTCGTTTTTATATGTGGCTTTGTTCCAAATTTGTGCATAGCAGTGTGTAGCTTTAAAAGTAAAACTACAAAATAAAAAACATTGCAAAAATTTTGTGGTTATACATGCGATAAAAGATTATAAGTAATTCTTTTAATTTAGCACAGTATAAGCTACTCTGCAGTAAAACATACATTACATGTACCAGTATATGGACATGACTAAAAGGTGGAAATTGTGCTAAAAGGCAAAAAAGTAGAAAAAGGCGGTTGGGGTTATATTTCAGCCCACCTTTCAGCACAATTATTGTCTTTTCCTACTTTTCCGCATCAGAAAAAGGCAGAAATTGCAGTAATAGACAGGTTAGGGTTAGATTTGGGTTGGACAATTAGGTTAGCCCTAACCCTAACCACCTTTTTCTACTTTTCCACCTTTTAGCATGATTTCACCTTCTAGTAATGTCGAGTGTATAACAGAACAGTGTAATGCCATCAAACATTTCATGTTCTAAGTTCTATAATATTACACTTTGTTTGAGAGACATTATGATGACTCCCCAGTCAACTTTTTAAATAAGGTCTATTGTATTGGCACAGTGAAAAAAATTTAATACTGAAACTCAAAACCTTATTTAGCCTATGTTAATTAGTGAAGGTAGTGACTATTTCATCGAAAATTTTCAAGTCAAAGAGAATAAAATGATAATGAGAAATATTCATCCGTGCTTTTTTCATTTGCTTTTTTAGGGGTAAGATTAGGGTTTGGGTTAGGGTTTGATTTGGGAATAGTTTTAACGTATGCATTTGAGTTTGGGTAAAATTTGAGTCAGAATTAATAAAAAATTAGATAAAAATTTTCGGTGAATTTAAAGCCTTCCATTAGTGAATGCTATGCTATATCTAAATTTTTAAAAGGCAGAGGCTGCTGTTACGTTACGTAAGAATAAGAAAATCACTATTCTAGCCCTAACCCCAACCCTAAACCTAACCCAAACTCTAACCCTAACGCTAATCCTAACCCAAACTCAAAATCTAACCCAAACCCTAAATATAATTTAAACAACAAAAAAGAGTAAATGAGCAAATGAGCACTCACTCTTTGCTCTCTTATTCTCTTTATGAGCATTATGTAACATAATACTAGCCACTTCCTTTAAAAAAATAGGCAATGCTCCCATAATTTTATAGGAAATCTTTAAAACTTTAAAACTGAAACAGGAATTTTTAAACCCAGTACCAGTACCAAAACGACTACACTTTGACACCAGTTCTAACTAAAACTTCAAACAGTGCCCATAGGGGCTGGTTTTAGGTTTCTTAAATTTTTTTTATGACAGTATAAAAGGGTTCAGCGAGTTTCCAAAAACCCCTTCAAAAAAAACAAAACAGAAATATCAATCAAAATTAACCTCTAGGGGAGCTGTCCTACTTTAGACCGTGTTGTCTATACTCAGTTTAGTCGTTTTATGGTAAACACTCCTAGATTTGAAAATAAGTTGATAGGCTGTGTGGTTCAACTTTGAATTGATAGGGGTGGGACTGGCCCTGGGCCCCAGATCTAGTGAGCCATAAACTTTTAAAAAGGTTGCTTAGCAAATGTTGGGTTCTTGAACTAAAAATTTTGTCTTAGTTACGCCTATACAGCTACACCGATATGTGAGAAAAAACTGCACCACAGTCAAGTTTTTAACTTTGATTTAAAAGGCCAAAGTGGAAGCGGAAGTGGTACAGTATCTTTCACTACTTCCAGCTTCTGCTTCCACGAAAACTTACCGTCAACCGGGGCGACTTTGAACGGTTTTGAATCATTTTTACTCGTCACTTCCGCCAGATTTAAGCAAGAAAAGTGCTTATAGGCTGAACGTAACACTTATGGCCTCAGCAACTAAAACTGTCATAACTAGAAAAATATTTTGCTCTCATAAGGCATATATTCTATCTCAAAAAGCGTTCAAAGTCGCCCCGATCTCTGGGGCGACTTTGAACGCCTACCAACATGCACTGAAACCTTCACTTACTAGCGCAAAGTTGCCTTGTCTTTGACTTAGAGCATTGCGGAGTGGCTAATTTTTCCACTCTGGATCCACTCCGAAATTTTTTAACTGACTTCGGCTCTAATCCGGCTTCGAATTTTTACAACAACACTCCGCTCTGAAATACTCCGATACAAAAATACACTTCGACAAAAAATTTGAACCAATACAGTAGTCATATTGGTCAATAACCAGGATGAGCGTAGCCTAATCACATATTTTGATATTCCCAGAGAGCAAAAATAGTTGCTCATTCTACTACCAACTATCACTATGGCTTAAAAGATTAATTAAAGTCACAATCCGATTTCCAATTCTTTTAAAAATTGGCACTCCGCCTTAAAAAAAAACAAAACGCGTGGCAGAGTGGTGAGGGCGGTAATCTGGCGATCACTTCGTCATGGGTTCGAGCCTGCAATCGTCTATTGCTAATTGACCTGACTTGGGGATCTACATGCCAATAGTGATGGTGTAATAAATCGCCCTATTTTTGAGAATTATTTTGTTGAAATGATGACGTCATTGTCACGTGACCTTGTGCTAGTCGGGCCAAAAAGAAAAAAAATCTATCAAAGTTCTAACACTGACCTAGTAAGAGACCGCTCTTGGTCTTGAAAAGTATTTAACTAAAAACAAAGTTTGTTTTAGTGAAGTGTTCAAAGTCACCCCGGCGTTCAAAGTCGCCCCGGTTTACAGTACCGCTTTTACCACTTACGCTTCTAGCTTCTGCATCCACATCTGTTTGAATTTGCAGGTTTGGCTTTGGGATAGATTGGGTCCAAATTAGTACAGTTCACAAAAATTTCTGATGAAATAGTCTCTTCCTCTTCTATTCTCTTTTTTAGAGATAAGAATTAAGATTAGAGCTTGGGGCTACTTTCAAAGCAAGAACTTTGAGTTTGGGATGGATTTGGGTGGTAGATATCTGGATACCAGAACGAAAGTAGGCTAGATAAAATTTTAGGTGAAGAGTCTTTGCCGATTGTAGAGCCTAGCTTTTTTTCGGCTTAAGTCTTTGCAGTTTGCTCATTTTTTGGCCTTTCAGCCTATGCTAGTAGCCTACCCTACTAGTCTGCCGGTATCTGGTACTGTCAGATTGTATGACGGTACGTATTGGAACGCTGTAGCCTATGCCTATAGTGCCCTAGTCCAAGTCTGTCTCACATCTAATCACAGTAGGTTACCGTATGTTGCAGTGGGTACTGGTAGTCTCCTTGTGAGTTTCTTACTGCCAGACATTTTGCTTTTTTAGGTCAACCAAAGTTCGGAAAAATAAAGATTTATGGAACAGAGTTGGCTTATTCCACTTCTACGCAGTATATCTGCAAACGAATTTACCGTACATTCAGCAAAGTCGACTTTCACGTAGAAGTAAACAATGGATTTCCCGCGTGATCATTAACCAAGCGGAACCAACATTTTAAAGATAACTTTGGTGAGAAAACAGAACAAAAAATATAATAATTATATTCCTTAATCCTTCGCTAACTCTTCTGTTTTAGTAAGTAGACGCAAAATTAAAGCGCAAGAATCAAAAAACCTTAAAAGAATCTCATATGAGTTCTGTGTTGTTTTTGTGCTTTGTAGTCTACTTTAAGTGGAAATGGGAATGGAATGTAAAGTCGGAGTTACGGAAAAATTCTTAGTCATGATGTTTTGTCGGATTTGAAAAAACAGAGCACATACCGTAACACATTAAAGTTACATTAGAACTGATGATAATTGTCATTGTTATAGGCCCAGTAATCAGTGCGGTATTATTATAATGGATCGGTGTATTATTATTATTATAATAACGCACCGATCCAGCACAATTGTGCTATCGTAAAAAATAAAATGAAACAACCCTTCATACCAGCTGCCAGGTTCATAGGCTACTGGTGCGTAGGCTACCATCAGCAATGTGACCAAGCAGTACAAGAAGAGGCAGAAGTATTCATAAGTGCGGACGTGCGGTACAGTATAAAGAGTGGTACTGAGCATGGATGCAGAGTGTTCTGTGTTTGGTACAGCATACTCATACAGTAGTTAGCTTATCACAGTAACATCAGGCATGTGCCGGTACCTGAATTTGGCTACTGGTATTAATCATTAATGTAATGTTTGTTAACTAGGTACGGTAAGCTAGATTTTGAGAGGCTGGATTTGATAAGTGTCATTTTTGGCAGTTAGCAGGTGGAGAAAAAAATGTTTGCATTGCCTGGTGACAACTTTTCAAAGGACAAAGTTACACCATACAGATGTTGTTTGCTCATTTTGATAAAAGAATATGCTGTACTTTATGATGGAAAAAGCAAAAATTATCCACGAATGATATGGCAAGATGGTAAGTTGTTGTTTCTGGTTTAAGTTCTAAATGTAAGGCTGATGCTATTTTCAAATGCTACTAAATATTAGGGTATTAAGTTCAATACCGGTATGTCACATTACAACATGTAACAGCAATGCAATGCATCTAACATTGTAATAGATCTGCATAGCCTACCTTGATTTAATAGGTCTGCCCAAAACAGGATGTTGTACCAAATATTAGGGTGGTGCGAGAAGTAGGGAAAAAATGTACCATATTTTCTGGACTATAAGGCGCAGTAACAAAAATTGGCTTCAAACGATTTTATTTTCATAGATAGGGCGCACTGGGTTATAAGACGAGCTAAATGAAGCAATACTCAAAGTGCAATATTTTATTCATAAGAAACAATCAATCAAACAAACAAAAATTGAATACTCTAAATTGTTCAGTGGTATCCTCTCTCAGAAATCCATCAAACTGTTCATCTTCAGTGTCAGAGTTGAACAATTGATCATTGATCATGATCATAAAGCCGAACCTGATCCATACATTAGGCGCACCGGACTATAAGGCGCACACTCAATTTTAGACAAAATTTAAAGGTTTTTCATGCGCCTTATAGTCAGGAAAATACGGTAGAAGTTATATTATTATAGTCAAATAGTTATAGAAAGTTGTCTTTGACCCTAAAAGCCCGCAGAAGAAAAATTAGTGACTTTAGTTAGCATTTAGGTCTGCCCCCTCATTCTTTTGTTTTTCCCATAATTGGCTATAGTCACCCATTCGCTGGAAATACTGCATTATGTAATGCTAGTACAAAACCATCAACAACAAAGGTTTAATTCAAAACTACAAACATTTGTGAGTAAAACAAAGAAATGCTGTTATATGGTGTGTTTGCAATCCCGTAGATTTATCATCAATTACAACGAAAGTTTGAGAAGAAATTAGCAATTAAAGTCCTTTTTAGTGTCAATTTTTGACATTTTGCTCCTCGACATCAGCTTGTTTTTTATAATGCCTTCTCTTAGTTCATAGCCACAAACTACTCTTGATACTTCACTGACCAACTGTACCACTTGTTCAACAGTCTGAGAATGGCATGGAAATTTGGGAAATAATAAATATGTCAGATCACTGTTTCCTGTATAGAGCATCAGATCTTGCTCGCTGATGTTTTGAGTCAAAGGAGGCTCCATTCAAATTGTGTTCTGCCAATCAATCAAGTCAATTTATTGCTCAGCTTGAAAGTTTAGTTTTGGCACATTGAACAATCGTATAGAGCAATTTTGAGACCAGTGCTATCGAGCAGCTAAAATTCTGTGCAATGCTAATTGTTGAATGCTTACTCTGTCATCAGCTAGCATGGTAAGAAGCAAATTATCTTCATGTGCGAAGTAAGCATTTCTCTGAATCACAGCATCCACTTGCTTTCTTATCTGTGCCTTTAAGTAGCGACTTTTTTGTATCAGTTTATGAAAGTGTTTACCTCCTATGATAGAATGTTTATTTTTAATTTTGAACCCCATTGGAATGCAGATTTTTGATAGTTTTTGATAGTTCATTAAATCAAAAGGTTATTGGAAGGTGATATTTAAGATATATAAACGCAAAATGCAATTAGCTGCTGTAAGCCATCTTGCTTTCCAGGACTGCGATCAGAAAGACTTAATGAGCAATGACCAGATGAAACAGCAGTTGCAATATTGTAAAGATATTGTTGGATTAGTGCTGAGAGCACTATCGTTGGCAGGAAGTTGTATTTCAGTGGGTTCAAACTCAGCAACTTGTTGCCGTTCACAAGATTGAAGTTCCTTGCCAATCTGTCCTAAAAACTTTGTGGACCTGAAGTTAATTTTAATTGCATTAGGTGTCTCAGAGGTATTTCATTTAAGTGCAACAAACAGATTGACCATTGAAGGGGTCTTCCTGAAGATTGTTTAACAGCTGCAATAACTCTTCCTTTGGCTCCAGTATTTACATTTGTACCGTCACAACCAATTACTTTATGGCTGTCCAAATCAAGATCATGTGAAGAGCCGAATTCCAGGATTGCTTCAAAAATGTGTTTTGCCTTTGCACTGTTTGGTGTGAAATGACCAACATAGTTTGAACCTGGTTCAACAACTAAAGTAATGTGCTCTTTTCTGACAAAGTGAGTTCCATCACCAGATTATTGGGGGTTAATGTGATTTTTTTTTTCCGTCAAAATATAACCCCTGCACACTTGATGGTATTTGAAAGCTTTGATTTTGACGTCTTTTTTGCGTTTCTGCCTAACTTTGCTTTTGTCAATAATCAGCTCTTTGTTTCGTCCATCAATAATGCCATAGTCCTTTAGCGCTGCAGATGCTATACAAGCACCAGCTCGATCAGACACAGAAAATCAATCACATATTTTAGCTAGTGTAGGGAGAGACATCCTGTTTTGTGCATTCTGGTTGCATTCAATTTGGGAAGAATCTTTAGTATGAGGAGATTCATCAGTGTTTGAGTCAGAGTCTTCTTCTTCACCAGAAGAAATGTTGTTGTCAGTCTCTGTTAAATCAAAATGACCATTTTCGATGTTTGCATTACCTTCTTCTGTTTTTGAGTGCTTGCATTTTCTGATGGTGTCTAATTGCTTTCTTTTGTTTGTTTTCTGCAACTGAGCTGTTTTTTTCCTGTCAATTCTTCGAATTATCATTTTTCTCGACAATCGTTGGTCTACCAAAAATACTTTTTCATCTTTTGGAACTTTATGCTCCTTCAAGCAACTGCAGAGTGCTTCCTCTTTGCATTTGCAAGCACAGATGTCAAATAGACTCTCTGTTTCATTCTGAAATTTTGCAATCCTTGCTTCGTATTTGATGTTATTTTGCCTTGTTTTGTAAGGTTTTAGTAAATTTCTGTGTTTATCGTGATAGTTCTTCACCTGTTGAGCAATTCTTGTTCTGAATATGGTTGGAATGGATGTTTTCTGCCATATTGCTTCAAGTTTTTTAGCAGCAATAGTAGCTACTTCTGTAACGCTGGGCTGTTCTTTACTATTCATTTTGTTACTGTGTTTCAGACGCACAAATGTGTATTGCTTCATTGCATCACGATATGTTGGCAAGTTCATTTCAGAAACCAAACACAGGACAACGGTTAGCTGGTCTTTTAGCTTCTAGCCTGATTAGGTTTTTTGCTGGAGGTGCTCTTAATTGCAAATCTCTGCGCGAAATATACTTCACCTACAAAATAAAAAGCGACGAAAGCAAAACTGGAGTTGAGATATTATTAGTGTTAGTTCCTAAGTCTTTCACTTTGAAACAGTGATGGAGTACTCGAGTACAACTCGAGTACCATTTTTTGAGTACTTGTACTCGGAACCCCAGGTACTCGGTTGGTACTCGTACTTGAAGGTCAATGTACTCGGTACTCGGTTAAAAAAAAGAGCCGAGTACACGAGTACATTTGGCCTTCGCTAAAAGAAACAAAATGAATTTTTAATAGTAAACTGCAGCCAATAAAACCCGCAAACTTATTGAGTTGTTTTTGCTTGAATCTGTGTCAACCGCAGCTAAACAAACAGCTTTTTAATGAACGAGTGAAATCAACCGTTGGAATGTGGTAAAGTGATTGGCTCGACAGCACCTAGTATTGTTTGACAACAAACGCCTTTCTGCTGCAGAAACCGTGTGAAAGTTGTCGCAAATTTTGATTTATTTAGCAATTAAAATTACATAACACCACAGAAATCGAGCCACGCGTCTTACAAAGACGGCATCAGTTGGGTTAGCATATTACAGTTTCAGCTCAAATATTGATAGAATATTTTCTATAGTAGATGTATTACTGTAATCTCCCAATCCCAAATAATAGTTTTGCTGTGGTATTGGAAGGGGTATCTGAAAAAGCATACAATTAGATTTTGAGGCACTATTTTCAGTGTTAAATTCAGGTCAGATAGAGATAGCGTAGTTGCACAGCTATTCTGTAGTTGAGTTGCAGCTGTAGGCAAAATTTTACTTTTTTTGCAAGAAATTGATAAAATAATAAGTCAAATCTTTTGATAACGCATGTAAAATGTGTTTGAAATATTAATATTACTAAGCGCTAATTAGGATTATTTTATAAAAGTGGATTTTAGATCTGAAATTAAACAATAGAACAGTAAACAGGTAAATATACAGAATAAAAATCCTGCTATAAATAATAAATTTCAGTTGTAGCTAGTAGCTAATATTAAATGGCAGCATTATTTTACAGAGGTGGAGTCCTCGAGGACACATTTTCAAGTCCTCCAAAATTGCCTTGTCCTCGGCTCGAGGACAGCACTATTTTTTGAATGGTTAAAATTTTGTAAATCGGTTAAGTTAACTTCCGTTAAAGTTTTTATCGTTAATATCTTGCACCATTCATTTATCATAATGGTACAAACCAGTTGGCTCTGGTAACACTTGTTGCGTATTAGCACAAGCTTTATAGAAGAAAGCGACGAAAGGAGCTCGTTTTTGTGGCAAATAATAAGCTGCAGCCTCATAGGTCTATTAATTATTGCTGTTCGCTATTTCCAAATTTTTTCCAATTGCAGCTTCATCAGTGCATTTTTTTAAAAATTAGATTAGGCTGTAAATGTAACTTCCAAACACACAAAAAGACCACCATAGCAAAAAATTTTTCCTTACCATCAGCTCAACAACGTCAATGTGTGCTCTAAAAGCGAGTGAACATATAGAAATGTATATTACACGAAAAATATTAATGAATTAATGGACTTTATTAAGTTCCGTTAGTCAAAGCTGAAAATAACGGATTAACGTTAACGGAAGTGTGAAGTTTGTTAACGGACTAGTGGTTAACGAAGCTAACGTTTTGCATTAGCTTGCCCACCTAAGATTACATGTTAATGGAATTTAGCATTAAATCGCAAAAGCTATCAAAAAATTGTTGTGGGTAATCATGTTTGTAGTAAAGGACTTTGAAAGCTTATTTGTGATTGAAAGAAGCATATGGTATACGAGGTGTCGCTATTAAATAACAAAACTGGTGACATAAAGCAATTTTGTTGAAGAAAAAAAGGTCGTTTTATTTTGTTTCGCCTTAATTTGATGCATTCTCCCATAGCATCAACACAGCGTTTCATTCAAATTTTCATAAAAAAAAAAAGAACACTACAACACCCTTAACTTAAAAAAAAAATTAACATTGCCTTGAATTTTGCTTTTGCTTTTTTAATTTGTGGTGAGTTTGCAGTTTTCCAATGCATGGACTGCCTCTTTGTCTCTGGGTCATACTGGAAAATTCATCTCTCATTGCAGGTACAGCAATCACACTGTCTAAAAATTTAGGGTTTTCTTCAATTTGTTTTGAAATGTCAGCGCAAATCTCTTGGTGTTTTTTTTTTTTTTTGATCGCTAGTTGAAAGCTTTGAAACAACTTGTGCACAGGCCTTTGTCATATGCAGATTTTCATGCAGTACTTGGCACACTGTTTCTTTGTCAATGGACATCCTCTCAGCTATCAGTCGAATACTAAGTCGACGATCTTCTTGACAATTTTTTCAATTTCTCAGTTATTGTTAGTGGTTTTTGATATGGTTGGGGGTCGTGAACGTTCATCATCTTCAACATCAGTTCGGCCTTCATGAAATCTTTTGTGCCATCCAAAAACGCAGGTTCTTGACATGCATTCTTTGTCATAAACTACCATCAAAGCTTGAATTTTACCAAAAATTTCAAGTTAATTCTTTGCTCGGTTTTAAGAGTTAAACATTTTTCTGCGGCTGCAACAGAACTTTTTGCAACAATGAGCAATTTGCTGCTTCTGCAAGCCAAGGTTTTTTCCGACGCGCAAAAAAACGTACATTTGTTTTCGATGTCAAGGTACCTAATTTGTTTAAAATATAGCAGTAATTTTGCATGTAACTTGTCAGAAAATTGTCGCCTGCAGTTGTGTGCCTTCTTAACATCCCACTCACAGAAAAAAACGTATTCGTTTATGTTTTTGTGACAAATTTTGAGCTGTTACAACTTAAAAAATTTTTTTCTAAACTTGTAAAAGTACTCGTACTCGAACTTTTTTACGGTACTCGTACTCGAGTACATTTTTCAATATCAATACTCGTACTCAAAGTTTTTTGCGGTTCTCGTACTCGGAAGTTGAGTACTCGACTCCATCACTGCTTTTAAATCAGTCAAAGACTAGCCCAAAATATTTCTCGCATATATACACTGTTTGCTGATTGTCACTATTCTTTTTAATACCTCACTATAAATGGTATACAGCAATCGTTACCTAAACTCCTTTTTAGGCAATTAAATTGCTATGCATTTTTCTTTCTAGCTGAGTTTGCTGACTTATAATTCAATTGCTATAACATGATATTTTTATTTGAAAAATCTCCAAATTTACAAATGTAATTGGCATCAGAAGTATTTATTAAATTATTAACCTTTAGTAGGGTGGCAGCTGACACTGATGACCGTACGGTCTTTTTGTTGTCTCCCATTTTTTTTGTATTAATCTGTGAAGGGCTTAAATTTGGTATGAATAAATAAATCCGAATCTGAAATCTGAATCTGTCTAATCTTCTAGCTACTGCACTCCATTTTAGCTGCCCACTAACAAGTGAAGTACTGGAAATAATCATAGAGCATGGAGAGATAGTCTATTTGCTTTAGAAGTCGTTCCGTTTCTGACAATAACAATAACATAATTTGCAGGACTTAGTATTCCTATTTGTGAAGTAACTGTACCCAACTGTTTACATCAGTAATTTTAAACAATTGACTTCATTAAGACCACTAGCCCACTCAGTCAAACTACCCAAGCGATCTTTATTGATTTGACATAGCCCACCATGCAGTAAATTTACTGTTATTTTGATTGTCTTGGGGCTGGCCTAAACGTTAATAAAAATCTTTCAGACTTCACAAAAGGTCTTTTCCAACCAATAGACAAGTTTTGTTGCGCTATTACAAATCCCAAGTACAAATTTATTTTTTTGCTCCACCATATTGTATATCATCTTGTTCTAACTTAATCAAGAAATAAATACTGTGCTGTGTGGTGCTAGTAGACTAATGCCCATGTCTTAGAATAGGATGTCTTACTCTTAGAATGCCGATATGTGATATCACTTAGTAGGCTATCACATCTGACCTATTGGTCGTACTAACACAAATGGGAGCACAGGAACCCTAAATCTTTTGCAGTTTGGTCCCTTTGGTGCGGTATCAGTTACAGTATAACTCTGTGGTATTGTCAGATAAAACCTAAATTAAAAGTCATAATTTGTGTTAAGGATTACTGTTTTAGTGTGTGACTGTAGCTGCAAGTCGTCACTTCAGAATTAAGACTTAACTTGCAAATTTATTCTTATTGGCATTTGGTAAGCTTCTACCAGCACACCGCTACTGGGTCGGCCTGCTGGATACACAGTTGCAGAAAGTTCAACTGTTTGGTTACCACATGTACCAGCACTAGATGCTATTAGTTTTTGGTTGAAGTGCATCAAAAATGTAGAAGTTGTTGATCAAAAATGACAGACTTTGACAAAAGAAATGCAGAATTTAAATGCCAACAGTTTCTGATTCCAGAACACTGTATATTATATGTGAAATTTGCATGGGTTTGGAAGCTTATTAGAAATGTACACTGCAGTATGTCAGTATGGGTACCGTAAGGTGGGGATACTTTGCCCACTTGTCTAGATTGAAGAAAGATAATTCCAAAAGCAGTTGTAGTACAGATGAGTAGTTGTCTTTAGGATACCGGCAGATACTGGTACAAATGAACCAAAAATAATCTGGGTCTTGGCAACCTTCCAAATTTTCAATTTTTAAAAAAATATTAGTGGGCAAAGTTGCCTCGTGTTTTTGGGTAACTTTGCCCAACCTGTGAAAACAAATTAATTGGCAATGTTGGTGAATATGTGGGGATTCTTTGCCCACTGTATGTGTTTTTGAAAAATATGTGGACCCAAATGAACAGAAAATATCATAGTTTAACAGCATAGATATACCCAGACAGACAGAGTTCGAAAATCACATAGTTGAGCAGCATAGAACATAGGTATTAAGTGTACAACAGAGCACAAAGTTTAAAAAAATCACAAAAAGAGTTACAAAAATCAGTACAATAACCCCAAAGAACAGAAAATATCAAATCAAAGTAATTACTGATAGTTTGTATGAGAACTTAAAATAAAACCTAACTTTTGTGGGTGGGCAAAGTTACCACATACCAGCTGCATATTTGGGCTCCATCAACAATATCTACAATTATAAGTAGCATAATACCAGATTTTTAAAATTTGTTTTTTTGTGTTATCACAAAATACACATTGGTAACAGAAAATAAGGTTGTGTAGTTGTTTAACAAATCTGAATTATATGCCACTAGGGGGCAGTAAAAGTTGGAAAGGCTTTTTTTGCATTTTTTGCACCATGTATATTTTCATGCTGTAGTGCAATATATGAAAAATATTATAGTTAAAAGTGTGTTTCAAAGAAACCTCATACACTACTATTGTCACAACATCATTCCTTGTTCCAGTTCCTCCTAGCATATGGGAGTAGCTATAGCTCATAACTTTTATTTAAAAATGGGCAAAGTTCCCCCGCCGGGCAAAGTATCCCCATCTTACGTTAACAAATAATTTTTATGTGTTGCAGAATGGACCACTAAACGTCATTTAGACAGAGCATTATTATCATGGATACAGCAGCCAGATGGCTCATTAAAGGTGAGTGTTTTATGGAAGGCAATGCAAAATGAGCTCTCAGTGACAGTCTTTTTCATTTATGGCCAGTGTTCCCATTAAACGAAATGCGACAAATAGAAAAATAGCTTTAGAAAATGCGACAAATTTGTGGAAATATGGCATTAGGTATTTGAATTGGTACAAAATTTGGGGCACATAAACATCCTTTTAGGGCATTAGGCACAATTGTTTCAAGAAAATTCGGGCACTCGCTGATTAGCTTAAAAGTTAGAGGGAACACTTTTTATGGCTATTAATTAAAATTATAGTATTTTGAAGATTTATTGGCTGCTAATTAAATAATAAATAACCTAGCAATTTTTTCTGAGCAAAAAATTGCCACATGACGAAATCTTGATTCATGATTAAGCTGTATTGCCCAGAAAGTAAGTAATTTTTTGAGGCCTTTGATATAAGCTGCCCCAGCTCAATTGTTTGCTTTGTTTTTTATGCTCTATTGTTTGGTTTAAATCATCAAGAGTGGTTTAGACTCGATTTCAAAAAACGTACTCATGCCGACAAAAACAAAAATGCATTTATTTTATAAAGACAAAAAATATATTTTTTGGAGTATAAGCGCTCCCAAAAAACTTTTTTTGGTAAAATTTAATATGCGCAGCTTATACTCAGGTGTGCCTTATGTATGAAAAAAACAAAGTGACATTAATTGTTTAGTTTTCTCTTTTTTTATCTGTTTTACAGCAATTTAACCCTTAATTAAACTATATGCGACGCGTCTTACCCACCTGTGTGCCTTATATATGAAAAAAAGTCAAATTAAAAAAATTTTTTAGGTGTGCACTTTGCAATCTAAAAAATACGGTGTATTGATTTTATCAGAAAAATTTGAATAGCTTTGGTTATATCAATCATAGAATCTCTTAAAACCAAGTTTAGATCAAGGAATTCTGTTCCATCTTTAACTTCTTTGGACTCCTATTTGCTTTAAATAAAAGTTTTACAAAACCTTAAACTCGTAAAAATTTGTAAAAAATGCGATTTACCAGGATTTTAATATAGCACTTTTTAGTTGGTAAAAAATTTGCAGTTTTAATTAAAAACAAAGCATCCTTAAAATTAACTTTCAATTTTTAAACGTTTCCAGCAAAAATAGTTTTGATTTATGAAAAATTATTTTAGGGGGTTTTGTCTTTAACTTAAATTTGTCAATTTGCTGTTTTTCATGAACCAGATTACAGTTTGAGGTTTTGTAATATAATTTGGAACAAATATGTGTCGAAAGAGGTTGCACATGAAAGAATTATTTGACTTAGACTGAATTATTTGAAGTTGGCTAGAAAACAGAGATTCTATGATTCATGCAGTCAGAGATGTTGAAACATCAAAACGGGGTAACTTTTCTGTTAAAATAAATGCATTTTTTGTCTTCTGTTGATTAAAAACTCTGCTGTTTTAACCTTCTTGTTATTTTTCAAAAGAAGTCTGTTGGCTGATGCTTTATATGTTTTATTGTCACATTTTCTTATGTGGTATATAAGACAGTAAAAAAGTTAAATGCACATAGTGACAATGAGATGCAAAAACCCAGAGTTAGTTGCAACCATTATGGTTGCATGGTTGCAGAGTCTTCGTCTCCTCTGCAAAAAAAAGAGAAAATATAAAAACACCAAACTAAAAACAACTACAATATCTCACGGCAGAACCAACAAAAGGTAAATGTGAATTGGTTCATAGATATACAAAAATTAATTGTAGGTGCAAAGTGGGTTTAGTCAGTAGGCCAGTTAAATAAAGGAAATTTTAAATCAAGCATTAAACTCCATTTGAACAACAAAAGATTTGATTAACAACTATAACAATTCTAACTAAATTTAACCTGTTGCCTGTAATAGTTTTCAGACATAGCAGCTCGGGTGGGATGTGAATGGAATTAGGAAACCTTTGTAAATTTAAGTTCCTCGTTGCCCGTAATGGGGAGTTAGTTTGAATGGATCTTGATCACAGATTATGGTAAATCTAATTTATAAATTTCATTAATTCATAAAAATTAAAGCTTTTGATACAAGGGAAGTAACCTGGTCTTTCTACCAAAACGTTTACACAAGATTTTGACGATGCAATTTAGTTTAACTTATAATTTATGGATGCAGGATTTTGTGGGGTTTCCCCAGTTAATAATTGCATGTTGCTAGTGAGAATATGCAGTTTTGGACTCTCATTGGCTTGATTGCGATATGCTTGATTTACCACCTCAGAAAAGAGCATGAAAATAGTAGAGTTAGAGCTTGGGTTAACGTTAGCATTAATGAGTTATCTCTAGGGCCCGCAAAAGTCAATAAAGTCAAAATTTTTTCAGGGCTTTATTATATCATTCAACCTATACCAACATTGGTTTCAGGTGCTCTAGAGCCAGTGTAGGTAGATTTTATATGTCAAAATAAAGTCAAAATTTTGGTTTAAGTCAAAATTGTATGTGATTTAAATTTTTTTCAAAAGCAATCAAAAGGTTTTCTTCATTTTTTTGAATATTTGAGAATCAATGAAACGTTATGAGCAATTTTGTACATGTTTGAAGGAGGTTTTGCAACTCAAACTTTTGCAAATAGTTGCAATATGCCTCAATACAATTGCCTGGATTAACTTTTTTATAAAAATGATTTTATAATAACACAAAACTCATTTTTTTACATTAAAAACAAATTAAGAATGTCAGCCTCGGAATGAATAAAATAACTAAGAACACTATATATGTCCAAATTCAAAAATCAAAAGTCAATTTTTATTGTGCAGTACTGTGAATTAACAATAATGTGTTATATCACAATGAATTAACCAGGTTTTTGAAATCTTAGGACTGTACTGTTTTGCTTTCGCAGCTTTAGCAATCGACAAAACTTTTACACTACACAACTTTTTACCAAGCAAGATAGAAATTGTGTCAATGTATTTTCCAATAAAAATTTAAGAACAAATGAGGCCGAAAATTCGTAAAAATTTAAGAAGAGCAAATTTCAATCCAAAATTTCCTGGTTATTAAAAAAAGTGTGATTGACATGGAGATTTGTGCATATTCCTAGATTTTTGTCCTGCAGCGATTAGTTACTTTAATCGCAAGATTGACTGTTTAATATTTCTTTCTAAATGCTGTTAATGAAAAGTGACGTAGGCTACCGGCTTCAACCTTACGTGAATTGCAAATACCGGTAGGCTAACAAAACATGTTTTTTTAATCAAAATTCAGAGCTCACTAAGGCCAAAACGGTTTAGGTCAAAATAAAGTCAAAATTTAGCTATTAAATAAAGTCAAAGTTAATTTTTTTGGTCAAAATAAAAATGGCCCTAGTTATCTCCAGGTCAGCTTGTTACAGATTAGAAGTGTGTGCAGTTCATGAACCTCCATTTTCTTTTCTAAAAACGTTAAACTCACTTAAGCAAGATGCTCCGAACTTGTTTGCCGGAATAGTGTTTTATTTGGTAGTGAAAATAATAAAATATTGCTTATTTTTTGACACTTACAACAAAATAGCATATAGAATAGTCTTCCTGTATTTGCTATTGCTTTTGTTTGGTTTTAAAACTACTATTGGTTGCATTGTAACCAGAATTAGTTTTTATTTCCTGAAGTTGCCTTGGCCAGGAGCCAACAGTGTGACTTTTTGACTCAAGCTGCCATCTGTTTATTTGCCTATTATATACTGTAGAGGCTTTACACTGCCCCTTTGATTGCTGAACAATGGGTATTGAGCAAGAAAGCTGTGAATATTATGTTTTATAGTCATTTGTAAATCAAACTAAAGTCTACCACTTCGGTAGTAGATGCTGTGTTCACTCAAACTCTGATCGATAATGTACAAAAACATGCAAGTAACTGCCAAGAATTTATATCACAAATGTATATTTGTGCACAAACCCAATTCAAATTATTGCTTATGACTTAAATTATTATAATGTGAACTTTTCCTGTGTCTTATGCAAATGCACAGCATCCCAAGTTGCAGTTTCTGTATTGCAGGACATCTTGCGAGTGGTTAGCTCATGCTCAAAAGCTCTTTATGGCGAGTTTATAACTGGGCTTGAAGGAATTTGCAATTTCGGTAGTATCGGACGTTTAGAGGATTTTTTTATTAATCTTGGGTATGCTGTGTTCCAAGAAAAAGAATCCCTGTTGAATAAAAGAGGTTTACTTGGTACGGATTTGTGTTGAAGTATGGTATGATTTTTTTTAAAGTGGTAGGCGTAGAACTGGTATTATATTTAAACAAGCCTACCTGATAATTGCAATTTGCAAGTTGCAGCTGCATGAAACACAGTGTTGTGGTATTTTTATGCTAATTTAGAAAAGTAAATTGTAACGCTTTGACCTTACTGATCCCTTAGCTTTTTTTGAGAGGATTGAGAGCAATTGTTATTTGTACTGACAGAAGAACCATTAGTATTCTCGTTTTTGTGGTTTAGACACTTTATTTTTAACACGTTTCACCTATGTAATTTAATACTTAGTTGCATACCACGTTTAAAGCCTGGGATGTAATTATGGACTATTCATTAGGTAGTATTTAAAGTTATTGATTAGATTTTTTGTTTAGGCCTCTTCAGCAGACGAATGCTCGTTTACTATGAACGACTTGCTTTTTGTGAGATTCAACCATTGTTTGAAAGCTTTATTAAGTATTGCTCACCATATATCGCAATAAGACGAGTAAGATTTTGTGGCAACACATTTTGTTAAGTTTTTTAAAATTAAGTAGACGTAACGTTTATTTGTTACCCAAAAATAACAAAGAACTTTACTTGTTAAAAATCGAAATCATATTCCTTGGCCGATTATTGCATGTACACAAATTTCCACAATTGCTATATAGTAGAACATCAATCATCTGAACACTAATTTACAGAAGTCATTACAGCCTGACATCTATAAACGAGAAGCATTTGTTGCAGAAAGAGGCAGTTCTTGAACATGCAGCTAAAAATGTTGAAGATGGCTCTAAAAGATGAAAAAACAGAAAATAAACAAATAAGTGATTGATATTCCACTAACAATCAATGTACATGTGTGATTTGATGTTGTTTTTTGTAAGATTTTTTGTTGTTCAATTATCTGAACGAACCGTTATTTTAAACATGGTCCCAATTAGTTCGGATAATCGGCGTTTTACTATACTTGCTAATGCATTGTTTCAGAGCAAACACTGCTTACCGTATATACTTGCCGATAGGTCGCACTATTTGTTTTGTGTTAAAAAAGTTTAATTTAGAGTTGACTCGCACGTAAGTCGCACTGAAAATTTAGGGATTTAAAAGGGTCTTTCCGTAGCTTTTTTGCACAGTTAACTTCCTTTTTTTTTTTTTTAGGGCTTAATATAATCAAAAATTGTTTATCAACACCTGTGAGCAATAATAAGTGCATGTACGCAAGCGCAGACCATACAATTTTCATGAATAACCAACTCGCTACAAACCTGTATATCATTGCCGGTACATTCAGACCCCTAACCCTGTTTGAAAAATGACAAAAATATATACACACATAAATTTGTTAAAAAAAAATATTTTTAAACTTTATAATTAATTGGTGACGATTTGCACTTATGTCGAGCGGATTGGTCGCACCTGTATTTTTTTGAAAAAAATGTAAGGAAAAAATTGCGACCTATCTGCGAGTATATACAGTAAGTTAATTTAAATGTTTTCTTTCAGATTCTGAATATTTAAGTTCAATTACTGCAGACAGTGTCAGTAGAGCTTATTGATATGATAAAAGTTTGTTTAACGTGACAACTTCAATACTAGTTTTACCTGGGTATTTATAGAGGTTTAACCTTGCCAAACTGTATTTACGTAGCTTCCTAAAAGTCTGGGTTTGTTTTTTCGATTATTTGTCGGATTGATCTAAATTTTTTGTGAATAACCGAAAACAAATTAGCCAATTCGGCCAAAATGATCGAAAAAAAATTAGCAAAATTTTGAATTCATAAGCTAAAATTGCATTTGCAGTTGTGGAAATGATCAAAATAAATTCTGAAATCATCGAAACAACTACACATGAATTTGGACATTTGACCAAAATTTTCGCATGAAAAGCTTACTCAGCTTGCATTGTTTGTGAAGACTTCATTTCATCCATTTAGCATGCACTCCACTACTCCATGTAGTGTAGTTTTTATGATAACAAATTGGGTTGGATAAATTTAATAAAAGATTTCTAAACGTAAAATTAACATTTATTCTTTTTAAAAATTCAAGTTTATTGATCACAAAATTCAAATTCAATCTAACTTTGTTCTACACCGACTTTCACAATCTCAGCTCTCCTTTACAAGTTTGATGTTGTCATTTGCAACTTCATTGCAGCTTTTATTGGGACTACCGCGACGCTTTGCGTTGGAAGTCTCCATGTTTTTTTCGGGCAAAATTACGAATTCGGCAACAAGAAGTCAAAAACGCTATAACTTTGAAACGTCTGAAGGTAGAAACTTGAATTTTAGAACTTAGATGGGACGCATATGAATCATTCTTAGTGCAAATTTTGGGGGCAATCGGTCACGTGATACGGTTTCCAAGCCAAAAACTGAAATGCCAATTGTAGGTTTAAACAGCTCTACCTCGAAAACTAATCACGCCAGGGGAATAAAAGTTTCGATTTTAGAAGTGTCTGGGCAAGCAGTTTCAGCTCCCCAAAATAAATTTCGACATTTTTTTTTCTTTATTGGGACTTCTGCGATGCTTTGCATCAGAAGTCCCTTGTGTTTTTTCCATGCAAAATTACCAATTCGGCAACAGAGGTCGAAAACGTTATAACTTTGAAACGTCTAAAGGTAGAAACTTGAAATTTAGAACTTAGACAGGGTACATATAAATCATTCTTCATGCAAATTTTGGGGGCAATCGGTCACGTGATACGGGTTTCCAAGCCAAAAACTGAAATGTCGATTGAAGGTTTTAACAGCTCTACCTCGAAAACTAATCGCACGAGGAGAATAAATGTTCGAATTTAGAAGCGTCTGGGCATGCCGTTTCAGCTCCCAAAAATAAATTATGACGATTCCGACCATTTTTGTTTTATTTATTTATTTAAGCAAATTTCTCAATGGTGACAAAAACTTCGAAACCACCAAAGCTAGAAGCAAAATTTGGAGATATGATAAGGCTATATATGAAGTTGTGCACCTGCAATTTTGAAGGCGCTACGTCTTATGGTTTGGGGCAGATGCACTCAAAACTTGTGATAGCGAAGTTTATCAAGTGATTTTAGTCACAAATGTGCAAGTGCTGCTGTGGCTGAATGGTTAAAGGCACCAGTGCGTGAAACCTAAGACCTGAGTTCAATTCTAGTTGGCCATCGCTATTATCAAGCCAAGATTATATTGAATCTAGCATATATTAATTTTTTTCGATATGGACAAAATCACTTTTAATACTTTTTGTTTGACACTAGATACGATCAGAGGGTATTGGGTTTCATTCTCTGTGAAGATGCCCCAAAAATCACTTTCTTAACACCTAAGGTAGCGCTCTAGTTTGTTGTTTTTTTTTTGCTATCAGTAGAATTTTAAAAGACCAAGATATTTTGACATACTTTGGGGGAACCAACTCCCCAAATCGACCCCCAAAAATCAATTTTTTGACGCCTAAGCTAGGTTGCAACTTTTTTTGATATCAGGAGAAAATGAAGAGACAAATACCTGGACATAGTTTGGGGTACCACCTCCCCCAAAAACCCCCAAAGGGACCCAATAAAATCACTTTTAGAACAGTTAAGCTAAGGCGTTATTTTTTTTTTTGGTATCAGTAAATATTTAATTGAAAAATATTTTGACGTAGTTTGGGGGTACCAACCATCTGGAACCTCCAAATGGACCACCCCAAAATCAATTTTTTGACTGGTTTGAGCTGGATTTCAAGTTTTGTTAATATCACAAAATATCAAAAAGACAAATACTTGGACATAGTTTGAGGGTATCTCATCCCCGGAAATCCCAAAATGAACCACACAAAAAACAATTTTTGAACAGCTTAATCTAAGGCTTCAGTTTGTTTGATATCAGTAAATATTTAACGGACAAATATTTTTAAATAGTTTGGAGTACCACTCCTTGGAAACCCTTCCAAATGGACCCTCAAAAAAATTATTTAAGCATTTATGCTAGGGCGCTAGTTTTTTTTTAATCAGTAAATCTATAATTGAAAAATATTTTGACATAGCTTGGTGGTACCAACCACCCGTAACCCCCTAAAATCACTTTTTGAGCAGTTAAGCTAGTGCGCTAGTTTTTTTTGGTATAAAGATATATTGAATTGAAAAATATTTTGACATGATTTAGGGATACCAACCACCTAGAACCCTCAAATGGACCCCAAAAATCAATTGTTTAACAACTTCAGCTAGGGTGCTAGTTCTTTTTATATCAGTAGATATTTAACTGATAAATACTTGGACATAGTTTGGGGTGCCCCCCCCCCCTGAAACCCTCAAATAAACCTCCGAAAATCAATTTGTTGAATGAATGGCTTTAGCTATACTCCAGTTTTCATTGATATCGGGATTTATGTAAGAGACAAAAATTTTGACATAGTTTGGGGATACCACTCCTCCAAAACCTTCCCAAATGGAGCCCCAAAATTCAATTTTTTGAACGGCTTAAACTAGAACGCTAGTTTTTTTTTGGATATCAGTAGATCTTAGGCTCTATTTGGGAACCGAATCTTTCCTGCCCCAAATGGACCTATCCAAAAATCACTTTTTGAAAGCTAAATTGTAACAGATACTCTGAAACCACCCAAGCTAGAAACTTGAAATTTGAAGATATGAGAAGTCTTAATATGAAGTTGTGTACGTGTATTTTTGGAAGCGCTACTTCACGTGGTTTGTGGCAGACGAGCCAAAAACTTGTGGTAACGAAGTTTAATACATGATTTTGATAATTGATTCCCGTCATGTATACACATGTGCTGCGCCAGCAATATGAAACCATTGTGATTGAATAGACCTGGGTTCAATCATTTAGTTGGCCATCGGTGTTCTCATTCAAAAGTCATATTATATCCACCACATTTTTTTGTTTTTGATTAGCACAAAATCTTTTTTAATATCTTTTTATTTTGACATTGGATATGATCAAAGGGTTTCAGGTTTCATTCTCTGTAAAGACCCCCCAAACTAAATTTCTTTAATGGCTTAAGCTTGTTAACTCCTCAAAAATCAATCTTTTTTGCACCTTCAGCTAGGATGCTAGTTTTCTTTTTGTATCAGTAGATATTTAAAACAAATACTTGGACATAGTTTGGGGGTACCACACCCCCGGAAATTCCCACGTGAACCCCACAAAAATCAATTTGTTGAACCTAAGCTAAGGTTCCATTTTTTTTTTTACATCAAGAGATATTTAAGAGACAAAACTTTTGACATAGTTTGGGGTACATCCCTGCGGAACCTTCCCAAATGGACCCCCGAAATTCAATTATTTTGAACGGCTTGAGCTTGGGCGCTAGTTTTTTTGTGATATGAGGAGATACTTAAGAGACAATGTTTTACATAGTTTGAGGGTACCAACCCCCAAATAAACCTCCCTAAAATTCTTTTTTTGAAAGCTAAATTCTACAATTGATTTTAGTCAAATGGGTTTATATGCTGAGGTGGCACAATGATTAACCCTATTTGTACTGGGGGGAGGGGGCAAATTTGCCCCCCTCTTAGTTATTTTATTATAGCTCCTAAACTAAAAAAAAGTTTTGCTTTGGTGCACCCTGATTTTGAATCAAATTTAAGAACAAACATTTTAATAAAGTTTGGGGTCAGCCGGACAACCGGAAGTAACGTCATTTTTACGTTTTTCAGAGGCATCTAAGGAGTTTCATACAGTTTTGAGCACAATGCATGCTTATCAGTGCGCTTATTCTATTCATTGTACTGCGTATTCATTATCAATGCTAATCTTTAGCTGCAATAAAATATTTTATTACTGATAAATGCATTGCATGATCATTACGTCATTGATGACGTCATAATTCAAAGCTATTGCTTTTTCTGTCATTTCTCGAAATAAAGTGCGTTTGCATAAAAAAAATATTCATTTTCATCAGCTGTTGAATGATATAATGAAAATAATACTGCAGTATTTTAAAATTTTGTGAATTATGTTATATCTCAGTTACAAAAAATTACAAGCAATAATCAACAAAATATATTAAACATGACGTCATCGCACATGTTACGTCATCATCTGCGGTGACTATATCAGAGATGTCTTTGAAGTAATCAAAGTACATGCTGAAAGTAATATTTTGCAACATTTAGACAAATTTGCATGCTGTTTTAAGGATTTACTGGTTTTGATGACCTCATCGTCGTTTTCGTGATGTCACAACCTCAAAATACTTATTTTAAAAAATTTAACAAAAAATAGCTTCAACAAGCAAAAAATCTTCTGTCACTTACCAGACAGTTTTTAGATAGGGTGTAAAAATAGGGTGGAAATACCCCGGTACAAATAGGGTGTAAAAATAGAGCGGTACAAATAGGGTTAAAGGCGCTAGTGTTTGAAATTGTTGTGATTGAACTGAGCTGGGTTCAAATACTTCCTCGGATATCCGTTTTACCCGAATCACAAATGATTTAAAATCAACATTTATTTTTTTCATGAGACAAAATGACTTTGTTTGCATTGCATACGATTGAGTTTTAAAGAAATATTGTTAACCTTGAAAGTATGAAGGGAAGAATGATGGTGAAATGGAACTGGCGGAAGTCCCGTATTATTTTCCTACGGGAAAATAAACATCTAGTTTTTATTGTTTTTGTCACAATAAAAGCTGTAATGACGTTGCAAATGACAACAACGGTGGGAAATTTTCAGAATCGTAAATTTAAATTCATGGAAAATTTTGAAGCGGATTCATATTCAGTTCAACTTCAACCCTTGCAACAAAGCAACTGTAATATTTTGCCAGCACTCGGATACGATTGTTATCGATGTTGGAGAAGCAATTCCAGGAGTTGACGTTGAAAAGAGCAACATTGTCGACGATATGGAGTTGGAAAGTCAAAGCGAAATGGACAGCAAAAGCAGCCGGGATAGTAACGATGCTGATTTGAAACCAGCTGATCTTAAATGCGATAAGTGCGTGCAAATTGCCTGTATGATAATAGTGTTGTGTAAGTAGATAAAATAAAAATTACACGCTTGACTATTGATTTAATTTCGATTGACAAAACCATATTTTTATCCGCTATTCACGAGGAGCGTCGGTGGCGCTTTTATTTCGGACGAATTGCTCCCACCTGCTTAGGAGTTGATAGTGTTGCAAGCTTTCCGAAAATTTGATGATTTATTCACAAAATAGTCATTTGGTTACCCGAAACCTTCAAAAGATATTTTTAATTCAAGGTCGGTGTCAATTGGCTTGATTTTAATGTGTCAACAGACCTCAGACTCCTCACTCTACAATGTATGTTACAAACTGTGTCAAAACAAAGTTGGCTTTGGTGAAACTAGCCGGTCCTTATCTGCGCAAATCTAGGGAACTGAACCCAATAAAATCATGTAGATGACTTGTGTTTATAACAGAGGTGGACACGAATAACATTTTTCCAAAAGCGCAACGGCTTTTTCTACCACTAAAAGCGCAGCGCAACTTTCCCAACGAGCTTTTTGATCCAGATGAAGCGCAACTCTGTAATTGCAGAACGGAATTTCCATACCAAGTCAAAGCGCAACCTAACTTCCGCAATCAAATTTAAAAAACACAATGCAAATTTCACATTTTTGCGATTTTAGACAGTGAAAGAGCAAGTAATTTGCGGAAGAAGATCGGAATTTGACAATATTATGATTAAAATGAAACAAAATTTGTTTAAGTGTAAAATTGCGCTATTAACCAAAAAAAAAATGAATTGAAAGCAACGCAATCAATCTGCAACAAATTTTAAAAGCATTGGTATGCAATGCAACTTTTGCGATAGCGAAAGTTGTGCTTTGCCCACCTCAGGTTTATAATGGGGTTGCGATTAAGTCTTGACATGATATTTGTGGAGAAAAACCCCCAAAATGTTTAAATAATAAATAAGTTACTGATGCCATATTATTTAGGTGCGACGATTTTGAAGTGTCGGAATGCTTTGCCTATCAACAAGCAGAATTTTTCTTTTCTCAACAAGCAGCGTTGTTGGAGGTTAAAGAATCAGACGCGCTTCCCCCTGCCGCTCTTCAAAACAAAATTCGCCAGGTTTTGAAAACCAATCCTGAATTGACTCAAGCTGTGAGTTACATACTGTGCGATATTGTGCAGTTTACGATTGCAGTAGTTTCATATCGCTGTCATTCGCACACAAAACAATTGCTCTGGCATTGCATCAATTCTGTAATGCAGTTTTTAGTCGTTTGTTAGCCTAACCACTTACCTTAAATTCATTTCAAATTTGATGTATTTCATCCTTTTAATGGCAGCATTAGAAGATTTTAATTTTTTAAACTTCTTGAACTTCTTCGTTTTGGGGGATTTAGTACCACGTGACTGCTTGATTGTTACTCTCGATGACTGTCTCTTAGATTTATTTACTTCCATTTTTTTTCTTTTTTGTTGATCTTAGTGCAACTACAGACAGTTGCCTTGTTGAATTCAAACAGAATTTAAATTAGTCGTACGGTGTGTTTACCCTTCCAAATTGCACATCGCCACTAATTTTAAGCCAGTTAGGTCATTGATCTCAATTTTAGTAAATGATCGAAAAAAATATCTAGAATTACACTAGCTACCGTGAAAAACAACGTTAATATTTTTAAATGACAAAATTTTTTTTCCAAAGTCGGACATTTGACCAGAAATACGGAGTGAAAAAACAAACCCAGTGACGCCACTAGACGATTAAAACCATTTTTTTCCGATGCCTTTTCTGGCAAATACTGATAAAACTATGAGTTGGAATCTATTCCCATCAATCGGCCAGTTGCTCGAGCGATAACGCGTTCGTCTTTGGAGCGGGAGGTTTGAGGTTGAAAGTTCGGGCCAGTCCAATCAGACACAGAGTTGCCAACGGCTCGCCATCGCTACGACATTTCTTTGAAAAGAGCTGTGTTGTCCACAGGCGCAATGACACGGAGATGGACCCCGCAAACTCGTTACACCGTTCGGTGTAATACAGCGAGTATAACGGAAAATTTGATTTGATCTATCCCAGTTTCACTGTCAGTTCGATTCATATTGCAAAACCCTTTATATTATGACATCTAAGAGATGCTTACTATTTTAGCATTATGTGAGTTATCTCAACAATCTTCGTCTGCGTGAGTTTTGTGGAGCAATCGACAGTTTGTATATGTGCTTCATACGAAACAACTATCAGACCTCGTTGAAGAAGTTACAGGAGAGGGAAACAAAACGAACACAGAGGTAAAGTAAAACAACAGGATTAATACTGCAATTATGAATCTGTACTTCGTGCTGAGATTTTAAACCTGCGTAGCACATAAAATTGATTTATCTGAGTTAGAATTAGATCGTATTTCTTGCTGAAAATCATACGAGTTAAAGTTTATTTAAAAAAGTTGAGCCTCGATTATCGAGTCTAGACCAGCGGTCACCAAACTACGGCCTGCCGTCCGGATTTGTCCCGCAAAGTGATTTCATCTGGCTCAACAAATGTGGGAATGGAAGCTGAACTACAACTGTTATGCAAAAACGTTACCAAATTTTTTATAAAAGATTGACGTTGTTTTATCAATATTGTACTGTTTAAACGACTACTAACAAAAAGAAGAGATTCTGAGTGATTAGTGTTCAATGAAAAAATGGGAAGAACAGTATTCTTTGCGGAAGCCAATAATGGCATAACTAGTTGCCTGATATTCAACAAGTGTTGCTGTTTTGAAGGAGTATAATCTTCGTTTGCACTATGACATGAAATATTCGCTAATTTAAGTAAAATATCTGAATTGTCCAACGTGGTGTATTAGCTGTTTCTTCGGCTTCGTTTTCTTTTCTATGTTATAGAAACTTCCTTGTTGAAATCGTTCGTTCTTAGCTCATTGCTGACTTGTTTGTTGAATTTCTACATTTTTTCAACAGGGCAACCTTATAGGTTTAAAAGGGCATTCTGGTCGGAATTTTTTTGCTCGATTTTCTCTCTCAAAAAAAAAAAAAATTGGCAAATGTGAAGAACCTTATCAAATTTGAGTTTTCTACGACCGTCCGTACCTGAGATATAACAGATTAGATTTCCCTTTAGAAAGGCCTTTCATCCTTAGAAATTTTTCCCAAGATTGCCAATTAGATACAAAATTTTTAGATAGTTACTGCATGTTAATGATTTTCAATAAATGTTGGCAAGCTTTCCTAAAGTTAATCTTCCTCTGTCGCAATACTGACAAATGAATGTTTGCTACATACCGCGGGTAGCTTTTGGAGTTGTGTTTTCCAAGCATAAGGCCACTACAGATTTGGCTCAAAGGAGTAAAGTGTTTTTTCAAGAATACGATACCCTGAAGTGCATCACAGCAGAAGTTACTCAGCTATTCCAGCAACCTATATCGATTGTTTCCATCACCATTGTACAATATCACCGCTGACTTTGATATTTATTGCGCTCAATTCGAATCTATCGAAATACTAAATAATATATATCTGTTCTGTTCTCAATTCGCACCCGGCCCGCAGCCGCTAATCTCGCAGTTATCTGACCCTCTGCGAAAAAAGTTTGGTAACCCCTGGTCTAGACTCGAGAGGTTTTAATGTGTATTTCCAGCAGCTCTCAAGACTTTTCAATAAATGAATTTAGCATACAAAAGCTCCAACCCGTAAATAATTCTATTATAGCTGATATTCGGAACTATTCATGCTAATAGGAGGTGTTAAAATTTGTTGGAAATGTACTGTAAATTTTGAAGGTTACCCAAAATGCTTTTTAGGTATGCGACTTTGAATATGGCGCTTTTGCACATGAGATTCGGACACAAAAACGCAGCGCTTGCAGCAGCAAAAGAATCAATTCGTCTCGCTCAGATATCTAACGACATAATGTGCTTGCAACATGGAATGGTGAGTCGAGTTTAATTCACCAATAGTTTTGCTGTCTTGCAACGTTTTAATGATAAATATTTTTAAAATTTGCCAAAAGTAATTTGAATTCTTTACTTTTTATCGTATAATATGACAAATTAGGGGGTTGTGTTGCGATTCTTCTCCCTAAAGGTGAATTTACACAGTATCCGTTTTTTTACGTTTTTGCTTCTCCTTGAAAAAGCATGTGCTTTTTCATCCGCTTTTTTGTAAGTCCATATCCGCACTACGTAGACTGTTACACATTGATAAAAATTTTTCGTATGAACGATAAAAGCGATATTTCAAAATAAAGCTGTATGTACCCCTGTGCGAAAAAAAATTTTGGGACAACTTTTGTCCAGTATGTAACAGTTTGGTTAGTGCGGATATGGACATATAAAAATGCGGATGAAAAAGGACATACTTGTTCACGGAGAAGCAAAAACGGACGAAAAACGGATACTGTGTAAATTCACTTTAAAGTTGATGCATTCCAACAATACTTTTCATTCAAAACAGATTTCAAGTAAATCCATAGCCAACCCATCTATTAGATACAAAGGTTTATGTCCATGCTGAACTTGACATTTTTTAGAATTAGTAGCTATTGCATGCGTAGATATCGTATTTTTTTAATTGTAACCCGTCCTTGATTAAAAGCGATCCTTGAATAGAAACCGCACTAAATGGAATAAAAAAGGCTGCCTTTATTTACTAGCCGCAAAAGACTCTCAACAGCAAATAGCCCCAGGATCTTTTTAGTGTTAAGGCAACCCAGTGGAACAACAAGTATGCAGTAAACACTCAACAGTAGATCAGTATTATTTTAACGGATATTAATTCTCACATTAATATTTTTTTTTCATAGCAAACGACAATACGATCTATTAACAGCCAGTTGCAAAGTTAAAATTTTTTTGGCTAGAATAAATTTTGAACTTTTTTGGTAGTTATGATTGCAAAAAATAGTAATCGATTAATTACCGTCTTTGAGTAGAAACCGCTTAAAATGACCACAGAAATAAATAAAAGCCGCGACTTATTTCAAAAAATACGGTAAGTTGAAAACTCCAGACCGTATATACGTAGATAAATTCAGGTGAACGTTTACAGTACTACTGTTTGGTGAAGGTGTGGAGCAGGTGTTTTATTTCCTGATAATTTTCTTGCTAAAGAGTTACCTGAAAAAGTTGTTGATTTTTTGTGTTAGTACGTTGTAAATGAAGTACAGTTATTAAATATAATCAAAAACTGCTCTTCAATCACACACATTTGTGCGTAAATAATTTACAAATTTATTGGCAAAAAGTTCGCGTTACATTAACTGACCAGGAAATGTCGTCATTTCTGTACCGAGTCATGTTTTGACTTCGTACGATATTCGTAGGACTATAGGTCCCGCACGCGTCAAACAGCATACCTGAAGTCGGACGCAAAACTTGAATGCACTGTATTTGTTTTCAGGTTTTGCGAAAGCGTAAAAATACACAAACACGCAAGTGTTTAAGTTGTATTTGTAGAATTTCTCTCTATTTGTAGAGTTTTTCAGATTGATTTTCAATTGACTCGAGTCATGCTCGGCGACAAGTTAGCAAGCTCCTGAGAGAAAAGATAGTTGATTGCGGTTGTCGATGAAAGGCAAAGCTCCGCTACATTTTTTTCATGACTTCAGTTGCTAACTCTATAGTTTGGCTGGCGAGTTTCATTAGACTTTCCATATTTCTTTGGTTGCGTTCATCTGCTGTCTTCATGTAGTTGAAAAGCTCGCGTTGGGTTACATATTCTGTACAAATTATTGATCGATTAGTTACTAATACTCGTAAATTTTTGGAAAGAATTACCCCAGTTTGCTAATTGTAGAAGTTCAAATTTGATCCGTCAAATGCTATAGATTGTTATGAAAAACGTTGCAATGAGATAAAAACAACTTTTAAAAGCTATTAAGGCAGGCCCGGCGCCATAGTAGCGTGACTGGAAGAGGGGGGTGAGAGGACAGAAAAATTATTTTGGGGCGCAGATAAATTTTTCCCTCGAATTCGGGAGTGAATACCAAAAAAAAGGTCTTAATCCGAAATTACGCCCCGTGAATAGGGGCCGTTTGCCTCCTTCCGGGGCACAATTTTCGGGGAGGGGGGGGCACGTTCATATCCTGGCGGGGCGCAACAGAATCTTATGGTGCAGATCTCGGTTCTTGCCCTCAACTTCAGGGGTGAAGGCCAAAAATAAATGAATAGATAAAAAATGAAAAGGTCTTCGGTGCGAAATCTTGGGCTTCGTCTTGGCGTTCACTCGTGTTTTTCGTCCTGAAACGAGACTTTACTCATGATTTCGGGGAGCACAAGCAGTAATTTGGGGGGGCAGAGGCTCCAACGAAATGCACTACATTGGCACCGGGCCTGTTATTTTTCTGGGGGGCACAATCCTCGCTCGGGGGGGCACATTTCTCGCTTGAAAGGCACAAGCAGTGATTTAGTGGGCACGGCCCAGAGATTCCCCCCGTGGCGTCGGGCTTGTATTTAGGCTACTTACAGTATATTTCGGTACACTTACGATATAAGAGAGCTAATACCTGTTTGGTTACTGTATCTGTGATTTGGTGTACCAGAAAAACAGAAAAAAACGAGATATTAAAGAGACTTTGAAGACAGTGACATGAATAAATTGAATATTTTATGCACTACGCAGTATTCCCACGTTTTTTAACCTATGTGAACATTGACAAAAACTACTTACCATTATTTGAGTTAAACTCGTTCCCAGCAGGACTGCTTTCCCGGTCAATGCTTATCGGAGCTCTGCCTAAGAAAGCTAAAATCTGCGATGGGTCCAAGGCACTTATACGCTCATCTTTTTCGGATTGCAGTTCTGAAAGAACACAATAGTGCGGTAGACACTAGACAACAGTATCGAGCTTGATCAAAGCTAGCTCATTAAACCTTTGGCTTTTTAATTTTGTAATTTGTTTCGAGTACAACATATAAAACTATACCTCGTTTTAACGGTTAAGCTAAATTGTTAATTATATTCAATTATAATGAAAATGTTTTTTGTTTTTTTTTGACATTTTGCCATAAAAAGTAATTATTAACTGCGTTGCTTACAGTAAGTTGCCAAAAATTTGAAACTTTTTTGGTCAATCGTACGAAAGTGTAAGTGGAGGTTCAAAATGTTATCCGGCAGCCAGCTGGTTGAGCACTGCCTGATTATCATGTTTGGTTGCAGGTTACGAGTCGTGTGAGTAGAAAAATGTGCCCAGTTTCTTGTGTTTTACTAAGATTTGAAATGAAAACCATATGTTTACGTATTGTTAAAAGAAAATGTCCAATGCATAGCATTTTGAGATGCTTCAGAAATATATAATTTTCAAAAAATTTAAACGTTTGGACTTTTCAGTGGGGTTGGGTCGCAGCAGAAACGGCAAAGCATTAAAAAATCAGTGGCAGATTAATTTACTCCAGCTCTTCAATTCTGACTTTCAACCGAAGCGCATGTTATATTCTTCCTTTTGTGGAAAACTTCCAGTTCGTGTTTTGACATCGAATTTACAACACTGTTGGTAAAAAAAAAAGAACAGTTACCTTGGGTTGGTCTGTGATTCGAAATGTCATCGATGGTGTTTTCTACGTAACCATAATCACCTGCAATTATTTGATCAAAATTAATTTGTGGGATATGAATAAACGTAATTTACTTGAGTTCCTTCCAAGTCAAAATAACGTAACAAAATAGTTTTCTATCTTTTGTGTTTGGATGATATAGAAATTTCTGACGCCAGTAATATGCAAATTATTCTAATCCACACGGAAACGAGTCTACAGTTTGTTGGTCAAAGCACAGTCGACTATAGATGAGCAAAATATTAGCTTTTCGAGTTCATTCTCAACTAACATGGCGAATATCATAGTTGGCGAATTCTTTTTGGATTCAAAAAGTCGGGTGCTAACGGCTGAAGTATCTGAGTTTAAGAGATGGAATTTTCATCTCATTCTGTCGGGATGAGCCACACGCCAGGTCAAAGTTCAACATAGTACCTACTCTCAAGAGTACAAAAAAATCAAGAATTTATAGCAAAAATTTATTTTAACCATTTTAACAAAATTGATAAAAATCATAATGACTTCAGTAAAGTTTAAAAGTCTGTAGTAATATCTAATAAAACTGTTCCCAAAGACTCAGTTTCGTGCTTCTAAAATCGGTAGAAATTTTAATGAGAGTCCATTGGTAATAATTTTAATAATAGAATAATAAGTCAAAAAATTCTAGAAAAGTCGGTTAGTTTTGAACCGGTCTCCAGTACTGGTTCATACATATACCTGCAACATCGATAGACCTGGAAGGATTGGTGTAAGACGTTTTTGTGCTCGTGGTTTGATCTTCTGCAATTAAAATGTTGTAGTTAGTTTCCTATTTTATAGTTGCGATAGGTTGCGTTGCCATTTGTTTGGTTTTCGATTTAAGCACAGAAGAAGATTTGGTAAAGTTCAAAATTAATCGAGCTAAGTTACCATTTATTATAGATTTCTTATTTTGGTTGAAGTGGGTTGTGCATAAAACAGGAATGCAAACCGAAAGTGCAAAAGTGATAAAACTAATTGGATTTGATAGTAGCGTTTGAAAGAGAAAACTAATTTTGGACTACAGCGAACTGCCCTTAATCCATATAAATTAACCGATCAACTAAACCTAGTCAAATTCGATTGTGGTAACAGGAAAACATCACAATTGATTAAAAATTGCCAAGAACAATAACAAACTGCTGTATCTCTAACTACAGCACAAGTAATGAATCCTGTGATGCAAAAATTAATTAAAAATCCTCTCTTATTATTATGCTGTAGTTATTGACACCCCGCCAAATTGCTCGTGTATTCGCGGTTGTTGTGTAAATTTTGAGGGCTTGTCAGTGATCGCAAGGAAGAGGCCAGTAATTGTAATTCCATGTTTACTTACCAAGGTGCCTTGGCCAGGGGACAGCGAATGGGCCTTTCAGTCTTCGAGTCAAGTTGTCACCTGCATACCTGTCTACCACACACTGTGGAGTCTTCACACTCTCCCTTTTAAATGCTGAACGTCAACCAGGGAAGTTGTGAATATCAATTCTTCTTGACAATTGCCAGACGAAAAGCTGTTTCGAAGACATGAACATTTTAATTAACGCAATTTTCATAGTCTTTGGTTTGACCCAACCCAAAATCGAACCCGAGTCTACGTTTTAGTGGCAGATGCTCAATCCACTAGACCACTTATCGGTTTACTTTTTTTTCCTTCCTCTTCATCATTTTCAGTAAAGGGTCAGCTGTAGTTTCTGCAAGCATCTTGGTGCTACATTATACTACGTAGTGTACTTCATTTCTTTTATGTAGTCACATACCGTCGAAGTTAAACACAAACAAAAACTCTGAAAAGATATAAGAAGTATTTTTCTTACCTGCTGCTGTTTGTACTGTAATTTTGTGTAAGTCGATTACTGATTCCTGAGAGTTGACGTTTTCAGCAATTTCAGTGCAATGGTTTGAGGCGTCGATTTCACTTTTAAGTATGCAAAGTAGAGGCTCTTTTTTGCTTTCCACGCCATGATCACTCGATACGGACTGCGAATAAAATCCGAAATAAATCCAGTTTAAAGCAGATCTACGGGCGTGTCCCAGTTAACTAACCGGAAGGCGGTTGCTCGTTGAAGCATTAAAACAAATTCAGAAGACAGTAGACACTATCGTGATCACGAGTTTGCAGCAAGTGGAAGACGATCAGATACCAATTGCTTAAAATCATAAATCTTGGTTCGATTCCACAATGGAGCTGTCAGCCTGTTTTGCAATGGGTGCAAGCAGTCACCGTGGTGACAGAACACAACCTCCAAAACGGCAGTGTGTAATGTGTATGGGTGGGTGGAGACATCAGTCGCCTTTAGAATTATTTGTCCTAGCCGTTGATAAAACGTCATGTCGATTATGAGAAAATGTCTATTCCCACTACATATGTTGGTTGCAGTGATGGGGACGTGCGGCAGAGTTGTAAACGAGCCGACAAATTTCAGGCCCTAGCCCGGCCCGAAAAATGGTTTGAAGCCCAAACCAGGTCCGAAAGTTAAAATAGATTTAAAAAACGTATACGGATAATTGCTCTTTTCCTTTGTAACTTTGGTCAGCTGTGACTAAACGGACCAACTTATTGGTTAACTGTGACACAATTTAATAATTCTAAATGCGTGCTAATAATTGTATTCATACTTAAATGAAGTCGTTATTCAATGTTGTAAAGTTATTGGAACGACCGACGCTCGCGTCGCGTGTTCGTTTTTTACTCGGCCATTTTCCAACTAACGAGTGCGAAATTTCAAACTTTTACTTATAACTCGAGAACGGTTTGGTCTAGCTACGTGAAATTTTGACAGCAGTTTGAAATTAATGAGTTATATGTTTGTACCAAATTTCGAGGCAATAGGTCACGTGAGTTTGGTTTTAGAACCCGAAAACCGCCCCACAAGTTTGGCGTAAAAAGCGGTCTAAGTCAAAAACGGCTTAAGTACGGCAAAAAAATATTTCATATGGTTGTATATCTTGATACCCCTTCATCCCAACCAACCCTATTCAGCAGCGTGGCCGAATGGGTAAAGGCGTCGTTTTTACGACGACCCTGATCAAATGATCTGGGTCCAACCCACACCCTGGTCACGTTGTTGCGTCTTTGGATAAGACGCTTTACTATGATTATCTGTGCTTGGTGGCTTCGAACAAGTAAAATTCAGTGGACAAGAATTCGAAGAAATCTACAGGAACATTGGATCACTGGAAACTCCTAAACTGGTGCGGATTCCTCCAATCACGAAGTAGTCGTTGTAATGAAAAGTGTGCGGATCGTCCAATAAGTTAGCGTCTGACGCTGTCCGGTGACAGGAGGATAAATATGCGCAACAACAACCCACATTTGGCCGCGATGAGGTTTTTTCCTTTTTTTTCTTCCTAAATTTTGTATGCTCTTCTCCTAAACCACAAAAAATGGAAATTTAATTTTTGTGTAAAGTTGTTGAGCTGCAAGCGCAATTTTTTCTCCCAAAATTTTTTGGGCAACTCCCCCAGGAACCCCCCCAAAATGGGGCCCCAAAAAATCAATTTTTTAACGGCTCAAGCAAGGGTGCTAACTTTTTTTGATATCAGCAGATATTTAACAGACAAATATTTTGACATAATTTGGGGATGCCACCCCCAGGAACTCCCCCCAAACGGACCCCAAAAAAAATCAATTTTTTGAACGGCTCAACCTAGAGTGCCAGTGTTTTATGATATCAGCAGATATTTAACTGACAAATATTTTGACATAGTTTGGGGGTGCCACCCCCTGGGGACCCATCAAATGGAGGTACACGACTTTTTGGCGCCAATATTCCGTGCTTTTTACTAACCTTAACCCAAAGCCCTAATCCTAAATAAGTGAACTATCAACCAGCACCGAATTGGTGCCGAAACGATCTGTGCAGAAAACGTCCGCCACGAAATAGTTGGTGCCGAAATGGTCGCGCCGAAAAGACGTGATCCCCCCAAGTGGATCCCAAAAAAATCAACTTTTTGAACGACTTAACTTAGGGTGCCAGTGTTTTATGATATCAGCAAAGATTAAACAAAAAATATTTTGGTGAAGTTTGGGGGTGCCACCCCCCCAAATGGACCCCCCAAAAATCAACTTTTTTAATGGCTCAAGCTAGGGTGTCACTGTTTTATCATATCAGCAGATATTTAGCTGACAAATATTTTGACATAGTTTGGGGGTACCTCTCCAAGAACTCCCCTCCCCCAAATAAACCCCCCAAAATTCATTTTTTCGAATGGCTAAAACTGGGAAGCCTAACTGTTTTTAATGTTATTAAATATTAAACAAATATTTTAACATAGTTCAAGGGTACCACTCCCTTGGAAAATCGAAAATTGGACCACTCCTAAATCAATTTCTTTTAAATCACTTGTTAGAGAGCTAATTGTTTTCAATGTTAAATCTCTAAAAAATATATATTTTGGCATGGTTAAAGGTGACACCCCCTCCCCAGGAACCCCCCAAATACATAAGATTCCCCAGATCTTTACTTTTCATTTAAGCTAAAACCGTTTTTTTCGTAGATATTTGTAAGACAAAGAATTAAAAATACAAATAGTCGTCTGTTCGAGATAGAAGTTTAGAATTGTTGTTATTAAGGCAAAAACATAGATCTGGGACCAGTACAATGCAGAGTGTCTTATGTAGATAAATAATATGTACTAGCCATTACACAATAGCTTTGTACTCATTTTGAATTTACGCTTGAGCTACGATATATGTATTTATAGCACTGATGGTGGAAGCTTTCTTTCATTTTTATACGCACCTTTACATTATCTGTATGACGTAGTCTATCGTGTAACAATGAATTTTATCAGAGCCTTATTTTGAATTTTTTCGCTAGTTATTCTACTGCAGCAATGTGAGGGATAGTTTTTCTGTTTTTTGCTATCAGAAGTTGATGGCGATTTGCCATCACTACTGATAGCAGTGCTCTGAAGAAGCTAGTTGTTTCTAACTAGCGAAATGTCAGTAATAAAGTTAGTCTTATGAGTGGCACCTGTGTGATTTCTCAAAGCTAGCCTAGAACACCAGAGGAACCTCAGGAAAAACTTTTTATTTGAAATGCCTGGTGTACAACTACATTACATTTTTTCAGACAAATTGTTGTTCATCACTTAAGATGTTGGTTTAGCACGTAATTTGATATGATAGGATTTTCGCTACGCTATTAAGATTTTTTTATTTGTTCAACCTACAATATTGCCGACAGAAACGGGTTTAACTAAGTGTAACGTACAATTGGATCCATCCTTTTGCTTTTAATTTTTGAATCCAAATTCATTGACTTTAAAAAAACTAAATTCAATACAAATAATCGTCTGTTCGAGATAGAAGTTTAGAATTGTTGTTATTAAGGCAAAAACGTAGATCTGGGACCAATACAATGCAGAGTGTCTTATGTAAATAAATAATATGTACTAGCCATTACACGATAGCTTTGTACGCATTTTGAATTTACGCTTGAGCTACGATATATATATTTATAGCACTGATGGTGGAAGCTTTAACAGACAAATTGTTGCTCATCACTTAAGATGTTAGTTTAGCACACAATTTGATATGATAGGATTTTCACTACGCTATTAAGATTTTTCTAGTTTTTCAACCATTTTTTTCTGCTATCCAAATTCGTTTAAACTTGTTATCTGCATGAACACCTGCGACCCAACTAAGTTGTAACAAAAAACAGGACACAAAAAAGCAGTACTTTTATTTCACAACATTTATCATCATTTTGCCTCAACAATTTTTAAAATCGTGACTCAACATCACTTAACGCTAAACGCATTGGATACTCTTCACCCAGACTGTTTCTGTATTTCTCTTTTATAAATGTCAGAGCAGAAAATCCCATCTCACGTAAATATAAACTTGGAAAAGAGATTATAATTTTTAAGGCTTCTTCATAGAATATTGGGTATTCGTTTGCTTAACTATAAATAAAAGAAAATCAAAGTACTGAGGGCTCTACTTGTGTCAGCAACCCATTCATAAAGGTTTGGCGACCCATATTTGGGTAGCGACCCATGCTTTGAAAAATGCTGGCTTAACCTGACAGATTATTTTTTTTAGAATCAGAAACGATGGTGTTGATATTTTTTGATATTGTTTGGGATTTCTACTTTTCTGGAGGTTCCATAATCAGATATTTTTGAATAATTGCTGATTTTACGGTAGACGAAAAGTACTTTTGAGCGTCACAGGATTAGTTACGCGTCGGTCGTTCACTGGGTTTGCTGGCAAACTCCCATCTAGTTTGATTGTTTTTTATAGCTGCCTAAAACATAAGGCCTGTTCCAGGCCCAAACTAAGCTCGAAATTTTGTCGATCTTAAAGCTCGAACTCGACCCAAAAAGACTTACAATTTTAATGTGCGGCAACCGGCCCTAAAGTTGGTTCCAAACGCTCGCTTTTTCTTAATTAGATCCGGACCAAAAACAAAAAACAATGTGAAGATCAAAAAAAGTCTTCGGCATTTCAATGCAAACTTTTTCAAGGAGCCCAATATCTACTGGCCCACCAAAACTTTTTCTAATTTTCAGTAGACTAATTCACCACCAAGTTATAAGCATGTCCACTCACTTCTGATTCAAAATCAACGGTTGAATCTGCATTTCGTTTATTGCTTACGGATATTTGTCCTTGCATTATCTCGTCCATTGCTTCAAAATATGGCCATTTTAACAGCTTACTCGAAGAACCATCTGAACTATCTGCCGCCATCGACTGTTTTATGATGGAATATTCGTGTTTCAGCCATTTCCATTTTCTTCTTACGCTTTCCCTAAAAATGACTGCAATTTATCGGTCAGTGTAGCGTTGAAGCAGAAGTCGTCACCATTATATGCAAATATCGTCACTGTTTTTAGCTGGCGTTCCCTCCCAAAAAAAAAGGGGGGCAAGTTGTTTAAATCAATTGAATAGGGCAGAGTCACGTTTATGGGATTTATCTTGTTTTGTTGTCGGGGTAATCCTTCATCGCAGAAAAGGCTAAATTAAATTGGTAAGGTAACAAAGTAATTAACCAATACGTTTGTTCACTCATTACTTCACTCTTGCAGATTTCGTTGTTCGAAATATGTTGCTCGCTTTATTGATTTGCTTACTGTGAATGGTTTGGGAGAAGCTACCTGCTCTTCTCTGGCGCTCTGGAACTAGTAGTGCATGACTGTAAACCTTTTTTTGTGTGTGTGTGTGTTTTTCGTTTTCTATGAGCGCTTTTGCGCTTTACACAAATAAATAAATAAATAAATAAAAAATTACATCACTTTCGATCATTTTTGCCCATTTGTCAGTTTTCAATTATAACAGCAGTAGTTTACTGAAAGAAATCCTAACTAAACAAAATGCGAAAACGTTGTAAAGATTGAATTTAAAAAATATAACTTCTCAATTTCGACTCACACAGTGATGCTGCTGTTTTCTTTTTTCAATTGCTTTGTCACTTCTTCCATTAGCCACTTATTTCGAACAGAAATGGAAGATGTTTGGCCAGCCAATTTTTTTTGTTTTGCCAACCGCAGTAAAGTGCAAATCTCTCCATGATTCCAGCGTCTGCGCAGCTTATGTCTTTCCGGAGAACAGTCATCAAGCAGTTCTATTTTTTCGGCCATTTTAGTGATATTTATTCTTTAAGAGAGAATGTTTTCAAAAATCGTATTGTGCAAAATTATCTAAAGGTCTCGAATTTTAAGCTCGCCTATAAATTGATATGACTATTCTCAATCTATACCAGCCAGTTGGTTGAGCGGTGACGCGTTCGTCTCTGGAGCGGGAGGTCTGAGGTTCAAATCTCGGACCGGTCAAATCGGACACAGTGTTGCTAATGGCTCGCCACCGCTGCGACATTTTGAAAGAAGCTATGTTGCCCACAGGCGCAATGATGCGGAGATGGGTCTCGCAAACTCGTTGCACGGTTTGGCGTATTACAGCGAGTATAATGAAAGATTTGATTTAATTATTTTCTCTAAATTATTTAGCATCTTGCAATTACAGTACTTTCTTACCGCAAAAAATGTTTTTTTCATAGTTAGGACCTCTGATCATTTCCATATCTTTGGAATTTTCGGTTGATCATGCTAGTTGCGCCCAAAACTAAAGATCATCTAGCTTAAACCCAGTGTCGGGCCCTGGAAAGTACCGCAATTGCCTTCGTAGTTAACCACTTTTTACGAAAAAAAATAAAAACATGCTAAATTCAAAGCCATGGCATCTCCCCCTCACCAAAAATTCGTTTAAAAAGAAACAAAACTAAATCAAGTGCTCCAAGACATTGATCTCCGAGAAAAGGTCTTCATTAGGGCTCGCTAATAAAGTCAAAATTTTTTCAGGGCCTTATATTTTGAAACGTGTAGTAAAATTGGTTTCAGGTGCTATGAAGTCAATGCACCGATAGGTTTTATAAAGTCAGAATAAAGCCAAAATTTTGGTGTAGGTTAATTTTTTTTTTTAATGTCTGTGATCAACAGGTCTTTTCAAAAGCGAACAGAGGGTTTTCTTTATTTTTCTTGAGTATTTGAGCAAGGAGTAAAATTGTGTGCGTAGTTTTAAACATGTTTGAATGAAATCTTCCAGTTCAAACTTCTGTGAATAAATAATTGCAGTATTGTCACAATACAAATGCATGCGTTGCAATTTTTTATAAGGAAAATTCTATAACCCGAAACTTTTTTTGATGTTACAACTAATTAAAATTGCCAGGCTCAACATGAATTAAGAGCACTTAGGTTACATTTAACGCAATTTTTATTATACAGTACCATATATCTCAATTAAATAACCGAAGTTTTGCATTCATAGCCAGTGGACTGGACTGTTTGTTTTGGCAGCTTTAACAATCGACAAAACTTTTGCGCGCACAACTTTTTACCGAGCAAGAATAAAATAATGAAGCCGAAAATTTTGAAACAGCCTGTTTCAACCCAAAGTTTACTGGTTCTTACAAAAAAAGCTGTAACTGACATGAAAATGTGTGCAGTTTTGAGGTTTTTGTCCTGCATCGCTCAGTTGCAGTAATCACAAGACTGACTAAATGAGGTTTCTATCTAAATGTTGTTAAGGAAACGAGAAGAAAGTTGCTTTCTTCAAACTTACGTAAATTGCGAATTGATTTTCTGTTAATCAAAATTCGGAGCTCAAAAAGGCCAAAACGGTGTAAGTCAAAATAAAGTCAAAATTTAGCTGGAATAAAGCCAAAATTAATTTTTGGTCAAAATAAAAATATCTCTAGTCATACTTTCGTAGGCCGAGTCAGCCCCACTTAAGAAAATCCTGGTTGCTCGCCTGTTCGCAAGCAAAATGTAAAAATATACTACATCATTCAACGGTCAGCGAAGGTTGAATAATTTTAATAGGTCATCTAAGGTAAACCTAAGCTACCTACTATTATAGAGTAGGCCTATATACAAATCCTTACGATATTTCTGAATAGAAGACAATGTTTTTGAAAAGAAGGCTACGCGCTAAATCAATTAAAAAACATTCATAGTACGCACCTCTAGGTCGATTAAGAATGTATTACGCGTTCCCAAAAACACGAAAATCTTTTCGTTCAGAGAGTATCGAAAATCGGTACCCAGTATCGTTATTGTCGTTACTTTCTAAAAAAAGTACCGTTAACGGTACCACCGTTAGTTTTAAAGCAAAGTATCAGCATCGATATAATCGTTACTTTTACAGTACAGAGTACCCAGCTATGTTTAAACAATAAACAAAGCAGCGAAAAATGCAGCGAAATTTGCAAAGTTAACTGCTGAGACAGGCCCATTTAAATCATAGTATTAGTGTCCCTTTTGTTAGCCATTATTGTGATTTTCTCACTACCGATCGCTAGCGAAAACAAACACATTTGACTCAAGATGCCGATACCGAATAGTCGTCACTTATAAGATAGAAATATGTACTGTATTTGATGTAAAATTACTATCCAGAAGAATCGCGTTTGATTGAAAATTTGAATCGAAGCTACTAATGACAATGCTTCATTTTAAACGCCTTAATTAACTTAAAAAAGTATAACATAGTACACGTTACTGTCCAATGAACTACTTTAATGCAAAATGAATAATAGTTTTCCGATGTAGCGCAGCTATTCAATTGTGGCTAATTGCCGAAACTATTTTTTGCGCAAATTGTTTTATTAGCGAGTGCTTTATTTTTGATGTGCTTTCGTGCGAAGACTTGGAACTAACGTAAAAATAAAGTTGTTGCCATACCCTGCATCAAGAAAGACTTAAGCAAACTTAAATATACTTTTTGGACTCTATAACATTTGTATATAACCAAGAGACTGGTGCTAGCTGCTAAGACCTACTGAATTCCACTTGTTAATTCAACTGTTGCAATCTTTCAGATTTTTTGCCTTGTATTCGGATGTTCTTTTATGTTTTTCTGCTTGTAGATTTTTGCTTTTGTTTTCTATGTCTGCATTGCAATTTACAATATCTGCTGCTTTCATACCAGTTCTAGTTGCTTGTTAATAGACCTGGCTTATTTATTGGCCTAGCTCGTTTCCTTATACAACACGCCGCAGGGTACGTGAAATATCGAAACGCTTTTGTTGATCGGCGAAAGGCTTAGACAAACAGTCGTTCAAGCTCTTGCTTTTTAACCATAGCTGGCCATTTCCCACAGCAGCGTCATTACGTCACTACGTGCCGCACGCTTACAGCATTGAGATATCGAACAGTGAAGTGTCCTATTATACCGAACGACTTATATCGTACAACGTAAACTAGCCATTTGTTATAACTTTATCGGCCAATTATCCTCTAAATCGGTGGTTTCCAATCTTACGTTTGGTTTTCGCTTTCGGCATCCACTGCTAACAACAAAACGACTTTGCGGTTCCGACCGTTGAATGTAAAACCTTCATATCAAATGAATTCAATTTTAATAATATAGTGCTTGACAGAGTTGTTAGTCAGGCCGGGCTTTTCGGGTCGGGTTTGGGCTTAAAGTTGACGAAATTTCGAGCTTAATCCGGGCCTGAGTCGTGCTTTTTGTCTTTGGCGCATAAAAATATAATCAAAGTAGCTTAGTAACATTGCTAAATTTTTTGGACCCAACTTATCTTAAGGGTTTTTTCGGGCATGATTGGGGCTTCAAAATAGTTTTCGGGCTTGGGTTCGGGCTTATATTTTCGGGCTCGGACCGGTTTTGGGCCTGAACTATTCGGCCCGTTTACAACTCTGGTGCTCGGAATCGCCAAGTGATCGAGATTGTATGAAACGTTACAATAAAGCACTGTAGTAATTTAAACTTAATGTTATAAATCTTGCGCCTCCGACCGCAGGGCAATTTTTGGAATTTCTTAGGTAAAACTATCTATTAACGCCATATTTAAATATATTAGTAACATTGCTAAATTTTTTGGACCCAACTTATCCTAAGGGTTTTTTCGGGCATGATTGGGGCTTCAAAATAGTTTTCGGGCTAGGGTTCGGGCTTATATTTTCGGGCTCGGACCGGTTTTGGGCCTGAACTATTCGGCCCGTTTACAACTCTGGTGCTCGGAATCGCCAAGTGATCGAGATTGTATGAAACGTTACAATAAAGCACTGTAGTAATTTAAACTTAATGTTATAAATCTTGCGCCTCCGACCGCTGGGCAATTTTTGGAATTTCTTAGGTAAAACTATCTATTAACGCCATATTTAAATATATTCTTAACGCTTGTAGAGCCATCGTAAAATACAAATGCCAAAACAAAAGTGTTAGCCCGCCCCTTCAACTCTTCCTCTGCTTTTCCCCTCTTACTGGTCAAGTCCAACACTACAGTACGTTTGAAAACTTGCATGCATATATGAGTTAAATTTTTTTAATTACTTGGCCTAGAAAGGCTTCGGTCGTGTCGTTCCACCATTTGCAATACAGTAACAATATTGTGACCTCAAACATATAGTAGTATTTGGAGCCCAAATGACTTTGCAAAATGCTATCAAATTTTTACAGAAAACTATCAAACTTTGGACTTAAACATCAGGTTTTGATGTGAAAACTTTTACGCAATCTTAACGCATTTGGCCTTGTGCCCCTCTACCTCGCTTGCTCTGGTAACGGCATAAAAGAAAAAAATACGCATGCTTAGAGGTTGCGATTGTTTTGCTTACTGTTGGAAGCCACGATTAGAAAAACCTAAACTGTCTTATCTGTTATTGACACACTCTTTAGATACGATGATATGCAAAATACCTAATATTCAAAGATTCTAGACTTAGCAGTCTTTCTGTTTCGTACACTCAAGCCTACTAGTAGTAGCCTAGCCTGTAGTTTATCAGCAGCATGTATAAGGTCCCAACAGGTTACTTGTAAGTGAAAGACCTCACAAAGGCCTAAGTGGTGTCATTTGCGTTTCACTGAATGCCTCGAGCTGTTGCACGCATACGTTAAAGGGACAGAGTAGTCGGTGGCGTTGCGTGATGTTGTTTTGTGTACGTTTGTTTTCGAATTTAGGATAACGATTTGTACTTTTTCGTTTCAGTCTCTTCTCAATCATCTTCAACCGAATGTAAATACTAAGAAAGTAACTGATGAAGTCATCAAGCCTGGAAAAGTTCAAAAATTGACAGTAAATTTGGTTTTTGCTGCTGTTGAAACGAAAGTTGTGAGATAATTTAAAAAATTATTTTAAATTTTGCCTATGGGGAAAGTTTTATTGAAATTATGTGCTCCCCGTTTTATACATAAGTTTGCATCTTGAAGATATGATACGAATTATAGACATAGAAATCGCGAATTTGCAAATTGCGGAAAAGTTTTGATTTGTGGATTTGCGAACCGATTTCATACCGCAGACATTTGCGGTAAAAAATTGAAATCTACCGCAAATCCGCAAAGCAACAACATCGCTGGGATCGTTTCTTTGCAATTTCCAAAACAATACGTTTTTGCGGTTCTATCATGGTTCTATGTATCGACAAATATGGGCGGATGTATTTATAAATTACAATGCCTCATTATCAAGTCCCGCTGCCTTGAAACAATTATTTTCCATGGGTGCTGGTATTCTTCTAGCGAAACAAGCTAGCTTAACGTCAAAAAACTTCCAACGGCTTGTCGCGGTACGTAAAAAAGGGAAACTTAGACTTTTTGAAGTGGCAAGAGGTTGCGCAAGACTACTTTGATGACATGACATCGAGTAAATAAATAGGCTGCAGGCCTTCTAACATTTTCAATCTCAGTTTTATCTTTTCTGTTTTTTTGGTTTTAGTTTCGTTAATCGTGTTTTTGGAATGCATGCTTTAGACTACATGCGTTGCTGCTCAAGAAATTTCCAAAGATTTTTGGAAATTAATATTACTGCGGGCTTTAGAATCCTGGAAAAAAATTCTGTATCCTGGATAATTTTGTGATATTTGATAATGTATACATAATACAACTATGTATTTTTGATTTTTCAAAGTTGGTGTATTATGCAAATGATGTGTCAAAATGCTTAGCTTATTAAACACCTTTCAAAACAATTTGAAAAATTTTGCACCAACACAGTAGAAAAAATGAATAAAGCAAACAAACTTTAACTGCAATTATCACTTTTGAATTACATTGTTTTAATTTTCAAATCACATCAATTTGATTTGATTGTTTTAATTTTGATCTTCAAATTGCCATGAGTGATGGAAGAGGAAGGGGCATCGGCAACGAACCGCCCCCCATTCCATCACTCACGCAGTAAATAGTAGCCTATAAGCCTGTAAAATATCAGTTTCAAGAACGCAAAAGCGCAAGTTTGTGCGGTTAGAGTTTTTACGTACCGCGACTCAATAAAAGATTTGTGCATCGCTGTTTATCCTATACGACAAGTACAAGTGTGTAAATCAACTAAGAATTTTAAACTCACCGAACATCTTGTAATTAGAAGCTAGAACGAACGACGAAAGTGACTGGCAGGCGAAGTCGCGCTCTTCCAAGTCTCTCCAGCTAGCAGTGTCGCAGCCGTAATCCAACTCAAGTCGCAGTTTGTTTAAACAATAAACCTGCCTGCATTTCGACTTGGCCATGCTGCCGACATGTTTATCATAACTTACAAAAGCAGGATGTTATGATGAGTGGAGTTTGAATTCATCCGATTCAAAAAAGTCCTCGACAGCATAGGCCAGAGCGATTATCACAACTTAAGAAGGATATTAAAACAAAACATGATATCACAACAAAACAGGATATTAAATAAATCGAAGAAAACTTACTGGTGTTTAATACAGGTCTATAAAATGAAATAAATGTGAGAATGAACAACATTCTGCGCACTATAACTATAAACAGTTTTCTCATGTCACTCATTTATATAAAAAAAAGTTAGTGTGAAATAGGTCGGTGCTTTCAGAAAGTGCTCGATGATATCTCAGAGCAATTAATAAATTAATCAAATGCAGACCATAAAATGTAAAAACTAAAAGTAATCTGAAACCCCCTACAGCCTGTTTCGTCATTCCTTTCGACTTTCGGAGGGTATCCTCCTGACGAGTCGAAAAACGAAACAGGCTGTAGTGTAGGGGGTTTCAGATTACTTTTAGTTTTTACATTTTATGGTCCGAATTTGATTATTTTATATTAAAAATTAAATTACTTGAAGTTGAATGACATTTACTATATGGAACTTGCTAAGTTTATTCATAAAATCTTTCGATAATAAATTGCTGCTTTCGTTTCAACAACGATTTAATAAAATTGAGTTACTACATTCTCATCAAACAAGAAAATTTACAAAATTTAACTATTTTTTACCTCGAGCTTCCAAAACTGCAGGGCAAAAGAAATTAGAATTTCGAGGCGCCAAACTTTAAAATGAAATCGGTGAAGACATTAAACATAAAACGTTTAATTTCTTCAAAAAGTGTTTCAAACAAAAATTATATCACAAAAATGACTTGGTTTTGATTCTTCTGTTGTAACGAAATTAGTTGAATTTTGTTTCAACTATGAGAATTTTTGATGTGTGTGTGTTCTTCTTTTTCACTATTAATTTGTAATTCAAGTATGTTTTTGATTATTTCGTGTTAGTTTTTTCTTTTTGTTTTTCGTTTTCTGCTTTGCGTTATCTGCACAGCTTACATCATTAATAATATTATTTCAAAAATTAATGCGTTTAGGTCGTAATGGAAATGACGATGACAAGGAGTGCCTTGACTATAGTAATGTCTCAAGGTTGTTCGGCGCTCCTTGGACTCAGAGGTCGTATACGATTTAGTTGAATATTTTTTGATCGCAGAAAGATCTTTGAAAAATGGAAGTTGGAATGTCTTTACCTTGCACTAACCTACCTTTTGTTTAGGATCTGGCCTTTTTGGCAGTTCAAGCCCACATGCAGCATCTTTCGCAAACCGGAAAAAAACCTGGACATCTGTTCCGAAATCTTGCGGCTGCTGACGCCCTCCAGTGTTCGCGCCCGTACACACACTTCGCTTCTACTACTTTCTCTCATAAGGCTTCATTGTGGAAAATGTATGGAAAACGGTAAATAGTCCCACTGGCTGTAACTGGAATCGTCTTTGCTTTTTTTCAAAAGGCTTGAACATTGCTAGCTTGCAAGCCCTTTCAAAGGTTGTTGGAATATCTGTGGAACTGTCCAGATTTTTAATCTTGTCAGTATACCTCATAGAAATGTTGTAATTGATAGGGAAATGACCAGCTTCAAATGTATGGGAGCTTGCTAATTGTGCCCAAAGAGATGTAATTCATTGTAGTGTCATTTTATTTTGAATATTCGTAAATTGAGCCATTAATGTATTTTGAATTTCCAATATTTTTTCTCAATGATTGCCTGGCTTAATTTTGGCTGCAGGCTTCGTTTTTTTGCCAAGTATTACAAAAACGTCAGCGAAATTTATACGTAATCTATCGGTCATTGTTCCCAGATTGTGTTAAGCGTTTACTTCACGCAAAAAGAAAATTACTTTTTAGTGAAAAATAGTGCATTTTTGATTCCGTGTTTGTTTAATTGTGGTTCTTTTTTTTTTTAATTTGACTGAACCCGTTGTGTCCAAAGCCCAACTTGTCTAATACCACTGTTTCGTTCTAAAGCTATAGAAAGTAGTATGCCTTAATGTGCATCTACACTATAACTTTACGCTGATGCTGCTGCGTAAGCACGCAGATTTAACGATTGGTTAGATATGTAGTTACAGTGTTAAGTATGAATGTCATATTGTAGCTTTCCCTATTTACCAATTTGCTTTGTGATCGAAAGATTACCTGTTATTGCCATTACTCGTCTTTTTTTATACCAACACCATTTTTCAGCGGTAAATTACGAATGTTTTTTTTTTTATCTGTTGCAGACACATGGCATTTCTACATTGCCAGTTAGCGCTCAGTATGCAAACGTTAATAGACAAGAAATCGTACACCTCCCCGACGAGGTACAATTCGGAAGATATTGCTCTCTGTCTTAGTCATCTTATAGAACTTCTTAGTGAGGTATGACTACACTGTTGTTTGTATTTGTGTTTGTTGGATGCGATGGAGCAGCGGTAGTAATAGCATATGGACCATTGCTATACCCTGCTTTGGAAACTACAAAATAATTTTACTGCCGAAAAAAATTTAAGCACCGTTTCTACTTCGTGAATTGTATTAGTTCTTAGCCAATTACAACTCGTACAGAATAAACCAAACCACTATTATAACTATTACATATTTCTTACTGAATGTGACGGGATCACGGAGTAGTAAGCATCAACTGCTGCCCGTATAAACAAGTGGGTATCGCTAAGCAAACGACTATTCATTACTTTTTTCGTACTATTAAGCAAAACCGTCGTTTCTTTTCATGGAGCAAATCAAAACGTTTATTCCAGGAAGGATTGGGTAGCGCGTCGAATGATCTTTTAAATCATGCGAAAACAAGGTTTCCCCTCGGTTCACGTCATTCACAAGTACGTCTTTGCTTTCATTTAATAATTTTAAACTTTCAGAATAACGTTGCTTTTCATCTGTATGGCATAGCTCAGTTTGTTTGGCGCAGCGTTGGTATGTTATCGGAACGCTTGTTTGTGTTGTGTTAGATAGAGCACAATTTCAGGTGCATTGGTTGTATGAAAATTTAGTCATGACAATCTTCAAGATTTTGATGGATTTACTAAGCAAATAGAATTGCTGTGCGATTTTTCTTACATACTCCCTGAGCGAGAGGAAGGGAGGGTTAAAAATTGCTTTAGTAAAGTATTTGGGCGTAGATTGACTTGATCAAAATAACTTTGTTACAGTATTGGCGGAAAGTGGATGCACGTCTCATTCACCAAACAAGTCTTCGATTGTGCAAGCACGCTGAAGCGCGACAGATGCAACAAGCTCTCTTGGTTCTTGATAAAACTGAAGCAAAATTACGGTATAAACGCGAGTATATGGCTGGGTTTGTCTTGTCGGTCATTTAGCGATCGGTGACCTGAATTTTTGGTGAACGACCAGAAAATATCGAGCTGTTTCAGTAAAAATAAACGAAAAAAAAGATTTTGCTCATTTTTGCATACAACATTAAATCCTAACATTGTGCTTGCAATTGAGAAAATAACCGCAAAATTTTACCGAAATTGGATCATTTATAAAAAGTTTTGGGCGAGAAAATAAACCCAGATGTAAGGTACACGGCAAAATTACTTTCTGCACTAGCTATGCGTATACTGAGTATCTTAGCGAAGAATTAAAGTTACATCTCTATAGGCAGCTATGACTACAGGCAAAAGGTAGCTTTGACAACTCAAAATTTATACTTTTTTAACATATTTTTAGTTGATGTAGACGCGATTGCTGTTTGGAAATATTGACCCAGACTTGCATGAAGAACTGAAGTAATAGATTTCCTAAGCTTTATCTGTCACCATCAGTCTTTCACTGGCCTTACTTTGTGTTTATGAAACAGAGAGTCGGAGAATTTGGCGTCAAGAAATGAAATTTTGAAGTCGCACACAATTTTACGTACACTATTGCAAGACGGCAATGATGAGTTAAAACCCGAAGAAAAATGCCAGGTATTGAAATTTTTCAACTTGCCAGGTAGCAGGTTGTTAATCGAATTTTTTCACATAAAACATGAAGTTGCAGAACGAGCACTAGCAGCGGGGATCGAACCCGCAAGCGTCGGAACAGACTTGGAGTCTTTAGCGCTGCGTCATCCTGCACACTCGGGCAATCTTGGCTGTATGTCGTTATCATACGTAGATATTCTTCGTATCGTTTAACTAACTGCAGCAGTGCAGCTCATAGACTTGTATGCCGCCGTTCGCTCACGATTCCGCGCAAAACGTAGACCAAGCCTAAAGTAAGTTGCTGCAGAATTTGCACGTGTGGCCAAGTCTGAATCACATTCATATGCAACATAAACGTGTTTCGGATTTTGTGATTACAGCGCTATGCGTAGAGTAAATTTGTAGAGCTTTGTGAATTCAAAAAATATGTTCACAAATCTTAGCTGTAAGGTGGCATCGTGCTGAACCTGAAATGATATTACGGTTACTAGTATGGACCTTGGTACTGCATAACGTGGACAATTGGACATATGTTGTATATCGTAGGTTTTGATTGTAATGGGCGACCTACTTTCACGCAACAGAGGTGACCAAGCTACAAGTTTCAAATATTTATTAGAAGCTTTAGTTGTCGCTCATCAGTGTTATTTCCACGGACAAGCGAGTGAAGCTTTGCTCAAGATAGCTCAATTGCAAGTAGGTTACTGAATATAAAATTGATACTGTGGTGCGTGTATTGTGCAACTGGTGTTGTTTGAAGTTATCTAGCAGAGTTGATCAGTTTTTTTTTAACCGAAATGTAATTTGTCGGGGTAAGTTAACCAGATTCTATACGCAATTGCTCATTACACTTTTTATAACAATTTTATAAGAACACGTGGTTAATTTTTTAAACTTTAAAAACAATGCCAGCCTGGGCATGAACAAATAATTGAGAACACGGGACAGTACATGAATACAATGCATTTGTAAGTAATCAACCAAGCATTCTTTTTGTATATTGCCGCTGTTGATTTGACTTGCGACTATTTCAAGAATTATCAATGACAAACGACAGCTCTTAGCCAAGCAAGTATGAACTTGTGTCATTTTACTCTTCAAGAAATTGAAGAACAAATGAGACTGAAAATTCGAGAAAATTTAGGAGCAGACAGCCTCTGCCCAAAATTTTACTGGTTGTGGTATAAAGAAGTCTGTGTCCCTGTTTTATCTCAAAATACAGTCTTTTCTCAAGCCGTCTTTGTCTTCGCTCATCGTTCTATTGCTTTCAAGCGAATTGAAATTGAAAATTTTAATAGTAAAACTTTTAAGATAGTCGAGTAGTATTGTGTTCGTCTCTGGAGTCGGAGGTCTAAGGTTCAAATCTTGGACCGGTCAAATCGGACACAGAGTTTCCCACCGCTGCGGCATTTTTTCAAAAGGAGCAGCTGTCTTGCCTGGGCGCAGTGACACGAAGATGGGCCCCGAAAACTCGTTACAGGCTTCGGCGTACTACTGCGAGTACAGTATACTAAAAGATTTGATTTGGACTTGTTTTCATTTTGGTAAAAAATCGTTTTTGTATCGTCACAGATCTAAGATCTTTTTTTTTGTGTGGTTCAATTTTATTATCCGCTCACTGAAATGGCTGTATCGGCCAGCGGCAGTAACCGTTCAATTACTAGTCGGAGGGTTTGCAGTATCTAGACAAAAACAAATAAACCGTGGTTTTTGTAGACTTATGTTTGAATTGTTTTCAGCTTTTGTCCGGTTCCCCTCAGCTTGCTTTGTCTTGCCTCAAATCGTTTTTGAGCGAATGCCAAGCGAACACTGATCTGCATATGCGAAGCAGAGTATTGTTGATTGCCGTTCGATGCTTGTTCAAAGAGCACAACCCAGACACTGTGACAGGTAAGCAGTTACGTGAAGTGCAGAACCTCTGATAGAATCCCATGTTTGGTTTTGCTTCCTTGGTCGCTACAGTTCAATTAACTAAAAAGCCACACAAATTATTGTGATTTAAATTCTGGATGAGCTCTTGTTGATCAATATACTGAAACTGTTTTTTGCCATTTCAGTGTTTTTTTTTGTTTATCTTTGTCGATTAAGTCGGCACATGGGCTTAATTTAGCCGCATTCTGTGTCGCATTTTATCGAATCAATTCACTGCATGTTTCAAACAGTATAGATTATTTTTGACAGTAACATTGATCATCCGCGGTAATCATGAGCTTATTTAGATTTTGAACTCTATGAATCAACCCTAAACGAAGCACGAATCGGATTTGAAAAACTACAAGATTTAGCCAGACAACGAGATGTCGTATACCTACTTGCCAAGTGAGAAATGTGGTAGTGTAGCACAGTAGCAATTATTGTTGTTTGTTTTTGCGACCAAGATAATATGCAGCACATGGCTTGATAACCTACAAAAAACTGTCGACACAATCAGTTATAGTCGTCAAAACTAGAGTGGAGCGGAGTGTCTCATTTTCACTTCAGCTCCACTCCGATATTTCACGCACTGACTCCAGCTTCGAAACCTTAGAGCAACACTCCACTGTAACAGACTACGACATCAAAGTGCTTGGGTAAAAAATTGAAGAAAAGAAGTCAGTAAATAAAAAGAAATAAACAAATAGATCAAAAGATAAAATGACACTTGAGAAATTGCACTCCGGATCATAGAATTTTTGGAAGATTTGACGCTCCGGCTAAAAAATGCAAAATCCGACTCAGATGCAGTTCCAAGCTCCACAAAAGTCAAAACGACGAATGAAGATTTTTATAGATTCAATCTCAAAACTGTTTTCAAGTTTCGGTATTACAGAATCGTGCAGTGTGCCACCCAGGCGCGCGGCCAGGATTTTGCTAAGGGAGGGGGGTTTGAACCCCAAGTTAAAATGTTTTTGTTTCGAAAATGTCTCATTTTGAATGAAGCGCTGAGTAAACTGTGCGACTTGGCATAACATAGGCATAACAATTTTGGATTTGGTGTTATCTCCGTCTACGAAGTTGGCCGGATTTCGTATGGTCATTGTCTTTACCACGTCTCACTATTTTATATGATCACATGCATCTTCTTTCACCAGTCCATTTTTGTTTTTCGCCAGTCTATCGAAAGACTCCTTTATACCCAATATATCCATCAACTCTTCGCTATATCTTCGATCTAATAGCTTCACACGACACATCGCTCGAATCATCGCTCTTTCTGGTCTCAAAATTGCCACCTCTTTTTCTCTCAAGCACCATGTTTCATTTCGATATATCTTCTGTAAACCTTCCTTTCATCTTGAATGAAAACCTTGCGCCTTTGAGTATTTCACATTCCCTGAACTTCATCCAACCAATTGTTGTTTTAGCTGTTATCGCTGTTTCAATTTTATCTGGTCTCTTGAAATTCTTTACCATGCCTCCACACTTTTTGCCAACAAAATTGCTAAAATCCATTTGAAAGAACTAAACTGCTAAAATCGGAAGCTATTTGTGAAAATTAAATTGACCAGCCCTTTCAGCTACCGCACGTATAGGTGGAGTCCAAAATAAGCGTAAACGCTTGTATTTATGGTTAAATTTTTTAAGTGACTTGGCTAAGGGGGGAATGAAACCTCCTGAGCCCTCCTGTGTTGCTACACTGGTGCCACGTCCACCTTGAGCCTGGGCTGCACAGTGCACATCTAAACGATGTTTGCAGCAGTAAGAAACCGGTCGCAATGCTGTGTCAAATTTCTGCAGCAAGGCATAATTAAACTTGATACCTCCCATTCCAAAGGCAAGCGCGGTAACCTCTTGATCTATGTTACCTAATTACAGTTTTTAATTGGCTGGGCCATGTAGATTATTAAAACTAAAAAAGCTTTTTTTCATTTTGCGGATTTTTCCTCTAGAAAATCATGTTAATGTATTTTTTTTTTGTATGCGTTCTGGGTTGTACATCTACGTTGCTGCCTTTTTCGTAAACTTTTTTAAAGATTTATTGGGCTAAAAACTGATATTCTATTTGCTTTATTCAGGCTTCATGATGAAAAGTCGAAAGTGATAGAAAAGCAGAAGTCGAACTCATGCAAACTCTACTATGAAGCTATCCACTACCGAAACGAGTTTGCCACCGAATTCAAGCGATTGGACGTTCAAATTGGTTCTTTAAGCTACGTTTCGGTAATTTAATTCTGGTTGCCGTATGGCTATGGTTGGAAAAATCCATCAATAGAGTTCATTTTTTCGAGGGCAATTGACATCACCTAAGCAGAGGACAATACGGTGGAGGCGATCGAAGAGGGTCAATGGGTCATTAAAACCTTTGTTCTGTACTATGAACTGATGTATAGTTGCACTGTACTATGAACTTGTGTGGTTCGAAAAATATTGAAAATATATGTTTTGTTCTACTTTTCAGTAAAAATCATTCATGGACTATTGGGTGATGCATGCAGTTTTTTGTACCTACTGTACTAATCGATTTTTACTGAACGTTATTCGTAAGGGAAATTTTTGGATTAAAGTTTGGATTTTTAAAAACGAAGTGTTGATCTTGCATGATCTTGATTCCGAAAAAACGCGAGCATATGTGAGATCTTGACCACTCCTGATGTTCTTTCAAAGTAAAAACTTGCAGTTGATTCAAACACGGAAAAAATTTCTGCACGTAACATACGTACAGTAAACATACATTTATGGAAGTTGCAACGACAGAGAATCAAACCCGTAACCTTGCGAGTGCAGACTAGTTCTCGACCGCTTGTGTTGATAGTGCTATCTGACCCCTTCTGGGGGATGTGGCAAGGAGGAACTCCGCTGAGACCCAATAGTGGGAGGCTTGGGGCTTTTGGAAAGTTAGTCCCATTATTTCGATCCACCCCACATTCGGTTGCGAGACCGTTCCGCTGCCTTTCCACGATAAGGCGGCGGGACGCTAATGCAGCACCGATTTGTGTAACTACGCTCTCGTATCAGAACGGAAAAAGATCTAGGCTTTATTTTTTGCTTTTTAGGCCATGTGTCTTCAATCTCCTTGAGTTTGGTGGTTCTTGTAACAACTGAAGAGACAGGTCAAGATAGCCTACCTCATTGGTCCCCAAAGATTCAATTCTCTACAAATCGAATGCAGCTACCATTATTACATAATACACGTGTCTTACAAAGTTGGTTTCGATTTGGAAACTGAAAAATGGCTGTTAGAAAAGCGCAGTTAAAAAACTACAATTGAAAGGGACTTGCAAAAAAAGGAGGGGCCAATAACAGCTTCAAAATGTTGACTTTAGTAATAAGTCAATCAAGTTTTTTTTGACGTTTGCAGGCCAGAGTTTTAATATTTAATTTTTTTTTTGCGTGCTTCTGGCCTAAAAGCTACCAGCGCGGAAGTCTAGGGAAGAGCCACCAGAACGGCGACTACTTAAAACAAGCAATGCAAAACAATGGGAAGACAATTTTTTTTTTTAATTACTGATTTCCTTTAAAAAATACAAACATTTGAAAATGCACATTGCTTAATCCCTGTGGGCGAAGAATGTCTTTATATTTATTAAAAAAAACTCTCAACACCCCCAGTTAAAAGAATCAGGGCATTAAAAATTCCACTTGTAAAGTCTTCATGCGGTGGTAAGCGAACGACTTCGTAGTCACTGTTTATTTCTAATGGCTCGTCAAAGAAATACTTCACAAGTTTGATACATATTTTGTGCTTCTGGAGCAATTAGCATCAATCTCTTACGAATGGAGCATGCTAAAAAAATCATATTTTTTGTTTAAATAAATTGAACCATGTAAGTATTAATTGTAAGAACTACCAACTCTCTCACTCCTGTTTGTAATATCTTTCAAGTTTTCCTGGTCTAGCAAAAAAGTTGTAAATAATAGTTTTTGTTTCCTGTTTTTGAATTTCGGTAAAAAAGTCAGACTGATGCGAGTAACGCGTTAATGCCCAAAGCAAGTTAAAATTTTTTTGAAACAAGAAGGGTTTTTTAGAAACGAGGAGTGTGTTTCTAGAAAGACAATATTTAAAAAAATATTTTTTAAGTTTAAAATTTGATTTTTATACGACTATTTTTTTTAATACTCAATTAGATTTTTTTTGAAAAATCGGCAATTTTAGAGAGAAACGTTCCAGTGAAAGAAGACCCCAGCTGTAACTCCAATAGAAGTTTTGCAAGCAGTAGGAGAATGACATTTCCCATGACGAGGCTCTTATGAATCTTCTACCTCGTCATAAGCATAGCCAAGGGGCGGGGGGTGTCCAAAAGGCCCGCCCCCTCAATTGAAATGCTACCAATGATAAAAAAAATAATTGCAACAAAGCCTAATGCTTCTTCAGTTTCTTTTAGAATTTTCGCATGCAAAAGTGAACGTGTGCAACAGACTAATCTTAATACTGACGACCAGGTGGCCCGGGCCCCCTCGAATTAAATTTTTGCCAACCAATTTAAATGTATAATCCGGGAGAAATTCAAGGCTTTTGTCCTGAAAGTTACAACCTCAGGCCTTCATCTAATCATTTTGTGAACTTAATGCAGTAGCATGACTGTTTATAGTAACCATCTATTGCACCAATTTCAAATTACAATCCAACTCCACCTCACCAGTTTTTACGCGTCAAAATACTTTTCACAAAAAAAGAAAATTACCTAGGGAAAATGCTTATTGAACAAATTATTGAATTTGAATTGAGGGTGCCTGGACCCCCTGATCGTACATGTACGCCTAAAACTGGTTATTTTAATGACAAAACAAAAATCTCCAAGGCAAATATTTGAGTGCTTATTTACTGCTGAAAATGTTACAGGAGGCTATGTACCTTGCTTCTCCTAACCTGGGCCACAAAATTTAACCCCCAAATTCAAGATTTTAAACGTGTTTTGGACATAATCTGGAAGTAAAAGGAAGACTGAACAATTTAATTTTTTCAATTGGCTTTCAAATCTTAAAAATTTAGTTATTTCAACTTGCTCTAAAAACGTGCGAAATGTGATTCAAATCAAAACAGCTACGTATTTTTTTCCAAAAAAATTACAAAAATCGCCCAGCGGATGGCCCCCTGATCCCCGTCTGTGATACAGTTGGGTCAAACTAATTCGCTTGCCACGTCTTCCGATTTAAGCAATTTTGGAAACCTTTTTAACTTTTGGTTCAAGTCCTTCTCCTTTAGCAAAATCAAGGTTACATGCCAATCCAGGCCCCGGCTTCTGATCCTCCATTCTACGGTATCTTTGTCTCATAAAAAGTCCCTCTTTTCGAAAAATTTTGATGACATCATTGCGTGTGATTTGAGGTTTGTAATTGTAATTACATTTTATTCACCAAGTTGCCTTGGCCAGGAGACAGCGAAGGGACCTTTCGATCTTCGAGTCAAGCTGCCACCTGCCCACCTGTCTATCACACACGGCGGAGGCTTCATACTGTCCCTTTAATTGCTGAACGTCAAGCAGGGAAGCAGTGAATACCATTTTTTATAGTCTTTGGTTTGACCCGACCGGGAACCGAGCCCAAGTCCACCGCTTCAGTAGCAGATGCTCTATCCACTCGACCACTGATCGGTTTGGCCTCCTCCCAATCAAAAATTCTGGCTACTCCAAGTACCTCGTCAATGTTTTTTCTTAACTTTAATCACATTTGGTTGAAAAGCAATCATTCATAATCATATTTGAATTGCGCTTGCGCGATTGCACTCAAAATTGCTAAAATACTTGCGGCGCAAGCGTCAGCGCAACCGTTTAAGAATAATAACGGGGCTTGCGCTATCTCAAGTAAAATAGTTGCGCTGCAAGCTTGCGCTGCAAGCTTGCGCCGCAATAATTGCGGCACAACTACCCAGTTGCCCACCTCTGTGCGTTATGTTCTTTGCTCTTTTGTCTGTCCTGCAAACCAGCCTGTCCTCTGTACAAAGTCATTTTGAATCGACATTCTTGTCCAAAGAACATATTTTGCAGTATATAATTTCATAAGGGGCAGTCCGTAGAAGACGTCCACACAAAGTCCCCTTCTCCTTGCCTGCAAAGTGTCCGCACTCCTTCAACCCTCCCCCCTCAACCCCGCGAACACAATCGAGAACTTACGAGAGGTAGAAATGGCGAAGCCAATTTCATTGAAGGGTTACCAAGTCACCAAAAACAGGTTTTGAGACCCTTCTAACATTCATTTCTATTGGCGACATAACTAAAAATTGAGTGCAGGTTACCAGAATTTAAACAAAAATTGCTCTTTATTTAGTATTAAATCGCTAGAAACACATTTTCAGTGAGTTTAGGTATCATCGCTCATAAACCAAGCGTAAGGGTTGAATTAAACCAACCCGTTCGTTTGGTCGTTAAAGCTTCTCGTCAAATGTCTGGGCAGTTTCTTACAGCCCGCTGGTTTGTGTCTTCATCCAGTTGGATCAGCCCATCTATACTGCATTATTATATGGTCTGGCGTTTGATTCTCAGAGCTGCATTCACAAGCTGCATGTGTTGCCATACCCCAGTACTGTGTTGCAAAGAATCGAAACGTCCAATATCAGTACGTAAACTACAGGTTGAGTCGCGGACACAATGTTCGAGGCCAGGGCCAAGGACTGACTTTTCGAGGACAAGACCCTCTTGAGGACAAGGACAGAAATGGTCGAGTCCAAGGCTTAGGACCATGGACACAATTTTTCCAAAGATAATGGGAGGCAAATTTTCTATTATTTTTAAGCGCGAAAGTGTTTAAGATAAATTGCATTACGTTAAGTTTTTCATGATAATTCGAAAATGGTAGTTTCTGAAAATAACGAATGTTTATTTGAAGTTTAACGCGTTAGCAGCATTGTTGATTACGTCCCTTAGCGGTATCGTGGTAATAAAGCAACTAAGGCCGTAATTCAAAATGAGAATAACTAAATTGTACACACAAAAATGGTCAATTTTCAGGCCTTAACTTCATCAGCTAAGACCCCGCTTCAAACGTCCTCTGATTATGAATCCCCAACCCTACCGGTTTAGTAGTTTTTTAAACATAACCCTTATTGTTTGGTTTAACGACTTCTTTTTACAGAATTTTTAAATGTTGGGTATATCATAGTTCTTAAATATTTTATAGCTACTTCTATACGATATTATTATCTATAAATTAAAAATACTGTAAATATTTAATGTTTTTTGAATGAATCAAGGTACCATAACCCGTATTTGCAAGTTCAAGTCCTTGGAAAAAACGGGGTTCTGGGGGCTAGGGCAAAGTCCCCATGCCTCCGTTGAACAATTTCAGTGATCTTTTTTCTCAGAACAAAAAAAGCAATTTTTGTGACTTTTAAAGTAGGTTACACAATTAGATTTTCAAAGCAATTTAAAAAAAGAAAATACCGTAAAAGTTAAGTTGAAAAACTTTAGTTTTCTCACATTTACCCTAGCCTAAGTTTAAGCCAATCTTTTTTTTTATGTTTTAGTACACGTGATGTCTCTCTTTTGCCAATCGATTGCCCATCAAAGAATAAGCGTCCACGTTCCGGCCGCTAAAAGATACTTTATAAAATTTAACATTTATCTGCAAAAAGTAACTTCGGGATCTCTTTAGAGCTGTATAAAGGAGGAAGGCACTGAAGACATTTGCGATTTGTCTCGGAGCCCCCCTTTCGAAAGGCTCATAATTGTAAAAACGAAAAAATAATAAATTATTATTTTTTTCTAAAAATGCCAAATTTTTCGCGGAAGCTTCTCCTTCTCATCCTAATGACGGCGTGCGAAAACTTAATTAATTGTAGCGCCCATCTTTCCAGGCATTCGAACAATTAGCGGCGATTTTCAGCACAAAAATCCTTCAGCTCATGTGGCTTTATGCCCCAACCACGCAACAGTGATTAGAGTCGTTCTTTCGTATGTCAAAAAAAAATTCTTCGCACTATTCGCTCGCATGTTTTCGGAACAAGTTGGCTTTCTTAAGTTTTGTTAGTTATATCACAGATGCACTAATGTACTATGCTTTACAAGCAATCACTGGTAACTGCATTACATTTCATTATCACACTCATAAACTTTTTTCCGAGTCCACTCTCAGATAGGCACGCCATGAGTTAGCATTAGCAACTCAGAAATGTTTGTGTCCGGTTCTTTCGATCCTTTGTTATGGCCCTGGATAGCTATGGGGTTAAATCAATTTTTACGCACATTTAGTGCACATATGCTCCACTCTATTGTGCATGTGCACTTCTTTAGAACGCAAGTGCACGTACGCTAATGATATGCACCAGTGTTCCAAATAGTGACGTGCATCAAAGACATGCACTGCAATAATGTTGAGCACCAGAGAACTAATGACATGCACGTCATGGGCGTTGCCAGGGGGTCCGGATCCCCCCCCCCCCAATTAAAATGCTAACAATGAAAAAAATGTCACATAAAATACTATTGTTTCTTCAGTTTCAGTTTCTTTTAGCATCTTCGCGTACAACAGTACACTTGTACAACAGCAATTAACAATAATATTGATCCAGGGGGCCCGGATCCTCTCAATTTAATTTTTGCCAACCTATTTAAATGGGCCCCCTACAATGATATTTAATTGGCCCCCAACTTGAATGGGCCTTCAACAGTAATATTGATCCAGAAGCCCCTTCAATTTAATTTTTGCAAACCAATTTTAAAATGCCCCCACAGTAATATATGACCACAATTTAAATGGGCTCCCAACAATAATATTGTTCCAAGAGGTCCGGGCCTCTTCAACTTAATTTTTGCCAACCAATTTAAATGCATAACCCGAGTGAAAATAAAGATTTTTATCCTAGAAGTTGCTAACTGAGGCCCTCATCTAATCTTTTTATGAACGTAATGCAATAACTATTAACCAGGGACGGATTTAACATATGGCACAGTGCCAGGGGCCCCGCACTCACATAAGACTTTTTTTGGTCTTAAACTGTATTTGGAAGAAAAATAATGCGAAAATTCCAAAGTGTCAGGGGCCCAACTCCATGTCAATTCGGCGCGTGCAATAACATGGTTTGTAGGCGTAACTATCTGTTGTACATTTTTCAATAACAATTCACCTCCACCTCGCCAGTTTTTATGCAACAAAATACTTTTGAAAAAAATTAGCAACAATAAAGGGAATGTTCCTTGAACAACTTTTTGAATTGAAAGGGCCTGGGCCCCCTGGCCGAATATGTACTGCTATAACTGGTTGTTTTCATGACAAAACAATAATCTCTAAGGAAAATATTCGACTGGATTGTTATTTACTGCTAAAATACTGCAGAAAGCCAAGTACTTTACTTCCCCCTGTCTGGGCCAAAGCACTTACAAAATTTAACCCCAAAATGCAAGATTGTAAACGAGTTTAGGACTTAAATTGCAAGCAAAAGGAGGACTGAACAACTTAATTTTTCAATTAGTTTTCAAATGCTAAAAATCTAGTACTTTCAAATGGCTCTGAATATGTGCGAAATGTGATCCAATGGTATTAAAATAACTTTTTTTTCCAAAAAATTACGAAAAATCGCCCAGCGGCTGGGGGTTTCGCCCCAAGACCCCCAAAGCCTTCGGCAGCGGCTGCGGGCTCTGCCCCCAGACCCCCGTCTGTGATACGTATGAATTACAGTACACTTCTTTACTCAAACACGTCTCCCAATTCAGACATTTTTGCATTTATCTATTGGTTTAAGTCCTTTCCCTTAAATGAGTTCCTACTTACGTGCCAACACCAGGCCATGGCTTCTGATCTTCTATTTTACGATATCTTTGTCCCCACAAAAAATTCCTCTTTCGAAGTGTCTGATGACGTCATTGCATGAGATTTGTGGTTGGGCCCCCCCCAATCAAAAATCTTGGCTACGCCTATGGTGCGCGTGCATTATAGTGTGAACTAATAACATGCATGTGCACTATAATGATGAGCACTAGTGGCTGTAGTGCACAAATAACAAGCACGTGCTTTCGAAATGTATAGAAGTGCACATCCAAAGTGCTCATGAACACGTCAAACGTGCACCTTTCAAAAGGACAGTTTGCCAAAGCACAAGTCAGAAGTGTAATGAAGTGCTCGTAATCGGGCTCACTCAAAACCACTTTTTCTCCGATTACAACTAGGCGCATAGCCAGGATTTGAAAAAAAGGGGGAGGGGCTTTTTTGAAAGAGTGAGAAAATTGCAAGCAACCTTGACCCGAACTTTCATTGTTCTTGAATCAGAATCACACCGTTTATCCGAAATTGAGAAAAATTTTCGGCCAAAATCGGAAATTCAAACGGTTTTTCAGCCCAAAAACAGATGATCTCAAAAAAAAAAAGGTCTTCACCGAAATTGAGACGGATTTTTCGGCCAAAATCGGAAATTCAAACGGTTTTTCAGCCTAAAAACAGGTGATCTCCAAAAAAAAAAAGGTCTTCACCGAAATTGAGACGGATTTTTTGGCCAGAGTTGGAAATTCAAACAGTTTTTCAGGCCGAATCAGGCAAATACTTGACAACTTCGGTACCCAAATTCCTTTGGGGGGGTCTGTTTTCATTTTTTCAGCAAAAAACGGCTCGAGCCCCCCTGGCTACGCTACTGATTACAACTACTAAACTTGGAAGATATATTTTTTGTTGAAGTTGCAAAATATATGGATTGTCTGTCATTAATCAAGATAAGTTTTTCCAGCAGTCTTCGTATTCACGAGTAACATCACTTCATGATCAAAGCACAAGATACAGCTCCAAATCAAGTTATTACATAAAGCCCACCCACTTAGGAATAGGTAGACGGACCATGCACATACTTGGACCAAAAATCTGGCCCCAAGTACCGTATGAATTAAAACAAGCTTCAATCAACTTATTTGCAAAGAAACTAAAAAATCACTTGTCAAAATATTCAAATGATACCGATATCTAATAATTAACAAAGCTTTTAGTGACTATAAAATGAAGTACCCTACACTTGAATGCTTAGGATCATGTTATGGTCTATTAAGTATGATATGTATTTATTTTTTATTTTTCCCTATAGTTCTTCTGCACTAAAACCCTATCTTGATTCCACACTTTCTCTGTAAAATTTTTCCTACATTAATGCTGACATTTTATGTAAAATTTGCCCAAAGAAATCCTAATTCCGATTAAATTTTGGGCTGAAGGGACTGGACAATTAAATTCTTCAACTTGCCTTAACTTTGTATATATCTTCATGTGCGTTGTTTTTATTGTTTGCATTTGTTTAATATCAGCTTCAAGGGGGCTACTAACTCGAAGTCCGTATGGTCATTTTCGCTGCCTCTTGGTTTGGTTTTTGTGCTTTCACAGTTTTCATCCTTTTTGTGCATGCTTAGTGATATTCAAAATGTGTTGTGATGTTAGCGTTGAACCATTCCGAATAAAAGTTGATTTGATTGATTGATTGATTGATTGATTGATTGATTGATTGATTGATTGAATAGCTACTAAAGAGAAAGAAACAAGCTAGTAGCTAATAAAAGAACTATGCTGGTAGGCTTTAGAATAAGTACTTCAATAAGTGCGCGTTGTCTTGTGCTCTTACTCGCAGAAGTGAAGTGCAGGACAAAACGTTCGAGGCCAAGGCCAAGGACTCAAAATAAATCCAAGGCCAAGGCCAAGGACCGACTTTTCGTGGACAAACCCTATCGAGGCCAAGGACAGGAACAGTCGAGGCCAAGGCCTAGGACCGAGAACACAATTTTTCCGAATTATGGTCGATAAATTTTCCATGATTTTTAAGCGCGAAAGTGTTTTAAGATATTGCATTTCGTTAAGTTTTTGATGATAATTCCAAAATAATAGTTTTTTAAAATAATAACGACTGCCATTTTGAAGTTTTACACGTTAGTAGCTGATGTTGATTTCGCACCGTAGTGGTATCGTAGTAATGAAACAAAGCCATAACCTGTGAATGGAAGTATAGCCTGTGCATAAATTGTAGGAGAGACGCGTCCCCCCATCGGTAGTTAGCGTCCCCCCATTGAGATTTTTGCTTCCCCTAATGGAAAATTCAGCGTCCCCTCATACAGGGTAAGCGGGAAATACCTTTTTTTTCTAATTTACTTGGTCTTCATACGAATGTGCGGTCAAATATCGCACAAAAAAAAACGTATATCGCACAAAAAACAAATATCGCACAATAAAACCACAAACAATAAAGTCGTCAAAATACCCTTTTTGCTTTGGTCTTCATTTCTATTAAGCGGATAAAAATTGCACAAACTGGGGTGAAGACCTTGTTTTTTTGGTTTTCATTCGAATTCGGCTGTGAAAAAATCGCAACAGAAGGTGATTGTTTTTGTGTTTTTTTCTGATTACGGTGCAAAATCCACACCAAGTTGCTACGATTGCTACCGCATTGCGAATGCATCTGGTCAGGCTGCTTAAGCGTCCCCCAACGCGATATTTTACAGTTTAAATGCTGAATATAGCTAAATTGTAAACGTTGAAATGGTCAAGTTTAAGGCCATAATTTCAACAGTTAGTGCCCCGATGCAAACGTCCACTGATTATGGATCCCCATGTTTTTAATAGTTTCCTAAACACAAACCATATTGCTTGGTGAAACCATTTCTTCTCACGGAATTTATCAAAAATTATTGTCTAAAAATATTGCAAAATACTGTGAATTTATGGTTTTAAAATGAAATCAATTAAGGTACCGTAAAGGGTAAATTTGTAAGCTCAAAAGTTTTTGGCATTAAAAAAATTCGGGGTTCTGGTGCGAGCGCAATATTCCCATGCCCCGTTAAATAATTTTAGTGTTTTTTTTGGGAAAAAAATAGCAATTTTTGTGACTTTAAAGAAGGTTGCACATTTAAATTTTCAAAGCAATTTGAAAAGAAAATACCGTAAATGATAAGTTCGAAAAACTTTAGTTTTCTCACAATTACCCATCTCTAATTTTAAGCCAATCTTTTCTTTACGATACAGTGCATTTTGTCTTTCTCACATCTTATGCCTGCCAATGAATGGGCGGGAAGGTTTCGGCCGCCAAAAGACACTTGTTAAATTTACTTAAGGTATTTAATTACAAAAAAACCTGAAGATCCCAGCAGGCTCGTATTAAGAAAGAAGGCATTGAAGGCATTTGCCCCGTGCCCCCCTTCATGGGATCCACAATTGTCGAAACGGAAAAACAATAAACCGTTAAGTTTTTCTAAACACGCCCAATTTTTTGTGGAAGCTTGTAAAAAATTTTTTAAGTAATCCAGACATTCGAACAATTCTAGCTATATTTAATTTCACACATACCGTAATTTCTTCATAATCCTTCATGTAGCGTTTTTTGTAATCCAATAGTTTGTTGTTTGGGATTTTAGCGGCGATTTCCAACACACAAATTGTTCAGCGGAGGTGGTTTTGCCCCCCAAACCGCTTGCCAGTGTTTAGAGTTATTCTTTCTTATCTCAAAGTTGCATATTTTTAGAACAAGTTGGCGTTCTCAACAAGATATACTAACAAAATTACGGTAAAATATTACTATGCCTTCCCTGGTAATACGGTATTATATTTCATTATCACACACATACTTTCTTCTAAGTTCATACACAGAATGGGCAAGGTCATGTTTTAGCATTAGCAACTCCAAAAGTCAAAATGATTTGCCTGGACCCCCGTAATCCTCGTTATGGCTCTAGAGGGCTTTACTGTAGTGCTTTGCAGTTTTTACCGCCTGCACCGGAAGTATCAGCAGAAATAAAAACAACAATTTTCGACAATGCGTTCTGTTTCCTTATTTTCCGATTAGAGCTTTCCACAATGCCATTTAAAATAAGTTTTAGTATGACTTGGCTTAGTTGGCTTTCACATTGAATTATTTTTTAAATAAAGAAAAGAAACAACGAATTGACAGATTATGAGATATGTTGTTTTTTGTTTGTTTTTTCTTTTTAACCAATCAAAAAATAATGCTGTCCTCGAGCCGAGGACAGGACATTTTCAAGGACTTGTAGGTCTCGAGGCAAAGGCCAAGGACTTGAGCTTCGAGGCCAAGGCCAAGGACTAAAAATGTGTCATCGAGGCCAAGGCCATCCTCAAGGACTTCACCTCTGCTTAATCGCTCTTTGCTTTGGAAACGTGAACGTCTGAATTGGGACATGTTAATGCACTTGTGGTATATGCACTTAAGAAGTGCACCATGCGTAGCAGAGGAGGCTACGGATCCGGATCGGACCTGGATCTTACTGTTTTTTTTTCGGATCGGATCCAGTTTTATTAGAAGATGAGGATCCAGATCTGACTTTATAGATTACTTTCAAAAATATATCCTAGTGATTTTCAAATCCAAAAGAGTTTATTTCACAGAAAGTTACTGTTACGGCTTCTTTTTGTATTATACGAGCGTAACTGAATTTTCATCTATTGGTTTCTATTTTTGATCTATTGGCTTTACTATTTCTAGCTAACCATCTTTTTATGTGCTTGTTTAGTAACTCATTGTTGATGTTTGTTAAAATAAGTTATTCGTTAATGTACAAAGTGTAATTGCATACTGGTAGCTCTGAATCAGATCTTGATCTCAAAGTTTAAAAGTTTTAGGATCCGAATCGGATCTCTTCTTACTGGATACAGATCGGTTCTGGATCTTTTAATAAGTGGATCCGGCAACCTCTGATGCGTAGCCTACTAAATGTGCATCAAGAAAGTGCACATGTGCACAAATCCTGATTCTACCTCTTCTCCTGGATGGTTTTAGTGCTTTGCTGTAGAGATTTCAACCGCGTAGCGTACGCGGCGGTACGCGGCCGGGCCGTGCAGGTACCGCGTAAATTTTTGAGCAGTTTTACCGCGCAGTGCGTGCTGCGGACAGCTAAGTAGCCTAAAGTTTGCTCTCTCAAAGTAGTAATGACTAACGAGCTAAGTGAGTAATCATGCACGAGCAGTACCTGTAAACCAGGAATAGACTACTACGAATATATCTGGCCTTAGTTGTTATTACTTTGGCAAAATAAGTCGTTTTTCTGCTACCAGAAAGTCAAAATGTCATAACTTCGGAACGGTTGAAGGTTGAAACTTGAAATGGTTGGCGTTGGAAACATGAAATTCAGATTGAATGGAGTACGCATGAAACATTACTTTGACAAGTTTTAAGGTTGCCGGTCGCATGGGACGAGTTTTCCGGCTCCCTAATCTGAAAAGCTGATCTGAGTTTCACAGCTATATTAACCTAAAGCATGGTCTGTAACTACTGGAGGAAAATAACATTTTTGGGTTTCGAACCGCCTGGGGATGTAGTTTCAGTTCCCTCGTTGAAAATGTTTTAGTTCCGAGATTTATATATATATTTATATAAAGTTTGAATTCAACCGATTCAAAAAAGTACGATTATCACAACATAACATAGATTACGGGTGAAACAGACTGTAGGGTTTTAAATTTTTAAACTTTAATTTTTGACGTGTTAATTTTTAATTTTAGTTTTTGACGTTTTAATTTTTAAATTTTAATATCTATATGTATACACATATATATATATATATATATTTTTTTTTTTACAAGATTTTTTGTTTATGCCATATTGCAACACCTTGCCAATTGAAGCGAAAGTTTTTGAATATGAGCCGACCAATTCAGTTAATCATCAAACCACACACTCAAATATTTCACTGATTCGCTTCTAGAAATTTCTTTTTGATTTATTTGTAACGAAAACTTTGAGCTTATCGGTCCGTGCGGTTGTTTATTGAAAAGCAAGTACCGGTATGTTGCTTTAAAATAATTTAATGTCAATTTATGTTGACTTAACCATTGAGCGATGTACTGCAATTACGTATTGACTCGGTTTTCCAGTCTTGATAAATTTACGTCGGACAGCGTTGAGAATGGCAATAGGTTTTTTGTTGAGATTGTGTCTATTGAAATTTGGTGGTGATAGATTACGTGGTTTGGGGGATGTGCCACTAAACTTGTGATTGTTGAACTTATTTCAGATTTGTGTAAGATTTTGCTTACACATTGAGCATTATCAGCTACAAAAAAGGTTATTTTTTGTTCAGTGTTGAAGAAGGGTTGGGGCAAGATTTTTTCAGAGCGAATTATTCCTAGTTGGCCAACAGCTCTTCCAGTCTCATGGAAGTATGTTATTGGGATTTCCATGCAAATACACACCGAGTTATTTGCACACTAGCGTTCAGATAATTTCTGCTTGTGCTTTATCAATTATGACTCTCTTATGTTGGTGACCTACAAGTACTGGTGCTTCTCCAACAAATCAATCAAATTCATGCAATCCCGGTATATTTTTTGTCGTCATATTTGTGGTGTTCTGTTGCTATCCGGTGCAGTGCAATGTTTGTGAATATTTTGCAGCGCGATGCAGTGTGCGAACAGAACCATGGCGGTACGGGCACAGTGCACTAAAAGTGTGCCCGCGACATTTCCTACCATTCGCACCGGAAATATTAGAAAAAGAACGATTCTACACTGCCTTTTGCTCCTTATCCCCGATTAGAGCTTCCAAACAATGCCATTTAAAATATGGTTTACTATGACTTGGCTATGGTTATTTTCGTTTTCAACCACTTAAGAAATAATGCTGTTTTTGAGCGAGGCAGGACATTTTCGTGAACTTGTAGGCTTCGTGGCCAAGGACTTCAAAATGTGTCCTCAAGGACTCCATTTCTAGCGTAAACGTTCTAACCAGACCCCGGAACGTCTAGAGAGATGCATTCCTGATGGCAGAGCATCAATGCTGGGGATAAACTGATGGAGTCTGGTGTTGCGGTTGCCCAATTTAGTGTTCCAGAAATGTTCAGCCCAGTTTGTTGTCCAGCTAGCTAGGTGGTCAAGGTTTGGCATAAGATCTTCAGCGGCAAGCACAAAAGGGTGTCTTGATTTCAAATGCCGAGTATGCCGTTGTTCGAAGCCGTGATCTTGCTTTGGAATAGGTGTCTAGGCTCAGAGGCACGGCAGGCTAGGAAGAGTGTTGCTTGTTTGCGGCAAAGCTCATCTGGCAGGCCACGTTAATGTAGGACGCAGGCATCATCCGGACACAGCACGTAATGCGTTGTTGATAACTAGATCGATCAGACGGCTATGAACACTGTGGCACCAAACTAACTAAAAATGTGTTAAAAAGTAGCGCAATCAAAAGTTCAGAGCAAAGAAGGCGACTGAATTTTAATGCTTTGTAAATAAAAAATGCGGACGTCCACAATTCACGAAGCCCCCCTTGTCCGCAAAATGTCCCCTCTGCACAAACCCCCTCCCTGCGGACGTCTTTCATGGACAGCTCTTAATAATATTTATTAAGTAATTCTTCCACCGACCAGATAGCCTACGCGGTAACGCGCTCGGCTCTGGTGCAGGAGGTATGGAGTTTAAATCCTGGGCCGGTCAAATCTAACAAAGAATTGCCAACAGCTCGCCACCGTCGCGACATTTCTTAGAAAGTAGCTGTGTTGCACAAGGGCAATGTCGCGGCGATGGGCCTCGCAAACTCGTTACACGCTTGGGTGCAAGACAGCGAGTATAATAAAAATTTGATTTTTTAAAAATTAATTCATCCCGTAGATTCATTCCTGAGCATGTTATACCAGTTACCCCGACGCAAATAATATACTCCCTCATCGCTCAAGGCACAAAATCACCAAAAATATTGTTTCCAAAATGAGTAAAATTTTCCAGTGAAAAGTACCGAATAACGGTACCGTGGGTAATTTTTGAAAAATGTAACGACTAAAGTACCGTCGGTACTTTTTTTTAACAAAATAACGGTAAAAGTATCGTCGGTACTTTTAAAGTACCGAGTATTCATCTCTGAACTACAATGAAGGTCAAGTTTGCTTTCTTATTCTGTGGAACCTTTCTATGCCTATGCATACGTAATCTTGTTTCAAAACGACATTTTAACGGAAGAGTAATTACTATTTTAATAATGCATACGCTACACAAAATTAACACCAAAACGAAACAATCTCTACTTTGTAGGTACAAGAGCGCCGCTTGTAGCAGTGGAAGACGATAAGTTCGAAAACATGACCAAAACAAAAGCTTATACTTTTACGCATTGAAGAGTACATTTGCTGAATTTTGCGAAAAACGATATTATCTTTTTCACACAACTTCTTTCGTCAAAACTTATATCAGTTCTTCAAACACTACGAGTATTGTCGCTTTTTCAAACGAAAAGTTACCAGTAATCCGGTACGATAATCACAACAATCTAATTTGGGTATCAAATTCTAGCCTATTATAGCATTTAAAAACACAGAATTGAACTTGACTCACAAGCTAAACTGACTTTATAGTAATTCATTGGAAATAAATTTAAGTTCAAAACCCAGATATGACAGACATGAAGAATAAAACTTGAAGAGACCTTCACGTCGAAAATACAAAACTATGCGTTAACATTCAAAATTAATCGTAGGAATTCAGAAAAATTGCCTATAGCAATTGAGGCTCAAGTTAAGAGGTTTTACTTCTGATTAAAATAGTATCTTCTTTAAGCCGAGAAGGATGGCTGGTTTTAAACATTCTTCGTGACGTAATCGCTAACTATGAGCTAAACCTGGCGCTCAATCCCTAACAAAACCCAAATCATTTTTGAAGTGTGCTGGCATACTACAAAGAAAGTTGTTATTTTTTGTTGGATCATGGCTTGAAGACCCAAGATTTGTATAATGTGAACCACACTGCTGTCCTCTCAAGCATCCCGAGTGTTAGTGAAAACATGGAAAACCGCATATCGACCCACACTAAATTCGCACTTACACAAACAATTTTTCGCCAAAAGTAGCGCTACTTCACAACTATTACTGAATAAGAACGCGAAAAATTCCGGAATCATGGAAAAACGCATACAAAAATGCAAGTTGCGTAGTATCTTCGAAATAATTTGAAACCAAACCAAAACGAAAAGCAATTCAAGTACCATATGTAATAAGGTTACCAAAACAAATCACTTTGCAAGTAAAAGCGCTGAAAAATGAGATCTAGGGCATAATAAGGGCGCATACAAAAGCGCGAATGCAATAAGGGCATAGCCAAAAAAAGCTCTTAAGCGCACAAAGTTAATAGTGCGCAGCGCAAAACAGCACCCTGCGCTTCATCTATTCATATTGTGCGACTGAACCAGACTCTTTCCATTTGTCTAACCCACATCCGCACAAATACTTTTTTGGGTTCTGTTTTGTAGATCTTTAGGCTGAGCCACTCTGATGGGCAAACTGTTCGACCCCAATATAATAACAAGGACATGACTGAACCACCCATTGACAGTTCGGGAATCGAACCGTAAACCAGCAACTTTCGGTTAAAAACTGAACGTTCTCAGAGCCATTGCCTTGCGTTAAAGTAGTACGTAGTCAGTACAATAGTATATAATTACCCAATCCACGCAACTGGGACCTGGTTGCTACGAAAGAAAAGTTGGCAAACAATAGATATGGCAAATCATGCCACATAATAAATAAAGTGTTAAATCATCACAATAAAGCAAACTTCAATGCAAACACAGTTTTTGCTCTGATTCTTCACACACTGGAAAATCTAAAATAAACAAGACACAAAATAGCCAGTTTGAAAACAAGCAAAAATAGGCTCACAGTTGAAAATTATCTCGATATGGTAGAAGAGCAACATTCTAGAGTATTTTAAGGATGATTGTTCGGTGTTAAGGCAATATACGTATCGTTTATTGTAAATAAAAACTTCTTTTACCATTCGCAAAAACTTCCTTCTTTACCACTCTTTGACTGTGGCAGAATTTTCTTGATGAAGAATGTTCAACACGATCACATCCAAATGTTAACAAATTGTGGTGAAATCGCGATCACATCCAAATGTTAACAAATTGTGGTGAAACAAACCATTCCTTGCGTTATATATATCACATGTTAATTTTTATGCCAACCCCAGTGCTTTTTATTAGCTCCTTGCTAGGGGGCTATTAGTAGCAGCTTTACTGACCGTAAAAAATGCTGATTGGTATGGTCGCAAAACTGAATGAGAGTTTAGTATGTGCTTAGTCCTGGTTAAAAATGTGAAAGACAGAAAGACCTATTCTCCTAAATACAAACAATTGCAAAATTTGTAATTATTAGCTTTAAATCAGTAATTGTATACGAGGGTTAAGGTTTTTCATCTCCATGCCTTCTACTTTCCATAAAGCTATAGTAACGGTATTTTCAAGTTGAAAAACGTTTGTATTTTTGTTTGTATTAATTGTTTGTAACCGGTATTTTGAAGCTGAAAAACGTTTGTATTTAAATTTACTTCGTCTCTAAATCTTTATATAGTAAATTAGTTTTACGAATTACGATCCGCTTGGGATCGGAAATAAAAAAATTGGGACGTCAAAGTAAAATTTATTCCAAAATCAACGTGCTAAATATTTTTTAACATGGAAGTTTTCATGAGTAACATTTGTACACCTAATGGAAGAAAAAAACCAAAGGCTTGTGAAAAAATAGAAAAACTCTGGGAAATTCTATAGACCTTGGACGGGATGCATTTGAAATGCACATTAACATTTTTGTTATATTACTGGTGCTCTAAGCTCAAATAACGAAATTGTAAACCACCAAATAAATCGAAAAAAGGAAACAAAGCACATTTATTTTTTTAACCCCCATATCCGGTTTGTTTCTGAAACAGTATGTGAAAAATCAACAGGATTGAATACAGCGAGATAATGCAGAAATATAACCACTGACTGTACTATTTCTAAATATAAATGAATGACAAGAACGACTCGATTCGTTAACCAATTGCAAAATATTCGAATTCAATTCATTTGAAGCAGGGAACGCAAATTACCGCTTAATTGAGCTCAGTTTGGAAGATTTTTGTCAAACCTGGCTATTTGGCCATAATGAGAAACAAGTGTTCAGTGTCTTCTCCAAGGACACAAGTCACAAAACGACACAACACAAATTCTAGAACTGAAGAAAAAGTCTGCACTACCTTAACGCGGCAAATACCTTACTATCGTAAACATAACCATAATTTACAAATCAAAGAATAATAAGCAAGCGAGCAAACAAAATTTTGCTGAGAGGTAAATATTTCAGTTCAAAAAATGTGTCTAGAGAAGGGCGTATATTAACTTAACTGATGCATCTCAATTCTCATATATATCACAGCCAATCTTGCAATTTTTTGGAAAAAATTTCGCACATTTTAAAACAATTTCAAAAAACTATATCATAAAGACTGATATGAATCCGGTAGTTGTCGTCTATTCAAACTTTTGTACTTATTTACTGTAAATTAATGGACTTTATGGATGAAAAAAAATCTATTTTTTCTGATTGAATATAAGAAGCCATCTTTCTCTTGAATTGGAATTACAGAAAGCATCCCAAAAGGGCCACAATGAAATCAACCCCAACATTCAAGAACCTGGTATAAATTTGGGCTCCAAAAGGATTTTGACTTGGCTTGTGTTTGTTGATGTGGTTGCGAGTCAAGTCACTTAAACAGTAGGTTATATCTCTGTAGATACACAATAAAAATATCTATCAAGAACAATAAATGCATAACATTTTTCGTACGCTAAATCGTTTTATATCTTCATTTTTACAAACTACTTTATATATAGTAGGGTGGAGTGAAAATGGAGATTTTTGAATTTAAAAAAGTGGTCTTGATATATAAACCCAAATACCACATAAAATACTTCTATCGCAATTTTGAGTTCTTGCACCCTCTAGGGGCTCTGCAATTTGATCGAATGGCTTAAAATAGCCAGTTTTGCCAAATTTCATTAATCACATTTGCTAGAAAGCTAGTTTTTAGCTTAAAAGTTGCAGAAACAGCACACTTTTATCTCCATTAAAAAGACCTTTGCCATAAAAACGTACGGAAAAAAAGCTACAGCCAAATTATTGATCACAGGTTTACTGATTATTGATAAGTTTTTAGTGCTCTACTTCAAATGCATTGCAATTCACGTTGGCATTGAAAATAAGCCAGATGAGGTTTAAATTTATGTATACTTGCACTTTTAGTGTGCCAAGCTGTCTTATTAGCTTAAAATAGTTTCTTTAATGGCAATAAGCCTTACTCAAATGGGCAATGCGCAGCACAGTATAGTAACAAACACTTAAAGTTTCATGTTATTACATCATCTAGTGTTGGTTGGCTCTTGCATTATTATTTTATTTATGATAAACTAGAGGAATTATACGTAGTAACCAATAATTCAAAAAAAAGTTTAGATTGCACAGTTCAATTCAAAAGTACTGGAAGATGCAAAAGTGCAAAATTATAAAAATAGGAATTAGAAAAGCATTTTGTGTCGTAATTAGAAAAGCTACAGTTCTAAAAAGAAGAAAACTTGGCAATACATTTTACTGAACAATTTGATAGATGATACGCTTGTTTGTTGTATTGTAGATAATGTACTGGTATATACTGTACTTGCTGGCATAAATTTAGTCATTTCTGAAACAGCATGGCTAACTGAAAAAAGATGCAAGTCTAAAACGTTGTATGATTGAGAAATTTTTCAAAGTTCTGATATTTCTGCCAAACATTAACCCTTGCGTTCTGCTTTTTGATCTTCAAAAAAAGCATGATCAATAAATGTTATTCTTAAGCCATATTGAATTTCACATTGCTTTCTTTGTTTATTATCACAGCAAAAAATATCAAAAAGTCAATCAGCTTCTTGCAAGAAATTAGTTTCAAGCTCTTTGTATCGATCTAATGTTTTAGATTTTTTCAGATATCTATTTAAACCACTGAAGTTTAGCATTAGTTAATGGATTGTTTGTCCAATACTCAGCTCATGAAGAGAATAACAAATTCATCTGTTCTTTTGTAACAATTCGAGCTGTATCCAACTTCCTGAAGTGATTAAAGTTGAGCAAATGCTCAAATCACTTGTCTCTTCGTTGGCAGCGATCCTGGAGGGAAATTATTAAAACTTTGAAAAAATTTTCCGTCATACAACTTTTTACAACATTAGACTTGGATCTTTTTCCAGTTAGCATGCTGCTTCAGAAACAACTAAATTTATGCCAGCAAGTACAGTATATGCATTATCTACAACACAATAAACAATGGTATCAAATTGTTCGTTAAATATATTACCAAATTTTCTTCCCTTTAGAACTGTAGCTTTTCTAATTACAATACAAATTGCTTTTCTAATTCATATTTTTATAATTTTGCGCTTTTGCATCTTTCAGTACTTTTGAATTGAACTGTGCAATCTAAACTTTTTTTGAACTAACTAGATATAATTCCTCAAGTTTAGCATAAATAAAATAATAATGCAAGAGCCAACCAATACTGGATGATGCAATAACATGAAACTTTAAACATTTGTTACTATGCCATGCTGCACATTGCCCAGTTGAGTGAGACTTATTGCCATCAAAAAAACTATTTCAAGCTGTTAAGGCAGCATGGCACACAAAAAAATGCAAATATACATAAATTTAAACCTCATCTGGCTTATTTTCAATGCCAACGTGAATTGCAATGCGTTTGAAGTAGAGCACTAAAAACTTATCAATAATCAGTGAGCCTGTGATCAATAATTTGGCTGTAGCTTTTTTTCGTACGTTTTTATGGCAAAGGTCTTTTTAATGGAGATAAAAATGTGCTGTTTCTGCAACTTCTAAGCAAAAAACTAGCTTTTTAGCAAATGTGGTTACTGAGATAAGGCAAAACTGGCTATTTTAAACCATTCGATCAAATTGCAGAGCCACTAGAGGGTGCAGGAACTCAAAATTGCGATAGAAGTATTTCATATGATATTTGGGTTTATACATCAAGACCACTTTTTTAAATTCAAAAATCTCTATTTTCACTCCACCCAAATATACAGAATTGCACTCACAGCATAATATGCCAAAGTTTATAAAGACACTTTTCCAACAGTTTTCAATGAACTCATGCACATAAGTTTGCAAACCCAACTTCAATCAGAAGCAGACCAACTATGCCCAACATAAAGAGATGTCAAGTTATTGCTCAATCCATCTTGCTCATCTCGTATTTAGTGGCCTTCTTAATATCAATGGGATCCATGAGAACTGGAAGAGCAGTGTCAGCAATGGTTGGGGGAATATTTTCATCGATCCACTTCAGGTTTTCATCCATCATATTGATGTCCACCGGAATGTTTTCGCTACTCTTTCCCCCTCGACTTTTCATGCTCTCGGTGGCCCCGTTGCCAAGCATAGGTATCTCAACCTCATCCTCACTGTCATTGCCATCAACAAGAGGCGAGTAAGCATAGCGTTTGTTGTTTTTTGACGGCCTCCATAGGACCATGATCACTAAGAGAATGATTGAAAATACTAGAGGCCAACATGCAGTCTCAAACCAATCGCTTGCAAAATTCTCGCTGCATCCTAATTCATGGTAATAAAGAATATAAATGCTCATAGCTAGTGAAACCAATGCACAGAGCACTATGACATTAGTGAAGTGTCGATAAAGTGACAATTTATCTGTGTTTCTGCGTAGTCTTAGTGTTTTCAAAGTTTGCATAAGACTTCTTAAGACCCAATAAAGGATAAACAAATCGATAATTAAAAGAGGCACGAACATAAGAAGCCATCCTTCTCTTGAATTGGAACTATAATAAACATCAATCTCAAACATCTTAATCAAAAGAGCCACAATGAAATAAATACAACCAACTCCAAGAACCTGATACAACTTGGGTCCCAGACGAGGCTTGACAATTCCAAAGCCTAAACTTACAATAATGACCAGCATTCGTGAAAGTGTGCGCTTGAAACAAGCAACAAAACCAGCAAATTTTTCCATCTGTGAGTTGGACAGACCAGTCTCATTTACCTGATAATATTCAGCAAAATGCACAGCTTTCTCAATCAAACCCAATACTATGACCCCTCCAATCCAATACTGAACACGCAACAGATCACGGCAATTACATAGTGACATGATTATCCATGCTAAAGAATACAAAATGTACACAACACACATTACGAGATAGAAAGTCATTAACGGATATTCATCAGCCGATAAATAACCAACTGGGCTTTCCATAGCTGTGACTACCTTGATGCTAAAAGCTTCAGCAAGCTTGTCATGATTTGATAACTGAAAAACAATAACATATTCTCCGATAAAAGGAACGAAAGCAGCAGGATCAGAAGTAGTTGTGAAATCATCTTTATGAGGGCTTTCTCTTCGCTTTCTTGCACCTGATTTATTATTTTCACTAGATGCATTGGTGGGTTTGATAGTTGTGGTAGTGGAAGGTTTATTGGTTGTGGTGGTGGTTGTAGTTGTGGTATTGGAAGGTTTACTGGTTGTGGTGGTGGTTGTAGTTGTGGTAGTGGAAGGTTTACTGGTTGTGGTGGTGGTTGTAGTTGTGGTAGTGGAAGGTTTACTGGTTGTGGGGGTGGTTGTAGTTGTGGTAGTGGAAAGTTTACTGGTTGTGGTGGTGGTTGTAGTTGTGGTAGTGGAAGGTTTACTGGTTGTGGTGGTGGTTGTAGTTGTGGTAGTGGAAGGTTTACTGGTTGTGGTGGTGGTTGTAGCTTGCTTCAAATCAATCCAATTTCCATCACCAAAGGAAACTGTTTGTTTTTCACCACATTTCACATTTTGTTCTTGTACTAAATGCTTTGCTTCGTGTTCTGTACCTTTAAGACATTCAGCTTGATCATTTAAACACCTTTTTAGCCTCTGTTCATCATTTCTAAACAGGCCCTTGCAATTTGTTCCAATAACAGTGATGTTTAGCTTCATTGGAGAAGCACTGTTGCAATTACTCACAGTATAATTAACTGTAATGCTAGTGTTCTGGTATAAAGTTTTAAAAAACGTTGCGTTTGTGTCTATCCGTGTGATGTTAGCAACAAATATTCCTTGTTCAGGCTTATGATTATTACCTTTTCCGACTGCACAATCAGCAAAAAAAAGAAGTAATACCAACATCATCAACTTCATTTCTATTATAGGATAGCACAATTTAATAATCTAGATGTCAATTCTGCAGAAAAAAATCTGAATTTTATACAATATACCACTCTGGTGTTACCACAAAATACTAAATTATTATTATATCTATTAAATAGTACTAAAATTAAAGTTCTATATGGTACATTAACACAGTATGCTCTGCAAGTACTTTAATTGCAATTGAGATAGCAATAGCTAGTATTGAAATGTACATTTTACCACACAAGTGAAAAATGTTTATCAGTAAATTTTGTCAATGAAACATGGAACAGCTTTTAATATTTGTGCCAGCAAAGAACCAAAATCTTAAAACAAGGACTGCAGGCAAAATCAATTGGGTTTTTAATTAGTAGAGATGTGCTGATACCAAAATTTTTGCCAATGCCGATTCTTTGATCACTATATAACTTTCATATATATGCTAGTCAACTTATTTTAAGTGGAGCGTGTTTACATTAAAGCAACGCTTTGCAAACAAGCAGATGTTAACACTGAAAGCAAAATCAAGTCAAAAACTATTTGCTACACCATTAAAAAATAACTAACTATTTGTCGCGGACATCATTCAACCAATGCGGTAATTTTCTTTAATAATGGCATTTGGTAGCTTAGTGTCACATCAGACACAGCGCTTGTGCATGGCAGCAGCATTATTTATATACAGGTAACTTCTTTACAGCAGCTTCCAGGGGTAGGCACAAAAAACATTATACCAAAAGAGCAACGCAACAAAGCGCAACGATCTTTTCAACCAGTAAAAGCGCAGCGCATAATGTGCAATTTAGTTTTTTTAATTTCTGAAGCACAGCGCAACTTCTGCAATCAACCGCAAGCAACTGAAGCGCAATGCCATTCCGCAACTGCAAAAAATGCAAACGAATTTTTGTACCAAGTTAAAGCGCAACCTAACTTCCGCAATTGAAATTTCACAACACAATGCAAATACTGCATTTTTTTGCGATATTAGACAGAAAAAGAGTAAAGAATTTGTTAAAGAAGGCTGACATTTATGATCAATATTACGATCGAAATTGAACAAAATTAAGTTCAATGTATAGAATTGTGCTATGAATGTAAAAAAATTTTGAAAGCGCAACAAATTTTAAAGACTTTAGTCCGCAATGCAACTTTCGCAATGTCTCAAAATAATAACTCAAAGCACAACGCAATTTCTGCAATTGCGGAGGTTGTGCTTCCAACTGTACTTTGCCCACCTCTGGCAGCTTTAGACCTACACATGGTTCATTTTCAAGCTTACTGTTTGCTGCATTCAAAACCACAGCAATTAATTTGTAATCAATAGCTTTGTTCAAAGAATCATGTGATGCAATAAACGTTTTTTGTTTAATCGTTTATGTGCCATCCTAAAGGCTACCAGCGCGGAAGCCAAGGGAAGAGCTGCCAGAACAGTGACTAACCAAAAACAAGCAATGCAAAAAACTTGTCTTCCCACAGGTATTGAAACTGCAGCCTCCGAATTGTTCACTGCTCTACCACTTGAGCTAGAGAAGACGTCTCCTCAATTGCTTAATTTTGTCTATTTAAACCCAGCAACTTGCTTGTTCTATGATTTTAAAAATAACTCAATTGTGATGTTTTTGATGCTTGCAGGTGGTAATCCAAAGGCTGCAGGTTCGATTTCTGCGGGAAAGACAACTTTTTCACTCTGCTTGTGTTTGGGTAGTCGCCGTTTTGGTGGCTCTTCCCTAGGCTTTTGCACTGGTAGCCTTTAGACCAGATGGCACATAAACGATTAAACATTAAAACTATGGCTCACAAACGGCAAAAACATCACAATTGACTAATTATTATGAACTTTTTTAACTACCGTGTTGTGCAATATGCAACCGAGCAAAACAATAAGCAATGCGCTCGCAAAAAAAACTTGTTTGTTTCATTTTTTCTTTTATGATTTGAAGTTTTTCCTTTCATAACGTGTGTAAACGCTTTCGTAAAAAGAAAATTGGTTCTGCCTGGTAAAAAATACAAATGTAAAATGATCTGATCGGAAAAAATTAGCAATATTATGACGTTCAAAGAATTGGTATGTATTGGCCATATTTTACCGATGCCGATTCCAAATAAATTGCTGATACTTGCCGATGCCAATTAATCCACATCCCTATTAATTAGCAGAAATGTGCTAATTCCAAAATTTCTGCCGATGCCAATTCTTGTAAAAAAAACTGATTGCGATTCTTTAAGTCATAAATATACAAACTGCTCAAAGTTATTTCATTTTGAACCACGTTTACATTCAAAACAATGCTTGCAAAGCAATACAACCTTAATTTCTTTTTCTCACAATTTGTATTTTTTCTCTTCACTTAGCCTGTGTACTGTAATTAAATGTTTTTGCAAAAAGTAAAGGAAATGACTGGTGTTATGTTATGTAACGCCCATAAAGAGAATAATACAGCAACAGTGAGCACTCATTTACACATCATTATTTTTTAGGCAGTGGCTATTTTAGCCCCACGTTATTTATTTTGCCATTTGGAGGAAAAATAGTCCTAGTGGCTATTTTGCCGCAAGTGCCAAAATAGCCCTAAGCCTAATGCTAACCCAAACCCTAACCCTTACTCTAACTCTAATCCCAACCCTAACCCAAACAGAGGAAAAACACTATTTTGCCTCTAGAGGCAAAGTAGTGTTTTCCCTCTGTTTGGGTTATTTTATTTTCCTCTGTTTGGGTTATTTATCAACAATAGGAAGTGGCTATTTTGCCTCTAGAGGCAAAATAGCCACTTCCTATTTTTTGAATTATCATTAGGGTTTGGGTTAGATTTTGAGTTTGGGTATGGATTAATGTTAGGTTTAGAGCTAAAGTTAGAGTTTAAGTTAGGGCTAGAATAGCGATTTTCTGATACTTAACGCAACGTAACAGCAGCCCCTGCCAAAAGTAAATTGTTTCTGGCTGGTAAAAAATGCAAATATAAATCGATCTGATTGGAAAAAATTAGCAATGTTGTAACGTTTGAAGAATTGGTAAGTATCGACCATATTCTTCCAATTCCATAATAACAGCCGACTAATCAGCAAAAGTCAGAAGTTAGTTGAATCAATGCTAAATCAGGTTACTGAATTGTTGGAACAATAGTAGAATAATAACTACCATGTTTCCCCGATAATAAGACCTACCGTATTTATTCGAGTATAAGTCGCATTTTTTTGTACCAAAATATCACCCAAAAAGTCAGGTGTGACTTATACACGAATACATGAAGTGCATTATATGCCGTACTAAATTTTTTAAGGTGTTTCCTTGCTATGTATTTCTACGCTGTCTCCTTTCGTATGATCATATCACTTATTGCCTTCTATGCGAGTAGCGTTGCACTTTTAATGCTGCCACCTTTTTTTCACGTTATAACACGTTTAGTTATCACTTATCCACACAAGTCACGATGGGTTGCATCACTTGCCATCCTCATGGACGCTGATGAGGATGTTCCATAGGTAAACAGGGCTATTTGAAGACAGTGGCAGCAGTGATGACTTTGCTGGTTTTTAATTTTTTGTTATGAGATTGCAATGAATGAATAACGTTAAAAAAATTTTGTCCTGTTTTTCATGTCAAAAATGGGGTGCGACTTACACACGCATGCGACTTATACTCGAATAAATACGATACTCGCAAAATAAGACCTAGTGTGATTTTTGAGGATGATTTTAATGTAAGCCCTACCCTTAAAATAAGCCCTAGTTGAGAGCGGCAGAAAGACGAAAGATATTACTTATGGCAAGTGGCAGAAAGATATACATGTTAATGGCATGTACCGGTATGTACATGTATACACACATTTTGATATACATGTTAATGGCAAATGTAGATCTTTTTTTGTAATTTCTGTTTATTTAAAATCTCGTAATTTTTACTTTGTAACTTCATTTGTTGATATATCAAAATAATACATCCCCCGAAAATAAGCCCTAGTGCCATACTTTGGAGTAAAAATTAATATAAGCCCTGTCTTATTTTCGGGGAAACGCGGTAGTTGGGAGCTTGCTGAATAGTAACCTCAGTTAACAACCGATGCATGTTGAACAAGGAGATTCTCAAAAATAAAAACTTTGGTTTTCCTGATAAGAAATTAATGAGAAATATCTTCTGGGAAAAGAGGGCTTGGAATTTCAAACACTGTCTATATACCGTATCTATATTTAATTGAGAACACAGTGACAGATCATAATAAAAAAAAACATCCTATCCAAACCTAAGCCATTGGAACTATGTCAAACTATTTGTCTGCTAAGTATCTGCTGATATCATAAAACACTGGCACCCTAGTTTGAGCCATTCAAAAAATTCATTTTTGGGGGGTCCCCAGGAGGGTGGTAAAGCCAAACTATGGTATGTGAAGTTAGTTGTCTCTTAAACACATGCTGATATCAAAAAACACAGGCACACTAAGTTAAGCTGTTCAAAAAATTAATTTTTAGGGAGTCCCAGGGGGGATGGCACCCCCAAACTATGCCAAAATATTTTTCAGTTAAATGCATGCTGATATCAAAAAACATTGGCACCCTAGTTTGTGTCGTTCAAAAAATTGATTTTTTGGGGGTCCATTTGGGGGGGTGACAGCCCCAAACTATGCCAAAATATTTGTCTGTTAAATATCTGCTGATATCAAAAAACAATGGCACCCTAAGTTAAGCTGTTCAAAAAATTAATTTTTGGGGGGTTGGCACCCCCAAATTATGTCAAAATATTTGTCTGTTAAGTATCTGCTGATATCAAACAAAAACTAGCGCACTAGCTTGAGGCGTAAAAAAATTGATTTTTTGGGGCCCCATTTTGGGGGGGTTGCTCCGAAGAAAGAAAAAACTGCGTTTGCAGCTCAACAACTTCACACAAAAATTAGATTTTAATGTTTTGTGGTTTAGAAGAAGAGCGTACAAGAATTAGGAAGAAAAAAACGACAAAAAAGAGGAAAAGGAAAAAAAGAAAAAAACCTCATTGTGGCCAAAAGTGGGTTGGTTGGGATGAAAGGGTACCTTAAGACATATAACCATGTGAAGTACTTTTTTGCTGTACTTGAGCCATTTCTGAATAAGACCGCTTTTCACGCCAAACTTGCGGGGCGGTTTTTGGGTCATAAAACCAAAGTCACATGACCAATTGCCTCAAAATTTGGTACAAACATGCAAATCTGAAATCAATAATCTTAAACTGCTGTCAAAATTTCATGTAACTAGACCTAATCGTTCTCGAGTTATAAGCAAAAGTCTGAAATCTAACACTCATTAGTTTGAAAATGGCCGAATAAAAACAGAGGAACACACGACACGAGTGCCAGTTGTTCCAATAATACTGAAAAATAGCAGTCGATCAAGTACAGAAGCAAAGCAGCAAAACACATACAAACCACAAATGTCCATCAGAAACACATACAAAAACGAAATGAAGACATAAGAAACAGGTGTCAAGTGTAAGACAGTAAGATGGAGCAGAGCAAACAAGGATTTCACAAAATGAGTAAAACCATCAGATTACCATAATTTAAGATGGTTGCAAGTATCATTCATATTAATTGTAAGCAGTGCCAGTAGATAAATTCAGAGTTTAAGTTTTCCAGTAGATAAAGTAAATATGCAATAATGAAGATAACAGTAACATGTAAAAGCAAAAATAAGGTAAGATATAGGCAATTGAAATTGAAGGATAACGTAAAATGGGTAGAAGGAACCAAAAAGCACCAAGCTATCATTCAGTATATGCTTCAATGTACAACCTAGTATCACAGTGGGTTTAAGTTTTCTGATGAAAATTGCTACAGTAAAATTTGAAATAAAATGAAAAGAAAAACAAACTACAAAAAACACTTGTATAAAAAGTTTACAGTAGCAGTAGTAATTTACTCTTTCAGTATGCACAAAAAAGGCCCACAATGACATCTGCGAAAGCTGAACAACGCGAAACCACAGTTTATACATACCGTGGGTGAAGCGAAGGAGCAGTGCTCATCAAGTCAGCTTCACCCACACTCCCACTTCATACTTCAACCCTAAAGCAAATGGTGATAAGAAAAGCACAAGCAAAAACAAGCCACAAACAAAAAAAACACAAGGTACCAAGTACAGTAATAAACATACTAGTCCACTGCTGCAAAAAATAACACCATATACAATTTCAAGAAAGACAATGAAAATATTGTTACATGCAGTAAATCATAGCTATGTAATAATCAGCCTACTGGTAATTCAACAGTAATCCTACTCACCTTTTATGGTAACAAACTTAAAATTTAATTCAAGTTGTACTGATACAGAGTACGACAGCCTATTAAATTTAATTCAGGGAGCACACCAACAAGCTTTAAAAGGAACAGACTTAATTTACTGATAACCTTCCATCCAAATTTTTCTCACTAATAAAAAAAAAACTCCTCATGCGTTACCAAAGCATCCAACCCACTATGTAATAACTTATGCAGTCCCCAACATTCGACTAGCCTACTCAACCACAACAATGCATTAAAGATCAAGAAGTGAAAACGTACGTATCTAGAACAACATCCCACCAAAAATTTAAAATCCCTTAAAAGGACTCTTCAAACGCAAACACAAGAAATATCTTTCACCAAGTCATATTTGAAAATTTACATTTCTTATGATTGCACTATCCTGTTTTTGATTTAATGTACAGAACATATCACAGTTAGTTCATCATTAACTTAGCAATATTGAAAAGTACAAGCCATAGTAATGCAAGATAACAGCATTAGTCACAAAAATACCGGTATGATACCACGATATACCGGTACAGTATAGCAGTATAGGTAGGTATCGGCCAGACTGGAAAGAATGCCCTGCGAATCCTCCGCGCGAAGCTCTCTGTTATTAACTCCAATCCGCGCAGTTTTCCGCGAAGTTTAAAATAATCCGCGCAGAATTTCGTATTAATCAACTATAACTAAAATCAACCAACGTAAACTAAAACCATGTGATTTTTAATGGAAAAAGCTGCTGCGTTGCATTTAACTGGAAATTCTGCGCAGATTATAATGTCGCAAGCAGCAAATATGTGTCCGCTGCCCATATTGTGCCTCAAAGGTTCTGCTTGTACAATGTATCGCAGTGATCGCAATACAAAAAGTTTGGAAACTTTGTGCGGCGCGCGCACTACACGTTCGGTTCAGTTCAAACGTTGCGCGGTGATCAAACAGGTGCGCCGCTATCGGCATCACTATTACATAAACACAATTTTGAAGTATTATTCATGACAAAGATTTGACCAAATTGCAATTAAAAACCCTGTTACATTGCGGGATAGTTCTAGTGACTATAACTAAACGCAGCTTACATTTCCATAGCGCAGTGCGAGTTTCGGAAGCGCGAACACGAATGCGACCGTAAGCGAATGATCAGTGTAAAAAAATGATCAATGTAAAAAATGATCTCAAAACCCTGCGGACTGCGAGGACGAAATTGGGACCGCGCATAGAATCCCTCTTACGAATTTTGCATCGGGGCAAGTTTTTGTGCGACGTCTGCGCAGCTTATTATGCTTTACCAATCAGCGCGCTCGATTTGGTCCACGTTAGTTTTGGTCACGATGCGGGTTGTCGGAGTTTGATTCGTCAAATTTCTATTGGTTTTCATAGATGCCGAACGCACTGGGTCGAATTTTGTCGATGCGCGACCTTTTTGCACTTGTAGCCCACCGCACTTCCTTTGTAAATATCAATCTGAAAGGGAAGATATAAAAGCTGAGGTAAGAGAGAAGAGAAGATGAAACGGTTTTGTATTGTATAGTAGTGCATTGCACAATACTTTCTACATGTTTCTCATTTTTGTCGTGTCGCGTTTGTGACGTGATAAGCTGCCGTACTATGTAAAGTAGTTTCCGCACGTGGTTTGTTTTCATCTCTTTCATTCAGTCCTTTGTTTTCGTCTCTTTCAAAATTAATTTTTGGATCCAAACTTTTGGTTATTCTTATTCTGTTTGACTTGCATGTTCGGTCGCATCTCGCAACTCTCCGAAACAATAAAATTACGCTGCATGGAATTGTTTCATGACGAAAGACAGGTCGAGCTTAAAGGAGGCCTTCATTTGAAATAAGCTATTATTTAAATAATCCGGAATATTTTTCTGAACACGTTATCGAAAGTTCCGTCCAGAAATTCCTCCCCGTTCTTGAGATATCCTCTAAAATCCGCCAATACTCCGCTAATCCGTGATGTCACTTGCCCGAGTTTGGCTGAGTTTGTATGGGCTGTGTAAGGTACGAGAGTAGACAGTTTTGAATAAAATAGGGTATAATTCACTTAATTTATACAAGGATAAACACTCAAAACTGTTGCCTACCTACTCTATACCTTACACAGCCCATACAAACTCAGCCAAACTCGGGCAAGTGACGTCACGGATTAGCGGCGTATTATCGGATTTTAGAGGATATCTCAAGAACGGTGAGGAATTTCTGGACGGAACTTTCGATAACGTGTTCAGAAAAATATTCCGGATTATTTAAACAATAGCCTATTTCAAATGAAGGCCTCCTTTAAGAGTTGAGACAGTGTGCTGCACGAACGGATCAGCTTTGAAAGATGAAAGCCCGAGCGATCATAAGTAGGCTATTCTTGACCAAACGCTCTTCTTCATTTCATTTTGGTGCCCCTTGGTGAGGATTTTCCTCACTATAAGTGTGAGCGACTGTCCAGGCTACTGATTAGCAGGGGTGCAACTAGCATTTCAACATTGAGGGGGACCCAAAATTCAACGGTACAAAATAGTTTGCTTCTAAAAAAATAAAAAAAAGGTTCTTCGAGTGTGGAAAGGGCTTGATTTCCGCGTATTTGGAGCTTGACCTTGAACACTTCAAAAGCGTGCGGGGCCCTGGGCAATTGGCCACTTCGCCCATTGGTTAATGTGGCTCTCAGGAGCGCGGTGTACTGCTGGCGTATAGTTGTTTCTAGTTAAGATGCAACACCGCCAAACAAATAACATGTCGTAATTGCATAAGCCTTCCAGTCCAGTGGTGTCGCTAGAGAGGCGCCCCCGCCCCGGGTGTCACCATTTGAAATGACATCATTTGATGATACCAATCGAACAAAAAAAAACAATATGCTTATCAGAGGTGCAGTCGAGGACACAAGACTTGAGGCCAAGGCCAAGGACACAAAAAAATCCGAGGCCAAGGACAGCACTTCCAAGGACAGACCCTCTCGAGACCAAGGACCAAGGAGATAGGCGCAAATGTTTTCGAAAAAAAAGGTCTTAAATCCTTTTCAGGCCATCTCCAATTGAGGAAAACAATAAAGGTCCTCCCAAATTTTCCGCGAGGTTTCTGGCGTTTTCCAGCAAAATTTCAACGGTTCAAAAAATAGTGCTGTCCTCGAGCCGAGGTCAGGGCAATTTTCGAAGACTTGAAGCTTCGAGGCCAAGGCCAAGAACTTGACCTTCGAGGCCAAGAATTTCAAAATATGTCCTCGAGGCCAAGGACGTCCTCCAGGACTCCACCTCTGACAATAGCGAAGCCAGAGGGAGCGAAGGTGGGGGGCAAGAGCCCCCCCCCATTGGCCTGTCGACCAAAATGCAGAATAAGAAAAATACCACGTTTTTAGCACTTCTAGCACTATTTTTTGCATTAGAATGGACTAAAAAAGATTTAAAGCGTTTATTGAAATATATATTCAGGAGGGGGACTAATTTGTCAAAAATAAAACTACCAAATCAATGAAAACTTTGACCAACGGCCAAAAATAAGCAATCAAATTTGATCTCTAGCGTAAAAATGCTGAATATAGGTTTTGTAAAGAAATATACGAGATAAACTCAAAAATATGGGGGGGGCTATTCAATATTAGTTAATTACCAGTAGCATCTTTTGAATATTTTTCCATTAGTCCCCGCCTCAATCATTTTTCTCCATAAAATATAGACGAAATAGATTACTCCGCGTGAGTTATATTGAATTATAGGATTTTATGATTTACCAGCAAGTAAGCAAGAGAACCAAAAATTTACCATTAGCCACCTACCACATAGCCCATTCATGCAACCAGTTGAATGCACTGCCAACTTCTATGTTACGCTTTAAAAGCATTAATTTTTATCAAAAAAGCCCTAAAATTGAGTTATATTAGCAAAAAAACGCAAAATTTTCGAGCGTTTGGGGCAACACCCCCAGACCCTCGTGCCTCCAGTGGCTGGGGGCTTTGCCCCCAGACTCCTGTGCCTCCGGCAGCTGGGGTCTTCGCCCCCACACCCTCAAACACAGCCTCCCATTGCGAATTTCTGGCTACGCGCCTGACCTCTAATGTTTAATTTGATTGGAAATGTTTAGCACACTGGAATGGACGGAGAAGGATTTAATGCAATTTTTGAAACAATTACATAAAGAAGGGGGGCGCGCTAAATTGTCAAAAATTTAACTCACAAATCAGTTAAAACTTTAAAAATAGCCAAAACTAAGCAATCAAATTTGATCTCTTGTTGAAAACATGCTGAATAGAGGTTTGATTTTAAAATCTACAGTAGTAACTCAGGAATAGAGGGTGGGAGGGAGTGGCTATTCAGTATTACTTATTATACCAATCGACTGGACTCAAATATTGTTCCATTAGCCCTCCCCCACCAATAATTTTTCTCTATTAATTATTACTCTTAAATATTTCTCCATAAATGGATTACTCTTTGTGAGTTTCATTGAACTATAAAGTTTTATGATTTACGGTACCAGCTTGTAAATGAGAGAACTGAAATTTTATCATTTCCCACCTCCCACATTGCCGTTCCCCAATATTTAATCATGTTTTGCACTGCAAACTTCTATGCCACATTCCAAAAGCAATAATTTTTTTCGAAATAGGCCTAAAATAAAGTTATTTTTTGCAAAAAAATACTAAATCTTTGAGCGCTGTGGGCTCAGCCTTCAGACTACCATTTGTGAAGCATTTGAGTTACACTTGTTTACTCAACACGTCTCTCAAACTGTGACATTTGCGCTTTTTAGCTTTAGTTTAAGACGTTTTTCTTTAGCAAAATCCTGCTTAATTGCCAGACACAGGCCGCGGCTTTATCTTCCATTCTATTATATCTTAGCCCCAGAAAAAGTTTCTTTTGAAAATTTTTGATGAGGTCATTACATGTAATTTGTGGTGTGGGCCCCCCCCAATCAAAAATCCTGGCTACGCTTATGTCTGGTAGGCTAAAAAATTGTGTTGTAGCGCAAAGGTGGAAAGAACGCTTTGTGTAGAAATACTCGCTGTGGGATCTCCGAGGCAAACTTTTCTATGAAGAAGTATTGTTTGATAAAATAAAGCTGTTTTTTCAAATTACTTCTCGTTTGGCTTGTTTGACGTCATACTTTGACGAAATGCGAAGGTAAGCATTTTTTTAAATCTTTGATGTGACTCGACAGAGCATTGAACTTCCCAAGACACAAGCCATCTCGTTAGCGTAGACTAAGATTTGCGGAAAACATTTATGTACGGATACAATTGATGGGCTAAGCGTATTTCTTAACAAAAATGAGTAGGCATATAAAATTAACGATTTTTAGCTTTATAACCTCAGCATTTCGTCAGCGGCCGCTGGGGACTGAGTCTGAAAGCCCCTGACGGCTGACGACTTCACCCCGAATCCCCAGCAACAAAATTTAGTGCACTCCAATTAGCTTTGGAGTCCAAAGTAGTTTTTAAATTGTAGGGGGGACGCGGGAAAGCGCACCCCCATCGATAGTTAGCATCTTCCCATTGAAATTTAGCGTCCCCCCATCGAGATTCAGCGTCCCCCATCGAGATTTAAGCGCTGGTTGATCAGACGAAAAAGGGCCTGTCAACCCGAATAAATCCAACAAATTCCGGCTGAATTTAGCACCAAATTGTGGTGAACTTTTTTTTTTTGGTTTTCACTTGATTTCGGAGACGAAAATTCTTCAATTTTCGGAGAAGACTTTTTTTTGGTCTTCACTCGATTTTGAGGACGGAAAGACATAATTTGCACTAAAGTACCTTCGCATTTCGAATGCGTTTGGTCAAGGCTGCAAAAGCGTCTCCCCACGCAAAATTTTACAGTTTAAGTACTGGTGCTAAGCAACTTGAAATTGTTCTGACCGTAGACTTTTATTGGTAGACTGGAAACTGACCGTTTTGTCTATTTTCTTCACAGTGCATTTGTTCTAGAATATGCCGATTCGTCCAATCAGTGTGGCATCTTTCTTCACGGTTCACTCGTTTTACGAATATGTCCAGTCAAATCAGTCGAATACGCGTGACCGCAGAAAACCTTTGCAACAAGAGCAAACGTTTTTTCTTCAATCCTCTTCTCTTCTTTTTCCGCACGTCTGTTTCTAGTTTACGTAATGAAGAGTCAATGTTCTGAAAGTCCTAAAATATTTCAAGTTCACTGCTTAAATTGAAGCTTATTACCCAATTGATGATCAATCGCGCAAACAGGAACAACTACTATTTGCTCCATTCCGCGCAGCAGATTGCTTAGAGAAGTCGTTAATCCGCACAACAAAAAGACTAGAAAAAATATCCTCCGCGCAACCTACGTTCTTTCCAATCTGGGGTATCGGTACCACTGGGAGTAGAGCCAGTCTGCATTTTATGTATGCTTTTCCGAAGATCTCCGGCGTGGAAAATTTGTTTCTTTGGCGTAGCGGCATGAGTTGAAGAGCTGCTACGACAATTGGCGTAACACTGGCGCAAGATGCTGCTGCTCTGGCGTAAGCCTTTTCTTGGACAGGAAGTTTAAGTTACAGGCACAAAACTCACAGCATGTTATTTCTTATCTCTTTTAACCCTTTGTTTTGATCGCCGACTCCGCGGAGCTCAAATTGCGCACACGTCATGCTTCATTGATCACAATATTTTGGCCAATATCTCTACCTGTTTATGTTAGAAAAAAAGCTAAGAACATGAAATATCAATATGTTTCATTTTTCGTCTAGTTTTCTAAAATCTAGAAATAATTTTTGAAACTACAACCTTTTGTTGATTTTTCCGTTATTTATTCACTTGCCCCTTTCCCCAAATTCTCTCCCCATTTTTCAGGTCTGAACCTCATACGTATATCTTTTTTTTTTGAAAATGCAATGTGACAACAGTCAACATCACTTTCTTTCAAAAACAAATAAATATCGGGGAAGCAGCTTGAATATGCTAGCTGACAAACTAGCCCAGCACATGCTCTGGGCTTTTTATAAACCTTTTTACAACGTATTTTGCTCTTTGATTCACATGTAAAAACAAATTGAAATATCTCAAAATTTTCCAAAATAAACACTGTATTTTTATAATATCGCTAGTCGCTGTCAATAGCCATAGCGATTGTTGCTTTCAATAGCAATGGCGATAGCAATAGCGATTGTCAATCGCTTGTCGAGTCACTGTTATTTCACTAAGTAGCAAATCACTCGATTGTCGATAGTTTTTTGTTTTCTTTGTTTTTTTCAGCGACTCCGAAACCTGACTATGATGCATACTGTTGTTGTTTAAAACATAACGTTTGGTACCGGTCACAGGCGTAGCCAGGATTTGTGATTGTGGAGGAGGCAAACCACAAATCACATGCAATGAAGTCATCAGAAATTTTCGAAAGAGGAACTTTTTGCGGGGCATATCGTGGAGTGGAAGATCAGAAGCCGTGGCCTATTTTGGCACTAAGGATTTTGCTAAAGGGAAAGGGCTTAAACCAAAAAGTTGAATAGCGAAAATATCTGGGAGAAGTGTTGACTGTTGTTGTTGAGTAAAGTAGTGCAACTCAAACGTATCATAGACTGGGGTCTAGGGGCGAAACCCCTTGTATACTTTTGGAAAAAAAGATATTTTAATGCGATTGGATCATATTTCGCAGTTGTTCAGAGATCGACATTTAAAAGAACTAGATTTTTCGCATTTGAAAGCTAATTAAAGAAATTAAATTGTTCAATCCAAAGTTGAAAATCTTGCATTTCGGAGTTAAATTTTGTAAGTGATTTGGCCTAAGTAGGAGGAAGTTAGGTGCATTACCTCCTGCAATATTTTAGCAGTAAATAATAATCCACTCGAAGAACTTCTTTTAGAGATTTTTGTTTTGTCATAAAAATTACCAGTTTAGGAGTACATGTACCACAAAGAGGTCCATGCTCCCTCAATTCAAATTCAATAATTTGCTTAATGAGCATTTCCCTTTGCTAATTTTTTTTCCAAAAATAGTTTTTCGCGTAAAAACTGGCTAATTGGTGGTGAATTGTTATTGAAAAGTGGCATAGTAGATGATCTTCTCTAAGTTTTCAAACTGTCAAGTAACAAGTCTGGAAGCACTTTGGATTAAAAAACTTTCGGGTTCGTTGGTGGTTCCTGGCCTGGACAAACTGACCGTGATTTTCGTTTTATGTGTGTTCGTTTTGTATGAGTTTGTATTGCGAATAAACTATTTTCTATTCTATTCTATGCGCCTACTAACCATGTTATTGCCCGGGGCGGATTTACATTGCGCGGGGCCCCTGGCACTTTGGGAATTTTGCAACATCTTCTTGCCAAATACAGGTGAAAACCAAAAAAGTCTTTCCATCTTGCGCTGTGTCATATGGTAAATCCGTCTATATGGTAAGTACAATACGTTCATGAAAAGGTTAGAAGATGGCCTGAGTTAGCAACTTTTAGAACAAAAACCCTTAATTTCACCTAAGTGATACATTCAAATTGGTTCCTGAGAGGAATCAAAATTTTTACTCAGCTTTATGGATCAAGTAAAAAGTGGAGGGGAATGGGGGAGCCGCTGAAAATTTAAGCTAATTTTTAATGAAAAAATATAATACCGGTATAAGCAATTGCCTATAAGGCCCGTATTCAAGATCGAGCAATGCCTTCCACTCGAGCGCAGAGAATAAAGATTTTGCAAGTCTTTAGTCCATCAATCGGATCACCATGACGCAGAGTTGTGAATCGGAGTGGGTTTTCCGGTCGGGTTCGGGCCTAATTAAGCTTGAGATGAGTTTTGGGTCTCCAGCCCAGTTCGGGCTTAGTGTCGGCGATACTTCCTCTAACTCGCAGTAGCGTAGCCTGGAGCCCCCCCATTGGCCTGTCAACCAAAATGCAGAATAAGAAAAATACCACGTTTTTAGCTCTTTTGAGGCTGTTTTTTGCGCTGGAATTGACTAAAAAGTGATTTAAAGCAACTTATGAAACATACATTCAGGGGGGGGATAATTATCAAAAATTAAAGTCACAAATCAATGAAAACTTTAAAAAATGCCGGAAAATAAACAATCAAATTTGATCGCTATTGTAAAAACGCCAAACATAGGTTTTAATAACAAATATATTATAAACTCAGGAATAACGAGAGGGGTGGGGCTATTCAGTGTTAGTCAATTACCAATCATTTCTCTCAAATATCTTTCCGTTAGCCCCCCCTCCCCCAATTATTTTTCTTTATAAAGTATAGACGAAATAGATTACTCAATGTGAGCTTCATTGAATTATAGGATTTTATGATTTACCAGCATGTAAACAAGAGAACTGCAATGTTATCATCAGCCACTTTTCATATAGCCCATTAATGCAACCATTTGAATCATGTTGCGCTGCCAATTTCTATGCCACGCTTTAAAAGCATTATTTTTTATTAAAATAGCTCTAAAATTAAGTTATTTTTGCAAAAAAATGCAAAATTTTCGAGGGCTGCGGGCTCCGCCCCCAGACCCAAAAATCCCCCATTGCGAATTTCTGGCTACGCGCCTGCTAACTCGTCACATTAGATACAAAATGGAGAACAATTTACGAAGCAAAATGGAGAACAATTACCGCTTAGCCTTAATTTGGCAGTGTAGCATCAATAACAACATTAAGCAGAGACTTCTTTGCTCGATTGTTAGCATCCCTGTGATGATACAACGGAAGTCAGCAATTTCACTACTTCAAAAGAGTATTTAAAAAAGCTATTTCAATAATTAAAATGGCTATGTCACTACTTTAGTGATCAGTGGTCGAGCGGATAGAGCGTCTCCTGCTGAAATGGTAAACAAGGGTTCGATTCCTGGTCGGGTCAAACCAAAGACTATAAACATTGGCGTTAACAGCTTCCCTACTTGACGTTCAGCGATAAAAGGGAGAGTGAGAAGCCTCTACCATGTGTGGTAGACAGGTGGGCAGGTGGCAGCTTGACTCGAAGACCATAAAGGACCCTTTCCTATCTTCTGGCCAAGGCAACTAGGTGAATAAAGTGTAATTTCGATTACTTCAAAAGTGTTGTGATATCAGTGCTAATGCCAGAATATCGGTCACTATTGCTAATTAGAGGCTTCTAAAAGTCTAAGTAAGTTATTTACAAAATATTTTTTATCACAGCATTGGCATTTTGGCAACTCGCTGAATTCAGGGAAATTTTTCTAATTTGTACTGTAGTGTCTCGAAAATCGAAACTTGGCAAGGATAGTTTTAAATTTTTTGTGATTTTTTAGTAGCAAGTCAAAAACCAGGCTTTCCTACAGGACCGGAGTCAGAGCAGCGTGACTGGGGGCAGGTGGGGGAGAAAAAACAATTATTCCCCGTGGATACGGGCCGTTTGCCTCCTTTCGGGACTCAATTCTAGCTCGGAAGGGGGGGGGCACGTTTATAGCCTGGCGGGGCGCGGTGGAATTTTATGTTGCGAGTCTCAATTCTTGCCAGCAAATTCAGGAGTGAAGACCGAAAATAAAAAAAGGTCTTCAGCGCGAAATCTTAGACTTCGTTTTGTCGTTCACTTGTGTTTTTCGTCCTAAAACGAGACTCTACTCACGCTTGGGGGAGCATAAGCAGTATTTTGGAAGATACAGGCCCCGAAATGCACTCGAGTGGTACCAGGCCTGTTACTTTTTTTTGGGCACAATCCTCGCTTGGAGGAACACATTTCTTGCTTGGAGGGGCACATTTCTTGCTTGGGGGGCTCGGCCCCTAAATGCCCCTCGTGGCGCCGGACCTGCTTTCCTACCCCCACAAAAACGCTTGTTTCGGTGAATAGCCATTGAGTAGACGTGGAGAAATATTCTTTGATGATAACTACTAAGTTACGAAGTCGTTTATAATAGGACTAGTAGTTATAGCGCATGTTGGAAGTTGAAACTGCTGTAAAAATGTGTGAAAAAATAATCTCTTGATTCAGACATGAAGACCACAACGTATTGAGACTCATCAGTTCCGATTTTTTTATTACTGCATATTTAATACACTTCGACATCATTATACTGGCATTGATAAGTTGTTTAGTCACGCTATCATTTTCTGTTATTTATGGAATGTCACGTCAGCAACACAGCAGTAGGGGGTGGCCATAAATACGAAATTTGCAACAAGCACGTGCATTTAATATGTGAAACTTCCAAGGGCGTACGCAAGGGGGGTTTTTGGGGTTCAAACCCCCCCATTGGTCTGTCGACTAAAATACACAATAAAGAAAATATCACGTTTTTAGCACTTCTGAGCCTGTTTATTTGCAATGACACGGACTCCAACATGATTTAAAGCAACTTTTGAAGCATTTACAGTTTCTTAGGGGGGTTAATTTGTCAAAGATATAGCTTATAAACCAATAGCAACTGCAAAAAATTGCCAAAATTAGCAAATTTAACCACTAAAAATGCTTATTATTGACTTCATCAAAAATATGGAGATGAGGTTTCAATATTAGTTAATTAATAATCCACTCAAATCTTGTTTCATTCGCCCTCTTCAGCCCCCCCACTCCCCTTTCCCCAACTGTCTCACTCTATAAACTACAGAATATAAATGCTTGTGAGTTTTTTCAAATCATGATTTTATAATTTAATGATATACCGGCTTCTAAATTAGAGGACTGAAATGTTACCATTAGCCATCACCCACATTACTCACTTATGCGTAAAGGCGTACGCAGGGGGGTGAGGTTTTAAACTATCCTCCCGATTGATCCGACGTATATCATTCAAAATATCGTCTTATTGCGAAAAACAAACAAGCTTCTTTTTTTGCTCTCATATTAATACGAAATATTTAAATATAGTAAATAATTTTTTTGTTATTTAATGCACCATTGTAAGCGACTAATTGTAATACTAAAACTCTGGAATGTCGTGTTACGAGTCAAAATAACTTTCAGTAGCTAAGGCGGGGAGGGTCTATTGCCCCCCCTCAGTGGCCTGTAAACCTAAATGCAGAAGAGAAAAATACCACGTTTTTAGCACTTCTGAGACTGGTTTTTGCACTGGAATGGACAAAAAGTGATTTAAAACATCTTTTAAAACGTAAGTTTAGAGGGGGGCTAAATTGTCACAAATAAAACTCACTAATCAATAAAAACTTTGAAAAATGGATAAAAACAAGCAATCAAATTTGATCGCTATTGCAAAAATGCTAAACATAGGTTTCATCAACAAACATATTATAAACTTAGGAACAAGGGGGGGCTTCTTAGTATTAGTTAATTACCAATCACTTGTCTCAAAATTTTTTCCGTGAGCCCCCCACCCAATTATTTTTCTCTACAAAATATAGACGAAATAGATTGTGTGAGTTTTCTTGAACTATACGGTTTTATGATTTACCTCCATGTAAACAAGAGAGCTAAAATTTTACCATTAGCCACCTTCCACATAGCTCATTTATGCAAACAGTTTAATCAGGTTTGTACAACCAATTTCTATGCCATGTTTTAAAAGCGTTATTTTTTATCAATATAGCCCTAAAACTAAGATATTTTTGAAAAAAAATGCAAAATTTTCAAGCGCTGGGGGCTCTGTCCCCAGACCCCTGTGCCTCTGGCGGCTGGGGGCTTTGCCTGGCGGCTGGGGTCTGGGGGCTTTGCCCCCAGACCCCCAAACACAGCCCCCTCAATTGCGAATTTCTGGCTACGCGCCTCCACACTTTGCACTGTTTATAATCACATGGGTTTTCGTAGCTTTTGTTTTGAACAATTTTTTCGTCATTGTTTAGTTGCCAACCTTATGATGTTAACTATAATAGATGTATGCTTAATTGTTTTTTATTTGAAAAGTTTTATTTGCATTATGCTCTGTGTGACTTTGATTCCATCTTGTTACATTGCACTAAGTTACTTATTCGCCAAAGCATAGATTGCGAACAAATTTTTGATGTCACATTGAAACCCCCTCCATTGAAAAATCCTGCGTACGCCACTGGAAACTTCAGAAGGAGAAGGAATTATGGCCAAGACGTCACGTGCTCAAAATGTGCGAAAAGTTAAGATGAGTAACTGTATAATGTAACGTACGTGTCAAAAGGACACGTCCCAATGCAGTCGACCGGCTCGGTTGAACAACCTATCGAGCTACTCTCCGGGTCGACTTATTAATCCATATTTCCAGTTTCACTTTTTACATGAGGCTACGTTGGAGCTGATGCTACATCATCCCCCTCCCTTCGCCTGCGCATGGAGAGGACGCGTCCCAATGCGGTCGACCGACTCGGTTGAACAACCTACCAAGCTACTCTCCGGGTTGACTTATTAATCCTTACATCCAGTTTCACTTTTACTTGTGGCTACGCTGGAGCTGACGCTACAATGATAAGGCATTTTTTCCTTTGGAATCGGAACAATTTGTTAACGAAAAGTTGGGCACAAAAAAGCTTATCGGCTGGCGCTGCTCGCACATTAAAAACCGCATTTTCGCGCAAAACAACTTTTGCAGTTTTTGAGGATAAAATTTCAAAGTGAGACTGATGATCTCGAAATAGGCCTCGGTCTCTAGAGAAAATGTTTGAGATCTCAATCTCGGTCTTGGCAGATGCCGTCTCGATCTCGAACCCAATGGTAATAAACAACTACCGAAGAAAGCAAAACATTTAACAGCAGTAGGATAGTCAGAGGGGGGCTAATGCCCTCCATTGGCCAGTCGACCAAAATGCAGAATAAGGAAAATACCACGTTTTTAGCGCATCTGAGACTATTTTTTGCGCTGGAATAGACTCAAAAAATGATTTAAAGCATATTTTGAAACGTTTAGTTAGGGGGGAGGGCTAATTCGTCCAAAATACTGTTGACTCATAAATCAGAAAATTTTTTAGAAAAATGGCCGAAAACTGGTAATTAAATTTCATCACTTAATGAAAAATGCTTAACATATGTTTCATCAAAAAAAAAAATCTTATGTAGGTATATATAAGCTAAGGAATGGGGGGAAGGGGAGCCATTCAGTATTAGTTTATTACCAATCACTTCTCTCAAACTTCCAATACCCCCCCTAATTATATCGTTCTCTATAAAATATAGTCCATTTATCCATCTAGTATAATCATGTTTTTGCACTGCTAATTTCTATTCCACGTCTTAATAGCTTTAATTTTTAGCAAAACAGGCCTAAAATTAAGTTATTTTTGCCAACAAAATACAAATTTTTCGAGCGTTGGTAACTCTGCCCCCACACCCCCGTAACAACCCCTCATTGCAAATTTCTGGTTACGCACCTGCTCTGCGGTCTTTACAGTTCACCAAAAAACATACAGTCACTTGCCAAGGACCAAAGAGGTCATCCGAGTCAACCGTCAATAAAGTATTGGCATTATTTCAAAAAATTCAATGCAAGACTAAAAGGTGGTAAGCTGTCGCAGTTCCTGCTTCATCCAGTGGCGATGTGGAAAACTAGCATGGAAGTTACCACAAATGAAAGATAATTGGAACCGATAGCTTTATAAGTCAACAGATCATAGCAGCTCATAGGTTGTACAACCGAGCCGGTTAACCGCAATCAGAGCGCGCTCCCTTTTGACACGCCACAAAGGGAAGACACCAAAAGCTGAACGAAAAACTCCAAACACTGCTGCACGCCTGCACAGACGGCAGCTGATTGCGAAATGTGCAGGACTCCCTTTCCACTTGGCGACGCTGTGTAGTTTTTTTAAGTTGGCGTAAAGTTTGCAAGGTTCTAAAATGAAAAAACTTGCTTGGCGTGGCGATGAGTCTGTTTGGCGTAACTTCGGCGTGGCCAGAACATGGAATGCATACTGGGAGTAGAGGACATATCAACTACTAAGTGCTGATTAACTTGCTTTTTTATGTACCTAACAAATGAAGAATCTGCAAAATTTGGTCTACGTCATGTACGATTTCAATTAATTCAAACAATACTGTAGGTGTAGGTAGGCCAAAACAACGTGCAGTCCAATACGGTACACGATTGGAAAGTTTGCTTATTTCGCCACTATTTCGAAATCTTATGCCAATTTGGCGCAGAAAATGCAAAAAGAGCTTTGGCGTGGCGCAAAAGCTCTTCCGGCTAGAGATGGCAACAGCGTTGCGTACGTGGCCGCGCGCTGTTGTCGGTGCACTGCACCGCGCAGCGTGGCAATTAAAATCTGCTTTACGTAACAGCGTTAGCGCATGGCTGCGTACAATAATTTTTCACATTTTTTTCACAATTATTTCTGGTGATTTTCTCTTTATGAGCAACAATGGTTGGTCTTGATGTAACTACAATATGAATTGAAGACAACACATGTTACTAAAACAGTAAAAGGTGCCTTCGGTTCAAGTTTATTTTTTCAGAATTCGGAGCATCCTAGAATAGGGTATTTTGGCTACAGCAAACTTAGTTTTAATCGGCTGAGCATGTTTCTTGATACCAGCAAAAAGATTTTGGTTTTAGTAGGCTAGACTAGGAAAGGTTTAGGACGCTCGGTGAGAAGATGAAACAAAGGCAGACAAATGTAGATAAAAAAGGTTTGTAAGAAACAATCATCAGAGCAGAGGCACAAAACAAAGCCTAGCCACATACCCACCCAGTATGCAGTAGGCCTCTGGTACTGGTACAAGCCCAGGGTTAGACAACACTACAATTTCTATTACACATGCGCTTGCATTTCAAAATGACAGAGCTAGTTCAGTGCACCTATTCGTCAACAGGTCATGGCATCAAGCATTAGGCTTTCGGTCCTATGTCTGTAGCCTTTCTCAGATCTGGTATGTTGTAGAGTGGGAAGACTAGGCCAGCGGTGTTGCTAAAAATGGTGACACCGACACCCGAAGCGGATTTTTGTGATGTCACCCTTCATAATTTATAGTAGGCTGCAAAAGCTTATATTTAAAAAATAGAGGTACTATTTTATTGCTGTAGATTGCGGCTGTTATTTGGCTAGCTCAAAAACTTTTCATTGTAAGATTCTAGAACTTGGAAGCATGAGCTGCACACGTCTAGTATAAGGCGTGTAATAAGAAATCTGCAATCATCATCATCATTATCATCATGATATTTATTTATTTACCAAGTGACGTCATATCACAAGAAAAAAACTGCAACTTCCTCTAGGTCTATTACCAAAGCATCGAAATATGCAATTCCTTTAAAACCAACACACAAACTTGCAGAGTCAAAGCGATATTTAGTCACTTGGTGAGGAGACAGCGAAGGATCGAAAGGTCATCTAAGTCTACTGCCACCTCACCAAGTTAAGGTTAAAAAAAACAGCTTCTAGATTTTTTCAGTCTGCTACTTTCTATGATAAAAAATTTTACGCAAAAATAAAACAAAGTGTTGCAAAGATATGTACACTTTGTACAGTGTATACACAAAACTCACAGTCAACATGTAAAGAAAATGCAAGGCAACATTAGAATCGTTCTAACTCTAAGCATACTAAAAAATAAAAATGCTGTAACTACAGATTGGATAGAAAATAAAATTAATAAAGTTCATAATGCATATTTATGTTTTGTAGAATTTAAAGTGGGCAATTGGAGTGAAAAAAAAACCTCCTTGCTTTGTTTTGTATTGCTTGCCAATATGTCATTAGTACTGGTACAATTTCCAATACCAGTATGTATCAACCTCAGTCAGTTACTGCAAAATTACTAAAAATTCAAGGGCACATCAAAATGAGAGATGACGTATTGCCAGTGGTGGGCAAGTTACTTTCTAAAAGTAACTAGTTACAAGTTACAGTTACTTGGCAAAAAAAGTAACTAAGTTACAGTTACAGTTACAAATTTGAAAAAGTAACTAGTTACAGTTACAAGTTACAGTTACTTTTAGTGATTAAAAATTTGGACTAAAAACAGGCCTGTCGGCACTTGCCAGATTACGTCTGTTTGTCTCAAAAGTATATTAAGACCAAACCAAGGATGTTTCTTTGTCAAAAAATTTAGTTTTGTCAAAGCGTTAAATTTCATACATCAACTTCCAAAGTCGCATTTGTGTAAGAATGCAAAGGAAAAAGGACTAGCTAGATCTAAAAATATGCACTAATAGTTACAAAAATTTTGAAAACAGAAATCAGTTAATTGCCTTTCAAAAAGGCTAATATTTCAAAGTGTTCGTTACTGAGCCCACAGCGTTTTGGTTTTAAGATATCTTTACCCAAACTAAATAGTCTCTCCACTGCTGCACTAGATGGTAGGGTAGTATTATATTAAAATTGCAAACTAACACTGATTGCTAGTACACGTACAGCTGTGCAGTTGGCACACTCAGCTCTGAATCCCCAAACGGTTTCAATCACCAGAAAGCGAAGTTGGAAAACTATTACTGTCTTCACTTTAACCAGCAATCTCATGTATAGTCCAGTGAACACGGTGAAAAAAATATGGATAAAAGATTATGGTAGATCAGACATGCGACTGTGCGTCCTGTGTTGCCAGTGTAATACCATTATTTTGAATGGAATTCATAAAAAATCTGTAATTTGCTTCAAAGCATGCAGTACAAAAAGTAACGGTAACTGTAACTTTTTTTAGGGCTCTGAACTGGTAACTAGTTACAAATATCGTTACATCTGAAAAAAAGTAACGAAGTTACAGTTACAGTTACTAAAAAAGTAACTAGTTACAGTAACTAGTTACAATTGTAACTAGTTACTGCCCACCACTGCGTATTGCATAAATGTGTGATAGATGAATGCACCATCTCATGCCATTCAAGCAATAGAATAGGTTATTGTTGAACTCAAGCATAAATATGCAACTATGATTCCTGTAATTACTACTGCATTGCTGATAGAAAGCTGTTATTCTAGCTTTTGTCGGTTTCATACGTTGATAAAAAATGAGCTTAAACAGCTTTTTTAAATCTGTAGAATGAAACTTCTTTTAAACTGCTTGGAATTTTATTCCAAATTTTAATTCCTGCGAATGATAGAGACTTTTGCCCTAATCTTGTTCTAGTTCTTGGAAGAAAGAAGTTGTTTTTGTGGCTCAATCTTGTCTTATGTGTATAGCAGTTTTTTATTAGGTTAAACTTATCTGAATTTGCAAAAGATAATACATTATTGTGAATTTTGTACATTAGCTTTGCAGTTTCCAGAGAGTAAATATCCTTGAGTTTTAAGCATTTAGCTCGATAGAACAAAGGATTAGTATGCTCACGATATCCACTTCCAGTTAACAATCTGATGCTTCTTTTTTGCAGAATGAAGGGAGGTGCTGATGTTGATTTTGAAGCAGTCCCCCAACTACTTATGCAGTATTGTAGATGAGAGTATATGAGGCAGTGGTAAACAGATCTTAAAGACGGTAAATCATCCAGCCAATTCCAGTGGTTTACAATAGCTAAAATTGAACTATAATTTTTGATATTTTTTGTTTTAATTTTGGGACTGCGGTTGCAAAGATATTCAACAAATACAAAAAGATATCCCCCCGAAAAAACGTTTTTGGAAACTCTGAGTTTTGTTCTTCCCGCCCAAACCACAGTAGGCCTAATGGTTTAGAGAACTGTGGTGGGCCTAATAGTTTAGAGATAGTTTATTTCTAAATAGCTTAGGTCTAATTAGGCCTAACTATCTCTAAACTATTATGCCTAATAGTTTAGAGATAGTTAGGCCTAATAGTTTAATTAGATTACAGTAGGCCTAATAGTTTAGAGAACTGTGGTTTTGGCGGGAAGATCAAAACTCAGAGTTTCCAAAAAAATTTTTCGGGGGCACATCTTTTTGCATTTGTTGAATATCTTTGCAAACGCAGCCTCAAAATCAAAGCAAAAAATATTAAATATTATAGTTCAATTTTAGCGTTTGTAAACCCTCCGGAATTAGCTGGATGATTCACCGCCTTTAAAGTTTGCTCATCTACAAAGTGTTTTAATTGATTAAGGGCCCAAGATCCCTTTGCTACCTTTGAACATTGTTCCTTGATTTGTTGTTTCCAGTTTAGATTGTCGTCTATGAGAACACCTACATACTTTATGTGATGTGATTGCTTGATTGGATTATTATCTATTGATACTTTGAGTTCAGGTTTATTTCGTTTTGTTGTCACTACCATAAACTCAGTTTTATTAAAGTTAATTGATAATTTATTCACCTTAAACCAATAGCTTACATTGACTAATTCATCATTAATATTTTGTTGCAGTGTTGAAACATTAGAATGGGAGAGAGTAAGGTTTGTATCATCTGCAAAAAGATGAATTGTGGAATTTGAGGAAAGTGGAAGATAATTGATATAAATATTAAATAACAACGAACCTAGAGTTGATCCCTGTGGAATACCGTAAATAACATCTCTTGACTTGGATTTATATTGATTTACAATTGTATACTGTTGACGGTCAGTCAGGTAACTTGCTAGTAACTGTAATGGTAATCCTCTTATTCCATACTTTTCTAGTTTCTTGATCAGTATTGTGTGATTGATGGTATCATATGCTTTTCTTAAATCTAAGAAAATAGAGCATGTAACGAGCTTTTCATCCATATTGTCAAGTAGCTTATTGTAAATATCTAAAACAGCTTCATTTGTTGAGCAATTTTTCTTAAAACCATACAGGTTTGGACTAATCAAATTATTGCTCACAAAATAATCGTTTAGTTGATCAAGCAGACACTTTGCAAATAGTTTGGCAAAAGAATTTAAAATAGAAATAGGGCGATAATTACTGCATAACTCTCTTTCGCCTTTTTTGAAAATTGGAACAACTTCAGCGATTTTTAACACTTTTGGAAAATATCCTGTTGATATGCATGCATTAAAAATGTTAGTTAGAACTGGAGCTATAACAGAGCCTGACATTTTTATATACTTTGCAGGAATTCCATGTCTTCCTGTGCTTTTTGATGGATTCATAGCTCTGATGTAATTTACTACTTCTTCTTCAACTATTGGTTCTAGAAAAAACGAATTGTAACTACTCTGAATCAAAGATGAGGCATTAAATTTGCCATCAATTATAGCTGGTGTTTCGATTGTAGATGCAAGGTTAACTCCTACCTCTATGAAATATTTATTGAAAAAGTTAGTGATGGCCCGTGGACCTTGTGCACTTTCACTTTTGGAAGCATACAATTCATTAGGAATGTTATTTTGCTTCACATTTTTCAAGTGAATAATTTTATTTATAATTTTCCCAAGCGACAAGGTGTCATGCTTATCATCATTCACTAAATTTTTAATGTAAAGTCGTTTTGCATATTCCTTAATATGAGTCAGTTTATTTCTATAGACTTTGTATTGTGCCCATGTATTACTATTATTTAATATAAGGGCTCTTTTGTACAATAAATTTTTTTGCTGGATTGATATAAGGATTTTTTTGGATAACCATGGTTTGTTTTTTAGTTTTGTTTCCTTTCTGCTTTGTTTTCGTAATGGTGCATGTATGTTTAATGTCTTGTGAAAAATGTTAATAAACTTTTCAGTGTAGTTGTCAATACATTCCTCTTTGATATCGCCTAATAGCTCCATTCCTTCAGTTAATTTATCTAGAAATTTTTCTACTTCAAAATTTTTTGTATCACGAATTAGGGTGACAGTAGATTTTTCACTCTTGGGCAGGCTTAAATTAGAACACACCATTACTGGCAGGTGATCACTTACATCTTCCACCAGAATAAAATTTTTGTGTTCACCCACTACATTGTTTGTATAAACATGATCTCAAAGAGTTGAGCTTGTAGTGGTTATTCTTGTTGGGTGTGTAATTAAGGGAATGCAGCCTAAGCTATATGTTAAATTCATGAAATCTTTAATATTGATATCAGAGTTACTTTTCAACAAATCTGCGTTGAAGTCTCCTCCGATATAATACATCAATTTTGTACTATTCAATTTTTCAATGGTTGATTCAAAACTCTGATAATTTCTGTTTAGGGTGTCTGTAAATTACTCCCACTATACATTTTTTGTTATTCCCTAAATCTAGTTGAATCCATATATCTTCACAGTTAGGAATGTTTAAATCAAACTCCTTGCAAATTGAAATTGATAAAGACTCCTTAATAAACAATCCTACTCCTCCCCATCTTGTAGTTGTGCCTTTGTGGTAAAAATGGTACCACCTTTTAAAAAAGCTCATTTACAAAAGCTGTTAAAGCTCATTTTTTATCAACGTATGAAACCGACAAAAGCTAGAATAACAGCTTTCTATCAGCAATGCAGTAGTAATTACAGGAATCATACAGTAGTTGCATATTTATGCTTGAGTTCAACAATAACCTATTCTATTGCTTGAATGGCATAAGATTGGTGCATTCATCTATCACACATTTATTACAATACGTCATCTCTCATTTTGATGTGCCCTTGAATTTTTAGTAATTTTGCAGTAACTGACTGAGGTTGATACATACTGGTATTGGAAATTGTACCAGTACTAATGACATATTGGCAAACAATACAAAACAAAGCAAGGAGGTTTTTTTTTCACTCCAATTGCCCACTTTAAATTCTACAAAACATAAATATGCATTATGAACTTTATTAATTTTATTTTCTATCCAATCTGTAGTTACAGCATTTTTATTTTTTAGTATGCTTAGAGTTAGAACGATTCTAATGTTGCCTTGCATTTTCTTTACATGTTGACTGTGAGTTTTGTGTATACACTGTACAAAGTGTACATATCTTTGCAACACTTTGTTTTATTTTTGCGTAAAATTTTTTATCATAGAAAGTAGCAGACTGAAAAAATCTAGAAGCTGTTTTTTTTAACCTTAACTTGGTGAGGTGGCAGTAGACTTAGATGACCTTTCGATCCTTCGCTGTCTCCTCACCAAGTGACTAAATATCGCTTTGACTCTGCAAGTTTGTGTGTTGGTTTTAAAGGAATTGCATATTTCGATGCTTTGGTAATAGACCTAGAGGAAGTTGCAGTTTTTTTCTTGTGATATGACGTCACTTGGTAAATAAATAAATATGATGATGATAATGATGATGATGATGAATTCACCATCAATTACACAGAAGAAGAATTTTTTACTTAACTTTGCATTGTATACCTGTGACAATTTAAGTTTGGTTTCACTCATAGCAATGATATCAGGTAAGATATCATAATTTGTTAAAAGTTCATTCAATTTATCAAAATTTGCATTTAAGCTTCTTATATTCATGTAAAGCAAAGAAAATTTACACTTTTTGTTAATAATATTGGCTTCGGCCTGTGAGCACTATTTTGCAGTATTTGCAGTGGGGGGAAGGGCTGTGTTCAGGGGTCTGGGAGTTCCGCCAGAGGCCATTGGAGGTCTGGAGGCAGAGTCCCCAGCTCTAGAAAAAATTTCTTTTTGCAAAACTAAGTTAATTTTAGACTTATTTTGATAGAAAATACTGCTTTTCAAACGAAGCATCAGGTAGGACTTTGGTGGCATAGAAATTAGCAGTGCGAAAACATGATTAGACTCAGGCGCGTAACCAGAAGTCTGCAGTGGGATCTGTTTCGGGAGTCTGGGGGAGGAGCCTCCAGAGTTCGAAAATTGTGTGTGTGTTTTTTTGCAAAAATAACTTAATTTTAGGCTTTTTTGATAAAAAATATTGGTTTTGAAGTGTGGCAGAAATTAGCAGTGCAAAAACATAATTAAACTGACAGCATAAAAGGGCAATGGCTATGTGGGATAAAATTTCACTTCTCTTATTTACAAGCTGGTACCGTAAATAATAAAATCTTATAGTTCAATGAAACTCACAAAGATTAACCACAATCCATAGGTGGGCAAGTTAATGCAAATCGTTAGCTTTGTTAACCACTAGTCCGATAACAAACTTCACACCTCCGTTAACGTTAATCAGTTATTTTCGGCTTGAATTAACGGAAGTTAATAGAGTCCGTTAATTCGTTAACATTTTGCGTGCAATTTACATTTCTTTTTATTCAATCGCTTCTAAAACGTATTGACGCTGTTGAGCTGATTGTATGGAAATATTTATTGCTGTGGTGGTCTTTTTGTGTTTTGGAAGTTACATTTTACAATAAAATCTAATTTCAAGATAAAGATACGTTCAAATGCACTAACGAAGCTGCGATCGGAAAATGTTTGGAAATTGTGAACAGCAATAATTAATAGATCTCTGAGGCTGCAGCTGATTATTTGCCACAAAAACGAGCTCCTTTCTTCGCTTTCTTCTAAAAAACTCGTGCTAATACGCAACAAGTGCTACCAGTGCAAACTGGTTTGTACCGGTATGATGAATGAATGGTGCAAAATTTTAACGATAAAAACCTTAACGGAAGTTAATTTAGTCCGTTAACAGAACTTAACGGAAGTTAATTTAGTCTGTTAACATGAAAAAACTTTTTAACGGATTCACGAGTTAATGAAAAAGTTAGCTTCGTTATTAACGATTAACGAACTTGTGCCCACCTATGAGAGAAGCATAACTGGCTGCGGGGGGAAATAGAACAAAATTTGAGAGTCGAAGTGATTAGTAATCAACTAATACTGAATTGCCACCCCCCTATTCCTGAGTTTATGTTTTTTCTATGAAACCTATATTTAGCATGTTTCAGCTAGCGATCAAATTCCGTTGCTTAGTGTTGACGATTTTTCAAAGTTTTTGCAGATTTGTGATCTATATTTTTGTCAAATTAGCGTCCCCCCTCCCCCCCCTTCTAAATAAATGTTTCAAAACATACTTTAAATCATTTTTAAGTCCGTTCCAATGTGCTAAAATTTTCCAATGATGTTAAACAAATTGTTTGTTTTTTTTGTTCGATTGGTATCATTAAATGGTATCACCCCAAAATGGTGGCACCCGGGGCGGGCCGCCCCCTCCGCCCCCTCTTAGCGACGCCACTGGACTAGGCTACACAAAGTTTCAATGACAGAATGACATACATAGTAGCAGAATTCATTCCACAATCAAACATACATGCAAATGGCAAAGATATAACACATAGGGTTATTGAAACAGTAAGCCTAGGCTTGATGTAATACATCGATGACTAATACAAAATAATTTGCTTTATAGAAATGGGCTAGTTGTGAGCTTGTGAGAGATGTTCTTGCAGGGGTTAGAGGGTTCACGGATACGATAATAAGTAAGCTAGTTTACCCAATATTGGACACCCATATGCAGTACTTAAATTGTAAAATTTTGCATGGGGGGACGCTTTTGCAGCCTTGACTAAACGCATTTGAGTAGTTATGTATATGGCGTGTTCGGTGCACATCTTAGTGCCGTGTGCAAAAATAGGGGAGGGAGACCGGTATCGGTGCACATCTTAGTGTCGTGAGCAAAATAGGAGATTTCCGAAAGTCACGTGACAATTTGTATCCGAAATAAAAATTTAGAGACATAAAAATATAAAAACTTTTATTGTTTTATATATTTTTTTTAAATATCCGGGATCAGTGCAAATCTTTGTGCTTTAATCAAATCTATTTAGCTTGCTTTTTTTCAATGACTATTTTTATATCGTAATACGAGCGACTGAGTTATCTTGCTGTCTTGCAGTATGTTCGCATATGGACTGTTACGTCACAACGGTTACGGATAGAGCGTCTGCTACTGAAGCGGTAGACACGGGTTCGATTCCCGGTCGAGTCAAACCAAAGACTATAAAAATTGGTATTCACAGCTTCCCTGCTTGACGTTTAGCAATTCAAGGGACAGTGTGAAGCCTCCATCGTGTGTGGTAGACAGATGGGCAGGTGGCAGCTTGACTCGAAGACCGAAAGGTCCCTTCGCTGTCTCCTGGCCGAGCCAACTTGGTGAATAAAATGTAATTACAATTACAATTACAATTACAATGCTCTTCTTTACAATCCATCTTTAATGACTAACAATGTCGCTTGGATCATGTGACAGTCAATGGTAAGGTTTATAAGCGTTATTTTTCGTGCGAGTGGTGAAGAGTTTCAATAGCTCAGTTGGTAAAGACGCTGTTTTTTTTTAGACATTCATAATCAAGAGTCCTATGTTCAAACCTCAGTTGAGTCTCAAACGAAGCTTCTAGAATATCGCGTTCAGAGCAGAACGCCGACGTCACAACTAAAAGGAAACTTCTAGAATATCGCGTTCAGAGCAGAACGCCTACGTCACAACTAAAAGGAAACTTCTAGAATATCGCGTTCAGAGCAGAACGCCTACGTCACAACTAAAAGGAAACTTCTCGAATATCACGTTCAGAGCAGAACGCCGAGAGCTTAAGTCTGTCTTTAATAAGCTTGAATGACACACCCACATCACCTGATCTTATTTGAACTGCGTAGTTTCAAATTATATAATCTGTTATCAGAGCGAATTTTGTTGATACGCTCCATTCCAATTAAACATAGCTAGTTTTTACATTTGAACTTCGAAGTGTTAAATTCATTAATCTGTTGTCTTCAGATTTTTTATTAATATGTTTAATCTTTTGTCCATCTTTAAGTAGTCCATGAAAAAACAATCATTTAGTGCAAAGCAGGTCACCTGAATCTCAAAAATGCACTGGAAACAAAATGACTTAAAATGCACTGAAACCGTCCTTGTGTTTCAATTTTTTTTTTAAATCGTGGTTCTCAGTCCCCCTCTCGATGTTAGTAGGAGGTATTAAATTCGCAATTGAGCGCTTGTCACATGTAACCAACTTGTGCTCATAATTGCGCTTCAATCGCGTTTAATTCTTTTCAATAATTAGTTTGATTTTGTCATTTTCTATAGGTTTCACTTTAATTGTAAAGCCATTGCTATTAAATACTTTCACTTTGGGTTTACCGTACGCCTTTTGTATTCTTTCAATGTCTTCTTTTGATAGAACATCACTTGATACTTTTGACCACTCGTGTTTATAAGTAGGATACATGATAGAATCTATACTTTGTGAATGGGTTAAACCTAAACAATGACCTATTTCATGAACAGCTACTACAAATAAGTTGTGTTTGGGAGGTGTTTCTTGGTCTGTCCAATCTTCATCAGCATCGAAATGTAAATCACCCCCAATTCCTAAACCTGGATAAAATCCATGAGCTAAAACACCGCCTTTACCTTTAAAAGGGAATCCATCGCCATGTTCCTTGGCACAAAAACTAATTTTTATATCACATGGCTCATTTGGCTGTACTTTTTTAAATTTAAGTGCTGTAGGTTTATCCCAAACTTTAAAAGCAGAATCAATTTGTTTGTGTATCGATTCTTCTGTAAGTTTTGGTGTTAAGTTCGTGATACAGTAAGTTAAAACACGTTTATTCCACTTTTGTTTTATATCTTCTATATTTTCTGGAACTGATAAATTTGAAGGTTGAAATCCACAAAACATCTTTTATTTATATGTAGATTTAAGTTGCTCTAATTCTTCAATCGGAATCCAGCTATTAAAATCATTGCTGTATCCAGACCACTTAACTAATGCCGATTTCTTTTTATTATCTTTGCGAACAACTTTTTCTATTCTGAATTTAGTTTGATTCGTTTTCAAAAGTTCTTGTTCATAGTAAGTTCCAGAAATTAAATCACCACGAAGATCAGTGATTTCGTAAGTGTGTGGATTGGTATTTAAAACTTTAGAAATTAAAAACAGTTCCTCTGTCCAGTTTGGAGTAAAACCCTTGTAAAAAAGTTTTCGCTTGTATTTTGAAAGTCTAACTGTGTCACCAACTTTAAATTTTGCTTTAGTTTTTATTGGTTTAATTTTAGCGTACAAATTATAGTAAACAATTCCTTGATTTTCTTTTTCGCTTGCTTGAACAGGCGTCATATTCACGGATGAATGATAGCTGTTATTGTACTCATCAACTATCTCAGGTAACATGTCTAAGTACTGAGTTGAACTTTGTTTTGTAAATTGCTTCCACATTTTATTTTTGATAGTGCGATTCCAGCGTTCAACAACAGAACTTTTTTCTTCATTTTCAGTTGAATATAATTTAATGTTGTGTTGGTCCAACAGGCTTTTCGTCTTTTTGTTGTAAAATTCTTTTCCCTTATCAGTCCATAAGAATTTTGGGATTCTTTTTTCTTTGAAGATTTTCTTGAAAGCATTAGCAACAGTTTTACCCGTTTTGTCTTTCAAAGGGACTATCCATCCGAATTTAGAAAATACGTCAATCACCATCAGTAAATATCGGTAACCTTTATTCCATTTGCTAAACTTTTGCATTTCCACTAAATCAGCCGCCCATATTTCATCAATTGATTTGCTTATAACTCGGCGTCGCAGAAACTTTTTCTTTACTGGTTTGTGTAGTTCATCAGCTAGTTCTGTTTGCCACGACGCCTTTTCCCGTTTTTTGCACCTAATCCTAGTTTATATTTTGTTCCAATTGCTGCTTGAACTAACTTTTTATCAAAAGATTCTCGAATACCTTTGGTTTTTGTTTGCGATAAACCGTCTAACATATCTTTATCACATTTTAGTTTACCTTTTTTATTGTCATTATCACGGTAACAAATATCATGTTTCATAGCAATAGCATCTATTTGATTGTAAGGTTCTTGTCCAGGAAAAGGCTGATCATTTTCATCAAGCTGCTTATCTAGTGGATTATATGGTCCTGTATATTTATGACTTGGAAGAGTAAATCCACCTTTTGGTTTTGGTAATTTTCCTATCGCAGCATGAAGGTCTAACAAGCCTCCCTTTTTGTTGGTTTTAATGAAACTATGCTTTGTAATACCACAACTAGCACAAATGCAACGTAACATCAGGCGACCATTTCCTTTTGCTTTTATAATTTCATCAGAACCTGGAACACATTTAATTTTTTTTTTTTCTCTAACACAATAAGTTTCCATCTTTAATATATGATACATAAAACTTCATAAACATTTCATTAAAAGGTGTAGGTTTTTCATGAAAATCTAACAATAGTTCGTTTGCTGTTCTCCCCTTATTTCTCTCTGTTATATAATACACACAGTAGTAACCACAAAGAATTGAGTTAATATTTTGAATTTGTGCATCATTGTAAATAACGTTTTTGTTTGTAGTCTTCATATATTTAACAACTTCATTTGGGGGTACAAGTCCAAAGCTGTCGAAGTATTCTACTTTATCTGATTTTTCTTCGTTGTAAACACAAACACAATGAGTTCCACTACCCGCAAAATAATCTTGCAAGTTTACGACAGCGGACTCATTTTTATTCATTGCTTTTGGTAACATATCTTTGCTAAATGTTCCTCGATAATTGTCACACTTAATCATGATTTTATCAATGTCTAAGTTTGTTAATGGTTTCATTTATTTACTGCTTTATTAGTTGCTCCTTGGATGGCCCCGGAAGCAGCTGCTAATCCCAAAGTTGGCAAAACCTTTTTAGCTAAAAACGGTAACACTAGTTTTCCTAAATTAAGTAAGCTGCTTAAGAAACCACCTTGTTTTTGCAATTGTGTTTTACTAAAGTTTATTTGAATACCGTGTCCAGACGCTTTTGATTTGTTAATTCTATTTATCTGTTGACTCGTCAGTTGCAAACTAACGTTGCCTTTAGTCTGTAAACTTGCATTTGTTAGTCTAACACTTACACTAGTTTTGCTTTTATATGCATTTGCAATTTTTTTCTTTTGATTTTGTGTCAAGTTCAATGAGTAATCGTGGTACATTTTATATTAGACTTTATAAAATCAAACCCAAGATCGGAACATTTTTGAAAGGAGAATTTTTTCCTAGTATTAAACCTTTTCCGAGAATCTGAGGTTCGTCGAAGCGATAAGACCAACCTTGTCTTTTTGTTCCAGGCAACATAAGCCCTTTACCCTTTGATCCAGGTAACACAAGTCCTTTTCCTCCTAACAAACTGGGTAGCAAGCTACCTGCTAAAAGAGTTCCAATAAAACCACCCTGTTTTGAAATTTGTAGTTTTGATAGCTTCAAAGTAACACCTGAACCTTTTGCTTTAGCATCATTTATTTTGTTAACTTGCGTCTTTGTTAAACCAAGAAAGTCTGATCCTTGTAACTGGTGGTTATTAAATGTGAGTGTAAGCCCAGTTTTGTTTTGAAAAGCTTGTTTTATTTTTTCTTTTTGAAATTGTGATAAATTTAATCCGATTTTAACATACACTTTTATTTATACTCAGATAATTATATTCATTCGACCTGAAAGTCCTTCTAACTGAAGGTATCTATCAGAAAGTACGACTGCATAAACATAGAAAGCTTGGTCAGCGTTATTTGCAATATTTCTAAAGTTACCACCAAGACTAAACCTTATTTCAATATCTGCCGAGCTGTTTTTAAGTCGTTCATTGTGTTTACTAACATCAAAATGATGAATTGGATACAAACTAGCCCAGTCTTCAGCTGATAATTGACAGCCCGTGTCGGCGTCTTGGTATTTATTTACAGCCTCTAGAAAACTCATGTATAAGCGCGAATAATTACATTTTGTGGAGTAAAATTACATTCAAATTCTCGTTCAGGATATTGAATGCTGTTTATTCTGCAACTAATACGTCTTAAGCTTGCATTGTCAAAAATCATGTTATTTAGCTGCTGGTTGTTATCTCGTTCACTCGATTGAAACGCAACAAAGACATGTCTAGGAAGTTCTGTTCCCAGCTGGGTTGTTATTCTCCAAGTCATGCTTGTTTCTGTTGACTGAAACATTGTTCGATACACTCTCATTTGTTCAAAGTATAGCTGTTTTATATGTCCTTTTACTAACATAGCATCTATTTCCGATTCAACTCTTAAACTTGGTTTCACTTTAGGCATCCACAAAGAGATATGACTTATGTTAAACTTACCAGCAGCTACACCATTTGCACGTAAAATATAGTTATTAGATGTTTCTCTATCCACGACCATAGGTGGGCACAAGTCCGTTAATCGTTAATTCGTTAATAACGAAGCTAACTTTTTCATTAACTCGTTAATCCGTTAAAAAGTTTTTTCATGTTAACGGACTAAATTAACTTCCGTTAAGTGCTGTTAACGGACTAAAGTAACTTCCATTAAGTTCTGTTAACTTCCGTTAAGGTTTTTATCATTAATATCATGCAGCTTCGTTGTGCATTTGAGCTTGTTTTTATCTTGAAATTAGATTAGACTGTAAAATGTAACTTTCAAAACACAAAAAGACCACCATTGCAATAAATATTTCCTTACAATCAGCTTAACAGCGTCAATACGTGTTCTAGAAGCAAGTGAATAAAACGAAATGAAAATTACACGCAAATGTTAACAGATTAACGGACTTTATTAACTTCCGTTAATTAAAGCTGAAAATAACGGATTAACGTTAACGGAGGTGTGAAGTTTGTTAACGGACTAGTGGTTAACGAAGCTAACGTTTTGCGTTAACTCGCCCACCTATGTCCACGACTATACTGTGTTTAACACCCCTAAAAGCCTTATCGATATCATGACAAAATCCAAATATTTGGGAAAGAGGAAGCATTAAAGTAATTTGCTTATTTCCTGTAGTAATGTTCTGTCTTGCGGTGAAACCAATATTTGCTTGTAGATTGTTGTTGTATATTTCTACAATTGCTCTAATACCATTACGTACAGCATTTGCATTCGCATCATCAGCTACACCACCAAAATTTTGTTTAAGAGATGGGGAACCAGTTCCATTGTCTTTAAACCACAGCATGTTTGAGGCGGTTGATCTTGAATAATCATCACTAAAGCTAACTAAATTGAGTATTGTTGATGCTTGAGGTAGATAAAGGTTTATGTTTTCTATAGTTTGGTTATTTAATTGATATTGCGCAGTTTGAAATAAAGACCAACCGTTATTTACCAATGAAATTACGTCATTGTTATTGTAATTAGCATTCGCATTAGTTTGAAGTTTTCCTCTGATTTCTAGGTATGCTTTATGCGGTAGAAGAAAAACATCTTCATCTTTTGTTTCAATAATGTGCTGACCATCTTTGTTCATGTTATTGGAGTCTCTCGGAAGGTATTTGACATATTCGAACTCAGTAATCGGATTGTCCACTAAGTTTGTTTCTTTAATTTGCAAATATGGATTCGTTAGTTCTGTCATTTTATAATTAAGACATATAATTTTTAAATCCTGATCCAGCAATTAAATTACTTAAGATAGCTCTCGATCTGTCGTTGAGATTTTCTAATTCTCTGTCATTGATAATACGCTTGTTTATTGGTATATTTTCAAAGACTGGTTCTAATGTCTTTTTTGTGGGTTCTAAGGCTTTTTTCAGTAAAGGTGCAGCTAGTTTTTTAATCTCAGTCTTCACTCCAGTAGGAATTCTGTTAAGAATCTTAGAACCAGTGCTGATTACGTTTCTTACCTTGTCGTAAACATTTTTAAGCAAACTTCCACCTATGATTTTCTTTTTCTGAAATCTAGTTTCTCTTTGTGATAACATTTATAGTTAAACTACATAATCTCTCTCAGGTGAACGTAGTAAGTCACTTGTTCATTATTCATATTTACAAAATTGTTATCTTGATCTTTTATAGAGAATCGGATACTATCAATTTGACTTAAATTTTTGATTGGAACGTAAATGTTTTGCTTAGGTTCCACTTGAATCAAATATCCCGGTGGTACGTTAGGACTAAGAGTATAAAGTAAGTTACTAGACGCTCCGTTTATGTAACTTCCATCAATTAAGCTGCAATGAATCTGAAGGCTGTTGATATTTGTAATATTTACAGGATTTTGACTATTGTGAATTCCATTTACACCCAAAAATGCCGAACCAAATCCTAAAACGCCACCTATTGAATTTGGAATTCGAAAATCAACTATGTAATCATTTTTAAGTTCAATTCTTGGTTTTAATGTATTAAAATTTGGTGTTATAGTTATATTATTTTTGTCATCACGTCTCTGTTCCATCAAGTACTTGATTTCATTATTGAGATCTTCAATATTATAGCTACCTGGAGGAATTGATAATAATCGTGCAGCTACTCCATCTGGTGAATAAAAAAATTTATTATTGCTGCTCGTTATGTTATGCCAAGAGTACCATATTTGAGCATTGATTAAGGACATCTCGTAACTTTTTTTAATGTCTAGTTGCAACGGTGGATTAAAGCTAGTTATAAAATCTTCTGATTTTCCTTGTCCTTTCCTAGAGTCAAAGAAAAGTGGTATTGATGTCATTTTAATATATTGTCAAATAATTTTTGGTGGTCGCAGTGTGAAATGCATTTGTTCAATTCTAGTTTTTTCAAAATGTCTGCAATTTCTTGATCCAAACGTTTGTTATTATTGCCGGCTTGTTTGGGTGCTACAAATAAATTAAGTCTTTCACAAAGTTTGTTGGGATCTTTAAGCCCTTTTCCAAAGGTAAGTTCCATTCCTCCTAATAATTTATTTAATTTTTCTCTTTACTTTTTAAAAGTTTTTATTTGCTCATCAATCACTTCTGTATCAGCATCGCGTCTTCTTCGTAAACCACCTAATCTTTGATTGATTAATCTAGCTCTGTCTTTCAATGCGTTTATGTAATCTGGCCCGCGTTTTACAAGCTCAACAATATCAGTCTCAAAATTGTTTTGTGTAAGCAATTCTTTTTCTTCGTTATCGAAAGCACTCTCAAAGTGCACAGTATGAATTGATCGAGGTTTATCTTCAATGGCAAGCTGTTGCTGTATGTGCTGAATTAGTTGGTCTTGCCTTTTATCAGTTTTTTTCTGAGTTTCTTCAAACGTTTTAGTAATGGGACGAAATACTTCAGAGGCAGACTTTTGCAGTTGTTGTTTGGCTACAACTTCTTTTTGCAGTTTTTGTTTCAAAAGCTTTCGGTTATTAATATAATCCTTTACAAGTTTATTTCTGTTTTTCAACTCTTCTTCATTTACAAATGGCATGTTTACTATATAGCATATAAAGCTTAAGCCCAAAAATGGTCAAAGCATTTTCTGTAACGAAGGGGTAGGTGTTTGGCTGTTTTGTCCAGCACCATAAAATTGTAAGGATCTTTGGTTGCTTCACGGTAAATCGACTCCATTTCTTTTTTTGTTATACCTTTAGCATGATCGTCAGTAATGTGTCTGATATCTTTGTTGTCTAAGTTCCTGAAAAAAACAAAACAGTTAGTGTTTCTTCTAATGTACTTCGGAGTGTTGAAGTATGACTGGGTGAGGTAAATACAGTTGCAATTTCTGTTTCTAGATAAAGAAAAGTATTCCATCAGTTTTTTCATGTTGTCTAGCTTAATGTCGTCAAAAACTATTACTTTCTGTTGAGGGTCAAGCTCTTCTACGGGAGGCAAGTCTTCAGGGCTTAGCACTTCAATACCTTGCTCTTTTAAAAATCGATACTTATCTTGCTCAGGATTAACAGTATAAACACAACAAAGGTCGTAATTCATCCACTTGAGAACCATGTTTAAAAGCAAATTTGTTTTTCCTGACCCTGTCGATCCTACTATCATGTAATGACAATCTGGTAGAAGATAATGATGTTTGATTTGCTTGTTGTCCCCACTTAAATATTTATCAAAGTTTATTATATGCATTTATAATAAAGAAGGACAAAATGAATATTTCAAAATTTGGAACAAGTGGAAGTCAATCTTCAAGTACTGTTAAGGTTGTAGGTATTGAACACAAAGTTTCCAAGTCAGGAGATATAATGTATGGTGATTTAAACTTAAACAACCACAAAATTACAAACTTAGCCAATCCTGTAACAGAATCAGATAGTGTAAATAAAGGATTCTTGGATAATGCAATTAGCAACATTGTCCACTTTGCCGAAAGCTCTGAGTTTGGTTCGAGGTTGGCTACTTTAGGTATAAACAACGATGATCAATATGTTGTATCGCCCACTCAAATTCAAATTCAGAGGTCTCAAATATATGGTGTGGAAGTACTTGGTCGTTTACCAAACAGGGTCTTTCGTATAGAAAATATTCCACCTAACGACGCATCAATTGAATTAGGTGAATCATTGATTCTAAGAGGACTTGTTGATCCCAGTCTACCTTCTGATGCGGCAACTAAACAATTTGTTGAAAATTTAGTGACAAATGTGAGAGATAATATTAACTTACAAGGATTACACACTATCACAAATTTACGAGATCCCACAGCACCAGGTGAAGCAGCAAACAAAAATTATGTTGACCAAATAACGCAACACATTCAAATCGAAGACGATAATGTAACCATTTCACGAAACTTAGATATGAAAAATCATACCATTTTCAACGTAGGTAGACCTTCCGAACCTACCAGTGCAATAAATAAACGTTATTTTAAACGAAATATATATCGTCCAAAATTTCAAATATTTTTGGGTGCTTCTTCGACACCTGGTTCGAGGCCAATTCCATCAAGTGTTATTCATTCAGTTCGTACTAATACAGATCACAATTTGCATTTCGTGAGTGCACCTCTTGTCGCTGGGAACGATTTTCTGTCTTTGCAATCCGATAGTATTCATTTGAGAGATGAGGTAACCAGCGGTTACATCGAAATAAGCGTAAGCGGACTTGTGAAGGTTACCAGTTATGACGATGAAGACAAATTACATATTGATATAATTCGTGTTAATCAAGGAGAAACAGATAAAATATGTAAAACAACAGTAACACCCCCCATTCAATTGTTTTAATTTAAACTGCATTGTTTTTCCTAATCCTTCTCGAGATGTGTTTCACTTACAATACAACTATGTTTCTTCAAATTCTTCGGTATCAATGAATATGAGCAGCGTCATAGTTAAAGTTAAACAGCTTGAAGTGGGTGATCAACCAGAAGCGTAATTGTATATCGTAAAATAAACAATGGACTTTAACCACATTAGTAGAAAATTGACTCAAGAACAAGTGAATGAATTGACAAAACTGTATCACACTTATCACAAACAGTATTGGTGTTATAAGAAAATGTTTAAAAAATTTAAAAGAATGGGCTTAGCTCTAAAGCTGTCATCTGTTGTTTTTACTACAACTGGGGCCGTGGTTGGTTCTGTTACATTAAATCCGATTTTCTTGGCGTGTGTTAGTGGTACAGGTGTTCTTTTACAGGCAATAACGACGCAGAAAAATTTTTCCAAAAAAACTGAGTCTTGTAGATATGCTTATCAATCGTATCAGAAATTACTCAACAAGTTAAAATTGTTTTTAAGATCTGGTGATATTGACAAGTTTTTCGAAAGAGAACTTGCTATGGTTGATGACCAAGTTGCTGATATATGTCCACCAATTTCTGAAAGCTATGAAAAATTACATGCTAAACGATTTGTTTCCACATGATTTCATATTTTTTACGTAATGCATCACTAATTTTGTATGAAGGTTGTTTGGGAATGTCTAAATTTTCTAAGATTTTATTTTTAAAAAAATCTATCTTAGGAAACCTTTTACCAGTGAAGCTTTGTAGTTGGTTTTCCACGGTTGTCCAAATGTTCATAAATGCTTGTATTTCATCAGCAGACAATTCAAGACGTTGTAATTTATTTTTAACATAAGCAGTTCTGCAGTAAACTGATTTACGTAAAACAACATTACGTGGGTTATAATCAATCCAGTCGTTTACGAAATATGGGTGATGAACTACACCACAGTTAATACAAGTTCTATTTCCATTTATAATTTTTATGTCAAGATTTTCACAACAATTTTCATCCATCTTTTTTTTATAATAGCATATATTTTTTTTAATTAATAATGACCATATGCAAAACTATCAATTCCATTAGAAAGAATATATCGTTTATCATCAAAACACGAAAGAGACTTCTTGTTGATTTCAACGGAATAAATTTTGTGGTTTTCACTTCTAATTGATTTCATTTTATGAAACATTTGACGATTATTGAAGAGCGTGTTTTTGTAATCTTCGTGCTTTAACAGATTCCTCACTACATTTTTTTAAATTCCTTTAGCAGTTTTGCAATCTCTTTCTTTGTTTGTGACGTAGCTGTACATTTTAGATCTAAGTCCAACAAATTCTACTATTGGCACACCTGCGGTTTCATCTTTCATCTTTCCAATTACTTTCTTATTTTTTGGGTTATAAAAGTCTGAGGTTTCTTTGTAACCACTGAAGTCGAATTTGTCTTTGTCAGCCCAAAAATCTTTGTATACGTCTTCTGTTTTTATATCATATGTTACTGAATCTGTATCTGTAAATAAGAGTTGTGCATTGTTACCATATCTTTTTTTAATGCAATTGTAATGAAAATCATACATCAACGTTTTTGAAATATCGAGAATACACATTCCTACATACGCGTGGCGGTTTAGGGTTAAAGATTCTTTGATTTTATGAACTGCAATAAGATTTTTATTAAATATTTTGCTGCTAACGTAGGTTGGTTTTGCACAATGCTTTAATAGTTTTTCTGGTTCGTTGATCAGAGTAACATTGACACGTTTACGAAGATTTTCAATTGTTTTTCCAAACACTGAGTTGTTCATAAGTTTAAAAAAATCTTTCTCAAAGTCAGACTTGGCGGTTTTTCGCTTTTCTGTATTGAAATCAATATACTTTTTTAACCAAGGTGATTTGTTAAATTCTAATACCCGATGTACTTTTGTAACTTTTAAGCCTAATTCAATATACTGCTTTAAGTTTTTGTAATAAAGAACATAACTCTTTTTTGACTTTAAATTAGGTATTAATTTTTTAACTCCTTCAACTTTTGTATTAAACTGAGTTTGTAATTGTTTACAGTAGTCTGAAAGGAGGTGATGTTTAATTTCCATTTTTTCTGGAGCTAGTGGATAGTCATTATGACTATCATGAAGGTATTCAGGATAGTCCAGGTCAACTTCTAGTATTAGTCCTTTTCCTTTAGGTAAATTTGCTAAATCAATTTCTTTTTCTGATAGCCATTTAAAACCACCCGTTGGTAAATTTTGGCTCATTGCCCATCCATATAAATTGTTTGCATCAAGATATGTAATATAATTTGATGGCTGCTTTGAATCATAATTATTCATGTATTTGTTGTTAGCTTTAGCATATCTTTTAGAAATGTATGAAACTCCCCCTCTCACACCTTTTTCAATGAAAAGAAATTTGTCAATATCTGTCATTAATTCCAGTTTTATTTCAGTCATTTTAAGCATTGCATCCCATGATAAACCGGGAGAAGTAAAATAATGGCAAGGGTCTAATTCGTAATATTGAAGACAAGTCTTTCGAAATTTCTCAAATACATCTGCTAACAGCAAAACATCTGACTTAAGGTACAAGTCGTGGTATTGTCCCATGGATTCCAACTTGAAAGTAGTCCACACATTGTGCGCATGCTTGTAATCCTCATCGCTTATATCTTCATCGGTTAAAAGACTATAGAATTCCTTTTTTGGTGGGAGGTTTCTGTCGTCAAACTCATCAAAGCTGTTCATATAATCGTAGGGATAAACTCCTTTTCTTTTCATTAGTTCTAGTTTTTCATCCTGAAATTCTTGTGATGTGTATTTTAGGTCAGAAAGTGGAACGTTCTTAACCAGAGTTTCTAATGAGCTACTCATGAATTGGAAGCTATCAATAAATTTTAAATGTTTGCCTGAGAAAAAAGCCATGTATTTTTCTAGATTGTTTGGAATTACTTTGATATCCTTCTCAAACTTTCCTATTTCTTGCATAATAAAATGTGAATCATAACCCCTTAAATTATGAAAGATTACTGGTATCTTATGAGTAAGTCTGAAGTTTCTATTACATTCATTATGTACCGCCCCTCTGTATTTTCCTGTAACGTGACAATGATCTCTAACCCTTTTGTCTTCCTCAGAAAAGTCTTTTTTACAAATGTGACATTTTGTAGCTGCTTGAAAGTTTTCTTCATCTTTGTTCGTTAAATCCATAGGTTGATTGAAATGTTCATTTTTCGTTTTTTCACAATAATCAACTTCTTCCAACATAGCTTCCAAAAATTTATAAACAGCGTTTTTACCTCTATACAGTTGAATTGGTCTACTGAATTTATCGTCATAGCAACAAACTACCTTGTAGGAATAGCCGCAATCGATGTGTTTTTGGTATCTTTCTGTGTAGGACTTTTCATCATTTGGCTGACAGCTGTCAATCTTTTGAGTTATTGCTTCAAAATCAGCATATATAACAAAGGGAACTGGTAGTTGTTTTTGAAAGTTATTAAACTTCACCGAGCTACCTTTTTTGGGCATTTGTATTGCTTGCTTTCCATTTATAATTACGCAGTTTGGTGTGTGTTTGTGTAGAATTTCCTCGCTGCTAAAACATTGAAGACAATATCTGCAGAAATGTTTTCTGTGTTGGTGCTTGCTTTGATTATACATAAATCTATTAAAGTCTTTTATCCAAGCATAATGTTGCTTTTCGTCTTCCATTATCAATAATAAATCGAGAGTTGTTTCAAACACCTTTTTAGACACAAATAAAGGAAAGCGTTGCTTGTTTTCTTAACCAATAACATTAATGCTGATGTTATTTTGTTCTTCAATTTTTGGTATTTGCTTGATAGAAACTGGAAACTCTATACCGTCATAATTTAGTGTGTCTACATATTTTTTGTAATGACTTATTCTTTCACGATTGCTTTTTACTTTCTCACTGTATACTTTAGCTAAATGACACCACCTAAAGCATTCGTTGTCTTTGTTTTTGATGTTAATTAGTCCTTTCTTAGCATTTCTAAGTTCTTCCGGTAATGCAATATAACTTGATCCATGAAGAGGGGTATATTGAACTAAGTTAACGTAGTGCCCATCAACAGAAAATATAGACCATCCAGAACCTTCACTAAGCCAATTTCCAATTTTATTTATTATTTGATTAGATGCATTTTGTTGCATTTCACTCACATCATCTTTATTTAAGATGACATTTGTTTTGCTGTTAAAAAATGCTGTCTTGGTTATCACTTCACCTTCTTTTTGTTTTTCAAAGGTTATTTTAAGAGTGACTGTTGCTTTCAATCCTTTCATTTTAACCAGGTCTAACCGCAATTTATCTTGCACTACTTTCTCTGTTTCATTCAATTGTTTTAATGGGCTAAAATCAACAATATCTACATCATAAGATTTAGTATAGTTTTTCAGAGCAGTTTTGAGTAACTGCACTTTAATTACCCGTTTAGGAAAAAGATTTAAAATTTTTTGAAATGCTGCTGAAGCACTTGCTTTAGTAGTTGGTGGTACGTAAGCCATCAGCCAATCGGCAAAATCATTTATACGCTTTTGAACTTTACCAGCTGCATTAAGAGCTATTTTCTTTAAGGTTGGGGGAAAATTTCTAAAGGGTGACGGTTTTAAAGTAGAAACTCCAATATCTGGAACCGCCTGATCTAAAATATTTGATTGGTTCATTTTATTATATAATAGAAATTATCTTTAAATACTTTTTATACTTAAGAAAATTTTGTCTGTGGTTAAATAAAAATGAGTACTAAATTAGTGATTGAAAATCGTGAGTTTTATTTTCATCCAACACATCAAGCATATGCTGGGAGCATTGATGGATGCGTTGTTCATGTTGTTACTAGAGAACCAACATTTGGTAGAATAACTTAGAAAGGATATTTTGAAATGACAGTCCAAGATTACTGGGGTCGTATCTATGTTCATAATTTTATATGGGAGTGTTTTCATGGACTACTTAAAGATGGACAAAAGATTAAACATATTAATAAAAAATCTGAAGACAACAGATTAATGAATTTAACACTTCGAAGTTCAAATGTAAAAATTAGCTATGTTTAATTAGAATGGGGAAGAAGTGAGATTTGAACTTAAGACTATTGATTATGCTTTAATCGACCATGCCTTTACTGAGGTTCGAACTTAAGACTATTGAGCTTATTTGATTGATTGTGACCTTAACTGAGGTTTGAATTTAAGAGTATTGCGCTTTTCAGGAGTTATATAATTTAATCTCATGCTTTCTTCTTGGCGTTCTGCTCTGAACGCGATATTCGAGAAGTTTCCTTTTAGTTGTGACGTAGGCGTTCTGCTCTGAACGCGATATTCTAGAAGTTTCCTTTTAGTTGTGACGTAGGCGTTCTGCTCTGAACGCGATATTCTAGAAGTTTCCTTTTAGTTGTGACGTCGGCGTTCTGCTCTGAACGCGATATTCTAGAAGCTTCGTTTGAGACTCAACTGAGGTTTGAACATAAGACTCTTGATTATGAATGTCTAAAAAAAAGCAGCGTCTTTACCAACTGAGCTATTGAAACTCTTCACCACTCGCGCGAAAAATAACGCTTATAAACCTCACCATTGACTGTCACATGATCCAAGCAACATTGTTAGTCATTAAAGATGGATTGTAAAGAAGAGCATTGAATCGAAACGCTCTGAAAAATTACGTAACCGTTGTGACGTAACAGTCCATATGCGAACATACTGCAAGACAGCAAGATAACTCAGTCGCTCGTATTACGATATAAAAATAGTCATTGAAAAAAAGCAAGCTAAATAGATTTGATTAAAGCACAAAGATTTGCACTGATCCCGGATATTTAAAAAAAATATATAAAACAATAAAAGTTTTTATATTTTTATGTCTCTAAATTTTTATTTCGGATACAAATTGTCACGTGACTTTCGGAAATCTCCTATTTTGCTCACGACACTAAGATGTGCACCGATACCGGTCTCCCTCCCCTATTTTTGCACACGGCACTAAGATGTGCACCGAACACGCCATATACATAACTACTCATTTGGCATGCGAAAGTACTTTAGTGAAGATTTCGTAATTCCGTCGCCGAAATTGAATGAACACCAAAAAAATAAGGTCTTCGCCGGAGATTGAAGTGTTTTTTTTTGCCAAAATTAGGTGAAGACCAAAATAAAAAAAGGTCTTCGCCGGAAATTGAAGTGGTTTTTCGCCAAAAATTAGGTGAAGAATTAGGTCTTTTTCGCCTGATCATCCAGCGCTCAAATCTCGATGGGGGACACCTAAATCTCGATGGGGGGACGCTAAATCTCGACGGGGGGATGCTAACTCTCGATGGGGGACGTGTCCTCCCGCGTCTCCCCTACAATTTAAGTACTGCCCATATGTAGGTTTACGCTGGGAGGCAGCAAAGTTGTTTTTATCAAGTTAACAGTTACATACAAGTGTAGTTATAGCTTGTGACAGCATGCAGAGCACGCGATATATTTCATTTTTTGAGCTACTGGTTCAGGATTAGTACAGCAGTTGCATGGAATCATCAGGTTGACTGGTAGATTGTTTTTGATTTCTAAAACATGGTGCAGAGAAACTGATAGAAAACTCACACAAGGCAGATAAAACCTGTTGGCCTATAATTAGAACGACTGACCTTAAATCGCATGTTTGTTAGTTTTTACTTGACCATTTTCAAAGTTAACGAGTGTGAAGTTTCAGACTTTTCTGCTTTTACTTATCATTGAGAATGGTTTGGTCTAGCTACATGAAATTTTGACAGCAGTTTGAGATTCATGAGTTACATGTTTGCGCTAAATTTCAAGGCTGTGAGTCATGTGGCTTCAGGTTTAGAACCCGAAAACCACCCCAAAAGTTTGGTGTAGAAAGCAGTCTTATTCAAAAACGGCTTAAGTACGGCAAAAGCTATTTTACATGATTTTATTTATTTTTTATTTAATTTATTTATTTATTTCACGTCGAAGACGTAAGGGAGGCGCAAAAAACACATTGAGCGTTATACAGTAGCACGAGACGCAAAAACATTAAAATGCAAACGATATACCAAACCTACTTAAGTAACACGACTACATGCATGCACCACCTCGCAAAAAAAAGTAAAATTATTGTGACATAACGAAAAAGTTTTCAAAAAATGCTGACCAGTAGGCCTACAGTACCATTTTCAATTTAAAATAGGCAATTTATGTTTTTAAAATTGTCATGAAATTTTGGTCATAAATGATCATGGTTTCTGGAAAATGAGAAAAACTTACGGTACTAGCACGAGTATTAACAATTACCATCAATTCATACAATTAAAAAGACATTGTATACATTATGTACACAATTGCTTAACATGAAGCAACGAGTTATGTTACACTTACGATTAGCTTATCATAAAAATTCAGCAATTGATATACGAGTAGGATTATAAATTTGTTGTTACAGTTTTATTTTATTTTGAACTAAGTATGGTTGAATGTTTTGAAAGAAAGATTGAACGTTTTTACTCTTTTTGGCATTCGTTGGTAACTGATTCCATACCCAAGGACCCAAACTTTCACGGATTGTTTGCTTACTCTAAAGGTGCAAGAGACGGGAATAATTTTTGAATTGCTTCTTGTTACCACATTTTTACTCTTAGCAGTAAAGAAAAAGTTACGGAATATCTTTGGTAGAGAATTTTTGTGGTAATTATACAAAAATAAAGCACTATTTTTTATCAAACACTGATCTAAAGTAAGAAATTTAGTGCTATTAGAGATTACTAAGGCTTTATGTGTTTTTGTTGTTTTTTGGAGGGGATGTGACGATTAAACATGTTATTGAATTAGTTACAGACTTTTTGAATTTTGTTTGCAATGACTTTGTTACCATGAAACCAAGTGATTAAGCAACAGTTAATGTGGCTATATATCATGGAATAATATAAAATAAGTAAAGGTGCGTTTAGACTGGACGCGAAGCAACCAAAATGTGACGTCATCGACAGCTCGCGAAAGCTAGCGAAAGGTTGCAACCGGTCGCAACCTTCGTGAGCAGTTGCGCAACAGCACTTGCTTGCAGGCAGTAGTAAGATAACCTACTAAATCACCGATTGGATTTTTTCGATCGCAGTTTGCAAGAAAATAATGTAAATAGTATATTTGTATGGTTTAGCGCCTATTTATCAGTCCAAAGAGAGGTTGTTGGAAAAGTTAGATTTGCGATAGCCCTAGGCTAGCCAAGTTAATTTGGATCTAGACATCTAAGGCTTTAAATCCTAGAGTGATTTTTCATAGCTATGCTGGATCTCAGAGCTTCATTATAACGAATACAACAAAGCAGTAGGCCTAGCCACACGACATCTAGCTTTTAAAACAAAACTTTTTATTCAAAAATCATTATTTCATAGAGATAGGAGTTAACCTTGCATCTACAATCGAAACACCAGCTATAATTGATGGCAAATTTAATGCCACATCTTTGATTCAGAGTAGTTGCAATTCGTTTTTTCTAGAACCAATAGTTGAAGAAGAAGTAGTAAATTACATCAGAGCTATGAATCCATCAAAAAGCACAGGAAGACATGGAATTCCTGCAAAGTATATAAAAATGTCAGGCTCTGTTATAGCTCCAGTTCTAACTAACATTTTTAATGCATGCATATCAACAGGATATTTTCCAAAAGTGTTAAAAATCGCTGAAGTTGTTCCAATTTTCAAAAAAGGCGAAAGAGAGTTATGCAGTAATTATCGCCCTATTTCTATTTTAAATTCTTTTGCCAAACTATTTGCAAAGTGTCTGCTTGATCAACTAAACGATTATTTTGTGAGCAATAATTTGATTAGTCCAAACCTGTATGGTTTTAAGAAAAATTGCTCAACAAATGAAGCTGTTTTAGATATTTACAATAAGCTACTTGACAATATGGATGAAAAGCTCGTTACATGCTCTATTTTCTTAGATTTAAGAAAAGCATATGATACCATCAATCACACAATACTGATCAAGAAACTAGAAAAGTATGGAATTAGAGGATTACCATTACAGTTACTAGCAAGTTACCTGACTGACCGTCAACAGTATACAATTGTAAATCAATATAAATCCAAGTCAAGAGATGTTATTTACGGTATTCCACAGGGATCAACTCTAGGTTTGTTGTTATTTAATATTTATATCAATTATCTTCCACTTTCCTCAAATTCTACAATTCATCTTTTTGCAGATGATACAAATCTTACTCTCTCCCATTCTAATGTTTCAACACTGCAACAAAATATTAATGATGAATTAGTCAATGTAAGCTATTGGTTTAAGGTGAATAAATTATCAATTAACTTTAATAAAACTGAGTTTATGGTAGTGACAACAAAACGAAATAAACCTGAACTCAAAGTATCAATAGATAATAATCCAATCAAGCAATCACATCACATAAAGTATGTAGGTGTTCTCATAGACGACAATCTAAACTGGAAACAACAAATCAAGGAACAATGTTCAAAGGTAGCAAGAGGATCTTGGGCCCTTAATCAATTAAAACACTTTGTAGATGAGCAAACCTTAAGATCTGTCTACCACTGCCTCATATACTCTCATCTACAATACTGCATAAGTAGTTGGGGGACTGCTTCAAAATCAACATTAGCACCTCCCTCTATTCTGCAAAAAAGAAGCATCAGATTGTTAACTGAAACTGGATATTGTGAGCATACTAATCCTTTGTTCTATCGAGATAAATGCTTAAAACTCAAGGATATTTACTCTCTGGAAACTGCAAAGCTAATGTACAAAATTCACAATAATGTATTATCTTTTGCAAATTCAGATAAGTTTAACCTAATAAAAAACTGCTATACACATAAGACAAGATTGAGCCACAAAAACAACTTCTTTCTTCCAAGAACTAGAACAAGATTAGGGCAAAAGTCTCTATCATTCGCAGGAATTAAAGTTTAGAATAAAATTCCAAGCAGTATGAAAGAAGTTTCATTCTACAGATTTAAAAAAGCTGTTAAAGCTCATTTTTTATCAACGTATGAAACCGACAAAAGCTAGAATAACAGCTTTCTATCAGCAATGCAGTAGTAATTACAGGAATCATACAGTAGTTGCATATTTATGCTTGAGTTCAACAATAACCTATTCTATTGCTTGAATAGCATGAGATGGTGCATTCATCTATCACACATTTATTACAATATGTCATCTCTCATTTTGATTTGCCCTTGAATTATTAGTAATTTTGCAATAACTGACTGAGGTTGATATATACTGGTATTGGAAATTGTACCAGTACTAATGACATATTGGCAAACAATACAAAACAAAGCAAGGAGGTTTTTTTTTCACTCCTATTGCCCACTTTAAATTCTATAAAACATAAATATGCATTATGAACTTTATTAATTTTATTTTCTATCCAATCTGTAGTTACAGCATTTTTATTTTTTAGTATGCTTAGAGTTAGAACGATTCTAATGTTGCCTTGCATTTTCTTTACATGTTGACTGTGAGTTTTGTGTATACACTGTACAAAGTGTACATATCTTTGCAACACTTTGTTTTATTTTTGCGTAAAATTTTTTATCATAGAAAGTAGCAGACTGAAAAAATCTAGAAGCTGTTTTTTTTAACCTTAACTTGGTGAGGTGGCAGTAGACTTAGATGACCTTTCGATCCTTCGCTGTCTCCTCACCAAGTGACTAAATATCGCTTTGACTCTGCAAGTTTGTGTGTTGGTTTTAAAGGAATTGCATATTTCGATGCTTTGGTGATAGACCTAGAGGAAGTTGTAGTTTTTTTCTTGTGATATGACGTCACTTGGTAAATAAATAAATATGATGATGATGATGATGATCTGTGCAGCATAGCAGAAGCTATTGTATCAGTCCAGTGGTTCTTTTGGCTGAGCAGCTTTTGCTTTTTTGTCTTAAAGTAAACTTAAACTAACATGGTGTTTTTTTTTCAAAGTATAAAATAACCCAGCAACAGGTTAGTTTTGAATGTGTTGAAAGTGTTTTTACCCATTGTTTGTTAGCTTGTTTAAAAGTAGCCTAACCACAATTGAACAATTCCTTGAATACTGGAAAACTCGCAAAAGTTTTTTCACTGTCTGCTTGACCAAGCCAACTTGGTGAATAAAACTATTTAGAATCGGTTTCAAGCTACACTGCTACATACAAGAGCTAGATAGATACAAAAAATTGAAAAATTTCTATGAACTTTTGGATTGGCCAATTAGTAGTCACTTCTTTGAATAGCAACTACAAACATGGAATTTTTTCTTCTGAATGTCCTCTTAAAACTCTTCTTGTTTCTGAAGGTTTGTGACAATGATCAAGTTGAACTGGATGCAATGGTTTTGGACTACCCCAAGTTTTATAATCATGAATATTGTGGTCTAATGGTAGTGATTTTTCACTCCACTTCTATGTGATGAAAATAGAAATGTCAAGTGTGTTAAATATTCATTTACTGTGTCTTTGTGTAATATCTGAATTTAGTTGTTTGTGAATTTCAAAACATTTTTTTTGTCTCTTAAAATTTTTACTGCTTTACATGGTGAATAAAGTGACAAAGTAAACAATTTTAAGTCTGAAGTTCAATCATTGCAATTACAGTCAGTGTATTTCGATGAACTAGAAAGCCAATATATATCTAAGCAGTAGAAAGTGAGTTCTGTTTTTTTGCTGAGGTTACTATTATTGGTAGAGAAGTACCCGCCAAGCAAGTTCATTAATATTGTTCCATTCTCATTTGTCACCACTAAACAAAAAACTTGATACAGCATTTATAATAAAAATAATTGGACTGGGGAAGGAAGCGTCAGCAACATGAAAATGTGAGAACTAACAACACTTTTATTCAGATGCTTGAGTAACAATTTTCACATAAAAAATGTAAATGTTTTTTTTTTATCAGGGGCGTAACCAAAAATTTGCTAAGAGGGGGGTTGACCTTACAGCTATAAATTTATCTGTGTCCTACAAACGGTGGTTTGGAGCGAAGCCCTTTGAGGTAAACGCGACCGTCGCAATGTAGCCTACTGGTACCGCAAGAAAATGCAAACTAATAAAATGCTCTCAAAAGCATTTAACTTCGCACTAAACATCGATAAGCGCTCCGCTAGCGAGTAAAACACCAAACTTAGTTTTAGAAGCTGACTTTTCCTCAAAGCAACTGCTAGTATTACTGTGCTAAATTCTTGTCCTTCGATGATAGTGTCAAATCATGCAAAAACTGCAGTGTTTTTTTGCTTTCTTCAGCAAATCAACACAGCAATCCATTGCACAATAGGCAAAAAATCCACTACATAACTGATGACAAATCCAGCTTTCAGATTCACTCATAGCGTTAACATTGGGAGTCTTCATAAACAGCACTAAATAAGAAATACAAACAACTGTTTAAGCTTACTACAGGTATCATAACATGCTTGTCTGAAAAAGAAAAATCACATCAAAAAAACAACATAGCCTAGTTTATGCTTTAAATGTACCTGTAGACTAGCCTATTGGTCTACACTCTACAAGATACCAGTAGATCTACCACCACCATAATGAGACATGGATGGTGAAAGCGTTTAAGGATTTGTTAACTGAGTGAACACCTAAAGAGAACTTTTGACATCTGCTTTCAGCTTTTTGCGTTTCTGCATTAAAACCCAGAACTGTCATCGCCAAAACAGATTATGGCAAGTCTTCTTTGGAAGGATCTAAACAAATCATTGATAGCTAGTAAATAGGCTAAGTACTACTACGTTTTTGAAGAAATGACTAGTCTTTTCATTTCCAAATTCGATCTACTGTACTTTGTTTTTCACTTATACTTTACAAACTTTTTTCTCAGGATTGTTTTGTTACCTAGGCTATTAGTCTACACTCTTCTTCACTGTTATTGCGTGATAACATAATGTAAACTCAATCTTCGTTTTACCGGTAATACCAGCGCTCTATGACGAAACAGAACCTGTGATTACTATAATAGCGCTTCAATAATAAAGTACACAACGCTTTCTGCTCATTGAATACATTGTAAAAATAAGTTATTAAAATTAGCCTATGAAGCGACCTGTCGCGAAGATTAGCAACCACTCGCAAAGGTTGGCAACCTTCGCGAGTGACGTAATCGATCACTCGCAAAGGTTGACGGAGGTCGCCAACCTTCGCTTCGCGTCCAGTCTAAACGCACCTCAAATGTTTATTAGTTAAATAAGATCGAATTTTTCTTATGGCTCCATAACTAGATCGAATTTTACCCAAAATTTTTAGCATTTGTTTTTTCCGGGAAAGATTTTCATTGTAGGTTATACCTAAAAAATTAATTTTAGAAACTCTTTCTATTTTTTTCCCATGGACGCTTAATGACAAGTTAGAGGGTGGAGGTTTTGAACGTAGTATTCGGAACAGAACGTATTTAGCAGAACTGTAGTGTCTCGAGACATGTCTCGGTCTCGAGACACTATTTTTCAAAGTCTTGGTCTCGAAGGTCTAAAGCTTCGGTCTCGTCTCGGCACCTCGAAGTCTCGAAAAATGGGCAAGTCTCGGCCATATTTCCAATCCGAGTGTAAAAACCCACAATAATTTAAAGTTTTTAACTGAAAAAAAAAAAATCCCTTCCTGTTTAAACCAAGGGTTCTTAAAGTTATACCTTAATAGCCCATGGGGATTGGGGATTGAATATATCGAAACTTTTTTTTTTTTTACAGAGTTAATGTATTGTAAAACCCTAAACGGGGGTATTTTGATTTACAATAATATGGACTAGGGGCAGAGAGCGTCTGAGACGAAAAACATTTTGCTACCAAAGTGGTTTAGACAAATGTTATTATCAATAAATTTCGTATTTTTTTGTTTTTATACTAGTGGTACAACTGCAGGTTTTCTGCGTTTTGATAAGAATGCTGCTGCTTTTGTTGTACCGGTTTTACTCTTTGGCTTATTCTGTGTATGAAAGAATACCGAAGTTATCTCCATGACTTTGTGAAAAAGGAATCAAGCAATGAGATAGGCTGCGCCGAGTGCATTCGCATTCTACCCACGAAGTAACACGAAATATTTCGCATTCTAAACAAGAAGGCCTCAAAAGCGGTTTGACGTTTGAATTTTGCTATAGTTGCTATCAAAATCCTTTTCATCACAAACAAATCAAATCCGAATTTTCAAATCAGCAAACACAAACTGAACTTGGAGAAATGATACGAAGTAAGCTTGCTAAGAGTTCAAAGAATTAGGCTTTTCTAAACAAAAATCACAATTCTCTGAAAGAACCATCAGGACAACATTTGTGGGAAAAGACCAAAGTAATGGTACACCTATAGTATCACACCTTGGGGCGATAAAGGGTGGGTTATAACAATTAATGTGACAACATTTGTCTTTTGAATATTACAGCGGAAAAGTTAGGACTGAAATATTATTTTAAGTTTTACATAAATATTCTTACTTCCATTTTGTAACTTGCACATTTAGTTAACAAAATTTTTTGATAATCATGATAGTATTAAATCTTAAAAACCATAAGCGATCACGCCAAAAAGCTTTCTAATTAAAAACAAATATATATCTTTTAAGTAGTACAACTTTTTTAATTAGCTTTTTCTTAATTGAATAGCGAAATGCCTAGAAATCTACTTTGCAATGAGTTGGGCAGTAGCGTAGCCAGAGGGGGCGGGGGGGACTATGACCCCCCTCATTAGCCTGTCAACCAAAATGCAGAATAAGAAAAATAATACGTTTTTAGCTCTTCTGAGACTGTTTTTTGCGCTGGAATGGACCAAAAGGTGATTTAAAGCATCTTTTAAAACATATATTGAATGGGGGGGTGAATTTGTCAAAAGATAAAGTTACAAATCAAAGGTTAAAACACACTTTGGCTGGTGGTAAAGCAATTTTAATAAGCTTATTTAGCATCTGCAATGGGCTACTGAACGGCAGTTATAGTATAGAATCTTGCATTCTTACATTACTTGCAACTCAGATTTCTTAGCGGCAAACTAAACATTTCACTTCTTATTGATGATTTATGAGAAAATAGAATATGCTTTAATCAGTGACATGGTTAGGGGAGACTAAAAGAGCTGAAACTCTCTTGTTAACCAAGTCGCTGAAAAGATTTAAGCCAAATATGCGATTTTTCATCTTTTAAACGTATTTTGCAAAATGACGTCGGGTGGATATTTCTACTTAAAGAGTGCTGACGCAACGTCACACTAACTATTGACTTTTCAATGGCTTAACGCAGTGTTTCTCAACCATTTTTTTCTGCGACCCAAATTCGTTTAAACACGCTATCTGCAAGAACAGCTACGACCTAACTAAGTAGTTACAAAAAAACAGAACACAAAAAAGCAGTGCTTTTATTTCACAACATTTATCACCATTTCGCTTCAACAATTTTTAAAATCGTGACTCAACATCACTCAACGCTAAACGCATTGGATGCTCTTAACCCAGACTGTTTCTATATTTCTCTTTTATAACAGCCAGAGCAGAAAATCCCATCTCACGTAAATATAAACTTGGAAAAGAGATTATGATTTTTAAGGCTTCTTCATACAATAATGGGTATTTGTTTGCTTAACTACAAATTAAAGATAATCAAAGTATTGAGGGCTCTACTTGTGTCAGCAACTCATTCATAAAGCTTTGGCGATCTATATATATTTGGGTAACGATCCATGCTTTGAGAAACGCTGGCTTAACCTGACGGTTTGTTTTTTTAAAAATCAAAAACGATGACGTTGATATTTTTTGACATTGTTTGGGGTTTCTGCTTTTCTGGAGGTTCCATAATCAGATATTTTTGAATAATTGCTGATTTTACGGTAGACGAAAAGTACTTTTGAGCGTCACAGGATTAGTTACGCATCGGTCGTTCACTGGGTTTGCTGGCAAACTCCCATCTAGTTTTTTATGAAAATAGCTCTAAAATTAAGTTATTTTTGCAAAAAAATGCAAAATTTTCGAGCGCTGGGGACTCCGCGTGCCTCCGGCGGCTGGGGACTTTGCCCCCAGATTCCCACTTGCCTCCAGTGGCTGGGGGTTCCGCCTTCATCCCCCAACACACAGCCCCCCATTGCGAATTTCTGGCTGCGCGCCTAGTGTTGGGAAGTTCACCGATTGCCCAAAATTTAGTGTCAAAAATATTTGCAAAATATTGCAAACGTTTAGTTTCAAAAGTCTCGTGTCTCGTCTCGGAACGCTTAAGTCTCAGCCTCGAGTTTTTGCTCAAAGTCTCGGTCTCGTCTTGAGTAGTATGTAATATGAGGGTTCTGGGACACTTTCAGGTCACGTGATAAATGCTGGGGAATTTTTTTGTTATCACGTGACCAAATGTAATATGAGGGTTCTGAGACACTTTTGGTTTGGGGGTACTTTCAGGTTCTTGGACTTTGGTTATGCTTATTTTTTGGACGGCGGTTCTGAGACTTGATCACCAATGTATGCAATATGAGGTTTCTGTGACACTTCTAGTTATAGAGGTTCTGAGACTCAAGTAAACGCAATGAAAACTGCGCATTTGGTTGAGCAAATGCGTTTGGCACATATGCACATAATGCTCGAGCGCACATACAAGTCTGTCACGCTAAAAAAAGTGTCACGGTGAAAATGAAATCGCGATGAGAAAATTTATTTCTTGTCTGAACTTTCATTCAAAATCAAATCGCGACGAGAAAATTTATTTCTCGTCTGAACTTTTTCTCGCGCTCAGCAACTATCGCGCGATGAAATCAGCTGTTTTTGCTTCAGACAAAAAGACGCAACGTAAGTGGAGATAGTGTCGACTTACCAACAGTCACAAGATAGCGCGGTTGAGAAGCTTAATGACTTTTTTCATGATATTGAGATCAATCAGCGGTAACAATGTTTGTAATCTTTATCAATAGCCGTAACAATGTTTACGAGAAGCTCAGAGGTTTTTTCCACGACATTCTTGAAACATTTTTATCTTTTCTTTTAAAAAGCACTCTGAATGCTTTATTTCTTTTCAATAATTAATTTTATTTTATTATTTTCTATTGCTTTAACCTTGATAATAATCCCATTATCATCAAATATTTTAGCTTTTGGTTTGCCATATGCATTTTGAATTCGTTCTTTATCTTCTTTTGATAAAATATTACTCAATAATTTAGATAATTCATGTTTATACGAAGGGTACATAACTGAATCAAAAATTTTTGAATGGGTTAATACTAAACAATGACCAATTTCATGTACAGTCACCACAAATAAATTATATCCTGGAGGTGTTTTTTCTTCGACCCACATTTCCTCCATATCAAAGTGTAAATCGCCTCCTATTCCTTCTCCTGGGTAAAAACCATGAGATAAAACTCCTCCCTTACCATCAAATGGACATTCATCTCCGTGTTCTTTTTTACAAAAAGTTATTTTGATATCACATGATTCATTTGGATTTACTTTTTTTAATTTTAGTGCACAACTTTTTTTCCAGACCTTAAAAGCAGCATCAATTTGTCTATTTATTGATTCTTCAGTTAGTTTAGGTGTTAAATTTGCAATACAATATGATAATACACGTTTATTCCACTTTAGTTTGATATCTTCAACATTTTCTGGAGTTGATAAATTTGTTGGTTGAAATCCGCAAAACATCCTTTATATTTAACACACATAGATATTTACACATAGGTTACTTTTCCACTTGTACTGACTTTTATTACTATCTCTTTAGAACTTCGAAGTTTTAAGTTTTCTAATCTATTATTATCACGCTGTTTGTTAATATGTTTTACTTCATCTCCATATTTTAACGAACCATGAAAACATTCCCAAACAAAATCATGAACATAAATATTACGCCAATGTTCATCGACGGTTATTTGCATTTATCCGTTATGATCCATCACCCCTGGTGTTACTTCTTGATTTACAGCATGGACTACATAACCATCTAAGCTTGCAGCATATCCTTTAAATTTTGGATGAAAATAATATTCACAATTCTCAAGTATTAGTTTGTTATTCATTTTATTTCTTTCTCAGATAAAAAATTACAGCCTGTTCCAAATGTCAATATTCTAAAAATTTTCAATATTAAAAAATTTAATTCAAAAAATTATTGAAACTTAGATTCTTTTTAATTAATCTTTTCTAAAAGTATATCAGATTCATTGTCTCCATAATTTTTTTTGTTTTTATTTATTTTTTCTTTTTAATATAAAAAATTACTTAAAGATTAAAAACTTATAATATAAAAATGAGTAGCATTCTCAATAAGCCTGTTCCGAATGTCAATGTTCCAGTTTTGGAACCAATTTCATATAAGCAAATTATTCCAAAATTGAAGACACTAACTCGAAATTTAGCTGAAAAACACCTCAACAACTTTGCTGACTGGTTGCTATCATATACACCACCAACTATTAAAACAAAAGTGACTGAAAGTGTTCGAAAAATACTAAATCTTTTTCCCAAAAAAATTAAATTGCAAAAAACGGCTTTCAAAGGCTTTACAAAATCATATGAAGTAAGCATTGTTGAAATAGATCCTTTAAAACAGTTTCATGTTACTAAAAATTTTGTTGAAGATAAATTAAGCTTAGATCTGAGCAAAATGAAAGGAATGAAAGCTACAGTTACTTTAAATGTCATATTTTTTAAATTTGATAAAAGTGATGAAAAAATAACTACAGAAGCCTTTTTTAATAGTAAAGCAATTATTATTTTAAACAATAAAGATATTGATGAAATGCTAAAAACGTGTGCAACTCAAGTCTTAGATAAAATTGGAAAATGGCTTAGTCAAGGTTCCGGTTGGATGCTTGACCACATAAAAGGTCATTTTGTTAACCTTGTTAAATATTCACCTCTAAATGGAAGTTCTTATATAGAATTACCAAAAGAACTTAAAAATCCTAAAAAAGGATTGGTTAATATCAAAAATGAAAATGATAATGAATGCTTTAGATGGTGTCATTTAGCTAAACTTTACAGCAGCCAAGTAAAAAATCATCCTGAAAGAACAAGTCACTACAAAAAATATGTAAATACAGTGAATTATAATGGTATAACATTTCCAGTATCTATTAAACAAATTTCAAAAGTCGAGCAACTAAATAACATTAGCGTAAATGTATTTGGATATGAAAACAAACAACCTTATCCTTTATATATTTCTAAAAATGATGATGAAACAACTTTGGATTTATTGCTGATAACACAAGACAAAAAGCAACATTACGAATGGATAAAAGATTTTAACAGATTTATGTTTAATCAAAGCAAACATAAAAATAGAAAGCATTTTTGCAGATACTGTCTTCAATGTTTTAGCTCTGATGAATTTCTTCTCAAACATTTAGAAAATTGTATTATCACTAATGGAAAACAAACAATTAAAATGCCTAAAAAGGGAAGTTCAGTTAAGTTTAAAAACTTTCACAATCAGCTACAGGTTCCTTTTGTCATATATGCTGATTTTGAAGCAATAACTCAAAAGATTGATAGCTGTCAGCCAAACGATAACAAATCGTATTCAGAAAGATATCAAAAGCATGTCGATTGCGGCTATGCATATAAGTTAGTTCGTTGCTATGACGATAAGTTTACTAAACCGATTCAAGTTTATAGAGGAGAAAACGCAGCATATAAATTTTTAGAGGTTATGCTCAATGAGGTAGACTATTGTGAAGAAACAAAAAAGAATCATTTTAATCAACCTATGACATTGACAAATAAAGATGAAGAACATTTTAAATTAGCCACTGTATGCCACATTTGTAAAAACGGTTTTACTAAAAAAGATTATAAGGTAAGAGATCATTGTCATGTAACAGGAAAATACAGAGGAGCTGCTCATAACAATTGTAATCGAAGCTTTAGACTGATAAATAAGATACCAGTAATTTTTCATAATCTAAAAGGATATGATTCACATTTTATCATGCAAGAAATAGGAAAATTTGACCAAGAAATTAGTGTAATACCAAATAACATGGAACAATACATGGCATTTTTCTTAGGTAAGCATTTAAAGTTTATTGACAGCTTTCAATTTATGAGTAGTTCTCTGGAGTCCTTAGTTAAAAATATTTCACCTTGTGACATGAAGTACACATTACAGGAATTTCAAAACGAAAAGCTAGAACTTATGAAACGAAAAGGTGTTTACCTTTATGATTATATGGATCATTTTGATAAATTCAATGAAAAACACTTACCACCAAGAGAAGAATTTTATAGCATTCTAAACGACGAGCATATCACTAATGAAGATTGCAAACATGCTCAAAATGTATGGAATACTTTTAATTTGGAATCCATGGGAGAATATCACGACTTGTATCTTAAGTCTGACGTTTTGCTTCTAGCAGACGTATTTGAAATGTTTCGAAAAACTTGTTTAAAATTCTACGACCTAGATCCGTGTCATTATTTTACATCACCTGGTTTGTCATGGGATGCAATGCTTAAAATGACTAATGTCAAGCTGGAACTAATATCGGATATCAATCAATTTCTTTTCATTGAAAAAGGAATTAGGGGTGGTGTTTCATATATTTGCAAAAGATATGCTAAAGCTAACAACAAATACATCAACAACTACAATCCAGAGGAACCGTCAAATTTCTTGGTTCACATAGATGCAAATAATCTTTACGGGTGGTCTATGACTCAAGATTTACCTATAAATGGTTTCAGATGGATATCAAACAAAGAATTTAACTTGGCCAAGTTACCTGAGGGCAAAGGATTAATACTTGAAGTTGACTTAGAATGTCCTGGAGAACTTCATGGTATGCATAATGATTTTCCACTAGCTCCAGAAAAAATGGAAATTCGAAATCATATGCTTTCAGATTATTGCAAACAATTTAATTTAAAAGTTGAAGGAGTAACAAAATTAATACCCAATTTACAACCCAAGAAAAATTACGTTCTTCATTACAAAAATTTAAAGCAGTACATTGAACTAGGTTCAAAAGTTACAAAAGTACACCGTGTTTTGGAAGTTAATCAATCACCTTGGTTAAAAAAGTATATCGATTTCAATACGGAGAAGCGAAAGGTAGCAAAGTCAGACTTTGAAAAAGACTTCTTCAAGCTTATGAATAACTCTGTTTTTGGAAAAACAATTGAAAATCTACGCAAGCGTGTTAATGTGTCTCTAATTACCGATCCTAAAAAACTTTTAAAACACAGCTCAAAACCGTCGTTTGTTAGTAGCAAAATATTTAATGAAAATCTTGTTGCTGTGCATAAAATCAAAGAGTCGTTAACCCTAAATCGTCCAGTTTTTGTTGGAATGGCAATTTTGGATTTATTGAAAACCCTTATGTACAATATGCATTACAATTACATTAAAAAAAGATATGGTAACAATGCACAACTCTTGTTTACAGATACTGATTCATTGACAAACGATATCAAAACTCAAGATGTATACAAAGAATTCTGGTCAGACAAACACCTATTTGACTTTAGCAACTATTGCAACTGCTCAGAGTTTTATGATTCCACAAACAAAAAAGTAGTAGGCAAAATGAAAGATGAAACCGCAGGTGTGCCAATCGTAGAATTTATTGGACTTAGGTCTAAAATGTATAGTTATGTTAAAAACGATGAAAAAGGAAGCAAAACAGCAAAAGGTATAAAAAAAAACATTGTAAAAAATGTAATCAGACATGAAGATTACAAAAACACGCTGTTTAACAGGAGTCATATGTTCCATAAAATGAAAATAATTAAAAGCAAAAATCATGAAATTTATTCGCAAGAAATCAACAAAAAATCTCTTTCTTGTTTTGATGATAAACGATCGCGATATATTCTTTCTAATGGAATTGATAGTTATGCATACGGTCATTATCTATCTTTAAGTAAAAAACCGTTTTAAGAATAAAGCTTTTACTTTATAAAACATGGATGAAAATTGTTGTGAAAATCCTGACATAAAAATTATTACTGGAAACAGAACTTGCATTAACTGTGGTGTAGTTCATCACCCTTACATTACACGTGGCTGGATTGATTATAATCCACGTAATGTTGTCTTACGTAAATCAGTTTACAGTAGAACTGCTTATGTTAAAAGTAAAATAGAGCAACTTAGATTGTCTCCTAACGAAACACAAGCATTCATGGACGTTTGGGTAATTGTGGAAAGTAGAGTAAAAATTATCACTAGCAAAAGGTTTCCTAAGTTAGAATTTTTTATTAGCAAAATCTTAGAAAATTTAGACATTCCCAAACAACCTTCATACAAAATTAGTGATGCATTACATAAAAAATATGAAATCATGTGGAAACAAATCGTTTAGCATGTAATTTTTCATAGCTTTCAGAAATTGGTGGACATATATCAGCAACTTGGTCATCAACCATAGCAAGTTCTCTTTCGAAAAACTTGTCAATATCACCAGATCTTAAAAACAATTTTAACTTGTTGAGTAATTTCTGATACGATTGATAAGCATATCTACAAGACTCAGTTTTTTAGGAAAAATTTTTCTGCGTCGTTATTGCCTGTAAAAGAACACCTGTACCACTAACACACGCCAAGAAAATCGGATTTAATGTAACAGAACCAACCACGGCCCCAGTTGTAGTAAAAACAACAGATGACAGCTTTAGAGCTAAGCCCATTCTTTTAAATTTTTTAAACATTTTCTTATAACACCAATACTGTTTGTGATAAGTGTGATACAGTTTTGTCAATTCATTCACTTGTTCTTGAGTCAATTTTCTACTAATGTGGTTAAAGTCCATTGTTTATTTTACGATATACAATTACGCTTCTGGTTGATCACCCACTTCAAGCTGTTTAACTTTAACTATGACGCTGCTCATATTCATTGATACCGAAGAATTTGAAGAAACATAGTTGTATTGTAAGCGAAACACATCTCGAGAAGGACTGGGAAAAACAATGCAGTTTAAATTAAAACAATTGAATGGGGGGTGTTACTGTTGTTTTACATATTTTATCTGTTTCTCCTTGACTAACACGGATTATATTTATGTATAATTTGTCTTCGTCATCATAACTGGTAACCTTCACAAGTCCGCTTACGCTTATTTCGATGTAACTGCTGGTTACCTCATCTCTCAAATGAATACTATCGGATTGCAAAGACAGAAAATCGTTCCCAGCGACAAGAGGTGCACTCACGAAATGCAAATTGTGATCTGTATTAGTACGAACTGAATGAATAACACTTGATGGAATTGGCCTCGAACCAGGTGTCGAAGAAGCACCCAAAAATATTTGAAATTTTGGACGATATATATTTCGTTTAAAATAACGTTTATTTATTGCACTGGTAGGTTCGGAAGGTCTACCTACGTTGAAAATGGTATGATTTTTCATATCTAAGTTTCGTGAAATGGTTACATTATCGTCTTCGGTTTGAATGTGTTGCGTTATTTGGTCAACATAATTTTTGTTTGCTGCTTCACCTGGTGCTGTGGGATCTCGTAAATTTGTGATAGTGTGTAATCCTTGTAAGTTAATATTATCTCTCACATTTGTCACTAAATTTTCAACAAATTGTTTAGTTCACGCATCAGAAGGTAGACTGGGATCAACAAGTCCTCTTAGAATCAATGATTCACCTAATTCAATTGATGCGTCGTTAGGTGGAATATTTTCTATACGAAAGACCCTGTTTGGTAAACGACCAAGTACTTCCACACCATATATTTGAGACCTCTGAATTTGAATTTGAGTGGGCGATACAACATTTTGACCATCGTTGTTTATACCTAAAGTAGCCAACCTCGAACCAAACTCAGAGCTTTCGGCAAAGTGGACAATGTTGCTAATTGCATTATCCAAGAATCCTTTATTTACACTATCTGATTCTGTTACAGGATTGGCTAAGTTTGTAATTTTGTGGTTGTTTAAGTTTAAATCACCATACATTATATCTCCTGACTTGGAAACTTTGTGTTCAATACCTACAACCTTAACAGTACTTGAAGATTGACTTCCACTTGTTCCAAATTTTGAAATATTCATTTTGTCCTTCTTTATTATAAATGCATATAATAAACTTTGATAAATATTTAAGTGGGGACAACAAGCAAATCAAACATCATTATCTTCTACCAGATTGTCATTACATGATAGTAGGATCGACAGGGTCAGGAAAAACAAATTTGCTTTTAAACATGGTTCTCAAGTGGATGAATTACGACCTTTGTTGTGTTTATACTGTTAATCCTGAGCAAGATAAGTATCGATTTTTAAAAGAGCAAGGTATTGAAGTGCTAAGCCCTGAAGACTTGCCTCCCGTAGAAGAGCTTGACCCTCAACAGAAAGTAATAGTTTTTGACGACATTAAGCTAGACAACATGAAAAAACTGATGGAATACTTTTCTTTATCTAGAAACAGAAATTGCAACTGTATTTACCTCACCCAGTCATACTTCAACACTCCGAAGTACATTAGAAGAAACACTAACTGTTTTGTTTTTTTCAGGAACTTAGACAACAAAGATATCAGACACATTACTGACGATCATGCTAAAGGTATAACAAAAAAAGAAATGGAGTCGATTTACCGTGAAGCAACCAAAGATCCTTACAATTTTATGGTGCTGGACAAAACAGCCAAACACCTACCCCTTCGTTACAGAAAATGCTTTGACCATTTTTGGGCTTAAGCTTTATATGCTATATAGTAAACATGCCATTTGTAAATGAAGAAGAGTTGAAAAACAGAAATAAACTTGTAAAGGATTATATTAATAACCGAAAGCTTTTGAAACAAAAACTGCAAAAAGAAGTTGTAGCCAAACAACAACTGCAAAAGTCTGCCTCTGAAGTATTTCGTCCCATTACTAAAACGTTTGAAGAAACTCAGAAAAAAACTGATAAAAGGCAAGACCAACTAATTCAGCACATACAGCAACAGCTTGCCATTGAAGATAAACCTCGATCAATTCATACTGTGCACTTTGAGAGTGCTTTCGATAACGAAGAAAAAGAATTGCTTACACAAAACAATTTTGAGACTGATATTGTTGAGCTTGTAAAACGCGGGCCAGATTACATAAACGCATTGAAAGACAGAGCTAGATTAATCAATCAAAGATTAGGTGGTTTACGAAGAAGACGCGATGCTGATACAGAAGTGATTGATGAGCAAATAAAAACTTTTAAAAAGTAAAGAGAAAAATTAAATAAATTATTAGGAGGAATGGAACTTACCTTTGGAAAAGGGCTTAAAGATCCCAACAAACTTTGTGAAAGACTTAATTTATTTGTAGCACCCAAACAAGCCGGCAATAATAACAAACGTTTGGATCAAGAAATTGCAGACATTTTGAAAAAACTAGAATTGAACAAATGCATTTCACACTGCGACCACCAAAAATTATTTGACAATATATTAAAATGACATCAATACCACTTTTCTTTGACTCTAGGAAAGGACAAGGAAAATCAGAAGATTTTATAACTAGCTTTAATCCACCGTTGCAACTAGACATTAAAAAAAGTTACGAGATGTCCTTAATCAATGCTCAAATATGGTACTCTTGGCATAACATAACGAGCAGCAATAATAAATTTTTTTATTCACCAGATGGAGTAGCTGCACGATTATTATCAATTCCTCCAGGTAGCTATAATATTGAAGATCTCAATAATGAAATCAAGTACTTGATGGAACAGAGACGTGATGACAAAAATAATATAACTATAACACCAAATTTTAATACATTAAAATCAAGAATTGAACTTAAAAATGATTACATAGTTGATTTTCGAATTCCAGATTCAATAGGTGGCGTTTTAGGATTTGGTTCGGCATTCTTGGGTGTAAATGGAATCCATAATAGTCAAAATCCTGTAAATATTACAAATATCAACAGCCTTCAGATTCATTGTAGCTTAATTGATGGAAGTTACATAAACGGAGCGTCTAGTGACTTACTTTATACTCTTAGTCCTAACGTACCACCGGGATATTTGATTCAAGTGGAACCTAAGCAAAACATTTACGTTCCAATCAAAAATTTAAGTCAAATTGATAGTATCCGATTCTCTATAAAAGATCAAGATAACAATTTTGTAAATATGAATAATGAACAAGTGACTTACTACGTTCACCTGAGAGAGATTATGTAGTTTAACTATAAATGTTATCACAAAGAGAAACTAGATTTCAGAAAAAGAAAATCATAGGTGGAAGTTTGCTTAAAAATGTTTACGACAAGGTAAGAAACGTAATCAGCACTGGTTCTAAGATTCTTAACAGAATTCCTACTGGAGTGAAGACTGAGATTAAAAAACTAGCTGCACCTTTACTGAAAAAAGCCTTAGAACCCACAAAAAAGACATTAGAACCAGTCTTTGAAAATATACCAATAAACAAGCGTATTATCAATGACAGAGAATTAGAAAATCTCAACGACAGATCGAGAGCTATCTTAAGTAATTTAATTGCTGGATCAGGATTTAAAAATTATATGTCTTAATTATAAAATGACAGAACTAACGAATCCATATTTGCAAATTAAAGAAACAAACTTAGTGGACAATCCGATTACTGAGTTCGAATATGTCAAATACCTTCCGAGAGACTCCAATAACATGAACAAAGATGGTCAGCACATTATTGAAACAAAAGATGAAGATGTTTTTCTTCTACCGCATAAAGCATACCTAGAAATCAGAGGAAAACTTCAAACTAATGCGAATGCTAATTACAATAACAATGACGTAATTTCATTGGTAAATAACGGTTGGTCTTTATTTCAAACTGCGCAATATCAATTAAATAACCAAACTATAGAAAACATAAACCTTTATCTACCTCAAGCATCAACAATACTCAATTTAGTTAGCTTTAGTGATGATTATTCAAGATCAACCGCCTCTAACATGCTGTGGTTTAAAGACACTGGAACTGGTTCCCCATCTCTTAAACAAAATTTTGGTGGTGTAGCTGATGATGCAAATGCAAATGCTGTACGTAATGGTATTAGAGCAATTGTAGAAATATACAACAACAATCTACAAGCAAATATTGGTTTCACCGCAAGACAGAACATTACTACGGGAAATAAGCAAATTACTTTAATGCTTCCTCTTTCCCAAATATTTGGATTTTGTCGTGATATCGATAAGGCTTTTAGGGGTGTTAAACACAGTATAGTCGTGGATAGAGAAACATCTAATAACTATATTTTACGTGCAAATGGTGTAGCTGCTGGTAAGTTCAACATAAGTCATATCTCTTTGTGGATGCCTAAAGTGAAACCAAGTTTAAGAGTTGAATCGGAAATAGATGCTATGTTAGTAAAAGGACATATAAAACAGCTATACTTTGAACAAATGAGAGTGTATCGAACAATGTTTCAGTCAACAGAAACAAGCATGACTTGGAGAATAACAACCCAGCTGGGAACAGAACTTTCTAGACATGTCTTTGTTGCGTTTCAATCGAGTGAACGAGATAACAACCAGCAGCTAAATAACATGATTTTTGACAATGCAAACTTAAGACATATTAGTTGCAGAATAAACAGCATTCAATATCCTGAACGAGAATTTGAATGTAATTTTACTCCACAAAATGTAATTATTCGCGCTTATACATGAGTTTTCTAGAGGCTGTAAACAAATATCAAGATGCCGACACGGGCTGTCAATTATCAGCTGAAGACTGGGCTAGTTTGTATCCAATTCATCATTTTGATGTTAGTAAACACAATGAACGACTTAAAAACAGCTCGGCAGATATTGAAATAAGGTTTAGTCTTGGTGGTAACTTTAGAAATATTGCAAATAACGCTGACCAAGCTTTCTATGTTTATGCAGTCGTACTTTCTGATAGATACCTTCAGTTAGAAGGACTTTCAGGTCGAATGAATATAATTATCTGAGTATAAATAAAAGTGTATATTAAAATCGGATTAAATTTATCACAATTTCAAAAAGAAAAAATAAAACAAGCTTTTCAAAACAAAACTGGGCTTACACTCACATTTAATAACCACCAGTTACAAGGATCAGACTTTCTTGGTTTAACAAAGACGCAAGTTAACAAAATAAATGATGCTAAAGCAAAAGGTTCAGGTGTTACTTTGAAGCTATCAAAACTACAAATTTCAAAACAGGGTGGTTTTATGGGAACTCTTTTAGCAGGTAGCTTGCTACCCAGTTTGTTAGGAGGAAAAGGACTTGTGTTACCTGGATCAAAGGGTAAAGGGCTTATGTTGCCTGGAACAAAAAGACAAGGTTGGTCTTATCGCTTCGACGAACCTCAGATTCTCGGAAAAGGTTTAATACTAGGAAAAAATTCTCCCTTTAAAAATGTTCCGATCTTGGGTTTGATTTTATAAAGTCTAATATAAAATGTACCACGATTACTCATTGAACTTGACACAAAATCAAAAGAAAAAAATTGCAAATGCATATAAAAGCAAAACTAGTGTAAGTGTTAGACTAACAAATGCAAGTTTACAGACTAAAGGCAACGTTAGTTTGCAACTGACGAGTCAACAGATAAATAGAATTAACACAGCGAAAGCGTCTGGACACGGTATTCAAATAAACTTTAGTAAAACACAATTGCAAAAACAAGGTGGTTTCTTAAGCAGCTTACTTAATTTAGGAAAACTAGTGCACGGACTTCTTATTAGAAGTCCGTGACTAGTGTTACCGTTTTTAGCTAAAAAGGTTTTGCCAACTTTGGGATTAGCAGCTGCTTCCGGGGCCATCCAGGGAGCAACTAATAAAGCAGTAAATAAATGAAACCATTAACAAACTTAGACATTGATAAAATCATGATTAAGTGTGACAATTATCGAGGAACATTTAGCAAAGATATGTTACCAAAAGCAATGAATAAAAATGAGTCCACTGTCGTAAACTTGCAAGATTATTTTGCGGGTAGTGGAACTCATTGGGTTTGTGTTTACAACGAAGAAAAATCAGATAAAGTAGAATACTTTGACAGCTTTGGACTTGTACCCCCAAATGAAGTTGTTAAATATATAAGCACTACAAACAAAAACATTATTTACAATGATGCGCAAATTCAAAATATTAACTCAATTCTTTGTGGTTACTACTGTGTGTATTATACAGGGTGGGCCGTAAATAACGCACCAAAGCATATAAAACAATTCTGATAATTATAACAAAAGGGTGGGCCGTAAGTTACGCACCCAAGAATTAAAAGTAAATTGTGATGTGAAATAATGTAAATATCTTTTCTTTGGGTATCTGTTAAATTTAATTTCAATTATCAATATTGTTTAATATGCTTTGGTGCGTTATTTACGGCCCACCCTGTATAACAGAGCGAAATAAGGGGAGAACAGCAAACGAACTATTGTTAAATTTTCATGAAAAACCTACACCTTTTAATGAAATGTTTATGAAGTTTTATGTAACTTATATTAAAGATGGAAACCTACTGTGTTCGAGAAAGAAGAAAAACTAAGTGCATTCCAGGATCTGAAGAAATGGTAAAAGCAAAAGGAAATGGTCGTTTAATGTTACGCTGTATTTGCAAAAATTGTGGCATTCCTAAATATACTTTTATGAAAAGCGATAAACAAAAAGGATTGTTGGACGTTCACAAGTTAATAGGAAAATTACCAAAGCCAAAAGGTGGATTTACTCTTCCAAGTCATAAATATACAGGACCATATAATCCACTAGATAAGCAGCTTGATGAAAATGATCAGCCTTTTCCTGGACAAGAACCTTACAATCAGGTAGATGCTATTGCTATGAAACATGATATTTGTTACCGTGATAATGACAATAAAAAAGGTAAACTAAAATGTGATAAAGATATGTTAGACAGTTTATCGCAAACAAAAACCAAAGGTATTCGAGAATCTTTTGATAAAAAGTTAGTTCAAGCAGCAATTGGAACAAAATATAAACTAGGATTAGGTGCAAAAAACGAGAGACGGCGTTTGGCAAAAACAAATAGCTGATGAGCTTCACAAACCAGTCAAAAAAAAGTTTCCACGGCGCCGAGTAATAAGCAAGTCAATCGATGAAATTTGGGCAGCAGATTTGGTAGAAATGTAACAATTTAGTAAATGGAATAAAGGTTACAAATATTTACTCATGGTAATTGATGTTTTTTCTAAATTTGGATGGATAGTCCCTTTGAAAAACAAAACTGGTGAAACTGTTGCTGCTGCTTTTAAAAACATTTTGAATGGAGGTAGAATACCAAAATTTATTTGAACTGATAAAGGAAAAGAATTTTACAATAAGAATATGAAAAAATTGTTAGATCTACATAAAATTACATTATATTCAACTGAAAATGAAGAAAAAAGTTCAGTTGTTGAGCGTTGGAATCGCACTATCAAAAACAAAATGTGGAAAAGATTTACACAACAAAGCTCAACTCATTACTTAAACATGCTTCCTGAAATATTAGACGAATATAATTACCAAAAACACAGATCTATCAAAATGAGTCCAATAGATGCCAGCAAAAAGAAAAATGAAGGGATAGTTTACTATAATTTATTTGGTCATATCAAACCTATAGCAACAAAACCAAAATTTGAAGTTGGTGACAAAGTAAGAATATCAAAGTACAAACGATAACTGTTTGATAAAGGCTACACTCCAAACTGGACTGAAGAAATCTTTTTAATTTCAAAAGTTTTAAATACAAATCCGCATACGAATGAAATTACAGATCTTCAGGGTGAATTAATTACTGGATCTTTTTATGGACAAGAACTACTAAAAACAAATCAAAATAAGTTCAGAATCGAAAAAGTAATTCGAAAAGATAACAAAAAGAAAATGGCGTTAGTCAAGTGGTCTGGTTACAAGACTAATAGTTGGGTTCCACTTAAAGATTTAGAAAAATTATAAAAACTTTCCTTAGCATCAATACTCATGGCTCCGGCAAACATTGTTACCGCTGATTGATCACAATATCATGAAAAAAGTCATTAAGCTTCTCAACCGCGCTATCTTGTGACTGTTGGTAAGTCGACACTATCTCCACTTACGTTGCGTCTTTTTGTCTGAAGCAAAAACAGCTGATTTCATCGCGCGATAGTTGCTGAGCGCGAGAAAAAGTTCAGACGAGAAATAAATTTTCTCGTCGTGATTTGATTTTGAATGAAAGTTCAGACAAGAAATAAATTTTCTCATCGCGATTTCATTTTCACCGTGACACTTTTTTTAGCGTGACAGACTTGTATGTGCGCTCGAGCATTATGTGCGTATGTGCCAAACGCATTTGCTCAACCAAATGCGCAGTTTTCATTGCGTTTACTTGAGTCTCAGAACCTCTATAACTAGAAGTGTCACAGAAACCTCATATTGCATACATTGGTGATCAAGTCTCAGAACCGCCGTCCAAAAAATAAGCATAACCAAAGTCCAAGAACCTGAAAGTACCCCCAAACCAAAAGTGTCTCAGAACCCTCATATTACATTTGGTCACGTGATAACAAAAAAATTCCCCAGCATTTATCACGTGACCTGAAAGTGTCCCAGAACCCTCATATTACATACTACTGTCTCGGTCTCGCGACGTCAATGTCTCGTCTCGGTCTTGAAGATTTTGGCCGAGACTCCAGCTCTGGTATTTAGTTTTTATAAAGTTTATAGACAGTTTGTTTGCACCAAGCCAATTGTAAATGCTATTTAAGTCTTCGTTTGTGCATTGATACAATGTAGTTAGGTTGGAGTTTGATATAAATACACTTGTGTCATCGGCAAATATTATTGCAGAAGAATGATTTAAACACTTAGGAAAATCGTTAACGTACAATGAAAATAATAAGGGGCCAAGAATTGATCCCTCGGGAACACCTTTTGTTATTGTGTGAATATTAGTTGAAAATATATCATTTATCTGTACTTGTTGTTTTCTGTTGTTTAGATAAATTTTAAACCATTCTAGGAGTACGCCTCTGACTCCATAATGATAGAGTTTTGAGATAAGAATAGAATGATCAATGGTGTCAAAGGCCTTTGACAAGTCAAGAAAAATTCCAAGCGTTTTTTGTTTCAAATTAAAAGAAGATGTTATTTTGCTTGTTATTAGAGTACATGCATGGCTAGTAGAATGTGACTTTCTAAAACCGAATTGGCAATTTGAGAGGATAATCATTCTGTTGCAATAGAAATATAAACGCTTGTGAACAATTTTTTCTAAGATTTTTGAAAATACAGGAAGTATGCTTATTGGACGATAATTTTCAACTAGTTTGGGATTTCCTTTTTTGAAGATGGGAATGACTTTAGCGTTTTTGAAATAGGAAATAAAAGTACCTGTTGAAATAGATAAATTAAAAATGTTAGTCAAGATTACAATAACATTAATCGGTAATGATTTTAACAAAAAAGCCGTAATCCCATCTGTACCGGCACTTAACTTAGTCTGAAGGCTAGAAATAATTTTTTCTATTTCCTGTGGGGTAGTTGGGTAAAGATAAAAGGAGTTAGATAAATTCGGGCCAAGAAAACTTCAAGGATTGGTGTTAGTGCTTGGAATCTTTTTAACAAGGTTTTCTGCTACAGTCAAAAAATAGTTATTGAAGTGATTGGCAATTTCAACAGGTTCAGTCAAATCTTTTCCTTCAGCTGAGATAATTTTGCAGTCTGACTATTTTTTCTCTTTGCCAAGCAGCAAGTTTATGGTATGCCATGTTTTTTTGTAGTCGTTTTTATGTTTCGTAAATAAATTTTTGAAGCAATTTTGTTTCTCAATTGCTACTTTACGAAAATACGTATTACGTGCAACGTTATATTTTTGGTGGTTAGCTGGCAATTTATTTTTAATGTATTTTTTGTACATTCTGTCTTTCTTCTTGAGCAATTTATTAAGTTCATTGGTGAACCAGCTGTTAGAAAAATTTTTGTTTAGCTTTTTTTTTTGTGGGAAATATGAATTGAACAAAGTAGAATATTGTTGCTTAAAGGAATCCATTGCATTATCAGCACTTGTATGATGTAGTATATCGGATGGGTCAATATCACTTAGAGCTTCATTAAATAGGGTACAATTTCGTTTAGAAAAATTGCGTAAGGAAAAGCTGTTTTGATATTAATAATTTTAGTGCTTTGAATAACTGGTAAATGGTCAGCCATCTTATGAATGATAATAGCACTACTTATATTTTTATCGTGAATGTTAGTCCAAATATGATCAATGCATGTACTTGAACTTTGAGTAATTCTTGTTGGTTAATTTATGATAGGATAAAAAGAATGGTCATACATAATATTCACAAAGTCATCCGTGAAGGTATGAGAATCTTGCAATAAATCGTAATTTAGATCTCCCATGATATACGCTTAATTTTTGGATACGTTTAGAGTACGTAATGCATTTTTTAATTGAACTTTGAATTGATTGTTCGAAAATCTGTCTTGTTTAGGTGCGCGGTAAATTGTACCACATGTGATTTTATCATTACCAAACTGGATATCAATGAAAAGCGATTCGAAAATCCCTTCATTCATAAGAGTCAAGTCATTTCTTAACGTATAGCTTATAATTTTTTTGATGTATAATGCCACTCCTCCACCAGTGAGGTTTGGGCGAAAATTGGAGATATAGTCATAGTGCTGCAAATTTCTAAATTGTCCTAAACTTGATTTTTGTTTTATGTTACAAGATACCCTTTTATCCTTATCTACAGTTTTGGCAGCGTTTCGTTTTTGTTTTTTTTCTTTTTTTGCTTTCTAAATTTTGTGCGCTCTTCTTCTCCCAAACCACAAAACATCGAAATCTAATTTTTGTGTGAATTTGTTGAGCTGCAAACGCAATTTTGTCTCCTGAAATTTTTTTGGCCTCTCCCCCAGAACCCCCCCAAAAAAATTTTTTTTTTTAATTGCTCAAGCTAGGGCAATAGTTTTTTGTTTATATCAGTAGATATTTAAGCAACAAATATTTTGACATAGCTTGGGGGTACCACCCCCCCAGGGGCCCCAAAATGGACTCCCAAGAAATCAATTGTTTGAACGACTCAAGCTAGGGCATTAGTTTTTTTTGTATCGACAGGTGTTTGAAAGGCAAATATTTTGACATGGTTTGAGAGGGCCACCCTTCTGAAAACCCTCCAAAATGATACCCCTAAAATCAATTTTTTTATATGTCGTAAGCTAGAGAGCTAATTCTTTTCTTATCTTAGTGGAAATTTAAAGGGTATATAACTTGCGGTGCGATGCAGCATGAGCTTAGCTGTGTTTGGATGCGGTGCGGTGCAGCATGCGGACAAGGTTTGCGGATGCAGCGCAGCATGCGGATGCATTTTTTGTTATCCACGCCATCTCCACCTCCGGCCTCCGCAACGTAAGTGTTAGCCAAGGATGGCAGTACGGTACGCCTCAATTTTTTGCAAAGAAGTAAGGTACGCTGGTACGGGTACGGAACGTTGGTACGATACGTCTTTTTTGTGATGGTACTGCTACGGTATGTTCGTACACTGTTTGAATTGCCTACTAAACGTTTTATGTGCAACGTGCGGCCGTCAATGAAGATTCGCGTGAAGGTGCCCGGCGTGCACATATGTTATAGCGATTGCCTATAGATGCTAGGAGCCTAGGACTATCGTGGCATGTCAAATATTGAAGAAAAATTTGAACGGAAACAGCTGCAACATTTTAGCTGAATATACAGTGGTTTAAAAATCCCAGTCTTTTCACACATTCCGCCGGTTTTTTACATTATTGAGGAAAAAAATATTAATAATTTGCTTTGCAATAAAGCCTCGTGAATGGCAACACGTAAATAGGTTTCCGATACATTAAAATCAATTTCACCTAATAAGGAAATGCAGATATCTTTGCGGTGCAAAGATACCAGAAAATACCAAAGGTAAAGTCTTCGAGGACGTCCTTGGGCTCAAGGACGTCCTCGAGGACACATTTTGATGTCCTCAGCCTTTGCCTTAAGGTCAAATTCTTCGTCTCGAAGTCTCAAGTCCTCGAAAATTGCCCTGTCCTCGGCTCGAGGACAGTACTTTTTGAATCGTTAAAATTTGGTTGGCAAACGCCAGAAACCTCGCGAAAAATTTGCGAAGACCTTTTTTGTTTTCCTCTTTTAGAGAGCGCTTGAAAAAAATTTTGAAAACCTTTTTTTGGAGATCGCCTAAAAAATTTTTTTTGAAGACCTTTTTTTTAGAACACTTGCGCTTGTGTCCTTGGTGTTGGCCTCGAGCATTCCTGTCCTTGGTCTCGAGATGGTTTGTCCTCAGAAAGGTTGTCCTTGACCTTGGCCTCGGATTTTTTTTATGTCCTTGGCCTTGGCCTCGAGCCTTGGGTCCTCGACTCCACCTCTGGAAAATACTCATATCATTTTGGTAGCATGGTGGTAGTAGCCTATTCGATGTCTTTACTTTTAATATCACTGAATTTTCGCCAACAAAGGGTCATTTTTTATCTCTAAACATTAAGAATTCCTGAAGCATAAAGAACCACCTTTTGGTGTTGCATTATTTTTTGTTCTAACTAATAAGATTTTGACGGCTTTAAATGAAGTATCGGCATATAAAGCTTAGAAGTTTTTAAGTTCGACTTGTTATTAATAGTCCGGTAGAAATACTATAGCTTTTACCCGGAAAAAATTTATGATAAGCTAAAATTTGGCACGATGATTCAGGACCATGTCGTGAGCCACCAAAGAAAATCCCCATGTTTTGGACGTGGGACTTCTCCCTTTTTCGGCCTTTAAAGTCTGCCATCTAGTGTCAAAGAGCCTTTACTATCCAACAGCCAATCCAAAAGTAGTAAAAGTGCCAGGTTTTGAATAAAAGTTGGTTTTCAAGTTCAGGTTGAAAAAAACTTACTTTGAAGTTGATGACGTCATTGTTGGTGACGTCATTGCCAAAGTTTTTGAAAAAATGACGTATTGATGGCTCTAATTGTGAATTAGAGTTAGGTTTTGGTTCCAAACCAAAAATTGCTTAAATCAAGTAATGACGTCATAAACGTTTTTGATGTCATCATCTGCCACAAGTTTTAATGATAAATGTGGAGGAGTGTCTAACAAAACGAAACATTACAAAACTTTTTTTTTATTAGCTTTAAACCTGGAAGAATTATATGGTGAATTCAGTCGATTACGAGTCAAAAACTGTGTTGTCGGTAAAACTATGGTGTAGTAGGCACCGGCTCAGCCAGGGGGGGATTAGGGGGACCAGTCCTCCCCTTTTTGAAAGTGTACAATTTCACAAAAAATATTTAAAAGATAATATGTCAAAAAACTATGGTAATTTAAAACGCTCTACTAAAGTGTAATTCCACCTTGAGTTGCAAATAAGCAATGCCAAAACTTTTGAAGCAGGAATGCGTGTATAGTCAGTGTTGATATTTAATGAAAATGTAAGATCATTACGTAGCCCGTATTGCGCTGTCGTGGAATGATAATGTCTCGTCAGCATACCGCTTGCTTTTGCGGGAGAACGCGAACGAGGCAGATAGCAGCGCGATTTCGCACCAAAAAACGCAATCCATTTGTTTCAAAACTCATCATTTTTCAAAATGGAAGAAGTTGAATCAGATACCGGCGAGAATTCGGGGTGGCCGAGATCTGAGGCGTATCAGTACACGAATTACTGTAAATGTCATCATAGTCGAATCGAATTTCGACCCTTATAAATTTCGAGAATATTGTATTCGAAAACAATCGGAAAAAAACACAAATCGCCGAACGAAAGCAAATTTCTTCCAAGAGATTGACTCTCCGTTTATTGTGAGTTTGTGACCGTCGAAATTGATTTTTTATTATACTGTATTAGGTTCGTTTTACCGATCACGCGTATTTATGCGTATAAATATACGCATGTCATTTGATTGCATGCATTTTACCTGTTTTTTTTTTGCGTTTACATGGAATAAGATATTAGACGTAATCGGTCTAAACCGCTTTATGTAGGCCTACATTTAGACCAACAGCCTAGTGAGCCCGTTTATCTGAAAAACGATCGAATCAAAATAATATTGCTAAAATAGTTTTGTTAATTACCAAAAGCGAAACTGCGAAGTCAACTTGATCCTTTAATTTTATTTTTAGCTGGAGTTGAGGAACGGCGATCGGCTGGTTTGAATTAATCAAATAACTTCAATCTGCGCAATGTCGAATGTTTAATAGCGTAAATAATATGGAAATCTTTATCGATCAATTTCTATGTCTGCATATTACATCGTATAGCTGTGTTGACTCTGAACAATGTTCTCGTTGTCTATCAGAGCAGCGAGTCAGGCGACGCAGCCCAAATTGTGTCGAAGTTTAAATTGAGCGCGCTGATTGGTTGCGAGCATAGAGTCGCCCAGACGCTGTCCGCCTAATCCCGACCTTCACTGTGCGTTCAATCGTGAGCGCAAAATCTCATCTTTAGTTTATTTTAAACCGAAATTCAGTACGCTCGGCGTATCGCCTTACCAGCGTACAAGCAGCCAGTTGTTTTGAACAACGAAACGATATGCTCGCACGTTCACAATTTTACGGCCGGGCCTAAAAATTCGCTCTGGAAGCATTCTATTCGCAGTCTTCGGTGCGAACCAAATATTGATCGCGGGCTTGCCGTATAAATAAAAACACACTCATTGTATTTCATTATGACCATTTTTCGGCGAACGCCGCGTTCAGATTCGAATTATTTGATTGAGACAACCGCATATAAGGAATTGGTCGTTCGCTATCGCATGATTCTTGCATAGTGCGTAGATACCTATTTCCTACCAACGATAATAATAATAACAGCACAATAATCAATTAAACGAAACTTTGTATTGGCAAATTATAAGACAGCGCATTTTATTCTGTTTTAAGAGAGCAAACAGAATGTGATGTCAACTGTCAATTAACATAAATAATATTAGTAAGCACTTAATTTTTCAAAAACCAATCATTTTCGGGTGAGGCGGGAGTTGTTCGTATGTTTTTGCAAATCATGCATTTCATTTGTTCTTAATTTGTTACAATAGACTGTGGTCGATAAATGGGTAGGTGGCAGCTTGTCGCGAAGACCGAAAGATTCCTTCGCTGTCTCCTGGCCAAGGCAACTTCGTGAATAAAATGTAATTATAAATATTCGAAAATTGAAATATTATTGTGCCAGCTTGCTTCATTAACAACGGCAGTCTGCGGTTTTCTCGTATGGCCTACGTAAAAAAATGCGCTTTTTTGTATCCGCTGTTGCATCATCAAATAAAGTAAAATCGTGAAACCACTTTCATTCTATTCTTTTTCATTTGTTCATTTTTTTATGCGTCTGCTGCATGAACGACCGCAGGACTTCAACCTGTTATCGCTTAACCTTTGTACAATAATTTGATACAATTTGCCTAAATAAAAACTTTCCGATTTGCATTGTGCTTTAATCATAACAAAAAATTTTATCCCTCTCCTTTTTTTGTTTCTGGCTACGCCCATGGTATAGTAGTCAAGCAGATAAAACTTACACCTCTCAATATGTGATTATAACGAAATATTGCATTTTGCAGTTAAAGGAAGAAAGCCTATAAATGCTTATCGAAAAACTCTCTCGCGCAGTTAAAATTAATCGGCAATTTTAGTTTAAAATGCTAGCATTAGCAAAGATTACAAAGAATGCAACTAGTCAAATAGTAGCGTGGGTATTACATATTAACTAAATAAGTTTTGTTCAGATGTTATTCAAAAATCTTAGTTGATTAGATTAGTTTTTGATCAGGCATTATTTTAGATTAATCAAATACAGGCCCAGCGCCAGGATAGCGTGGCTTTATTATAAATAAATTTTGGGGGGGCATGAGACCTTTATTTATGTGAATTCGAGAATGTGGATCAAGCGAAAAAGATGAAGACCAAAAAAAGTCTTCAATCTAAAAATGTTCACAAATTCTAGTTTCCATTTCAAAAATTGTTCGATTTTCCATGAAGTCTGAGGTGTAGACCAAAAAAAAAAAAAACAAAGGCCTTCAGTTCAAAAATTTTCCACAAATCCGGTTTTCATCTCAAAAATCTTGCAATTCCACGAATTTTAAAGTGAAGACCAAAAAAAAAAATGGTCTTCGTCCCAAAATTAGCGCGAAGTTTCATAAAATCCGGTGTGTGTCCACAAGCACTCCAGTAGCCCCGAGCCTGTTAATTTCTTCCGGGCACAGTCCTCGCTTGGGGGGCACAATTTTCGTTTGGGGGGGCACAAGCAGTCATTTGGGGGGCACGGCCCCGTAATGCTCCCCCGTGGCGCCGGGCCTGATCAAATAAGTTGTTCAAATGTTATTCTAATTGATTAGATAAGTTTAGTTCAGATGCCAGGCCTATTCTAGAATAGATTTTGAACCACATATTGTAGAAATATGCTAACATAGTATTTTGCATAAGATAATAATATTGTCAGACATTGCAAAACGGTAGAAATTTTATTCCTATCGGATATATTATTGTGCTCGGGACATATCCCTATTAATTTACATGCAATTGCGCTAGTTATTATTTTTTTAGAACCATAGCATTTAGGAGGATCATGCAAGTCCTCGGCCAAGGACTCCAAGATGCCTTAGCACCTCAAAATGATGATGATGATGATTTTGGTGTAATTCAAATGGACCTGCTAAGTGACCATTATCCGGTTTTTTGTGTTTTGTCAAAAAATGTGTGTTTTCTTAACCATAAAGAAACTACTGTAAAGCCAACCTTTAGAGATTATACAAATTTTGCTCCAAAATCGTTTAAAGTTGATCTAAACGACAAACGGATTGAGTTTATTAAAACCGAGCTATCTACGGCTAACACCTTAATTCTTCATACTATGTATGACAAGTTTATTAATATAATTAAGCAAACAATCGACGAACCTGCACCAATTAAAATCGCTTCGCGAAAGCGACAAAATTGCTTGAAAGACCTTGGATTACCCAAGGACTTCTAGTTTCTATCAAACCAAAACAAAAAATGTATAAGACTCATTTTTTGTCTAAAGATGAAAACTTAATTTCACTATATAGAATTTATGCAAACAATCTAAACAAAATTAAATATATCGCAAAAAGAACATACTTCAATAAGATGTTTGATATACACAAATCCAGTCCGCGAAAGACGTGGCAAATGATTAAATCTCTTCTTCCAAATGCTAAAGATTCGTCACCCACCATTAATAAAATTGTAGTAAATAAAACTGAAATTAATGACGCTGCCAGTATTGCTATATTTTTCTAGTGTTGGTAAGAATCTCGCGATGAAATTTTCTGAACAAACTGACACAGATCATTATAAGTTTCTTGGTAAAAGGGTATCAAACTCAATTTATCTTGAACCAACATCTCCACAAGAGGTTTTTAAAGAGATCAATTCATTGAATCTCAACAAATCACCTTGGCTAGATCGCATATCTGCCTATTTTACAAGACTAGCCAGCGACGTTATTGCAGTTCCATTATCTATTTTGTCATTTTCCGAAGGTGTTTTCCCAAATTGCATGAAAAATGCTAAAGTTATCCCTCTGTTTAAAACTGGCAGTAAAAGTGAACTATGAAACTACAGGCCAATATCACTGCTATCGTGTCTGTCCAAAGTAGTGGAAAAACTACTTTACTCTAGACTAATAAATTATCTCAACAAAAATTCGATATTACATCATAACCAATACGGTTTTCGCAGCGGCCTTTCCACAAGTCATGCTTTATTAGGTGTGGTAACAACTACTTATGATAACACCAACAAAATGTTATACACTCTATTGATTTTCATTGATTACAAGGCGTTTGAGACTGTTTGTCATACAATTCTCCTTTTAAAACTAGAACATTATGGAATACGTGGCCCAGCTCTCAATCTAATTTCATGTTACCTAAATCACAGAACTCAATGTGTAAGCATTATTGATCGTCTTTCTGCTCTTAGTTATATAAGCTATGGAGTACCACAAGGATCAATACTGGGTCCCCTTCTATTTTTACTATATATCAATGACATCAACAATATTGACACCTATTCTAACAATAGCGTAAAACAGTATGCTAATGACACTTGTCTCGTAATTAATGAAATTAATCTTGACAAACTGAAAGCTAAAGCAAATAAGTTGCTGCTTAGTACTGAACAATGGTCATCGGCTCGTAAACTCACGTTTAATTTTTCAAAATGCAAAGCTATGATTATTGCTTCTAAATTTAGATCACCTTCAAGTACTATTCCAATTTTAATTAATGACATTCCTATACCAATAGTCGACACCTTGCGATACCTTGGCGTAATATTGGATAATAAACTAACTTTTTCTGACCACATATCAATTGTAGCGAAAAAAGTATCTGAAAAGCTTGTTAGTGGTACAGAATTTCAAAATAGCTTTCACTAGCGTCAGAGCTATTATTTCCACTCTTTGACATATGGGTAGCCTTGAAAAAGGCTGTTTTAGATTGAACGTTTTCGGCCATCCCTCTTTACGAATCTACGCTGGAATGAAGACAAACTAAAATGCAGTGATATATTCAGTGATGTATAATGCAGTGATATATTCCGTAGAATGGATAATGCAGTGATATATATGGACAATGCAGTGATATATTCCGTAGAATCGAGCTGATGTTTTCTAGTTCGTGCTGTAGTTTACTTTTTGAACAAATCATTAATGCTCGATGCACAAGTGTTTCAATCAAGTTGGTTTTACGTTTTGTAGGCCCAAACGAACCCCAACGAAAGTACTGTCCAGTAAAAGTGGGTTTTCTGAAAACAGAAGTTAAAAATCCCTCATTGCTTTTCTTCACCAAAACATCTAAAAACGGGAGCTGATCATTCTCTTCTTTTTCAAATGTGAACTTTAATGTCGAATGCATTGAATTTAGGGCGTCAAGAAAAGATGTGCATTCATCCTCCGATCCAAAAATGGCAAAAGTGTCATTTACATATCGGTGATAAAGTGTCATTCACATATGTGCCGCTGTTACTGTCGGTACATGGGTCGAACTTCCCAAAGATTGCAAGACAGAATTAATCAACACATTCCTAGATGCATAAGAAGTGACAAAAGAACAAGGAAAAAACTGCCTAATCGAGAATGCAAAGTAATTGTAATTTGTAATTGTAATTGTAATTGTAATTACATTTTATTCACCAAGTTGCCTTGGCCAGGAGACAGCGAAGGGACCTTTCGGTCTTCGAGTCAAGCTGCCACCTGCCCACCTGTCTACCACACACGGTGGAGGCTTCACACTGTCCCTTTTAATGCTGAACGTCAAGCAGGAAAGCTGTGAATACCAATTTTTATAGTCTTTGGTTTGACCCGACCGGGAATCGAACCCGAGTCTACCGCTTCAGTAGCAGACGCTCTATCCACTCGACCACTGATCGGTTTTAAATTTCTAGCACCCCTAAAGTTACTAGTGACTTTAAAACCCCTACTGTTTTAAAGTCACTAGCACCCCTACTGTCTACTGTGATTCTGCAATCGGACAGCATTTATTAGAGAATAAAGAATGTGCCAAACATTTCAACGATGCCCAATTTTCCATTTTGGCTACAGCAAGATCTTCATTCCATTTATCAGTTTTGGAAGCAACCTACATCAATCCCTTACCGCCTATTCTCTGCCGTCAAAAGGAATTCGTTTATTCACTCCAAATTTCACATTAATTTTTTTTCACTTTTCTGACGAAACCGAAACAATATTTTTCCACCAATCAAATTGCCAGAATGACCAATTTTGACCAATCAGAGAACGACAAGAAATTTTCGATATTTTCTATACTTTTGCATTAACTTGATACAATTTTAGGTGATTCTTGCAGCATTTTACGTCATAACAGCAACCTATTGTCATTTCAGTGTAGTCAACCTCTATATATATCACTGCATTTCAGTTTTTCTTCATTCCAGCGTAGATTCATGAAAAGGGACGGCAGAAAACGTTCAATCTAAAACAGCCTTTTTCAAGGCTACCCATATGTCAAAGAGTGGAAATGATAGCTCCGACGCTATTGAAAGCTATTTTGAAAAAAGTATCTCGGTCAGTTGGTATCATTTCTAAATTAAGACATTAGGCTCCGACCTCAATTTTACTTAAACTATACTATGCTATACTTCATCCTCACCTGTTGTATGGCATTATAGTATGGAGATCAACCTATAAATCATACTTGCAAAAACTTGTATCCTTACAACATAAAGGTTTAAGATTAATTACTAACAATTTCACATTCCATCAACCCTTCGTAATAAGTGTGTCTTTGTTATACAAGCAAAATAAAATACTTAAATTATCAGATATCTATACTTATGAAGTCGCAATATTCATGCATAAATTTTGCAATAAAAAACTTCCAATTACTTTTTCGAAGTACTTCTGTGAAACTGATACAGTATATAAATTAAGAATTAGGCAAAATTTGGCTTGTAAGTTTGCTATTCCGCGATACAACACATCTCGACTGCAACGTTCTATAAAATATGGCGGAATTAAGATCTGGGACTCAATTTCGTCTGAAACTAGAAATAGTTCCTTTAAAGTCTTCAAGAAAAAGAACAAAAAATGTTTACTTGCACTTTGTTAAAGATTGCACTTTATTAAAGATTGCTTTATTAAAGATACTCAATTAGTGTACTTTTTTTTCTGGTAATACCATTCTTACACTTAAGTTAATATAGCCTGCCTCAGAATTTGCAACATGTTTTTTGCCTATAACTCTGATAATATATTTTTGCCAATTTTTTTTCCTTTTTTTAACTTGCTTTTCAACTGCAGTACCGGTAGTTTTTTTTGCTTTTGCTTTTTTGCTTTTGCTCTTTTGTAGTTTTTTTTAATGCTTACTGCTATGCTTAATAGTGCTCTGTTGTTTGTATTTTATTGTATTGTGGCAACCTTAGCTTTTAGGGTGACTGCTTGACTTGAAGACCCTAAACCGATCACTTCGCAGCATCCTTGTTGTCTTTTTGAATATTTTACGTAGTGTGTTTTATTGAGTATTGATGTGAGCAACAAAAACAAAATAAATCGTTCGTTCGTTCGATACTGATATTCTCAACGTGTTGCAATGTTTCGTTGCAATGTTTCGTTTGGTCAAACACTCTTTTTCAAATTTACGATCAAAACTCTTGACAGATGACGTCATCAAAAACGTTTGTGACGTCATCACTTTGATTTAAGCAATTTTTGGTTTAAAGCCAAACAGCTAACTCATTCGCAACTTGAGTCATCAATACAAAATAGACCTACGTCATTTTTCCAAAACTTAAAATTTGGCGGTGACGCCACCAACAATGACGTCATCAATTTTAAAATAAATTAGTTTATACCTGCACTTGAAAATCAATTACGATTCAAAATTTGGCTCTTTCACAACTTTTGGATTGGCTGTTGGACAGTAAATACTCTTTGACACTAGATGGCAAACTTTACAGGATAAAAAAGAGGGAAGTCCCATGTCCAAAACATGGGAATTTTTTTGGTGGCTCAGGACGTGGTCCTGAGTCATCGTGCCACATTTCAGCTTATTATAAATTTTTTCCGGGTTTCAATATATTTTGTCGTATTTCTACCGGACTATAAGTTCAAATACCTCTTAAGGCAATGCTTATTAACTTATAAAACGAATCAGATATAAACAAAAAACTCGTCAACATGAGTCGCATACGGTATGTCATTAATGGATAGTTGTTCAACTAGATTGATTGAAGGTAGCCTACGGTACTGGTATGCAAAAAAAAACAAGGTACGGTATTCTTCAAAAATTGAACTAAAGTACGGTACGCTTGTACGGTACGGTACGCTAGTACGGCACCAAGGTAGGGTACATAGGTACGGTACACTGGTACGATGCGGTTCAAGGTGAGAGGTACGTAGTTTGCAAATTCTGAACGTAGCGTACGGTGCTGCCATCCGCCGTGTGTGGTAGACAGGTGGGCAGGTGGCAGCTTGACTCGAAGACCGAAAGGTCCCTTCGCTGTCTCCTGGCCAAGGCAACTTGGTGAATAAAATGTAATTACAATTACAATCACAATTACAAAAAAAATCTTTGGTCTTAGCTTTTAGCGATACAGTATTGCAATCCCGAGGAGTAAAGACTTTTTTTTGAAGTCAAGTCGCAGCGAAGCACAAAGCGGGAATTCTGGAAGTAAATTTTATCCGTCTAAATCAAGTTAATTTTATGTGTCTAAGTTTGGTTAATCTATCTAATGATCTGATTATATTCATTATACTATTATGCTATTATTGTACATTGTTGACTTACAGGGCAATTGGGTAGCCAATTTAATTCAAATTTGCATAGGTGGGCAAGTTAATGCAAAACATTAGCTTCGTTGACCACAAGTCCGTTAACAAACTTTATACCTCCGTTAAAAGTTAATTTCTTATTTTTAGCTTTAATTAACGGAAGTTAATGAAGTCCGTTAATTCGTTAACATTTTGAGTGTAATTTACATATCTTTTTATTCACTCACTTCTAGAACATGTAACGACACTGTTGAGCTGATTGCAAGGAAACATTTATTGCTGCGGTGTTTTTTTTGGGTTTTGGCAGTTACATTTCACAGTCTAATCTAATTTCAAGATAAAAATAGGTTCAAATGCATGAACGAAGCTGCGAACGGAAAACCTTTGGAAATTGCGAACAGCAGTAATTAATAGACCTATGAGGTTAAAGCTTATTATTCGCCGCAAAGAAAAGCTTTTTTCTTCACCTTTTCTTCTATAAAACTCGTGCTAATACGCACAACAAGTGTTACCAGTGTGTTAAAATCATTAAAAATAATCTGCCCTGCTTTTCAACAAGTGACTGAAGACACAATTTTAAATCTTTGTTTGTGCATTTAAGTTTGATTAATTATTGGTTTTCGCAATCTTGTGACTTAAAACGAAAAGATTATTTGTCATCGTCTAATCGGTGTTTAAGTTAAATTACTGAGTAATTATCAGAGGTGGAGTCGAGGACACAAGGCTCGAGGCCAAGGCCAAGGACACAAAAAAAATCCGAGGCCAAGGACAGCCTTTCCGAGGACAGACCCTCTCAAGGCCAAAAACAGGAATGCTCGAGGCCAAGGCCAAGGACCAAGGACACAGCCGCAAGTGCTCTCCGAAAAAAAAGTCTTCAAAAAAGTTTTTCAGGCAAACTCCAATTTATAGGCGTGGCCAGAATTTTTGATTGGGGAGGTCTAAACCACAAAGCACATGCAATGACGTCATCAAAAATTTGCCTGTTGGCACTTAACCAGGATTTTGCAAAAGGAGAGGGCTTAAACTAATATAGTTGAAAAGTGCAAATACGTAACTTTAGAGACGTTTTGAGAAAGCCAGTCTAACTCAAACATATCACAGACGGGGGGTCTGGGGGCTGGGCCCCCAGCTACTAGGGCGATTTTTTGAAGCTATTTTAATGCCATTGAATCACATTTCGCACATGCTTAGAGCATAGGTGGGCAAGTTAATGCAAAACGTTAGCTTCGTTAACCACTAGTCCGTTAACAAACTTCACACCTCCGTTAACGCTAATCCGTGATTTTCAGCTTTAATTAACGGAGGTTAATAAAGTACGTTAATTCGTTAACATTTTGCGTGTAATTTACATTTCTTTTCATTCACTCGCTTCTAGAACACGTATTGACGCTGTTGAGCTGATTGTAAGGAAATATTTATTGCAATGGTGGTCTTTTTGTGTTTTCAAAGTTGTATTTTACAGTCTAATCTAATTTCAAGATAAAAACAAGTTCAAATGCATGAACGAAGCTGCGATCGGAAAATGTTTGGGAATTGCGAATAGCGATAATTAATAGACCTCTGAGGCTATAGCTTACTATTTGCCACAAAAAAGAGCATCTTTATTCGCTTTCTTCTATAAAACTTGTGCTAATACGGAACAAGTGTTACCAGTGCAAACTGGTTTGTACCAGTACGATGAATGAATGGTGCAAGATATTAACGATAAAAACCTTAACGGAAGTTAACAGAACTTAACGGAAGTTAATGTAGTCCGTTAACAGAACTTAACGGAAGTTAATTTAGTCCGTTAACATGAAAAAACTTTTTAACGGATTAACGAGTTCAAGAAAAAGTTAGCTTCGTTATTAACGGATTAACGATTTACGGACTTGTGCCCACCTATGGTTTAGAGCCATTTGAAAGCACTAGATTTTTAACATTTGAAAGCCAATTGAAAAATTTAAATTGTTCAATCCCCCCTCTAGTTGCAATTTAAGTCCAAAACACGTTTAACATCTTGCATTTGGGTGTTAAAGTTTAATTGTACAATTAGTTTAATTGTACGCTAGGGGGAAGTAAAGTGCATTGTCTCGTGCAACATTTTAGCACTAAATGAAAACCCACTCGAAGCTTTTCCTTAGAGATTTTTGTTTTGTCTTGAAAATAACCAGTTATTGAAGTGCATGTTCGGCCAGGGGGCCCAGGCCCCCTCAATTGAAGTTCAACGATTTGTTCAATCAGCATTTTCCATGGCTAATTTAAAAAAAAAGTATTTTGTGCGTAAAAACTATCGAGGTGGAGGCGAATTAATGAATTGTTATTGAAAAATAGTACAATAGATGGTTACGGTAACTAACCATGTTATTGCCAGGCCGGAGTTACATCGCGCTGGGCCCCTGGCACTTTGGAGATTTTTGCAACATCTTTCTGCCAAATGTAGGTGAAGACCATAAAAAGTCTTAAGATTTGAGCGCAGGGCCCTTAACTGGTACTGCGCCATTTTGTGGTAAATTCGGCCTTAATTAATGCATTACGTTCATAAAAAGGCCAGATGTGATCCTGAGATAGCAATTTTTAGGACGAAAACTATCCATTTCTTCAAGGTTTACGTTTAAATTGGCTGGCAAAAATTGATTTTAGGGGGTCCCGGCGCCCCTGGTCTTCAATATTGTTGTTCGCTACTGGTGAAGCGAAAAAGGTTAAAAAGAAACTGAAACTGAAGAAACAATAGGCTTTTTTGTCACATTTTTGTCATTGGTGAAATTTCAATTGGGGGGAGGCTCGCTTGGCTAAGCCTATGCTCCAATTGCGGAAAACAAAAAAGGTATTTGCAAATTTTCCGCGAGGTTTCTGGCGTTTTCCAACAAAATTTCAACTGTTCAAAAAATAGTGCTGTCCTCGAGCCGAGGACAGGGCAATTTTCGAGGACCTAAGGCTTCGAGGCCAAGGCCAAGGACTTGAGGCTTCGAGGCCAAGGCCAAGGACTTCAAAATGTGTCCTCGAGGATGTACTCTAGGCCAAGGACGTCCTCGAGGACTCCACCTCTGGTAATTATTATCCTTTGCTAAAAATAAGCTGTTAATCAGCGCATCTACAAAGGCTGTATTTAAGAATCGTTTTGTCTGAAGGTTTCTTTTTGAACATTATTTGTTTTTCGAGACGACTGTAGATTGGCAGCTGCCAACCTTTGTTTGTTAATTTTCGGCGTTTGGATGCTAGACAAAGGCGATCTACCACGTGCTATTACTGCTTGAAACTATTTAAACGTGCTTGGAGCCTGGGAGCTCAGTAGTGACAAAAATGAGTCAATAGAACAGTGTCAATTTTTGGTGAAGCATGTTAAAAGCTGCTTAACTTGGGTAAATTGCATTTTACGATCCCTTCCTCACCATTCTTGCCTATGGATTTGACTATTGACTGTGAGGGAACAGTCTTGTAGATTGGAAGAAAGGCCCTGAATTGTTCTTTACATCGTATTTGAGACTACTTCGTTTTTTTTTCTGTACTTTTCTTAATTCAATATAACAATAAATTTCGTGCCCACCAATGCAAATTTGCCAGAGGTGGGCGAAGCACAACTTCCGCAATTGCGGAAGTTGCGTTGCGCTTTAATTTTTGTTTTGAAGCATTGCAGAAGTTGCGTTGCGGAGTAAAGTCTTTAAAATTTGTTGCGCTTTAATTGCACTGCGCTTTCAATTTTTTTTTCAGTTAATAGCAAAATTCTGTTTATTGAACATAATTTTGTTCCATTTCGATCGTAATATTGATAAATGTCAGCCTTCTTTAGCAAATTATTTACTCTTTTTCTGTCTAAAATTGCAAAAAATGCGGTTTTGGCATTGTGTTGTGAAATTTCAATTGCGGAAGTTAGGTTGCGCTTTGACTTAGTACGAAAATGCCGTTCCGCAATTGCGGAATTGCGTTGCGTTTCAAATGAATTGAAAAGTTCATTGCGAAAGTTGCGCTGCGCTTCAGAAATTAAAAAAATTAAATTGCGCATTTTGCGCTGCGCTTTTACTGGTTGAAAAGATCGTTGCGCTTTGGATATAATGCTTTGTGCCCACCTCTGAAATTTGCATAGTGTATACCAAAGGTAAACATTGCGTTAAAACTTGATTAATCACATTGTGCATTGCAGACTTGCAGGGCACTAAGGCAAGGTTAAATTAATGCCCAGTGCATGCGTGGCGGAACATGGGAGTGGGGGGCAAAGGCTCAAATCAAATCTTTTATTACACTCGCTGTAATACGCTGAAGTAGAGATGGAAACCAATTGGGTCGACCGGCACCGGTCGGGTAGACCGGCCGGTCGGGTTGCCGGTCGGGTCAAGATTCTTCGACCGGCCGGTCAAGCCGGTTGAAAAACCGGTCGAATTCTCCTTTCCGGCTACTAAAAGACATCTAAGCTCCAACCAAAACATACTTATATATTTTCTCATAGCTAAAACTTTTGATCAAAAAACAGTATTAACAAACCACATCTTTTGAAAACACTTGTTGAATGGTTTCAAGCTGTGACTAATATGCTGTGATCATTAAGACATGCACATCTAGGGGCGTATTTAGGGTAAGAGCATTGTGTCATGCCCCCCTCTTTTGGGTCACGGCACAAAGCAAACTAGTACAAAATATAAGTTAAAATTGCGTAATCAGATTATAATAAAGCATGCATGTGGAAGAGGTTTGCGCTAAATAAGCGTAGCCAAAGGGGAGGAGGGGGCCCGCCCCCCAATTGAAATGCTCCCAATGATAAAAATGTCACAAAAAAGACTATTGTGTCTTCAGTTTGAGTTTCTTTCAGCATCTTCGCGTACAACAGTACATGCGTACAAAAGTAATTAACAATAATATTGATCGAGGGGGCTGGGGCTCCCTCAATTTAATTTTTGCCAACCAATTTAAAAATCCCCCTACAATAATATTTAAATGGCCCCCAACTTGAATGGGCCCCCAACAATAATTTTGATCCAGGGGGCCCGGGCCCCCTCAATTTAAGTTTTGCCAACCAATTTAAAAATCCCCCTACAATAATATTTAAATGGCCCCCAATTTAAATGGGCCCCCAACAATAATATTGTTCCGGGGGCCCGGGCTCTTTTAAGTTAATGTTTGCCAACCAATTTAAACGTATAACCCAAGTGAAATTAAGGGGTTTTATCTTAAAAGTTATTAACTGAGGCACTCATTTAACCTTTTTATCAACGTAATGCAATAACCAGGGACGGATTTGACATATGGAACAGTGCCAGGGGCCCCGCGCTCAAACGGTAAGATTTTTTTTTGGTCTTCACCTGTATTTGGCAGGAAAATATTGCGAAAATTCCAAAGTGCCAAGAGCTCAACTCAATGTAAATCCGGCCCGAGCAATAACATGGTTTGTAGGCGTAACTATCTACTGTACATTTTTCAATAACAATTCACCTCCACCTCGCCAGGTTTTATGCAACAAAATACTTTAAAAAGAAATTAGCTACAGTAAGGGGAATGCTCATTAAACAAATTTTTGAGTTGAGAGGGCCTGGGCCACCTGGCCGTATATGTACTTCTATAACTGGTTGTTTTCATGACAAAACAATAATCTCTAAGGAAAATATTCGACTGGATTGTTATTTACTGCTAAAATATTGCAGGAGGCGATGTACTTTACTTCCCCCTTAGCTGGGCCAAATAACTTACAAAATTTAACCCCAAAATGCAAGATTTCAAATGTGTTTTGGACTTAAATTGCAAGCAAAAGGAGGACTGAGCAACTTGGATTTTTCAATTTGTTTTCAAATGTTAAAAATCTACGACTTTGAAATAGCTTTTAATACGTGCGAAATGTGATCCAATGGTATTAAAATAGCTATTTTTTCCAAAAAATTACAAAAAACCGCCCAGCGGCTGGGGGCTTCATCTCCATACCACCGTCTGTGACACGTTTGAATTACAGTACACGTCTTTACTCAAACATGTCTCCCAATTTAGACATTTTCGCACCTTAGGTATTTGTTTAAGCCCTTTCCTTGAACGAGTTCCTAAGCCAACACCAGGCCACGACTTCTGATCTTCCATTCTACGATATCTTTGTCCACACAAAAATTCCTCTTTCGAAGTTTCTGATGACGTCAGTGCATGTGATTTGTGGTTTGCCCCCTCCAATCGAAAATCCTGGCAACGCCTATGTTGCGCTATCTGGCATTTTAGCATCATTTTAATCAGCTGAAGAGTAGAAGTGGCGCAGATTAAGATTTTTAATACACGCTAAAATCTTGCCTTTTTGAAAAGCTTTTTTCACCTTGAATTTACTACACTCTACCCTGGGCAAAAAAAGACCTAGCTCTTATTTTTTTTATATCTAACTATCCATGGCTTCTTCTGAAGTATCAGCATTTCTACTAACTGCTGGGGCAGATTATATTTCGAATATTTTGTAGCCAATGTCATAATAGTTTAGTTTTTGCTGCTCCGCAAATTGCAAATAATCTGTCACCAATAGCTAAAAAATTGTAACTTTATTTTTTGGCCTTTCGCATAATATCATTAGAAAAAAACGTCTCATAATTTAGCAAGTGCCCTCCAGTTCTTTTTATGCTTATTTTGTTCACGTTTTGCGCTGCTCAAAACAGGTCATTCAAACAAAAATTTTCCCAAAAAGGTCTCAAAATTGAGTTATTTTTGCAAAAAACGCAAAAATTGTTTTGCGTTTCTTTTCTGAAACCTCCGTCCAAAGTCACAAATTTTTACACCTGACCCATGCCCCCATTTTGAAAATTTTTCATTAAATACATTGAACAGTGAACAAAAACCTTCTGCAAAAAACCGGTTGACCGGGCCGGTCAAAAACCGGTCGACCGGCCGGTCAACCGGCGATGATTTTGAAATTTACCGGTCGGGTCGAGAAAATCCTGACCGGTTCCATCTCTGCGCTGAGGCGTGTAACGAGTTAGCGGGGCCATCTCCGCGTCGTTGCGCCCTGGCAACACAGCTCCATTCGAAGAAATGTCGCAACGGTGGCGAGCCGTTGGCAACACTGTGTCCGATTTGACCGGCCCGAGATTTGAACCTCAGATCTCTCGCTCCAGAGACAAACGCGTTACCGCTCGACCAACTGGCCGGTGGTGGTGGGGGGGGGGGGGCAAAGGCTAATTTACAAATTTATTTTTAGAAATATACCTCTGAACAAGGCCTGCGATAGGATAGTTCAAGGGGTACATCGTACACGGCATAGGCGTAGCCAGAATTTTTGATTGGGGGGGGGCAAACCACAAATCACATGCAATGACGTGATCAGAAACTTCGTAAGAGGAATTTTTTGTGGAGGCAAAGACATCGTAGAACGGAAGATCAGAAACCGTGGCCTGTAGTTGGCACGTAACTAGAATCTCGTTCAAGGGAGGGAGTTTAAACCAACAGTTAAAATATGAAAATGTCTAAATTGGGAGACGTGTTGAGTAAAAAAGTGTAACTCAAACGTATCACAGACGGGGTCTGGGGTCAAAGCCCACAACCACTAGGCAATTTTTTGCAACTTTTTGGAAAAAAAAGCTATTTCAATACCATTGGATTGCATTTAGCACTTTGTATTCAGAGCCATTTGAAAGTACTAGATTTTTAACATTTGAAAGCCAACTGAAAAAATTAAATTGTTCAATCCTCCTTTTGCTTGCAATTTAAGTCCAAAACACATTTGAAATCTTGCATTTTGGGGTTAAATTTTGTAAGTGCTTCGGCCCAGGTAGGGGGAAGTAAAGTACATTGCTTCCTGCAGTATTTTAGGAGTAAATAACAACCCAGTAGAATATTTTCCGTAGAGATTATTGTTTTGTTATGAAAACAACCAGTTATAGGAGTGCATATATGGCCAGGGGGCCCAGGCCCTCTCAATTCAAAAATTTGTTCAATGAGCATTCCCCCTAGCTAATTTTTTTCAAAAGTATTTTGTCGCATAAAAACTGGCGAAGTGGAGGTAAATTGTTACTGAAAAATGTACAATAGACAGTTATGCCTACTAAACATGTTATTGCCCGGGCCGGATTGACATTGAGTGGGGCTCCTGGCACTTTGAGATTTTTGTAATATTTTCCTGCCAAATACAGGTAAAGACCAAAAAACTCTTATACAAGCCCAGTACCACGGGGGGCACTCTGGGGCCGTGCCCCCTAAATCACTGCTTGTGCCCTCCCAAACGAGGATTGTGCGTCAAAGAAAGTAGCACGTTCGGTGCCACTGGAATGCAGTTCGAGGCTGGAGACTCCTAAAATACTGGTTATCATAGCACAATTCGTGGCAAGAACTGTTTTTTGCGAAGATTTTGCAATAAAGACTCATTTTTTGTTGTTTTCACCCCAGAATTTATGGTAATTCGCGCATGTTTTTAGATGAAGACCTTTTTTTTTGGTCTTTACCACAGAATTCGTGAAATTTCGTGATGAAGACCTTTGTTGTTTGGTTCACACTCTCGAATTCGAAGTATTAAAGTTTTTGTGCCTCCCCAAAATTTGTTCATGCCCCCCCCCAGTTGCGCTATCCTGGCGCTGGGCCTGGTCTTATCTGAGCGTGGGACCCCTGGCACTGTGCCATATATTAAATCCGTCCTTGGTTATTACATTACGTTCATAAAAAGGTTAGATGAGGGCCTGAGTAAGCAACTTTTAGGAAAAAAACCCTTAATGTCACTCGGGTTATACGTTTAAATTGGTTGGCAAAAATTAAATTGAGGAGGCCCGGGTCCCCTGGATCAAAATTATTGTTGGGAGCCCATTTAAATTAGGAGCCATTTAAATATTATTGGAGGGGGCCCATTTAAATTGGTTGGCAAAAATTTAGTTGAGGGGGCTCGGGCTACCTGGTTCGATATAACTGTTAATAATTGTTGCACGCAAAGATGCTAAAAGAAACTGAAGACACAGTAGTCTTTTTTTGTGACATTTTTATCATGAGTAGCATTTCAATTGGGGGGATGGGGCGGGCCCCCCTGGCTACGCCTATGGTACACAGAGCTAGGGGTCCGGGAAGATCCATAGCAGAGGCGGAATCCTCCAGAACGTTCTTGGCCTCGAGGACACATTTTGAAGTCCTTGACCTTGGCCTCGAGGCCTCAAGTCCTCGAAAATTGCCTGTCCTCGGCTCGAGGATAGCACTATTTTTTGAATGATAAGAATTTTGTAGATCGGCAAAAAATTTTTTTTCTAGACCGTTTTTTTTTGAGATCGCCTGAAAAAAATTTTTGAAGACATTTTTTTTAGGAGAACACTTGCGTTTGTGTCCTTAGTCCTTGGCCTCGGGCATTCCTGTCCTTGGCCTCAAGAGTGTCTGTCCTCGGAAGGGCTGTCCTTAGCCTCGGAGTTTTTTGTGTCCTTGGCCTTGGCCTCGAGCCTTGTGTCCTCGACTCTGATCCATAGGTAATTGAGTAATTTTTTTTGTGCTCAGCCACATACGATAAAAAAAATAAAGAAATAACTACTCTGTAAATAATGCTTTTGTCGAAAAAAATTTTCTTCTTTCGGGCCTCGAAATAAAAAAAAAAAAATTGTAACCACCAACCTTTTGGGGGAGCATAGCATTGTGCAATACCTATTCTTTTTGGTATCTCCAACTTAAGACAGCTCAATGATCAGAGATCAGAGCCAATTACACTTTTATACTCAGCCAAATTTGGAAGCCCTTTACAATCTGTTTCACCCTTATGGGATCGGGGATCATCGGACGAGAACTTATAGTAACATAGAGAAATTGTTGCGTAGGGCGTAGCCAGGGGGGGGGGAGGCTGGGGTTATAGCCCTTCCATTGGTCTGCCGACCAAAATGCAGAACAAAGAAAATACCTCGTTTTTATCACTTTTGCGACTGTCTTTTGCAGTGGAATAGACTAAAAAAAGATTTAAAGCATATTTTGAAGCATTTGCTCGGGGGGGGGGGATGGGGCTAATTTGTCAAAAATAAAACTCATAAATCAGACAAAACTTTGAAAAATGGCCAAAAATTGGTATTCAAATTTGATCGCTTATTGAAGAATGCTTAACATGGGTTTAATTGAAGAATATATATACGCTTTTTTTCACAACTGTGAGGTAGCAGTTCCTCACAGATCTGCTTTCTCTTTAAGCTGGTGTTTCATTAGCATCTGAATTCACACATAGCCTATCCTGGCTGCCCACCCGAATCTTCAAACCACACACGAGGGCGATTTCTGCACTTGCCATCGTACCCTCTTCTCAGATTACTCTGATCAGAGTCTGACAACAAGGTGACCAGAAAGAGAATTCTCGACCAGTATCACAGTGGCTCTCCACTTAGTCCAGCCGCATTGCGCTAGCATCACTAAGCATGGACACCATATATGACATCACACGCTTAGGAATAAAGGGGAGCTATTCAGTATTAGTTAATTACCAATCACTTCTCTTAAACTTTCTTCCATTAACCCCTCTAATTATATCTTTTGCTATAAATATAGACGAAATAGAATATTTCTTGAAGAGTTTTATTGACTTACCGGTATAGGATTTTATGATTTATCAGCTTGTAAATACCAAGTGAACTCAAACCTCAGCAATAGCTACCTCCCACATAGCCCATTTATGCAACTAGTATAATCATGTTTTTGCACTGCTAATTTCTGTGCCACGTTTTAATAACATTAATTTTCATCAAGATAGGCCTAAAATTAAGTTATTTTTACCAAAAAAATACAAAATTTTCGAGCGCTGGGGGCTTTGCCCCCAGACCTCCGACAGCTGGGGGACCCCTAATGGCCTCAGGCGGCTGGGGGCTCTGCCCCCATACCTCTGAAACAGCCCCCTATTGCAAATTTCTAGCGACGCGTCTGTATATGAAAAGCAAATTGATTAGTTACACTTGAAACATAAATTTGTTAGCGGTTGTATGCAAAATAATGCGTCTGCCTGGCCTCGAAACTTTATCAATTTAAGACACAGAACAGCTTTTATAGGAATTTTAAGATGAAAGGTGGACAACATCGTGTTTTCAATATCATACGTACGTTGGGTTTGCCGTTGGTTACATTTCAAATTTGATTGACTCATCAGGCCTACCATATTTTGATTGCCTAAGAAGACAGGTTCGAAGATCAATAACAAGCTAACTAAACCCGCGGAAATTAGTGGTCTCCAGAAGTGAACAACACTCTTTTTTTTGTGAAAAATACCCTAAGACTCGAGGAAAATTGTGGGTTTCCGATCTGATGACCTTTTTTTTGGTCTTGACCGCTCGTAGAAAGACCTAAATGGTGAAAAAAAGGACATTTGGCTACTTTTAATTGTCCTTGGAAGGCTATTCCCCATGTGACTGATAATTGGGTAATTTCCATTGGATTAAATTTGGAAGGTAGGAAGTTAAAAGCACTAAAATGACTCAATTTTGTGCTTGCATTATGAAATTAACGCGGAGCGTTTATTAAGCCGTGCTTCTGGTATCGCTTTGATGATTTGAAGCTTTTCTACCAAACAAAGACTGCATATTTTTGCACCACAGCAGCATGGAGCAGCTTCTTTAACGACGTTCCATTGTATTTGATAGTGGTAGCCCTTATTTTTGTGCTCCCAAACTCGTTTAATGGTTCGGTACTTTTCTCTAGGCGCTGGTGTCATTTTACACGAGCTTTTCTTCGAGATACTGTATTTTTTTCAATAAAACAAAATAAAAAAATTTACATCTCTGTGTGTGGTCCCATTGTTAGGTCTTCAGAGTTCCTCCGTACTCACATACTACGAAATCAGTCGGGTAGCATCACCACGCTCTACAGCTATGGCCGCCACAAGCACCAACCTGTGACTGTCGTTAATGATTCATTAATATTTTGTCACGCCAGTAACGCAGCCACATGAGAACAAAACATCACCAATCACCATAGTTAAAGATGTCTTGTCACCCCATGGATTGTAACTAATACTTGCGGCTTAGGAAAAGTACAGTATTTTATTACACTTTTCACGATTCAAAAACAAAACAAAAAAAACGAATAGCTCGAAATAAAAGTTTCTAAACTATCTTTTCTTGTACAAGCATGGTTTAAGTTGAAGTCCAGGATAGGAATTGTGCAGCACCATATCCTTCGCTTCGTCTCGTTTTTGAAAATCAAACATGTAAAAGTGAGTATGTTCCAGATTCTAAAAATAAAAAAGCTGTTAATATTTGCTAACTTTCACAAAAACGACGTTGGAACAGGCGCGGCCTTTACCCAACTGTTTTCCACATGAAAAATGCTTTGGTTAAGAGCTTAGGTACGGTCTGGGATGATTTTGCATATACTTAGACTCGTACTCCCCAAAAAACAAAGTACCGTAATTTAGAAAAAATTCTGTACGTAGCAGTAGCCTATACGGTACTAGTTAGTAACCATTAACGTCATCATGGCCAAATCAAGACCTGAGGGGCAGGGAAAAAATGGCTTAAAAATTGCTCGCAAATGTGCGTGCAATTTTCTTTCAGATGTTTCGAATTCACATCGCGCTGAAGGGATACAACCGAGAAAATCTTGGCTTCGCCACTGACGTATTAATGATAACGTGTATGATATTAACCGGTAACTTGCTTGGCTTATAGGAAATTCTACTTAAAAGCCTTAGCTTTTATTGGCTCATTCACCCCTTTACTCGATTAGTTAGGCAACTTAAATTTTCATTTCCTCCTATAAACCGTTATTACCATTTCTTGCAAAACAATCTTGCTTAGTTGAGTGCTGGTGGAAAATAATTGGCGAGGTTAAAGTTGACCAGCAACATCATTTCGAGGCCTTTTTAAAGCAAATAATGAAAAAGCTACTTTTTTCACACAAAAAATGGGCGACTAACATTAGCTGGTATTCTTAAGTTCAAAGTCGACAAGTTTATTCGTACTTTGTTCCAAAGTAATAAGCGTCCCTGAAGGGGGGCCCACAGCGTTAGATAAATGCAAGCAAATTTCAAAAGGGTGAATCCATGCTTAATTTATATTTTTTTTTGTGAAATATCAACCCATGTGTAGGAAAAGGCACCCTAATGCATACCATCACTTTGTCCAACGCGTCCATTGACGATTTTCGATAGGCAAGAAAAAGGCAAGACATATCGGAGCGTCTTAAATAGGGCTGCACGAACTAATTTGGATTATTCTAAACTTCTTGATTCTAAAATTTCTTGATTATGGATTCTTGATTATTGATTTTGGATTATTCTAAATTTCGTACTTCTAAATTTCTGTATTTCCTATTCTAAAACGTTATTTTAATTAAATTCCAATTTACCCTGATTCTATTCTCTAAATCGCATCAATATAGTTCCGTCAGTCAAAGATAGGTCTGGTTTTGAGCTGAACGAGAGAGACAAGAAAGTTAATTGCAAGAGCAAAGTTCACAAAAGGCAAGAAACACACAGAGTCTACAGTAGAAAAGTTGTTGAGCAGTTAGTAACTCACTTCACGGCGAGGAGTTACAAACAAAATCCCTCACATGTGCTAGCATCTTCACCAAACTTGGCATGGGGGTAGAACGGAGTAAAAAAAACCTGTTTGCAAAAAATTCCACCTTTCTAGCACAAGCCGTTCCTGAGATATGGCCTTTTTAAAATTGTGCGAATAAGTGAATTTTGAGAATACGCATGAGTGATTTCGACCTCTAAAGCTCAAAGTTGACGTAGGAGAATGCAGTAAATTGCTACCCCCATTTTTGACCATGCCAAATCCAATAAAACTGTTATTTTTACGTTGAAAAGATTCTTTCTTGAGTTATTTAATAATTTAGGTCTTTCTCTTTGGGCCTCGATTATGGGGTGCTCCGAATTGTTTTTTTTTTTTTTCGTAAAAAATGTTTTAACCCCATCTTGGATGACTGCTTTTCATGGCTAATATGAAACCAAGCTTTGTCAAACTGAATTAACATGTATTTTCCGGTATCGAATGATAGCTAGGGCGTTGTCAGAGCTTTTTTTCATTTGCCACATTCAAAAAGATTAGGCTTCCTTAACTATACTTAAATATCCTGGAACACGTTCATATCATTTTTATCAACAAATATCAGCGAATCAAATTGGATGCAAGTACATTTGCTCAAGACTTAAACTTATCAGCAACATTTGATTTTTCACCAGCAATATACCAAAAGGTTGAGAGCAGGGATTTTGTGGCATGCTAGAATAACTTTCGTTAGTGGGTGGGTCTCGTTTTAGGTGCAAATGAACCATAACTGGTAGTCGATGTTAAAGTTATGCGCCCATCATATGTACCATCACTGGGCGAATAAGTGAATTTTAAGGATACACATGAGTGATTTCGACTTCTAATAAGGTTCAAAGTTGAGGTAGGATAATGCAGTAAATTGCCACCTCCCCATTTTCTCCAGGCCAAATCGAATAAAACTGTTATTTTCAAGCTGAAAAGATTGTTTTTTTTTTGAGTTATTTAATAATTTAGGTGTTTCTCTTTGGGCCTCGACTATGGGTTGCTCTGAAATTTTCTTAAAAAATGATTTAACCCCATCTTGAATGATTACTTTTAATGGCTAATATGAAACCAAGCTTTGCCAAACTGATTTAGCATGTATAATCAAGCATTAAAATTAATGAACCATGCATTTCTTCAGTTTTTCATTTTAGAAACATGACACGCATAATTACCAACTTTTCCAATGCTTTTTTTCTTAAGTACAGTAACTCTATTACTTTTCAATAGTAACATTTCTTTGTTTATATCTTTGCTATATATCAAAATTAGCTTGATATTTTGCGAGCTGTACATAGTCATACTGAACGAGCGTTGACCTCTGTTAGACACAATACCGGTTGAAGATCACCATACAAAACTTCAACACAATGTCAGAAATAGTGTATCAGTCACCAAAAGCATTCCAAGTCACTAACCTGATTTTTATATCTTTTTAACCCACCATTTGAGAATTCAATTCGACATAAGATGCATTGGGAAGTAGTTCGAAAGTTTCAAATGATGAGAAAATTAATCATTTGAAATTGATTGTATAATGGATTAACCCCAATGCAAACAATAAAGTTTGAAGCTAATTAGACTTAGTTGTGAACATTTTGTTCAATTGTTTTCAGACATAGTCTAGAAAGTTTGCACATTCGTTGCTGTTAATGTAGCGCATATTTATCTTCCTGTCACCGGACACGACAGACGCTAACTATTGGACGCTCCGCACACTTTTCATTGCAATGACTACTTTGTGATTGGAGAAATCCGCACCTGCTTTGGAGTTTCCAATGATCCAATTTTCCCGTGAATTTCTTTGAATTCTTGTCCACAAAATTTGCTGCTTGTTCGCAGCTACCAAGAAGAGGTAATCATCGTAAAGCGTCTTATTTAAGGATGCAACAACGTGACCAGGGTGCGGGTTGAACCAAGATTATTCGAACAGGGTCGTCATGAAAAACAAAGCCTTTACCCTCTCGGCCCCACAGCCGACTGGATAAAGTCCACTAAATGAAGTAGAAGGAGTGTCAATTGTTGAAATAATTTGGTTGTAAAGGAATAGTACAAATGTCATCTTGCTCATGCCAATAAAATGATGGTGATGGTCCACATGATGGGCACATAACTTTAACATCGACTTCCAGTTGTGGTTCATTTGCACCTAAAACGAGACCCACCCACTAATGAAGGTTATACTAGCATGCCACAAAATCCCTGCTCTCAACCTTTTGGTATATTGCTGGTGAAAAATCAAATGTTGCTGATAAGTTTAAGTCCGAGTAAATGTACTTGCATCCAATTTGATTCGCTGATATTTGTTGATAAAAATGATATGAACGTGTTCCAGGATATTTAAGTATAGTTAAGGAAGCCTAATCTTTTTGAATGTGGCAAATGAAAAAAAGCTCTGACAACGCCCTAGCTATCATTCGATACCGGAAAATACATGTTAATTCAGTTTGACAAAGCTTGGTTTCATATTAGCCATGAAAAGCAGTCATCCAAGATGGGGTTAAAACATTTTTTACGAAAAAAAAAAAAAAACAATTCGGAGCACCCCATAATCGAGGCCCAAAGAGAAAGACCTAAATTATTAAATAACTCAAGAAAGAATCTTTTCAACATAAAAATAACAGTTTTATTGGATTTGGCATGGTCAAAAATGGGGGGTAGCAATTTACTGCATTCTCCTACGTCAACTTTGAGCTTTAGAGGTCGAAATCACTCATGCATATTCTCAAAATTCACTTATTCGCACAATTTTAAAAAGGCCATATCTCAGGACCAGCTTGCGCTAGAAAGGTGAAATTTTTTTGCGAACAGGTTTTTTTTACTCCGTTCTACCCCCATGCCAAGTTTGGTGAAGATTCAGGAACATGGGTTGTTGACATTTCACAAAAAAAAACAAAAACAAATTAAGCATGGATTGACCCGAAAATGAAATCACTCTTTGCAAAGCATTGTGCCTAAATGATACTTAAAATCCTTCGATGAGATTAGAATCGCGCAATAACGTTAAGTTCTAACTATCCACATTTGTCACTTACCCTTTTTAAAACCGTAAACCCATATTTCTTCATCGCTTTGATGAATGAATTTATGCCTTGAAAGCGACTGGCTACTTCAGCAACTTTTAATATTCCTCTAAAATACATTTTCGTACATTGTCAGAAGCTAAACTTGCCTCGGGTTAAGTACAAAAAATACTATGCTTACAGAGTTAAAGAATTCATTTTCTTTTTATTAAACTATAATTCAAATCATTTTTTATCATAATAGACCGTTTATTGCGCGAACTAGTCAAGTTGAAGTTTTTGCTGGATTGCTGACCTCTTTAAATTTTTTAATTTAACAGCAACTAGCAATTGTCTCTTAGATGACATGTTCAACATATCTTCTGTGAAGTCCAATTTATAATCGACAGCATGTGAACTGCCATATTCCTCATAACTTTAGGAAATATTTTCCAGAGAAAGTCGTTGATTTTTCTCCTACTGTTATCCTTAATTGGTCCAACGTATGAGGTTTGGGGTTGGAGAATATTTGAATCTTTGATAGCCTCGTAGAAATCCGGCGAGGTGAGGTCTGGGGAATATGGAATTCGTGGACTTTGAGAAACGGAGTTTCTGACAACTTCAATGTTTTCCAAAGACCAACCTCTGTGGCGTACTGGCGTTTATGTTGGTCACAAACAGTCCCGACAGTGGTAATTGTTTCAGCAAACCTTATTGTTGCCACAGATCGAGGCTAAATGCCAATATATGTGCAATACCGTCGGTGCACTTTGAAGACACTTTTTCCTGATGCCAAAACTCAACTTTTGTCCGTTGCTGGATAGTCGTCAGCCTTGGCATTTTTAAACATCAATTATTAATTAAGAATATCACAGCATCCAATTACTTGTCTGATAATCTGATATGGCACTCACACATAAAATGCTCTCCCTGTCACTGTCACGAGCAAAACCAAGTCAAATGACCGTGAACCAACTGACCACCAACATCAGGGTTACTAAGCGATCAGTTATCGTGGACGCGTCACGAGACACCCAAATAATGCTGAAGCGCTTCACGTACCTATCCCAAACTTATATGAAACATACAACTGCTGTAACTAGGCAAAAAAAAGCATGAACTTGTTTTTAACTGTTATTTGCTGAAAAAAACAACAACATCACTTTCAAAAAGCTCTCAAACTTACTTCATTTTTAAAATGCGATTGGCCTCGAAAATAATTTCGTTTAAGTTTGTGCCCATTAAAGCAAGACAAAGTATAACTACATCAACGCTTTCATCTTCCAATGGAACCTAAACAAAAACTGTAATGAAGTGCGTTGGTTCACGTATCCAGTTCAATGTTTGAAAGCTTGAGCGATACAGATTAAATCACTATCTCAATTAAGTCAGTCACTTACTGCTTTTCCAATTTACAATGGGGTGAACAGTCGAGAGTACGTACTAGGTAGCTTTGCTGGTAGCCCAGTAGATACTTATGTCAACAGCAAGAATACCCCATCTATTGAAAGGGGGTCAACGGTAAAGCAACACCATCCAACCAACAGTACGGCTACATTTATGCGCCGATGTTATACCGGTGCTATGCACAGCCAACTACAAGATACCTACCAATCTTTTCTAATACAGTATTAGGTTTTAGGAAGTTTGCTTGTGCCAAAAAATCTGAGATTTTTCTGTTGCAAAACAAAAATTTATCTTTTTTTTTTTGAAGCTCAGGCACCTAAAAAATCTCGGTGGATAAAACTCCAAGCACATAAAAGTCCCGGCGCATAGTTGGCGGCACCTAAACGTCATGCATAAAAGTCACGGTCTGGGTACAAAGTCAAATGGATTCAATCGTATTTTTGTGAAAAGGGAATTGTGGAAAAAGATTTGGGACCCTTCTTTATTACCTCCAGTAGTTCTCATTTCTTGAAACTTGTCTCGAGCAGTATCTCTTCAAAGAAAACATAATGTAGATGAGTCTGTCATAGTAATAATAATAATATCAATATATCGAAAGTTGAAATAACTGCTTACCTTGCAAATATCAGCAACTGTCACATGTTTATTAAGTGCAACCAAATCAAAAGAATGGACTTTGTTTTTCACTTTTTGAGCGATCCAAGCTTCACCACAACCAAAATCAGCTATCACCAAATTAGATGATCTGCAATAAGCTGCATGTTACTTCACAATACTAGAAAAATTTCTATTTGTCATTTTTGATTGTTTCAGAATTAAAACATTGCTAATTTTTCTTCAAATGAACTCTCACTTTTTCTTATTATAATACAGTAATACATTTTAAGAAACTTTAACCTTGCTTCAAAAAATACAAACTATAAAACAAGCAATGCCAAAATAAAGCTAGTTAAAATGGGAAGAGGACAAAAAAATTATGAAAATATTTTTTGTTTATCTTAACCATAACTCAAAACAGTCCACATGCATGTCGGTGTACTGCTCAATTTTACTTCTAGCATAGGTAGAGTAAGTCTAAAAGAAAATCCTACACTACCAAAAATATTTACACCTTTGGGTAAAAGCATTTCAAATATTGCACTATATTTTGATCCAATCAATGTTATACTGAAAAAAACATACATGGGAGTAATTTAGGCAAATTTCACACTTTACAGTGTACACCTGCATTGAGAATCCCAATAATGACTTTTTTTATAAGAATGTTTGTCCAAAGTCCAGATACAAATAATATTTACAGTGATTCAAGAGCTGCGTTGAAAAAAAAGCAGCAAGTACAATGACAAGAGTATTTGTTTAAAAATCAAGCTAGGAGCACGTTTATTGGGATGAAGCATTTTATTTGAAGCAATGTTCTTTGATGTATTTTTATGTAAGTTAATTTTTTTATATTTTTTGTTTGTTACATCACAAAAGTTTATTTCTGATTACCTGTGTTTTTCTTACTAGTTTCATTTTCATTTTTACAAACAAGAAATGCGTTACTGTTCTGATGATGCTCCCCGAACTGGGGAGCGAAACGTGACCTTAAATAAAAATACATCAAAGAACGTTGCTTCAAATAAAATGTCAAGAGTACTAAATGCACTGTCATATTAGCATTTATTGCAAAGATTAATTCAGTTGAAGGTCTGGCATTACAGCTCAATTGATTTTGGGACTAAAATCTTCATTCGCACATTTTTGGATAAGCCAAAGCAAAGAGAATCGAATTGAATTCAAATTTTAGTTAAATTTTAAAAATATCTGCTTTTCCAAAAAAAAGTATCAACTTTGAGTTTTTTTGTTACAAGAACTAAAAATCAAAAAGATAATTGTGAAAATAGGTCTTTCGCAAATGACTATAGAGGCAAGAAATACTAACTTGACGGTACAGAAAAATATGCCATCTAAATCACGATTTAAAGCTATAAAAACCGCTGTTCACAGCAAAAAGTGGTGATAAAATTGCGACAAAATTTCATTATGTGCTTTTAAGCATCTTTGAAGCAAATCAGAGGCTATTCTGCTTAAAATGAAAAGAAAATAAACTTATTCAGCAGGGAAAAGTTCACTGAAGATATTGATACCAAACATGAGAGTATTGGTCAACAAAAACAGTTTTAGTTCGATTTTCTTTAACAATGGCAAATAAAATATGGCTAAAACTGAAAATTTTGTTTAGTACAGAGTGTAAAGTGAAATTGAGTAATTGGAAAAGGAAAAGTTAAGGTATTATCTTGATAATGTGTAATAATAAGTACCAAAAAGCAAAGAAATTATATTCAGCATTTCTAGTTCCGTAAGACAAAAATAAACTGACGTAGACACTAATGAATTAGAATACGAGTACCTGAATAAACAGATGCTACTAGATGTATGATATTTTTCAGACCTTAAGGGGTATTTTAAATACTAAAGTTTTAAAAAAATAAAGAAATACCATATCCACAGGACAGATGCATCCAATATAAGAATCAGATTATATTCTTTTTTCTTCAAGATATAATTTAAAATTATATTAAGCTTTATGAATTCTTTAGTGCACTTTGTGCCAGAAAATAAAACATAATATTTAAAAGGGTCATTCCATGCTTAATTCAAATTTTTTGTAACCATGTGTTTGGTATATTACAAATTTGTTTTTTAAGCAGAAGGTGTCAAAAAATGATAATAAAAAAATTTTTTTTTGAGTACCTTTAGTGGTTTTCAAGTTAATGCTGTTTGAATTTTTGGCCACTAGAGGGAGATTTTGCTCCCAAGTTTTGAAAATAGTCCTGTAATTTCATTTTTGAAGCAGTCTGATGCCTGAAAAATTGCTACATGGGGGTTTTTGGGGTCAAGGAATTCATTTTTGATGTCAAATGACAAAAATATGACTGCTTAACGGCGAAAAATTGATTTTAAATTTTGACGAGTGCCCAACTTTGGGGGCAAATTTCGGGGTGTAGGCACGTTGCTGCGACAAAAAATTTTTTTTCATCTATATCTACTTTGCACATAGTTTTTGAAAATACAACAGTTTTTTATTTACTTTTTATTGGCATCTGCACTGGAAAAGGTTTTTGTCTGGCTAGTTAATTCTTAATAAATCTGCAATATTCATGATTGTATTACTTTGAAGATTGGCAGAAATCTTTAAAAAAAAGCATTGTTGTGTGACTCAACTATGATATACATATATGCAGTATCACTTTGACTAGTGCACTGTCTTCCCAGTTTCCAAAGTGCTCAATTGACATAGGCCAGCAGAGCCTGTTAATGACGCAGAAAGTTCTAAAAAAAATAAGCGCTACAAAGGGAAACACCTTGTAGCGGGGAAACAGCCTGCAATATTACTTTAGATTAATTTCCATCGTCTCTCAGCACAGTAACACTTAAAGTTAAAAAAAGATGAGTAACAACACTGTTGCGTTTATACAACTTTTGTATATACAACTTTGTGAGTGTGCAACCAACAAAGCTTACATTAATCACTAAGCAAGTTATATCATTGAAACATTTCACAACAGTTTACCACAGTATTAAAACATTCAAAATTACAATTTTTTAAACAATTCTAAACATATGTTTAGATTTACCCCTGATGATCCACTTTTATGGACGAAACAAACTGTTAGGTTTTATAGTTTTTAATTTTTAATGAACCACAAATTGAAACATTTTTTATGGTTTATCTAAAACAAATTAAGTATAACTAGATGTTCATTTTCCCGGGGGAAAATAATACGGGACTTCCGCCAGTTCCATTTCACCATCATTCTCCCTTTCATACTTTCAAGGTTACCGATATTTCTGTAAAACTCAATCGTATGCAATGCAAACAAAGTGATTTTGTCTCACGAAAAAAATAAATGTGGATTTTAAATCGTTTGTGGTTTGGGTAAAATCGATGTCCGACTAAGTATTTGAACCCAGTACAGTTCATTCACAACAATTTCAAACCCTGGCGCCTTTAATCATTACGCCAGCTCAGCATATGAACCCAACTGACTAAAATCAATCGGTAAATTTAGCTTTCAAAAAGGGATTTTTGGGAAGGTTCATTTGGGGGTTGATTTCCCCAAACCACGTAAAACATTGTCTTTTAAATATCTATTGATATCAAAAAAAACTAGTGCCCTAGCTCAAGCTGTTCAAAATAATTGATTTTGGGGGGTCCATTTGAGAAGGTTCTGGAGGGAAGTACTCAAAACTCTGTCAAACATTTAGTCTCTTAAATATCTTTTGATGTAAAAAAAACTGAAGCCTTAGATTAAAAGTTCAACAAATTGATTTTTGTGGGGTTTACATGGGGATTTCCGGGGGTCTGGTTCCTCCATATTATGTAGAAGAAAAGTGGAGTTTTAGCTTAAGCTGTTCAACGCAATGACGTTTGGGAGTTTTTGGGGGGAGGGTACCCCAAAACTATGTCAATTTTTTGTCGCTTAAATACCTACTAATATCAAAAAAACAAAGCCTTAGATTAACTCGTCCAAAAATTGATTTTTGTGAGGTTCATTTGGGGATTTTCGGGGGGTGGCACTTTCAAAGTACGTCCAAGTGTTTGTCTTTTCAGTACTTCATAATATCAAATAAAAAGTAGAACTCTAAGAGAAGCCGTTGAAAAAATTAATGTTTAGGGGGTGGTACCCCCAAACTCAGTCAAAATATTTGCCTCTGAAATATCTACTGATATCAAAAACACAGGCAAAATTTGATTGTTGGGGGTCCCCAGGGCACCCTCAAACTGTGTTGAAATAATTGTCTGTTGTATCTGTTGATATCAAAAAAGAAAACTGGCGCCCTAGTTTGAGCCAAACAAAAAATTAATATTTGGAGGGTCCATTTTGGGGGTGTCCCAAGGTAGGGTATTCCCAAATGATGTCAAAACATTTGTGTCTTAGATATGTGGTGATATTTAAAACTAGTTCCCGAGCTTGAAACAATCAAAAAATTGATTTTTGGGGGTCTGTTTGGGGGTCCCCGGGGGGGGCGGCACCCCCACACTATGTCAAAATATTTGTCTCCAAAATATCTACTGCTGATATCAAAAAACACTGGCACTGTAAATGAAGTCGTTCAAAGAATTGGTTTTGGGGGGGATCCCCAAGGAGGGCCATACCCCCAAAGCACGTCAAAATATTTGTATCTAAAATATCTACTGACAGCAAAAAACACTGGCACCCTAGCTCGAGCCATTCAAAAAATTGTTTTTTAGGGGGTCCATTTGAAAGGGGGTCTCAGCGAGGTGGTACCCCCAAACTCTGTCAAACTATTTGCTGATAAATATCTACTGATATGAAAATACACTTGCATCATAAATTGGGTCGTTAAAGAAATTGGTTTTTGGGGGTCTATTTGGGGGGTCCCCAAGGGGGGTTGGCACCCCCAAACTATGTCGAAATGTTTGTCTGTTAAGTATGTGTTGATATCAAGAAAAACTGGCACCTTAGTTTGAGCCAATCAAAAAATTAATTTTGGGGGGGTCCTCGAGGGTAATACCCCGAACGATGTCAAAATATTCATCTTTTAGAAATGTGCTGAATTAAAAAAAAACTAGTGCCCTAGCCCGAGCCAATTAAAAATTGATTTTTGGGGGTCCCCAAAGGGGGGTGGTACCCCCAAACCACGTTAATGTATTTGTCTCTTAAATGTCTACTGATATCAAAAAACACTGGCACCTTAAATTAAGTCATTCAAAAAATAGATTTCTGGCGGGTCCATTTTGGTCCTTGAGGGGTGTGGTACCCCCAAACCACATTAAAATATTTTCCTCCTAAATATCTACTGATATCAAAAAACACTGGCATCTTAAATTAAGTCATTAAAAAAATAGATTTCTGGGGGGTCCATTTTGCTCCCCATGGGGGGGGGCGGCACCCCCAAACCCCGTCAAAATATTTTCCTCTTAAATATTGACTGATATCAAAAAACACTGGCACCCTATGTTAAGCAGTTCAAAAAATTGATGTATAGGGTGGCCACTTGGGGGGCTCCGGGAGGGTGGTGCGCCGAAACTATGTCAAGGTATTTATCTCTTTAGTGCCTCTTGATATCAAAGAGGTAGCACCCTAGCTTAAGCCGTCAAAAACACTGATATTTGTTTGGGTCCATTTGGGGGGTTGGTCCCCCTAAATTATGTCAAAATTGTTTTGTCCTATAAAAGTTCTTCTGACACCCAAAAAAGTAGCGCGCTGGCTTATGGTGTTAAGAAAGTGTTTTCTAGGGCGCCTTCACAGAGAATGAAACCTGATACCCTCTGACCATACATAGTGCCGAACAGAAAATACTGAAAGCGATTTTGTCGTAATCGAAAAAAATTTAATAAGCTTGATTCGATGTAATCTTGGGTTTGATAAAAGTGATGGCCAATTAGATAATTGATTCTAGGTCTTATGTTTGAAGCACTGACGCCTTTAACTATTTGGCCATGGCAGCATGCGCGCATAGGTGACCACCCCAAGGTACGTGAAAATATTCTTGTCTTTAAAATTTCTAGTGGTAGCAAAAAAAAAACTAGTGCGCTAGCTTGAGGTCTTAAAAAGCTGATTTTTGGACGTCTTCACAGACAATGAAACCTGATACCCTCTTATCATATCTAGTGTCAAACAAAAAATAATATAAACGATTTTGTGGTAATCAAAAAAAAATTAATATGCTAGATTCACTATAATCTTAGTTTGACAAAAGCGATGGCCAACTAGATAATTGAACCCAGGTCTAAGGATTTCAGCACTGGCGCCTTTAACCATTCGACCACGATATCGCGTGAGAATACATGACTAAACTCACTTAATAAACTTCGCTGTCACAAGTTTGGGATATGCCCCAAACCACGTGACGTAGCGCCTCCAAAATTGCAGGGACACAAGTATAGGTATAGACTTATCATCTGTCCAAATTTCAAGTTTCTAGCTTTGGTGGTTTTCGAGTCTTTGTCACCATAATATGATTTGCTGAATAAATTAATAAATAAATAAAAAAAAAAGTGTCGGAATTGTCATAATTTATTTTTGAGAGCTGAAAGGGCATGCCCAGACGCTTCTAAATTTGAAAGTTTTATTCTCCTAGTGCCATTAGTTTTCGAGCTAGAGCTGTTTAAACCTACAATTGGCATATCATTTTTTGGCTCGGAAACCTGTATCACGTGACCGATTGCCCCCAAAATTTGCACTAAGATGGATTCACATGTGCCCCAGCTAAGATCTAAATTTCAAGTTTCGACCTTTAGCCGTTTCAAAGTTATAGCGTTTTCAAACTTTGTTTATGAATTCATAATTTTTCACGGAAAAAACATAAGGACTTCAGACGCAAAGCGCAGCAGAAGTTCCAATAATGCTTCAAGAGTAGTTGTTGTTTTTACTTTTTTATTGTACATGTGTCTATTGAGTTCAATTTTTCTGCTGTAAGTGGTTTTGTGGCATAAATTATCTTCCAAAATACTTCCCTGGCTACATGAATTCATGTTAACAACAACTGTTCTGTTAGGAACAGGGCTGCCTATGTGCCTAAGATGTGGCTCACAGCTGCATATGTGGCCCTGAACAACCTTTTGCTGCTGGCAATTGGTCTTGAGATTCACTTTTAAAGTTTTTTCGATGCTTGCAATTTTTTTACCAGAAAAATTGTTTCTGTCAGATTTGTTGGCGCTAGTTTTTTACATTAATTTTAATCACTAATTGCAATAAATTCTTTGAATGTTTTGCTTAATAATGGTGCTACTTTAGAAAGTAGCAAATTTGCGTTTCATTGGTCACTACAATAGCTACGGAGTAACATAACTACTTTCATTTGATTAAATAATTTTTATTTTAACTACACAATTTGCATTTCTAAAATAAGGGTCACAGCTGTATACCTTGTGGTTTGTACTAAATGCGTTAAGTACTGCAACTATTGACGAAAAGGCTTTGTCTTGGCTGAAGCCTTCCTCTTCAGCCAAGTTATTTCAAGGTTTACCCAAATATGCTAACTTTTGAACATGTTTTGAACCTGACCTATACAGTATAAGTGGGGGATGAATTTTTTAGTAATTCAATTCTTTGAAGTGGCTCTAAAAAGAAAATTTCTTGCAAATGGTGTTAAAACTGAACTGTTAAAAAGACTATTTTTTGCATGTAATCATACAAACCACCTAGCACCTGGGAGACATTCCTTATGTTGTTCATGATGCGTTTTAAACACGCAGCAGTTTATTCAACTTGTTGGGTGCTAGATACTGTTGGAAGTTTCACATAGAAAAATGCATCGATGGGCACAAGTTCGTTAATCGTTAATCCGTTAATAACGAAGCTAACTTTTTCATTAACTCGTTAATCCGTTAAAAAGTTGTTTCATGTTAACGGACTAAATTATCTTCCGTTAAGTGCTGTTAACGGACTAAAGTAACTTCCGTTAAGTTCTGTTAACTTCCGTTAAGGTTTTTATCGTTAATATCTTGCAGCTTCATTGTGCATTTCGACTTGTTTTTATCTTGAAATTAGATTAGACCGTAAAATGTATCTTTCAAAACACAAAAAGACCACCATAGCAATAAATATTTCCTTACCAATCAGCTCAACAGTGTCAATACGTGTTCTGCAAGTGAGTGAATAAAACGAAATGTAAATTACACGCAAAATGTTAACAGATTAACAGACTTTATTAACTTTCGTTAATTAAAGCTAAAAATAACGGATTAACGTTAACGGAGGTGTGAAGTTTGTTAACGGACTAGTGGCTAACGAAGCTAACGTTTTGCATTAACTTGCCCACCTATGGAAAAATGTTATCTTTTTGAAGCTTCTCCCTTAACAAAATCTGGATATGGTGGTGCTGTGTAACAAACAGGACTGTGTTTGTAGTGTAAGAAAAAAAAATTCTGAATAATTGAACAAACTTAAATTTTTCGCGAACATAAAACGAACTCTATCTTTACTATAGATTAACTCTGGTTAAAAATCATTTCATTTGAAATAAGGACAACAATGCAAAACTTCAATGAGCAGTATTCGCGATGAAAATTATCCACACATTTTATAAGAATTGTGCAGCTTGTTAAGGTCAGAAAAAAAAATGTGATGTGGTCCGCTCCTTGAAAACTTGTGGCATTCCTGAACTAGAATTTTTCATAATGCTGTTAAAGATATTTTCTAAAGGATAATACAGACTTTAAAAAGCAGTCTAGAACTATTAGAAAACTGCTCTCAATGAGAACTGGTAAAAAGCTACTCCCATGGCTACTCCTTAGGAATACAGGTATAATATAAATAGACTATTAAACTGTATCTGCTTCATTTTTCAATAAATCTTGTCTGGCATTACAAGATAGCCAGCCTGTCAGATATTGCAAAATAGGAACCTAACACTTTAGAAAGTTAATAAATGCTATTAGTATATTATTCCTTAAACTAGCTACCCCTTTGAGCCTTTTGACAAGAAATTATTGCCTATGAACTAATATTACACTTTTGAGTAAAACTCCACATACAGTATCATAATGGACCGAGCTATTGGTGATATATAGATAGAATGATTTTTCTATTTACAATACCTGAATTATACTGTAGTTACCTCACACAACAAGTCCACTAGTTTCCCAAACTTTTTTCAGAAAATCCGAACAATTTTCAAAGTGATGTGACCATTACAATTGCAGGTTTATTAGAATTAACTAGCCAAACAAAAACCTTTTCCAGTTCCTATGCCAATAAAAAGTAAATAAAAAACTGTTACATTTTCAAAAACTGTGAGCAATGTAGATATAGATGAAGGACAATTTTTTGTTGCAGCGACACGCCTACATCCCAAAATCTGCCCCCAAAGTTGGGCACTCGTCAAAATTTAAAATCAATTTTTCAATATGAAGCAGTCATATTTTTGCAATTTGACATCAAAGATGAATTCCTTGACCCCAAAAACCCCCATGTAGCAATTTTCAGGCATCAGACTGCTTCAGAAATGAAATTACAGGACTATTTTCAAAACTCGGGAGCTAAATCTCCCTCTAGTGGCCAAAAATTCAAACTGCGATAACTTGAAAACCACTAGAGGTATGCGAAAAAAAATTTTTTTGTTTTTTATTCTGTGTGATACTCTTCAAGTTTAAGAACAAATATCCATGTTTGGTGACGCATGGTGACAAGGCATTTTGAATTAAGCATGGAATGACCCTAAAAGCTATGTAAAAGAGCAGAGCCACCAGTGTTCCAACTGAGCTGATTTTTGTCAATGAATCAGCAATATGTTGAATCACATACAAATACTTTTTGGCAATCTAATAAACAAAGCTTTAGAAAAGTCGAAAAATTTATGGGAATGTGACTTGTAGCACACATCAATGAATGATTGGTACAAAATTTAGGATACATAAATGTCTTTTTATGGCTTTGGCATAATTGTTTAAAAAAAATTAGGCATCTGTTGGTTAGCCAAAAATTTTTTTGGGAGTATTTTGGAATTTTTCGCTATCCATTAAGCAATTTTTGACTTTATTTGATAACAGCCATTTAAACTTCATAAGGATATTTTGCATGTGTTTGGAGCCATTTGAAAGAATTAAATTGCTGAGATTTAGATGCCATTTTAAGAGAGCATTAAGTCACTCAGCCTTCCTCCTTACTGGTGAAGTTAAAACTTGCATATAAATGCTTACATAATTGAGTAAAATTTTCTAAGTGAGTTGGCTAAGGAGGGGCTTCGGCCACTTTCTGATTATGCCACAGATAGATTAGGCTTCATATGGTTTGAAAAATATAGCAATTGATTACCTAATTATAACCCCTAGTTGTGCATTGAAATTAATACGCGGTATGATAAAAATTTTGATGAAGTAGTTATAAATTTAGCTATTGATCTTTGATAGGGGCTACAGGTAAGACATATTTTCAATCACTAAACACTTGTATGGCCAATATGAGTTTACAGATAAACAATGAAAACAAACCTTTTTTTGATCCATGTTAAAATAATTTGTAGGGGATTGACATCCCATTTTTTTATTTGAGATTGATACCCATTATGGTAAACTTCAAAAGACTGAGGATCTCCTTCAAACAATTTTGCTGCCTCTGAACTGTGTTTAGTATACAGCTGAAAAACAAAACTTTCAAACTTATGTTATATTCAAGTCTTAAAATAATGCACCAAACAATGATGAATCCCAAGTTTTTTCCATTGCACAAACACGGATTTGGAGTCAAAATAACACTTGTACAGGGTAGATGGTAAGTTGGTGCCACATTAGCATAATTATAACTTATGAACATTAAATAGTAGGATTGGATTGAACATGAACCCGCTCACGAGTTATTGATGAATTTGAATGTCTTAATTAAACATTCAATAAATTTGATTTTCTCAAATCAAATTTTACTCTACGAAAATAGCGATTTATATACTGGTCAAAAAAATTCAGAATCAGATCAGAACACAACTAATTGTCGCTAAAGATTCTGGTGCAAGTCGCAGATGTTTATTTCCTTATTTTATCCGATGAAAATTATAAGTTTGTACATGTGGTACTCTCCTATGTGATGAGTTAGGCCTATCTAATTTTACAGATTTTCCCAGTAAAATACTCTGCACAATTTGCAAGAACTACTTGAAAATCTTAGTTTTTTCTAATCCTGTTCTTATCTCGATAGTCTGGTTTTATCAAATATGGGGTAAGCTTGAGCGGTCCGCAAAATCCTGATGCGAGACAACTCAACCTAGGAATCCTGAATCCAGGGACATACTGACGCCAAAAGCTTTATACTTTTGTGCTACGCTTTTTTTCTCTTTTTCTTATCCTCTTTTCTGCGCTATACTTTTTTCAAAATGATTAACGTTCGGTTGTTGTGACGTAAGTATAATATTTTTCACTAATTGCAAACTTTATAGTCTGAGTCTCTATTTTGCACAAACAACTCAAAAGCACGATGCATTTTTGCAAAAATCATCTTCATAAAATCGAAAGCCAAGTTTGCAAATCTGTAAAAATGCTGGCAATAAGTTTCAAACGATCACCAAATGCTGCAATTGAAAGTAATATACAGGGTGGGCCAAAAAAATGTTACCACTTTTAATCCATACCCAAATTTTAAAAATGAACATTTATTCGAAAATTTTTTTCACAGATGTTTAACAAAAATATCCAATTAAAATTTGATAACAAAGTCTTTTCACTTTGTCTCTTGTTTCTTACACAGTTCAATAATTGATAACATGTTCAATCCAAGCTCCTCTTCTGTGGAGTACAGCTGCAACATGCACATTGAAGTTTGTGATGACATTGCCGCACATCTCAAGAGGGATTCTTCGAATTTCCTGACAGATGTTGGTCTTCAGGGCTTCAATGGTCTGTGGGTTGTTGTAGTACACCCTCTCCTTCAGGTACCCCCATAGGAAGTAGTCTGCAGGAGAAAGATCAGGAGAGTAGGCAGGCCATGGGTTGTTCGTACGCCGTGAGATGAGTCTATCTCCAGGAAAGTACTCGTTGAGGAAATCCAGTGAGACATTTGAGCAATGTGGAGGAGCACCATCTTGCTGATAAATGACGTTATTCATATTGACTCCCTGCTTTCTCCTCTAAGAGCAGGAATATGAAACAAAAGTCTTAGTAATTTTGAAAATGGTTAGAATATAAAAAGTGATAACATTTTTTTGGCCCACCCTGTATATTGTTATTATTAAACGACCACGTAAATATTTCATGAATATTAATCTGTGTGGTTAATTTACAGTGAGAAATGCTCTAATTCATAGAAAAAAGCTGACAGGTAACATCATCAAATCTACTATTCTTCATGCTATAATAGTAAACAAAGTAACAATTACGTAAAATCGTTTCATAGTGGTGTAAAGTTTTGTAGCAAATTAAAGGTTAACCTTTTCATTATTACATTGCAATCACCTCGTATTAACCAACTTTCAAATAAATTGTGTTTCTGGCAGTGCTCCAATGTATTTGTGTTTTTGATCCAAAAAGCTAAGTACGACTCTTCAAGAGAAAAGTTTTCCAGCTAATCAAAATTAGCACCTTGTTAAAGGTCAAATTTTTCAATTAGCAGCTTGCTATTGTTCAAATGCTTCGATTTTGCCAGCAGAGAAATTACAGTAGTTTGGCATGCTGATATGAAGCGTGTGAACCTTTCAAAGTCATTCAAAGCTAAAAACTGCTATTGCAAAAACCAACAGCTCTATTAATTATGGTTAAAACTAGATAAACCACACGTTGGGAAATTCGTTAATCGCATGACTACAAACTATGGTATTTTTAATCTATTTTCATTCTTGGCCGTAATTTCAACTCTAATTTCAAACGTTGTTTATCGACAAACTTTTGTTAACATAAAACTAACAAATTTCTACATAAAACCACCAAGGGAACCACAAGGGTACCAGAGATATCGTAGCTCCGAGCGGGGAACCATGCTTGCTGATCTACATTATTTTCTCCTTTTCCATTTGAATCGCTATGGTTCCCCGCCCAGAGTTGCGATATTTCTGGTACCCTTGTGGTTCCCTTGGTGGTTTTATTTAGTTCTTGACAGTCTACTTGGGGTCCCTATGGTTTTGTTCTTTTGACAAGGAACGCTCGCTTGGTGTGATGCCTATGTACAATGTCGGTTTGCAAGTTCTGTTCTCCGTCGCCGCATTGCTCAATTTGGTTTTCTCGTTGTTCTTCTGCCTGATGAATCCCTTGAGCAAGGACAAAACCTGTCGCGGATGCTCACCAGTGCAATTCCTGTGGTGTTGTGATCATCGACATGCTAGCTGATTGACATTATTTTTTCCTTTTCCATTTAACAAATTTCTTTTGAAAATGCTAGTTCAATTGTGACATAGTCATCCAATAATAATAGGCAAAAATAATGAATTGTAATCGCTGCATTAATTAATGTCAATTTGCGGTACTTGACTTTGAATTAGTTTTAATATTTTCTTAAACATACAATTCGTTTTAGAGCATTTTTCTGTATGAATTAACCACAAAGATTATTATTCATAAAATACCTGGTCGTTTAACAGACAGCAAAATAGATTACTTTCAATTGCGGCATTTGATCATTGTTAGAAACTTATCGCAAGCATTTTTACAGATTCGTTAACTTGGCTTTCGATTTTATCAGGATTATTTTCACGAAAATGCAACTCGCTTTTGAGCTGTTTCTGCAAAATAAAGATTCCTATAGTTTGCAGTTAACAGATATATCATACTTATGTCACAATAACCGAACGTTAATCGTTTTGAGAAAAAAAGCATAGCGTGGAAATGAAAAAAAAGAAGTAGAAAAACAAAGAAAAAAAGCGTAGCGCAAAAGTTCAAAAGCTTTTGGCATCAGGATTCCCAGGGTGAGTTGCCTCGTGTCAGGTCGGTCGCGCAAGATGTCCTGCTTCAAAGTTTGAATTATCAAACTTTATGAATTTAGAAGTCGTGTATACAGATTTGAACTTAAATTTTACATCAGTCCAATTAAAGTGAAAATACATTTGAAATCAGCTTTTGTAAAGTCAATGAATTTGATTATTAATTTTAATTTAGTTTTTTCAAAGTCAATGAAGTTGAATTTAAAAATTAAAAACAAAATGAATGGATCCAACCCTAGTAAACAGTAGTTATACAATTTTTTTGCACATTTTTATTTTTTCTAAACAAGACTGCAAGATTAATCTTTCACTATTTCACAACAAAAATTAGATTTTAATTTGAGAAAAATTTGCTTGGAGTGTAAACTGCGAAGTTAATAATGAGTCAGAACTCAGAATCACCTGAAACAGTGGTCAGGTGGTTTCTAATCATAGTGTCATTGCACCAAAAAATGTCATTAGAGTCAGCACTTGCAATTCAGCGAAGAGCTGCATACTATTAGACATGGAATTACTACATCATTTTGTAACATTTTTGAAGGCGTTAAATGATACAATGTCATAATAGCAGAACCAGTTATCTAATGCCACAAATGTTCAGAGGTGGGCAGTACCACAGTACTTTTTTAGAACCGTTATCGGTACCGTTGGTACTTTTTCAAAAAAGTACTGTTTTCGATACCGTCGTTACTTTCTTAGCACTTCTTAGTCAGTACTCAGTACTTTTGTGTGGAATGGAATTAAAATCATTCAAATGGAGTTGAAATTACGGAGAAGAACTTTCAAATCTTTCCCACATAATCAGGAGTGGTTACTGGATGACTGTGGTTTAAAGGACAGTGCCATAAAATGCTGTCTACTAGGTAGCAAAATATTGTTCTTTTATTGCAGTTCACTAGGCAATGCAAACAGTGGTTGATTTGCAAGTCAGAGTATGGAGCAGAACCTGCTGAAACAGCTCGAGTGAAATTAAATTCAAAAAATTTGTAAATAATTTTAGAATGTTTTACTTTTATGTGACATCACAGTGGCTGTTGCTTTCCCTGCCGCAATAAGAGCAGTTGTTTAAGGTTTGAAATTTACAACAGAGATGATTAGCTAGTAGTAACAGATGACACAATTTTTTAAGTACTTCCACAAAAATACAATAATTTAACAAAGCAAATTATCATTCAATGTCTTCTATGTTTTTTACAAAACATGACATCATGGTGGTTTCTTACAAGTTGTATTTCCATTACAAAACTTGTTTCAAGTATGCTGCGAAGGATAAACTTGAGAACTTGCAATTAAAAATTTGTTATATGACTCATTTTACTGTAATTGCTTATCATGAAAAGTTACTCACAACAAATTTATTTCAAAATTTTGCTTTTTGCCAAGCCATGGCGGATATTTTTGGTTTGCGCAATATTACAAAAACTTTTATTGCATTGTGAAACTGATATTCAAATACTATTTTCATGACACAACTTTTGAAAGTGCTTCAATAAGTATAAACCTTTAATGACTGGATAAAATTTGGCCAGGTAAATACTGCACAATCTTTCCTAAAGTGATGTCAAGGTGAAATACTACTGTTTATGTCAATGCAACGAGTTGTTTCAACTTTACACTGTAATGATGGAAGTGCTGAGGAGTAAGAAGTACAATTTTGTGGCACATCTCTTACACGATTAAAATTAAACAGAAAAATCCCACTTTTTGTCATAGCTATCAAAATCTAACATAGTGACGTCATCCTTGATGAAGTTTCAGAATCAAAAAATTGCGATTATTGAAGTGTTTTGTCAATACGTGTCTAAAAGTCAAGAGATTAATTACTTTTTTCCGTTATGTGAAATGATATGGCCCAAAAAAACTAAAACAATTGATTTTGCTGAATATTATTAGATGGTTAAAATGTGTTTGTAATAACAAAGATATTGCCAAAAGTTAACCAAACTTATGCAACGTGCATGTAAACAGTTCAAAAATGCACACCAATACTACAATTTCTAGAGCTCTACTTCATCAACACACTGATAAAACAAAAGTTTCAAGAGTTGTATTCACTGAATATGACTATTTTTTTTTGCAATTTTGAATGTTATAAACTGATGGATTATGACGCCATCACCATATAATGTCATAGGTCTCTTCAAACAGTTCCCAAGGTACAGATACAACTTGACTTTAGTTTCAAAGTTTAATATCAAATTTGAATGGCATCACAATCAAAGTAAAACTTGTTTAATAAACAAAAAAATTATACTATTTTGCTAAAATGACATCATTGTGATATGCTTTTCGTCAAAACTTGACTATACTGTAATTTCTGGCTAATAAGTCGAAGCCAGTTTTTAGCTCTGAAAATGAGGGTTTTTGCATATTACCACCTAATAAGCCGAATCAGAAAATTTCGTTAACTAGCGTAACTTTTCTTTTTTGCAACAAAGTTTGTCAGTCATGCATTCCACTCATTACGCACCAAAGCATGTCCTTTATAATCACCGTAAAATTGATCCTACTGGCTCTTTTAATTGCTGTAGCTGTGATTCTCTTCGCTCTTTTGTCCTCTTTCACATGCCAGTGCATTTACTGTAATGGTGCACATGCAGAAGACAAAGTGGTATAATTGCATAAGAAGTAATTACTGGTGCATGAGTTCATGCAATTGGTTGTTTTTTAGCGGTAATTATCAATGAATAACTTCATGCAATTAGTTGGTTGTTTTTTGTGACCAATTTTGACTGCTGTTTTTTTTGGTCAAAAGCTATATCCGCCCAATAAGCCGACCCCAGAAAATTTGGTCAAAAAAATAGGTCCAAAAAATCGGCTCATTAGCCAGAAAATACGGAACTTTTCTAAAACCACATAAAAAAACGAATGTATCAGTTTTGATCTTTAGCTTTTTGAATTTGCGATTTTATCTGCGTCCAAAACCAACATTTTTTCTCCAAAACAAGCAATTTTTGCTAATAAATAACGTCACTAGCTTCAAATGTGATGAAATCACTTTCAATTTACTTTTGTTAAAAATTTCAGTGTACAAAATGACTTTGTGCAAAATAGCATTTCCCAAATGGTAGTTTTGTTGTAGGGCAAATTCATCCCTATCAATACCTTAAAATCCCCCTGTTTGCCCCCCCCCAATTTATCAAAAGGTTTTGGTTAACTTTCTGATGGGTGGATTTTGGTAGACTTTTAGTATGTTATTCTCCACACCCAATAGCACCCAAAACCGTTGAGAAACCATTTCTTGCAATTTTTTCCAGTTTTGACAGTAGTTTTACCTGACTATATAACAAAATGTAGTTTATAGGATAGTGCCATTCTGACATAGAATGCTGTTTACTAGGTAGCAAAATATTGTTCTTTTATTGCAGTTCACAGACGCTGAACTAAGTTGCTTTACAAAGTACTGTTGATCATAAAAATTAGCTATGATGCATTAAGTCAGGCTCGGGAGGGGCATTCCGGGGCTGTGCCCCCCCAAATGACTGCTTGTGCCCCTTCAAGCGAGGATTGTGCCCAGAAGGAATTAACAGGCTTGATGCTACTGGAGTGCAAATCAAGACCTGAGATTCCCAAAATACTGGTTATTGCCCTAGAATCCGTGAGCAAGAAGTGCTTTTTTGCAGTTTTTGTGGATTCACCCCAAAATTCATGAAACTTTGCATATATTTTGGGATGAAGACCTTTTTTTTTCGTCTTCCCTGCAGAATTCGTGAAAATTTGCACGAGTTTTGAGATGAAAACCAGAATTCGTGAAAATGCGCACAATTTTTGGAATGAAGACCTTTTTCTTGTCTTCACCTTTTTTGTTTGATCCACACTCTCGAATTCAAATAAACAAAGATTTTGTGCCCACCCAAAATTTATTTATGCCCCCCTAGTCATGCTATCCTGGCTCCAGGCCTGCGTTAAGTCCTTTGCTCTTTTGTTTATCCTGTACACCAGCCTGTCCTCTGTACAAAGTCATTTTGAATCGACATTCTTGTCCAAAGAACATTTTTTGCAGTATATAATTTCATAAGGGGCTGTCCATAAAAGACGTCCATACAAAATTGACCCCCTCCTCCTTGTCCACAAAGTGTCTGCTCTGCGTCAACCCTCCTGTCTGCATGGAAACAATAGAGAAGTTACGAAAGGGAGAAATGGCCATGGCAATTTCACTGCAGGGTTATCAAGTCACCAAAAGCATGTTTTAAGACCCTTTGAACATTCATTTCTACTAGCGACCCAACTGGTTACTGAGTGCAAGTTACCAGAATACACAAAATTGCACTTTATTTAGTGTATATTAAAATGCTTAAAAAACACATTTTCGATTTATTTAGGAATCACAGGTCATAAAACACGCGGGAATTGATATAAACTAACTAAAAATGTGTTAAAAAGCATCAGAATCTAAAATTTTAAAGCAATGAATGTGACTGAGATTAAGAAATGTGAACGTCCACAATGCAGGAAGCTGACATGGTCCGAACTGGACAAACCCCCCTCCCTCCTGACTGCGAACGTCTTTTATGGACAGTCCCTAATAATATCTGTTTTAAAAGTAATTCTTCCACCGGCCAGATAGCCGATGTGCTTGGATCGGGTAACGGAGGTCTAGGGTTTAAATTCTGGGCCGGGCATATTGAACACAGTGTTGCCAACAGCTCGCCACCGTTGTGACTTTTCTTCAAAAGGAGCTGTATTGCCCAAGCACAATATCATGGTGATGGGCCCCACAAACTCATTACCTGCTAGGGCATAATACAGCAAGTGCAATGAAGAATTGATTTTTTTTTGAAGTATATAATTCCTCCCATAGATTCATTCCCTAAGCATGCCACAAAACGACTTAACTACGGAGAACATGGTCTAAATTCAGACAACTACCCTACTGGTTGGTTTTGAGTTTTAGTATTTCTGTTTTTTGAAGGAGTTTTCGAAAACTAGCAGAACCTTTTCATAAAAGAAAAAAATTAAAAAACTTAAAACCCGCCACTAGCAGCACAGTCCGAAGTTAGAACTGATGTCTGAAGTAGAGCCGTTTTACGATATTATACCAGTTACCACTACACAAATAAGAGACTCAATCATTGTTCAACGCATAAAATCACCACAAATGTTGTTTCCAAAATTATTATATTTTACTTCTGAAAAATACCTCATAACAGTATTGAGTACCAGTACCATCAGTACTTTTTCAAAAATGTAGCGGTAATGACTGAAGTACCGATGAAAGTACAATTGGTACTTTTGAAGTAGAACCAAGTGCCCACCTCTGCAAATGTATTGCAGAGTCTTGACATAGGATCCCTATCTGTATACTCAATTGTAATGTCTCATTTAGCTTATTAGACTCAAATGGCTGCTAGTTACTTTGTCATAGTTACTTCGTCATCTTTAGAGCAGTGATCAAAACAATTAGGGTTAGGGTAAGAGTCGAAGAGTCATGACAAATTTTGATATGATCATCATGGCACATTAAATCATTCCAACAAAAAGTTACCTTAGAAAAGCAGCAAATCCAAGCGATGCTCTCAAAGATAACAAAGCCAACTTGTCAAAGCATACAAATAACGTAATTTATTGCGCTACTAAATTTGGAACAAATAGCAAAGTATTTGACATCTGATTCAAACATGGAATGCTGCAAAATGTTTTTTTTTTTGAGTTTCAATACCGATAGTTTCCAAACCAAAATTCAGTTTGAAAACCACTGATCTGCAAAGTTTATTTTTATGGATAAGTTGAGGAAGATACAAAAAATAAAGATATATCACCAAAAATATATCAAACCTTCAAAAATTTCTTTACCTGCTCATTAATGTAACGGAATCTTGAAGACTCAAGGCTGGACAATAATCTTTTCTGCAAATTATTAACAGGAGCATTATGACTATTGACACATTTAGAATGAAGCGTTTCATTAGTCAAATTTTCAGTAACTATGTGTTTGTCATCAGAAATACCATTATCATTCTTCATTTGTTTTGAAAACATAGGCTCTTGTTGATTCTCTTTTGATGATCTAGCAACAGAAGTTTTATTGCTTGTAGACGTAGTTTCATTCAATGATGCTGTTTTCTTCTTTTTCTTGCCCCTTTTTCTCTTTTTTGAAAATGCGTGTTCAGATATGCTTTTAGATTTATCAAGAACATTAGAATGTCGCTTTTTATTTGCTGATCTATCATTAAACAAAGCTAAAGCTAGATTTTCATCCTCATTAGCTCCTTCCCATGCAGTTTCAATTTCAAACATATTTCAGCCTGTCACACTCTGCAAAACCTCAGAACTATTGTATCTAGCAAACGTCAAAACACCACAATTGAATTATTATTAACACCATTGTACCTATTGTGCCACCACTAGGGCCTAGTGTACATACAGTGTACAGTGTATCTGTGACTCTGCATAAGTGCAGTAATTGCAATTACATCTCTTTTCTGTAGTGATACCAGGCACCAACCATTGAAAGACAACTTTTCTGTTGCATTTTATTCCATGTTTTGGATTTCAGGGTAATCAGGTTATAAGCACATCTGAGTCTGACCTCACAAGCTGAACCTCAAGGTACTGGTGGTATATACATTAAATTCAATTCAGGGTTAATTTTAGAGATGGGATTAATCCAGTATTTTTTAATGATACAGTTAACAATTTTTCAATTTCAATGATGCAGGTCAGGTAGTTTTTTTCGTTTGATTTTGCTTTTAGTTTTTCGTTTGATTTTACCTGCTTGTTGTTTTCAAGTGTCGCTTCAAATCTAAACGCGCTCTTCAAAGATTTTTTGAATGGAAGTGGCTAGTGTTACGTTACATATTATAATGCTCATAAAGAGAAAAAGAGAAGAAAAACTGAGCTCTCGTTTGCTCATTTACTCTTTTTTGTGTTATAAATTAACATTAGGGTTGGGGTTAGTGCTCACTGCTAGGATAGTGATTTTCTTGAAAAGTTTGCATGTTGCACTGGAGAAAATAAAATCATGAAATCTTGTGCCAATTCGGCACAGAAATGCAAAAATAGCTTTGGCGCCGCTTCAACTACAAAATTAAAGCGCAAACGGTGGAAAATTCTCCAATATTCGCGGTTCCTGAGCAGTGGGAGTGAAGACGTTTTTTAGAGGTTAAGTCGCAGATTAAGATTAGAAAAAAGCATTAATTCTGGAAGCAAATTTTACCCATCTAAATAAGCTCACTTCTTTTGCACTTCTAGCACTTGAGTTGCCGGAGTGGTGAAGAGGATAAATTTTGTGATGACCCTGATCGCATAATTTGGGTTCAACTTGCATCCAGATCACGTTGTTGCATCCTTGGATAAGACGATGTACCGGTATGATGACTATCTCTGCTTTGGTGGTTTGAACAAGCAGCAAATTCATTGGACAAGAATTTGAAGAAATCCACAGAAATATTAGACCACTGGAAACTTCTAAGCAGGTGCGTACAGTATTTCTCCAAGCACAAAGTCATTGCAAGGAAAAGTGCATGGATCATTCATAATAGTTAGTGTCTGAGGCTGTCCGGTGACGAGAGGATAAAATCTTGCACTACAACAACAACACTTTGATTGATTGGTGTGGCGCAAACAAAATTACTGTAGGTGCTACCGGTAGGTTGGCATAAAAATTCGGAACAGAGTATTTAGGTATTTGAACTTTCTAACCTGGCAAAGCATTTATATTAAAACTCAATCAAAGAAGTGGAATTCCAGAGTCAGTATCGAGTTATTTGGCATCAGCATAAGTTTTGAAGCAGTACATTTCTAAGCCTACTAACTTCAACCCTAAATTGCTTTGAGGTAGACCTAGGCTATGCCGTCAGATGTGCCTGTAGCCTGCAACCTGGGAATAATATAATTAACAGTCAACTTAGTTACTTACCCTCAATACTTAACTTTTACGGAAAACGCGGGGTATGTGTCTCCCTATCGATAATTACCGGTAGCATTCCCCATCAAAATTCAGCGTCCCCCCTTCAGAAAAAAAGCATTCGGTTCTGGTTAAATCAGACTCAAAGATCAATTTTTTATGGAAGTGTCTAGATCACCGGTCCGATTTCTGACATCAAATCGCTGGAGCACTGGCAGGGTATTATATTGCTTTTTTCTCATTGATTTAATTTAAATTTTTTTTTTTCTATAATGTACAGTGATATGATAAACATAAAATTTATCGTAAAGGTATAAATAAGTTAAGTTACCAATATTCCATTCAAAGATTGTCAGCCATCCAGTATGGTCATCAATGTCACAAAAATTAAGAATCCATATATATAGATAAATAATCCAACATACAGTAAAACCAGAAAAAATTTTAAGTGTCAAATTTTACATAAAACACGGTACCAAAAATATGAAAAATAAAATAATATTGTTAGTTTAAGATATAGCTACATAAAAACTCTACACATTACCTAGTGGCGTAAAACAATACTGGTAACAATTCGATTGAAAAATACTGTACAAATCAAGGCATAACTAAGCATTCACATCACAGATAAAAATAATAGTTACAAGATAAGCATAACTGATGCAGATAAGCATTTACATTACACCTTATGCTGAGACATACATATTTACGTCATAACAAAACCCACAAAATATTTATCTTGCAAGCTGAATCATTTAAGATCTAATGAATAAAAAAACAAATTAAAATCAAATCTATAACAAATGAATTACCTATATTAAGTGTACACGCAAAAATCCAAACCTAATCTCAAAAACAATTCCACAAAATTTGTTATTACATATTAATGTAGTTATAAGTCATCACATTTAAAATACACATACATACACAGTGAATAGTCTATGCAAATAAATCAAGGATAACTTTATGCAGATATCTGTAAAAAAAACACCAAAAAAAACAAAACTAACCAAAACTAAAATAGAGAATCCCTAAGCACACAAACGAAAAAGGAGACTGCAACATTACAAATAGTACATCTCTTCCAGATGTTGTCCCTTGCACACAGTTCCCAAAACACTGGCAGCATTTCCTCGTTGTATTGCCATTCCAATTGCTTGCATCAAGAAAACAGTAGACTTGGGTTCGCCAGACTCCTCTGAAATCCTTCTGCCAACCTCACGAACAAATTTTAAACCACTTGGACCCCATGGGCCCATTGTTTCCACACAAATAGGCACAATCTCAAAATCACGTTCCAGCTGCTCATACTTTGTCAGTTTGGCCTGCTCTGCCCGTTCTGCCACTTTTCCAAAGTGATTAGAAGAGACCTCAAGATGACTTGGGGCAAAGGTGTCGCTACACGTAAAGTCCCACACCATGCACTTTCCCATTTCTCCATGGAAAAATTGTCATTCCATCTGGCCTTTTTCCATCTGTGCGCGATACACCTTGCGGCTCCAATATCGTAGGAACATGTGCAGACTCCAATGCTTTCCTTATCAAGTTGTTTACATGAAAATGTCTGGAGAATCTTCCCGCACTCTTCCTACAGCTGAGACCATGGACTCCAGTGGATTCTACCTGAGTGCCGCAAATACATTCATGAGGTTGGCACAAACGTGAACCTAGCCTAAGCCCACAAGCAATCCTCAGCGATCTGTTGTCCATTTTTAATCCAAGTGAAGGTATTGGGATTGCATTAAGCCAATGTGAAGCATGAGGAGCAGAAACAGCCAAAAGTCTTGACTTGTCAAGAATGGTGTTTGATGCTTCCAACAAATGGTTTAGTTTCAGCTGGCAGAGTGGAATATCCCAAGATTTCTGTTTTTGTGGATGTAGGGGAGAAAAAAGAATGTTAGATTTCTCAGACCAACTTAAGAATGCCAAGGAAAAGCAAGGATCCTGAATTCCTGATGATGTGATATGGAAAATATCTGGCAAGCTTGCAGCACACGCATATATTGAAGATAGGAATGCAGGAAGAGCTATGTCTTCTGCTGAACGAATCCCCAATCCTCCAAACCGAACCGGTAATGTGCATTGTTCCCATGACAGTCCTGACAGTTGAATGTTTAGCACCTTTTCCAAAGCACAGCAAATCTTGGAATCGTATGATTTCAAAAGTGGAGACTGAAAGCAAGTTGATGTCCTCAATACATACGTGAGCTTTGGAATTGCAAAACAATTCCTAAGCAAAAACAAAGCATCATGTGCATCCACTTGATCTAATTGCTCCAATAATCTCGAAAGAGCACATAATTTAGATTCTAATGCCATATCAACAGCAGATGGCATAACTGGTGCACCAAGAAGGGTCATGTTTCCATGTTTAACAGATTTAATTTCAGGAGCAATCCCCTCAAACATTTTCAAAACATTCACATCAATGATGGAATTTAAACTGATTAGCTCGCATTTTGCAGGATTGACCTTCAGACCCAAACTATTCTCTGCAGACAAAATTTTTTGAAAATCCGAAAAGACCACATCTGCTTTTCCACCAAGTGTTCCATCGTCCAAATACCACATGTTGTAATCACTTTTGCAGCTTGAAATCAAATTATTAATTGACAGTGAGAACAAGAACGGCCCTAGCGGATCTCCTTGTTGGACTCCTTCTTTCGAAAACAATGTTTCATTCCCAAAAAACAAGTTAGAAGAACTAGCATAGGCCTGGTATATAAACGAGTAGATCTGAGGGAACAACTTATAAACTTCGTGAAGTAGCACATCTCTTCTCACTGAATTAAATGCATTTTTGAAATCAATCTTCAGCAATATATTGTCAGAATCCGCTTTATTGATGAAATTCCTACAAGCATGAACAACCACTTCAGCACCAGAAGGAGTGCCAACACCCATTTGATGAGGTTGGAAAGTGCTGGGAAGATGTTGAGAAATCTTAAGCATGCAAGCCTTTGCACATAAACGCCTTAATGTGTTTCCAATTGCAATTGGCCGTACTCCTCCATCCTTTTTGGAAAGGGCTATTAAGGTTGCACCAAAAAAGCTTGAGCACACTGCAGATGGGATATTTCCACAAAGTACTATACCATTTGTAAACATCACTAATGCTTGTAAAAGATTTCTTGATGTCTCACCCAATGCTCCAGTTGTAAGATCTTTAAGATGTTGTGGAGTCAAACCATCTGGACCACCGCTTGAACCATTCTTGAAAGATTTGAGGCTTCTGGTGATGTCATCAACAGAAACAGTGATGCTGTTGGAACAGTCACCTTCGGAAGGAGCAGGAGGAAATGCACAGTCTGGATGTAAGTCAGGATTTAAATACAGCACTTTGACACATCTATAGTGCAGTGGCAAGCACGCTTGGCTGCCAAGCCGAGGGTTCGAGTATCGATTCGCGCTGGAGACGCTTGGCAGTGATAGTGCTAGAGAACTTTTTCGCTGCATATACTTTCTTTTTTTCTCTAAAACCTTATGATTAGAGTTAGGGTTCGGGCAGCGATGCTAGCTTCAGCGAGATAGTAAATTGAACAGCAAAATGAAATGACCGGCGCTGCCGGAGCAGCAGCGATTAGATGTTGGCAATCGAGCCGGTGCAGCAGACACTGCCTTTTTTTATAATCTGCACCAAGAGTTTGAGCAACAAAATGGCCAATTTGGACGCGGGCCTTTTTCTGCTTTCTTTGAGCACGAATATTTTTGTTTTTCCACCCTTAAAGTTTAAACGTTTTCATTCCAGGATGCGTCTGGTTACAGCTGTGAAAGCCTCCCCCAACCAATATTTTACAGTTTAAGTGCTGCTTACCCTATTGATAATTTACCATCACTGGAGCCGCAAACAATTTTTTTTTTATTTAACAATGCTGGCCTGTTGCGAATTACGGACTGCGGACGCGCCATAGGAAAAGTTTGCATGTTGCGTCTAATTTTCAGGCGTACTGGATAACGAAATCTTCCAAACGCAAAACTTTGGCGAGGCGCAAAGCCCCAAACCCCTTCAGTAATGTCGTTATGTCGCGTCAGCTGCAGCGGGTACCGAACCTGGCCATGCCTGCTTCTAGTAGAGCTGGGCATTGCTACCCTTTGTATTGCTGCTAACCAGTGATGGGCACAGCGGCGCTGTTCACTAGCACCGCTCCTTTTTTGGTAGCGGTAGCGGCAGCGCCTCTGCGTTTTTTCGTCACCAACGAAAAGCGGCAGCGCCGCTGATTTTTAGTCAAGATAACGGCAGCGCTTTAGCACTCCATTTTAAGCAAATAATCTGCCGCTACTGCTAACAAACTCCTTCCAAGACTTTTTTCGATCTACATTTTCACACGTTTCCGTTTGGAGCAGTGGTTCCCAATCTTTTTCTAACCATGGTCCATTTTCATTTTGAAAATTTTTCATGGCCCCACTCTCAAAGTCTTGCTCAAGAACTTGACCCAAAATTTTTGCCCAAATCAGTCTTGAATTAGATTGAAACGATTTTTCCGGCCGAAAACAGGTGATCTCCAAAAAAAGGTCTTCACCAAAATTCAAACGTTTTTTCCGGCCGAATACAAGTGATCTCCAGCAAAAAAGAAATGCAAATACGACTTTTTCAAACCAAAATGCTCTGTGGCCCACAGCAAAATTCTCAGTGGCCCACCGGTGGGTGGGCCGCTACGTGGTCGTATTTTTTCTGAACCAAAATTGAACAAATAATGTGGGCCGGTAGAGGGCCAAATTGAATTCTGTCTATGAATTAACATACAGCAACCAGGCGCGTAGCCAGAAATTCGCAATGGGGGGCTGTTTGGGGGTCTGGAGGCAGAGCCCCCAGCCGCCGGAGGCCAATGGGAGTCTAGGTGCGAAGCGTTCAGTCGCGGGAGGCACGGGGTCTGGCGGCGGAGCCCCCAGCGCTTGAAAAGTTTGCATTTTTTTGCAAAAAAAACTTAATTTTAGGGCTAATTTGAATGCTTTTTAAACGTGGCTTAGAAATTGGCAGTGCAAACATGATTAAACTGGTGGCATAAATGTTCTATTTGGGAGGTGGCTAATGGTAAAATTTTAGTTCTCTTATTCAGATGCTGGTAAATTATAAAATCGAAAAGTTCAATAAAACTGACACGGAGTAATCTATTTCGTATGCAGTTTATAGAGAAAAATAATTAGAGGGGGGGGGGCTAATGAAAAGAGATTTGAGAGAAATCGGTAATTAACTAATACTCAATAGCCCCCCCCCCCTATTCCTTAGTTTATAGTATATTTGTTGATGACAACTATGTTTAGCATTTTTACACTTGCGATCAAATTTGATTGCGTATTTTTGACCATTTTACAAAGTTTTAATTTATTTGTTAGTTTTATTTTGAACAAATTAGCCCCCCCCCCCAAATATGCTTCAAAAGATGTTTTAAATATCTATTTAGTCCACTCTAGTGCATTTAACGATCTCAAAAGTGCTAAAAACGTGGTGGTTTTCTCTTTCCGCATTTTGGTCGACATGCCAATGGGGGGCTACAGCCCCCTGCCCCCTGGCTACGCAACTGAAAGCAACAATCAATGCTTTGGTAAAGGTAAATTACTGTAAACTTGCAGATTGTAAACACGGTTTTTGCAATATTTCCCCAAAATACTGGCATTTAGTAGGACAAATGATTTGTTGGCTATCTGGTGACAAACCACAGTATAGTTAAGGCCCTGCAAGTTGAAAATTGCTTAAAGCTTTGTGTGTTTTTGGGTGTGATTAGTGTGTAGTTGTGTTTATGCCTCCGTACTGCTGGACCGATCTTTTTGAGTCCGTCAATAAATAAAATAAAATAGTAACATCAATGCATAGAAAAATAACTTTTGTAAAACAAATTCTTAGAAATGCTTTGTAACTTGGACGATTGATAATTTTCCTGTTCGATCTCTACACGAAGAATTATTTTGGTGGTTGAGGACCGAGCGTGTGATAAACAGATCGACTACTTCAGAGCTATAAGAGCCGGAACAGAATGGTACAGAAACTGAATAATGTATGCATCGTGATTTAATGTTAAAACCTTGCTTATTTGAGTAGATAGCATTTAAACTATTTCTTATTGCCTTTTACTTGCGTAGAAAATGCGATAAGAAATTTGACTTCCCAGCGTAACTTCCAGGGGTAACTTTCTAAGTAATTTCCGAAGATGCTGATTTCCGAAATGTTAATTTCCGGAAATGTTGACACAAATCCAAGTATAAACCGAAAAATTATCAACCCAACGAAACCACATTTAACACAAATCGGTTGATCACTGTGACGTAAAATACCGTTTTGTATCTAGAACAGTGTTTAAAATTTTGACAGTGTTTTCCAAGATGCTCAGCCTCTATAATGCTTACAGTTAGTACCTAAATTGTAAAATTTCGCATGGGGGACGCTTTTGCAGCCTTGACCAACTTTACAAAAAGTTTAGTGGAAATGAATACCACCAATGACAAAAATTTGACAGAAAAGCCTTATTTCTTCGTTTTCAATTTCTTTTAGCATCTTAGCGTGCAACTGTACACGCGTACAACCGTAATTAACAATAAATAATATTGACGACCAGGGGCCCCGGCGCACCCCCTTAATTCAATTTTTCCAACCAATTTAAACGTATAACCAGGGTGAAATCATCATCATCATCATCATATTTATTTATTTACCAAGTGACGTTATATCACAAGAAAAAAACTGCAACTTCCTCTAGGTCTATTACCAAAGCATCGAAATATGCAATTCCTTTAAAACCAACGCACAAACTTGCAGAGTCAAAGCGATATTTAGTCACTTGGTGAGGAGACAGCGAAGGACCGAAAGGTCATCTAAGTCTACTGCCACCTCACCAAGTTAAGGTTAAAAAAACAGCTTCTAGATTTTCTCAGTCTGCTACTTTCTATGATAAAAAATTTTACGCAAAAATAAAACAAAGTGTTGCAAAGATATGTACATTTTGTACAGTGTATACACAAAACTCACAGTCACCATGTAAAGAAAATGCAAGACAACATTAGAATCGTTCTAACTCTAAGCATACTAAAAAATAAAAATGCTGTAACTACAGATTGGATAGCAATAAAATTAATAAAGTTCATAATGCATATTTATGTTTTATAGAATTTAAAGTGGGCAATTGGAGTGAAAAAAAAACCTCCTTGCTTTGTTTTGTATTGTTTGCCAATATGTCATTAGTACTGGTACAATTTCCAATACCAGTATATATCAACCTCAGTCAGTTATTGCAAAATTACTAATAATTCAAGGGCAAATCAAAATGAGAGATGACGTATTGTATAAATGAGTGATAGATGAATGCACCATCTCATGCTATTTAAGCAATAGAACAGGTTATTGTTGAACTCAAGCATAAATATGCAACTAAGATTCCTGTAATTACTACTGCATTGCTGATAGAAAGCTGTTATTCTAGCTTTTATCGGTTTCATAGTTTGATAAAAAATGAGCTTTAACAGCTTTTTTAAATCTGTAGAATGAAACTTCCTTCATACTGCTTGGAATTTCATTCCAAACTTTAATTCCTGCGAATGATAGAGACTTTTGCCCTAATCTTGTTCTAGTTCTTGGAAGAAAGAAGTTGTTTTTGTGGCTCAATCTTGTCTTATGTGTATAGCAGTTTTTTATTCGGTTAAACTTATCTGAATTTGCAAAAGATAATACATTACTGTGAATTTTGTACATTAGCTTTGCAGTTTCCAGAGAGTAAATATCCTTGAGTTTTAAGCATTTATCTTGATAGAACAAAGGATTAGTATGCTCACGATATCCAGTTTCAGTTAACAATCTGATGCTTCTTTTTTGCAGAATAGAGAGAGGTGCTAATGTTGATTTTGAAGCAGTCCCCCAACTACTTATGCAGTATTGTAGATGAGAGTATATGAGGCAGTGGTAGACAGATCTTAAGGTTTGCTCATCTACAAAGTGTTTTAATTGATTAAGGCCCAAGATCCCTTTGCTACCTTTGAACATTGTTCCTTGATTTGTTGTTTCCAGTTTAGATTGTCGTCTATGAGAACACCTACATACTTTATGTGATGTGATTGCTTGATTGGATTATTATCTATTGATACTTTGAGTTCAGGTTTATTTTGTTTTGTTGTCACTACCATAAACTCAGTTTTATTAAAGTTAATTGATAATTTATTCACCTTGAGCCAATTGCTTACATTGACTAATTCATCATTAATATTTTGTTGCAGTGTTGACACATTAGAATGGGAGAGAGTAAGGTTTGTATCACCTGCAAAAAGATGGATTGTGGAATTTGAGGAAAGTGGAAGATCATTGATATAAATATTAAATAACAACGAACCTAGAGTTGAGCCCTGAGGAATACCGTAAATAACATCTCTTGACTTGGATTTATATTGATTTACAATTGTATACTGTTGACGGTCAGTCAGGTAACTTGCTAGTAACTGTAATGGTAATCCTCTTATTCCATACTTTTCTAGTTTCTTGATCAGTATTGTGTGATTGATGGTATCATATGCTTTTCTTAAATCTAAGAAAATAGAACATGTAATGAGCTTTTCATCCATATTGTCAAGTAGCTTATTGTAAATATCTAAAACGGCTTCATTTGTTGAGCAATTTTTCTTAAAACCATACAGGTTTGGACTAATCAAATTATTGCTCACAAAATAATCGTTTAGTTGATCAAGCAGACACTTTTCAAATAGTTTGGCAAAAGGATTTAAAATAGAAATAGGGCGATAATTACTGCATAACTCTCTTTCGCCTTTTTTGAAAATTGGAACAACTTCAGCGGTTTTTGACACTTTTGGAAAATATCACGTTGATATGCATGCATTAAAAATGTTAGTTAGAACTGGAGCTATAACAGAGCCTGACATTTTTATATACTTTGCAGGAATTCCATGTCTTCCTGTGCTTTTTGATGGATTCATAGCTCTGATGTAATTTACTACTTCTTCTTCAACTATTGGTTCTAGAAAAAACGAATTGCAACTACTCTGAATCAAAGATGTGGCATTAAATTTGCCATCAATTATACCTGGTGTTTCGATTGTAGATGCAAGGTTAACTCCTATCTCTATGAAATATTTATTGAAAAAGTTAGTGATGGCCTGTGGACCTTGTGCACTTTCACTTTTGGAAGCATACATTTTATTAGGAATGTTATTTTTCTTCACATTTTTCAAGTGCATAATTTTATTTATAATTTTCCAAAGCGACGAGGTGTCATGCTTATTATCATTCACTAAATTTTTAATGAAAAGTCGTTTTGCATATTCCTTAATATGAGTCAGTTTATTTCTATAGACTTTGTATTGTGCCCATGTATTACTGTCATTTAATTTAAGGGCTCTTTTGTACAATAAATTTCTTTGCTGGATTGATATAAGGATTTTTTTGGATAACCATGGTTTGTTTTTTAGTTTTGTTTCCTTTCTGCTTTGTTTTTGTAATGGTGCATGTATGTTTAATGTCTTATGAAAAATGTCAATAAACTTTTCAGTGTCGTTGTCAATGCATTCCTCCTTGATATCACCTAACAGCTCCATTCCTTCAGTTAATTTGTCTAGAAATTTTTCTACTTCAAAATTTTTTGTATCACGAATTAGGGTGACAGTAGATTTTTCACTCTTGGGCAGGCTTAAATTAGAACACACCATAACTGGCAGGTGATCACTTACATCTTCCACCAGAATAAAACTTTTGTGTTCACCCACTACATTGTTTGTATAAACATGATCTAAAAGAGTTGAGCTTGTAGTGGTTATTCTTGTCGGGTGTGTAATTAAGGGAATACAGCCTAAGCTATATGTTAAGTTCATGAAATCTTTAATATTGATATCAGAGTTACTTTTCAACAAATCTGCGTGTAAGTCTCCTCCGATATAATACATCAATTTTCTACTATTCAATTTCTCAATCGTTGATTCAAAACTCTTGCAAAACTCTGATAATTTCTGTTTAGGATGTCTGTAAATTACTCCCACTATGCATTTTTTGTTATTCCCTAAATCTAGTTAAATCCACATATCTTCACAGTTAGGAATGTTTAAATCAAACTCCTTGCAAATTGAAATTGATAAAGGCTCCTAAATAAAAAATCCTACTCCTCCCCATCTTGTGGTTGTGCCTTTGTGGTAAAAATGGTACCCACTTAACTTTGCATTGTATACCTGTAACAATTTAAGTTTGGTTTCAACTATAGCAATGAAGTCAGGTAAGATATCATAATTTGTTAAAAGTTCATTCAATTTATCAAAATTTGCATTTAAGCTTCTTATATTCACGCAAAGCAAAGAAAATTTACACTTTTTGTTAATAATATTGGCTTCAGCCTGTGAGCAGTATTTTGAGTCAACCAAACCAGAATTTAAATCATTTAGTAAGCTTTTTATCTTGTTGTCTACCTGTAAGCATTTAGCTGGGAAAAACGAATTATTTGTGTGATTAATATCAAAGTTTAGTTTGTCATCATTTCTCATTTCATTTAACAATTGCTTATCATCTAGGGTTTGAAAAGGAAACAATTGACTGTAACAATTTTGGCAGAGGTATGGTTCAGTAGAAGAACAAAGAGTGTGAAATTTAAGGGGACTAATGACTGTGCATTTGAGATGAATCCATCCACCACACATATCACACTGAATAGCACACTGGTTCCTTTTACAAGGTCTTAAAGATATTTCACATGGACATTTAACTGGCATTATCAAGCAGTCAAACCAATGAAAGATTCTACACTAGTTAGACAAAATAGCAAATTTAGAATCAGCCACAAAATACGCAGAAAAAGTTGTTTTGAATTTAAAATGAAAACAGGTGAAAAGTATCTCTCAATATACAGGTAATTATAAATTAGGACAGAAAGGTACAGAAAAAAAAAAAGTCAGATCCAAACTATATGTACACAAAAATACAAAAACTACAAATGTCAGATTCTGCTATGTAGGCACAAAACACCAAAAGAGTGCTGAGTGTCAGGTTGAAGTAGCCTTCTTATTCATACACCAAAGAGTTGTTAGCACAGCAATAATTGTTAAGTTAACCTTCTTTAAACCATAAAGCTATTTCTTTCTTTGCTGTTTCCACAGAGTCAGATCCATGACATATGTTTCTCCCAATATCAATACAATAATCTCCACGAATTGTTCCAAGAAGAGAATCAACAGGTTTAGTCTCTCCAAGCATTTTACGATCAGTTTTAACTGCTCCTTTTCCTTCCCAAACCATTGCCACAACTGGCCCAGACGACAACAATCAAGGACTTTTGTCCTAAAGCTTGCTACCTCAGGCCCTCATCTAAACTTTTAATGAACGTAATGCAATAACCAGCGCCATATTAGCTATGTGGCACAGTGCTGCCAGGCCCCGCGCTTAGATAGTAGGACTTTTTTTGGTCTTCACTTATATTTGGCAGGAAGATTTTGCAAAAATCCCCTAAGTGCCAGGGGCTCCGCGCAATGTAAATCCGGCCCGGGAATAACATGGTTAGTAAGCGTAACCACCTATTGTACCATTTTTAATAACGATTCACAAAGGCGTCGGTAGAAAAATTTTCAAGGGAGGGCCAAAAAGAATAGAGCCAGTATTAACAACTAAAAATGGAAGAATTTTTTTAATTTGGTAGGCTTTAGAGAGAGTGCGTGAAAATCCAGGGGGGGGCATGGCCCTCACCTACCCCCCCTTGCCGACGCCCATGACGATTCACCTCCATCTCGTCAGTTTTTACACACAAAATACTTTTTAAAAAAGCTAGGGAAAATGTTCATTGAACAAATTATTGAATTTCAATTGAGGGGGCCTGGGCCCCCTGGCCAGTGGTGCAGATCTTTGTTGAGCATTAGGGGGGATAATTTGCAATTTTACCCCAATTTTGCCCTATTTTTAACATTGGGGGGGATAAACCTCGACCACGATTTTGTTCAGGTTTGGAAATTCAGTGAAGACCAAAAAAATGCAAATGGAACACTTTTTTCCCTAAATTCAGGTGAAGGCCAAAAAAAAAAAGGTCTTTATCAACAATAAAACACTTTTTTTCCCCAAATTCAGGTGAAGACCAAAAAAAAAACACTTTTTTCCCCAATTTTCGCATTCAAATTATTGGGGGAATACAGCCAAATCATTGGGGGGGATATATCCCCCCCATCCCCCCCTTGTTTCGGTACCCGTGCCCCTGGCCGTACATGTACTCCAATAACTGGTTAACTTCATGACAAAACAAAAATCTCTACGGAAAATCTTCGAGTGAATTATTATTTACTGCTAAAATATTGCAGGAGGCAATGTGTTTAACTAGCCTACATGGACCAAATCACTTACAATTAAAACTTTACACCATAGTGCAAGATTTTAAACGAGTTTTAGACTTTAATTGCAAGTAAAAGGAGGATTGAACAGTTAAATGTTTTCAACTGGTTTTCAAATGTAAAAAATTTAGTTCTTTCAAATGGCTCTGAACATGTGCGAAACGTGATCCAATGGGATAAAAATAGCTTTTTTTCCAAAAACTTACCAAAATTGCTCAGCGGCCTGGGGCTTTGCCCCCAGGCCCCCGTCTGTGACACGTTTAGTACACTAGGTTACTCAACACGTCTCCTAAGTTAGACATTTGCACTTTCTAGCTATTAATTTTCGCGCTCTCCAATAACTAAAGTTCTGGTTAAGTGCCAACGGGCTACGGCTTCAGATCTTCCATTCTACGATAACTTTGCCCCATAAAAACTTCCTCTTTTGAAAAATTTTGATGACGTCATTGCAGGTGAGTTGTGGTTTGGGCCCCTCCAATCAAAAATCCTGGCTACGCTTATGCTCTAAACTTGCCAAAATGTAGAAAATATCTTGGACTTACAAAAAATGTAGCAAAATCACACTGACAAGAGAATTGGGACAGCCGTAATAAAAAAATTCTCAGGTCGGCTTTGGTACCTTTTTAAGAAACTGGTGGCTTAAGTGTTTTTGAACCAGAGGTGCATGATGACATAAAGTGACGAATGGTTGCAGCTCTTTGCGAAGATGAAAACTTTACCAAGAGTGTTAATAAGAAACACGCAATTAATTGGCTTTTTCCGGAAAAATGAAAATGGATCGAAAGTTTTATCAATTAACTTCGATTCTTGGAGTGAATTATCTGGCTCATTGATGGCAGTCAGAAATTGGTTCAAGAAATCCAAGTCCCGAATGCAACTACAGTATATAGAAATATGCCTGGCTAATTGAAAATGCGATGAAAATCGGCTTTAGTTCCACATGCATTTTGCCACAAAGTATAACATAGACATGCTTTGTGGCAAAGTGAGAAGACAGTACACTACTTGCTTGGCAATAAGTTGGGTTATACCCATAATATTAGTACTTTTGAGCAGCATACACTCTGCTAACAGCAAACCACTTTATCTTTGCAAAATTGGGTATTTATGAAAAACTTTACTGCCTTTGTGCAACCTCTAAATGCTTTTCTATCACCGAGATTTTATATACACGATGGTTTTAGCCCAAAAGGAACACGTTTACTTCGGTTCCCATGATAATTTTCATTGTTTAATTTTTGCTATGTATTTAAGGACCACCCTATTCCCCACTGTTGCAAGCGATGATGGCCATGCAACAGTCCCAAGTCGTGCACTTCCGTCAAGTATTATCACTTCAAGATCAGGACTATTGTGTTGACTGCATTCCACCTTGAGCTTTGTTTTGAAGACTACTTTGGTTGTTGATGTTAGTGAACCCAATTCATCAAATAAAGCTGGAGGGTAGGGAGCTAATTCTTAAGAAAATAGCCTTTTGGTACCTATCTCCTTTTCATCAGATGCCTAAATAGCTATAACTCTAGCATAAATTGTTTCAGTATTGATTATTCGGGCTCCATCAACATGTAATGTTTTTTTTAATTTCAACTCTTTTGGCATTAGCTCAGAAGCGTAGCCAGGGGGGCGGGGGAGGGGGGCTTAGCCCCCCCATTGGCCTGAAGAGTATGCAAAATACCCCGTTTTTAGCACTTTTGAGACCGATTTTTCCTCAAAAAAAGAAAATAGCCCCCCCATTGGGGTTGGGACGAGAAATTGCTAAGGACCTAACGTGATTTCGACTTGAAAAAGTGGGTGAATTTGAATTTTTGATCACCTGAATTTTGACAGAAATATACCGACTCAATTTCAGTGAAAACCTTTTTTTTGGAGATCACCTGAATTTGGAAAGAATAACGGTCTCAATTTCAGAGAAGTTTTTTTTTTTTTTTGAGATCACCAGAATTTTGACAGAAAAATCGCCTCAATCTAATTGAAGACTGATCAAAATCTGGTTCAAGATCGTTCGATGTTGTTTCCAGCTTCCAAAAAAGCCTCCCCACCTCCATTGCAAATCCCTGGCTACGCGCCTGCATTAGCTTGATATTTTTTGAAATTGAAGAATGAAAACCACTTGGCCAACTCTTTTCAAAATCCAAAAACTGATTCTTGCCAATTGAAAGAGCGTCGTCTACGCTAGTAGAGGCATCATCCAAAACTTGACTAGTGAAAATATTGACTAAAGCAAAAGTTGGATGTGAATCACTATCAAAAATGTCAGTGCAAGAAGACAAAGCGGCACGTGTTTTAAATCGATCATCCAAATCTTCTGTGATTCTCTTCGCTTTTTCTTCTTTGTGACAAGCAATCTCTTTTTGATCGTCATCTACTTTCAAGATCTCAAGATCGTTTTTTAACTGACCAAAGAAATTACAACTGTAGACTCATTCAAAGTAGAACCAATTATGCCAGAAGGGCCTTTTCCGTATTGCATGTACATAGTTTCAATAAATTGATCAGACCAAATGCAATTCAAAATGCCATCTTGGCGGCGCATCACATGTTCGCCATTGAGAAATTTCTTCAACACTTGTGGTGGAAGATATTACATAGAACGAAGACAATATAGACCGTATCTGGCGTAGTTAACATGTCCAGACACAAAAAAAATATGGGAGCATCTTTTCAACAGCGTACGAATAAAAAGGCCAATCACCTTCTGTTTCTGCTCTTACAAATTGCATGCAAATAAATAGTGACTTGATGAGGCGGTTTACCCATAGTTTGGTGGTTCGACTTTTCTGAAGGGCATGATGCACATAACTCTTGAGCTTCGTAAATGTTTGAACTTCGTACTTAGCTAGAATTGGACGCAGGAGTTCTTCCGCAAACATTCGAATTGCTCAGAGATTTTGTGGGTATTTTTTTCCAAGCAATAATTTTGGCACTCCCACAAATGTTGATTAAAGAATGTCTTCCAATCCACTTGCTGCCATTAATCGGCCAATACTTCCAATAAAACTCATAAACATATGCATCCCGCCCATAGGCGTAGCCAGGGGGGGGGGGCCAGGGGGCCCGGCTCCCCCCCAATTAAAATACTACCAATGATAAAAAATTATGACAACATAGCCTAGCGATGTTTAGTTGCAGTTACGGACAACAAGGGAGCCCCGGGGCCCCTAACTCACAACCAGGGGGCCCCTAACTAACGACCAGGGGGACCCGGGGCCCCTAATCAACAACCAGGGGCCCCCAGGGCCCCTAACTGACAAACGGGGGCCCCGGGGCCTCTAACTGACAAACAAGGGGCCCTGGGGGCCCCTAATTGACGACCAGGGGCCCTAACTAACAACCAGGGGGCTCCGGGGCCCCTAACCGACATCCAGGGAACCCTTGGACCCTTAACTAACAACCAGGGGCCCCTAACCGACAAGCAGGGGGCCCCGGGGCCCCTAACTGACAAACGGGGCCCCTGGGGCCTCTAACTGACCACCAGGGGGCCTTGGGCCCCTAACTGACAACCAAGGGGTTCTTGGGCCCCTAACTAACGACCAGGGAGCCCCGGGGCCCCTAACTGACAAACGGGGGCCCCGGAGCCCCTATCTGACAACCAGGGGACCCTGTGGCCCCAAACTGATGACCAAGGGTCTTGGGCCAGGGGCCCCGTAATTCAAATTTTTAACACTTAATATGCAAATCCTGTGAAAAATCTAAGAGTTTAGTGCTAAAAGTTGCTATCCCAGGCCCTCGTTTAACGTTATTACGAACTTAATGCTAGAATATAGGTGGTAATGCAAACCCCCCAATTGAAATGCCACCAATCATAAATATAATGAGAGCATAGCCAGTATGTTGTTCTTGTCCGGAATTGCAGTTTCTTTAATTTAGGAATTACGTGTACAAAAGTAAGTAATAATAATGACGACCACCTGTCCACGTCATAATAATGTCATGCAATTCCTGGAGGTTTCAAAAAACTGTCAAGTGACTTGACTCGAGTCCTCCACGTTTTGGAAAAAAAGTTATTTTAATTTTGCTCTAAATATATATATTTTCTATGAAAAACTTTAAGGGCGCGATTTTATCTCAAAATCATTGGCGTAGCCGGGAGGGTGGCCCAGGGGGCCTGGCCCGGGCCCCCTCAATTGAAATGCCACCGATGACAAAAATTCAACAAAAAAACCTTGTTTCTTCATTTTCAGTTTTTTTTAGCATCTTTGTGTACAACAGCACACGCGTATAACAGTAATTAACAATAAATAATATTGACGACCAGGGGCCCCGGCGCACCCCCTTAATTTAATTTTTCAAACCAGTTTAAACGTATAACCAGAGTGAAATTAAGGGGTTTTGTCCTAAAACTTGCTACCTCAGGCCCTCATCTAAACTTTTAATGAACGTAATGCAATAACCAGCACCGTATTTGCCATATGGCAGTGTGCCTGTGCCCAGCGCTCAGATGATAGGACTTTTATTGGTCTCCACTTATATTTGGCAGGAAGATTTTGCAAAAAACCCATAAGTGCCAGGGGCCCCGCGCAATGTAAATCCGGCCCAGGAATAACATGTTAGTAAGCGTAACGATCTATTGTACCATTTTTCAATAACGAGTCAACTCCACCTCGCCAGTTTTTACGCACAAAATACTTTTAAAAAATTGCTAGGCAAAATGCTCATTGAACAAATTATTGAATTTCAATTGAGGGGGGCTGGGCCTGCTGGCCACACATGTACTCCTATAACTGTTTAACTTCATGACAAAATAAAAATCTTGAAAGAAAATCTTCGAGTGAATTATTATTTACTGCTAAAATATTGCAGGAGGCATTGTGCCTTACTTTCCCCTACATAGACCAAATCACTTGCAATTAAAATTTTACACCATAATGCAAGATTTTAAGCGTGTTGTGGACTTTAATTGCAAGTAAAAGGAGGATTGAACAGTTAAAATTTTTTGATTGGTTTTTAAATGTAAAAGACCTAGTTCTTTGAAATAGCTCTGAACACGTGCAAAATGTGATCCAATGGGATAAGGATAGTTTTTTTTTCCAAAAACTTACAAAAATTGCCCAGCGGCAGGAGGCTTTGCCCCCAGACCCCCATAGCCCCCGGCGGCTGGGGGCTCCGCCCCCAGGCCCCCGTCAGTGATACGTTTGAGTACAATAGCTTACTCAGCACGTCTCCTAAGGTAGACATTTGCTCTTTATAACTATTGGTTTTCGCCCTCTCCCTTTACCAAAATCTTGGTTCAGTGCCAACAGGCTACGGCTTCAGATCTTCCATTCTACGATATCTTTGCCCCACAAAAAGTTCCTTTTTTGAAAATTTCTGACTACGTCATTGCATGTGGTTTGTGGTTTGGCCCCCCCCCCAATCAAAAATCCTGGCTACGCCTATGATCCCGCCGAGTCTGACCACAAATGAAGAAAAAATCTGATGTGTTTTTCCAAGCGATATTAACTGCAACTTGATAAAGCTGTTGATAGTAAGTAAGAACTGTTGCAACTTGTCCGATAAGAGATGCGAGATAACGTGCATGCATCATTGCGGTCTTCATAGGATCTGGTTCAGCCGGAGGCATGTCGAAAAGCGGAGTATATGCTACACTGGTCTTTGGCTTGGGTTCGACGCCATCGTTTCTAGAGAATTTAGCATTAAAACCTCCGCATTCTGGGCACATATCCTCATTTGCTACTTCACATAGAAACCTAAAGCCCAGTGGTGCAGACTTGCATCTTGAAATACACGTTTTGGCAAGAACGGCAAGTGGAGGCACAACGCGTATGCAATAATTTTGGGACAAGTCAGCCTTTTCGTTACTATGACTTGTTTGAACGGCTACATTTGCAAGAGACAAGTTAGTGGACTTAGTCTCTCTACATTTTAAGTGTGGAATTGTGGCATTGCCGTCGCTAGAGCTAATGATGTGAGGGGGCACCAGCCAAAAGTGGGGGGGCACTAAAATTAGCTTATAAAAACTGATCTTTTTGCTAAGAGGGGTAAACCAAAAGTAAATTTTTTCTTGCAAAAAAACTGCCTAATTTAGTCCCCGTGCTAAACAAACTGATGCAACTCAAGCGTGTTACAGACAGAAATAATCATTAAATATTTAGTGACTGTGGACGGGGACGTAGGGGCTGAGCCCCCAGCCGCTGGGCGGTTTTTGCGATTTTGCAGCCTAAAAATAGCAATTTTAACGCCATTTTAATCACATTTCGCACTTTTTGAAGCCATATGATAACTAAATTGCTAAAATTCAGAAGTTATTTTATGATTTTAAAGAATTAAATTGCTTAGCACCTTCATCCCTCCCCTTACATCAGGTCAAGTCTAAAATATGTTTAAACGCTAGTATTTTAATGTTAAATTTTCCAAGTCCTAAGAGGGCTTCAGCCTCTTTACCCTGGTTGCGCCACGGACTGCGACCTCAAAATCTTGAATGTGCTCTAAACCAACAAAACAGCTGGCTTTTGAAAAAATATTTTCACGTATGTCATAATCACTAACGGAGTGCAGGTAACGATTCTACGGGCGTACATGCCTCTTCCACGACACATCCATGAAGGCGTGTCAATAAGACGGATCATTGCGTCACATTTATCAGTTGGTTGCCAGCAATTTTGCAAAGATTCGAGAAAACGTCTGTTACAGCACCGATTAATTTGATTTGCCCCACTAAATTTTTGAACTCGGCTCTTTTATTTGGCTCTTATTTTTGATGTGTTGGTCTGCACGCAGGCGCGTAGCCAGGATTTGGAAAAGGGGGGGGCTATTTTGAAAGAGTGAGAAGTGTGCAAACGACGTTGACTCGAATTTTCATTGACCTTAAATCAGTTTCAGATGGTTTGTCCGAAATTTGAGACGAAATGTCTCGGAAGGATCGGAAATTCAAAGGTTTTTTCCGCCCAAAATTAGGTGATCTCCAAAAAAAAAAAAAAAGGTCTTCGCCAAAATTCAGAGTGATTTTTCGGCCGAAATCCAAAATTCAAACGTTTTTTCCGTCCAAAATTAGGTGATCTCCAAAAAAAAAAAAAAAAAAAAAAGGTCTTCGCCAAAATTCAGGGCGATTTTTCTCCCAATTTCGCAAGTTCAAACGTTTGAGGGGGGGCTCTTTTCGTATGGGGGGGGGGGCTATTTTCCATTTTTCACAGATTTTTTTTTTGCATACTTCACAAGCCAATGGGGGGGGGCTCGAGCCCCCCCGCCCCCCCCTGGCTACGCTACTGTCTGCACGTCATTGTGTTTTTTAATTTTCGCACGTTTTGTTCGACGCCTAATTTCCGGCACAACGCGCAGCTTTTTTTTGCTTTTTGCCGAGTTCGAGCGTTTTAGTCTATCATTTCATTTTGGGATCTGAAGCAATCGCGCGTTTTATTTTGCAAGTTTTTGTTACACGGCATCGTTACTTTGTTTTGTTACCTGGGTTAATTTTCAAATATTTTATTGCCGTGCAATGTAGCTCTTTATCTTATTATAATTGATGACATCATTTTACATTTGTAAGCACAACTGGTCTAAAAATTTGTGTTTGGCAGTTAAGCTGATCAAGATACCAAGTATACTTGAAAAATGTTGTTTAGCAATGACTTTAAAAATTCCGCCGCTAGACATCATTAAGTGCAAACTTTGGGCCGCATTTTACAAAAAACGCTGAAGGTTTGGCGAATGGCACCCGACGGGTTTGGAATTAGCACCCTCGATTTGACCCAAAATTGTTAAAAAGCATTGCATATGTCTCAGAACTCGGTTCAAGTTCTTTTGCATTGGGCGTAGCCTGGGCCATTCATGATTTACACTCATTCTTTTTGTGACTATGGTCAAGGCAACTGCTGTATTTTTTGAGCTTTCGCAATTGGAGTTATTTTGTACTTTAGATGTTCTCCCTTTAACTAGCTGGACAAACTATTTCGAAACCGCTGTCCATACCGCTCTTAATCATGCACCCTCAATCGCTCAAGCGCTCTCTAGCTCAATCGCTCGGTCATCTGAAATATAACTATCTTTTACGGCGACGTGACAACCTCAGCAGAAATTAAACTGTCGACAATCTTCAGCGTGTATTGAATTATTAGATTGAGGTTAAATACATCTCTACTGCCAGTTGAAATCTTTTCCAGACCTTACAAACGTAAAATACTGCGTTGAAGAAGAGAATTGTCTGAATATTGACAATCCCGGGCAGTGAAGATCTTTTTCAAAAACGTATAAGTCGAGTGCGAGGGCAATGCGAGAATATTATTTCGGTAGCAAAATTTACCCGCCCTATTCGGCGTGCACCATCCGCTTCCATCGGCGTGGCGCAAGAAATAAATGCGTGCTTGACTGCTTGGTTGGCGCGAAAATCCGGAGCAGTGTATTTGAACTTTCCAACCTGAAACCGCGGCACGTACGAAACCTTAAAGCAAAAATAGTTTCTGCCTCAACAACGTAAATTATAGCTCGGACTGATGAGAATCTTCCCGATATCTATAATTCCAAAGAGTGAAAACCTGCTTTTTTAGAAGTCAAATTGCATCAGAGGAAATAATCGGAAATTCTGGAAAGCAAATTTAAGCTGTCTTAATGTGTGTTTACATTGGACGCGAAGCGAAGGTTGGCAATTATCGCGAGTGGCCGCTTACATCACTTGCTCGAAATAGGCCAACCACTCATAAACAATTTAGTCTAAGAGAAGTTATTACACGTTTAATCGACGTGTTCCTTAACGCACTTACAATAGTTTATATCAGTGCCGTCGCCAGAGCAAACCAAGTGAGGGGGGACTAGCCGAAATTGGGGGAGCTCTAAAACACACTGAACTTTCGCATATAAAAACTGATATTTTACGGCAACAAATTATGCGCTATTCTAAAACTTTTGTATTCATATCTGAAAAAAGAGACGCATAAGGCCGACAACGTTTCTTAGCTCGTTTCGTATGCGGTCCATATAATCGCTTGAAAATCGGTCTGCGGTAGTGAATGCGACCAGAAGCGCAACCAAGATTTTGCTGAATGAGAGGGAGCTTGAACCAAATGTAAATTTTTTTTGTACAAAAATTGTCTAATTTAGGGCTCGTACTGAATAAACTGATGCAACTTAAGCGTATTACATAGGGGGCCTGGGGGGCAAAGCCTCCAGCCTCTGGGTGATTTTTGTGATTTTGCAGCAAAAAATGGCAATTTTAACGGCCTTTCAATCACGTTTCGCACATGTTTGAAGCCATATGAATAACTACAGTAAATTGCTAAAATTCAGAAGTCATTGAAAGAATTAAATTGCCTAGCCTCTTCAGTCTCCCTTATACTTAACGTCAAGTCCAAACCACGTTTAAACGCTTGTATTTTAGGGTTAAATTTTCTAAGTGACCTTAGCTCCTTACCCCTGGTTGCACACCTGACTGCGACCTATAAATTTTTTGGGTGTGCTTTAGAAAAACAAAAACAGCTGGTCTTTTCAAAAACTGTTTTCAAGTATTGCTTCAGGTCATAATCACTAACAAAGTAACGATAACGATTTTATAGGCGTACATCTCTATTCCGCGACACATCTGTAAAGGTGTGTTAATAAGACTGATTATATCGCGTAACATTTATGTACAGCAGTTAGTGGCCAGCGATTTCGTAAAGAATGGAGAAAACTTCATACAAAAATTATGTTTGAACGTCATTATTCCTTTTTCCATTATAGCCTGGTGTCTTGTCATTACATGATGACCCAAAAATGTATTCTGAGTAAACCGAGATGGGGGGCACAAGCAGTCGTCAGGGGGGGCACAGCCCCCTAACCCCCCTGTAGCAACGGCACTGGTTACTATGCAGTTAAGTAATGAATTTTATACATTTCATACTTTCACAACGCCAAATTTAAAAACTTTCACCCCCTTTTTACATCAGTTTGACACAGGTTTATTTAGGTTCGAGTTACTCGAGTTAGTTTCTCTGGATATTTTATAACTTCTGTAAACGCAAAATTCTACCAAATTTAATAAGAAATTATTAAATAGGCCTAAGTTAATGTAAGGATAAATGTAATTCCGGATTTTTTTCTTTTACGTTGATGTAACTTACTGATTTTTGTTTTCTACAAATTACTGATGTGTGCGTAATTAACTAAAAAAAAAAGACGGAACACGAAACACCACGTCGCACTTTAAGGTGGATTTACACAGTATCCGTTTTTCGTCCGCTTTTATCCGTGTTTGCATGCTTTTTCTTTTTTTTCCGTGGAAAAGTATGCACTTATAGGTGCGTGCACATTTTTATGAGTTCATATCCGCACTGCGTAAACTGTTTTATCAGAAATGGAGTCGAGGACACAAGGCTCGAGGCCAAGGCCAAGGACAGCCCTTTCGAGCACAGACCCTTCCGAGGCCAAGAACAGGAATGCTCGAGGCCAAGGATCAAGGACAGAGGTGCAAAGGTTCTCCAAAAAAAAGGTCTTCTAAAATTTTTTTCAGGCGATCTACAAAATTTTAACAATTCAAAAAATACTGCTGTTCTCGAGCCTAGGACAGGGCAATTTTCGAGGACTTGAGGCTTCGAGGCCAAGGCCAAGAACTTGATCTTCGAGGCCAAGGCCAAGGACATCAAAATGAGTCCTCGAGGCCAAGGACGTCCTCAAGGACTCCACCTTTGTGTTACATATTGATAAAAATTTTGTTAAAAAAATTTGTGTATGAATGAAGAGAGCGATATTTCAAAATAGAGCTGTACCCTTTACAAAAAAAAAATTGATCGAAAAACCTTTGTTTAGTTAGTGGCAGTTGGTTTGTGCGGATATATAGACAAACAAAAATGCGAACGAAAAAGAGCGCACTTTTTCATGGACAAGAAAAAACGTACAAAAACAAATAAAAGCGAATGAAAAACGGATACTGTGTAAATCCGTCCTTAGTCTTTAGCTTGGCGCAAACAACAAATGAAAACTTGGTTGACGTAAAAAATCCAGTGTATTTGAACTTTCCATCCTGGCAGGCGCCTGTTGTAAAAGTCCTGGCTTTTTTCAATTTAATTGACACGATTAGTTTCTCAAGTTCAAAATAGCTTTTCGTACATAACCAATTAATTTCGCTTTGATACTACATCTAATATTTTAAAATTAGAGAAATAGAGTGAATAATATCATTCCTTTCTATCACATTACGTGACCATTGCCCAATCCAAACTGGTAACCTCCCTTTCTCGGTCCATATTGGAGTTGGCGGAATCAAATAAAGTGTATTTGATATTCCCAGCAGGCTCTATTTAATCCTCCTAAATCCAGTTTGAACAAAAAAGGGTGGGTTGTAACTAAACCCCGAACGTAGGTCCCCTCTCTAAAACTTACATGAAAATTTATGAAGTTTTCTTCGATAGTTTATTTTCAGCTTCATTAATTTTTCGCTGAGCTTTAGGCCTATTTCATTTTACATTTCATTTATGCTCATGTCAAACAGAAGAGTTCGATAAACCCAATGGCTAATGACTCAGAGAAAATTAGATGGATTGCCCAATTAGGAAAAAGCTAGAGATGCAGGCGCAACCTTAACTACCGTGTCCTAAAACATTTTTAAAAGCATGGGCCTATAGTTGTCTCAAAGAACCTGTTGAAAACTGCCTAAATCATCAAATAGTACTGGACAAGTTAGAACATTATGGGATTACAGTTAATGCTTACAAATTGCTGAAGTCTTTAGTCAAGCCTATTTGTCAAACTGACTCCAGGGACAAAAACAATGACAACCAAATTTTATCTACCCATTTGCCGATTAAAATTAGAGTGCCGCAAGGTGGCGTGCTCGGGCTCTTTCTATTCTCGGTTTACATCAATGACATGACAAATTTTTGTAAACCCCCAATCATGTTATTGGTATTACTTTGTTCTAATCACAATATTCAAAAAAATTCGAAAATGAAATCGGACTTCTCGAAAATTAGATCAATTCTGATCAACTTACTCTCAATTATTCAAAAACTCACTGCGTACTTTTCACCAATTAAAGAACGAACTTAAATGGCAACTTTCATATTAACACCCAAAACCGAGTAATTCTTTCCCAAAATGCTATCAGATATTTAGGTGTCATGCTGGATCACAAGCTGACCTGGAACGATCACACACGTCTTGTTGTTGGAAAGCTCTACATGGCTGAACCTTTAACAAATTAAGTCGACATGCTCCTCAATCTTGGGGCTACCATACGTCCTCTTTTAAGAGATTTATCCTCTTTTTCTGTTTGAAATGAATTGTCTTCCGAGGACACCCAAAAACTAGCCAAAAGTCCTCTTTTTCAATGCTCAAAACTTAAAGGCGGGAGTCGAAGATCATACCAACCAAAAACAATATCCTCATGTTACGTCCACTCTCGCGTACAACCAGGCGCGTAGCCAGGATTTGGAAAAGGGGGGGGGGGTTATTTTGAAAGAGTGAGAAGTGTGCAAACAACCTTGACTCGAATTTTCATTGATCTTGAATCAGTTTCAGACGGTTTGTCCGAAAATTGAGACGAAATGACTCGGAAAGCTCAGAAATTCAAAGGTTTTTTCCGCCCAAAATTAGGTGATCTCCAAAAAAAAAAAAAAAGGTCTTCGCCAAAATTCAGAGTGATTTTTCGGCCGCAATCCGAATTTCAAAGGTTTTTTCCGTCCAAAATTAGGTGATCTCCAAAAAAACAAAAAAAAAAAAGGTGTTCGCCAAAATTCAGAGTGATTTTTCGGTCGAAATCCGAAATTTAAAGGTTTTTTCCGTCCAAAATTAGGTGATCTCCAAAAACAAAAATAAAACAAAAAAAAAAGGTCTTCACCAAAATTGAGACTGATTTTTCGTCCAATTTCGCAAATTCAGACGTTTGAGGGGGGCTGTTTTCGTATGGGGGGGCTATTTTCCATTTTTCACAGAAAATCGGCCTCAAAAGCACAAAAAACATGCGATTTTGCATACTTCACAAGCCAATGGGGGGCTCGAGCCCCCCCCCGGCTACGCTACTGCGTACAACCCCAGCCGACTCGAATCCAACCGGACGGACAGAATAGCATTTTTTGGAGTTTATTATTTTAAAGGGCAAAATCGGCGCAAAAACAAGTGGTCTCCAAAAAAAAAGGTCCGGTTTTTTGGTACTTTCCTCGAGTTAGGTCGTTTGGGCATTGTTTTTCGGAACTGCCCTCTTTTTGGTCAATGAAAACATGGTACCACTACTCAATCGGTGTTTTGGAATGCGTCTATTATAGTTTAGTTTACCCATACCTTTTACTATGGCGTCACTTCTTGGGGAAATACTGCTACCAAATACATTAAAAATATTCAAATTCAACAAAATTATATCATTAAAATTATGAATAATTCAAGTTCCTTTAAAACAAAATTACTACCTATATACGTGCAACTAAATTTAACGAATCTATGTCAAATTTATGGATTAGAAATATTAAAATTTATGTTTAAATATAAAAATAAACTCTCCCCAACTGTTTCATAAACTACTTTATAACTCAATGGGCCCACATGACAGAACATGTTAGCGAGCCCGTAAAGACCATTCTAGCTCGCTAAAAGACGCTAGCGAACAAAAAAAACTTCGTTGACAAACTGCCATTTCCGAATCGTCTTGTCCAAAATGCGTTAAAACTGCTTGCCCGAATTTCTTTGCGAGATGTTCGTAACTTGCCTTTGTATGTAATAAATATCATTGTGACGTCAGATGCATTCTCTTTCCAAGTAATGCGTTCAAGCGTACTGTACGTACTGCAATTGTTATTGAAAAAGATACTACTGTATTAGCCATGCGGTAATATTCTAAGCTTGCAAATTCCTCGACTGATAATAATTAGTTAATGAATGACAGAGTTCATATTTTTGGATCAATGTTAAAAAAAAACTTTTTTCATACTACAATTTTTTTTTAATGACGTAAAGCGCCCTTGAGGGTGGATAAACTTTATGTTAACAGTAACCTTAGGTTTCAAAATTTCTCGAAAGTGAACGAGTCAAAGCACACTCTTCTTTTTTAGAACCAGTAAATGTTGAATTGAGACTGGTTGTTTTTAATTTTTTGCCAATATTCAGCCTCATTTGTTCTTGATTTTTAAAAAATTATGAGAGCGTCAATGTCAATTTTAGCGGCCATGTGTGTAACACTGTTCAATTCATTTTACTCAGTCTGCTTAAGCGAAGGCTTTTTTCCTGCTTTTGCAGCATCGTAAAATTGCAAAACAGAAAAAGCAAGCTTTTTTCAAGTTGAACTACTGCAAAAAAAATTCTCATGTTTTCATTTGTTTTTGGTTTATTTTGCTGCCGAGTCTTCATTGTTTTTAATTTGTTCTTAACTTTTGAGCGAAAATGAGTCTCGTGTTCTCAGAAAATTATTTCTATAAAAAGAGCGTATTGCGATTTTTGTCACCTGGCGCTGCTCAATATTTCTTTACCAGTTGAAACGGCAAATGGTTCTCAATACAATTCGCTTTCTTCTTAGCGGTCTGATAGCAGACATGGCGACATTTTCATTAATTTTCAGCAAAATTCACTTTAGTTAGAAGTTTTCACCATTTCGCCATTAAATTTCTGAACCAAAAAAGATTTCTCGTTCCCTTAAAAAGTGCTCCAAAATCTTCGTTACGTTGGAGAGAAAAATGTGACGTTTTTTTATTCGAGTTATATCTCGCAATCGATCCTAGCAACTTAGGGTGCGTTTAGACTGGACGCGAAGCAACGCGAAGCAACCAAAATTTGACGTCATCGACAGCTCGCGAAAGATTGTGACCCGGTTTCAGCCTTTCGCGAGCTGTCGATGACGTCAAATTTTGGTTGCTTCGCGTTGCTTCGCGTCCAGTCTAAACGCACCCTTAGCGAGCGAAAATAACGTTACCCAACTCTGAACTTCAGATGCACGTGTAAAAATAACCTCTTGCTTTCGACGAGTATTCCAACATAAAAGATCTACTACAACGTTCAATTCAGTATAATGGGTATAATGGGCAGAAGTGGAGTCCTCGAGGACACAATTTGAAGTCCTTGGCCTTGTCCTTGACCTCGAAGATCAAGTCCTTAGAATTGGCCTCGAAGTCTGCAAGTCCTTGAAAATGCCCTGTCCTCGGCTCGAAGACAGCACTATTTTTGACTTGTTGAAAATGGGCCAAGGTCACGACCAATTTTGTTTCGTCTTAAAGAGCGCCAGAGAGCTTGCGAAAAAAATTTTGAAGATATTTGTTTTCCTCAAGATTTCCAGAATTTTTCGGAAAATTTACGAAAATTTGAAGCAAAGATCTTTTTTTTTTGTAATTTTGAAGAATGCCTGAGTTTTCCGGAAAATTTACAAAACTTTGGAGCGAAGACCTTTTTTTTTGTTTTAGAGATCACTTCTGCGTTATGCTCTTGGTCCTTGGCGTTGGCCTCGAGCATTCCTGTCCTTGGCCTCGAGAGGGTCTGTCCTCGGAAGGGCTGTCCTTGGCCTTGGATTTTTTTTTGTGTCCTTGGCCTTGGCCTCGAGTCTTGTGTCCTCGACTCCACCTCTGATAATGGGGATAAATGCTGGTCATTAGCAATTATAATTTGGAATGCTTGCCATCAGAAATTAAAGGGTTGCATAAAAAGAGTTAACGATATTTTATCTTTTTAAAAAGAATAAAAAAATTTATATTAGAAAAAGAGTCACAATAGTTGTTTTTTAGTTAAGAAAGCACTGCGGCATAATAAATAAAGACGTACAGTGTTTCCAGGAAGTTTTTTTGTTTTTCTAATTCGAATAAAAGGACAAGGATTTGTTTTTAGCTGATTTGAAGTGCTACTTTTGAGGCATCGATGCTAGAGCAGTTACGATTGGGGTTTATCCAACCTAGATTCCTACAATGCTTTTCCTGGCTGTATAATTTGCGATGTTGTATTAGAACAATCTCAATTGTCCTCGGCCATCTTTTTTATAACTGATCCAACAATCTGTTGTGTAGTAGTGTTTTTTAAGCAGATTATTGTCAAAAGTTATAACTGCATAATCATATTTTTGTCCATATGTGTATTATATCGCGTAGTGTATTGTATTGTCCACACGTGTATTGTATTGTATTTGTCCATATGTGTATTTTGTCCATATTTTTGTTTAGTTCTGCCTATTTCACTTTAGGAATAATGTTGCGCGTATATTATTACACTTATTTATTTATTAATGTTTCTTCTAAATTAACTGTGCAATTTTTCATTTGTGCTGAATAAATCAAGTTTGTGTGCTCTCAAGATTTTATAGTGAAGATAAGAGGTTCATAGGCGTAGCCAGGATTTTTGATTGGGGGGGATCTTAACCACAAATTACATGCAATGACATCATCAGAAACTTCGAAAAAGGAACTTTTTGTGGGGGCGAAGATATCGCAGAATGGAAGATCAGAAGCCGTGGCCTGGTGTTGACACGTAACCAGGAACTCGTTCGAGGAAGAGGGCTTAAACCAATAGTTAAAATGCAAAAATGTCTAAATTGGGAGACGTGTTCGAGTAAAGAAGTGTACTGAAATTCCAACATATCACAGACTGGGGTCTGGGGGCGATGCCCAGTGGCGGATCTAGAAAATTTTGGTGGGGGGGATAATAAAAATTTTAAGCACACAACCTCAAAAATTCGGATGTCTTCACCGAAATTGAGAGTGATTTTTCGGCCGAAATCGGAAATTTAAGTTTTTTCCGCCCAAAATCAGGTGGTTTCCAAAAAAAGGTCTTCACCAAAATTGAGAGTGATTTTTCGCCCGAAATCGGACATTCAAACGTTTTTTCCGCCCAAAATCAGGTGGTCTCCAAAAAAAAAAAAAGGTCTTCACCGATATTGAGAGTGATTTTTCGGCCGAAATCGTTAGGTTTAGGCTGGTGGGGGGGGGATGCGCCCCGAAATGGACCCTAATTTTTCGAAATTGAGGCTGATTTTTCTGCCGAAATCGTTACTTTTAGGCTGGTGGGGGGGGATGCATCCCCATCCCCCATCGATCATCCCCCCCATCCCCCCCTCAATCCGCCACTGGCGATGCCCCCAGCCGCTGGGCGATTTTTCGTAAGTTTTTGGAAAAAAAAGCTATTTTAATACCATTGGATCACATTTCGCACGTATTCAGAGCCATTTGAAAACCAATTGAAAAAATTAAGTTGTTCAGTCCTCCTTTTGCTTGCAATTTAAGTCCAAAACACGTATAAAATCTTGCATTTTGCGGTAAAATTTGTAAGTGCTTTGGCCCAGGTAGGGGAAAGTAAAGTGCATTGCCTCCTACAATATTTTAGCAGTAAATAACAATCAACTCAAATATTTTCCTTAGAGATTATTGTTTTGTCATGAAAACAACCAGTTATAGCAGTACATATACGGCCAGGGGGTCCAGGTCTTCTCAATTCAAAAGTTTGTTGAATGAGCATTCCCCTTACTGTAGCTAATTTTTTTCAAAAGTATTTTGTTGCATAAAAACTGGCGAGGTGGAGGTGAATTGTTATTGAAAAATGTACTATAGATAGTTATGCCTACAAACCAAGCTATTGCCCGGGCCGGATTTACATTAAGTTGAGCCCCTGGCACTTTGGGATTTTCGCAATATTTTCCTGCCAAATACAGGTGAGGACCGAAAAAAAGTCTTATCTGAGTGCGGGGCCCCTGGCACTGCGCCATATGTTAAATCCGTCCCTGGTTAATGCATTTCGTTCATAAAAAGGTTAGATGAGGGCCTGAATTAGCAACTTTTAAGATACAAACTCTTGCTTTCACTCGGGTTATGCATTTAAATTGGTTGGCAAAAATTAAATTGTAGTTGCAGGGCCCCCGGAAAAATATTATTGTTCGGAGCCCATTTAAATTGGGAGTGATTTAAATATCATGGTAGGGGGCCCATTTAAATTGGTTGGCAAAAATTAAATTGAAGGGGGCCCCATGGATCGATATTGTTGTTGGAGGCCCATTTAAATATTATTGTAGGGGGCGTTTTTTAATTGGCTGGCAAAAATTAAATCGAGGGGGCTCGAGCCCCATGGATCAATATTATTGTTGGAGGTCCATTTAAATAGGGGGCGATTTAAATATCATTGCAGGGGGCCCATTTAAATTGGTTGGTAGAAATTAAATTGAGGGGGCCCGGGGTTCTCTGGATCAATATTATTGTTGGGGGCCCATTTAAATTGAGGGCCATTTGAATATTATTGTAGGGGGCCCATTTAAATTGGTTGGTAGAAATTAAATTGAGGGGGCCCGGGGTTCTCTGGATCAATATTATTGTTGGGGGCCCATTTAAATTGAGGGCCATTTGAATATTATTGTAGGGGGCCCATTTAAATTGGTTGGTAAAAATTAAATTGAGGGGGCGCGGGGTTCCCTGGATCAATATTATTGTTAATTACTGTTGTACACTTGTACTGTTGTACGCGAAGATGCTGAAAGAGACTGAAACTGAAAAAACAATAGTCTTTTTTGTGGCATTTTTATCGTTGGTATCATTTTAATTGGGGGGGCTCCGTGCCCCCCCCCCCTGGTACTCCTATGGAGAGCTTGCAGACTTGACGACTGTGTCTTTCGTGGTAAAATGCCCTGAGCTATCCCCAGGTAATTGGTTTATGTCCAGTATGGTCTTTTCGCAACCTCTCATCAGAAATGATATTTCTATAATTTTTTTGTTGCTCCCTTTAACTGTGTGTCTTGGTATATTTATATTTTGCAGAGTATCTTTCTAAGCAAAAGTCAATGCAATAGAATTGAACTGAAGAGAGTACAGAAGGCTGCAATGATTTAAGATGTTGTTCTCATCACCCTGCGACAATTTGTGACGGAAGCGCTAGAATAAATGAGTTTGACTCCATAGGGGTTGCCAGGTTTTTTTGAGAGGGGCGGCGGGGGGGTGGGGAACCGGCACATACAATGACGTCATCAAAATTTTTTTGTAGGAGGGACTGTTTATGGGACAGAAATACCGTAGAATGGAAGATCAGAAGCCGGAGTCTGGGTTGGTGTGTAACCAGGATTTCGCTAAAGAATAGGATTGAGCCAAAAGTTAAAACGTTTTCAAAAAATGTGTTTATTGGGAAATGCGACGAGCGAACTGGTGTAACTCAACACCATTACAAACGGAGATCTGGGGACAAATTCCGCAGTCGTTAGGCGATTTTTTGTCATTTTTAATAAAAAAATAGCTATTTTAATGCTATTTGAATCATATTCCGCACGTTCTTAGTATCGTTTGAAAGAAACAAATTTGTGAGATTTGAAAACCAATTGAAAAAATGAAATTGTTTTGTCCTCCCTTTATTTACATGTCAATTCCAAAACATGTTTAAAACCTTGCGTTTTTGGGTATTATTTTGTAAGCGACTTGGCATAGGTGGAGTAAAGCAAAGTACATTGCCTCCTGCAATATTTTTACAGGAAAAAAGAGATTTTTGTTTTTTTATGAAAATAACCAGTTTTAGGAGTACATGTACGACCAGGGGGCCCGGGCTCCCCAAATCCAATTCAATAATTAGTTCAATAAGCATTTTTCCTAGCTTATTTTTTTCAAAATCATTTTGTGGTGTAGAAACTAGTGAGGTGAATTGTTATTTGAAGTTGGTGCAATAGAGGATTACTAATCATGTTATTGCATTAAATTCATAAAAAGGTTACATGAGAGCCTGAAGTTGCAACTTTTAGAACAAAAACCCTAAATTTCTACAGGGTTATACATTTAAATTGGTTGGCAAAAATTGAAATTCGTCGGCAATATTTATGTTAATGTTAATTACTATTGCACGCAAAAATGTTAAAAGAAACTGGAACTGAAGAAACAATAGGATTTGTTATCATCATTTTTTTTTATCATTGGTAGCATTTTAATTGGGAGGGGGGCGCACCCTGCCACTGGCTAAGCCTACGTTTGGCTCTCTGCCTTTTTTGCAATTTGTTGAGATTGCAGTACCGGTATACCTATCAAGAATACGGGCTGCAAGGCAGTCAAGTGGAGACCCAAGAAAATATTAACTATTTGGGGAAAAACCTAAATAAAACACCGGTTTTAAATCTGTAAAATTTTGGTCCTTTTCTATTTTAGTTTATGCTGTACAGGGCGAAGTTCAAAACACCCTGTATAATGCGTACGCTGTATAAACTATCTTTTTCTATCAACCATTTCATAAGGATGTTCATTTCTCCAAAGCATTTAGTTTGACTCTTCTAATATAAATAGTCAGAGTCGACTATGAATGGACTGATGGAGATTGCAGAAAGAGAACGGCTATTTTCCCAAAACAACAGTTCTTTAACTGCGCTCTCCATTCTGACGTCCTAACAATTCTTCTTCACAAGCAAGTGTCCGATGAAAACCTTTGAAGAAATATATATCCTGATTAAAACGATAATAATTCTCAAGTTTCTTACCACCAACCAATGTTTTAAACCGTATAAACAAACGGCGCTATTGCATATAAATCATTGTTGTTAAAAAGCACCAACATGTACAAAAACCTTGACTTGAAGCGACCCAAAGAGGTTGAACTTGGACTAATTTATTTTTTAATTCTGAATTTGATTGAGCTCTGCAGTTTTCGCATTTAATTTCGAGTTATGCAAAACGTTTAAAAAAGTTTTCGAGGCTCATTTCAAACCTTTCAATACGGTGAGATAAAAATTGATTTTTTAAAATTTTTGCCCGTTTTTTCAATTGTTTTTTCAAGCCGCAACTGGCATTGTTTTTAAATTTTGAGCAAAATTAGCCAAGTGTTCTTATAAATTCGTTCTTATGAAGACAGTGCATAATGAAAAGCAATAATATGTTATGACATTAAAGAAATGAAAGGCGTTTTCTTTTCTTAAATCACATACAAAAAAAAAAGTGATTCCCCTTCAACAATTATAAATTTTTTTCCAAATGTTGTCTTCTAATAAAATATTCTCGAAATTTGTTAGGATCGAAATTCAACATGCACCTTAATTCTGCAATATGGTGGAATTCATTGTGATAGACAAGCCGTTTTTATTTCATAATTCGTGCACAATAAGCCAGCTTCTAACTTCATTCTGGCAATTTAATTATCGAGTTTTGATGCAAAAAATTTCGATACTGATTGCACGGCAGTTTTATTTCAGTTGATTAAAAACAGTAAAGCCTTATTTAAAATAGTAAAATTGTTCTGATACAGACGGTGCATTATAAAAAGCAATTATGCTGTACTCAACGTTCAATTAGATATAAAGGCACTAAATTGTGAAATGCGCTTTCTACAGATCTAAGAGATAATTACCTCAAAAGTTATGTTATTTTTGTTAATCGGCCGAGGCGGTTTTTACAGCGTAATCAATTGTAGTCTTATCTCGTATTTCTTAATCGGCTTTACAAACTTGCAGATAATGTAGCTATCCCAAATTTAATCTTATTAATAACCAAAATGATTATTACTTAGAATACCTGTAACCGCAAGAGTTTATTTTGTTTTTGCAAAGTACAATTTTAATTTTTCTGTTTGTAGAGTTGGTGAGAGGTTGTAGACTCGGCGACCGCACCAGGTTCCTGGACATACATCATGGTCTTTACCAGCCTCTCACCAGAAAGGAATTATGTTGTTTGATGCTTTTTGATGACAGTGCTTTTTTGTTTGTTCATTGCTTACTTTCTAAACAAAAATAAACTATGCTGCTACTACCACTACTATGTTATGACTTTAAAGAAATGAAGAGACGTTCTTTTTACGATTTTAAATTAGGCTTTACTGTTTTTAAGCAAATAATACAAAAAGGATTTGTGTTTTTTCGCTCAAATATCCGCAGTCTATTTGAACAGAAAACCGCATCACTTACGTCAAGAAAAACCACACGTACATGCTCTGTATACCGTCAAACCTCTATTTGAGCGCCACCTTTATTTGAGTGCCTCCTCTAATAGAACGCCAGCATAGGGAAAGGGTTAAAAATAGAGCGCCACCCTCTAATTGAACACCACCTTTAATAGAACGCCACTTTGACATTTATTTGATTTTCATTTGATTTGATTGTCACTTGATTTTCGCCAGTGAATTTTTGAATACTTACCAGTAATCACCCTATATTTTTGTATTTTGCTAATTATATATTATATGTTTTTTTCTTTTTCGATCATTTAGACATTAGTTTTTTTCTTCTTTAGATGTTAGATGTTAACTGTGTTACAGTAGATGCTTTTTCTTTTCATCAATAAAATTTATCTTCCCAAAATTCTCACCAGCTTATCGGAAAACATAGCGCCATCCTCAAATTGAATACCACCTTTAATAGAACGCGACTATAGGAGAAGGGTTGAAAAATAAAGCGTCGTGGCGATGAAACAGAGACTTTAGGGTAAATGGGACTTTATTTGATCATCTATTCAATGCCGAAGGAGGCAACGTTTTCACTGTATAGATTTTTGGTTATGAATTTCACACATTAAACATCAAAAACAAATAAACTGCTGCCATTGTGGCAGAGTCATCCTTGCCTTGAACCTGATAAATATGATTTTATCTGAATATAAATTACAGTATTTATCTTATTCCGTTGTAATACTGTTTTTTTTTTAATAAAATATAGCACCACCAAGATTAAGCAATTACCATCCTTGCAGTAAAAACAACAAGACAATTTGATTCACATTCGCTTTCCAAAATGGCCCTCTCCTCATTTTGCTTCCCGACAAATAAATACAAGTAGCCAACACGCAACGGATTAGCACGAATAAAAACTCTATTTTTTGTTTCATTGTTATAGTGCAGCATAATTGTTCAGAAAACTGTTTTGGTCAAAGCAAAACTACCTATAGGCAAGATATTTTGGTGAGATATTTTTGAGTTACATCACCAATAGTTTCAGAATACAATGCAATTAGCGATTAATTTCTGCAATTTTTGTTAAAATTATTGTCAAACTGTTGAAGTTTAAAGAAAACTTTTGCAGCTGAATTCAGAGTTATAAACGGGCCGACCGCTTGAAGCCCGAACCCGAAAAGCCCGGCTTGATCCGAGGTTGCAATCATTTCACCGCTGGTGAAAAACTTTATGTTTTTTAAAATGTAGGCTTGAGACTGGTCGATCGAAAATGCGTCGCCTCTCTAGCCGGCGTTTTGGGTTCAATTCCAGGGACGATCAACTCGTACACAGGAAAAAACGGTTCCCCGCTGGTGCGATGTTTCTTTGTGTAAGGAGCCGTGCGATACAAAAGCAAGAACAAGGAAATGAGGCCTTTTGGTGCACAAGCAAAACCCTCATCCCTCGAAGACAATATATTCTTTGACAGAATGCAGCATTTTGGATGAAAGAAAAACATTTAATTAGGGGCATCAGTACTCCGTAGATACGGCATTGTAGCTACATGTTTATCACCAAGCTGCCTAGGCCAAGAAACAGCGAAGGATCTTTCAGTCTTCGAGTTCAGCTACCACCAGCTCTCCTGTCAACCAGGGCATGGTCGAGGCTTTACACTCTCCCTTTAATTGCTGAACTTCAAGCAGGGAAGCTGTGAATACCAATTTTTACAGTCTTTGTTGGACTCGACCGGGAATTGAACCCGAGTCGACGTTTCAGTAGCAGACGCTCTATCCACTTGACCGCGGATCGGTTACAGAAGAAGTTCCTATGACTGAGCATTTATCCATTTTATCAGGCCAAATTTCTCAACCAACCAATGCAAACATACAGTATTATGCGGCTATGATTACATAAGTTCCAAATTACATAAGCACTTAGGCTACAGGTTCATTTGAATGTCACGTTAAAAAATCCATACTAATCATATCTTCTATTTTCGTTCTGGATTCACATCCTGTTAGAACAAAAAGGTTTACCAAAACAAAAAAAGTTCACGCAAAGCCTAATTTTTCTTTTTTGTTGTCAGAGAATGGAAAAGTAGTAAAATTCAATGTTGCATATTAAGGTAATGATATTCATTGGAGTGTTTTAGCGTAATATAATTGATGATGGTAGAAAATTATTGCAACAGATGCTAGATTTTGGTAATCCTAATCACTTTAGCGTGTCAATTTTACACTCATTAGTTTCGTATTTGAACCGCTGAAAAATTACTTAATTTGATTACGTGATTTCCTTGCTTACGTGGGTCGTCACATGTAAACCTTGATCCGAAAATTGGTATTCGCTAGGGGCTTCAAAACTGTCTTGTTTCATCGGCTGCAGAGCAATATTAAATCGGCAAAATAAACAAAGTATGATGCAAATTCGTTACGTGAGAGCCATATAACATCGAGCAATGCACTGAAAGTGCAGTGAACTATACTTTTACAAAGTTACTGTGAAACAATAAAGAGAATTTCCATAGTTGCTAACTGAGCCAAATTTCAAAAATTTTATGTTGCTTTGAATCGTTGAGATTTAAACTTTGTAACAAGGAGACAAATTTAATCTATGTTTTTTGCAACCTCTCCAAATTTTTGGAATTACAGAAATTCTCAAAGTACATGATAGTATAGCTTGTTTAATTTCTAGAAATTTACTATAATATGCTTCAATATTATGCAATTTTTAGGCCTAATAATTAACTTAGATCAAAAAAAACTTTTGTGGGCAACAGAAAAAGTTTTTAGCTACTTACGTAGTTAGCACAAGCCATTGAGTGAAGTTTGGTCATATCATATTGCAAGTCTATCTAGTCAATGTAAATTTAGAAGAGAGAAGTGCCTGGTAAATTGATCTACTCTTTTTAAGAATATTTTGCGAAACTGTTTTTGTTTCTAAAAAGGCTTGATCACTTTTTTGCATAACTGATACAAAAAATTAAGAGTTATGTTTATATATCCAAATAATTAGAAATTTCTTTCTCGTCGAAATATACTTAAGCGCGGTAGGAGTTTGATGGTGCCGCAATCTAGTGATGAGACAATGCAAACCTAAAGTTAACAGTAGAGAGCAAAATATTGTGATCGTTTAATGGTATAAAAATGGCCCCAAGCTACCAGATCGATAATTACGGCCGGTTTCGAGGTACCATTTAAGTCTATTAATAGCACATTTTACCACAATTTTCATTCAATCAAAATAACTCGATAGCACTTGTAATGTAGTCTTACTTGCACGATGAAATGAATAACAGTTTGGAGACATTTTTCCTGCAATATTGCAGCGTAAGTCCGCAAGTAATGCCTTTGGAATTACAGTACATCTTTTTTTACCAACAAGTTGCTTTAGCCAAGATACAGCAATGGGACAATTTGATCTTCGAGTCAACCTGCCACTTGTCCACCAGTCTACACTTACAGTGTTGGTTCGTGCTATCCCTTTTTACAGTATGTCTGAACGTCAACCAAATCAAATTAAATCTTTCGTTATACTCGCTGTATTACGTCGAACGCGCCCGGACAACACCGCTCCCTTTGAAAAATGTCGCAGCGGTGGCGAGCCGTTCAGCCGTTGGCAACACTGTGTCCGATTTGACTGGTCCGAGATTTGAACCTCTGACCTCCCGCTCCAGAGACGAACGCATTAGCGCTCGAGCAACTATCTGAACGTCAAGTACATGTATTCCAAGAAGCTGTGAATGGGGGAGAAGGTGGTAACATGGTACCACATTTGTTTCTTCTAAAATAATTTTTTTATTTTTTAAAATAACTGCCTGAAAATTAGCCAGTAGTAAGAAACTGATTAAGCGTTACAATTCGAATTAATTATTTGAACATTACACTTTTAATTTTTACTTTCTGAGCAGTTTACTGAGCACATCGAATCGAGAGTGAAAAAAAATGGGTTTGTAAATTGTAATATGAGACACCTCATTATTGCTCCTGCCTTTTAATGAAGTTACGTTGCTTTTTGATTTTCCGAAAAAAAGTTTGCAGTTGATAAAGAACATTTAACTAAAAATTATCATTTTGCGTGAGAGATTTTGTCAAATCACTTTTATCAAAATTGTAGTCAAATTTTACACTTCCTCTTACTACTACGTTTGGAGTTATTTCTAGCGTCTCCACGATTAAAAAATCAGATTCTAATTTTCGTTTTCTAACATACGTTGCTAATTGAGAAGGTGTTTTCTTCATTTTTTATGCTTAGTTTTTGCCATAACCTTGACTTGGCGTTTGCATACAATGGCGTGCTGATAATATGGGACAGGCTGTCCAATATTACCACCTGAACGCCTTCATTAAAAAATTTTAAGTTCCGCTAATTTTGGAAAAAGTTTCCTAATTTTCTTACGTCGCGATGAAAATACAAGTTTTCAACTTAACTCCTAGGTTCCACGTATGTTTTACTTTTTTTGTATCAAACAACGTACAAAAACTAAACCCTGAAAAACTTTCGAACACTCGAAAGGCGTCAACTTCTTTCTTCACCAAATAGGGAAAATTTTCTTTCAAACCAATATGGCCAGATGGATTTAAACAAATGTGCGTCACAGTTTCGATTGTTGCGTGTACAATAAGTTATTTAGCTGTCCAAGATTACGACCTCTCCCGTAATCCCACCTTCTCCCCTACCAATTTTTATAGGATTTGGTTTTACCTGACTGGGAACGCTCCATCCATCAATCGCACCATCCACTCGCTCCATCCACGACTCACACCTTTTACTTGCTCCATCCACCCACTGATCGGTTAAATATAAATTTTACTCCCAAAAAAATAATCAATAACGAGCCAGTAGGTCTAGTTACGGTAAAGCTTAACGCACTTGTCTTTAACTGGGAAGTATGCGGTTCAATTCTAAGACTATACGGGCCAGTTGAAGTGGCACACGGCTCACTAGTACTGCGACAAGTCTTTGGAAATAGCAGCAACGACAAACCAAAACAAAGTGCAATGACGCAAGACTGTTCCACTAACTATTTACCTGTTTTTGCATAATGAAGCAAATCTATACATTATTTCAGTCAATCAAATATGCGCAGTCCGGCAAGCCAAAGATTTCGTTTAAAATGGCTGAGGCAGCATGCTGTGCAAAGCTTCGGAAAATCCAAGAGCCACACATCTTAACACTTGCGATGTTTCGTAACTATCTCCTAGCTTAACATTTAGCAATTTATTGGGAGTAACTATTTCACCGAAAACTTTTAAAGAAAATAAAACGAAAATGAGAAATATTCATCTGCGCATTCTTCATTTACTTTTTTTAAGGGTTAAGATTTGGGTTTGAGTTAGGGTTTGGATCAGGGTTAGGTTTGGGATTAATTTTAGCGTAAGGATTAGAATTTGGATTAGATTCGGGTCAGAAGTAGTAAATAACTAGTGAGAAATTTCCGGTGAAATTATTGTTATTATTATCACTTGTTTATTTCAGGCACAAGCGACAAGCATATAGATAGCATGAAGCAAGGTCCATAGCAAACAACTCGCAACAAAAATAAATAAATAAAAATTAACATGATTAAAGATCAAAAACATGACCAAAAAGCAATTCAACATTATGCAAAAGCAAACAGCGAATTGGTTGAATTTACATAAAAACTCGATTGACAAAAGCAGCCAGATGTCATTAAAGAGTTAATCATATTGTTCAAAGATCATTGGCAACGTTGAATAACAGAAAACGTAGTTTTGCGTAAAATAGCATCAATGTATTGATGTGGCATTCAATTTGAGATAAACGAGCACTGGTCCATCGAGAAAGATTGTGCAAAATACGGCAACCGTCATTATAAGCAACACAAAGCCGATATATCGCACTTTTAGAATATTTACACTTTAATTGACGTAAGTAAAACGAAATACAATAAGACCGAAAGAAATTGTTTTTGACAGTCCTGGAGCACAGATAAAATCGATATTTTAGCGTATTGGTGCAGCAATACATGTATCGTACATGTCCAGCTATAATATTGTAGTGGCTCTGCGCTGTACTGAAACAGTGTCCCTCGTGTTTTGCTCAGACTCCGTTTTAGCGTGCAGCAACAGCTTTTGAAACACGCGCTGATTTGATTAAACCTGCGATCTAGCGACAATCGCGCCATATTAGAAAATCTTTGTATAGTTACGTGGCCCTTTTCTGACGCAGTATATATCATGTAAATTGCAATAGTGTTCTCTTGGATTTTGCCGTTGTTCTAAAAGGACGTACCGTGTTTTTGTTGAGTGACTTTTCTATTGAACAAGGAAGTAGTTTTAATTCAAGTATAATAAATTTGAAGGAAGGAGCAAACTTGAATAATAACGCAAGATAGGATTTGGGTTCATCCAAACCAAATTGGCAAATTCCTACATCTTCAATGTGCTACTCAAATAACCCCCAAATATTTAACAGGGTCGGCAATAAAATCATAACAAAACCTAGTTTTGTTATGATTCGAGATTAGTGTCGGACAACCAAGTAGTTGAAATTTGAGAGGCAAAAACACTACACCAAAGAATTTTTGACAATTAAACACTAAATCAATTTCCATAGCAAATTTAGAGCATACGTTAACAATAGATTGCAAACCATCAATGCTAGCAGACAAGCAACATAAATCGTCAGCAAATACAATATGATTTATTCAATTATTTCTAATCCAACATCCAGCCTGAAGTTTGTTAAATTCGACTGACAAATAATCAGTATACAGTCATGGTAAATAGGTATAGGCGAAGCACACCTCTTTGGCTTACACCATTTGTAACTAGAAAAGATTCAAAAAGACAATTACCCCATTTAACTCGCATAGTTTGATGAGCATACCAATATTGCAACAGGCGAACAAAGCACGTTGGCACATGACGCTTAATTAATTTTTAAAATAATTTGTAACGCTTCACCCGGTCAAACGCTTTAGTAGCATCTAAAAATACAGAAAAGACACAAGTGTTGTGCTTAGCATAAGAGTTTACAGTTTGTTTTTGAAGAAAGACACTCATTTCAGAACCGTGTTTCTTTTTAAATCCAAACAGATTATGAACAGTTTGGAGAAATGGATTTATCTGGTGCAAAATACAGCGTTTGAATAGTTTAGAAATGGTTGACGCAACAGCAATAGGTCGATGATTATTAACATCTTTTAGATCCTTATTCTTATCTTTTTCAGTCGGGATAATTACTGAAGCTAAACAATTATCAGGGATAACACTATGAAATAAACACAAATTAAACAGCATTTTAAGGTAAATATTGATTCTAGGGTTGGCATAACACAAATGATGAGCAGGCGAATGATCCGCTCCACTAGAACATCTCGATGAAAGATTATTTAAAAGGGGACTTAAAAGAGGTACTGAACATTTGAAATTTTCAACATCACTAACTTGCAAGTTAGAATCAATCAACAAATTAACAAAATCTTTTTCATTTTGACTAGTTTCCGGAAGATAATTTAACAGACTAGAGAAATGCTGCTTCCACAAATCAGAAATAGCCTGAGGTCTCGAAAAACCTCCTACGCTAGCTGAAGTACAGTTTTAATGCTTATTTTTGGACAGAGTATGCCAAAAAAACTTTTTTGTAGTATCTTTATACAAGGCAGCTGCAATGGCATCAACTCTATGCTGTTCCTCATCTGACTTACATTTTCGAAGAGATACATAAAATGTCTTCTAAACTCTTTCATAACGCAATAAGTGGGGCCAGACAAAGGCTTGCCAATATTCAACCAATTAAAGTATTCATTTCTAGCAGTGACATGCGCACAGAGCTATTCCAACCTGATATGATACTGTAACCACTCGAGGCAGTTTTTCCAATACTAAAAGTACCACCAGCTGGTATAGCATTAGATGCAGCAGTTATGAGTGACTCAATAATATTTTAATAAAAAATATCAATAAACTTTTTTAGCAAACTTTAGTGACCGTGGAGTTTCCCCGTGGTTGATTGGCAGGACTAGCGCAAGCGACAGCTTCTTGGCTCCTCTGTGTCTCCAGGCCACGGCAACTTGAATATTTAAAACGTAATTACAATTCTGTTAAGATGTTATAAAAATTTATAGGAATATTCCATTGTGCCTTGCGCTGAATAGTTTCGTGTCTCGCAATGAAAACGCGAAAATACATTCAAAGAACCGTAATTAACAGAAGACAAAAGCTTTGTTATTGCCTCCGCTTTTCCCATTTATGTTGGAAATACAATGAACGCTTGAGTTGCTGTAGATTATTTTACTTTCGTCGTAAGAGGCACTGCTTTTTTCCCTATGCTTTCTCTGTGTCTAAATGGTTGCGAGGCATGCTATTGTTATTTGAAGAAGGATAGGTGTGGGAATGTTGAATAAAAGGTGACATGATACTCGATATTCGACTGCACAGGACTAAATACTTAAGTACAACAAATACAGATAAATACGCATAACAAATACGTATCAATATGAAGCACATAAATAATTTTATTTGTTGTTGCAAGGTTGACAAGACTTGCAATAGAGGAGACAGAAAATCAGTTTTTCGATTAAAAACAAAATGCTTCATTTTTTCAGCATATTTATTTGAAATGACGAGTTGATTTTTTGTTTTGTGGATTTATAAGTGGATTGGTGCTTAAGGTTAATGGATTTACTACCAAAAAAATCGGAACAATCTTCTACAGCAATTTTTTTCTCAGCAATAATGTTTGTCAGGAATCCAGTTTACGAAAGGCAGTTTAGGTTCTTAGTCTGCAGTTTTGTTGGGGAAAGAGCCTTTGATATTACACTTCGCTGTTCAATTCAACTTCTATTATTGAATACTTGAAAAATGTTTTGGAGAAAGAGGGCTAAAATTGTATAACTTTTATAAAATTTTAGCAAGGAAGTTAAACTTTTGTAACTCGATTTTATTTCTACCACTTCGCTTTTTTGACTGACCGTAATTTTCTGCTTATCAGAATATTTATAGGAGAGAAGCATCCAGCCAATTTCGGTTCTTCTCATTTTGGGGCAGCGGTTGCGCAGATATTCAAAAAAATTTATTCAAGAAAGAGATATCCCCCTAAAAAAAGTGTTAGAAAACCATGTGAATCTGATCTTTCAGCCTGAACTTCCAGAGAAAAAGAGAGACTGAATAATATTTAGCCTTCCAGTAACATCACGTGACGTATCTTATTTTGGTAAACCTCCCCCTTTTTTGGAAATTTAGGTTCGAAGAACAAACTCAGGGTTTCCAAAAACTTTTTACGGGAGATATTTTTTTGTATTTGTTGAATATCTTTGCAACTGCAACCCCAAAATGAGAATAAAAAATTTCAAAACTTTTATTTCAATTTTAGCCATTGTAAAGTAGCGGAATTGGTAGAGCATGCTTCACCAACTTTAACAGCGTAAATTAATACTTTCACAAACAAGTTAGTGATTTCCATAGATGTGATAAACATGACATAATAAGTAGTTTTAAAATTTTAAAGTTCATTGTCCGACCACGTTATGATACTGTCAAATTTTTTAACTTTCCCAAAAAAAAAGGACTACCCAAAGAAAAAAGGCTGTCGAGGAGTACAGTATTAAGAAGGAAAATGAAGGTATATAGAGCACTTAGGAGTTATATCGATCTGCAGATTTTTTCCATATGTGTTTTACAGTATTTCACCTTATCTCATGTATTTTACAGTTTTTCTTCTTGTCGAGCGTATCCATGGAAACAAAAATGCGTGCGAGAATAATAATCTGCTTCTGAGAGGGACTCGTTTTTACGACGTGTGCTGCACTTAGCGTCAGCGCACGAACGCATTTTATGTTTATTTCAACAATCCGACCTTCCAACTCTTCAGCGTAAACTATTTTTAAAATAAACAAAGGATACGCACGTAAGCTTACGATTGTCCGCCACATAGTTGTAAATGAGCGAACTAGTTCTGGTCTAAAACCCGGCCTGAACACGACAAATGATTTGAGGTTGAAACCGTGCCCAAAAAGTCCAAAAGTTAACTTAGGTCTAAAAAACGTATTCGGTTAATTGCTCCTTTGCTTTAAATAAAGTTAGAATATTCTGCTGCGACCACATAAAACTATTTATCGATAAATGATGATGTAATAATATTAAATGTGTCTAATAAATTGCATTCAAGTTTCATTCAGTGTTGAAATGAAATCTTCTTTTAGCGTTGCAAAGTTATTTTGATTATGTTTTTATAGCGCACCTGAAACGCAAGGCAGTATCAGATACGAATTAAGCCCTAAATTTTATCAATCTTAAGCTCGAAACAGGCCCGACTTACAACTCAGGTATATGGCAAGTTTGGACCGGGATCGAACCAACAACGCTGTTAGATTAAAGCGACCTTGGAGATACCAAACTGCTTGTTAAAAACAGTTTGAAATATCACGTCGACAGACAAATTTATTCCTCTCAAAATATAAACTTGCTTTTAACGATAAGTGTTGAAAGGAGGCTGCATTTGCTTTATATCACCAAGCTGGCTAAATCTAGCTAATGTTGATATGGTGTATGGCGCAGTAGCTCAGAGTTGAAAGGAGTGCCGTCGCCAGAGCAAACGTAGTGAGGGGGGCGGAGTCCCAAGCAGCTGGGCGATTTTTGTGATTTTGCAGCAAAAAAATCAATTTTTACGTCATTTTAATCGCCCTTCGCACGATTTAAAGCCATACGAATCACTAAATTGCTAAAATTCAGAAGTTATTTCGAAGAAGAATTAAATTTCTCAGCCTCTTTAGCTCCCCCTTACTTCAGATCAAATCTAAAATACGTTTAAACGCTCATATTTTTAGGTTAAATTTCTAAGTGACTTGGCTTAAGGAGATTAAGCCCCTTCACCCTGATTGCGCCGCAGACCGCGACCTCAAGATCTTGAGTGTACTTTAAAAATCAAAACAGCCTGTCTTTGAAAAAATGATTTCAAATATTGTTTCATGACATGGTCACTAACGAAGTACCGATAACGATTCTGCAAGCTTACTTCTCTCTTGCGCGACACTTCCATAAAGGTATGTTAATAAGATGGATTATTACGTCAGATTTATGTACAGCAGTTGATTGCCAGCAATTTCGCAAAGAATCAAAAAAACTTCAAAGTAGAATTATGTTTGAACGTAATTACTCTTTTTACCATCAATGTTGTTATTTTGCAGTTGCGTGATGTTCCAAAAACAGTAATTTGAGTAAACCAAAATGGAGGAAGCACAAGCAGTCGTTAGGGGGGCACGGCCCCCTCGGTAGCGACGGCTCTGGTTGAAAGTCGAGCCGGATTTGGGCTTAAAATTGACAAAGTATCGGGCTTGATATACGTACTTGTTTTGTGTTTTTGCTATAAGCGTTATTAAAATAAACCTTGCAAATTGCCTTTAAGTCACTTTTCGAGTGCGTGCCGCCGGGGTTTGGGTTTGTATGAGCCGGCCCGTTTACAACTCTGCCGCAGCATTTGCACTGTGCAGTATATAGCAAATGCTAAGGCTTGATTTTTTTAAGTGAAAGTACGGTGAATAAAAGTTACAAAAACAACGGTTGACTTTAATGGATTCTTTATCGCTAAATTCCGTGGCATTTAAACCGGCAGGGTGGTTAAAAAGTAAAAGGGACAAACCTTTAAATCAAAAGTTGTCAAATTAAACATACAGGCTCATTTTGCCTTTTTCATAAAGAAAAGAATAATGTTATGGCCCATTACGTCACTGGTATTGATACAGAATTATCCAATATTTATTTCATTTACCGGTGTTCTTCGAGTAACCAATCTTTCGTTACTTGTAGTAAAACAGATTATCATTTTGCGGTTATGTTTACTGTTAACGATATTTTCATGTGACAATTCAATGTTTTGCCAGTTAGATTGCCTCCCACCCTCAATAAAAAATATGCTTTGAGTCATCAAAACCATGATATTCATGAAATTCGGGTATCTAAAAAATAGCAATCTTTCGCTGCCAACAACCAAAAGATTTTAATTAGTAGAGTCTCAAAAAAATAAACATAAAATTCAATTTTCTTTAGTTAACGTGTAAAATTTTTATGTAAAAGTTGTAAACACTATGACAATTTTTGCTGTTAATGAAAACTCAATATTAATCTAAATAACATCATTAAGATCCAGATCCTCAGCATCTACTGATGAGATGTTAAAGTTTGAAGTCTCTCGATTCTTATTATTATTTGAAGAGTTTTCTGGAAACTTGAAAAAGAGTGATTTTGAAATGAGACAGTTACATTCGAAATCAACATGATTCAACAATTACTTAAGATACATTGGACATAATTAATATTTTTTGCAGTGGCTTATAATTGTTTTTGTTAGGTTTTATTTAGCATAACGGTTGAATTGAAACCTATAAGATAGTTAAATATTCAGTGAACTTACAATACAGAAATTCTAACGAAATCACATTTTTTCTCGAAAATTTTGAAGTATAATTGCAAAAAATTCAAAGGCATTATGGAGAATATTACAATGACAATGCTAACTGTAGTGAACATAACACAACTCCCAGAAAGACTGTGGATCAGAGATGAAATATTTGTTGCTTGTCTGACAGTAATCAGCTTGTACCTGACCGTGGCACTGAGTATTTTTGAATGCAGGTACAATGGAAACCGAAACGAGCCGAAAGAATCTGATTGGAAGACGAAGGTAGAGAACTTCTTGTCAAGTGGCACTTTGTGTTTAGTGGCTGTTATTATCACACTGATTCGTTGCTTCTGTGAGCAGATAGAACTTCGTCTGGGTACGGTGTCCAATATCGCCTGCCGCATATACCAGCACCAGTTATCGGAAGTCTATCACCTCGCACTGACATCCTTATATCTCTTGCTGTGGATCAGACAGTTGAAATTATATCGACATCGAGCTCTCAAACACTTGAGTTCTCCTTTGCTTCGATTTATCAGCTACACCGTTATGCTTGGGATCCTCGGATCTTCTGCGGCTTCACTTATTTCTTACATGGTCACGTTTACCCTCAAAGCTTCTTCGCGTGGCTGCGTTTATGACGTTTCACTCCAGGACGGTCCTCCCTCCAGTCTTCCAGGGATACTGCTTTTTGCTATAGCAGTAGTATTTCAAACCTCTCTTCTTGGACTCATGGTCTACCCGCTGATCAAACAATACGAAGTCCATATTTGTGGAGAAACAAGCGACAAAGCTAAGAAATACCAAAACGTGCGCAAAACCATCAATCGTCTCTCGATTTGCACAGCTATCTGCATCCTCTCTGATGGAATCTCCTCCTATCTTCTTGTGTTTGTCAACGACGGAACTTCGCCAATTTCATTCTGGGCGAACATTTATACTGTTAATTTGCTGTTTAACATAATCGCGGTTGTTTGCTCTTTTGCCGATCGGAAGCGACGCCTTTTTCCTTGCATAAAACAGGATTATACTGCAGTTGCAAGCACCAGCGCCTCTAGTGGCAATTCCGCTGTTTAGATTAAATCCTTTGAATGAATAAATTCGTTAAAACAAGGTCTATACGACTTCAATGCCATTCACGAACAAGTTTCAATATTGTGATTACGCCTGATAGGAATTAGTCGATCTATTGTTGAACATTGCTGATCTATGACGAAAGACGATTTTTACTGTATTATAAGACTGGTAATAGTTTTGCATGCTGTGTGCGACCTGTTACAGTATTAGCTGCCATTAAACACGCCCAAATAAAGTTGAACTAAAAATTTTGCGAAATTATGCCATCAGCTAGGCACTTTTTTATTCTTAGTGAAAATAGTTATGGTTATACTTTGTGCTTGTATTATGTCGTAAAAGTGTGTGTTTTCGTTTGCAATTTACTCCGTTAAACCGATCAGTGGTCTAGTGGACAAAGCACCTGCTTACTGAAACGGTAGACTCAATTTGGACTCCCGGTCGGATCAATTAAATCAATATTCACAGCTTCACTGTTTAACGTTCAGCATTAAAAAATGAATAGGGACGCAGTGGGAAGCCTCCACCCGTCTGCGAAAGACAGGTGCAGAGTTGTAAACGGGCCGACTAGTTCAGGCCCGAACCCGGTCCGAACCCGAAAATATAAGCCCGAACTTGGCCCGAACCCGAAAACTGATTTGAAGCCCAAATCATGCCCGAAAAACAACGAAAGTTAAGTTAGGTCTGAAAAATTTAGCAATGTTACCAAGTTATTTTGATTATATTTTTGTGCACCTAAGACAAAAAGCACGTCCCAGGCCCAAATGAAGCCCGAAATTTTGTCAACTTTAGGCCCGAACCCGACCCGAAAAGCCCGGCCCGATTTACAACTCTGGACAGGTGAACGGGTGGCGGTTTGACCCAAAGACCAAAAGGTCCCTCGCTGTTTCCTGGTCAAGCTAAATTAGCGAACAGATGTAATTACAATTAATTTTCTCCGTTTCATGTCAATTGTTTTTTCTTACAGCTGAAATTTTTGCATTTGTGTAGCCTGATTTCAACATACAAACAACAAAAATTTATTCTATAAATACCAAAAGGCTTAGTTATGACTAAGACATGAGAGCAAAGCCAAAGGAATCATTTTGTTGCTTTATGTACTTTTGAACGCTGCGGGGTAAAGATATTCGCTCCCCAATGTATTTATGAACGCTACCAATGTACTACGTTCTAAATTCGTTGATCGAAATGGGTTGATACTTTTGTCGCCAGCAAAAAGAATCCTTATATCAGGGGTCCACCAATAGTGGGTGCAATCCAAGTTTATGACGTATAAGATGTACCAGTCTGGATTAACCACGGCGGAAAAACATAACATTTAAAAGCAATCATTTGCGATATATTGTTTTATGTTTTTTTAAGTTTCATAAAACATTGAGCAAAAAATTAAAAATTGCAATTTTTTAAATTGTTTGTTAAATATATGGGTTGTGATAACCTACAATTATTTTTTGGGTCGGGTGAAACAATTTTTACGCACCCTCCCCCCCGCTCCCCCCCCCCCCCCCCTTCCCGCCTTGAATCTGTATTTTTGAAATATTTGTTTATGTCTTAGCCATTTATCTTATTTTTAGGTTGTGAAATTTGCCACGCTGAGATGTTTTTATGGTATTAATATGGCTAAGCTGGAAGTTGAACCCAGAGTCGTCATTAAATTTTGGTGAGACTAAATTTCAAGTAATTAATAATATGCGCTCTATCGAACTTTGTGCCCTGCTGAAGATTCTTTTCAGTATTGCATACAATATAATGCAGGAATTAATACTTAAGATAACTGAAAAATATTTTGATATCAAATGTTTTAAGAAAGCTAATTATGTAAGTCTACTGTCAGACGAACCGATAGGTCTTGGACACGGTGGAATAAAGATAAAATAAAAGGGTTTTTGTTTGTCATGAAATACTAGCTGAAAGGTACAGAATCCCTTTCACGTCTCATTTTTCATATAATTAACTATCTTAAAAATACCGCTGATTAGAATCAAGTCTTTAAAATCTGTACCTTAAAGGAAATTGATTTTGTATATCGTAGAAGTTTGAAACAAAACTTCACTTTCGGCTTTTTTTTGTTTTTTTCGCAGATGTTTTCGTTTTATAATACTGCAATGCTTTCGGAAATTATCGTAGTGCTTTGTTCAGTATTGTGTCATAACAGTTACCATCTCTGTCCGACTGGACATTGTGCTCTTCTAAAACTGCGGTTTAATAAGAGCAATGTTTCAAGAAAGCATTTTGGTCACTAGCTGAAGTAAAGCTGTCATCAGCTAAACTGCGTCAGAGTTCAGTATTTCAATAATAATAAAACAATTTCTTAATCTGTCGGTTGAAATCCAAGAGTAGAAATGAAATAATTCTCATCATTTGGTTGATCCTTCATTCGTATGAACCACGTACTCTGCGTCTGTACAACCACACCAAAGCAGAGCACTTTTTTTGGATTCTGTTTGCAAGTCTTTCGTCAAGCTGGGCAAACGCAACTGGTGGGCTGCTTGCTCTAATAGAAATAACCGTTAATTGTCCTTCCCAAGGACACAACGATGCATTGCCAGCTCGGGAATCGAACCGGGAATCAGCAACCTTTCGGTCGCTTAACCCGACGCTCACCAACTGAACTATCACCGCCAATTGGTTAACCAAAGACAACACACAATGCAGAATACTTTCAATAACGACTCGCACCTTCCGAATTGTCAGTACGTAAGGTCTTATTCAAACAGAAGTGTTTGGAGGGTAAGATGTTATTCAAATAAAAAGATTTGGAGGTTTGAGATCTTATTCAAACAAAAGGGTTGGAAAGCGAGATTTATTTCAATAAAAAAAAAAGAGTTCAAATAAGTTTTCTTTCAAGTTGAAATTCTAAAGATGTAGCTTAAGCTGTACAAGATTTTCAAGCTTTTAAATATTTGTTTATTTTTAAAATTGTTTTGACTTCATTATCGAATACTTTCTCATCACACCAACTTGTAGGGAATGAAAATACGAATCACGAGTGCATTGCTGATTGTTGGTGAATTTCGTGAGAATATTTTTGTTTTTCAAAATCATTTGCATCTGCTTGCGTGAGGTTGCTTGAGGTGCTATGAAGAGCTATTGCTTATTTCGCATGAAGCCATTTTACTGCTTTTTACTTAATTTAGATCGGTTTTCTTCAAGCAACAACATGAATATGCATATTCCCAAAATATTGCAAAATCTGAAATATATTGACACTGGACATTATAATACTGTTGGCTGGATTTTGTGTTACCATACAATAAATAGCAAAGCATGATCTTGATTTGATACAGTTAGCAAGATGCGGGATTATTGTAGGCGAAGTTAATTAAGTGGTGCGATACTTATAATGTTCTGCCTGTTTTGCATTTGAATGGCTTTGCGAAAAGGCTAGAAATTTGAATTCAAGCGTAGCAGTAGCAGCGTTAGGGTTAAAGTTAGATTAGGGTGAGAATAAATACTAGATAATCTTGCAACGTGATAATTTTCCTTTATTAAGATTTCACAAAACAACCACTGTAACTTCTCCGCGATACACGAAATGATTTTAAACGAGGTTGCTGGGCTTTTTTAGCCGTACAAAACGTGTGCAAAACTAACACAGCAGTGTTAACAAGTTTGACGATCGAGGTCACTAGATCGAGTGCCAGCGCTGAACTGTAGAAAAACCTCTCGACATCACAGAAATGGACTTTCAAGTATCATGAGGGCATCGAATAGACATGTAAACATGCGCCAACACAACTTCTCACTGTACTTTACGTCATTGGTCACTATGATCACTATCTACTGTGTATCATACCTGCTTTAATGGCACTATAAAATGGTAATGCTACATGCGGGGGCCCATGGGCTTCAGAGGGGTCTTTTTTTTGGAGATTACCTCAATTCGACCGGAAACACCGTTAGAATTTCGGTGAAGATCTTTTTTTTTTGAGATCACATCTTATTTCGGACCAAACTGCGGCATTTTCTCCGTCTGTTTTGGACTTCACAAAACCGAAAATCCGTCATATTTGAGCTGGCCCCGGGCCCACGTTTTGCTCGCGGCGCCCCTGTGATTATGCTACATTTAAATACCTGAATTAAGTATGGTGTTGGAAAAATTTCTCTTTGTGCTTCACTTACCTTACACCCTCTTTTTGTTTCAAATGAAATCCTCCTTGAACAATGTACAGTTAATTTTCCAATTTTTGGTAATAAAATCCACAGGCATTAAGTTTACAAAATTTTCTTTTTTATTGAATTTGTCTTTTAAAAGAAAGCTTCTTAACAAGGTTTTTCTAATCGACTAACAATACTGCCTATTCTCAAATTTGAAATCTTTTGAGTCTCAGCAATAATCATACAAACTTTAAATTGCTGTTGATTTTATTTAATTTCATTTACACTCTCAAACTGTATTAGGGAAAGGCAAATATTTTAACAAAAAAATTACCACCAATATAATTGAGATTAGGCGTTGATAATAGTACCAACAAGGAACAAACATTTCGGCCTTTTGTTGGTGCCATTGTCGACGCGTAGTAGAACTATACAAATTACACATGGTATGGTTCGGTATTTAATTTGCTGCTTTGGTTTTTAATTTTAGTGATTTTGTTGCAAATTACGTGGTATATTATTATGATTGAAATGAAAAACCAAACTAAAGGAAAATAAAATCATAAAAAACATTCACACTCTTTCAGCAAAAGTTAATACAAGTACAATGGGGAGTATATTTTCCATTCTTAATATATTTTTAAAAAGTAAAGGTAGCTGTTACATGTCAAGTGGCTTGCGCTTAGGTTTGTGTTACAATGATTAATTGCGTCAAATTCAATAGGCTATTTGCGTGTTAATTAATTATTGATAACTCTGAATCGTAAAAATGCATTATCCGATTGTACTTTCGGATTTGGAATTCAAAAATATTCTAATCAAATGCGTCAAATTGATTTTTCTGCTTTTGATTAATTCACATTTGACCGCATTTTTCTTTTTGAGGCAAATCGATGCTTCCATTTCAAAAAAGAGCGCCGAGCTCTTTTGAACTAATACCGGTATAAAACTGCTCGTCTTAAAATCTATCTTCTAGTCCCATATCTCCGACAGCTTATCAGAGCATGGTTTGGTGAAAGCTGGCAAAAGTTTCTAAAAGACCTACAGCATCAGCCGCATGTTTACCGATAAAATGAGCTTGATAAAATTGCTTGAGAAAAAGTTCTCAGCGATTTCATTCCAAAACGTAAAAATAATATTTGGGTTGAATAATATAACACATTTCTTGAACTTTGCCGAAAACTTTTTCAAGGGAAATAAAAAAGAAGATGGTTTTACTGTAATTTCAAGTGCAGCCAATTTTTTCATTATATTATTGTTTATATATTTTTGACCGTATGTCTATATCAACAATCGAGTTTTATACAAAACCAAAAAAAAAAAACAACACATGCAATTTCGGCTCGGTTTTCGACTTAGCATACTCTATGCATTTTGCATCCTCCAAAGTCAAAAATCCAAGCTGAAATTGCATTTGTTTTTTTTTGTGTATTTGTATACAATTCGATTGTTGATATAGACATACAATTGAAAATAAATAAACAATAATATAATAAAAAAATTGGCCGCACTTGAAATTACAGTAAAACCTACATCTTTTATATTTCCCTGAAAAAAGTTTTCGACAAAGTTCAAGCAACGTGTTATATTGTTCAACCCACATATTATTTTTACGTTTTGGAATGAAATCGCTGAGAACTTTTTCTCTCATGCAATTTTATCAAGCTCATTTTATTAGAAAACATGCGGCTGCAGCTGTAAGTCTTTTAGAAACTTTTGTCAGCTTTAACCAAACTTGATGGTGATCATATGACGTAGTTATATTATAGGCATCCAGATCGGTGTGCTGCAAACAAAACCCTAAAAATAGTAAAATTTCTTAATAAAAATATTGTGACGAATAAATTACAAGGTCCTATGTAAAATAACAATAAAACGATGGTTGTGTTTATTATTTCTTCAAGACAAAAGTTTTGTGGCAAATACAATTACAGTACTGCGAAGGCACAAAATAGTATGAGTTTGCTATAACAAGGTTTATATTTAGAATAGAATCAAGAAAAAAAAAGATGTTATTTCTAGCAAATTTACAAGCTGGAAAAACACATTTGGTAGACGATATTACTTCAATTGTCACAATAACGCCCAAAAAACAATATTAAAATGCTATGAAACCACAAAAATTGTTTCAGGTAATAAAATCAAATAATTCATTTTGCACATTATCGATACATCTTAATATACAGTACTGTACATTGTAATTGTCTACAGATCTATAAACGATAAAATATTAGTATAACACGAAAGGAAAAGAGAGTGCCTATTTCACGGAAAAGAGTGAAAAAATGAAAAATGTTTATTTGCACTTTTTCGGTTTTTGTTTTTATGCATGTGACTTAAAAGTTAGTATAGGGTTTGACTTTTAAGTTAGGGTTTGGTTTAAATTAGGGTAAGTTTTAAAATAAGAATTTGACTTCGGGTTAGATTGTGATTCAAATCAAAAAATAAATAGGCAAAATTTTGCGGTGAAATAAAGCTCGCTAAAATACAAATAATTGTATTGTGTAACACAAAAAACAAAGTATAGTAACCGTCCAATTTTTCAGGTCTACAAGGCTATATTTCTTTCAAGAATCCAAGCTACATTTAATCTATAGAATGAAGAACGACGGAAGAGAACCAGCAAAACAATTAATCCACAGATACAAGCAATGCTTTCTGCAGTTCTGATACTGGCCAGATAGCGTATATTTTATTTCAAGTTACAAATGAGTCGTTTAATATTGCCCGCAGTAAAAGAAAGCTCAAAGTGGTGGAATTACGTTAAGCGTTATGTTTGCTTTAGGCATAGGGCTGCTGGAATGAACGAGCCTTTAAAGAGCACTTTTTTCCGAGTAATTTTCTTGGTGGTTGAAATACACCAACATTTTCAATAAATTTTCATTTAAAAATTAGGAAAATACTTTGGTTATATTTGCTCATATTGACCAAAAAATTCATGACATTTTTAAAGCAAAAATCGTAAAATGAATCCTAATTCATACTTCATACAAAAAATTTGCTCTCCTCAAATATGCATATCAGTATTGTCAGAGAATTTTCTCTAAAATCAGCGAAATATTTTACTTCAAAATTTTTGAGAAACCCCACGATCGCATTTTAAATTAAGCCCTAAGGGCGAAAATTTTGGAAACTTTGATTTTTAACGAAAGGGTTTTGCATTTTTTAAATAGGAACTAACATTTTTTATAATGATGTAGCGCCACCGAGCGATCAACATGGTTCGAAACAAATGACGCATTCACGTTTGATCAGTATTAAAAAATTTGTAATTTTTAACTTAGCTATAGAACTTTCGAAAAAGCTTGATCAGGACCAAAATTTGTTAACAAATTGTATTTATGATGAATAGTTAGTTTTACAGTAGTTAGCTTCTAACTGATCGTGGGAAAAGGTTTATACTTTTTTCCATTACAAATAAAACGAAAGAATATATTTTACCTTAAGATAAAATTAAATTCATCTATCAATTTTGCGCTTTGAAACAAGAAATTTTTTGAGGAAAACAAGTTAAAGAATTATAAAAGAGAACAACGTTTATTAAAATGGGCACAATCCTATCTAAAAAAATTGATATGGCAAAAATAACGAACTTTAAAAATAAGCATATTTTAAGAACATTGTCAAGCGCCCTTCTGTTAGTTTTCAAACGAACTAGCCGCCTCTGTTGCAGGCCTCTTAAGCGGCGAGGAGTTTTTAATCATCCCTGCTAATCTGCTAGACCAGCATCTATTGCAATGAAGTTTGTATGGTTGAAGGAAAGAAGAAGAGTACCTGACGGTGCATTGGTCGCAGATTGGGCTGAAACATGAAGTTGAATTTAGAAAGAGCTTTTCTATTTTGATTTCTACTCATTATACATTAGTGTACCATATAAATCACCAGTTTTTTTCGCTGTATCTTTTTTATGGTAAATTATTGTTTGATAATGTTATTTTTTGTGCTCTTGTAATTGCCAGAAATAAAACAGTACTATAAACTATACTACTACTATAAGCAGAATGACAACAATCTTCTAAATTACAAAACAATCAAATTAAAAACTATTTTGAGTCGTCCATAACATGGTCAATATAATCATCAAAACGACGTATAATTTTCCCTCCCTCTTCATGGTTGAAAATTACGAATGTACTGTATTTTATACGACTCAATACAGCCAAAAAAAATTTATATTTTATATCATGTCCAAAAATCTGGTGATGGTTTTGCACCGACCAAAACTCAATGTAACTTACTTCTACATGATTTAAAAACTTTTATCACAATAATGTAGAAAATTGCATTGTATTGAAAAACAAGTTATCAACTACTGCAGACCTGAAACAGATTATTATTTAATGCGAAAGTTTGAGTAAATACAATGAATGTCAACTTACGGTTCGCATTTATACGATGACATGACTTGCTCAATTACAAAAGCAAAATCTTGCAAAGTCGTGTCAGCGGGGAGAAAGTCTCCAGGAGTTGTTTGGAGCCCTACATTTTCCATGAATCTTTCCAAAAAGTCTTGTGGAGCCACTTCTGGGCAAAGCGGACTATTCAATTTTTGACCTACAAAGCAAAATAATACTTGTGTTGCATTAAGACAAAAAAAAAAAAAAAAAGATTATGGAATTACAAGCATGGCTTTCGAGGCACTAATTCATTGTATTTCCATCATTAACGCTAGAAAAATCAATAACTTTATTAGCTTAAAAATTGCTTGGATAATTGACATATCCGCAGCCATTAGCTTAAATCACAGGTCAATACAAGCTGCAGTGGTGCCGAAACCGGGGGGGGGGGGGGGATGGGGAGGATATATCCTCCCCAATAATTTGACTGCATTCCCCCAATTATTTGACTATGGTCTGCATCTGAGCGCTGGATAATTTTTGGAGTTTTTTTGGTCGTCACTTGATTTCGGAAACAAAAACTATTCATGCTTCGGTGAAGACCTTTTTTTGGTTTTCACTTGATTTGGTCAAAAGCATGTTGAACGTTTGTCATATTTGATTTACGTAAAAAAAATAGCGGTCGAGCTTCATCCCTCCCAATGTTCAAAATAGGGCAAAATTGGGGTAAAATTGCAAATTATCCCCCCGATGCTCAACATAAATCGGCACTCCTAAATACAAGTATGTACCATGTTCAGCCGACAATAAACAAAGCGTTTCACAACAAGCAAGAGGAAAATATACACTGTACCAACTGTAGTAGAAGGTAGTGATAGCTTTTTTAAAAAAAGTATCTATTTATTTGGAATTTGCTGCTTACTTCTAATTTCTGGATCATCGATTACTCCTGCAGATGGTCGCAAATATCTTCGGAAGGATCCTAAGAAAATTGCGTCAGGTGGTTATAGTGAGAAACGAAAAAAGAATAACAAAATGGTTAGGGAGGAAAAAAATCAAATTTAATATTGCATGCACGCGAAACACCTTTCGAAAATTCCGACCAAGCATAATTGTTTAAATGCTTGTAAATAATTGTTTGTACTAACATCATAAGCGTTGCCTGAATTTTTGATTGGGGCAAGCTATAGATCCGGGCATTTTAAATTCTGTTAATTCAATTAATCTTATATTTGTATTAGAGTGCAGCTGACGACGCTACACACTTCTATCCATAGAACGAAGACTAGGCTTGTTCACGTTAAGCAGCTAAACTGCAACTGTTGCCAATTTGCAGATGTTGCTCTTGAATCACAGTTTAATTTTTGAGCGTTTCTCAGATTAGAATAGGAATGCCTCCTACTCAGCAGGTCGTTAGTAGTAACCGTTGAGTGCTATTCCAGCAGTGGCTGCTTGTGAAGTAATGGGAAGCGAAATGACAATTTCTCTGCTTGGTTCTCGAGCACATTTATCTGCTGCAGCTGCTTGGTGCAGTATTTTGCTACACGCATTCTCCCACCCACAGGATGGAGTTGACCGGTTTCAGCGAACCAACCAGTTAAGGTTTTGGCACTTCACTCATTAATCTTTTATCATGTGTACCCTATAGTCTAAAGTTACTAAACACGTCATGTAGGCTATTGTAGTGTTACTCTCCAACGTAGCCACAAGTTATAGGTTAATCGGATGCATTGATTATTTAGTGAAGCTCGAAAGTAGATGTAGGTTGTTCAACCGAGCCGGTCTACCGCATTGAGGGGCGTCCTTTTGACCCGGATGTTACATTATCAAAGTATTCTACTGGGTGGGCCATATTTTCCAGGTTTCTCCGAAAAATGTCTTGATAAAAATGAAACATTACAAAAAAAAAAAAGGCTGCTTTGAAATATGTCACATAGAACCCCGAGACGTATGATACTGTGTTCTGAAAATGATGGAGACCATACAGACCCTCTAAGCATATTATAGGAGCGACTTGGGAATTATGAAGAGAATATGCTCCACCCTGTACAATGTGAATAGTATTTACGAACTTTCTGTGATGCTGCTGTCGCTTAGCCGGGAAACTTCAATAGCACATCTTCGTGATGCCTGAAGGAGAGGTGAGATGTAACTGATCAAACTTCCGTAAGCAATAACCCAACAACGAGTCTCTTGAAATAAGTCACGTCTGAAACATACTCTGATGCATAAAACTCACGCTTCGCCTTGGTTTCACAACTCGCTAGTAATAAAGAATCAAAAATCATGAATTATTGCATAGATCGAAACAAGCACCCCAATTCACTGTAACTTTATGACCTTTTTCAAAGGAGCTAAACGGACTCGCCTTTTTAAGGGAGGACCAGGGCCTGCGAGAGGGGGGTTCAGGTGGTACATCGTACCCGGGCCCGGAAGAGTTCAGGTTTCCGCGTTAAGTTTTGATATCGCACCATAACACCGTAATCAAACTTGCCTACAGCGAAAATATCAGTCAGCTTATTCAGTACTGGTAATTGGTCGCTATTTTTGCTACACAGCCATTAGGGCATCCAATAGTGGCCGATTTGATTAAAAAACGAAGAAAATGTATCAAAAGCCATACACTTGCACCGAAATTAACGTTTTGTTACATTTCTCTGACTTGAGAACCCTAATTCTACGGTATAACAATGTACGAGGGGCCACATTTTCAGAGATCCAAAAGCATTGCAACCTTAGAGAGCGGAGTCAAAGTTGACATACTATACTACTATCGTTAAGTAACTCACTCTATCTGTATGAGTTTAATAGGCATTTGGATTTGTGAAGTCTATGATCAGTAGCGTACGCAGGATTTTCGAAAGGGGGGGCCAGGAAATTTGAAAATAGTGAAGACCAAAAAAAAATTTCTCCACTCAGAATCAGTTCGTTTTTCTGCCCAAAATTAGGTGAAGACCAAAAAAAAAAGAAGGTCTTCACTCAATATAAGTCCGGTTTTTGGTCCAAAATTACGTGAAGACCAAACATAAAAAATAAAAAATTGGTCTTTACCCAGATTCTGTCCTTTTGAGTGCCCAAACTTTCTGCCCAAGTTACAATGAAGCTGGCCATGCCGCAATTTTGCATAATTTTCTATGCTAATTATACTATCCCGGCGACCCAAAGGGGGGGGCATGGCACCATGGCCCCCCCTAAATACGCCCCTATCTATGATTGCAGATGACTTCCTGTTAGTGGTTTTTACAGTGAGTGTCACTCTTGTACTCTGGTACTGGGAGTATGATCATGTCGTCCTAGTCATGTTGTCCCCTAGAGGATAAACTGGTAGCTGTGTGCAAAGTTGCTTCCGAAAGAGTGTCTAAGTTTTGTTATGGTAGTGATAACCATGTCTGGTCTGCTTATTTGCAAGTTGCATTTTTATAACATGCTGGATACTGCAGATTCTAAGTGCGGTACGGCATACTGTATGCCGCATACAATTTGTATATGCCAGAGAGTAAGCAATGGAAAATCTAGTTTTAGAATTGTCAACCACTGCTATCAGTGGTGTAGTCAAAGTGCAGTGTCTATGGCTGTAGAGTTGAGTGTTGACAAAACAAAGCACTACAAAGAGCAAATGTTTAATAAAATTTTTAAGCTAAAACAAAATTAATTAATACTAACAGTTATCATTTTCTGGGCCTTCACAATCAAGGCATCATTCACATTAACTTGGGGTTGTTCTAAATAGGCACAGCAGCCTAAAGGTGAATTTACACAGTATCCGTTTTTCGTACGTTTTCGTCCGTTTTTTTACGTTTTTGCTTCTCCTTGACAAAGTAGGCTATGCGCTTTTTCATCCGCATTTTTATAAGTCCATATCCGCACTAAGTAGACTGTTATATATAGATAAAAATTTTGTTCAAAAATTTTGTGTATGAATGATAAGAGCAATATTTCGAAATAAAGCTGTACCCCTTTACAAAAAATTTTTTTCGGAAAACTTTTGTCCAGTATGTGACCGTCTGGTTAGTGCGGATATGGACACATAAAAATGCGGATGAAAAAGCGCATACTTTGTCATGGAGAAGCAAAAACGTAAAAAACGGACGAAAACGTACGAAAAACGGATACTGTGTAAATTCACCTTAAAGGCATAGAAGGCATAGCACAACCTTTACCCCACCACAATGGCTACACTATTCCTGCCTTATTTGCCTTCTATGTCTATCTAGCCTCTAGCTCAATCTAGGCACTGGTATATTACCCGCATATTAACAAATAAACTTATTGCCAAGATAATCAAGATTTTGGGTGGGGAATATTTTATCCGACTAGCTAAATTGATAAAACTTTTATCAGTAAAATATTTGGATTTGCAGTATTAAAGTCATTATATTGTGTAATATTGTGTCAATGTCATCATCTCCCCCTTCACATACTTTCTTTCATGCATATCACGTTTTCTGCCTGTCAATTTAAGCAAGTTTGGTGCTGGTATGTTGATCAAATGCTGTATTTTACCCTCGAGAAACATAAAAAGTGCTAAAGCTTCCGGGGCTCTGCCCCGGACCCCTCTGGGGAGGTCACAGCGCTCCCCCAGACCCCCTAGCTGGATTTAAACCAATTGTATATCTACTATTGTTTTTTATAGGTCCTACCTGTACGCGAATATCGTTATCCCCCTCACTTTTAAATGAAGATCTATACACCCATCGGACAAAAAATGATTTAACGGCATGGACCCCAATAAGGGTTGGGGGCCCAGTAAGATTTGGGGGCCCGGTATCGATCTTCGTACCCCCTGGAAAATTTTCTCTCTGAGGCCCTGGAGAGGACTGAAAAGTTCAATCCCCCGTGTCTGGCCATGCAGTTAGCAGTAAGCAATATTATACTGTAGGCAATTACGTGTAGGTCGCAGTAACCAGTAATTTCTGTACGTAATCACGTGTAAGGTATTTGAAATGGCTTGCTACTGCTACAAAAAGTTTGTCCCAAAAGCTGTGAAGTCTCGGGCAATGTCGTAGAGGTGCGTCTGCCAACTTTTTGCTCACTCCAAACGCTGCGATAGAGTTTCATGAAAATTTTGATCAAGTTACTAGAATTTTTGGGGCTAGTTTCACGCCTATTGATCATGGGTCACTCATTAAAACTTATGCAGCCGTTTCTAAAGCTGCACATTGCCCACTGCATCAGTTAGTAAGCCTTGCGCTGTTGTAACATTTGTTTGTTTTATACAGTTTAAGACATTACAAGTATTACGATGCTTTGCATAATGACCCCCTGAAGCAGTGAAACAACTAGTAACTTACGAGTTAGGACTACATGACCCAATATTAGAGTTGTCAAACCATGATGTGTGATGGATGATAAAATCTACGACACTGCTCCAGCCTCTGGTGTTGTTGAAAGCCTGCATCAAGCAACCAGCAAAGAAGTCGTTAAAAAATTGAGGAGGGGTTTCTGGGCCTCCGTTGTTTCCTGAAATTAGTTTTAAGTTATTTCAAATTTTAATGCAATTATTATTTTAAAGTTGTTTAAAAAAACATTTTAATAAGTTATTTCCGTTTTCATAGTTTTATCATTGGCATTGACAAACCATCCCGACAAAACAAAAGCAGAGATAGAACGGAGGAAGAAGAGAAGGAGGATGTTTCATTTTTGAAAAGCGAAAGTACTATGGTACAACAAAAGAAAAAAACTAAAAACGGAAGCTTTTTTGCAAACATTTCGAAAAGTAAAATTGGAAGCGGAATAGTTAAAAGTGTTTAAATTCTCCGAAGATTTCATCCTTACAAACAGAACTGCTTAAACTTGTTATCAAATATGTTATGATTTTATTTCTGAAGGAGAATTCTGTTTATAACTGAATCTGTTTACAGGTAAACACACAAAACAAACTGCTTTTAGTTAAACAAACTAGCAGCCTGTTTACTTACCCACATGAATAACCACGTCACTGATCACTTGTTTGATGGCAGATGTATTTCGGATGAGCCCGGCCAGTCTGGTCGGCCAGCAGCGGTTGCATTGGAGAGAAAACGCCGGATAAATTCTCTCGCTGACGTAATTAAGGTTGCATGCGTCACAGGTTGGCCTGTAAAAATGTTGGCAAAAATTATCAGTATTGCGCGTATTGGGTTGTCAGGGCAAGCTTTTGTGATTCCGCGCAATACGTTATGCGCTACCATAGTATGGCGCTAATATACCACAGCGATCAGTCAAACCAAAATCAACAATGCCTAATCACATGACATATAGACCAAATTGCAGTTTAAACTATTTTATTTTATCCAAGTAGGAGGCTGAAATAAAAAGTACACAGAAATCTTTGGCCTAAACAGCTAATCTAAACGCTTTCTTGGCATTGATTTTGTGCAAAAGATAAGGAAGCATCTAAAACATTATCTTCACCAAACTTCAGCTTCCTGCAACTTTCGCTTCTAAAATATTTAATTTTAAATTACACAGATTTTCCCTGCAACGATGCCGGTAAAAAGCACAAACATCGACTAACCGTATACATTTTTGATCACAATGCATTTTTAGATAAAATGCACCGCACTTCATAGAATGTTTTATAAGGTACAAATGAAATCGGAATTTGACTCTCAACGGTTGAATTTTGATTTTATTTGTTAGTTATTTCGCTAAGGTCAATTAATTAATACAAAGAAATCGTTCTATTCATCTTGGACTTTTATATTCTACTTTTGTTGTTTTTTTTTTGTGAGCTTTTCAAAAAAAAAAGAATTTCTTGATCTCAGCTAAAAGAGCTGTCCTGCAAAAGTATGCTGACATATTATCATAAAATGCAGATTATTAAAAAAATTTGGGGCGTTTATTTAAAATAGTGTATTAAAAAGTGATATAAAACAAACCAAAAAGTTTAAAACTGACTCACTCTTCGCATTTCACATATTTGCGAACAAACGCCACAACTGATGAAAAGTTTTGAAGAGTAGTATCAAAAGAAGGTAGCTCGATCATCTCCTCCACTGCGAAGGACACCTCTTCCACAAACTCATCGTTTTCAATATTGGGACAGAGAACACTATTCAAAGGTTCGCCGCGAACGTTAGGTCTGGTTAATGCTGAAAAATCAATGAAAACTTTGTTTTTATTAGCCTAAAGACTTCCGTTTTTGTTGCTTCTTGTTGCATTGCATATGCAGCCCTAAAATAATGAAAACTGGGGCTTCTAATATTTCGATGATTTTTAGCTTACTGTCTAGAGAGGGCTAAATTAAAGGCTAAAGTGCACTAATTGCAAAAAATAATTTCGTGATTACAAATACTTCTTCAGTTTGCAAAATATTTTAGTTTACAATCCGAATCTTTTTTTTACTGTAAAATAATTTTGCGTTTTTTGAAAACTTCAACAATTAATTTTAGTTGCCTTTTACAGTACGTACCTGGAGGTCGCTGAAAACTGATTCTTGTCGGGGAAGCTTGTCTGGTGCGACGGGAAACAATTGGCAACACTGCAAAAAATAACTGTAATTCTGTTTTGAAACTAAAATTTTGACGTGGGTTTTTTAGGTCCCAAAATAAAGAAAAAATTAAATCTCTTTTGCAATACTTATTATTGTTTGCTGTTAAAATTGTTTAAAAAAATAAACAAATAAACATATCTTTTGACTAGTTTTCAGGAATCTCTATTGTCTGCACCAGGGGTGCACAACCTTTTCTCCACTGCCGGCCGCAAAACATCCTATAAATACACTAACGACCGCCACAAGTTAACGTGATTTTTTTACGAATTTAGAGTATGTTTCAAGCTTTACAATTTAATTACGCATGTTAAACATTAGAAAAAGCCAAATTTTCAAGTTTGGAAAATGCATTCAATTATTAATAAGTTACAAACAGTATCCAGAGTCTTATAGGCACAATCAAACCTTTGATTAACAGCCTAAGGCATACTGTTTTGGAATCGACATTCGTCTTTTACTCTTTGTCAGTATAGCTAGGACTACAGGTATGAACATGAGCGCAGAAAGGCAAGAAATCGCCTATTAACCTGATCATAACAAAATTTTTTTCCAAAAATATTAAGTAATCGCAATATTGAAAGAGATAATTATAATAGTTCAATTAAAAATAATTTCCAATAGCATGCCTTAGATTAGCTGTTTCGCCCAATCTCAGGGCTCATCAGCAAGGCTAGCTAGGGCAAAAGGATAAATATCACTAGTGATAAAAATCTTCAAAACATACATCTTTACCAATTGGTAAAGATGACATAATTTTTAATGAAGCCTATCTTAAGCATTTTTTAATAAGCGATCAAATTTGAATACCAATTTATAAATCGAAAAAAACGTTACAATGTAATGATTTTTATGTACGAGTTACTTTTTTTTAGATTTTTCGGGATTGCGTCTTTTGCCTATAAATTAGTTTTTTTTCGATTTACGAGTTTTGACTTTGACGAAACAGTTCTTCCCTCCCTCTCCCTAAATAAATGTTTGAAAATATGCTTTAAACATTTTTATGTCCATGCCAGTGCAAAAGACAGTCTCAGAAGTGCTAAAAAGTGGTATTTTCCTTATTCTGCAGTTCGGTCGGCAGGCCGATGGAGGAGGCTGTACCCCTTCATCGGCTACGCTATTGGCCAAAGGGCATAGGTCAAGACGTTTTTCCTCCATATACTCCAGAATTATAGCTTAACTATTATATGTTTATTACATAACTTAGATTAGCTAAATCCTAACCGGCGTAATAGGCTAATACTTGTAATGCAATTTAACAGCAGTTTCATGTCAAAACTCATTCTCACTTCTTTTCTCTAAAAGTGAATTTACACAATATCCGTTTTTCGTTCGTTTTTTGACGTTTTTGGTTTTTCTTGAAAAAGTATGCGCTTTTTCATCGGCATTTTTATAATTCCATATCCGCACTAACCAAACAGTCACATACTGGACAAAAGTTTTCCGAAATAAATTTTTTGTAAAGGAGTACAGCTCTGTTTTAAAATATCGCTCTTATCGTTCATACACAAAACTTTTGAACAAAGTTTTTACCTATATACGACAATCTACTTAGTGCAAATATGGACTTATAAAAATGCGGATGAAAAAGCGCATACTTTTTCAAGAAAAAGCAAAAACGTAAAAAAAACGGACGAAAACAGACGAAAAACGGATGCTGTGTACATTCACCTTAAGTCAAGAATATTCACGTCATTTATAGGCAAAAGGTAAAATCCCGAAAAATCTAAAGAAAACTAATTCGTACACAAAAATCATTACATTGTCACAGTCAGAAATTTGTACGCGGCATTAAACTAGCGTAATTGTTAAATAACCAAGACGAAGTTTGGGGAATAAACAAGTTAAAATAACTGTGACGTTGAAAAGTTGCGTAACTATCGAATTGGAACTTTTTGGAAGGACTCAGATAGGCCAAGTGCAAGAGATAAATAGTTACGCATTGGTAAATAAACAGCATTGGCATGTTATCGTCTTAATTAACCGTACAGTTTGCAAATCGTAGTTGTTCCTAACAGTTATTTCTTAACAGTTACGTTGCAAAACATTTTAATCAATGCACGGCCGCTACAACATTTAAGTACAATTTCACGGGCGCAAAAACTCCTTTTACGGCCGCCGGTTGTGCACAAGGCCTCCGAGAGGGGGGGCAGGGGGAACAATGACCCCGGGGCCCATGGAGTTTGTGGGCCCATTGAAATTTCGGTGAAGACCTTTTCTTTTTTTGGTAGACCACCTAATTTTGACCGAAAAAACAGTTGGAATTTCCGTGAAGACCTTTTTTTGTCACTTAATTTTGACCGAAAAAACAGTTAGAATTTCCGTGAAGACCTTTTGTTTTAAGATCACGTCATAATTTGTATAAAACTGTAGTTCACAAAACTGAAAATCCGTCATATTTACGCTGGCCCCGGGCCCACGTTCGGCTCTCGGCGCCCCTGGTTGTGCACCCCTGGTCTGCACATTGTGAAAGACTTAGTAAATGTTAAATCAATCACAATTGAGCTTGTTTGAGATGCAAAGCTACTGAAGTTCAAACTTTGTAAGCTGACTAGACGCGGTTTTGTCACTTTAATTGTAACCTTTATATCATGAGTTACCCACATATTCCCCCCTCCACAATCAAGAGCAACATTGAGCTATGGCTAAATATAGTCTTCTAGAACAGGATTTCTAGAAACAGGGGTTCTTTTTCATCTGCCACTATAGTCTTCTAGAACAGGAGTTCTCAAACTTTTGATGTTATGGAGCCCTCGAAGAGGTTGACCATTATTTACGGAACCCTACAATAAATTTCCAAAATAAAAACAAAAAAGTAAACGAATAGCTTGCGGAGCCTTCGTACGGAGTATTTCATAATCCTCTTTTTCTTTTCGCAGACATGCACGGTACAGAAAAGTCTATGCTTCTGCAGGCAACAATCCATCAACTTATAAAGCGCCGAAGAAACGTGCTGATTGCATGTCTAACCGGTTACCTTGCACTACACAAGGTTAGATTGCTTTCTTCAAAATCAAAGTCCGTACGGAGCACTTTGAGAACCTACGCTCTGGAATAGTTTAGTGTAAAAAACCATTTCAAAATTTGATTTTTACGGGAAAACCCGTAGAAAGCGTTTCTAATACTATGAGCTGCTAAAGGTAAAATTGTGAGGGTACGAATGTATTTTAGTTAATTAAAAAAAAAATTCTGTACGCTCGGCATATCTGCCTTACCAGCATTCAAGCTGCAATAAGTTTAAAACAAAGTAAGGATGCGCATGTTAGCTCACGTTAAAACAAACTTCAAACAAAATATCGGTTTGTTTTTTAGTTGGTTTAAATTGAGCTCAATAAATGCAATTTTTTTATTTTGATATAGAAAGCTTGGTAAATCTTAGCCGATTCCAGATTTTGCAAAGGCATTATTGTTGGTTTGCTTGAAGTACCATGCAAAAGCAAGGTATAAAAGTTACTAAAATTTTTTGCATGTTTTTTTTTTGCTAAAATTTACGTGACGATAAACGATTAATAAGTTGTCGGATGATCCCCTACAAACGAAAAAAAACAAACAAAACTAGTGGCTTTAGCATGGGTCAGCAGGGTGCATCTGTAAAAACGTGTGAACATGTTTATTTAATAATTCAATTAAAGGAGTTGTGAAACACACCAATTATATAGAAACCCAATTCAATCTATAACCGGAAGTATTTCTAGATGATAATTGATAAATTCAAAAAAAATTTGCGCACCAGCTCGCGTTGCTAAGACAAACTGATCCACGCATTCTTCGGCAACTGACAGTGCTTCCGAGTCATCCAAAAGTAACTGTCGAAACGCGGTTTTCCAGCAGTCAGCTTCATCATTCACATCAGGGCTGCCAAAACAAATTCGACAATAAATTTTGAGGAGCAATTGGCTTTATCAAAATCATATATGCATGTTGCAAAAAAATCTCACGGAGAAGTAATTAATTCCAATGCAATTAAACAAGTGTCTGCTAAACACGAATTTCAGAAGTTTTTGAATAGGAGGATCAGCCAAAATGCAATACCGATTGAGGCAGGTGATAATCGCATCAGCTGGAAAAGCTGATGCAACTTTTAATTTTAATTTTACTTTGCTGAACGCGAAACCCATAAATTGAACTTGATTTTTGGGACGAGCTGTCAGCATCATACAATTAAGTTGGCATAGATTCGGGTACGTCAAAGCCTCCGCAAACATGCAACCAAATTTGAACTAGAGTTTTGGGTTCATCTCATAGGTCTTTTACAGTAGCATACGCAGGATTTTCGAAAGGGGGGGCAGGAAAATTGAAAATAATGAAGACGAAAAGGAAAATTTCTCCACTCAGAATGAGTCCGGTTTTTGGCCCAAAATTAAGTGAAGACCAAAAAAAAGGTTTTCACCCAGATTCTATCCCTTTCGTGTGCTCAAACTTTCTGCCCAAGTTACAAAGGGGGGGGCCATGCCGCAATTTTGTATACTATTCTATGCTAATTTTACTATCCTGGCGACCCAAAGGGGGGGGGGCCAAGGTACCATAGCCCCCCCTAAATACGCCCATGGTCTTTTATATTCTATAGTTGGTTGTAGCGTTTCAATTGGATATAGGTTCGGTCTATTTAAACTTTTAAATTCTATTCGGTAAATTTAACTTTTTACCGAATTCAGATTATTTGCAAACAAACAGATAATCGACGCAATGTGCAAAAGTTTTGGCTTCTTTTAGAGTTTCTCTTTCCAAACATTTTGCCCAAGACACTGAACTTCCAATTGTGTATTATTTATTAGTCATGGTTAACATATTTCCTTACGTGCAGTGTGTGTCTGTCAATACAAAAATAAAGTACCGCAGCAGATTGCCACAATTCTAAAACATTAAACCAAAATCTGATAAACCCCAACACCAATAGTCTGTTTCACTCATCACGGGATCATGAGAGGCCTATCTACTTAAGGGTAAAACAGACCGTTCGGTTTTACTAAATTTTAGTTTTAATGTTTTAGAATTGTGGTAATCTGCTGCAATATTCGCTCTAAACTGTAAAGTAACTGCATCTTATGCACCAAGTTGTTATGGCCAGGAAACAGCAAAGGACCTTTCAATTTTCGAGTCAAGCTGCCACCAGCCCACGTGTTTACCACATTCGGTTGAGGCTTCACACTGTCCCTTTTAATGTTGAACGTCAAGCAGGGAAGCTGTGAACAATAATTTTTTTGTTCTTTGGTTTTGTTTGACAGGAAATCGATCCCAAGTCTAACTTTCCAATAGCAGACTCACTATCCAGTCGATCACTGATCGGTTATCTCTAACAGAGGTGGAGTCGAGGACCTAGGCCAAGGACCGACTTTTCGAGGACAGACCCTCTCGATGACGAGGACTGGAATCCTCGAGGTCAAGGACCAAGGACACAACTTTGCTAGTATGGTCTCCAAAAAAAAAAAAAGGTCATCGCTCAGGAACCGAACATTTTTTGCGAAATTTAATGCAATCTCAAAAAAATGGTCATCGAGCTGGAAATCCGAAATTAAGGTGATGTTTTCTTTGGTTATTTTCCTTTTTACGAATCAAAAAATAGTACTGTCTTCAAGCCGAGGACAGGGCATTTTTGAGGACATGTAGGCTTCGAGGCCAAGGACGTCAGGTTCGAGGCCAAGGACTTCAAAATGTGTCCTCGAGTACTTCTTCGAGGACTCCACTTCTGATCTCTAACTCTTTGTCCGATATACCCCACAGACAAAAAAATCGGCCAGATGGTCAAACAGTGACGCGTTTGTCTCTGAGGCGGGAAGTCTCAGGTTCAAATCTCGGGCCGGTCAAATCGGACACAATGCTGCCAACGGCTCGCCACCGATGCGACATTTCTTTGAAAGGAGCTGTGTTGCCCGGGTACAATGACGCGGAGATGGGCCCCGCAAACTCGTTAGAAGCTCCGGCGTAACACAGCAAGTATAATGAAAGATTTGATTTGATCAAAAATAAACTTCAACAGCTATTTGTTTACTTGTTGGCTGCGCAGGCTCCAACATCAGAGTTGACAAACCACGAAGTGTGAATGATGATGAAGTCTACGATGCTCCTCCAGTCCAAATCTCTATCCAGATTTACGTTGAAGCAATTTGCGAAGAACTCGTTCACGAATAAAGGAGGATCATGCGGCACATCTTCTCCTTCATGCGTTGAAAGTCCTGAAAAAATTTTACGAATTCGTCATTTCGCCCGGTTTGAATGCGATCACTGAATTACGAAAAGATGTAAGGACAGAATCTGAACCTACAATACCCCCCTCAACCGAATTAATTTGAACTGTCACTGAATTTACGAAAGCGGAAGCTACTGTACATACTAAAGTATGTAAAAGTTATACCGATACGTAAAACCATGCATTACTTGTAACTGTAATTACCGTTTGTTCACCAAGCTACCCTGGCCAGTAGATAGCGAGTGGATCTTTCGGTTTTTGAGTCAACCTGCCACCTGCTCAACTGTCTACCACACACGGCGGAGGCTTCACACTGACCCTTTGATTGCTGAACGTCAAGCAGGGAAGCTGCAAATACCAATTTTTGTAGTCTTTGGTTTGACCCGACCAAGAATCGAACCAGAGTCTACCGTTGCACTAGCAGACGCTTTGTCGACTCGACCACTGATTGGCTAAAGCATTGATTGGACTCGACCATGGGACTCGACTCGACTTGATTGGACTCGACCACTGATTGGCTACCACTGATCGACTCGACCACTGATTGGCTAAAGCAAATCTAAAATAAACAACAAGGCTACCGGTGTAATGTTATAAAAGTTACTGCAATAAATTTGCGTATCTTACTCACCTGCATTCATAGTTCCACTGAGAACAAGAAAAAATAAGCTAAAAGAATATTTCATTTTGCTCTAGAAGTTAATTGATAACTCTTATTTGAAAACTAAACCCAGTAGAAATTTACAGCCTGCAAAATACTATGCAAGTAGTATTAGTAGTGATTATATATATCAACTTCTGATATAATTAGTCGTAGTTAGCCATTTGATATTACGTATATTTTTTACATTTTTTCGAGTTTTTTCTTTGTTTGTCAATATTCTTACTTGAAATTAAAATACAGTATTCTATCTAGGATTTTTGACCCCGAGTCAATTTTTCTTTTAAATTTACAGTCCGGTATGATATGTACATTGAACAAGTTGTCTCTAGTAAACAATCAAATCACTAAAAACCTAAAACCACAACAAGCGTCTGTTCCACTCAAAACCGCTCCTCAGGTAGTCAAATTCTTATCCAAATAAGCACTCCCCTCCACTATATCACGTACATAGAAATAATACCGGTACTGGTACGAGCAACACAAATGTAGCAGCTGAACCAGTCGAGCTTTTGAGTTTAGTTTGGTTTTGCGACTAAGCTTGAGTTTAAAACTTTGGGATTTGCAAATTTCGTGTTATACTACTTTTGATTTAATCGAAATTCAGGGGCCAAAATTCCCGATAAGCTTGTCTGCCAACTACAAACCACATTCCTTTTTTTTTTTTACATTATACTCATTACATTTACTTTAATCAAGAGTACTATTCTAAATTGCCGTTTAATTCTAGCCAAAGTCGATTCATAGCCGTCTTTTTTCAGTGTTCGGTCTGTTCATTATAACATCTATGATTTTCCGCTATGTAGCGACCCTTTGGCAGCGAAAGCATTTATATAGATAGACCAATTACGTCAAACTTTGTAAACTTTTGGTCTATTTGGGTCCGAGCGCAATTGACTAAAATGCCTGCGATAGAGTGGGAAGATTTTCCTCGGAAGGAAAAGGTTTGTCGTATCATTGTAATTTCAATTCAACACAAGTGCAATTTGCATTTATGACGTCATCGCGACGTTAAAGGGTGACATGTGCATTACAATCACGCTCTCCGCGTATATTTTTTTTCGAGTTTGGACTTATAATTTTTGCACGATTATTTCATCAAAATGCAAAATTTGCAGCCCTTTGTACGTCATTATTTTTGACGTAGCTCAAAGTTATTAAAAGAAATACTGATACTTAAATTCTACACGTTTTGCAAGTTAATTTGCTGATTTCTTATTCTAAATTTATTGTTTTTCGTATAACCTAGCCACTAATAGTCTGTAAATAAGTTGCATAAAATTTCTCAATAATTAATAAACAAATCAAGAAATTGTAATGCGCAATTTTTCCAGAAGAGGTAAAAACTTGGCGATGGATTTGTGCTTTGCAGTAGTAATGCAGATTTTAGTGCAAAATACTACATTTAAATTGTTTTAATCCGCAAAATTAATATAGTTGATAAAATTATCTAAACAAAGTTGGCAGCTGTTTGTGTTTGAAAAGAGTTTAGTTTCAGAAATTGTGGTACACGTCTATTATTAGTTTTTAGACATCTTATAGTGAAGTATGTTTATTTCTTAACTAGACTGCAACGCAAAGACAAAAGGGATTGAAGCATCCAGCTGAGATTATTTGTAAAATATGAAAAAGCATCTTATGTGCACCTTCACCAAATTTCCGCATTCCATAAACGTCATTTCCGAGATATTTTATTTTTAATTTAGAGAGATCTCTCCTGCAGTATTGCCAGTCAAAATCTGAACTTTTCTCAAATTATGTATAAAGTAACTTTCACAAGTATTTTGAAAGAGCATGATTGTAAGGCTTCAAAATGGATCAGTATTGCAAAACAAATACTTAGGAAAGCTAAGTAAGAGTCCAAAGAATAAAGAACTAAATTTTTACTGGCAGCACTGTAGAAAAAATCTTCCTAACTTTCAATTCAAATATATCAAAAATGATAGATCTTAAAATGTTAAAATTTGTAGAAGATATGTTTGAGAGGTTTCTTTATCCTTTCGGTCTATTTCTCAACGGATGTTTCACCTCTTTTAATATAGTAAGATTTATTAATTGTAGATGTTGAATGCATAAAGATTACAGCAATAAATGTAAAACTCTAAAATGATCTAATAATCAAGTGGTATAGCGTTCGTTTCTGGTGCAGGCCGTCTTAGGTTAAAATCTTCATCCGGTCAAATTGGACACAGAGGCTTGCCACCGCTTCAACATTTTTCGAAAGGAGCAGTGTTGTCTGTAGGTACAATTACGCGGAGATTGTGCTCGCAAGTTCGTTGCATGCTTCGTCGTAATAAAAGTTTTTTTTAATTTTAAAATTCTACAGCAACTATAAAATAGACGCTGAAAGCTGAAAAATCTATATTAGCCTCAAATCAATTGCTTTTTTAAGCTGCTTTTTTAGGAACGGAAGTAAATCATTGTTATGTCAATCTTGGCCTCTCTAGAAAAGGTTTGCAAGACGGCACTTCAACTTCGATTAGCCCATACCTGAAAATAGTGAGGCATCTGGTTCACAAGGTAGGGTAAGGTCTAAAACAGTCAAGTGCATGCTTAAGCGAGAGCATGTTTCAACATCACGGAGTACTGCTGAAAATAAATGAAAATGGTGAGGAAATAAAAAAGGCTTAAAACACTACGTAAGAAGCTATGTGAAATACCAAGAGAGTGCGCGCGCAAAAAATACTTTGGTGTTTTAAAATAAATAGCCTTTATTCAAATTCTTTAACGGTGGTGATTAAATAATGCTTGCGCTCCTTCCCATCATCACTCATTTGTAATTAATTAGCTGTAATCACCACTATTACTCTCTATATAGTTGCATGAGTTATAATTCAATCCCAGGCAAGTTAAACTTTACAAAATATTTTTTATGAAACTGTAATGTTTAAACCAGCAGTGTTCAATAAACTGCGAAGTAATTACCTATCATCCTTTTTAGCCCAAAAATGTGCTCACCGAAAATTAAGTAGAATATCCCAGATCTTTAGCATTTAAACTTTAATAGTTTTGACTGTTAATTTGTGTGGGTTTTTGTAATGTAAGTGGCAATAATCCTTGTCAATATTTAGAACCAATGAGAACTCGAATAGCTGCTCTTAAATATTTTTTTTTGCTTGGAGTTTTTGATACGTTTTCAAATCGTGAATTTTAGAGCCTTTTTCTGAAAACCAAACTTTTTTTATTTTCCAACTGACGCACGAGTCGAGTTGGCGATATTATTCTTTTTCAAGTTTCATTGTTAGCAAAAGGTTAAGTCTTATTATGATGCGCAACAAAATATAATTGTTAAAATGCATACAGTACATTGTCAATTTACAACCAAAATTAACCAACGACTAATATCAGATTTCCAAATATATATTAACTTGCGTAAAACTAATACAGCAGCCACTCTGTGGAGCGACTACTTTATTGCGTATACCGATAGCGAAATATAATAAATTGCGCACATAAAGTTATAAAAACATGTTCTACTGTGTTGTAAAATACATGCAGTTTTTAAAGAAGAGAATTAAACATGATTAACTGATGTCATCTCGAAAATTTTCAAGAATATTGAAAACACTTGAATTCTCGCCATTACCATATTTCTTCTCGATGAGGTGCTCAAAAAATAACATTCAACTCTATTGATGTTATTAAACAACACTGGTAGTCTACACACCCATTTCAGAATTGTAAACGGGTCGACTAGTACAAGTTCGAACCCGAAAGCATAAGTCCGAACCGAGCCCAAAACATAAAAGTGACTTGAAGCCATAGCTAAGCCCGAAAAAGCCCGAAAGTTAAAGGGGTTGAAGCATTCCGCTAGGATTGTGTGCAAAAATTAAAGAAACATCAAAAACTTTTCTTCACTAAATTTCAGCTTTCTACGACCTATCGTTTAGGAGATATTTCATTTCAAAGTTGGGAGATATCCCCAACAGTGTCGCCATTTAAGATCTAATTTTCTAAGAATTGGAGTATACTAAATTGTAAAAGTATTTCTGCTCTAACACCAATTCATGTTGAAGCCTTGCATTCAGGAGCTTTCAAACCAATGTGAAAGATTACAATAACATCATTTTAGGAAAAATAAAATTTTGACTGGCAACACTGTTAAGGAGATCTTCTTACTTTGTGATAAATTATCTCAAAAACAATAAGTCGTAATTAAGCTGGTAAAATTTGGTGAAGTTATGTTTCAGATTATTCTTTATCTTTGTGCACGTAATCCCAGCTGGATGCTTCACCCCCTTTACGTTATGTCTGAAATATGTGTACGGTTTTTGTTCGCAAGCTGTTCAAATAAAACTACTCACTACTGCTCAATTGTGAGGCAATAATCACAATGGTGTAATAATAATCGTATGGTGGTTGAACGAAGTTGTTATTCAGGGTTGCAAAGTTATTTTAATTACGTTTTTGCAGAACCTTAAAAGCTAAAACATTAGGTAAGTGCATGTAACATGAAGCCCGACATTTTGTGAATCTCAAACCTGAATCCGAACAAGAACCGAAAAGCCCTGCCCGACCAACAACTCTGGCACACTGAGCCTTTGCTGGCTCTCTTTGTTATAGTTTAAGATATGTTGTGTAGATGGGTTGATAAAGTTGATAAAAAAAAGCGCTAAAATTTTTCATAATGCTTTCAATTTTTTTGACAACTGCATTATTTTTTAATTATGGCTTTGCAATGATAATGACGAATTATAATCTGAGGTGCGGACGGGTACGACACTACGATACTCATACGCAGTGTTTTTTTTAAGATTAGGCTTGAGGATCCGCTAAACAATTTTGAAACACCGCAAATTTTTTACCTAAATTTATAAACGAAACTGCGGTCATCAACTGTTTCAATAAAGAATTATTGTTTGCAAATTAGAGTTCATAATAAAAACTCTTCAGTTTCAATCTCACTTAATGGAACCAATTCCATGGGGCAAAGTGCGTGTCGTGTATTATCAGAGCATACGCGTTTGCGTTGAGACATTTTCCTAAAAATTAAAATATCAAAAATAAGTTTTAGTAATGTAGGCTTACTAGGCTACTCTGCTCTGTAGACTAATCACGGAACTACACGGCCTCGTCTCCAATAACTCTTAAAAAAGTTTACTAAACCCAATTTGTACTCATGTACTAAATCTACTAAATCCTCTACGTAAAAGTAACTACATTCTCCAAACACTGACTAAACTAGAAAATGACTAAAATACCAGTATACTTTTCTATATGAGCTTCCAAAAAGAGTTTATTAATTAATTGAACTAAAGCGAAGTAGTCTAGCCACTAGCTAACATTATCACTTTTAGTCAATTTAAGAAACGAAGGTCCTACTTGGTTTGATGGGAAGTCATAGCAAGTTCCACATTAGTCTCCAGCATTGGAGTAGACAGTGCTTTAAAGAAAATGATTGAAGTGAAATACTAACAATTGACTTTTACAAAAGTTATTTGTGACGATTTCAAAAATCGAATTGTGATGATTTCCTTTCATTTTGCCGTAACCCAACAGACTACTGGATACAGGCTCGTTGGGATTTTATAATGTAAAACACAACTTTGATATTTAGTTTATAAATATTTTTTCCAATTGTTCCAGAGCGTACTTAGCTTTGTTTACACTATTGTAGAAGCAGGTTTTGAGAGACCGCTGTACAATTTTGAGAGACCGCTTCGGTTCCTCAAATCGACTTAAAAAAAGCACTGCTCAAACGCTCTACCTTGCTATAATTTTCCTTTTTGAGTATGTCCGAGTTGCAAGTCGGGCCGGCCTTTTCGGTTCAGGTTCGGGTTCGGGCCGGGTTTGGGCCTAAAGTTGACAAAATTTTGGGCTTCATTCTGGCCTGAGATGTGATTTTTGTCTTAGGTGCACAAAAGTATAATCAAAATAACTTGGCAACAATGCTGAATGAAGACTTCATTTAAGTTTTTTTTGGGCATGATTTGGGCTTGAAATTGGTTTTCTGGTTTGGGCCGGGTTCGAGCTTATATTTTCGGATTTGGGCCTGGTACGGGCCTGAACTAGTCTGCCGGTTTACAACTCTGGAGTATGTCCGAATCTATCTTGCTAATTGCTTTTTACCTTTATTTTTTTCTCATCGCTTCTGCTACTTGTTAGCTGCACTAACTAAGTATACAACTAGCACCGTTATCTTGTCATTACAGTTATAATACCGTCGCTATGATGATTCCCCATGCATGTACGAGTGTGGTATCATGCAATCAAACAAACAGGAAACTAACATTTGTGAACTACCTATGACATCTTTTTTCCTCACTTAACAACATGCTTCGAAAAACATAATAAAATAGAATTAACCAGGTTATATATTCCAAAGCAACTAATGTTTATCTAACACAAATAACTAAAAGTACTATTTGCAGTATTTTTTATGCGAACAATTTTTCAAGAACACGAGACAAATGTTTGTTCAAAATCGAAGAACAAGCCATAAATATTGCAAAATAGTAGTACTTTTTACAGCAATGGAATTTCCATACAAGCTTTACCCAATTCTTCCCTTTTCACAGGTGCAATCATTTCTAGTTTGTACAAGAGCAGTTCCGTTATTTCATTTACAGTATCTACCCACCAGGAACTTTTAACATGTTTAGTGAAAGTACAAATTTACGCAGGGTTTTTATATACCTTATACCGCTATAGTACGAATTCATTATAATGAAGGTATTTAAATCAAAGCCATAATTATAGGATAATTAAACGAACAGAAAAATATAGAAAGATGTCCTCAATGTAAACACTGTTATTTTTTGTTTAATTGCCTCCTTGTTGTAATACTATAGCGGTATCAAATGACGTCAGGATGACGTCAGTCAACACGAAGCTGTAAAAGCAATTTAACTGTAGAATATGAACAAAGAACAAAGTGGTGAATATACGAGACAAAATACATCATGATTTGTAATAGCTGAAAGTAATAGGATCTTAGGTCATTTTATGTTCACTAAGTTATTAGAGAAACGAGTATTTTTACACTGGTATTATTGAAAGGGCATTTCGCCTTCTTTTTAAAAGTAGAAACTTTGGCATTACCACAACTAATATAGAATATGTTACGAATATCCAGACACTTACTATTTAGATTATATTACAAATAGTTTGTTAATTTGTTGCAAATATTGTATATTGAAAAAAACAAATACTGTTGTAGTATTTATAAATTTTAGAGCTTTGAGTATCAATTAGTTATACTAAATAAAAAGCAGCTTTAAAAATTAACTTTTTGCTGATTTTTAACAACCAAATTTACAGACGTGTACAAGTCTTTTCGCACGTGCAAATTATTTTCATAAATGCTTTGATGAAATGCAGTTGAAAATTATCGACGAATTTGCATTGTGAAAAATGCTTAGCAATAGTTTCAATTTCATTTAAGGGCAAAGTTAAAAGCAATTTGTGATATTTAATATTTGTATGGATTTTAAGAAATATGATCAGTCAAATTAAAATGGCTAATTATAATCAAACTATTTTTGACCACAAATGCCACTTAGCTGCGAAATATTATTTCCGTTTTTATTCTACAGTATACTGTCTAAAATAGCGACTTAATTTCGTTTGACGTACTGTAGAGTGCATTTATCAAGTACGAGAAGACGGGTAGTGTAAAAAAGTTCAAAATATTTTTAAAATGAAATTGCGATTTTTGCAATGAGTTAGCAAAAATGCATACGAACTGAAACATTAGCTACTTGCAGAAAACGCCGCATAATTTGTTGCACTGTTTTATATTCAGATGGTGCAGAGGTAAAGTTGGATTCTGTGAGTTCGGAAATTTGATTCTACGTTGTTATTGGTTCTTAAAAGTTTGTGCAAACTTTTGTGTTTGTTTTCATTGAAAAATGGTCCAGTGTCGACGCCCGCTGCTTCTGTGCTCGTTCTCCTTTTACAAATAAAAAATTACAATATCATCTAAGCTGCAATTCAGATCTTATCTCCAATCGACTTTTGTGAATAGACTGATTTTTCTGCTCTGCAATGAACATTGATTAAACCGATGGGGACAGCTTTTTCATCAGCAATTTTAGTTAAAAAGAGTAAAATAAAAATAACAATATTACTCCGCGAATTGTTTATTTGTATTTTTAAAGAAGCTCAGAACCTGAGTTAGAGTTTGGGTTGAATTCGGACTTAATTTTAGAATAAAAATTCGAATTTAGGTTGGAAGGAATTAAAATAAGTAAAAAAATTATAGCAAATATTTACGGTGAAATAAAGATTGCCTTGATAAATGCTTTGTTTTGAAACCGATAAATGCTGTTTCTTTTTAATTTGATATTTTTAGCATTCAACAAAATTAATTTGCTTCTTTTTGTTTTTTGAAATTGGAATTGGTTTTTCGTTTTTTCAGAAGTTCAAATCTGTCGTAGAAAAATGATAGTTTTTTTGCTTTAGAAATTAAAAAAAAAGAAAAAAACAAAACAAAACAGGACCACTTATTATCAATTAGGAGTGAATCGTAGACAAATAAAGTATTAGTGGACAACAAAGCAGGCAAAAAAAAACTTTACAGTTTTAAACCACACCAAAAACCCAAAATTTTACTCCGGCAACGTTTCAAACACAAAACGAAGTCAATTTAAGCGGCATAATCTAATCCCTCAAAGACCGCCGACTTAAGCTCAAAGCAAATCGAAATTTTGAAAATTTGCTCAAAAAATAAATTTTTAATAAATTTTTGTATTGCAGTCGTATAGCCGCGAGCATGGTTATTGTATATTTGATTAGCTTGACTATTTTTTTAATTAAAAAAAAATATCGACCATAATGAGTTTATACTTCTCAATTTACTTTAGACCGTACAGCGAGTTACATGTTTCGAAGATGTTTTAAGTTGCAGCATGGGTTTAACAACACCAAATAGGAGAATGCATTAACTCTGGAAGATGCCCAAATTAGTAAATTGAATGCTTTTAATTCGCCCCAACGTAAGTTATGATTTAATTCTAACGGAAATGTGACCAAAACTTTTCGATTGTTAAGTAAGAATGCTTTGCATTTGTTAGCTCTGTCATGCCATTATGTCGTGCGATACGTCGGTGACGTTCACCGGTGAAATAAGACAATGACATCATCGGGTGAATTGGATATGACAAAATTCAGGTATGTATGAAACAGTAAAAAAATACAGTTAGAAACTTGCGATTGAGTAATGTCACCAATCTAAAAGCCAAACGTGTCCTCAAAAAAATATGCGGTCACTTCCACTAATCTTGCATCTTGAAATATTTGATACGGAGGCGTCCTCTTCAACAGGGACCCACATTCCTCACCAATATTGGTCAATATGGATCCACAGCACAGGGAGAAAAGTTTAGTCAAAACTCAAGACTCCACTCTTTCATTTTTGATGCATACCAACAGGGCACGGCTTAGCTAGGTAACCTAGGTACGATTGAGAAGCTGTGTTATGGGCATTAAACGAATCTTTGTTGCCTAAATGGGGACAGGCAACAACTTTAAGTTGCAAATGTGGTTCAGAACCTGGACTTCAACCACATTCTTTGCCAATTACCTAAGCTTCCCAGCGAGAGAAGAATTGTCCGATATAACCATATAGACTGCTTGAAAAAGGCCCAGACTTTTGAGATGATCAGAACAACAACTTCTCAAACGAAAAAAGAATCACTCCGCTACTACAACATTTGTTATTTGTTCGTTATTAAAAACAAATCAGAAGTCAAGTTTCCACTTCCCCAAAAGAGCGGAGTCTAATGCGTACCTAGCAAAAATTATGAAATTTTTGTGGCCATTTATTTTAACGGGGTATTGCACCCAAATTTTTAAATTTTAATACTAAATAAATAAAAAATGATTGATTACCAACGTTTTTGTCCCACTTTATTCATTGTTTGAAGTTCAATAGCTTTAACGGGAAAGATTTTCACTTTACGGGACAAAAATTTGGCAGTGGCAACATGGCAGTATCAAATTTGGATACGTGGTTTCAAGCCGAACAAGTTATCGGGCTTTTGCTGTGGCTTCGGCGAAAAACGTGTTTTTTTTAAGAACTGTAAAATTATGCTTATTGGTTTGAATTTTTTTCTTTTAACTCAACGATATTGGATTTGGTGCTCTTAGAAAGAAACTTGAAAAATAGGCTTATTTCAGTCGGATAACGTTCATAATTTTGGCTTAAGTCACCTAGTTGCTTTTTGTAATTATTACAGTAAATATAAGTCCAGTATGAAAACGCAGTGGGCTATAGATTAGACTTTACAGCTTTTAATAATCTACTGGTAGGCTAGTAGGCCTTGGAGCTAGGCTTTATGGCAGGTCTATTATAGACTGGTAGTCATCAGCCTATTTCACCAAAAACTTTAAGTTAACGTGAATAGAACGAAAATAAAGAAATCCCTTTTCATTATTTACCTTTCAAGAGCTTAGATTGAGGTTAGGTTTGGGATAATTTATACATTCTTGTAACCATAGCAATTATGCTTTCCTAACATTCTCGCTTCGTCCACTCGAGCGACACGTAATGGTTGATCCAAAAATTATTTTAAAAAATGGCAGGATTTCTGCAAATAACGGAAAAAAGAAATGCAAATATCTTTCGACGTGGAAGTCGAAGGATTCTGAAATCAGCCTAAAAAATTGAGAAAAAAGCACAATATTGCTTTGTGTGGCAATAAATGAGTTAAAATGAGACTTCAATGTCCTTTTAAAAACTCCCCAAGGAACCCCCCAAAATGGGCCCCAAAAATTACTTTTTCGAACGGCTCAAGATAGGAAAACAATTTTTATTATATCAATAGATTTTTAGGAGACAAATATTTTGATATCGCGAGGGTACACGCACATGCAACGGCTGAGCGTGCATTGTTGGACTTTTCAGCGCGACTTACGGCAAAATTGTTACAATATGAAGGACAACATTGATATTGCTACACAGGCCCGGCGCCACGGGGGGGCATTCCGGGGCCGTGCCCCCCAAACGAAAATTGTGCCCCCCAAGCGAGGACTGTGTCCCGAAGAAATTCACAGACTCGAGGCTATTGAAGTGCAAATCAAGGCCTAAGACTCCCAAATTGGTGTTTACCGCCCGTATTTTGGTAATTTTTATGGACTCACCGGATTTCATAAAAGGTTTGGGACGAAGTCCTTTTTTTTTGGTCTTCACTTAAGAATTCGTGAAAAATCGCCAGAATTTTGAGACGAATGTTCGTTTGATCCACACTAGAATAAATTGTGCCCCCGTGCCCCTCTCGAATTCACATAAATAAACTTCTCGGGCCCCCCAAAATTTATTTCTGCCCTCCCAGTCACGCTATCTTGGCGCCGGGCCTGTTGCTACATATGGTTATCCGTAAATTTTTCGTCATAGCCGCATGTCTTCAATAATACTCGTCACTTACTCCCTTGGTCTGAGCTGAGAAAAAGTGAAAAAAAAGTTATTCTAATTTTCGTTCAAAAATTAAGGGTGCGCGTTACACATGAGTGCACGTTATACTCGACCAAATAGGGGTAATTTCTTAACAGGAAAGCGAAAGGCTTTTTTTGGAAAACCTCATTGTTCAACTTGTGTCGGTCATTCACTGAGATTGCTTCTGAGCAAGCTCTCATCTGGTTATTTTTTAAAGATATTGGCACTGTTTTTGTGTAATTATACTGTGTCTATTGTTCTCAAATATACTTAAAAGAACAAATGAATTTAAATAGCAAAAATCTAAGAAGTTTTAACCTTAATCAAAATTTATCAATTTTTCTTAAAATTTAACTTGAATTTGCTGAATTTTTTTTTTTTTTATTGCTGAACGTTCTATGTACCTGCTCTATCACAAGAAGTTACCAGAACTAATTAAACGAAATTCTTTCTTTTTTTTTGGTGGTAGGATTTTTGCTGCGAGTGCAAACGTGCGGTAACACATAACATTTTTTGACATCGTTGTTGTTAGTTTGATCCAACAATGCACAACCGGCGAAAAGCTACGTTAATGCACGTAACACAAATTCGAATCATAACAAAAGCAAACTTAATGCAGCCATAATTAGCTAATTCAAACGAAAAATTGCTCAGCCATAGTTCTTCATGAGTCAGCAGCATGCTCGGAAGAGAATGTTTTAGTTTTTCTATCTTTTAATTGTTTACAGATTTTATTGCAGTCTTGTGAGGAAATTGTTCGTTGCAGAACTTGTATGTATCTACAACTCATTTAAATAATGTCTAATAATACGTTTAGCTAATTGTGAAGCCTACAGCAAGCTGGTGACACGAAAGTCTCCTTGATCGGCCTTACAACATGAAAGAACAATTAGAAAGTTAAAGGAACTTAATCTTCAACGTAATTTTGGAGTTTAATGGCGCTCTTTAAAGGCGCGTATTTTTTAACGCCATTCATGAATGTATAAAATGATGACAGCAAAACACATTAAAACTTTGATACGTATTTTTGATAGTTTCAAACAGTGGTGACTTCACAGAGAAGACCCAATGCAAATTAGAAAAAGAGGCACTATGCCTTTATCCGTCTAAACTGGGCGTTAAATCGTGTGGCGTACGAGCGTATTTTTAGTGTATTTTAAGCAGAAACTCGTCAGGTCCGGTGTACCGCCTTTCCAGCGTACAAGCTGCCATTTGCTTAAAATAATAAAGAAAAAGCTTGTGCGCTCACGATTTAACGCGCAGTGTAGACCGGGCCTTATAATTATGCGTGGCTTTTAGGTACTTCGATCTGTCTGCGCGGGCATTTCCAACGTCTCAATGCATAAGCAACTGGCATTACCAGCGTTTACCGCAACCGCAGCCTTTTTACCTGCTGTAAAGTGGTAGCACAACAGCTGAATAATAAGTAACAAACTGATGAATTCCAAACAATTAGAAGTGGATTTATTTATCATCATAATTAAAGCTACGGGGAAAGACGTCGGGAAGAAATTCACTTGGGAGTCCCCTAAAAATGTGGCTGAAGTAAAAACACGTCGCAGCGAATATGAAAAGGCTCATAGTTTTACTGCTTGACTTTTAGCAATAAATGGAGACAATGTGAAGTCAAGCCTCCACGGTGCGTGGTTAACAAATGTAGGCAAGTGGCTGCTTGACTCGAAGAGCGAAAATCGCTGTTTTGTTGCCATGACAAGTTGATGAATAAAGAAGCAATTATATTTACAATTTTGACCGTGGTTTCATGCTTTCTTTGCGGGGATCATGGGATCAATACCCCCTGTTAACAGTGCAGCCCTGAATTTAGCTTGCTGCTGTAGTGAGTTAAAATATAAATTCGGCTGTTCTTGAGAGGAAGGTAGAACACTTTAAACAAGCCAAAGTTGGGGCATAAACTTTCTGTCATCATTTATAAAGTTTTTAAAATGCAAGGCCACTATACTGATCTCCTATACTACGAAAGCGAAATGATTCAGCGGTTGAGAAGAACACGTCTTTTATGATCTGTAAAAATTTAATTCCATTTTTATTAGGCTACTTTAAAAAAATCAGTGGTCTTCTTTAGTTGATAGGCAATCCTTTTCTGAAATAATAAGACATGGGTTCCATTTCCAGTCTTGCAAGACTTCAAAATTGAAACCATTTGTAGCTTTTCTACTTTACATTCAGCATTTGAACCGTAGATTGGGTTGCTTCTGCCTTTGACAGTGTGTTTTTTTAGACAGGTGGCAGCTGGACTCGAAAACCGAAATCTCCATTTGCTAGCTCTGGGCCAAAACAACTTGATGGGAAATATACAGTAAAAGTAATTACTATACATACTATACAACAAAAGCAATCAAACTGCCAATTTTGCCTTATTACAAAATTCATATCTGAGCCAACTTGTGGTTTTATTTTCAGCTAGAGCAAGTATGCCACCTAGCGGATAATTTGAAAATTTCTGCTCACAACCATAACTTGAAATATGCGAGGTGATGTCCGAATATCACCTTAAAAATTTTTGCTTTTTCGAGCTGTTAGCTTTTTTTTTATTGCAAAAAACATGAAACAATCAAAACACAGCAAATTGCTATTACTTCTCATCAGCAGTCCTCAGCAGCAAAACTTAGTTAAAACTTTATATAATTTTAATAAATTGTTTTTGGCAGATAAATCCACGATAAAGAATTGGATTTCAACTAGCAAGCAAAGGAAGTCAATTATTTAATTCTATGCCTTTGCAAATTACCCGCGTTTGAGTTACCTTTGACCAAATGACAGAGGTGGAGTCGAGGACACAAGGCTCGAGGCCAAAGCCAAGGCCAAGGACACAAAAAAAATTCCGAGGCCAAGGACAAGAACAGCATTTTCGAGGACAGAACCTCTCGAGGCCAAGGACAGGAATGCTCGAGGCCAAGGCCAAGGACCAAGGACACAGCCGCAAGTGTTCTCCGAAAAAAAGTCTTCAAAATTTTTTTTCAGGCGATCTCCAATTCATTGGCGTACCCACAATTTTTGATTGGGGAGGCTTAAACCACAAATCACATGCAATGACTTCATCAAAATTTTTCCAAAGAGGAAGTTTTTGTTTGACAAAGATATCGTACGATAGAAGATCTGAAATCGTTGCCTGTTGGCACGTAACCCGGATTTTGCAAAGGGAGAGGGCTTAAACCAATAGTTGAAAAACGCAAATATTTAACTTTGGAAGCGTGTTGAGAAAGCTGGTGTAACTCAAAGGTATCACAGACGGGGGTCTGGGGGTGGGGGCCCCATCCGCCGGAGGCTTTGGGGGTCTGGGGGCGAAGCCCCCAACTGTTGGGCGATTTTTTGTAATTTTTTGGAAAAAAAGCCATTTTAATCAGGGTGTCGAACCGTTTCAAATAACGGTTCGGGTTCAGGTTTAGCTCCGGCTCAAAATATTTTAGCGGTTCAGGTTTGGTTCGGGTTCACTTGAGCACCATTTTCGAGGTTCAGGTTTGGTTCAGGTTCACTCAAGAAAAATATTACTGGTTCAGGTTCGGTTCGGGTTCATTGACTTAAAATTTAACTGTCGTTACTCGTTTCGTCCAGAAAAAAAAAAAGGAGAAATTGTTGATCCTGTTGAAGTTCACCACTGCTCTTATTGTGCGTGTACCAGCGTCAGCGGCATCCGCATATGGAAAAAATATATTCTTACTTTTGTTAGGGGTTCAGGTTCGGTTCGGGTTCACTTGAGCACAATTTTGAGGGTTTAGGTTTGGTTCGGGTTCACTGAAGTAAAATTTTGCTGGTTCAGGTTCGGTTCGGGTTCACCAAAATGAAACGGTTTATTCGGGTTTACGGTTCGGGTTCAGGTTCGGTTCGACACCCTGATTTTAATGCCATTGAATCACATATCGCAAGTGTTCAGAGCCATTTAAAAGCACTAAATTTTTGCAATTTGAAAGCTAATTGAAAAAATTAAATTGTCCAGTACTCCTTCTGCTTGCAATTTAAGTCCAAAACACGTTTAACATCTTGCACTTGGGAGTTAAATTTAATTGTATGTGATCTGGTCCAGGTAGGGGAAAGCAAGGTGCATTGTCTCTTGCAGCATTTTAGCAGTAAATAATGATCCCTGAATGATTTTCCTTAGAGATTTAGTTTTGTCATGAAAATAATCAGTTAAAGCAGTACATGTTCGGCCAGCCCCCTCAATTGAAGTTCAATGATTCGTTCAATCAGCATTTTCCATGGCTAATTTTTTTTAAAGTATTTTGTACATGAAAAACGGCGAGGTTGGAAGTGAATTACTGAATTGTTATTGAAAAATGGTACAAAAGATGGTTACGTCTATTAACCATGTTATTGCCGAGCAGGATTTACATTGCGCTAGGCCCCTGGCACTTTGGAGATTTTTGCAACATCTTTCTGCTAAATATAGGTGAAGACCAAAAAAGTCTTACGATTTTAGCTCGGGGCCCCTAGCTGGTACTCAGGCGCGTAGCCAGAAATTCACAATGGGGGAACTGTTTGGGGGTCTGGGGGCGGAGCCTCCAGCGCTCGAAAATTTTGCATTTTTTTGCAAAATGAACTTGATTTTAGAGCTATTTTAATAAAAAATATTGCTTTTAAAACGTGGCATAGAAATTGGCAGCGCAACGTAATTCAACTGGTTGCATTAATGGGCTATATGGGGAGTGGCTAATGATAACATTGCAGTTCTCTTGTTTATTTGCTGGTAAATCATAAAATCCTATTATTCAATAAAACTCACTCGGTGTAATCTATTTTCGTCTATATTTAATCAAAAAAATAATTGGGAGAAGGGCTAATGGAAAGATATTTGAGAGAAGTGACTGGTAATTAACTAACACTGAATAGCCCCCTCCTCTTATTCTTGAGTTTATAATATATTTGTTGATAAAACCTATGTTTGGCGTTTTTACATTAGCAATCAAATTTCATTGCTTATTTTGGGGCATTTTTGCAAAGTTTTCATTGATTTGTGACTTTAATTTTTGACCATTAGCCCCCCCCTGAATATATGTTTCCAATAATTCTTTAAATCACTATTTAGTCAATTCCAGCGCAAAAAACAGTCTCAAAAGAGCTAAAAACGTGGTATTTTACTTATTCTGCATTTTGGTTGACAGGCCAATGGAGGGGGGCTATAGCCCCCGCCTCCCCCATGGCTACGCTACTGCTGATACTGCGTCATATTATGGTAAATCCGGCCCTGATTAATGCATTACGCTCACAAAAAGGCTAGATGTGGGCCTGAGATAGCAACTTTTAGGACAAAAACTCTCCATTTTCTTCGGGTTATACGTTTAAATTGGCTGGCAAAAATAGAATTAAGTGGGACCCGGCGCCCCTGGCCTTCAATATTGTTGTTAGTTATACTGTTGTAAACAAAAAATGCTAAAAAGAAACTGAAACTGAAGGAACTAAAGGCTTTTTTGTCACATTTTTGTCATTGGTGAAATTTCAAGTGGGAAGGGGGCGGACCCCCTGCCATTCTTCCCTTGGCTACGCCTATGCTCCAAGTGAGGAAAACAAAAAAGCTGCTCGCAAATTTTCCGCGAGGTTACTGGCGCTTTCCAAAGAAATTTCAACTGTTTAAAAACTAGTGCTGTCCTCGAGCCGAGGACAGGGCAATTTTCGAGGACTTGAGGCTTCGAGGCCAAGGCCAAGGACTTGACCTTCGAGGCCAAGGCCAAGGACTTCAAAATGTGTCCTCGAGGACGTCCTCGAGGCCAAGGACGTCCTCGAGGACTCCACCTCTGCCAAATGACTTCCCGACCCTTTGCATCCAGCTTGCCTCTACACTCAAACGTGCTATTTATTTATTGTGTTACGTTTATCAATACTTGTTTGAAAAATAATCGTCCTACTGATTTTAAATTTGCCTTTATTCAAAATAAAAAATAAAAGCTGGCCGTATTCCAAGCTTTTCGATTGACGTTTGACTTCTTCCACAAAACTCTGCATTAAATGCAAAGTTTCACTATTTGATTTTCAGTCGAGTAGCAGACTTTTTCTCCATCTTTTCATGACCCTATTTTTTATGAGGATTGTGGGAGCAGCAGCTTAAGGTAGCCTCGCCGAGCTTCATTGCAGCCTTTCACCACTTTCTTCAGTCTGCTTGGGTGGAGACGTACGTGATGAAATGCCATCTATATTATTTTCTCTTCAACAAAAAGTAATTGACAGAGGTGGAGTCGAGGACACAAGGCTCGAGGCCAAGGCCAAGGACACAAAAAAAACCCGAGGCCAAGGACACAAAAAAAACCCGAGGCCAAGGACAGCCTTTCCGAGGACAGACCCTTTCGAGGCCAAGGACAGGAATGCTCGAGGCCAAGGCCAAGGACCAAGGACACAGCCGCAAGTGTTCTCCAAAAAAAAAGGTCTTCAAAAAGTTTTTCAGGCAATCTCCAATTTATAGGCGTAGCCAGAATTTTTGATTGGGGAGGCCTAAACCACAAATCACATGCAATGGCGTCATCAAAAATTTGCCTGTTGGCACTTAACCAGGATTTTGCAAAGGGAGAGGGCTTAAACTAATAAAGTTGAACAGTGTAATTTTTTGTAATTTTTTGGAAAAAAAAGCTATTTTAATGCCATTGAATCACATTTCGCACATGTTTAGAGCCATTTGAAAGCACTAGATTTTTGACAATCGAAACCCAATTAAAAAAATTAAATTGTTTAATCCTCCTTCTAGTTGCAATTTAAGTCCAAAACACGTTTAACATCTTGCATTTTGGTGTTAAAGTTTAATTGTACGTGATTTGGTACAGGTAGGAGGAAGTAAGGTGCATTGTCTCGTGCAACATTTTAGCACTAAATGAAAACCCACCCGAAGATTTTCCTTAGAGATTTTTGTTTTGTCTTGAAAATAACCAGTTATAGAAGTGTATGTTAGGCCAGGAGGCCCAGACCCCTTCAATCGAAGTTCAACAATTTGTTCAATCAGCATTTTCCATGGCTGTTTTTTTTAAAGTATTTTGTGCGTCAAAACTGGCGAGGTGGAGGTGAATTACTGAATTGTTATTGAAAAATAGTACAATAGATGGTTACGCTTACTAGCCATGTTATTGCCGGGCCGGATTTAGATCGCGCTGGGCCCCTGGCACTTTGGAAATTTTCTCAACATCTTTCTGCCAAATGTAGGTGAAGACCATAAAAAGTGTTAAGATTTGAGCGCACGGCCCTTAGCTGGTACTGCGCCATATTGAGGTAAATCCGGCCTTGGTTAATGCATTACGTTCATAAAAAGGCTAGATGTGATCCTGAGATAGCAAATTTTTGGACGAAAACTATCCATTTCTTCCAGGTTTACGTTTAAATTGGCTGGCAAAAATTGAATTGAGGGGGTCCCGGGGCCCCTGGTCTTCAACATTGTCGTTCGCTACTGGTGTAAGCAAAAAATGCTAAAAAGAAACTGAAACTGAAGAAACAATAGGCTTTTTTGTCACATTTTTGTCCTTGGTGAAATTTTAATTGGGGGGTAGGCCCGCTTGGCTAAGCCTATGCTCCAATTGCGGAAAACAAAAAAGATATTTGTAAATTTTCCGCGAGGTTTCTGGCATTTTCCAACAAAATTTCAACGGTTCAAAAAATAGTGCTGTCCTCGAGCCGAGGACAGGGCAATTTTCGAGGACCTAAGGCTTCGAGGCCAAGGCCAAGGACTTCAAAATGTTCCTCGAGGACGTCCTCGAGGCAAAGGATGTCTTTGAGGACTCCAACTCTGGTAATTAAGTTTGAGAAACAACTTAATCGATCAGAGTTGTAAACGGGCCAACTAGTTCAGGCCCGAACCCGTCCCGAAGCCAAAAATATAAGCCCGAACACGAAAACTAATTTGAATCCCAAATCATGCCTGAAAAAACCCTAAAGTTAAGTTAGGTCTGAAAAATTTAGCTGTGTTAGCAAGTTATTTTGATAATTTTTTGTACATCCAAGACAAAAAGCAGCTCTCAGACGTGAATTAAGCCCGAAATTTTGTCGACTTTAGGCCCGAACCCGCCCAAAAATTCCGGCCCGACTTACAACTCCGTAATTGGTTGGCTCAATTTTTTGGAAACTTATAGCTGATTCGCGAGGCTGACGAAACGGGTTCGTTGTCAAAAATTTCACCGTGGTGAAGATGTTTCAGATGTTTCTTGATCATTTAGTCTAAATTTCAGTTGCCGGAATATTTCATCAAAGTTTAGGTTGAAGGGTAACAAAATACAGCCAGCATTCTTCAAAGATAATTGATTTTAGTGCCAATGTTTAAATACAATGTATTTCTTTACAATAAAACACAAAGACAAAACAACTAAAAACATAACTTGGCGTTTCGTAAAATTACTGTACCTTCTGCATTGTCAAAAAAGTTTTTTTTTTACGAAATATTTCTTTTACGAAACTTTTACGAAACGACAAGTTATGTTTTCAGTTTTGTTGACCTTGTGTTTTATATTCAAGACTTTTTGCTATTCCAAACGTTATGCTCTAAATCTGTTTCAATAAAATGTTGAAGATTATCAAGAAGTCATTGCCAAACACGTCTTCATAACCATACGTAATTGTAACCTTGCCCAGAAACAACAAGAGATCTTAGATTTTTAGACTTTCGAGTTCGTTACAAATCTGTCTTACCCACCTGTCCACCTCTACTACCTTAGAGTCGACGTCATTTGCTCCACAAGTCGACGTCATTTACACAAATTTTTACAACTAGAAGAATTGCAAAGTTTTAAAATAAAACCAAAAGTGGGCCAAAAAGAATGTTAACAAGTTGTAACGTTTACTGGCCAACCTGTAAATTCAGTTTGATACAAAAGATTATCTCCGTAATGACAAAAAAAATACCGATAATTTGTAAGAGCAGGGTTTAAACTTAACTCCAGATTTCACTTTCAGTCCACACCAATCATCAAAGAATACGGGCTAAAAGCAAAAAAATAATTTAAAATCAGAAATAACATCGCCAAAACATTTCAAAAATATAAAAAAGTTTTACCTTTCAAGAACCGTTGTTTTTAGTATTTTTGATCAACGATAAATCTTTTGCAGAAAAATCAATTAAAGTCATTATCCTTTTTACTTTTTAATGAAATTTTCATTCTAACTGATCCATTCAAAGCGAAATTAAGCCATCTAAAGCTCCGCTGGTTTAGGTTAATAGGCTTTGTACTGCATACGATTAGAAAAACTTCACTTTATTTTACACTGAATCATACAGTACAATCAATGATATGCAAATAACCTAAAAAAAAACACGAAGTAAACTTCAAACTGGGATCAATGGCGTTATAACTATGATTCGTGGCACTTGAAACGAAAACATAAACAAAAAAAAGACACAATCACTAAAATGAAAAAGTTTATGCACTTGAAAGAAAAAAAATCTATTTGAAGAATTGAAACGAGTCTAAAAAAACACGATTTAAAAAAATAGTTCATTGATGAGTTAGAGAAACTGAGTTGCAGTTTTCTCACATTAAAGTAGAAGACAGATTCGATTTGCCTCATCGCCTAAGAAAGTTTTTATCGCCTAAGAAAGAAAGTTATGCGGTAACGAGAAGCAGAATTTCTAATAAAGGTTTCTACAATTTGGTTGGAGCAGGATTATTTTGGGCAATTTTGCCCGACAACGGGATCTGAGTGCGCACTGAGAAAGAACCAAAGAGCAGAGCACATAATAACAAACTCCACGCTTTGGTCTCCACCTTTCGGAATAAATGGTCCAATGGGTTGGTTAGTTTGGATGGTTAGCATGGACAAAGATACAACCAGCTGGCTGCAAGAAACTTGCCTGCAGCCCACATTTGACCAGATGCTCAAACCAACTATCTGGAGAAATTGATTACAGCTAGCCAATCAAAACTATTCAATTTTAAAAACATTTGCCGTGCATGATGATTAAAGATCAACTTATGTACATGAATTGACGTCCTCGCACATTCTGCAAGTGCTGTTTTTATTCACACAACGTAGTTAAATTTGGATGAAAAGAATAGTAGTAACTTGTGCATACTGCACTTACAAAACTACAAAGGAGTTACTTATTTGTAGGGCAAGTTTTTGCTGCACTAAAAAATTGAAAAAATTGCATTTATTTTGAGCGAAAGTTGCAAAAAGTTGCATTTATTCACAAACATTAAAAACGACAGTGATTTACTCAAGCGATTTATTTACATATAATGCCAAATATTTGCAAACATTACTTGGGGAGAAATGGCGATCTTTTGCCAACAGTTTGCGAAGCATTCTGAAACTTCGCTTCATAGTGCGCGAAGTTGTAAGCCAACTGTTGCGTCATACATAACATTGAGACGCAGGTAATCCGTCTCATAGCTCTTTGTTATGCAAATCAAAGACAATTGAACTGTATCGAAATTGTGTTATAGCATATTTTTTAAATCACACTAACATTTTGCGCTATTCTTACTGAAAATTGCAGTGAAAAGTTGCAAGTAAAAAAGAAAAAAGTTGCAAAAAGTTGCAATATAAAATTCCTAAAAACAGCTTAGAACATTGTACTACATAAGTTCTTAGTGTTTAAAAAGCTGTCGGAAGTTGTAAAAAAAAGTTGCAAAAGTTGCAAAAACTTGCCCTACTTATTAGTAACTGACCTGAAACATAGTGATTATTGACTCATCATTAAAATAAAAAGATTGCTTTCAGATCCGAGCAAGCTTTGCAAAATTGTAACCGACATCAAAGTCGTTAAATTTTTGCACCAAGCCTATCTTCAGTATCAAGATTCTAAGCCTCAGAATCTATCAAGAACCAAACGTGTCTTTTAAGATAGCTAAGGCCTTTCAAAACAGCTAAAATATTGATGAAAGCACAAAATGAGTAGGATGTATGTTTTTTGTTATTTTTAGAAGACATGGCATAAAAGTAGGACCCATCAGCTGCAATGGCTGAACCGACCTTTAGAAACCAAACGCATCTGCGATAATGAAACTGATTAGTATTTACCAGGCCTTAAAGATGCATTTTTAAAAAACACTGAACAGGTTCAGTGTTTTTTAAAAGTTTAAAATACTGTATAACTATGTATCTACGATTTAACAGTAAAAACTGTTTCAGAAGATTGACTATCAACAATTCTATCTACGATTTGAAAAGAAAAGGTCCACCAAACTGCGTTTGAAAGAAATTCTGGATGAGCAAACCTAAACATTATTCTCACCATCAGCTTAATATTGCAACCTACGCAAATCTAAACTATGTTGCATCAATTAAAAAGAAATTAGAGCGTATTGCACAACATGATTGAACTAAAAACTTCTACACAGTCTAGCATTATGCGATTAAAATCGGTACCAGCAGTGTATTGCAAAACGAGTCCAAAAAAACTAAATAAGAGTGCAGCAGGAACTCTTATCGGGTTCTCTGAGACTGGCTGGATTCAGTACTGCTTCTACGGCCGTTTCAAACACTTCTTTGAGACCTTCTTGCGTTAAAGCCGACGATTCGACGTATTTGACAGCCCTGATTTCTTTCGCCAGTTTTAGTCCATCGCTATGGCTGTCACAAACATAAACATGTTAAACAGAATAAGAGAAATATTTATGATAATTTACACTTCATAATAGTATTTTTTTGACTATTTGCACGTAGAGTGTATTACATTACTGCCTTAAAAAGAAACACAAAAGAAATCTGGTACAGCCTGCTACCTCAGCCGTCCTTTGTCTACCACTGTGTATTTTGCAAAAGTATCAATCTACTTAACAATTTAATCGAATACACTGCCCAATGCCCATATCTTGTATAGGACAATCAACCACGTTTTTGATCTATCAAAACATTATTCCCTTTTCAGGATCAGTCTGCAGTTTAGTAAAACCATGCATAATGCAGAGACGACGAACACAAATAAACCTTGGGCAAAAAGATAAAAATACAATTACAATGTTAGGAAACTGAGCTCGCCAAAGCTGAGAGCTTAGAATTACCATGAAAACGTTCCATGTAATAACATTTTAAAAGGAAGGGACCTATCGGTCTTCCAGCTAAGCTGCCACCTGCCCACCAGTCTGCCACACATGGTGGAGGCTTCACACTGTCTCTTTTAATGCTAAACGTCAAGTTACAAAACTGTGAATACCAATATTTACAGTTTATGGTTTGACCTGACCGGGAATCGAACCGGAGTCTACCGTTTCCTTAGCAGACTTCTATCCACTCGACCACTGATCGGTTAAATGTTTACAGTTATGAATGCTCATTTCATTCATTCAGGTGTATATGAACCAGAAAATCCATGTCTATCTGACCACAACATATATAGCAGATAGCTTTTAAGCACTCTTTCGGGTTTAAGTTGGATGTCTTTCGTTAAGCTGGTTCATTATGATGAATAGACTGCCTGACCTTGACAGGGAATAGGTTCGAAGTGTCCTTGCAAAGAACACGACGACGCGTCGATCGTTCGAGAATCGAACTGAGAGTTAACAGCCTTTCAAGCGTTAGCACTGAAAAACACCAGTTCTTGAACGAATGCTCACCTAACGGGATTCAGATCTCTGCTTCGTAAATGCTCTATTGTTTGATCATCAGTTCTCAGGTCTAGCTTTGTCCCGACCAAAACGATGGGTACAGCTGGGCAGTGCTGTCGAAGTTCTGGTACCCATTTCTGTGTGACGTTATGGAAAGAAGTAGGAGAAATGACGGAGAAGCACAATACAAGAACATCGGTGTCGGGGTATGATAGGGGACGTAATCTAAAAATTTTGACGTTCTTTGGTAGATTTTAGATTACTCTGATTTTTAAGGCTAGTGTTTTTTGCATTATACTGTATACTGGACTACAACTATGCTGTAGGACTACAATTTTTTTGAAGAAAAATTTTATAAAAACAGGAGGCTTTTTGCTCATTTTTTGCTCATAATTTAAAAACGATAATTTTTTGCTCAAAATTTAAAAAACAAATCAAGAACAATGCCAGCCTCGGCATGAAAAAAATCATTAAGACCACAGGCCGAATTAAGAAGACAAAAAATCGGTTTTTATTTTGTAGTACCGTATCGTAACGAAATAACCAAGTTTAGCAATCACAATCACCAATGGACTGTTGCCATAAGCGTAGCCAGGATTTTTGATTGGGGGGGAGGGGCAAACCACAAATCACATTCAATTATGTCATGAAAATTTTTCGAAAGAAGAACCTTTTGTGGGACTTATATATCGTAGAATGGAAGATTAGTAGCCGTGGCCTATGTGTTAGCACTTAACCAGAAATTTGCTAAAAGGAGAGGGCTTAAACCAAAATTTAAAAAGCGAAAACGGCTAGATTGGGAGACGTGTTGAGTAAACTAGCGTAACTGAAACGTATCACCGACAGGGGTCTGGGGACGGAGCTCCCAGTTGCCGTTCTACGGGGCCCTGGGGGCGAAGCCGCTAAAACGTATCACCGACGGGGTCTGGGGACGGAGCCCCCAATTCTATGGGTGCTTGGGGGCGAAGCCACCAGCTGCTGCACGATTTTTTGTAATTTTTTGGAAAAAAAAGCTATTTTAATGCCATTGGATAATATTTCGCACGTGTTCAGAGCCATTTCAAAGACTAGATTTTAACATTTGAAAGCCAACTGAAAAAAATTAAGTTGTTCAATCCTCCTTTTACTTGCAATTTAAATCCAAAATACGTCTAAAATCTCGCATTTTGGCGTTAAACTTCGTAAGTGATTTGGCCCAGGTAGGGGGAAGTAAGATACATTGCCTCTTGCAAAATTTTAGCCGTAAAAAATTATCTACTCGAAGATCTTCTTGGAGGGAATTTTGTTTTGTCATGAAAAAAACAAAAAAAAATTTTAGGAGTACAAGTACGGCCAGGGGGTCCAGGGCCCCTCAATTCAAATTCAATAATTTGTTCAATTAGCATTTACCTAGGTAATTTTTTTCAAAAGCATATTGGAGAGGTGGAGGTGATTGTCATTGAAAAATGGTACAGTAGATAGTACGCTTACTAACCATGTTATTGATCGGGGCCCTTTGCACTTGGGGGATTTTTTAATATCTTCCTGCCAAATGTGGGTGAAGACCAAAAAAAGTCTCTCCAACTGAGCGCGGGCCCCTCGCTCTGAGGGTTATGGTATATCCGGCCCTGGCTATTACATTACGTTCATAAAAAGGTTAGATGAGGACTTGAGGTAGCAAGTTTTAGAACAAAAACCTTTAACTTCACCCTGGTTATACGTTTAAATTGGTTCGCAAAAATTGAATTGAGGGGCCCGGGGTCCCCTGGTTGTCACTATTATTGTAAATTACTGTTGTACGCGTGTACTGTTGAACACGAAGAAGCTAAACGAAACTGAAACTGAAGAAACATAGGTTTTTTGTCACATTTTTATCATTAGTGGCTTTTCAATCGGGGAGGGGGGGCGGGCCCCCTTGTCCTCTCCCCTAATTACTCCTATGACTGTTGCCGTTTTGTTCTTGCAAGTTTGACAACTGACAAAGTAATGCTCTTTTTTTCACTTTGTAAATAATTTAAGAAAAATACTCTTGTTAAAAGCAAAAACAAACGAAGCCGAAAATTTGCAAAAAAGTTAGGAATAGCCAGCCTCAACCCAAAATTTATTGGCTCTTATAAAAAAAAAAAGAGAGACTCTTGCACAGGAAATTTTTATCAACTTTTTTATTAATTCGGACCCAAATCAAACCCAAACTCAAATCCTAGCTCTGAAACTTACTTCAAACCTATAACCCCAGCCCAAACACAAATCTTAACCCTCAAAAAAGTAAATAACAACTTTTTTATTTTTCGGTGTAGTTACTTCCCAAAAAAAGAGAGTGTGCCGTAATTTGCAATGCTCTATTTAAGAAACAAAGAACATCAAGCCAGAGTGTTTCCAATTTGAAAAATTGCACAAGATTGGTGATGGTTGAAGTGTCAATCGAAAAGCAATTGTAATTGATTGTTGAACCCTTTTTCTTTTTGTCAGGAAAAAGGGAGAGTGGTGTCATTGTTTGGACGAATCCGTATTCGATACTCGCATAGCAGCTGCTGACAACATTCTAAGATCTGCGGCTGGTTTTTGCCATTTTGACAGATAAAGTCCCTGCTGATTGTTAGAAGCTACAAAGCAAAGATAATGTCGTGTGGGAAATTACTTTTCTGACGAAGCAACAAGGTCGCCAAGATGCGACTTGAACACCGATCATAAGACCAAGTTGAACTCTGATCTTCAACTTTCTTAACCTCGCTATCCAGACTTTATAACTTCGTTATTTGCTTCACACAATAAAATTCTAAATTCATTTATGCTTAAATTACGTTGAAAGGGCAATCAAGTCGAAAACTTTTTAGTTCGGTTTTCTCTCAAAAAGTTTTGACAGATCTAAAGACTAACTTCACCAAATTTGAGCTTTCTACCACCTTTTGTTCCCAAGATATGAAAATTTAGACCTCCACTTAGAAAGAATAACTTCCCTTAGAGATTTTTTCAGGGTTGCCAACTACAAACAAATTTTTTAATAGTTACTGCATGTTTGTAACTCTAAATACGTTTTTTTGGGCAGAGTTTTTGTCAAAGCAAAGTAAAGGGACAGAACTGTAAATTAGCTGCTTTTCAAGTAAATTTAAGCCAATTTTCCAAAAATTAATCTTCTGTCAAAATACTGGCAAAATAGCAATACAGAAGTAATGAGAGGAAAAGTTGTTAACTTTGAGCTGCAATATCTGGATAATAGCAAGGCTTACTGAAGAAAGTTCAAATTTGATGAGAATGCGTTTTAGGCTTTTTTCCAGCATTTTGGTCAACAGTGGAAACCTTGACTTGAATGCTCTTTTAAAACCTCTTAAATTGTTTCTAAAATGTATTTTTGCGTCAACATTCATAAAGTGTCGTGCAGAATTACTGACTTATTGTATTAGTCAGCGTGCTTGAAAGAAATTTTGTGCCGGAGGCAGGAAATCCGAACGGGACTCATCGAGGGAAATTCCGCAGCCGAAGACCAAACATAAGTCTTCGCCGTGTTTGGACTTTCAGGAATTTTCCTAAGAATTTGATCTTAGATGGAGATCAAAGTTTACTTTAGGTGAAGACCAAAACAAACGTCTTCACCAGGTTTGGAACAAATTTTCTCAATAACTTTCGATAAACACCCCGGCCAAAATAGCAAATAATAAATGTCTTCACCGGATTTGGATCTAATTTTTCCTAAAATTTTTTGAAAAACAAAAAAGGCCCTTCTCCGTCTGTTTTCTTAACCAAGTAAGTTTTGCATCATCCCGTTATCTTTGAGTTTTGGGTGCTTGTTGAACCTAGCATTAAAACTGTGGGAGCCTCTAATTTTGGCAGGCCCCAAAAGTTGTCGGGCCTGGGTATTTTAAACTCGCTTACCTTTCCCTCTCAATAACCCTGGCATAAGTAGTGAGTTTGCAAATCATGAAATCGAATCTTGATTCTATACCGACTCTACAAATACTTTGGGATGAGATTTCAAAGTTATGAAGCAGAAATTACCATGGCAAAATGGGCGAAACAGTTGCTATTTTAATTACTTATTGTGTGCAGCGAAACAATACATTGGCTATTTATAAGTTTTTGATTAGTTTATAATCAAAGTTGTGTTGCCACTTTCCATTTCATTGGTTGCTGCAAGTGGAGCGATATGTCGTTGCAATTACTTTATGCAGATTAATGAGTGCTAAGATTATAAGGAACTGTTTCCCGAGCTAAAACCAATATCGTGCCTGGAATTTATTTTAACAGTGGACGTACCTTTACTATCCTGAAATACGATTAGATTATACGTCATTTTTACAAAACACAGGAATTGCTTATCAATTACACAACTTCTTCCTTTTAAATACGTTGGTTTCGTACTTGCGTTAAGCTACACCATAATGTATTGCACGAAACAAGAACAAAAGCGGAAGATACTCTACTGTATTCGGTCCTTCCAAACGACAAACTTTTCGCAATTTTCATGGCTTTATTTCTTTTGAAAACCAAACAAGCTAAAGGATATGAGCGCGCTTTGGTTGCTTGTGTTTTTTTGTTATTGTTTAAGTTTGATTGTTTTATTTGATTCTTTAATGTTAGGTTAAAAACTTTGATTGTGAAAAACATTTCCCGCCTGTGTCTTTATATTAATTTTATTTCTTGAAGGATTTTTATTAACTAATTTTTAAAGGGGCATAGAATTCTCATTTTAACTCATTTACTGCCACACAAAACAAAATTGTGTTTTTTTCCCAATTTTTAAGGCTGATTTCAGAATCCTTCGTCTTCCACGTCGAAAGATATTTCATTTCTTTTTTCCGTTATTTGTAGAAATCCTGCAATTTTTAAAAATAATTTTTGGATCAACCATTACGCGTCGCTCGAGTGGACGCAGCGATAATGCTAGGAAAGCATAATTGCTATGATTACAAGCATGCATAAATTATCCCAAACCTAACCCCAATCAAAACTCTTAAAAACTAAATAATGAAAAATGCGTGAATGAATCTTTTTTATTTTCGTTTTATTCACGTTAACTTAAAGTTTTTGGTGAAATAGGCTGATGACTACCAGTCTGTAAAAGACCTGCCATAAAGCCTAGCTCCAAAGCCTACTAGTTTACTACTAGCTAAGTATAGCCTACCAATAGATTATTAAAAGCTGCAAAGTCTAATCTAGCCCACTGCGTTTTAATACCGGACTTAATTTACTGCATAATTACAAAAAAAAACTAGGTAAAGGCTTACGAGACACAAGCCAAAATTATGAATGTAAACCGAGTGGCCTAGGCCTATTTTTCAAGTTTCTTTCTAAGGGCACCAAATCCAATATCGTTGTGTTGAAAAGAAAATTCAAACCAATAAGCCAAATTTTTTACTTTAAAAAAAGTAAAAAGCCACAGCAGAAAGCAGGCAAAAACACACCTAACAAATTTGGAGTGAAACCAGTTGTGCAAGTTTGATGCTGCCATGTTGCCTGTTACCACAGCCGAATTTTTGTCCCGTAAAGTCAAAATCTTTCCCGATAAAGCTATTTAACGTTAAAAATGAAAATGAAAAAACTTAACAAAAATGTTGAAACTCAATTATTTTTTACATATTTAGTGTTACAATTAAAAATTAAAAAATTAGGATGTAGTTTCTAGTTGTACTGTATAGTAGTTGCAAAATATTGGTAACACTAAACAATATAAAAAGTTAGCACGAACTTTTCGATTTTACTGTTTCCACTCAAAAAGTGGTTTTCAAACCTCTTTTTAGAGGTCTATACAAATAGTTGATGCTCGTAATTATTTTTCATTTCTTAAGATTATTCATTTAAGAAAAAATGTTGAAATGTGTAGATTTTTAAAGCATAGTAGCAGCAGCTGTCTGAATTTTGACGTTTACTCGTGCTATCTTCAAGTTGCCCTTTTCACGTACCGGTAACTCAGCGAGAAAGGAAATGACAAACCATCTATTTAACTGTTTTGTTCACGTTTTCAAATGAAATTTTACCAACGTATAGCCAGATAGTTGACGATGCACCGGTGCGATGACGTAACGAAGTGAAAAAGACTAGTTTAAAGGCGGTGAATCATCCAGCCAATTACAGTAGTTTATAATAGCTAAAATTGAACTATAATTTTTGATATTTTTTGTTTTAATTTTGAGGCTGCAGTTGTATAGATATTCATCAAATGCAAAAAGATATTCCCCGAAAAAAGTTTTTGGAAACTCTGAATTTAGTTCTTCCCGCCAAGACCACAGTTGGCCTAATAGTTTAGAGAGCTATGGTTTTGGCGGGAAGAACAAAACCCAGAGTTTCCAAAAACTTTTTTTGGGGGATATCTTTTTGCATTTGTTGAATATCTTTCCAACCGCAGCCTCAAAATTAAAATAAAAAACATCAAAAATTATAGTTCAATTTTAACTATTGTAAACCATCGTAATTGGCTCGATGATTCACCGCCTTTAAGTTACAAATTCAATCTGGTCACAAAGCAAGCAACTCTTGTACGATCCCTGTGTAGTTTCAAGTTGTGATCAGTGCTTATAGCATGAACAGAGGAAAAAAAATTTTTTGCTTAACAGCAGAATTTGGGTAATCCGGAAGAAATTATGACGTCAAATATAGCAAAGCTATGAAATTTTTTAATGTCAGTTCACATATATGGCCATGCGTGTGCGAAAACATACTATTACAGTTGTTTGACACCAAATTTATGACAAATGACTAACCTATGCGAAGTTATGACGAAATTTTGTTTATCTACATTTTTTGCAAAGCCCAGTTTCACAATATATGCGCATTAAAGCAATTTTAGACAACGTATTATGAAGGTATAACAGATATAAAATGTCGACAGTTAAGCAGTTGAACATCATGTAATCCAAAGCAACTAACAATCCCCAACCTACAGATCACCAAGATTGAATACATTTGAATCCAGACCATGCAACAACAAAAAATCGGATCAAAATTCTAACTAGACAAATAATCTTCATTGCTTTGGATCGAATTAGCCTAATTCCAAACTCATCATCAAGGCCTGCGTAAACCGAAATCTGGGGAAAACTATGATAAAAATCCGAAAACAATCACTACTTTTCATGTCAAGAAACAAACAAATGAATAAAAAAACCAATTACTGGTCGAATAAGTGACGAAGTAGATCAACCAAATCAAACCAAAAATGCCATAAAAGGGCTTAATTAAAGAGAAGAGACTATTTAATCGAAAATTTTTATCTACTTTTTAATCAATTCTGACTCTAATCTAACTTAAATTCAAATTCTTACTTTAAAACTAACCCCAAATTGAACACTATGACTCCAACCCTAATCTTAACCCTTAAAATATCGATTCAGTTGGCAGCGTGGCCGAAAAGGCGTTGTTTTTAGGACGACCTTGACGCCTGATTGAATGACCAGGGTTTAACCCGCACCTTCGTCACATTGTTACGTACTTGAATAAGACGCTTTTCAATGATTATCTCTGTTTGGTGACTTCGAACAAGCAGCAAATTCAGTGGACAAGAATTCGAAGAAATTCACAGGAACATTGGATCACTGGAAACTCCTATACAAGTGCCATTTTCTCCAAACATGAAGAAGTTATCTCAAAGAAAAGTGTACAAATCGTCCAGTAGTTAGCATCTGACGCAGACCGGTGACAGGAGGATAAATATGTAATTTAACAACAACAAAAAGTAAACTAAAATTTTCGGGTAAGTATTTCTCATTTTCATTTTATCCCTTTTAACTCGAAAATTTGCGATGAAATAGTTACTCTCTAATTAAAATGAGCAGGTCGCCATAAATTTGAACTTCGAACCCCTCACCAACTTTTGACAATAGTGAAAATTGACAGCAGTGAAAAAATGGCAGTCTTTAGCGATTTTCTATGATTGTTGTAAAAGCAATAAACATACTAATGCCTTGGTTTTGATCTTGGACTAAAATTCTTCGCCAAGCTTTGTTACTTTCAAAACGCAACCTACACTATACAACCAAACTCTTGAGATCAAAATGCTCTCAAGTGCTATAGCAAATATTTACGCAGCCCAAATTGCAACATTTTGTGTAAACTAAACTTTAAATTTCGGGTTGAGCGCGGCTCGCTGTTTTAGTTTTTACAAATTTTCAGCCTCTTGTTTTCTTAAATTTTGTTGAAGAAAGAGGTGATACAACTACCTTCTTGATTGATAAAAAATTGAGCTCGTTAAAAGTTTTGTCGGTTGTCAAAGCCGCAAGAACAAAACAGTACCGCCAATGGCCATTATAGCAAAAGTTGTGTTAATGCATAACGATACGGCACTGTGTAAAAAAAATCTGATTTTTTAATTTGGCTCGCGCTTTTGATTATTTTCTTTATGCCGAGGTTGGCATTGTTCTTAATTTTGAGCAAAAATGGATCGCAACTCATCAAAGTCAAGTCAAGTCATTTTTAATTTTTGTCTGTAACTAAAATATTACGGTAATAGAAATCAAATAGTTGCAACATCTTGACGTCCTCAAGTTCAAAATGCTCTCAAGTGCTATAGAAATCAAATACTTAACAATATGCGATATTAATAAACAAGGCTTAAGTACCTCTTTAGAATCCTTTTTCACGACAAGGAAGCTGCGAAAAGATCTTATCGGTCATCGAGTCAAGCAGCCACCCAGATGCCAACATATTATAATTTTTGATAATAAACAGAGGTAATAAAAAAAATACATGAGAAAGAGTGTGAGTTATATTATTAAAATATTTCAACAAGTTAGGTTGAAATCCTAATTTCTAAGACTCGTACGATTCCACAAAAAAGTTTTCAACTTTATCTTAAAGGAAATTGGAGGTAGCAAACGTATTGAATGAGGAATGGAATTCCAAAATTTCACGCCCTGGTACCTAATGCTATTTTGCAATCTGTTAGATCGAAATCGTGGAATATATGAAAGATCATTTTCTTGAATGGTAGATCTCGTTGATCTCTGTGAGATTTTGCATTGCCTTTTCAAAATATTTGGAAAAGTTATTCGGAAGATATCGAGGCCTGTGTACAATATTGTACATTAGTTTTGATATTTCAATTTGTACAAATCGGTCAATTTTGGAATGTTAAGTTTGTAGTAAAATGGGTAGCTCTGTATTGAAAGGCTCCACCCCCTACCAGTTTTACTGCTTTATTTTGATGATTGCGTATTTTCATCAAATAGGACGGATACGTTGATCCCCAAATAACTAGACCATATAGCAAATGTGGGTAGAAAAGTGCATAATATAGTTTTATTAATGCACCTTTAGAAAGAACGAAGTTTAGTTTACAAATAATACCAACAGCTTTGAACAAGTTGGTTTCTAAGATTTTAATGTGACTCTCGAAAGTTAACTTGGAGTCAAGTGTTACCCGCAAATATTTGATAGTGTTAGAAAGGGGGACAGTAATACGTTCAGAAGTACATCAAAATCCGTCACTAACTCAATCATTCTTAAAACTAGCTTCAAACTCAAAACCTTGCAATCGCAAAGTAATAGACAAAGAAATGAGAATGCCTGAGAGCTGAATTTGCTTTGAAATTTGGAGGTCATGTTTTCGAAGGCCAGCTTAGTTGGGTGACCTTAGTTTGAGCAAAATTGAGGTTGCAGTCTATGTTCCCTCAGGCCCGGCGTCAAGATAGCGTGACTAGGGGGATATAAATAAATTTTGGGGCGGCACGAAAACTTTATTTATTTGAAGTTGAGAGTGTGGACCAACCGAGGAAAGTATTCAACGCGAATTTCCACAAATTCTGAGGTGAAGACCAAAAAAAAGAAAAAAAAGGTCTTTGTTCCAAACAATACGCGAATTTCCACTAATTCTGGTCTTCATTTGTGCGAAAACGTGCGAATTTCCACGACTTCTGCGGTGAAGACCAAAAAAAAAAAAGGTTTTCCTCGCAAAATGTACGCAACTTTTCAAGAATCCTGGGGTGAGCCCACAAAGACAATTGATGTTCATTGCAAAATCTACGAAAAAACAGTTCTTGCCAACGGATTCTAGGGTGATAACTAGTATTTTGGCCTCGAATTGCACTGCAATAGCACCAAGCCTGTTAATTTTTTCGGGGCACAAGCCTCGCTTGGGGGGGCACAATTTCTCGATTTGGAAGGGCACGGCCCCGGAATGCCCCCCTGTGGCGCTGGGCCAGTGTTCCCTCTAAGCTGCGCGGCCGCGCAGATAGCCTAGAACCCCGGCGCAGTTCTTCAGTTCTGTCGTGCACTGCATAAGTGTTGATAAGACAAGATAAATACGTGCTTACAATCGGAAGCAAGCCCCATACTTGAGATTTAATAAATTTTTTGTTGCAAAATCAAGGTGTAAACAATTCACATCCGAAATTCCGGACTAAGATAGATCTGTTAATGGGTCCCAGTTGGGCTACCCAGAAATAAGGTGAGCAGCCCAACTGGGTAGTATTATTTACCCAGGTACTATATAGAGCCAGGCCCCAGTGTGCTAGCCCCACCTGGGGCCCATCTGGTAGCCCATACACGACCCAGCTGGGGCCCAACAATTTTTGCTATCTGGGGAACCAGCATACGGCGAAGACCTTTTTTTAGGAGCTCACACGGCCTTTCATTCCGTGCACTCTAAGCAAGCTCTTAGAGAGAACGTTGGCTGCAGTGACTTTTTTCACAATGCTTTGTTGCTACCTATACACTAATCCTAAAATCCTAACATTACAGATCATATGTATAAAAGAGGCAACATGTCAACTTATTATAAAGAGCCATAGCTTACCTGTCGAAGTCTTCTTGGCCGGCTGTGTCCCATAGATTTAAATTAAGCGGATTTCCGTTGTACGTAATATTCGCCATGTAGTTTTCAAAAACAGTCGGGACGTAGTCATAGGGGAACGCGTTGGAGGTATAGCTGATTAAAAGACATGTTTTTCCGACAGCGCCATCTCCCACCACCACTAGTTTGATTGACTGCAAAACAAAGATCTTAGATTTGTGCAACATTTCCTTTGATATTGCTGGTGTGGGATCGATATTTGTCATTGACCAACTTACTGTGGATTCTATTTAAAACTTCTGTCTCCTTCTTTACTGATTTGAGTCACATTGCCGGTGCTATGGAATTTGGTATAATGGTTGATTTTAATTTTACCATGGCACGATTCTGCTGAACCGGTACATTATGATTATTAATATTATTATCAATCATTATTGTTATCATTAAACAATGGAAACTGAATTGATAACTCAGCAAGAGGAATGCTACTGAGAGACAACAGTGTTGCGGGATCGATGATAAAAAAGCTCAACTTCTAGAGTTATTTAAGACGTTTCCATGGCCCACTTACTGCTAAGCATTGTGACGTATTTAAGAGAAAACGTTTTATTTATTTATTGAAATTATATCCCAAATGTCATAAAGCTTAGCCATATACCGGTAAGTGGAACATAAAAACGCGGTAATCTGGTAGTTTTCTGCATGAATTTTGCTCAAAAACGATATAGTTTAATGCTTTCGCTGGTCAGCCAAAACGCAGAGTTGGAATTTTTTAACTTCATCCTGAAAAAATCGGACATTGCACTTTAAAGATCAGATCGAAATTGCACAAAAAATTGAAAACTTGTTTTAAACTGCAGACATTTTATCCAATCTAGGCTTATTTTAGTACGGCCTAAGCCGGCTACGGTGTTTTGTTTTCAACTAGCAGTGAAATCACGGAATATAATGCAACACTGCAGAAGCCAAGGGCACAAAAAAGAATTCCGGTATTAACAATTAAGTAATTGTAATTTCATTTGGCATTCTGGCAAATATTCAGAAAACTTCTAAACATTTTGCATGGCATTATATCTAAGAGATTCATTGCCAGACACCCAGATACGTATTTGCCTCTTACGTATGATTTATAAACACAATATACCTATTGCAGTTATGTCGCGTAAATGCCATATGGAGATTTTCAAGAGACAAAATCAAGTAAGAAATACCGCAATAAAAAACACTTTAGCCGAGGTGGAAATTACACTGCGGTATTATCTACTTTTAGAACAGGGGTCGGCAACCTTTTAATGCTGCCGGGCCAAAATCAAGCTCAATAATTGGCCGCGGGCCATTAATAAGGTTTCCACTAAATCTGGACGAAAAAACACACAAAACTGTTTTCTAGCTATCAACTAAAAACCAAACAGAAATTCAGTTATTATTAAAACAAACTGCTCAGTGGCAAACAAATACGACATTGGAAACGGTGGCGTCGCTAAGAATGGTGACACGCGGGGCGGGGCGAAGTTTCATGGTGTCACCCTTCATAATATATAGGAGGCGGCAAAAAGTTATATTTGAAAGATAGCGGTACTACTTCAATGCTGTAGATAGCGGTTGTTTTTTGGCTAGCTTAATAACTTCTCATTTCAAGATTCCAAAACTCGGAAGTATGAGCAGCACACGTCTAGTATCAGGTGCATAACCAGAAATCTGCAGTGGGGGGAGGGCTGTGTGCGGGAGTCTGAGGGCAGAGCCCCAAGCACATAAAAAAGTTTTTTTCTTTCAAAATTAACTTACTTTTAGGCTTATTTTGATAAAAATTAATGCTCTTTAAACTGGCATCAGGGAGAACTCTGGCGGCATAGAAATTAGCAGTGCAAAAACATGATTAGATTCAGGCTTGTAGTCAACAATCTGCAATGGGGTGGCTATTTTGGGAGATTGGGGGCAGAGCCCCCAGCGCTAAAAAATTTTTGTATTTTTTTGCAAAAATAGCTTAATTTTAGGCCTATTTTAATAAAAATTAATGCTTTTGAAATATGGCATAAATTTTAGCAGTGCAAAAGCATGATTAAACAGATTGCAAAAATTGGCAATGGCTCTCCGGAAGGTGGCTAATGGTAAAGTTTCAGTTCTCTTATTTACAAGGTGGTACCAAAACCAGAAAATCTTACTGTTCAATCAAGCTCACAAGGACTAAACCATTTTGTTTGTACTTAATAGAGAGAACAATTGGTGGGAGGAAAGGCGAATGAAGCGATACTTGAGTCGAAGTGATTGCTAAGTAATTAATACTGAATAGCCACTCTTCTTCCCTGTTGCTGAGCTGTTTTTTATGAAACCTATATTCAGCGTGTTTCAACAAGCGATCAAATTTGATTGCTTAGTGTTAGCGATTTTTTAAAGTTTTACTGATTTGCAATTTATATTTTTGACAAATTAGCGCCCCATTCTAAATAAGCGTTTCAAAAGATGTTTTTAATTATTTTTAGTCCATTCCAGTGTGCTAAACATTTCCAATGATGTTAAACATATTCTGGTTTTCTTTTTTGTTCGATTGTTATCATGAAATGGTGTCACCCTAAAATGGTGACACCCGGGGTGGGCCACTGATTAGAAAGCATGTAACTGCAATTCCTGCAAAAGCACTCGCTGTCCGTGTTTTCATAGGGCAAGATGCGAACTGCTAAGTGCTTGATGAACGACTAAATTATTATTTTTCTTTTTCCGGCGGTCTTTAACAAAATAAAACACGGAAATGCTTCCAGTCAAATCTATTGCATCATGCAATTGTTTAGAAGCGTGGTTTCAGCTCAATTAAATAGTGATCGCTAAACGTCTGTTTGCTACGCTAATTGTGATGATTATGTAAAGAGATCGCGGGCCGGATAAATACACAACTTCAAAAACAGGCCGCGGGCCGGATAAAATGTGTTGGCGGACCGGATTTGGCCCGCGGGCCGCAGGTTGCCGACCCCTGTTTTAGAACATTACAGTTTTGTACTTAACAATATAGCGAAATAAAATTATCATTTTAGCTCACGCAGTTATATTCCTTTAGATTAGAAAACTTTTAATATCTGACATTTAAAATGTCATTTGTCATTGAAAACCAGTACAACTTTAGCTGTCTTGGCTTGCTTCTCCACCGTAGTTTTGAAACCTAGTCACGATTAAGCGTGCGTGTTGTGGTGATCTTTATATCAGTTTATGTAGGTGTGTCACATCTTTGAAATGCTTCTTGAAAATAAAAATGCTGCGTGTATTATGAGGCTTATTTATTCTTAATCGAGTTTGATCAAAATCAATTTGTCGAATGTAGAGCATAAATCACGAATCGCAACGGTATAAGTTGTCCTGGTATCTCTCAATGAAGTAAAGCAATCCTGGCAAATTTCTAAAGTACTGTATGATAACATCAACGAAGGACTGGACAAAGGGACGAATAGACCAACCAAACTCAAAACAAAATGGAGAAAGAAAAAGCTTGACTTAAATTTGTAAATAAATTGAGTTATAAATACTTAAGTACAATAAGATTTAAAACGGAAATCGACTTATTAAACGAGGCTCAACCAGCCCAAGATTCCACCTCAACCGTAAAAGTTGTTAAATCACCAACAGCATCTAACGTGAACTTAACCAATTGGCCCGCTCTAGACCGAGGTAAAGAGAAATCAGCATCATGCTTGTAAACGAATTTCCTCATTTACACTAACAAGATAAAGCTTGCCAACGACATAATACTTGCAAAGCTAAAATACTGTTTGCAAAGCTTTGCGTACCAATGACGCAATATCATACTGATGTTTTATACATACAACGTTGGTAATGCAATGCTTTTATAGGTACATACGACAAAAAAATTGCTCCTTTTCTGCTTGCGTCATCGAATTTTAAGTCTGCGAATTGTTATTTTGCGCCCTTAATTAATAGGTAAACGACAATGATGCTAATTCCATTATGGCAGTGGTATGTTAACCTCTATAATTTGAAAAATATCTAGGCCACCTTGCTTTCATTACCTCAAAGAAGAGAGGAAGTAAAGAACATTTATTAAGTTATAACTTTTGGTACCGCGTAGTTATTATAGTTTTACTGCGATCACATTGCGTGTTTACGAGATCAAACCATTTTAGCAAAGCAATGTACTGTAAAGATAATACGCTTCCTAACTTACGGTGCAGAAGTAGATGCGACTCCTATAGCTACTTATTAGTAGTTGGAATAGAATTACCTACTTCACTTATTTTTGATTACGTAGCGTCGCGTGTTCTACCCTCACCATCCGCAGTCTGCCACTGACGGCCGTTCAGAAACATTTCGGGCCTGGAACAGGGGGGGCAAAGATGAAGAAGAAAAGAGCTATTTATTCTTCCGGATTTAGGATGAAAACCAAAAAAGGGACTTTTCTCGAATTTAGCTGCGTCGTTCGCTAAAATTGAGGATTTCGCGTGAAAAAGAGAGGGCTTTGTTTCAACTGCACCACATTTTTTTCCGAAAGTATCTTTAGTTTGGAAACCGTTTTCCTACATTAATGAAGAGTTTATCAGCTCAACTTTAAAATGATGAAGAAACTTATCTAAAGGTCGTTCAACACTCTCAAGGTTTAATCGCAATCATCAATTACTCATCTTTGTAAAATTGTAACATACTGTATATTGTGTGTAAGTGCATAAATTATAATTTCATTTATTGTAACATAGAAGTAGTAAAAGGTTAAAAGCACAACAGTCTGTTTCGTCCTAAGGACTCGTCAGGTGCTATTGTAATCTTATTCAAATAGAATACAGTTGCAACTGACGAGTCCTTAGGACGAAACAGACTGTTGTGTTTTTAACTTTTTACTGTGATTTTATAGTTACTTTGCTCTGATTTTACTTTGTATACCATCGAGCAGTGTTTTTGAAGATGGACTATCAACAGTTTTGTAACATCAAAGGATAAAGGACAGATTTGTATATTAAGCTCAGAACGACTTTAAAACTTGGAGGTTAATATTAGCCATAATATTTTTGAGGTTACTGGCGTACACGTTTTTTTCGTGATATTACGCCAATGCGCTTGAAATGCTTCCAAAACAAACGTGCTGCAAAAATCTCTAAGATTGACAGCGCTGTAATAAGTTTGAGGTTGTCCCGAAAGATCTTTGAGATTTGATTATTAAGTTACGGCAGTCCCGGTAGATACTGCAAAAAAAAACTAGAAAATTTCAAAATTAAACTGACTCCGACTTTCGACTCCAACTTTTCAAATAAAATTTCACTTGACTCCATTCCCAATTTTCGGTAAAAAATAGGAACTTATTTTAAATTATTTTTCCTTCTGTTTGCATGTTTCGAACTTGGTCGACTTAAAGCTCATAGTTGAAATCCCGGCTTGGCTTTCCATTCATGCTTAAAGGGGGTGAAGAATCGTGCCAATTTTTTTAGTTTGCAATAGCTAAAATCAAAATACCAATTCTAAAGTTTTTTGTTTTCATTTTGAGGCTGCGGCTGCAAAGATATTCAACAAATACAAAGAGATATTCTCCTAAAAATTTTTGGAAATCTTTTTGTTCTCCCAGTTTGAATTTCCAGAAAAAGGGGAGATTTTGCCAAATTTGAATTGTTCTTGTGATGTGACTAGAAGGATAAATATGATTCAGTCTCTCTTTTTCTGGAAGTTCGTACTCCACTTACTTGCATAATTTCTTTTCGTGTTTCGACTAGCTGCTGTGGAGTTTATACAGAAAAGATTTCTTCTTGCACAAAAAGTCCAATTTTATGCCTCTTACCATAAACGTTTCAAAGCTAATTTCAAAGTTTCTACAAAAAATGCTCGTGCTTGTACAGTATTTTGTTAATCGAACTTATCGATCGTTTAGAAATTAACCGTTAGGTGTGGACCGCGTTAGTGCTTCTTTCTTTCGTTAAAAAATAAGCAACTCGGCTGCATGCGAATGCGGTGTAGACCACCAAGCAACAACACATAGCCTACTGTACCATCGAAAGGTTTGGATGCGCAATTCACGTAACTGCTCCATTGGAATAAGACAATTAGACTAGAGTTCTCTAAAGGGAGTACTAAACTCGTTCTTTTTTTTGTTAATTTTTTTCCTTTTTTGTTTCTTTGTCCTATTTGTAGTATTGCTATTGCGTGAAGGAGCAGTCACGCGATCGGGCAGACCAATGTAAGTACTGGAAGTTCTTGATTTAATTAGGGCGCTTTTGACCTTGTTTATTATTGCTCAAGCGTAACGGCAGGAGTTTCCCAACTCTTTGAAGAAAACTCCGACAATGACACATTTCAACTGCATGTTAAATCACCACCAATGCGATAATACACGTAGAAGATAATATACGAAGAATAACTTCAAACGTTTCAAAGTTTCGGCTCAAAATAAAGATCGTCGATCCAATTAGATTACTAGGTGCTGCCCAAAGGAGTATTATATAGGATGAAAACGTTTCATCTCTCTTCCCATTCTGAAAACCATCTAAAACACACCAAAACGCTAAAAACTTAGAAAAGACTCCGAAAATTTTTATTGACTTTTTCATTAATTTAACTCAAATCTAACCCAAACTCAAATCCTTACTCTGAAACTAACCCCAAACCTAATCCTAACTCAAACCCTAATTTTAACCCTTAAAAGCTAAATGAAAATGCGCGAATGGATATAACTAATTTTCGTTTTATTCTCTTTAACTTAAAAATTTTGGTGAAATAGTTATTCCCTAAAAAATATTTATGATTCAAAGTTATCTTAAATTATTATTTTTTTTTTTTGCTTTTATAAAATTGCATTCAATTCGTTAGATTAAAAACCGTATGGTTAATTCTGAAGCAGTTTTTACGACGATGAAAAGCATTGTTAATTGTCAACAGTGACAAAGCCGACCATGGTAAACCGTTGAGATAATAATCAAGTATCAGAGTAAACCGAAATTTTCCAACAATTAGTCTGTCAGTTTTAAAAAAGCAAATATATAGAACTACTCGTTGATTGGTTTTTGGTTGCTGCAATTTACAGCTGCCAAGCAATGAGGAAGTGAAAAGCACTTTCGGTTTTCAATGACATCACAATTCTAATTTTTCATACTAATTTACAGTAAGTTACTTGTTTCCGCAGTTAACGGCACAATTGCAAACGATAAAAACTTAAGAACAGGTCAAAGAGCAATGAAAGCGGCAGCAAACTTCATTGTACAAATCAAGTGTCGAATAGCGTACGAAAGGTTGCTGGCTTGCGGTTCGATTGCCGAACTAGCAATGGTGATCGTAGAAAAGACACGTTGTGCTTATTTCCCATTGCGGCCAAGTAGTCCACCCATCTTAGGGATCCAATCTGACAAAACTAGCCACAGAAACCAAAAAGAGTATTCTGTGTTAGAGTGGTTACTGGACAGAGCCCCTGGTTCGCACGAATGATTTAAAGCAGCGTGCATGCAAAACATGCGTTGGCTTTTTACCTACACGTACTTTTCTTAGCTTTGATTCAGTTTGGCTTTATAATTTTTTTTTTTCAGTCGCTTTTGTGATTCGCGAACGAATCTACTCCTTTTTTGTAATTTAATTCGCGAACAAGGTACATAGTTGGAACTTCTGTATAAGTTTTTTATATTTTAGTTTTTGCGGGCTAATTAATCGATTTGCAACCACGAAATTATATCGCACCGGCCAGTTAGTCGAGCGGTGACTCGTTGGGCTCAGGAGCGGGAGGTCTGAAGTTCAAATCTTGGGCCAGTCAAATCTGATTGGCATGAAAAGTATGCAAAATTGCACGTTTTTGGTGCTTTTGAGGCCGATTTTTGCTCAAAGAATGAAAACAGCCCTCCCCCCGAAGGATTTGGGGATTTGGGTGCCGAAGTTGTGAAGTAGTTGCCGTGATTCGGCCGGAAGAACCGTGTGAATTTCCCATTTTGGCCGAAAAATCCGTCCCAATTTCAGTGAAGAACTTTTTTTTTTTTGAAGATCACCTGTTTTTGGGCGGAAAAACCCTTTGAATTACGGATTTCGGCCAAAAAATCCGTCTCAATTTCAGTGAAGACCTTTTCTTTTCTTTTTTTTTTTGGAGATCATCTGTTTTTGGGCGGAAAAAGCGTTTGAATTTCCGACTTTGCCCGATAAATCCGTCTCAATGTCGGAGAAACCGAGTGAACCTGATTCAAGAGCAATGAAAATTCGGGTCAAAGTCGCTTACAGTTGTCTCACTCTTTCAAAAAAGCCCCCTCCCCTTTTCCAAATCCTGGCTACGCGCCTGTCTGACACAATGTTGCCAATGGCTCGCCACCGCTGCGACATTTCTTCGAAAGGAGCTATATAGCCCGGGCGCAATGACGCAAAGATGGGCCCGCAAAACTTGTAACACGCTTTGGCGTAATACAGCGAGTATAAAGAAAGATTTGGTTTGACAATATAATGTTCAACTGGTAACGCTGAGATGAATAAGTTCGAAAATTACCTCGCCATAGTTTCAGTAGGCTAACTCGCAAAACCGGCAAAAATTACTACAAATCTTCGTCAGAGCTGAAATGATCATTTTATTTTATTGTATTTTATGCGAGTTTTATTTTATTAATTTAAACGTTTTTTTACTGTATCATAGAATTCTCACAACTTTGAAATGACTGATGGTAGAAACTAAATTATCGTAATTGCTGACACCAAAAGTACGAGTAGTAAATCAAGTTTAAAAAGGCATTCAAGTCAAAGCTTTTTTGCAAGATGTTCTCTCTCAAGAAAGTTTGACAGAGCTGAAGACCAGATGCACCAACTTTGAGCTACCACCTTCTATCCCCGAGATACTGTATAAAAGCTTAGATTTCGTCTTCGAAAGGCAAAAAGCAAAAAGCCCCGAGAAATTTTACCATGGTTGCTAATTAGAAACACAATATTTCAAAAAGTTACTGCATGTTTTTAATTTGCAATCAGGGTTCTGCGGCAGCGTAAGTTGTTGTTAAGACAAAGTAAAGGTAATCGTAAATTAGCTGCTTTTCAAAAAAATGTAAGCCAGCTAGCTTTCTAAAGCTTAATCTTCTGTCACAATACCGATAGAATGGCAGCACTGAAATAAAAAGAAAAGGTTAACTTTGATCTGAAATATCTTAAAAAGGGGAAGACCAAGAAAGTTCAAATTGGTTAAGAATGTATTTTAGCTTTTCCCATCATTTTTGTCAACAGTGAAACCTGGAGGGGGGGCAGAAAAATTTTGCCAACGTTTTGAGACATGTTCTACCTATTTCTTCAGGGCTGAAAGTGAACTAAAACAAGAATAAATGACAAAATGATGTAAACGCTAGCAAAAAAATTGCTACAAATTTGCCATTTGGAAACGAAAAAGTGACAGATAGGTGAGGTGTGGAAGGTGTAGGGTAAATGCATGAAACAATGTTTGCTCAATTTTTTACCGCAATCGGTCACGTCATATGAATTTCCAAGTCAAAACACTGTCAAACCGCTTCGAGGTTTAAATGGCTCTAGCTCCAAAACTAATAAAGGAGGGAAATTATAATTATTTTTGATTTCGAGGTGCCTGAGGATTTGATTTCGTTTTCTACACTTAAAGTATTTAAATTCCAACGGTTTTTTCTTGTTTTCGTTCTTATGCTTTTGTATGTCAAATCCTTCTGACTCTTGTTTTTTTTGTTTTTGTGCTTATTTTGACGCTAGTGGAGACAAAATAAACTTCTGTTATTAGTTATAATGGACGACTAATTAGCGTCTAGTTCAAACACCATCGCTCGCGAAACAAGATCAAGGGCGTGACTATTGAGGTTCAACTCCTCGGTAAACAATCAGTACCTCACCCGTAAGAGCAATCGTAGAGCATGATGATATCGGCCATTTGAACTCTACGACAGACAAAAATTCTGAAGAAGTCCTTTTCAAAAATTGGTTTCATCCGACAAAAAGACCCAAAGACGGACCCTACAACTTTTCACTCGATAACTTTGGCATGACACAGTTACACTTTTTTTCGATTCGGAGTAGTAGCACCTCGATGTTTAAAGATTTTTGAATCTCAAGGCTATGCTCCTTCTCATATAGAGTAGCTCTTTCGATTCTTCGTTAAAACCTTATTTCGGACGCTTGCACTTGCGAACGCACTCTTTCGGTCATTATTCATGATTCATGACCACAAGTGAGATGAGGAAAAAAACTGTTTTGAAGATTGAGAGCTTTGCCTTTTTCGACAATTCTCGTTTCATGACAACCCAATAGAGCAAAGCTCGCATTATTGCTCCAGCCTTGCTTCTTCGGCTATTCAGTTCTTCGCCTTGTCTTCCGTCACTCGTGAATGCAATCCAAGATAGTTGAACTTCTCTATCAGCTTCAGTGTCGCTACATTCACTTGCAACAAGCACTGATCAGGGTTTCTTAAAAAATCTTTTGAAAAGTTATTGGCAGGAATTTACTTGAAAAGTAGCAAATATACAATTCTGATCCTTTACTGTGTTTTGATTACAACACTGCCCAAGTATTTATTGAGAGTAACAAACATGCTGTAATTTTTTTAAATTCAGTTTATAATTGGGAACCCTGCCAAGCTTTTTAAGTGGAAAAAGCTTAAGTCAAAATCTAAATTGTTGTATTTTGGGAACGGAAGGTCGTAGAAAGCTCAAATTTGGTGAAGTTAGTCTTCAGATCTGTCAAAATTTTTGAGAAAAAACCGAACAAATAAGTTTTCGCATTGAATGCCCTTTCAAGTTGCAGTATAGAACACGCAAATACGCTTGATTTTTTGTACAATTTGAGGTTGGGATCTGCTCAACTAATTACCATGCAGCATGCAAATCGTTTCATCTCATGAAAGTATTAGCATCGTAAATCGTTGTGCGTTCCGTTCCATGATTTAACAATAAAAAGCCGCCGCCCGTTATTGCGTATTATGCGCAGATCAAATTAAGCGACAATATTACGTTCAAACGTAAATTAGTAACTTAATTACACGTAAACTCATGCAGTTGCTAATTTATGTTTGCTTAGCTAATCTTTTTTTTTACTTTCAAATTGCTGACCAACCTTTGGTAGATTAATTTTCTGCTTGCTACTGTTTGTTGTCTATTTTTAGAAAAAACTGCTTCTGCCATAAGCTCGACTGTATGATCGTGAAGAAGCAAGACAGGAACTGATGCGTCATAACCCTGCCGTAATAAGCATGAGCCAGTGTTGCCAATAATACCTACTGCAGCACGTAACTTTTAATTCTACTTGAGTAAACTTCTAAATTTTACTTAAAAAAACACTTGTCGGCATCCTGGCTGGGAGGGTAAAGGCGTCGTTTTTTCAACGACTCCGATTGCATGATCTTGGGTTCAACCCAGTACCGTCGCTACGGGGGGCCAGGGGGAGCCGTGCCCCCCTAACGACTGCTTGTGCCCCCGCTCCATATTGGTTTACTCAGAATACTTTTTTGGAGCATCACGTAACCACAAGACAGCTGGCAATAATGGAAAAAGAAATAATAACGTTCAAAGATAATTTTCGCTTAAACTTTTCTCGATTCTTTGCGAAATTGGTGGCCACCAACTACTGTGCATAAATGTGACGCAATATAATCCGTCTTGTTAACACGCCTTAACGATGTGTCGCGGAATAGAGATATAAGCCTCTGAAATCGTTACCGGTACTCGTTAATGACTATGACCTGAAACAATCGGGAAAACATTTTTTTAAAAGACCAGCTATTTTTGTTTTTTAGAGCACTCTCAAGATTTTTTTACGTCACAGTCAGTTGCGTAGCCAAGATAAAGGGGCTAAGGTGGCTTCAGACCTCTTTAGCTAAGTCATTTAGAAAATATAACCCCACAAAACAGGCGTTTAAGCGTGCTTTAAACTTAACCTCAAGTATAAAGGGGGTGAAGAGGGCTAGGCAATTTAATTCTTTCACTAACTTCTAAATTTTACCAATTTACGACTTCAAAAACGTGCGAAATGTGATTGAAATGGCGCTAAAATTGCTATTTTTGCCGCAACTTCACCAAAATCACCCAGCGGCTACCCTCTCAATGATACTCTTGAGTTGCATCGGTTTGTTCAGCACGGGGCATAAATTAGACAGTTTTTTTGCAAAACCAAATGTACTTTTCGCTCAAGCCCCCTCCCCTTCTAGCAAAATTGCACTTTTGGTCGCATTCACTGCTGCAGACAGATGTTTCAAGCGATTATGAGGGCCGCATACGAAACGAGCTAATAAACGCTGTCGGGCTTATATGTCTCTTTTTTCAAACATGAATACAAAAGTTTTAAAATAGCGCATAATTTGTAGCCGTAAAACATCAGTCTTTATGTGCAAAAGTTTAGTCTATTTTAGAGCCCCCCCACTCTTAGCTAGTGCTCCCTCACTTCGTTTGCTCTGGCGACGGCACTGGTTCAACCTCCACGGAAGTCACGTTGTTGTGTTCTTGCTTTTTAGATATGAGGCGCTTTACGATAATTATCTCTGCTTGGTGGCTTTAGATAAGCAGCAAGTTTACGTTTAAAGAAGTCAAACGTCAACCGGAAAGCTTGAAAAGTGGTCGACTCCTAAGCGGGTGTGAATTCGTTCAAATGATTGCCCCGCCATCGCTTTCTTGAAACAAAAACATAAAGATAAATCAAGCAATCAATCAGTCAGTCAGTAGCCGTATTTAAACAGACAGACGTTGATTTATTTTGCACTTTAAAATCACTTCAGTCAAACACAAACATTTGTTTAAATTGAAATGAAGCATAAAGCTGCTAAAGACCTCTTGGTCATCGAGTCGAGCAGACACCCTTTAATTTTTAAATCAATTACTGAGATTTGGTGTTTAGTATAGCTAAAATTTATTATGTTTGAAAACGTCATCAACCGCTGTGATTTATGTTAATTAATAACTCGTTTTTAATGCTTAAAATTTTCATTTATATTTTGAGAGTAAATATTTTTTTGTTCTTTATCTTCGATCGATCAAAGGGTCATTGTTTTATGTCTTGTCTGGTTTTACGTTTAACTTTATTTTCTGATTCTTTTATTTTAAAAAGCTACAGGAAGTTGGTAACAAAAAAAAAAACTTAGTTAAATAAAAAAAAATATAGTCGTATAAAAGCTGAAGCCCAAAGCAAAATAAATTACACAAAAAAATTCTTCAGCTTTTTTAGTCGCAAATTTAGGCCGAAAATCAAGCCACTTTAGAATGATTAGAACATAAGTGCAGCGTTAGTCTTAGTGTACATGTTTTCACTGGATTCTTTGATGATGGTACTAGATTTTGATCTGCCCCGGGTTTTCGTGCCATAATTTAGTCTTATGGTTAGGTTAAGTTTTATTTTTATAGGTTTTCTTCTTGTGTGTGACACTGTCATTGATTAATTGCATAGACGATGCATCGACTGCATCGTGCATCAACCAGGATATTGTCTGCTCGTTCAACGATTGTATTCCTTTCAGTGGGTTTGGGGACCGGTGTTTAGTGCAGCGGCTGACGATGTGGTCCATGGTTTGTTCTTCTGCACCACGGAGCAGAATTGTAAACAGGCCGCCTATTTCAGGCTCGAACCCGACTCGAACCCGAAAACTAATTTGAAACAAAAATCATGCCCGAAAACCCTGAAAATTAAGTTACGTCTGAAAAATGTAGCAATGTCGCCGAGTTATTTTGATTATATTTTGTGCAACTAAGACAAAAATCACGTCTCAGGCCAGAATTAAGCCCAAAATTTTTGTCAACTTTAAGCCCAAACCCGATCCGCAAAGCCCGGGCCGACTTACAACTCTGCCACAGAGGCATGCCGCAGAATTGCGAAAACCTCTCCGAGACCCTAGCACATTACATTTACTTCCTGTATGCCAGTGGGTTAGCGATTTCAAGTGACTTATGCTTTTTTTGGCAATTCAAATCCAGCAGGGGGAGAGGTCGATGGGATAACACCAAATTGTGGGAGGTGTGGACCAGTTTTGCACCACTCATTTGTCCACATGTTGTTGATATTGTAGGAGGTATTTCGCAGGTGAAGAGCTTCTTGATGAAACGGGCGATGGGAAGCAAGATGTCTATGGGGAGTAGTTGGGATTGACGTGTGGTTGTAAAGAAGGTGTGTCGTATTAATTGAGCTTTCTCTTTGAACTAGGCAGTATGTGTGAAAGTCTCTACGAATGTGGGCCGGAGCTATTCCAGCTAAAATGGGAAGATATACTGTTGGTGTTGGGCGAAGACAGCCAGTAATGGTACGCAGCGAATGGTGTGGCATATGTGAAGCTTTTTAGTATGCTTGCTAGGACACCAAACAGGTGAGGCATACTAGGAGGGAATGTATACCATTGCCAAGGCACCTGTTCGATTGCTGAGTGTTTGAGCACTCCATGATTATCCAGCAAGGCGTTGAAGCGAATTTCTTAACATTTTTATAAATGAAAAGGGTGGCGGGAATTTAGTTCCTCAACAACGTGCAATAAAACACCTCAAACAGGCCCTCTAATCAAACGACAATATGGCACTAGCCAAATTTGAACGAAACAAGTAAACCTGGAGCAATTTTTCCAAAGCACTACCCTGGACTCGAGTTTTGCTTAACTCTAAAGCTCATCAGCAAAGCTGGCGTAAACCAAAATACTGGTAACACATGATCAAAACCGAAACAATCCTGGCAATTTAAGAGACTAACCATTGAAAAAAACAACAGAAGAAACGAACCGAGTAGACCAGCTAAAACCAAAAATGGAATTGGAGAAAGAAAAGCCCAACCAATAAAATTTCAACGCGCTTCATCAGATCATAACGGCTAGGATAATGTCCATAAACAGGTTATGGGACCAAAGTCACAAATCTGCACTAGGGACTGGAAAGGATTCTTATTGCCAATCTTTTTATTTTCTGTCAATTTTTTATTTAACTGTCAATATTTTATTTTTATACCACAATCAATAGTTGCATTGCACCAAGAAGCTGATTTGTTAGCTTGTGATAAAAAGTGTTTTTTAGAAAAATCTACAACATGATTTTGCAAAGGAATCAACCCAAAACTTTTCTGTTCCTTCTTTTTGTATTATTGTTTTGTATCCCGGCCTCCCGCAGAACAATTTCCTTTTCACCAAAGTTCGATCTAAAGTAGTCTATTTGATCAAGTGTTTATTTTACGGTAGGCTTTTATTTTTATGCGCTGTAGTTTTAAACATCCCGGTAATTTTATTGTTACATCCAAGTTCACAGGGTTGCCAGGTGGCCTAAAATGCGAAAAAAAAACACAAATGTGTCCTTTTTTACTTTTGGTGTCCGACAGCAAATGTTTTATTTTGACTCCAAATACTATGATCGATATTTACAAGCAAATCTTTGTACATGTATTCTGTGTCACGCTATATTTTCTATAGTCTGGTAAGGCTTTGTCATAGCCTTAGAGCCTGCTTAGAGGTATTGTTACAATATTTTGAGCCAAATGAAAAGATTTTCGTTGAGTGTCAGAATTTGCGCTGAAATGTTCAAATTTTGGATTAAAATTGTACGAGAACCTCACAAAAAACCTCACGAATCTCACAAAATTGTTCGAGAACAACAAACTACCTGGCAACCTGCTGCAGGTTTGTTCCATCCGAAGTTCGCAAATGAAATCAAATAATTTTTTTCATAAATAAACTTAAAATACATAAATAAAAATAGAAGTCCATTATAAAAATAAAAGTCCATAATTAAATCAATAAAGGTGAATTTACTCAATATCCGTTTTTTGTCCGTTTTAGTCCATTTTTTGCTTAACCATGAAAAACTATGTGTTTTTTCGTCCGCATGTTTATGAGTCCACATCCGTACTAAGTAGACTGTTATATGTTGATAAAAATTTTGTGTATTAACGATTAGAGCGAGATTTCAAAATAGAGCTATACCTCTTTACAAAAAAATTTTTCGGAATATTTTTGTTCAGTATGTGACAGTCTGGTTTATGCGGATATGGGAAATGCGGATGAAAAAGAACATACTTTTTCATGGAAAAGAAAAAACGTACAAAAACGGACAACAGCGGACGAAAAACAGATACTGTGTAAATCCACCTTAAACAAAATACTGTACAGAGTCACAGTATATTAACTACACAGTACTTTCACTCTGACAGTGTTAAAATGTCCAGCATTTTTTGCGTTTGTTGCGTCATAAGGACTTTTTTGGGTGGGTCTCGTCAAAGTCACTTTAACTAACGTATAAATTTTAACTAACGTATTATACGTTAGTTAAAATGACTTTGGGTCACGTCACTACAGGTTCATATTTAGAGTTTCCAATTTTTTTCGATTATTTTAATATTGTATATTTTTGAAAATAGCTACGGGGTTTTTTATTTGAAATAATAGACTTTGAGCTTGAGGAAAGCGCAGTGAGCGAGCGAACTGTTACACTGGTGCTTTCTCAATTCTTAGAAATCACCACGGAGCACGCACGAAGATATCGGGAGTTCACTATGACGTCATAACGCTTATTGGAAATGTGCTAATTTCAAGTGTTTTAGTGCAATCACTGATCTTAAATCAAAGCAAGGTCTTTCTGGCTGCTCAAGGTTTTCTATCAAAGTAGAGTAGAGGGTGGACGTGACGCTTTTGTGGCGTGATAATGCATTTGCACATTGTTTAATTTTCTGTTCATGGTTGCTATTGGACAGGCTACAGGTAGCCCCCCCATATTGGCATGTCGACCAAAATGCTGAATAAGAAAAATACCGCGTTTTTAGCACTTTTGAGAGTATTTTATGCACTGGAATGGACTAAACAGTGATTTAAAACATCGTTTGAAACATATTCAGGGGAGGGGGCTGATTTTTCAAAAACAAACTCACAAATAAATGAAAGCTTTGAAAAATGGCCAAAAATAAGCAACCAAATTTGATCGCTAATGTAAAACTGCTAAACATAGGTGTCCAAAGAATACGGGGGGCCAGGGGGAGCCGTGCCCCCCTAACGACTGCTTGTGCCCCCACTCCATATTGGTTTACTCAGAATACTTTTTTGGAGCATCACGTAACCACAAGACAGCTGGCAATAATGGAAAAAGAAATAATAACGTTCAAAGATAATTTTCGCTTAAACTTTTCTCGATTCTTTGCGAAATTGGTGGCCACCAACTACTGTGCATAAATGTGACGCAATATAATCCGTCTTGTTAACACGCCTTAACGATGTGTCGCGGAATAGAGATATAAGCCTCTGAAATCGTTACCGGTACTCGTTAATGACTATGACCTGAAACAATCGGGAAAACATTTTTTTAAAAGACCAGCTATTTTTGTTTTTTAGAGCACTCTCAAGATTTTTTTACGTCACAGTCAGTTGCGTAGCCAAGATAAAGGGGCTAAGGTGGCTTCAGACCTCTTTAGCTAAGTCATTTAGAAAATATAACCCCACAAAACAAGCGTTTAAGCGTGCTTTAAACTTAACCTCAAGTATAAAGTGGGTGAAGGGGGCTAGGCAATTTAATTCTTTCACTAACTTCTAAATTTTACCAATTTACGACTTCAAAAACGTGCGAAATGTGATTGAAATGGCGCTAAAATTGCTATTTTTGCCGCAACTTCACCAAAATCACCCAGCGGCTACCCTCTCAATGATACTCTTGAGTTGCATCGGTTTGTTCAGCACGGGGCATAAATTAGACAGTTTTTTTGCAAAACCAAATGTACTTTTCGCTCAAGCCCCCTCCCCTTCTAGCAAAAATTAATCCCCTTCTAGCTAGCAAAATTCCCCCTCCCCCTCCCCTCCCCTTTTTGGTCGCATTCACTGCTGCAGACAGATGTTTCAAGCGATTATGAGGGCCGCATACGAAACGAGCTAATAAACGCTGTCGGGCTTATATGTCTCTTTTTTCAAACATGAATACAAAAGTTTTAAAATAGCGCATAATTTGTAGCCGTAAAACATCAGTCTTTATGTGCAAAAGTTTAGTCTATTTTAGAGCCCCCCCACTCTTAGCTAGTGCTCCCTCACTTCGTTTGCTCTGGCGACGGCACTGGTTCAACCTCCACGGAAGTCACGTTGTTGTGTTCTTGCTCTTTAGATATGAGGCGCTTTACGATAATTATCTCTGCTTGGTGGCTTTAGATAAGCAGCAAGTTTACGTTTAAAGAAGTCAAACGTCAACCGGAAAGCTTGAAAAGTGGTCGACTCCTAAGCGGGTGTGAATTCGTTCAAATGATTGCCCCGCCATCGCTTTCTTGAAACAAAAACATAAAGATAAATCAAGCAATCAATCAGTCAGTCAGTAGCCGTATTTAAACAGATAGACGTTGATTTATTTTGCACTTTAAAATCACTTCAGTCAAACACAAACATTTGTTTAAATTGAAATGAAGCATAAAGCTGCTAAAGACCTCTTGGTCATCGAGTCGAGCAGACACCCTTTAATTTTTAAATCAATTACTGAGATTTGGTGTTTAGTATAGCTAAAATTTATTATGTTTGAAAACGTCATCAACCGCTGTGATTTATGTTAACTAATAACTCGTTTTTAATGCTTAAAATTTTCATTTATATTTTGAGAGTAAATATTTTTTTGTTCTTTATCTTCGATCGATCAAAGGGTCATTGTTTTATGTCTTGTCTGGTTTTACGTTTAACTTTATTTTCTGATTCTTTTATTTTAAAAAGCTACAGGAAGTTGGTAACAAAAAAAAAAACTTAGTTAAATAAAAAAAAATATAGTCGTATAAAAGCTGAAGCCCAAAGCAAAATAAATTACACAAAAAAATTCTTCAGCTTTTTTAGTCGCAAATTTAGGCCGAAAATCAAGCCACTTTAGAATGATTAGAACATAAGTGCAGCGTTAGTCTTAGTGTACATGTTTTCACTGGATTCTTTGATGATGGTACTAGATTGTGCTCTGCCCCGGGTTTTCGTGCCATAATTTAGTCTTATGGTTAGGTTAAGTTTTATTTTTATAGGTTTTCTTCTTGTGTGTGACACTGTCATTGATTAATTGCATAGACGATGCATCGACTGCATCGTGCATCAACCAGGATATTGTCTGCTCGTTCAACGATTGTATTCCTTTCAGTGGGTTTGGGGACCGGTGTTTAGTGCAGCGGCTGACGATGTGGTCCATGGTTTGTTCTTCTGCACCACGGAGCAGAATTGTAAACAGGCCGCCTATTTCAGGCTCGAACCCGACTCGAACCCGAAAACTAATTTGAAACATAAATCATGCCCGAAAAACCCTGAAAATTAAGTTACGTCTGAAAAATGTAGCAATGTCGCCGAGTTATTTTGATTATATTTTGTGCAACTAAGACAAAAATCACGTCTCAGGCCAGAATTAAGCCCAAAATTTTTGTCAACTTTAAGCCCAAACCCGATCCGCAAAGCCCGGGCCGACTTACAACTCTGCCACAGAGGCATGCCGCAGAATTGCGAAAACCTCTCCGAGACCCTAGCACATTACATTTACTTCCTGTATGCCAGTGGGTTAGCGATTTCAAGTGACTTATGCTTTTTTTGGCAATTCAAATCCAGCAGGGGGAGAGGTCGATGGGATAACACCAAATTGTGGGAGGTGTGGACCAGTTTTGCACCACTCATTTGTCCACATGTTGTTGATATTGTAGGAGGTATTTCGCAGGTGAAGAGCTTCTTGATGAAACGGGCGATGGGAAGCAAGATGTCTATGGGGAGTAGTTGGGGTTGACGTGTGGTTGTAAAGAAGGTGTGTCGTATTTGAGCTTTCTCTTTGAACTAGGCAGTATGTGTGAAAGTCTCTACGAATGTGGGCCGGAGCTATTCCAGCTAAAATGGGAAGATATACTGTTGGTGTTGGGCGAAGACAGCCAGTAATGGTACGCAGCGAATGGTGTGGCATATGTGAAGCTTTTTAGTATGCTTGCTAGGACACCAAACAGGTGAGGCATACTAGGAGGGAATGTATACCATTGCCAAGGCACCTGTTCGATTGCTGAGTGTTTGAGCACTCCATGATTATCCAGCAAGGCGTTGAAGCGAATTTCTTAACATTTTTATAAATGAAAAGGGTGGCGGGAATTTAGTTCCTCAACAACGTGCAATAAAACACCTCAAACAGGCCCTCTAATCAAACGACAATATGGCACTAGCCAAATTTGAACGAAACAAGTAAACCTGGAGCAATTTTTCCAAAGCACTACCCTGGACTCGAGTTTTGCTTAACTCTAAAGCTCATCAGCAAAGCTGGCGTAAACCAAAATACTGGTAACACATGATCAAAACCGAAACAATCCTGGCAATTTAAGAGACTAACCATTGAAAAAAACAACAGAAGAAACGAACCGAGTAGACCAGCTAAAACCAAAAATGGAATTGGAGAAAGAAAAGCCCAACCAATAAAATTTCAACGCGCTTCATCAGATCATAACGGCTAGGATAATGTCCATAAACAGGTTATGGGACCAAAGTCACAAATCTGCACTAGGGACTGGAAAAGATTCTTATTGCCAATCTTTTTATTTTCTGTCAATTTTTTATTTAACTGTCAATTTTTTTATTTTTATACCACAATCAATGGTTGCATTGCACCAAGAAGCTGATTTGTTAGCTTGTGATAAAAAGTGTTTTTTAGAAAAATCTACAACATGATTTTGTAAAGGAATCAACCCAAAACTTTTCTGTTCCTTCTTTTTGTATTATTGTTTTGTATCCCGGCCTCCCGCAGAACAATTTCCTTTTCACCAAAGTTCGATCTAAAGTAGTCTATTTGATCAAGTGTTTATTTTACGGTAGGCTTTTATTTTTATGCGCTGTAGTTTTAAACATCCCGGTAATTTTATTGTTACATCCAAGTTCACAGGGTTGCCAGGTGGCCTAAAATGCGAAAAAAAAACACAAATGTGTCCTTTTTTACTTTTTGTGTCCGACAGCAAATGTTTTATTTTGACTCCAAATACTATGATCGACATTTACAAGCAAATCTTTGTACATGTATTCTGTGTCACGCTATATTTTCTATAGTCTGGTAAGGCTTTATCATAGCCTTAGAGCCTGCTTAGAGGTATTGTTACAATATTTTGAGCCAAATGAAAAGATTTTCGTTGAGTGTCAGAATTTGCGCTGAAATGTTCAAATTTTGGATTAAAATTGTACGAGAACCTCACAAAAAACCTCACGAATCTTCACAAAATTGTTCGAGAACAACAAACTACCTGGCAACCTGCTGCAGGTTTGTTCCATCCGAAGTTCGCAAATGAAATCAAATAATTTTTTTCATAAATAAACTTAAAATACATAAATAAAAATAGAAGTCCATTATAAAAATAAAAGTCCATAATTAAATCAATAAAGGTGAATTTACTCAGTATCCGTTTTTTGTCCGTTTTAGTCCATTTTTTGCTTAACCATGAAAAACTATGTGTTTTTTCGTCCGCATGTTTATGAGTCCACATCCGTACTAAGTAGACTGTTATATGTTGATAAAAATTTTGTGTATTAACGATTAGAGCGAGATTTCAAAATAGAGCTATACCTCTTTACAAAAAAATTTTTCGGAATATTTTTGTTCAGTATGTGACAGTCTGGTTTATGCGGATATGGGAAATGCGGATGAAAAAGAACATACTTTTTCATGGAAAAGAAAAAACGTACAAAAACGGACAACAGCGGACGAAAAACAGATACTGTGTAAATCCACCTTAAACAAAATACTGTACAGAGTCACAGTATATTAACTACACAGTACTTTCACTCTGACAGTGTTAAAATGTCCAGCATTTTTTGCGTTTGTTGCGTCATAAGGACTTTTTTGGGTGGGTCTCGTCAAAGTCACTTAACTAACGTATAAATTTTAACTAACGTATTATACGTTAGTTAAAATGACTTTGGGTCACGTCACTACAGGTTCATATTTAGAGTTTCCAATTTTTTTCGATTATTTTAATATTGTATATTTTTGAAAATAGCTACGGGGTTTTTTATTTGAAATAATAGACTTTGAGCTTGAGGAAAGCGCAGTGAGCGAGCGAACTGTTACACTGGTGCTTTCTCAATTCTTAGAAATCACCACGGAGCACGCACGAAGATATCGGGAGTTCACTATGACGTCATAACGCTTATTGGAAATGTGCTAATTTCAAGTGTTTTAGTGCAATCACTGATCTTAAATCAAAGCAAGGTCTTTCTGGCTGCTCAAGGTTTTCTATCAAAGTAGAGTAGAGGGTGGACGTGACGCTTTTGTGGCGTGATAATGCATTTGCACATTGTTTAATTTTCTGTTCATGGTTGCTATTGGACAGGCTACAGGTAGCCCCCCCATATTGGCATGTCGACCAAAATGCTGAATAAGAAAAATACCGCGTTTTTAGCACTTTTGAGAGTATTTTATGCACTGGAATGGACTAAACAGTGATTTAAAACATCGTTTGAAACATATTCAGGGGAGGGGGCTGATTTTTCAAAAACAAACTCACAAATAAATGAAAGCTTTGAAAAATGGCCAAAAATAAGCAACCAAATTTGATCGCTAATGTAAAACTGCTAAACATAGGTGTCTTCAACAAATATACAAAAAACTTAGGAATAGGGGGGGGAGGCTAGTTAATTACCAATCATTCTTTTCAAATCACTTTTCATTAGCCCTCCCCCCAATTCTTTTTCTCTAGAAACTGTGGACGAAACAGATTACTCCATATGAGTTTTATAGACCTATACGATTTTATAATTTACCAACATCTAAATAATAGAACTAAGTTTTTGCCATTAGCCACCTCCCAAATAGCCCATTTATGCAACGAGTTTAATCATTTATGCAACGAGTTAAATAAGCATTATTTTTTTGTGAAAATAACCCAAAAATTAAGTTATTTTTGCAAAAAAATGCGAAATTTTCAAGCGCTTGGGGGTCCCGCCCCCGAACCCCCGTGCTTCCGGCTGCTGAGTGCTTTGCCCGCAGACCCCCAGCCTCCGGCGGCTGGAGGCCAAGCCCCCGAACCCCCCAAACAGCCCCCCCATTGCGAATTTCTGGCTACGCGCCTGGATCGAGTTCAGTAAGTAGTTGGGAGACCACTATGGCACCATAAAGTTGTTAAGAATTTGCCAATTTCAAGATTTGACTGCAACATTATCCATCGTATAGTACAAGGATTTGGTTGCAGCTGAGTTTTATAGAATCTGATTAAAAGGTTAGCAGCTGATTAAAAGGATCGTGATTGACGCTCTCGTCTGTGACGTCATAATCCATTTAAGTTTTTTTTTAATTTCTTATTCAAGCTTGCTGCAGAACAATCGCACTTTAAGCTAATGCAAACATTGAATAAATTTAAAATATCAATGGAAGTATTTTGTCGGGAGACCACTATGACGACATAAAGCTGTTACAAATTTGCAAGTTTCAACTGATTTGACTACAATTATCCATCATAAATCATAACAAGATTTCCTTGCAGGCTGCAGCTGAATTTCATATCGAGTAGAAGGGGTCAAGATCAACTCGCTCATGTGTGATGTCATAATGCATTAACGTTTTCTCCTTTTTCATGCATTATAATTTGCTTTTAATCGATTAAAAACAGTTTTAGAGGTGAGTTCTCTTCTCAATAATATGGCATCGATTTCTACAGTATTTGAAGCAGGCTATTTGTTGAGACTGATAGCCCTAATTCAAATGTTTTTGATTACTAACTTACAGTGTACTTCGAAATTGCTAGACTAAACAAGCTCAGTCCAAGCTACTTAATTAGGTGTATCCTTAGGCAATAGATTCTTTATTTAGAAGAATAGAAACAGGCGCTCGAAGAAAAAGAGATGAGCATTGCAAAAAAAAAAGTTTGATCTTATTGCAAAGGTTTTCTGCGGTCAAGCGTATTCGACTGATTTGATTCGACATATTCGTAAAACGAGTGAACCGTAAAGAAAAAAGTCACGCTGATTGGACAAATAGGCATATTTTATAACAAATTAGGCCTGAAAAAAAAATACAAAACTGTCAGTTTCCAGTCTACTGATTTAAAGAGTATATATGAGGGACGTCCAACCCGCGGGCCACAAGTGGCCAGCCAAAGCTTTCAAAGCGGCCCTTGAAACTTTCTACGTTGGTTGCTTAATTCATCCTTACGCGCCGACACGATATTGTGAGTTGCAGATTCGAGTCCTTAAATAGCATGTGGTAAGGTGTCCCACCAACGATATAGAAGATACAGCACATGCATGTGCGACACACGCGGGGGTGCCGAAACTCGGGGGGGGGATATATCCCCCCAATAATTTGACTGTATCCCCCCCAATAGTTTGAGTCAGGGGCGGCGCCAGCCCAAAATGAGTGGGGGGGACAAACATGATCGATATTTGAATGCATGGTTCAGGGTTTATAAGATGAGTCCAGCCAAAAGAGGCACCTGAAGTCACTGGCCTTGGAATAAATTCAAAACAGTTAACAGTTTGTGGGCGATTATTTTCAGCTACATTTATTATGTAAGCATCAGAAAAGGCATTGCTATTGCCGCGAATACGCAAAAGTTACGCAGAAAAATTATCGTTGCATACACACAAACAGAACGTAACATGTTCGGATCAAACAACAACTCGTATTTACAAAGAATCAGTCAGTAATGAATATAGCATACATGTTAAGCCATTGTGTGTTGAAAAGTGTCTCATAAACGCAGCGTAGAACAGGGCCGGTGTTCAGCACCGGAACGATAAAATCACTGAGAGGTTTTGTGCAGAACATTGCGTTTTGCAGTAGCATATACTTTTATAAGTGTAGTAGCATCTACTAAAATTAGTAGTCAGATGTAGTAGCATCTACTAAATTTAGTAGGCAGATAGAAGTTATGAAGAATCCAAGATGGAAACAAGGACCAATCCACCACGAAAAATACTCCACAGTTTCAGTTCACCACACACTAATCAACGGCAGACATATTTACCACTCACCATCACTAGCACGACAACTAGGTTCCATTCCCGGTTCAGACAATCGAAGACAGCCTTTATAAGATGCGACCGCAGTTTTCAAATCTTAAGTAAAATAAGAAGGCATCAGTCGATAACTGGGTCGGCCTCAGAGGTTGCCAGAAAAGTATAGTCACGTATGGGATTTGAACCCAAGCCCGCACCAGCCGGTGACATAAACCAGGTTTCTGAGGTCGCGGCTGCCCTTACCCAGAGGGCATCAAACTTTAACCACTCCTCAACGTGGCACAGTGCACACGTTGGCGGAGTGGTTAAAGCCTGATGCCCTCCGGTTAAGGGCAGCTGCGACCTCAGAAACCTGGTTTATGTCACCGGCTGGTGCGGGCTTGGGTTTAAATCCCATACGTGACTATATTTGCTAAATAAGTATGGTTATACAGTAGTGGCCTTAGGAATGTGCAAAGTGTGCAAATGCACAGGGGCCCCCCACTTCTGGGGGCCCCCCATTTGACCTATCGCGCGCAGAAAAAAATTGATTATAAAAAACTGTAGCAAATTATGATAAAAAGTTTATACATTTGTTTTAAGTGTTATTACATATGTACCCCTCCCTCAAGATGCACTTGTTCCAAACGTTATTACACATATCCCCCTTTCCAAGACAATATTACTTTTAACTTTTAAATCAGATTTAGTAAACAGATAATAAAAATTTACTGGTAAAGTCAACTTACTACTCTTTTTTTGCTGGCTACTGTTAGGCTACTCAGGTCATATGCGTAACCAGGGGGGGCCCAGGGCCCCCCCAATTGAACTGCAACCCATGATAAAAATGTCACAAAAAAGACTGTTGTTGCTTCAGCTTCTTTTAGCATCTTCGCATACAACAGTACACTCGTACAGCAGTAATTAACAATTGTATTGAGCCAGGGGGCCCGGGCCCTCTCAATTTTTACCAACCAATTTAAATGGGCCCCCTACAATAATAATTAAATGGGCCCCCAACAACAATATTGATCCAGGGGGCCAGGGCCCCTTAATTTAATTTTTGCCAATCAATTTAAATGGGCCCCCTACAAGAATATTTATATGGCCCTCTAATTTAAATGGGCCCCCAACAATAATACTGTTTCAGGGGGCCAGGGCTCCTTCAGTTTAATGTTCCAACCAATTTAAACGTATAACCCGAGTGAAATTAAGCGTTTTTATCCTAAAAGTTGCTAACTGGGGTTCTCATCTAACCTTTTTATGAATGTAATGCAATAACCAGGGACGGATTTAACACATGGCACAGTGCCAGGGGCCCCGCGCTCAGATAAGATTTTTTTTGGTCTTCACCTGTATTTGGCACGAAAATATTGCAAAAATCTTAAAGTGCCAGGGGCCCAACTCAATGTAAATCCGCTCGGGCAATAACATGGTTTGTAGGCATAACTATCTATTGTACATTTTTCAATTACAATTCACCTTCACCTCGCCAGTTTTTATGCAACAAAATACTTTTGAAAAAAATTAGCTTCAGTAAGGGGAATGCTCATTAAACAAATTTTTGAATTAAGAGAGCCTGGGCCCCTGGCCGTATATGTACTCCTATAACTGGTTGTTTTCAAGACAAAACAATAACCTATAACGAAAATAATCGACTGAGTTGCTATTTACAGCTAAAATATTGCTGGAGGGATTGTACTTTACTTCCCCCTACCAGGGCCAAATCACTAATAAAATTTAACCACAAAATGCAAGATTTTAAACGTGTTTTGGACTTAAATTGCAAGCAAAAGGAGGACTGAACAACTTAATTTTCTCAATTGGCTTTCATATGTTAAAAATCTAGTACTTTCAAATGGCTCTGAAAATGTGCAAAATGTGATCAATGGTATTAAAACTACTTTTTTTTCCAAAAAATTATGAAAAATCGTCCAGCGGCTGGGGGCTTCGCCCCCAGACCCCCGTCTGTGATACGTTTAAATTACAGTAAACTTCTTTACTTGAGCACGTCTCCCACTTTACACATTTTAACAAGGCTATTGGTTTAAGCTCTCTCCTTGAACGAGTTCCGAGTTACATGCCAACACCAGGCCACGACTTCTGATCTTCCATTCTACGATATCTTTGCCCAACCAAAAAATTCCTCTTTCGAAGTTTCTGATGACGTTATTGCATGTGATTTGTGGTTTGGCCCCCCCCCCCCAATCAAAACTCCTGGCTATACGCCTATGACTCAGATAGTCGTTTTTCTACTTGTTTTTTTTTTCCAACTGCTTTCAGCAACTGGCAGTAATAGGTTTTTGACTAACGTATATGCAGTATATCATATGCTGAGCAGTATAAAGCATTCAAACATTATTGCTAAGTACTCAAACATATTCTGCAATAACACTAGTATACTGAAAGCAGTTGCTGATAGTTTACGTTAATTTACTGCAATTAATAGAGTTGATAATCTAGATGAGAGGAACTTATGAACAAACATTTGATTTAATTAGGGCTGCAATAGCATTGGTCTTCTGGTCTTCTTATTAGTGAAATACATTGTTGCGCTTAATTGCAGGTGCAGATAAATCATGGTAAAGTGGTGTGTAAAGAAAAGGGCCCCCCGATTTAATTTGCACAGGGGCCCCCCCTTTCCTAAGGCCACCACTGTGGTTATAGTTTTAACCTTCGTTCGCCTGCAAGCTTAAATGCTTCAATCATTCGATCGAGTGTAATTAATGCTGTCGGAGATGCCACGCTCGCAACTTATTTCTACAAGATCTTCAAGCCTTTCTGATGACATGGTGACTCGCAAATAATTGTTAATAAGTTTGACCTTGCTATGAGTACATTCACAGGAGGCCACGGTCACTGGCAAAGTTGCTACAATTACAATCATACGAAATAAGTCTGAACACAAGTGATGAAGATTATTTTGTCCAAACAACTTCAAAAGTATAGGTAAGCACATCCAGCATGTTTTGGTCGAATTTTTTTGATGATTTTCGTTGTCCAACTTCCAATTTTTGTAAATGATTGACTGCGAAAATAAAAGACATTGCTGTCCAACTAGCTTTTCATTCAATTTGTAAAATTTTGCACGGTTCTCAGCTTTATGCACATTTGTTGGAGAAAGATGTTGTGGGTAAAATGCAACAGCATCCGAAAGTAAGTCACAAGCTTGATCACTGAACCGTTTGTCCAGTTCAGACAACAGTTTGTCAAGAAAAGGATAAAAAAAGTTTTGTCTCAAGCGATAAGCAACGGAATCACCATCATCTCCTGAATAGTTCCAAGGAAGGCTGTTAGAACCCGTCATAATAGTTTGACCATCACGGAAGCGGGTAGGCAGGCAACGACGTCGCTTTGGGTGTGGAGTTGCAATTTCCGAGGCAGGCAACGTGGATTGAGTTTCATTCGCAAAAAGTCTTGAATTGGAAATCAGCTTGTTCAACTCATCTTCTGAGCGCATTGCTTGGTATGCACTTTTTAAGTCTTGGATAGCAACAACTGCTGTAAGGAGATCCATTTCTTCATTCTGTACATATTCCGAAGCCTGGCTGCTTAAAGAAAAGCATTTTTGAAGGACAAGACAAGCAGTGACAAAATTGAATTGTTTAATTCGGAGCAACAAGCCAGTAGCTGTGCCATTACCCCCATGTGACATCTGTTGAAACACTGACAATAGAGCAGGATAAACGTTCATGATTGTATCAAGATTATCTGAGCGGGCCATCCACCTTGTATCAGACAGTGCGTGAAGTGCGGTTTTCCCGGAAGTAATTTGTTGTTGTTTTACGTGCTCGTTGTATAAAGCATGCCTCTTCGAGGAACCATCCATAAAGCGGTAAATATCGCCAATTATTTCTAACACAGTTTTTACTGTGGATATGTTTTCAACACTGTGCACAAACACCAGATTAACTCGGTGTGCGAAGCAATGAAAATATACGGATAACTCTGCCCCAGCGTCAAACAAATGCTGTTGAACGCCTTCATCCTTGCCACTCATGTTCGCTGCTCCGTCAAAACCTTTGCCAACCAAGGCCATTAAAGAAAGTTGAATTTCACTCAAGACAGAAAGAATAACGTCAGCTAAACACCGCCCAGTCAAACTCGTTACTGGCACAAGTTTGAAACACCGCTCGTGTATTTGAAAATTTGATACGTACCGCAAATAATGGACATGAAAGCTTTTTTGTGAGATGTCACCTCGTCACATTCAATTGAAAAATACTTAGCAGTGTGAACTTCATCACAGATAGCATTAGCTGTAAGGCTGCTACAAATAGCAAGCATTTCGTTTTGGCTGACATGAGACAAACACGAAACATTTTGGGGATGCTTGTCTATCCAATCTGTTAAAGGCTGGTGATATTTAGACAAAAAGTAAATTTCCTCAAGAAAATTTCCTTTATTTTTAGATGATGATGTTTCATCATGCCCACGAAACGCAACGTTTTGCTTTGCTAAATGGCGAACGATGTCAAATATAACTCCAACAATGTGACGATTTTCGGACCTTTCTCTCCCTTTTCTTTCCCTCATCTCGCGCGCAGCTTCATTCAATTGGATATCTACTGGCGTCACAGTCTTAAAGTTTTGCATCCGTTCTAAAGAAAGCAGATGCATTCTAGATTTAGCATGCTTAGCAAGTTTTCCTGTTTTGCCCGAGCCGTGTTTCCAGTTTCTGAAACCAGAATTGGTAAAGGCTTCATCTGATCAACCAACTGCAAAAAAAAACTCTGTAACTTAGCATTGTAGTTTAACTATAAAATCGATTGTGCTGCGTTAATAGGGGTGGACTTTAGACTAGGCTACTCACTTCAGTAGTCTACTGTAATTTTTCTAAGATTTTTTCAAAACTTGCTCGCCTGTGACTGTGGGAGCCTGAGTGTTGTCGAGAAGGATCACGCGCATATACTTGCGGCTGACTACTGTAGGGTCTAATGATTCTTTATTTCTACTTATTTCGGTTCGCAGGCACACCGAAAAGACATACTTCTGGATTCTGGTTACTTTTTGAATGATACAATGTATGGACGAGCCTAGTTTAGTTAAAAATACTTTTAACGCAACATATTGCAGAATTGAAGTGATATATTTCTATTCATACCATTCGCATGTGGAAAGTTTTTTAATACCAAAGTGACGATTGTGCTAATGAAACCTATGTAGTTGATCAAGCTTGTTCGGCTCACAAAAAAGCAAACCGATAACAAGCAAGTAGACTGATAAAATGTTCAAACTACAATACTGTGACAGTTTTAAGTTTTGTAACCGACTGCATGTAGTATACGTCCCACGACTGCCACCACATAATATAGCCTATGAGCTATAAGTTACTGGTACCGTAACCGTACTCACCGAGAATGCAAAAACAACGGCAGGAAAAGCAAAAGGTAACATCTTTGGATAGCGAGTGTTCTATCCAATCATATTCATTGTCAGTGGCGGATTTAGGGATTTCGGTGAAGACATCTTTTTTTTTTGTTTTTTTTGTTTTTTTTTTTTTTGGAGACCACCTGATTTTGGGTAGAAAAAACGTTTGAATTTCCGATTCCGGCCGAAAAATCAGTCTCAATTTCGGTGAAGACCTTTTTTTTTTTTTTTTTTTGGAGACCACCTGATTTTGGGCGGAAAAAACCTTTGAATTTCTGAGCTTTGTGAGGTTTTGTGCTTAAAATTTTTATTATCCCCCCACCAAAATTTTCTGGATCCGCCACTGTTCATTGCACCAGTTTTTAGAAAGTCTGTACTTTTTTCGACCTTGATCTGTTTGAGGAAAGTCTATTGAAGGCCGAATCGGACCAAATTGAATTAAAAAAGCTCGATTATCATCGTTAACTTTTTCGAAAGCTAGATCTCTATCCCGATTGCTTGCAGCTTCAGACATCACTATACCTTCACTATATCTTTACGACTGGTTTCATTAAACATTGATTTATCACTGATTATGGCTCACCTCTACTCTTACAAATTAGAACATTAACTATTTCACATAGATGGGCACAAGTCCGTTAATCCGTTAATAACGAAGCTAACTTTTTCATTAACTCGTTAATCCGTTAAAAAGTTTTTTCATCTTAACGGACTAAATTAACTTCCGTTAAGTGCTGTTAACGGACTAAAGTAACTTCTGTTAAGTTTTCTTAACTTCCGTTAAGGTTTTTGTCGTTAATATCTTGCAGCTTCGTTGTGCATTTGAACTTGTTTTTATCTTGAAATTAGGTTAGACTGTAAAATGTAACTTTCAAAACACAAAAAGACCACCACAGCAATAAATATTTCCTTACAATCAGCTCAGCAGCGTCAATACGTGTTGTGGAAGCGAGTGAACATAACGAAATTTAAATTACACGCAAAATGTTAACGGATTAACGGACTTTATTAACTTCCGTTAATTAAAGCAGAAAATAACGGATTAAGGTTAACGGAGGTGTGAAGTTTGTTAACGGACTAGTGGTTAACGAAGCTAACGTTTTGCATTAACTTGCCCATCTATGCTATTTCACACTGCAAGCTATTGTACCTTAACATAACATCATTGCTCTCAGCGTTTGATTATGACGTTACGATTGGGAGGAGATAATACGCAACCATAATAATTCAGAGTTGCTTTTTAATCTTTATAGCGCAATAAAAGTAAATTAATCTCGTTAACTATTGAAGCAATAAATTTATAAACAACCTTGCACAATTGCAGTTTTTAATCATATAAGTGGTTAAAATAGAACAGCCTTGCTCGTGAAAAAAAGATCGACTTCGTCACTTTATTAAGCAAAAATCCAGATATGCTTGATGACGTCACCCCCCATACCGCCAAATTTTTCTCATCGGATTGGACGATTCACAGAAATGACCTGATAGGCAGTGGGGGAACAGTTCCCCCCAATACCCCCGTGGCGCCGCCACTGGGGCTCAGGCCCCCTCAATTGAAGTTCAATGATTTGTTCAATCTGCATTTTCCATGGCTAATTTTTTTAAAAGTATTTTGTGCATAAAAACTGGCTAGATGGAGGTGAATTAATGAATTGTTATTGAAAAATAGTACAATAGATGGTTACGCTACCTAACCATGTTATTGTCGGGCTGGATTTACATCGCGCTGGGCCCCTGGCATTTTGGAGTTTTTGCAACATCTTTCTGCCAAATGTAGGCGAAGACTCATAAAAAATCTTAAGATTTGAGCGCAGGACCCTTAGCTGGTACTGCGCCATATTGTGGTAAATCCGGCCTTGGTTAATAAATGCATTACGTTCATAAAAAGGCTAGATGTGGACCTGAGATAGCAACTTCTAGGACGAAAACTATCCATTTCTTCCAGGTTTACGTTTAAATTGGCTGGCAAAAATTGATTTGAGGGGGTCCCGGGGCCCCTGGTTTTCAATATTGGTGTTCGCTACTGGTGTAAGCGAAAAATGCTAAAAAGAAACTGAAACTGAAGAAACAATAGGCTTTTTTGTCACATTTTTGTCATTCGTGAAATTTCAATTGGGGGAGGCCCGCCTGGCTAAGCCTATGCTCCAACTGCGGAAAACAAAAAAGGTATTTGCAAATTTTCCGCGAGGTTTCTGGCGTATTCCAACAAAATTTCAACGGTTCAAAAAATAGTGCTGTCCTCAAGCCAAGGACAGGGCAATTTTCGAGGACCTAAGGCGTCGAGGCCAAGGCCAAGGACGTGAGGCTTCGAGGCCAAGGCCAAGGACGTGAGGCGTCGAGGCCAAGGCCAAGGACGTGAGGCTTCGAGGCCAAGGACTTCAAAATGTGTCCTCGAGGCCAAGGACGTCCTCGAGGACTCCACCTCTGATATGGAAATATAAAAAACGGATGAAAAAGCGCATACTTTTTTACGGAGAAGCAAAAGCGGACGAAAAACGGATACTGTGCAAATTCAGGTTTATATCACAGTACGAACTTTGGGCTTGGGCTTTGAGTTCGATTAGGATCCATCGTCAGGTTCCATAACTCCACTTCTGTTTGTCGTCTGCAACTAGTTGCAACAAAGCTGCTACGCGTACTAGAAAAAAACTGGGTGGGTACTGGATAGCTGCCTATGCAGAATTAGTGACTGCAGACGAAAAATGACTTCAATGCAGATAAAAAATAGGGTAACATAAGCTAGATTAGGTTTTACTGTAGGCTAGGCTAGTTCTGATACGGGACAGTCGTGGGATTTATACTTGTAATTCTAGGCTATCAGTAACTTCAAATAGGCTTGCCTTATTGCCTAATTCTAACTTTTTTTTTATCGATATCAGTACTCAGTAGGCTGTCAAATCTAAACTAAGGTAATAATAATAATTACGCACCAGTACAGCACAACTGTGCTGCGGTAAAAAACCTGTCTGAAGATTTATTACGAATTGCATTATGCATCGTGCCTGGTCAAGCCATGCTGTGGACTCTTTGCAAAGCGAGCTATCTGTGTTATGTTAAATTGCCTACCCACTAGTTGCGTTATTGTTACAATGTTCTGAATTAAAATGAAAGGTACAGTACCGGTAGTCTTCAGAAAAACAAACGTTCAGACTAATGTAGCTTTGCTGGTGTAGGTTGATTAATAAATGCTTGTAAATAATTTTGATTGAAATACCAGTAACGAATAGATGTTTATGACCAGGTTGCATTAGGTCAGTCAATCTAGTGGTGGTAGCCTGTCGACTGCAGCCTATGTACTGTGAGTGGTAGCATGACAACTCCTACCTATTTTTGCCTACATACTGTAAGTCATATTTTTGTGGTTCTGGGTTTGATATAGCTTAGCGTAACCTAGCCTATATCAGAAGAAAGCATTGCAAAATTAAAATGTGTGAGTCCATGAACAAATCATGATATAATTGATATAGACTAACAAAAGTTTATTTGTCTCCACTCACCTCAAACGAAGTGACTTGGCGAATGAAACAAGCGTGGTTAAATAAACAAAGATTCCAGTGACATCACACGCTTTCGGAAATTTTTATTTTGATTATTACACTTATACGTTTGGGTTAGGGTTTAGGTTAGGTTTTGGGTTAGGGCTAGGATTAGGGTTAAGGTTTGGGTTAGGGCTTAGGGTTAGTTTTTTTAGGTTTTATTTCAAAATGTTTTCGTGAATGGAACATTTGCCAAGCCTCTTCCAATTTTCTTGTTGATAATTTAGATTGAAATGATGAATAAAAGTTCATGACCAGGTTCAATCCTGACCAATGACCAATATACTGCAAATATTCGAAATAAAATCAACTTACTTGTGAGTTTAATGCCAGTAACACAAATTTTGATTCTCAGCAAGAAAAATTGGCCATTATTTTTTAATTGGTGTTAAGCTGTCTCTGTAGACCCTATAGCCTATCATATGATTGTCTAAAGCAAGATAAAATCCGATTAATATTAGCATTTTGTGTTCATCACTAGCTGTGTTTAGTTTCCAGCAAACAGCCTTCATATTGTGCTTTTTATTTGGCAATCTTTTAGTTTTTTATCTATAATACTCACAGTAGTGATATGTTGAGGCCAGTAGCCTACTTACTACTTTTTAAGTTATGTATCTCTAGTGTACAGCTACAGCTGTGTTTTTGTTATATAAAGCTAGTCTACCCTTGGAGAACATCTTTTGCACTTAAATTATGTTTCAGAACTCAGGCTGATGGTAAGATAAATTTATCTGTGATGTCTCACCAAAGTGGTTTTGGCATTTTAGAAGATGTACTAAAAGAATTCAATCTTGAAAAAGATGTAAAAACATCTGTGAAAGTAAGATTCAATAATCTAAGCAACAAAATAAGGGAATGATTAAGTAATCTTAAATTGCTGTGTTTATTTGCTGTATAAGTAGTTTAAAGAGATACCTGCTTGAAACCAGTTTTATTGAACCAATGAGAAGTACTTGAGGTAATAAAGAGAAGCTCCTAACTAGGGATGTCCATTTCTGAATACCGAATCCTACAGAACCAGCTCCTATTTTGAACTGATTCCATTTTTAGGATTCGATTTAGTTGTGAAGAAAAACTGCAAGTGATAAATTTGTTCAACCAAGCTGGTTGACTGCGTTGAGACGCATCCTTTTGACCTGGATGTTACAATGGCATGATTTTCTTTAGGAGGGTTAAGCCCCCTTGGTTGCAGGCCTGTTTTGTTTGCCTAAAAACAACTAAAATTGACGGTTAAAATAAAAACGAAAAAGTCAGAGAAACTGATGAAGCATTGCAGAATGAGAACATCCAATAATCATGTGATTTATTGTTCTGTAGTCTTTGCACTGCCTCTACACTCATTAAAAATGAAACAAAATGTTGGACTTTTTCTGCTTTGCAGTAGTCAAGCATTTTAGTGCTGAATTGATATCAAAATAGTAATGACGATTGTTTTATAGATTTAGGATTTGGTTGAGAATTTACAAAAAAAAGATTTAGGAATTATTCTAGAATACATAATTATTCTGAAATAGACATCCTTACTCCTAACTTTGTTCCATTATTCCCCTTATCTGCGAAAATAGATTTAATCTGTTTGACTCCATATTATTGACAACCCAGCGTTTGAAAATTTCATGAGATCAGAAAAGGATCACTTTGCAAATTTTTTTGTAGAATAAGAACTGCAATTTTTGATATTCTGCAAGAAATTTTGCAGAGTCATCCTTTTTTGATGTCACAAAAATCTGTTTCGTGAGGTTGCCAATATTAGGGAATCAAACAAACTAAATCTATTTTTGCAGATAAGGGGAATACTAGAACAAGGTTTGGGGCACCTCTTACTACCTCAAGTACCTGTAGTTCTCATTTCTTCCACAAAACCAATCTTGAGCTGTATCTCTTTATTTGTTTGACTTTTTTGTCTCTGTTTTCTTGGATATTTTGATCACAGTATTTTAGAATAGCCGATCCTCTACCATGGATAAGTTTAGTCTAAGCTTATATCTAATGGCTATCTACATCAAATACAGACATGGTACCGTAATTTAAACAGTGGTAGTGCAGCTTTATTTTTTGGTTATTATAGCATCATTTGCGACCTCAATTATTTGTGCTGTTCTTATTAAACTTTTGTATGAAGAAAATATTCTACCAGTGGTGCAGCAAAGAGGGGCAATGGGATGATTCACAGCGGCAGTGCTGGATATTTTATTGATTGGCAGCCCTTTGATGGTTGACCTTATTGTAATTTGTTTGAGACTTGGAACAATTCCCCAGTGCCTCTTCTCTTATATTATGGCTCTCTGACTCTGTATGGTGTTTGCAGTGTCTAAGATCTCTTAATTGGCATTAAAATGGCTGTATTTTCTGCAGGAATCCCAAAATTGTTGTCTGTGGCAGTGGGAAACAATATCTCAAATTAATTCCCAACTTTAAAACTACTCAAAACCTGCCAGTAAGTCAAGCAGTAACGTGTTCATTTCTGGAGCAGAAGGTCTGAATCAAAGATTGGGCTATATCGGGCTGGTCAAATCAGACACATTGTTGCCAAAGGCTCGCCACCGCTGCAACATTTCTTTGAAAGGAGCTATGTTGCACGAGCATAATGACGTGAAGATGGGCCAGCAAACTCGTTACACGTTTCGACGTAATGCAGCGAATATATTTGATTTGAAAACTACTCAAGAGCCTCAAAAAATCTTTTTAATTTGAATAGTTGCTGAAACCACTTGTTCAGGGTTATAAAATTCGGATGGCAAAAAGTTGCCTCAAAACGGCAACTTCTATGTTTTTTTCTGGTGCTTCAATTGCAAAATTAGTGTTTTTAGCAATAGCAAACCCCAATTCATTCGGGAACCCAAAAGATATTTGTTTGCCTCATTTTTAAGTCCACTGTTACTGCTTCTAAAACAAAATTTTCAACTCTGCACCAGCAAAACGTTTGTAGTGGACCAAACAAGAAAATCAGACAAAAGATGTTACGGTAGTTTTTTGCTATTGTAAATTAGACCTTTTTTTGGGACTGCCACTTACCTATCACAACAATAAATAATTTTGAAATAAGAAAATTTCTGTAATTAAGAAAAGAATTTTTAATAATAAAAAAGAATTTTGTAATAAGAAAAGAATAAGAAAAAATGAATAACTTTTGTGAAAAGAAAAAAATATAGCTAGAAAAATTTTGAACACATCAGTCTGTGTTAGAAAGACGTTTTTGTTAATAGTTTAATCAGTTTCAATCTTCTTCAAAAATAAAAAAGAAAACCAAATCTTTTTGGAACGATTGACACTCGATCGCGTCGAGTGTTTTTTTTTAGCCATTATGCTACTAACCACTAAACTGTTGCGAAATTTTATGCGATTGCTTACAACTGAAGAACAATTAGCAATTATTTATTATAGACCCAGGAAGAAATTGACAAGCTGACAGTAGATGAAACATTAAATGACATCGATCGTTCAGTTTATTTGCTCAGGTATGTGATAGAACTCGTTATCGTTTTTTTTTTTTTTTGGCGTAAATCTTTCAGTCCAGCATATTTTAAAGCATAGTATAGTGCCTTTTTCGAAAATACTCTATCGGCTTGCTTGGCCTTTATGAAAAATATTTGATGGCGAACAAATCCAGTTTATTTTTGTAAACCTAACTCCCGCTCGGATGTGGTGGCCTGGAGCGTATCTAGAGGCAGAAGTTGGCACTTGTGCCGCAATAATTACGACACAACTATTTTACTTGCGCCGCAAGTATTTTAGCAATTTTGAGCGCAATCGCAATTAAAATAGGATTATGAATAATTGCTTTTCAACCAAATGTGATTAAAATTAAGAAAAAAACAATGACGAGGTACATAGGCGTAGCCAGAATTTTTGATTGGGAAGAAGGCCAAATCTCAAATCACACGCAATTTTTCGAAAAGAGGGACTTTTTCTGGGACAAAGATACCGTAAAATGGAGGATCAGAAGCCGGAGCCTGGATTGGCAAGTAACGTGGATTTTGCAAAAGAAAAAGAGGACTTGAACCAAAAAGTAAAAAGATTTCCAAAGTTGTCTAAATTAGCAGACATGTTGAGCAAACTAGTTTAACCCAAACGTATCACAGACGGGGATCTGGGGGCCGCCGTTGGGCGATGTTTTTGTCATTTTTTTTGGATAAATAGCTACTTTAATGCCATTTGGATCACATTTTGCTCGTTTTTAGAGCCTTTTGAAATGAAATAACTAAATTTTTTAAATTTGAAACCCAATTAAAAAATAAAATAGGTGAGTTTTTTCCAAAACACGTTTAAATCTTGAATTTGGGGTTAAATTTTGTAAGTGACTTGGTCGAGGTGGTAGAAGCAAGGTACATTGCCTCCTGCAATATTTTTAGCAGTAAATGATCACTCGAGTATTTGCTATGGAGATTTTTGTTTTGTCTTGAAAATAACCATTTTTGGAGTACATGTACGACCAGGAGGTTCAGGCTCCCTCAGTTCAAATTAATAATTTGTTTAATAAATAGTTTCCCTAGCTAATTTCTTTTTTTTTGTGAGAAGTATTTTGTCGCGTAAAAACTGGTGTGGTGGAGATGGATTGTTATTTGAAATTGGTGCAATAGATGGTTACTAAGTTGTCGTGTTATTGCATTTAGTTCACAAAATGATTAAATGGGTGCCGCAGGTTGCAACTTTTAGGACAAAAACTCCGAATTTTGTTCCGGCTATGCATTTAAGTTGGATGGCAAAAATTTGATTTGAGGGGGCCCAAGCCACCTGGTCGTCAATATTGATATTAGTTTGTTGTGAACGTATTCCGTTGTACGCAAAAATGCTTAAAGAAACTGAAACTGAAAAATACAAGGCTGTGTTGTTATTATTTTTATCATTGGTCGCATTTCAATTGGGGGGCTGGCCTCTTGCCCGCCTCCCCTTCACTACGCCTATGACGAGGTAGGTTCATAAAAGCCTCGTCATGGGAATTCCATTCGTCTATACTGCTTACAATACTTCTATTGGATTTACATCAGGGGTCTTCTTTCGCTGAAATGTTTCTGTCTAAAATGTTTTTTGCCGATTTTTCAAAAAAATTTCTGAGTGAGTAATTTAGAAAATGGTTGTAAAATCAAAGTTTAAGCAAAAAATTATTTTTGTAATTGTCTTTCTAGAAATACGCTACTCGTTACTAAAAAATCTTAAACTTTCTTTGGGCATTCAACGCGTTATTTGCAATAATCTGACTTTTTTCCCGTAATTCAAAAACAAGAAACAACAAAAACTATTAATTATAACTTTTTTGCTGTTTCGGGAAAACTTAGGAGTGACAGCATTGGTATAGCTCTTGTAAGTAATGCTTAGATAGTTCAATTTCTTTAAACAAAAACATGATGATTTTTTTTAGCATGCTCCGTTCGTTAGAGAGTGATGCTAATTGCTCCAGAAGTACAAAATATGTATCGAAGCTTGTAAAGGATTTCCTTGACGAGCCATTAGAAAAAAACAGTGACTCCGAAGTCGTTTGCTTATCACCACATAAAGACTTAATTAGTGGAATTTTTAACACCCCGGTTCCTTTAAGTGCGGGTGTTGAGAGTATTTTTTCATTAAGTATAAAGACATTCTTCGCCCTAAGGAGTTAACCGATGCACATTTTTATATGCTTGTATTTTTTAAAGGAAATCATTAATTTTTTACTAATTTGATAAGGTGCATATTTTTTTTTTGATTATTGGTTTCGTACCGTAGCCAGCGCAGTTCGAGCTTATTAGAATTATGCTTTTCAAAACGTCACTTTTGCGGTTGCGCTGACGGTGTAATTAGTTTTTCGAGCTTTTGGAAACGCTTGCGGCGCAAGATTTTCAGAGTAGCTGCGCTTGCGGCGCAACTTTTATGACTTGCGCTGCCCACCTCTGACTAGAGGTTTGAGCCAGGGTGCAAGGTGAACAGAAATTCGCTGCTGTTTTCTGTTTTGATCTTCTATGAAAATTCGTTGTATTGTCTCCCAAGTTTAGGTGAAGACCACGAAAATGATCTTCTCTGAAAATTCGTTGCGTTTTCGTCAAATTTTGGCGACGACAATAACAAAAAAAAAATTTTTTTGCCGAAGTTTGTGGCTCCCTGGGGGGAGGGGGAGGGCATTCTAAAAGTGGTACCCACAACGGAGGGTAGGTAGAAAAAATTTTGCTTATGCTGATTGATTTATCTTTGCTTCACTAGGTTTATATTTTACATTTTTTATCAGTAAGTTTCCAGTTTTAGGCTACATATGCACTATGCAGTTGATATCAGTATTTCATAAAAAGCTTGATTAATGACTTTCTTGTTACTTGCTTTTTTTCTTTCAATGAAATACGTGAATTAAGATGTGCTTTTGCCAAACAGCCTTATTTTCATGCATACGTTTGCGTAAAAAAGTTTTTGTAAGTTTTGAACGCATTATTTTATACGCGTGGGTACAAAGTTTTACGTGGTGGTTTACGCTTACGTCAACATGCACGTCGAACCCTCTCAAGTAGAAGTTCGTTTACGCGTGTAGGATTTTTTGTGAGGCCATCCTCGTGTTAAATACATGTGTTCGGTGAAGGCAGCTGTAATGAAGTATAATTCGCTTTAAAATTGTTCCCTCAAAACAATAAACCATTCAAAAGTAAATTATGTCGAGCTTATTTTCAACTACTTTTTTCAGCTCAGGTCAAGAAGTGCAATGCTTGAGTGTCATTCGGCATCTTCCTCATTTGTTGACATCCTGGCAAAGCGATTGTGTTCAAAAAGTTATTCCAAAGCTCAGAGATTTCCTAAATAGTGCTGGTGAGTAATAGCTGGTCAATATTTTGGGTAGATGCCAAGGAAAAGAATATAACTTAAATTTGCTTGGTTGTGTCCTACACGACTCGGCTGTATTCTGCGCAATCAAAAATGAAGTTTAGGTTCTTATTTTTGCTGTAAATGCAAGTTTATTTTGCTTACGTTTTAACGAAAACATCTGTCAGCCATGCTCAACTAGGAGGTATTAATTTACAGTAATTCCGAACTTTTGTCTTTTGGTCGTAACGGTTAGCGTTGTACTTGCATATTTTCAAGACTATTTTATGTTCTCACAAAAAGTAGTCTCATTATGAGCTTTCGCAGACAAGCCAAATGCCGATCATATTTTAACTTACAAACAGCATGCAACAATTACGAACAACTTTTAAAGCAATTTATCGTCAGTATAGGGAAATAAACTTGATGAACTGATCTAGTATGGCACAATTCATAGAGATTGCAAGAGCAAAATGAAAGGTTAGATTAAGGTATATGTGGATTAGAAGACGGACGCGAAGTGATGTAAAGCAACAAATTTTACGTGATCGACAATTTTTGCAGGCCATATCATTGCACTATGCACAAAGTGCTGAGAAACCCAAGTCAACTGACCGCGAACCACCTGACCGCCAGCATTAGGGTTGTTTGTAGTGCCGGTCAGTTCTAGTGGACTCCGTGCTGAGTGTTAGCAGTATAAAAAAAGGGTAAAAAAGAACAAAATCGTGAGGAACTGTCAAGCAGCTATAAGTTAGCAATTTTTCGCGAACCACCCGTTGCATGTGAAGCTTCGCGTCCAGTCTAAACTAGTTTTTAGATTGACGTCTCTAAACAACTGGCAAATTGTTGTAATGTTGCAGGGCTGGATGTTCAGCTGGTGGCTGCGGAAATTTTCACAGAAATCGTGAAAGAAAAGATTTTTCCAGCCATTGCATTTACCAAATATTTTTTACCAACTATTACGAAGAATATTAGTTTAAAAGATCCAGGTAATATCAGCTACAAACAATATGCAGCGCTGTATGCTGCCGTCTAGGGTATGCTCGGTAAGCTTGGCCCCCCTACTTATTTTTGCAAGGTAGACTCCCACCTCTTAAACCACATAAATCCTCCTAACATGACACTGAGAACGAGGGTTTCACACAGAAATTCGGCCAAAAATTAGACCGCTTTTTGTCTTCACCTAAAATTCGGCCGATAATTGAACCATATCTCAGTGTTTTTTGGGAGTTTCATCAATAATGTTGTAGGAAGTTGAGACGTTTTTCAGAGCCAACCCTGAAGCCTACCAGCAACGAAGCTTCCAGAGCCTACCCACCTATTTGTTTAGGACGGTAGCACTGGCTACAAAATAACCCTAAACTATTCTGACTTTTACATAATATGCAGTCAAATCATGCGAAATTTACATTAGCGTACACTGTGTCCTGTCTCACTGATTGCCTGATTGGTCTATTATAGTTAGCATCACAGATTTGCTGTCTGATGTCAATTTCAAAATAATATTTGGAAAAAGCGCTCTCAAGTTTAAGCATTCATTCATGTGTAATGAACATGGAACTGAGCGTCTGTGTAACTATGTGATCATTGACTATTCTTATCTGTTCGAGTTCTGTTTAAAAGTTTTTTATCAGACTGGACCGCCACGACTAGTAAACTGCTTGGCTGCGATTGGAAATATAAGGCTTTCCCAACGACACAACGAAGGATTGCCAGTTCGGTAATGTTCGATTACTTAACTAAACAAATACCCTATCCATGAGTTACGCCGCCGTAATGCAAGCTTACGTGGGTTATCTGCATTTTTCTAAAAAGCAAAATAAACTGCTGGATGTTGTTACTTGACGGTAGTCTGTTCCAGTATACAGGGGCGCAAATAAACTAATTATTGCCTATCACGGATCCGTACAATGAAAGTTAGGCTCATTATTTTATGCATAATGAATGGTGGTAGGCCTACGTAGAGTCTCCTTTTTGATCGTCACTCTGGTAGCTCTTAAACCGAAAAAAATGTGTGTTTTCACAAAAGCAGTCAACAATATGTGAAAAACAACAGTACTATGTAAAAACTAAAATTTAATGTAAAGCTAAAATTGGTTTTGGTCTCAAAGCACTATCGCCAGTGTCTGACAAAAAGCTTTGAAATTTTTACCAAATTTAATTATTTCAAAAGAAATCAATCTTTCTCAAATGGTGTAAAGACTGCAACATTATCCTGCCATCGAAACAATGAAAAAAGTTGACCTGAACCTATTTATACCGTTGCAGTCGAAACGTTTCAGATTTTCCTGCCAAGAAATTAAGCAGTACCCTTTTCAAACAGGGTTCGATTCTCTTTGTGCCCCATCAATAATTGCATTCGCATCATGAAATTTAAAATACAATGACAAGAACTTGAATTCAAGTGATTCAAAAATGTGCTCGATAGAGGGGCTAGAGCGGGTATATCGTTACACAGTACACGACACAGAGAGGAAAGTTAATTTTTGGTTGACGAAGACATCCCTGATGATCCTGGAAAGAGGTGAAACAGCCTGGGGTTTTAAATGCTTAGCTTTTACTTTTTGTGACATGCACTGTGTTCCGAAATTTGAAATATTGCGCAAACAAGCAAAATAACATCACAAACAAATGTTAACATTAAAAATTATCCTGGTATTACAAAATTTTATATGGTACCATTTTATTGCAGTTGTATCAGATGCCTGGTTTAAGTGCTTGATTGATTCGATCGAATATCTTCCAAAAGAATCTCTTCAAAAAGAGATTTTAGTTTTGGCAAAAGAGAGAGGCAAACTCACACAAACTCCTGCAATCCGTATTTCCAGCTGCATCCTTCTCGGTGCTCTAGTTCCTAACTTTGATCCAGCTTTGTAAGTAATGCTTAATGAGTGTAAGATTAATGAAGCGTATTGAGGCAATTATATGCGTTTGTAATTTTGAAGCTTATGACATACGCTGCATTTTGAATAGCAATTTATCCAGTTAGGCATACAAAATTTTAACTTTTTTTTTAAGCAAATTTACCGCAAACGAAAGTGGAGAGCTCAAAAGCATTTTGCAAAACAGCTTCAAATTTTTAAAAACGTTTGTTGAAAACTTAAATAACGCCTCTAACTTGCATTTTAATTAATGATTCTCAGTCGCGGCTCTTGTAATGTTTTTCAATTTTTGTGTGATCTTTATTGAACCATTCTTTTTTCAATAGTAAAACTATTACTTTGGAGCATAACGGTTGGAATTTCTGTTTCATCTAAGAGCAAAAACGATTGCCGGAATAGAACTAAGCGTGGCAATTTATTAGATGCGTTTCGCTTCAACTTAAAAGCATCATCACTCATCTGTTGAATAAAGCAATTAATTTAGTCAAATTTCCTGCTATTTCGAACCGATCAGTGGTCGAGTGGATAGAGCTTCTGCTATACTAAAACGGTAGACTCGGGTTCGATTTCCGGTCTGGTCAAACCAAAGACAATAAAGTCGGTATTCACAACTTCCCTGCTTTACATTTAGCAACAAAAGAGTATGAAGTCTCCACCTTGGGTAGTAGACAGGTGGGTAGCTTGATTTGAAGACCGAACGTTCCCTTGTCTCCTGGCCAAGGCAACCTTGTAAATAAACAAACATGCAATTACAATGATATTATTACGGTATTTGGTTATGAGTCTATGATTTATGAGTATCCCTTTAGCCAACAGTGAAGGATAAGTAATATTGCACAGTTAGTCTACTTGGGAGTTATTGGATGTTAGTGGTAAGATTAGCTTGATTTTTAGCTTGGTTCCCATTCCCAATTTGAAGTTCTATTCTTATTTATATAGAGAGGAAGGAAGAGAGTCCTAGCCCAGTCTTGCGACAAGTTGTAAGACTAAAGTTGCAAAATACTAGGCTAATACAGTGGCAAACCAAATGGATCTAAGATCTGAAGCCACCCTTAGCCAGGTCACCGGTGGTGCCGGAACGGGGGGGGGGGGCAGCTGCCCCCCCTGCCCTTTTACCAGGAGGGGCAAGGGGGGCAGTACTTCCCTTTGCATTTCAGTGTGACAGTAACGATGCAAACGCTTGCTAATCTCAACGCTCGCTTATCCAAAGCAGGATAAATTTAATTGTTTATGAACAATAGATCTAAAAGTTAATTTAATGGTTTGTGAACAATAGACCCGACAAATGACCCAATTGTGCACTACAGCATTTAACGCAGAAAAAAGTTAGTAGCAACTTGCAGTAGGCTATACTACACTGTACGTTTTTTTTTTTGCTAGCTCGTGAAAGCTGATCAATTGGATGAAACTCAACTCATATCCTCCTAGCGTCAGTTTAGGCTGATGGTACGCGAAAGCGTAGTGGAGTTACAAGACGCATTTGAGGAATTAAAGTTTAGTGGTTTGTCAACCAACAGAGCCCTTTCTAGAAAGAAAACGTAATAAAAATTTTTGTCGATTCAAATCACGTTGCAGTACAATTTTCAGTTTCTAAAAAAATATCTTTCATTATATGGAAAATTACTCTCCATTGATTGACGCTAAAAAGTTCATTGAAATCAATAATAACAAATTGCGTGTGTTAAATGATTTCTAAATAACGTACCGATAAAATAAAAGAGCAATCTTGTGGAATGTATTTGGTTAGCCTGTGAGCTGTGACAACCGATTTAGTTCCATTAGTTTAAACTTACGCTACGAAGATATAGAATGCTACAAAATTTCAAATTAAAAGCTCAAGTGTTAATGTCTGTAGGCCGCAGGCCAGTGCCGTCACTACGGGGGAGCCAGGGGGGCCGTGCCCCCCTAACGGATGCTTGTGCCCCCCGTTTAGGTTTACTCAAAATACTGTTTTTGGAACATTACTCAGTGACAAGGCAACACACAATGATGGAAAAAGGAATAAGTGCGTTCAAACATTATTCTCCTTTGATGTTTTCTCGATTTTTTGCAAAATTGCTGGCAACCAACTGCTGTGTCACGTAAATCTGACGCAATATTCCGTCTTATTAACACGCCTTTACGGATGTGTCGCGAAAGATAGATGCAAGCCTGCAGAATCGTTACTGGTACGTGATACATTTTTTTTCAAAGACCAGCTGTTTTGATTTTTAGAGCACACTCAAGATTTTGAGGTCGCAGTCAGTGGCACAACCAAGGCGAAGGGGCTTAAGCCCCCTTAGCCAACTCACTTGGAAAATTTTACCTTAAAACACGAGTTTTAAACGTATTTTAGACTTGACTTGAAGTAAGGAGGGGGTTGAAGGTGCTAAGCATTTTAATTCTTTGAAATTATTTCAAAACTTTAGCTATTGAGTGATTCATTTGGCTTCAAAAAGTGTGAAATGTGATTAAAATGGGGTTAAAATCGCTACTTTTTTGCTGCAAAATCGCAAAAATCGCCTAGCGGCTGGGGCTCCGCCCCAAGCCCCGTTCACAGTCACTAAATATTTAGTGACTATGTCCCGTCTGTGACACGTATGAGTTGCATCAGTATGTTCAGCACGGGGGCTAAATCAGGCAGTTTTTGTGCAAAAAAGAAATTTAGTTTTGGTTCACTCCTCTAAGCAAAATTCTAGTTGCACGTCTGATAGCATTCATTGCTCTAGATAGATTTTTAAGCGACTATGGGCCGCAACGAAACGACCTAAGAAGCGCTGCCGGCCTTATTTTAAAATTGCGCATAGTTGCAGCCGTACGATCTGAAGATTAGTTTTTATATGCTAATTTTAGTGCCGCTCCACTTTTGGCTAGTGCCCCCTCACTTCATTTGCTCTGGCGACAGCACTGACTCAGGCCCAGCGCCAAGGGGGGTATTCCGGGGCCGTGCCTCCCCAAATGAGACCTGTGCCCCCCTAAGCGAGGATTGTGCCCCAAAGAAAGTAACAGGCTCGTTGCCATTGGTGTGCAGTTCGAGGCTTGAGACCCCCAAAATACTGATCATCACCCCAGAATTCGAGAGCAAGAACCGTTCTTTCGCAAATTCTGCGGTGAAGAATTTTTTTTTTATGGTCGTCACTCACAAATTCGAGGGAACAAAGCTTTTGTGCCCCCCAAAAAAATTATTTATGCCTCCCCAGTCACGCTACTCTGGCGCCAGACATTCAAATTTCTAAGTTTGTTTGTAGCCCTAGTTGGAACGAATGACGCTGACGTTACCAGAGGCGAATCCAGGTGATCCGGACCCCTGCTCAAAGCGGATTAATACAAGAAAAACTTGTAACATATAAAATTCATTACAATAACTGGAGCAAGATCCATTTCTTGTCCAGACCTAACAGCAAAATACTCGTTGGGGATGGAGATGTGAGATGTGGTGGAAATAAACATCTTCTTCAAAATTATCTTGTTTTGTAAATGCAGACGAATTAGTCTAAAATATGTGATTTTTTTGTTTTAAGGTTTACCAGCTTGTTATAAAAAGGCTAAAATTTTACCATTAGCCACCGCCCTCATAGCCAATCTGCTCATTTACGCAGCCGGTTTAATCATGTTTTAGCACTGCTAATTTTTATGCCCCAATTTAAAAGCATTAATTTTTGCTACAATAGGCCTAAAATTAAGTTATTTTTCACAAAAATTGCAAAATCTCCGAGCGCTGGGGGCTCCGCCCCCAGACCCTCTTGCCTCCGGCTGTTTGGGGCGTTGCCCCCAAACCTCCGATGGCATCCTGCGGTGGAGACTGCTCTTATTTAATTAATAATTCGTTTGTTGTTATTTTTTACTGTTTATTCGACGTACTCAGTACTTTGGCTTTGGTGAAGTGTTTAATTGTTTGACAGTATTTCTGCGATGTTGGTGGTAATGACTGTGCGTACAGTATTAAAAGTGCCCCTTGAAAAAGCTGCCCCCCCCCTTGCCCTTTTGACGTTCCGGCACCCCTGCAGGTCACTTAGAAAGTTTAGCGGAAATATGTTTGCTTTTAAACATGTTGTAAATTTGAACATGAAGTAATGGCGCTTGAAGGGGCTGAGTAATGTAATTCTGTCACTGGGCTTCCAAATCTTAGTAATTAAGTCTTTCAAATGGCTCTACAAACGTCCAAAATGCCATCTACATTACGTGAAAGTGGCTGTTTTAACCGAAAACGTGTAAAAATTGCCTAGCGGCTGACACCCAGACAAATTTTAGCTTTGAGTTTACGTCTCCCTTTAAGCAAAATCCCGTTAACGCCTGCGCTAATGCTGTGATATCGATCTTTGTTTCTTTACAGTTTTCTAATATTCGATTATTTGATTTCAGCTTAGTACAATGCCGTGATAAAGCCAGTTACAATGTGCTGGTGAAATCTTTCAATAACTTAATCAAAAAGCTTCACCAATTGTGCAAGACTAATGGAAAATTTTCGGTTACTTGATTGCAGCTCCTTACAACTTTGAGGTTTGAAATTTCGCTCTGGAACTAAAAAAGGTTGAGAACCACTGCTCTTAGCTGTGAAATATTTTGTTTGGAAGTTATAGTTTTATTTACGGTTAAATGTATCAACCCTTAACAGTCTGTTTTCACCCTTACGGGATCATCAAAAGAGAACTTCTAAACATATACAAAAAGCAAATTGATTAGTTACACTTTAGAACATAAATTTGTTATCGGTATTAACAAAATAATGCGTTTGCCTGGCCTCGAAACTTTATCAATTTAATCACAGAACAGCTGTTATTGGACTTTTAAGTTAAAAGGCGGACAGCATTGTGTTTGCAAAATAATACGCATGTTGAGTTTGTCGTTGGTTACGTTTTAAATCTGAGTGACCCATAATTGGGTAACTTCTATTCTATTAAATTTGAAACGTAGTGGGTTAAAAGATCTAAAACGACTCGTACGAAAACTCAATGGCACTGCCGGAGTCCTGCTAGGTTTATAATTTATCCGGAAAAGAAGAATTTCGCAAGAGCTCAACCTTTAATCAACATTTTTTAGCAAAAATTTGTTTGTGCCTTTATTTTGAAATTAACTCGGAACGTTCGTTAAGCAGTGCGTCTGGTTTCGCTTTGATGATTTGTAGCTTTTTTGCTAAAGGCTGCTTATGTTTGCTCCACAGCGGTATGGAGCAGCTTTTTTAATGATGCTCCACTGGATTTGGTAGCCTTGGCCTTTGTTTTTGTGCTACCTAACTCGCTTGGATGGTTCGATACTTTTCTCTAGGCGCTGGTGCCGAAAACAAAGAGCTGTGATTGTTAGAGCGTTTTTTGAAGGCTATTGAGCCCGACCTTAATAGTCGACCTTTTTGTTTCCAGACGAGATGGTGGTCTTATAAACTAGGCAGCTTTTCAGGCAATTTCCGTTGAGCGAACAGTTGGATTTGTTTTGGCTTTTACAATTTTCTGCTGGTTTGGTTTCGTCGGTTTTAAGTGGGTATACCACGTTAAAATTGTGTGATTTGATTATAGCTGCCATGTTTGGCATGCAGCCGTAGCTGACTTTCATGCAGTTACGATTGCAAATGGGGTGTAGTTTATGGTCGGGGGAAAGTGGCTTTCCAATAGTTGTAGAAATTTTTTGCCAATATTTGTGGATACATTTTTTCGGAAAGGAGGAATAAACCAAGTAATGTTCCGTTTCCTGTGTCTTTTTCTACTGCTGTTTTCTGCTGCTGCTAATTCTGATTTTTGCTTGTATCCAGTATTTTCTAGAGCTTGTGCATATGCAAGTTTCGCTCTGTCGATCTATTCCTGGTTGCATGATATGCCAGATAGTCTTTTCTCTATCATCTAGGGAAGCTGCTTTTTGATGTTGGGAGGGTAGTTTGACTGGGCATGGATGTACTGCAGTTGTGAGTTTGGTTTCTTGTAGAGCCAATATTTGCCGTTACCCGCGTTGAACGTGAAATCAAGAAAGTCAGTTTTTGGCTTGCCGGCTTCGATGGTTATTTTTTGAGATTTTTGGTTTTAAATAAATTTCTAATGTTCTTGATGATTCGTTCCGTGTCTGGTTCTGAAATGCCGGTTAAGATTGCTAAACCGTCATCGCGGTAGAGGCCAAATGATTCCACTGGCAGTATGTTTGATAGTTAGTTGTTCAAGAAGGTAAAGACGTATTACTATGTTTGGACGTTAAGTTTTCAAGTATTTTTATTGATTTCGAAATTACTCCTAAGCAGGAAGATGATGCAATGCTTTTGAAAGATTGGTTTTATGATTTTAAAACCTTATTTTTGCAAAGAAATCATGTTTTCAATTTCACTGTGATCACCGAATAGTTTTTAGTGAGTTTTTCATCAGTGTACTACTACTACTTTAACTAAAGACCTTCTTGCTAGTTACATTCTCAAAAAGAATTAACGTTGTTTCAAACAACACTCCATGTGACTCCAATGTACATTTTGAGTTGATATTTATAAGATTATTTTTAGGATTAAGACTGAAATCATTCCAACAATGAAGCAGTTGTGTCAAGATATTAACGCTGGAGTTCGAACTAACATGTGCACTCAACTCTTTACTGTAGCAACAGCACTAAAGTAAGTTTCGTGCTGAAAAACGTAGACACAATGTTTTTGTAAATGTAATTACATTTTATTCACCAAGTTGCCTTGGTCAAGAAAGAGCGAAGGGACCTTTCGGTCTTCGAGTCAAGCTGCCACCTGTAGGCAATGGCGTGTTTTTTGCTGTTCCATCATATTCACCAAGAAGCTGCTTGTGCTGTCCATGCGTAAAAGTGTCACAAGTTGATGAACACCAACACCATTTTGTGTTACTATTTGACGAGATATTCGAATTTTTAGTTTTGTATAAACTTAAAATGTTTTAGCTCTTTAAGATTTTGTTTCTACAATAATATTTCGTTCTAGCAATGTTGCTATTGGAAATGATTTTGAATTGAACTATTAGAATTATCTCTTGTAATATTGTGATTACTTAATATTTTTGGAAGAAAAAAAATTGTGTCATGGTCTGGTTAATTTGCAATCCTTGACTTTCTACGCTCAATTTCATACCTGTAATCCCAGCTAAACTGACGAGAAATAAAAGACGAATGTCGATTCCGAAACAGTATGTCTTAGGCTGCTAATCAAAGGTTTGATTGTGCCTATAAGACTCGGGATACTGTCTATAGCTTATTATTAATATTTCTCTAATTTTCGAATTTTTTTTTTGCCTATTTTGTTGAACTTTCTCTTTGGAGGATACCTTTCGTTCTGATTTTCGTATGTAGTATTTGTAATTTAATAATGCCTTAAGAAGTAAGTTGAAACATTTTTCAATTTAAATGTTTTATTCCAACACTGGTATTTTGTGCTTAGTTAAGCGGTTTCTAAAGTCTGATTTTTTATGCCTAAAACGGTAAATGTTTTGAAAATACCGTGTCAGTTCCACTTTCAAAATGGCAATGGTAGGGCATAAAGTATAGCATACATGTATTTTAAAGGTGGGCTGCAAACAAAACTTTTTGTTGAAATTCAAAAAGTGGCAGCTCATAAATGTTGGCAAATAATTCCAAACTAAATATTTTCATTTGAAATCCAGGCTGCTATCTAAAGTGGCCGATCAACAGCATGTTAAAGGTCACATGGAGGTCAAATTTCACGAAAATGGCAAACTTTTTCAATGGATTGTCTTAGAAAGCTCTGTTTGGTGTCAAAAGATGCAAAAAGGCCATGTTTACACCTACTCCATGCGATCCTTTTGCTCCGTTTTGTTCAGAAAAAGAAATATTTTTGAAAAACACTATTTTGGGCAAATGCAAATAGTTTTCATCGTATTTCGTAAAACGGCATTGGCGTAAACATTATCTATTAATCAACATACTTCGCTTTTCGGTGCAGTTGTGCTCATTTACTTTATGTTCCTACCAATACCAAAATTAGCTACAAATAGTGGATTAAATACTTAGGATCACACGGTAAGTTTTTTTCCGTAATTTGATATCACAGCACCATTTAAACACAAAACCAAAACTTCCATTAATTCGGGAAGAAAGACTTAATTAACAAATAACTATCAGCCAAAATTAAAATAAAAAGAAACCAATTCGGCACCGAATCGTTTTATTTTAATTTTGGCCGATTCTTTATCTTCGTCAATAAATCTTACTTTCTATCAAAAATGACTGCCAACAATCGCCTAGTGAGAAGCTTCACATCTAGGGAGAGATTTTCTGAAGAACTCAACTTAACTCGGCAAGGAGTATGACAGCTCAAATACTGTAGTTTTTCATCTTCACCGTACAAGTTCTACTGTAGTTCTTAAAAACTAAGATCAAAGATAAGGCACAGTAAAGTTTAATTTTTGTGTTGTATTTACAATGGTATGAAGAAAGTACCATTTTTGTATGTTTAATCCTCTTGCTGTTGCTAACTTTGCCGTATGTAAGGAAGTAACATTAAATGTGCACGTAAAAACGAAACATGTTGCTTAAAATAAGCTTTACTTTACACCAATGCCGTTTCAAGAAATACAATGGTGATCATTTGCATGTGCTCAAAATAGTCGTTTTTAAAAATAATTCTTATTTAACAAAACAGAGTAAAAAATTCGTTTGGAGCCGATATAATCATGACTTTTCTGCATTTTTTGACACTAGCCAAATCCTTCTATAACAATCCGTTTAAAAAGGTATGCCATTTTTGTGAAATATGACCTACGCCTGACCATAATCTCATGCCGGTCGGCCGCCAGGGAAAGCAGCCTGAAATTTTCAATGAAAAATTTTAGTTTGGGGTTATTTGCCAACTTTTAAGAGCGGCACTTTTTGAATTTCAACCAGATTTTTTTAGCCCACTCTTTATTTGTTAATGCGTGACAATGAAGCTATCGATGTGTTTTTTGTTTGTTATTATATCTCGCGTTTTGTGTTAAGAGCTGTGAACGAGTTGAAGAGTTTGGTAATCGCAGAAGCGTTGGAGCTTGCAGCCGATGAGGAATGTACAGTTCAAGGAGCAGCTTTGCATTGCTTAATAGAAATGAAAGAGCTATTAGATGACAGTACGATTTCTGTAGTAGCAGTAAAAATGTTTTGATATCCCGCTGTTTGTTTATGGTTTAAGTTATTTTCGGTTATACTAAAATCGCGAAGCAGATTTTTCCGTGACCAATCAGCTTGATAAATTAATGAAATACTTTTATTAGTGGAAGCTAAGTTGATAACTATTATCAGAAGTTTAGATCAGCGTTGTTTTGGAAATTATTTCACAGAAAATTTTTAAGTTAAAAGGATTAAAAGGGAAATGAGGAATATTTCATCTAAGCATTTTTTGTTTACTTTTTTAGGGGTTGAGATTAAGGTTTTAGTTAGGGTTTAGGTTAGGAATTGAGTTTGGGTTAGACTTGGATCAAAATTAATAAAAAAGTAAATTACGGTACAGGAAGTTCAGTAAGAAATTAAAATTTAAAACCCCCACGACAGGTTGTTTCCTCTTAATGGGTTTGTCAGGCGGAGTGGAAGCATTCAAATAAGTTTCTACTCCACCTTACGAACCCATTAGGAGGAAACAGCTCGGAGTGAGGTTTTTAGCTTTTAATTTTTTACTAAACTTTCTGCACCGTTAACTGGCTCTGGCTGATGTCCGTTTGTGCACTTGTAAAATTGGGAAGACAGTGTACAAGTTAAAAAGTAGATCAAAATTTCCGGTGAAATAGTTTCTATCTATTTTTTTTCAAGTTTATTTTTTCATCTTGATTGTGCGATTTTTAAATATAAAGACGTAGTTAGACTTGGTAAATTTGCAAACACTCGCAAAAGTGCTCCCAGGAAACAACTTTGAACGTTAATGACGTAACTGTTAGGCCCGTTCTACAAACATGAAATTGCGGGCGTACGAGGCGAGCGTATCCTTAATTCAATTTGATCAATCGGTAGCTTGTTCGCTAGTAAGTAAGTAAACCCGGCGTGACAAATTTCCGTTTTAAATAAACTGAAAAAACGCTCGTTGGCCTACAATTATACGCTTTATCTGCAGTAATAACAAATCATTTTATAACCGAAAAGTTTGACGTGCTTTGTAGTTGACTCAGACTGGGAAATCAGAAAGACTTCCACTGGCAGTTAGGTGGCCAGATCAACCACCAACCGAGCAGCCGCAAAGCAGCTCAAGTCATAAGATGCACAGAGCTGGACAGCGCTGTTTCGAGCTTTTAGCTCTCATCGGCAGCCCTCAGCTTCTCTAATCAGGGATAGCCTATGGCTGTCCTTACTACACGGGTCCAGCGATTTTTCACTTGCTTTATTAAAGTACTACAAGTGAAAAATCGTTTATTCCCTACAAACCTTCTGCCACTGAGCAAGCCATTATGGTTTGTCCAGTCGGCCAAGAGTCGAGCTAAGATCAAGTCTCGAAAAATTTGCCAAGTTAAAACAGAAATTTTTCGTTTAAAAAAAGCTAGAACTACTTATGATGCAAAGGCGGTGATTATCAAAATGAAAATTATGCCGATTTTGTCATTTCTTGCGCGTGTTTATTGTTTTCCTAGTTCAATGATTAATCGACCCAATCGCATTGTATTAAATTATGTGCTTCTTAAATCCTGCTCTCTGACCATCTATGAGTTAAGTAAGTCTCGGGATTCCGGAGGGTATGATATATTGGATATTCCTTTATTTTTGGAACTATTGTATGTAAAACTAGTAAAAAACTATTACTTGTACAAAACTGATCAGGGTGAAAGTTTACCTCATTTGTTTTTGATGGAGTACAACGCTAGCAGAATGTTAGACAAAAAACTAAAACTGTCCCCTCGTAACTCGATTCCACATGCGTTTACACCATCTGAATTTTATAGTCGGTTTCTCCACGTACTTGATTCGCATAACCTTGGTAAAAATGAAATTGAAACAATGAACACTAGACAAATCTACTACACGATCATTGAACAACCAAGGAGTCAGAGGTTGATCCCTTTTGTTCCTTTTTTCATCCCAAACATGTGGAAACAGATACATAATGATATATTACCGAATTATTTGAAAACCTTTGATTATAAAATAATATGAAACTTAATGCCAGTAAAATCTAAACCGTATGTTGGTACATATCATGGTACAAGTTTGTGTTCTTTCTGTAATCATCAAGATGAAACTGAGTCCCATTTGTTTTTTTGTGTATTACCGTAAGTTACAAAGTGTGTGGAACTTCTTTATGTTTTTGATGTTTAAATTAACTGGGTATTCTTTGCCCTCGGTGTCTTTAAATTTATGTTTGTTTTTTGATTTTAGTGTCTTAACGGCCCAACATTCTCATTCGCAGTTAATCATAAATGGAATTGCTTTCTTGCTTAGTGCGACAAAATATTGTATTTGGACACATCGAAATAGTATAGTCCATAACAAAGTTAATTTTGATTCAGACTGCATCATTAAAGAAATTAAAAGCATGTTATTTTCTAGGCGACGAATTGAAAACTATCGATTAGACAAAAAGCATAGTCAAATTTTACAACTTTTATGTAATGCTCTCATATATTAAATTTGATTAGATAATAATTTGTGACATATTGTGTTTTTGTTTCGTTTTTGTAATTTTGTTGCAACAAAAAATAATACTCGTAAAAGTAATAAAATAACTTGGTTAGGATATAAAATTTGATTAACATTGAAAATAATTGTGACATGTTGTGTTCTGTTCGTTTCTCGTAATTTTGTAATAAAAAAACAAAAAAAAGATCAAGCTTCTTGGCTCTCAAGAGCTAAGATCAAGTGATCATTCTTTCCAGGGTTATTGCTTGGGATCCGCTATCATCGCGGGTCTCTTGTATTAATTTCTGGAAAGTTTCGTAGGAGAGATAGTTCGGCTACATGTAGTAGTTCGAGCTTTTCTTTCCACAATAAATTCATCAGTGCCACTGCAAATGCTTCGTAGGTGTTTGCAGAGCCTAAACACCACTGGCGCTTATAGTGCTGAGGACGCGGTCTTAGTGCTTGAGTTAGCTGGTAAAACTTACTTAACTCAGAGCAGCTTTGGATGTTTGAAAAAGTGTCCTCAGCTCTCTAAACTACTTCCACAACCCTCCCACAATCTCCAAACATCACACATATCCAAAAATCAACCCCCCAAAAAAAGCTGGGAATACCTTTGATTAAACAAGCTGAGGGCTGCCGATCAGAGCTAGAAGCTCGAAACAGCGCTGTCCAGCTCTGTGCAAATCATTTTATGTTGGAGTAATTTCTGAACAGCCAGATTTATTCACGTTAGTTAATTGCTCAAGCTAACTGCACTTTTGACGTTTGAGGACGTTATTCTTTAGGTACAATGAAACAAAAGGTCATCCCTCTGGTTTGTAAATATTGTGAAGGGGCTATAGCAGCAACCGAATTTCAATTAATTTACGTTGCCGAAAATCTTGGTCAGTTCTCTCATTTACTCTCAGGTTAGTAAACTTTGTTTCTGACTCATCCTTAGTACTTGGACTGTAATTTTATGATCTCATAGCACTTCTTTTTGAAGTAACTATGGAGAGAATATTTATATAAATAATTTTATTCTTGAAATCGTACACTCCTTTGTGGATGTAAGGTTAATTTTTGGATCAGTTATTTCTCAAGTTATATGTTTTTCATTTGCAACCTTGTTTCTCTCTTAGTTCCGAAAATTGTTGTGTCATGTGTATATAAAAGGTTTGCTGAATGGCGTTGTTTCTATCGTCACGTTATTAAAGAACACTTTTTAGTTCAGGTTTTATTTATGGTGTGTTAATTTCAGAGCATTTGACATCTTCACAGCGTACACAACTCAGTGGCGTGTATCGTCAATTATGCAAGATGGGTCGAACTAAAGTCGCAGTTGTATCTGGGGAGTGTTCATCATTTGTTTGTAATTCTGCTAACGACGAAAGTTCGCGAACTTCCTCTGTGTGGGATGCTCTCGAAAGCAACACCCATTTCATCCTATGTAGGCAACACTGCGCTTTTAATTTCCCGGTATGTTGATCTTTCGTTTGAGGAGTGCTCTTTCCGACCAACTCAGATGTCTGGGCAATCTTTGAGCAAGTATTTGATGGTGTTATTATCCTGTGCCACCAGTTCATCTACCCTTGGTAACAGATGTGTAAACTCTAGTATAGGCCCGAACCCAAAAAGTGATTTGAAGCCAAGCTAGGCCAAAAAAGCCCGAAAGTTAAGTTACGTCTAAAAAGTGTGTACGGTTATTGCTCGTATACTGTTAAAGTAAAACTACTTATGCTGTTAAATTGTTGCGCAATAATAATAATTGTGTAGCAATAATCGATTGATGCTTAAACGAAGTCATTAATCAGTGTTGGAAAGTTATTTCACTTACTCAAAAACAATACAGCCAAAATACTGTAAAACATATTTATTGAGACGTTTCGGTTAATTTCTTTAAACCATTGTCAATCTAGAACATAAAAATAAAATCACAGCTGACTCTTAAGGAAAAATCGCAAACTCAATGAGTAAAATTGGATTTTATGATTACAAGACCTGTACTATACATGATGCCCGGATAGGTACGCGGAAAACACGTATGTTTATTAAAGCGTGAAGTTTTTTGTACTATCCTCTCACTCCCCATACTATTTCCACTAGCCCTAACCCTGCTCAAATTTAAACGGTAAGAGTGAGTAAAAATGCAATTTTTTTTTTGATTAATACAGCCTGATTACAAAACTTACCGTATAAGCAAAGACGAATTGAAGTTTTCCGCATAACTTATCCAACTAAACTGCACTGAACAATGACGGGACCTGACAAACAAGGCAAAATATGAAATTGGACAGCAAAACAAAATTATTTTGCTGCATCTCCTTGCCTGGCTATTTGCATTTAAGCATTAATTTATACTTTTACAGGTATGCACTGATCACATCACACATATTATTTATGACACAACAGAACAAAAAAAAAAGGAAAAAAAGGGAGAATAACCTCGTCCATTTCAATACCAAATATTAAAATATGAAAAAAAAGAGAAAAAGACATGCATAAATGAAATCAGTTATTGAAAACAAACAGTGGTATGGATGATTCGTCAACATTGATTGAGGGTAGTTGCTGTTGGATAAGTAGAGTTTCTTTTATTAACAGTTCCCTGGGATGATTTGCTGTTGTAAGAATTTCTGGTCCATTAAAATTAATTACGTGTGATGGATTTTCCAGTAGATGCTTGGTTACGTCTGTCTGTGTTCCAGTTTTGTTGCCAGGATGGTGTTCTTTTAATCTTGATGTTAAATTCCGTTTTGTTTGGCCAATGTAGCATCCACCGCATGAGCAATTTAACTTATAAACAACGTTACTTCGACGTAGAGTGGCTTGGTTATCTTTGTTAGAAAAAAGATTTCCAAGTTTGAAAGTATTATGAATAAAAACAAATTTGATTTTATTTTGCAATTTTCTTTGAAAAAATGATCTAAGTTCTTTTTCTTCGTGAAGCGACGTTGATCCAATATAAGAAAGTTTGAAAAAAATACAGCGTTGATAAGGGCAAGGTTGATAATTAGAATTGTTATCAAGATTGAATTGGTGTTTATTGTTCAAAAATTTCCGAATTTGATTTTGTATGAAGGAAAGCGGGTATCCATTTTTAAGTAGCATGTTAGTGATTGTTTCAAACTCATTATGAATATTTGGCCAGGTATTGCAGATTTTTTTTGTAGGCTCTTGATAATAAACATCGAACTAGATTGCGTTTGTACTTTAAGGGACATAAACTGTTAAATTTAGTATACAGTCCTGTGTTTGTTTTCTTCCGGAAGACGCTGGTTTGAAATTTGCCATTTAATGTGTTGATTGAGATGTCCAAGTAAGCCAAACGATTATTTGTTTCGAGTTCTTTGGAGAATGTACTGTTGGGGTAAATATTAGAAATGCTTTGAAAATAGTTATCTAGTTGATTATGGTCAGAAAAGGTACAAAACAGATCATCAACATATCGAATAAGTATATTTGGTTGTGTGATATTATTTGGAATTTGATCCAACATCCAATTCATGCACACGTCAGCTAATAGGGGCGCGATCGGGCTTCCCATAGAAACTCCATCAATTTGCTCAAACAACTGCCCGTTAAACTGAAATACTGTGCCTTTACATGTTCAATGAAGAAGCTTTTTTAACTGAAATTTGGTGAGACCATGAAATTCTGTAATATTGTTGGAAAAAACGCTTTTAAGAACCAGATCTATTGTGAAGTTAACCGGAACATTTGTGAAAAAGCTCTTTACATCTAAACTTGCCATAATTTTATCACTTGCATTCAAGTTTGAGATACGCTGCAAAAACTCGAAAGAATCTTTAACTATAGCTGGATGATGTCGTTATGGAGTGAGAATTTCAGAAAGCCAGGCTGCACATTCGTGATTATAACTACCAATGGAGCTTAAAATTGGTCTCAGTGGTACATTTTCTTTTGTGGAGTTTGGGTAATCCGTATAATGTAGGTGTAGCTGCAGCGGTAGGGCGAATCCGCTGGTGTTCTTCCGGACTTATGGCACCTTTGGATTTTAAACGGCTAAGAAATCTTTGAAATTTCACCAAATTGTCTAAATTATTATCTTTATGAACTGCTTTGAATTTTGATTGGTCGTTTAATATAACTTTCATTTTCGTCACATATTCTGCTCTATCCATTACTACAGCACCGTTGCCTTTATCAGGTTTACCAATCATTAAAGAAGAATCTTTGCTCAAATTGAATAAAGCTTCACGCTGTTCTGTAGTTAAATTACCCGTTCCATGTATTTTATCTTGTTGTTTACCAAAAAAATACCCTGATTTATATTTGCTGTACATATTCATTATGATTTGTTTCAGCTCAATGCGATCGCGACAACTAAGATAAGGTCGGGATTCTTGGTATAATCTTTCAAAGCTAGTTTGTGTTTGCAGAAAATCAAATTTCGATGGAAAAATTCCAAATTGCAGCCCATTGTTCAAAGCTGAAATTTCTGTTGCAGTTAAGATACGTTTAGACAAGTTAGTTACAACTTTTAAATCATCGGTGATGTTGTCCATATGTATTCCCAAATTGCATAGTTTCTTTATGTGTTTCCGTGAGATTGTGACACTTTCTTGTTGTTTGCAAGAATTTAAGAATTTATCTACCAACAACCATGACAAAAATCCGACTGTGTGTTTAAGAGAATTATTTCACTTACTGGTATTTCACTTACGCTTTTGCAAAGCAAGTACGTATATCAAGCCCGACGTTTTGTCAATCTTAAGCCCGAACCTGACCCGAAAAGCCGTGTCTGACTTGCAGCTCTCCTTGGTAATGTGTAGATGTGGCAGTGAAAAGGAACAGAGCTGCGAACTCGATCGATTTTTATTTGAGTTCAAGTATGAGTTCAGCCTACTTTGGCAAGTTCAAGTTCGACAAAAATGTCAAGTTTTTCGAGTTCAAGCTGACAAAAATACTAAGTTTATACTTGTTTTCAACTTTATCGCTCTTTTTTTGTATACATGCTGTTTTTCTTGGTCGCATAAACAAATGAACGACATGCCGTTGTTGAGAAAAACGCATTCTCAATTTACATGGCTTGATCAAGAAAAAAATATTTCCGACAATTTTTTAATCCATAAATTTTTTTTAATAAACTCGAACAGTTTCATTCAAGTTCGAGTTCAGAAAAAGTATTTTTTCGAGTTCAAGGTCGAGTTGGGTAAAAACACCGAGTTTTTTTGAGTTCAAGTTCGTAGCCCTGGTAAGAAATGTGGCATAAATTAAGCTGTTCTGTACCACGTTTGTAGCTTTTAGTTGTTGTCAGTCTTCATGAAAGATTTGTGCAATGCTGGAGCGGAAGTGATTTAACTGTACTCACTACCCACGCTGTCCGGCCGAGTCTGTGTTCCGTGGGTAAAACTTATTGGTCCAGCATCGAAGACAAAAGAATGAAGTTTTGAAGTTTTTTTCATGTGTAAGGCTTGGTCTACACTGCGTAAAGTCGTGAGCGTATTAATTTTCACCAACTTGTAGCTTGTATGCTGGTAAGACGGTACGCTGGGCGTAACAAATTATTGTTCAAAAATAAACTAAAAATACGTTCATACGCTCACGATTTTACGCATAGTGTAGACCGGGCCTTAAGCGTTGATTTTGTAAGGCAGTATGACTTTGGTTGATAAGTGGTTTGTTGAACCTAAAACGTTTCTTGGTCCCGGCTTCCAAACCCTTTGTTGTTTTTTGTAAAGTTTACCTTACTATTTTCCTGAAATTAGACTCTATTTGAGCAGCTTTTTCTTTGATCTTTCAAGTCTTCTACTGGCTTGGTAATGGTCAATGGCACTGCGTACCCTGTCCTCAGCTCTTCATCAAATGAATGACGGTGCTTAGCCTTTAGCCCAGGCCGGTTAAGCGTTTGCACGTTTTTTACCGCTTTTTGAAGCTTGTTCCTTTTTTTTAACCGATCAGTGGTCTAGTGGATAAAGCGTCTGCTAGTGAAACGGTAGACATAAGTTCGATTCCTGGTCTGGTCAAACCAAAGACTATAAAAATTGGCATTCACAGTCTATCTGCTATAAAAGACTATAAAAATTGGTGTTCACAGCTTCCCTGCTTGACGTTCAGCATTGAAAGGAACAGTGTGAAGCTTTCACGTGCGTGGTAGGTAGACAGGAGGCAGCTTGACTCGAAGACTAAAATGCCCCTTTGCTGGCTCCTGGCCATGGCGACTTAGTGAATAAAATGTAATTACAATTTTAACTTTGTTACCTTTTAGAATTTGTTACGTTCTTATGGAGCATCTCTATTTAAGTTATTTTGTGCAGGCTTTGACAATGTTTAATGGGCCGTCCAATTTTGAATCACAGCTTCTTAAAGCTCTATCACTTCTTAGCACTGATCCTGACGAAACCGTAAAGAAATATTTGGCAGCTGGGATTCATCAGGTATAAAAAACTTGTGGTTAAAGAGCTCGTGGGAGGAAAATGATTTTAATTTTGCATGATAACCTGCTCATAAACTTACAGACGTTGTAGTTCAGTGCTTGTCGTTATTTGGTAACGCGCTTTGTTTAACATACCGAAATAACTGCTCAACTTGTTTTAGGTTGCGCGGAGTTTGGAAGGACGATCATATTTGATATACCCCCATGTGGTATGGTTACTGCGCAATAGCAAATCTTCTGTTGTTCTTGAGACTTTAATCAATAATTTGCCAGATACATTAAACTCCATTGTCATTGGAGGAACGCTCGACACTAATAAAGTAAGTACAGTACAGTATTCAGTTAAAGTATTTGTTGAATGTTGCAGTTTTATCCTCCAGTCTAGAAAATGCGATGGTGGCTCTATTGGACAAGTCGGTTGGCAGGGTGGACAAATTAGGACAAAATTTGAACTAAATTAGTCAACAGCGTAGCCAAGAGGGTATAAGCTTAGTTTTTACGACACCCTGATTGCATGATTTGGGTTCAACCCTCACCCTGGTCACGTTGTTACGTCCTTGGATAAAACGATTTACGATGATTATCGCTGCTTGGTGGCTTCGAACAAGCAAGAAATTCAGTGGACAAAAATTTAAAGAAATCCTCATAAACATTGGAAATTTCTGGAAACACTAAAAACTTGCATCACTGGAAACTCCTAAGCAGCTGCGGATTCCTCCGAACACGAAGTAGTTATCGCAAAGAAAAGTGCGCTGATTATCCAGTAGTTAGCATCTGACGCTGTCCGGTTACAGGACGATAAGTACACAGCAACAACAACTAAAAATCTGCGCTTGCTAAAGACTTAAATCATTTTCTAAGTTTTCCGTGTATGTTTCGCTTTTTTTTCCACGCAAATTTGCTGCATGCTGTTTCGAAGGCAACGAGTAGAGATAATCATTGTAAACCGCCCCACCCAACGATGCAACAACGTGACCGGGCTGTGAGCTGAACACAGACCATACGATCAGGGTAGTTGTAAAGCAACGACTTTACACTCTTGGAAAAGTCTCCGCCTGCTACTTGATTGTCGCCCAAATCTGCAGAAGCCACTACGTTTTCATTTCTTTCAGCATGTGGGTCACTTGTCAATTTGACGAGCACGATGTTTTGTAGTTTGGATCAAGTTATCGGGGTAGATTAGTTTTACAGAGTGGGGAGTGGTGAACTTCTAATCAAAGCAATTGATGGAAAACGCACCTCGAGTTCAAGATGTTGTCAAATTTTGAACTTGAAATTTTGCTAAGTTTGATTTAAAATCGGCATTTTTGTGTGGTTTGTGGGTCCCATGCTGCAATAAAAAGTTACGCAGTGTAAAAAGCAAGCTCTGAATATAAGCAAATTTTATCGGATTGCTCATGGTGTTAAAAAATACTCTTGCGAAATAAAATTAATCGGAATAGTTTAATTGCTCTTGAATTGTATATACAAAAATTAATAAAACAGTGCACATCACAATTTAAAATTTCAAAACCCTACAGACTGTTTAATTCCTATTCGATGTCATCACTCCTGATGATCCCGAATACTGGTGAAAGAGTCTGTAGGGTTCTAAATGTTTTAGAATTAAGTTGTTATGTGTACTGTTTTATAATATACGCTCTCACCTCTGCGAAAGAACCCTTTTTTAATCGTTTGATTTCAAACTCCACTGTTTACAGAATTTCATGTGTAAACTGAATGGTAAGTTCCAAATGACTGAATCTGGATTCGGTAATGGCATGGTAAATAAAGCTAATTGCTACTATCGGATCGTCGTTCTCAAATGCTTTTTTGCTCACAACAATTGTTGTTACAGCCAAACGGCATTGCAGATATTTGTAATGCAATTCTAGCCGCGTTTACGCAACTGAAGAAAGTTTGGCCACGTGCTTGGCGAGCCCTGGCCACACTTACGTCACATATTGCCAAGTTTCCTGACGTTTTTGGTTCCGACATCGTTTATTCCAAATTTGTGCCTGTTGCCTTCAATCTTGTCACTAGCAACGTAAGTTCGTTTAGCAACTCAAAGTGATTTTACCAGATGCCCACCCAGCGGGCCATAATAGGCTACCAATGTGCAGGTGTGCACCCATTAGCAGTGGCCCCCTATATGGCGAGGAGGTCCCCAGTCGAGTGGTGTGAAAATGGCGACTTTTCCGTGTTCTCATGTCTAGCTGAGGTTCTCTGAGGTAGCTTTCCAGTTATCATCATCTCTCATCGTAAAGAAAAAGCTGGGAAGCTCCAACCAACCAACTGACCAAATATGTTTTCGAATTTTTAGTAATAGAATTTTTATTATTGCTTTTTTTATTTTTTATTAGTAATAGAATTTTTATTATTGCTTTTTTTTTATTAGTAATAGAATTTTTATTATTATTTTTTATCAGTAATAGAATTTTTCTTATTGCTTTTGGTCAAGCGACAGCGAGTAACTTTTGGTTTTCTGCCATAAAACGATGAAAACTCCTTAATTACTGCTCCTTGTTAATTAGATCGTCAAGCTGCAAGAAAGCCGCGAATAACAATTTTAGTGTCTTGGTTTGGCCCGATCGGGAATTGAGCGCGGGTCTACTGTATTAGCAGCAGACTGTCTATCCACTAGACTAGATCACTTTAATTTACTTAAACTGGTTGAAACACTAACAAACTACATTCCCTAATTCTTTCAAAATGCCGCTAACCGATCTCCCAACTGGTGTAAATTTTAGCTGTACGTAATTTATCGATCAGTGGTCGAGTGGATAGAAGTCTGCTTCTGAAACGGTAGACCTAAGTTCGATTCCCGGTCGGGTCAAGCCAAACACTATAAAAGTAGGTATTCACAGCTTCCCAGCTTGACGTTCCGCATTAAAAGGGACAGTGTGAATTAAAACGGTCCGTGTGAAACCTCTACCGTGTATGGTAGACAAGTCGGCAGGTGGCAGCTTGACTCGAAGAACGAAAGGTCCCTTCGCTGTCTCCTGGCCAAGACAACTTGGTGAATAAAATGTAATTAATACTAAGCTATGGACAGTATCCAAAGTCTTAAAGGCACAACCAAACCTTTGATTAACAGCCTAAGACATACTGTTTCGGAATCGACATTCGTCTTTTATTCCTCGTCAGTATAGCTAGGACTACAGGTATGAACATGAGCGTAGAAAGGCAAGGAATCGCAAATTAACCACATCATAACTCAGTTTGCTTTTTCCCAAAAATATTAAGTAACCACAATATTGCAAGAGATGATTCTAATAGTTCAATTCAAAATAATTTCCAATAGCATGCCATAGACAGCTGTTAATTTGCAATTCCTTGCCTTTCTACGCTCATGTCCATACCTGTAGTCCTAGCTACGCTAACGAGGAATAAAGGCGAATGTCGATTCTGAAACAGTATGTCTTAGGCTGCTAATCAAAGGTTTGATTGTGTCTCGAAGACTCTGGATAATGTCTATAGCTTATTAATAATTTTCTTAGTGCATTGTTCTTCATAAAATGTAATTACAACTACACCAAATAATCTCATCATTATTTAACAATTTGCCTCGGTACAAGAAGCCGCAGTGACATTTTGGCTTTGGAGTCAAGCGGCCACTTGCCAAAAGCTTTGTTATACACGATGGAGGCTTCACATTGTTCCCTTTGATTCTGCACGTCAAGCAGGAAAGCTTTGAATATCAATTTATATAGTTGAATTGTGTTAATTTTTCAGCCTTATTTACCCGTTCGTCGAAACGCTGCTACATCCTTGTGTGAGGTAATGCAACGTAACCGACGAAATCATCAACGTATCGAAATGTGCAATCAATTAGTAAAAGGTAACTTCAATTGGTCATCGATGCAGTGTTTTTAAATGCCTAAAATCTTGACAAATTGGCATTGAACTTTTTGGGCAAGAAGCCCAAAATGTTGTTTTTGATTTTTTAAATCTGCTGCAAACTGTCAAAATCGTACAGTAATTTGCCAAATTGTAAGTAAGTCAATTAACAGTTGGTTAATAAACATGCTTGGCTGTATCACGGTGTAGTCAATGGCAACAACGTCAAAAAGGAAAGTTCTTTCATTACTAATTTTAAAGTCTGATTTGACCCGACTAGCTATCGAACTCAAGTGTACTACTTCAGTAGCAGATCTTTTGTACACAAGAAGTACATTACCGCTGTTCAGCCAAGATGTAGCACTGATATTAAAACGGGTGACGCCAACTGACTTCACGTTTTAACTTAGATCTGTGAATGCAAAATTTCAAGTAGGTTTTTTTTTTCTTTTGAGCTAGATCAAGGGTTTTCAAACTGTGTACAGTCAGATGGTCACAGATGTGCCGCGAAAATTTTTATAACTTTTGTGCAAGAACTAATGTAAAACGTGGTTGTCTGAGTACAACAACAAGCATAAATTTTTAACTGGTAAAAGTGAATGTTTTTATAATTGCGTTTGATTTAAATTAAGATGATTTGAAGTGATTTCGACCGAGTTTGTCTTACCAACATGGATTAAAAAGCTTGCTTTTGAAATAAATTTTGAAAACCTAAGAAAATGGTCAGTAGCGAATTGAGGAAGGCATTGTGCCATGGCACCTTTATGAGCCGTGGAATAACACAAAAACGATATGTTTTGTCAAGAAGTAGCGATGGTGAAGGTTTTCTTAACTTGCTTTGCAATGGTGTAGCATTTCTACAGCAGCTGCTGGTGAGTGGGAGATTTTTTCTTGCCTATACTAATGGGTTTGCCATTCTTTTCGGTTGCATTGTAGGACCAGCAACGAAAGCTATCTCTATTTCTTACTTTGACCTTACCAGAGGCACGACAGGCAAGAAGAGTTCATTCATGTTTAATATACATGTTTTCCCCTGCTAAGAGAGAATGTTTTTTTAAAACGAAATTTGAACTAAAATAGTCCTAAACTTAAAGTATTTGTATAAAAAAAAAACGTAAAAGTTTCTAAACGCTGGAATTCCGCCCCAGACCCTCGGCTTGTCATCTATTTACCAGTGGCCTATGCCCTGTGCCGCAATAGAACCAGATTTCTTTGCTGTGCCACGGCTAAAAAAGTTTGAAAACCTTTGAGCTAGAGCAGTAAAATATTTCATCTCCTTTACGAAGTTGTCCCTTGCCATGTGAAGGCAGCAAAGGATAGATCGACAAGTAATTGCTGCAAAAGAAACCAGTAATTAGAAAGCATTCTGAAAAAATGGCATTTAAGGCTATAAGCTAATGCAGTGTTTTGAGTACCTATAGTTATATATACCGGTATTAATATTTTTAATTTGTGCTTATGAGTGCGAATGAGTTGTGTTATCTTTGTGCATTAGTAAAAAGTAATTAAATTACGCAGCAAAATATAGGTTGTTTTTTGGTCATAAGCAAACAAACTCTGCCTGTATTTTTCAGGGTTGTGCTATTCACCGAGTTCTCGCCATCGTCTTATGTACTTGAATGTATGTTTCACCATGTTAACGCTATTTTCCAAATCATATTTCCGAGATCACTTCTACACTCATGCACTGAAGCTATGTGAAGACCCAGTTCCAAACGTTCGTCTGCGTACGTGCAATATTTTGCCGTCGTAAGTGCGACTATCTTCGGTGTCATTTGTATATTTTTCAAAGGGCAGAAACACAGAAGCCCTCAACGTTCTACCTAGTGGCGGTCTGCGGTTGAGTGGACACTGTCCGAACTACACCATTGTGGTGGCAGCTTTCAATTCCTGTTTGAACTCGGCGACAAGAAACAGGGAATGAGTTAGCGAAATGCGAAATTATTGTGAAACAGATCTTACCTTTTCCGCAAGCTATTTCAGTCTTTCGTCAAATTTTGTCTTGTCTATTTGTTTTTGTGTATGAACCAGGCACTCTGCATCTGTCTGATCACATCAACACAGAGCTTCTTTTAGACTTAGAGCTCTTTTTAGCTAGTCTTTTGTCAGGCCAACCGTAAGTTTAGAACGACCTTTGACCACTGGTCTAGATCTTGGGGTGTGGCCCAATTGTTGGGTGTCCGCAGAATTTCCCCGCTCCTCTATTTCTTGGCATGTGTTGGATAAAACCACTACCGCACTCAAAGCAACGCTGTTGCCTCGTATTGGTGAGCGTGATTGTAATTACACCTTTATTTTCAAGTTGCCTTGGCCAGGAGACAGCGAAGAGACTTTTCGGGTTTTTTTAGTCGTGTTTATAGCAGAATATTGACATTGGTTTTGATTCTTCTGCTGTAAGCAAACTACTTTTTGTTTCATAGAACGAAAATGTGATTTGATATGTGTTTATGTAACTATTCATTTATAGTTCAAGTATGTCTGTGTTTATCCCTGTTTGTTGTTTATTTTTTTTCTATTTTTGCTGTGCGTTAACTGCACAGTGCACAGCTTGCATTGTTTGTAATATTATTTATTTTTAATGCTTCCTTGATTGTAGTTGAAACGACGATGACAAGTAGCGCCTACGATTGTTCGCTGCTCCTTGGACTCTGCCAAGTTATTGTAAATCATCTGGAAGCTATAAGATCAATCCACTACAGAGTGTTCATACACTTTGTTTATTTATTTTTTGATCGTGAGTATGTGGCCGAAGCCCCAAAGTAAAAACACCTACTCAAACTGCCACCTGCGCACCACACACGGTGGAGGCTTCACAGTGTCTTTTTCAATGCCGAACGCCAGGCAGGGGAGCTGCGAATACCAAGTTTTATAGGTTTTGGTGTGACCTGACCTAGAATCGAACTCAAGTCTACCGTTTTAGTAGCAGTTTATCCACTCCAGCACAGATGGTTAAAAGTTTTCAGTGTTTAAAGCTTCGTTGCATCATAACTCTGCTATCATTAAGCATTGTAACTTAGCATGAAAAGCCTATTGCACCTTCCGCGAGATCGGTTAGAACTGGCGAAGCTCGAAACTCAAGTGCGCAAGATGACGTCTGTTGAAACCGACCGTGACGTGATTGATGCGCTGAAGCTGGCAACTTCCAACATGGATCAAATCAAACTTGCGATAAACATGGTAATGTGTTAAATCTCTATTAATATTTTACAAGTTGAATTATTCCTGAAGTGAAATAGGCAGAGCTAATTTTAATAGTTCACAAAGGCTTGTTTAGAAACTTCTTCATACTGCATTAGCAAAACAAAAATGTTGGTTTTAAAGCCATATAAGTTCAATTTATTATTTGTCGCTATAAGCTAAGATGCAATAAGTGACACACTACATAAAAAACAGTTTACAATAGCAAAACAAAAAATAACTTTTTTCACGACTGGAGACTGGAAGGGACCTGTTACGGTCATCTAGTCAAACAGCCCCCGACTATGCACCTCGTTGCTCATAAGAGCTTCAGGTCTATTACTTGAAGTTTTCTTTACTTGAAGTTTACTTGCAGTTTTCGCTGGGCTGCTCGTTGACCGGTCACAACTGGGCGGCTACTCTTCTAATTGACAGGACCCCCCTTCGACGTATCCTTATCCTGGCTTTGCTCCTTATTAGTGGCAATGTCCATCCTAACCCGGGCCCCATCAGTAACCATCCTCGCCCCAGGTACCCCTGCTCCATCTGTCACCTTGATGTGGGAGAGACTCCCTTCAGTGTTCTGCTTGCCTCAAATGGGTGCACTTCCTCTGCTTCTCCCTTACCCGCGCTGACTTTCGCACAATCTGTGCAACTGGCACTGCAGTGGGCTGGCGTGCTGCCCCCAAAGCCAAACTGGCTCCCCCACTCAGACCAGCTCCCCCGTTACAACGTCTGCATCCCTTCCACCCCCTCCCCCGGGGCTCCCCCCACTACCACCTGGCTTTTATCAACCACGTCCACCTCGGGGCCCCCCACGTTACCCCTGCTCCATGTGCTCTCACGAGGTAGGTAAGGACTCACTAAAGTGCTCCACCTGTTTCAAGTGGGTGCGCTTCTCCTGCTCCTACCTGACCCGGGCTAACTTTCGCAAAATCTGCACGGCTGGCTCCACCATGGGTTGGAATTGCCCTGCTTGTCTCAATGGGGACCTTGCCTCTCCCACCCACCAGCCAGCGTCCCCCCGCCCCATCTCTCCAGCTCCGCCCCCACCCACACCCTCCCACCAACGTGTTCAGATCTAATGGATTCATCTTTACCTCTCCCCTCACACCCTCCCCTCCTTAACACTTACCCGCCTTCCTCTACCTTTCATACCATTACCACCCACAAACACACAACCAATCTACAACTTGCAGCCACACCCTCAACGAACTCCATGCCTCCCTCAAAACCTCAGAATTTTGCAATGGAATGCCGACGGTCTTTTCCCCTCGCGTCATGCTGAACTAATCACCTTTCTTTCCGGCAATCAGTATGACCTCATTTTCCTCCAAGAAACCCTTCTTTTGGCAACCAAGAAGCTTCAAATCCCTGGTTATTTTACCCTTCGTGCGGATCGGACATTCGGCAGACAAGGCCCTGTTTCCTCCGGAACTCATAACACTGGTGGTGTGTCCTCACTCTTATCCACTCTGACCTTGCCTTCTCTCCTGTTTCTGTCTCCTCTCTTTCTTCCCAGGACCCCTACTCAGACTACATCTGTGTTAAAGTTATTTTTTCCAACCACTCTCTTCAATTCCTTAACTTCTACTCCCCTCCCATCAGAAGCACTCCTTCTGATTCTCGCACCAGGACCTTCTCTTCTGACATCCTTCTAAACGCCTCTGACACTTATCCTTGGAGACTTCAATGCTCACCACCCAACCTGGGGCAGACTCATTTCCCCTAACCCGCCCGGAAATGACCTGTTTCGTTGGATCACTTCTTCTGGTATGGAAATCCTGAACGACCCCGCCTCTCCCACGCTCCTCCATTATTCCACTGGGAGCCGTTCATCCCCCGATATTTCGTTAGCTCCTGCGTCTCTCGCTCCCCACTCTGAGTGGCGCACTCTCCCTGGCCTTGGCTCGGACCATCTCCCCATAGAGATTGTCCTCCCCCTCTCTCCAGTTCGTCACCCCAACACTCGTACCCCCAAATTCAACTACAAAAAGGCCCGTTGGGATGTTTACCAATCATATATTGCTGAGCATCTCCCCTCTCTTTATGTTGACGCAGTCAACATCCACCAGGCTGCCCGCTCCTTTTCCCTCTTCTTAGTCGAAGCTGCCAAGGCCTCTATCCCGTTTGGCCGCCTTGGTCGTTTCCCAAAGCCTGGTGGTCCCAAGAAGCGGAATCTGCAGTGCGAGAGCAACAGAGGGCCTGCTCCGAGGCACGCCGGTCTGAGGCGCACCGCCTCAGATACATAGATGCTTCTCGTAGGGCGTCCTCAGTCATTTCTGAGCCAAATCGGCAACCTGGCAAGCTACCTGTTCTAACCTGTCCCCCCGTTCTGATCCTCGTGCTGTCTTCAGGCTCCTCAATGCCATCTCAGGAAAAAAGAACACCTCCCAAGACCCTTCTTTTTCCGGTTGCAGTTCCCCTCTTGACACTGCCAATCATTACGCCTCTTAACTTCGCTCACATCTATCTCAAGCAACACCCCGTTCCTCGCGCAGACCTGAAAGACAGTTCATGAATGAACTCCGGAAAGCTAGTTGTGAGGATGCTTCTTCCCTCCACAATTCCTTCTGCTCCCCCTTCTCCTTGACTGAGCTCTCCATTGCCATCTGCAAATTCTCCTCTTCCACTGCGTCTGGCCCTGACCAGATTGCCTATCCTTTACTAAAGCATTTGCCTTAGCCAGCACAACTCCTCCTTCTTTGTCTTTTCAACAGGTCCTGGCACTCTCACACCTTCCCCTCTTGTTGGAAACCTACCACTATCATCCCCATTCACAAACAATCAATCTGGGACGGCTTCCAAAAGAAAAAACCTCCAGACCGAACCATTTTGGCATCTGTTGACTTCTCCAAGGCTTTCGACTCGGTCTGGCACTCTGCTCTGTTTCATAAACTCCTCTCACTCAAACTCCCCCCTTGCTTCGTTTTTTGGGTATGCTCCTTCCTTTCTGATCGTAGAGCTAAAGTCCAGGTTGGTGGTTCCCACAGCCTTTCTTTCTGCATCAGACGAGAGGTCCCCCAGGGCTCAGTACTTTGTTCAGTCCTCTTCATTCTATTTGTTGATGACATCACCAAGGATTTACGTCGGGTTGCCCATGCCTCCCAGTATGCTGACGATCTGGCCATCTGGTCCTCCTCTCCAGACCCGCTCAAAGCATCTTTTGCTGTCCAATCCTCCTTCACTGTCCTGGAAACATGGTCCAACTTATGGAGATTTCCTCTCAATCCAAAGAAGTGTGAGTCTTCCTTTTTCTCTGCAGATACCCAACAAGCCACTTTCCAACCCCGGCTGTACCTCCTGGGCATCCCTCTCTCGTTCAATCCCACCCCTAAATTTCTTGGTGTAACCTTTGATCGGACCCTATCCTTTGGGGCCCACGTCCAATCCCTGTGTTCCAAGTTCTATCCACGCCACAAAGCCCTTCGATCCATAGCCACTGCCTCCTGGGGTCCCACGGAAGAATCCCTTTCCCTACTCTACAAAGCCTTTGTGCGACCGGTGCTCACATATGCCTCTCCTAGATGATTTCCATTTCTCTGGAACACCGCAACCAACCACTTGGAAGTCCTACGCAGAGCTGCATGCAGGGTTATTACTGGTTGCCTCTCTTCCACCCCTCCTCCCTACTCCTTCTTGAGGCCCAACTCCCTCCTCTAAAGCTAACTCTAGAAAATCAGGCCCTTTCCTCCTTCGAACGTGCACTGCGTCTCCCCCCAGACTTCTCCAGCCTTTATGCCCTGGCAACAAGAAACGCTCCCTGTCGACTAAAGAAGAAACCCTCCTGGAGATCATTCTGTTCTTGGGCCACTCAATTCCTCCCATCACCACGCAAGACTCTGATCATGTGCTCCCCTTTCCCCCCATGGACTGCAACCCACTTCACTGTTTCCCCCTTCATTCCCGACTGCACAGGCAACAGTACAGCCCGACTCCAGTCTGCTTCAAGCAGACTATCCTCCCTCCCCCTTTCTGATATCCAAGTATGGACTGACGGATCTGTCCCCTCCTCTTTTGGTCCCGGTGGTGCTGGAGTGTATGTCACATGCTTCAAATGCAACACATCCAATTCCCTGTCCTTCTCCACTGGTCCCAATTCCCTCCAGCTTCACATCTGAAACCTTTGCTCTCAATCAAGGTCTCAATTGGTGTACTAGCCATTTGATGACCTGCAAATTCCAGTCAGTCCTTTTCCTAACAGACTCCCAATCAGCCCTCTCTATCCTTTCATCGGCCCCCTCTTATCTCCTGCCTGAGTCCCTCAGGAATGTTTGGTCCCTCGCCTCCTCCCTCTCCAACAACACCACCTTGTGCTTCCAATAGGTCCCCGGTCACGCTGGTCTCCCCGGTAATGAAAAAGCAGATTTACTTGCCAAAGCTGGTGCCTCCCTGCCCACTGACGCGATCCCATGCCCTCTCCCCCCAGTCGTTGCCAAAGTCCGTTGTTCCCAGTATCACAAGTGGAGACGTCACATCTCCCACTCCCATCTGAACTTCCAAGTCCCCCGAAGTCTCTTCGGAGGAAACTGCCCCTCTCTCGCCCTATTCGCTGTGAGCTTTTCCGTCGTTGCTTCCATGGCCACAGTCTTCTTTTATCTTCAAATCTTCACGGGATCAGTCGGAAGGAGAATTCTGCTTGTAGGGCCTGTGGACACCCTCTACAGGACCTCAATCATTTCCTCCTCGACTGTCCTGCCTCTGAACCCCTTCATAAATCTATCTTTGGCTCCTCTCTCACTATTCTTGGCCTATGGTCCAGATCTTGGGGTGTGGCCCGACTGTTGGGTCTCCGCGTAGTTCCTCCGCGCCCCCACCCCTCAGAAGGGGTCGGGTAGTACCACCACCACGTAGCAAGAAGACAATACCAAGGACACAGGGAATGACGCAATCAAGGGCACAATACTTAACTCAGTTGATGCTAAGACAGGGGTTCTCAATTGGGCCCATTAACCCCCTGGGCGGTCTCGAGCGCAGGATTTATTAGCGGCAATTAACCACTTACAGAATGCGGACGGCTGACGCTTTTAAACGTTTTTGGACTCATGCAGAGAAACTGGCTGCCAATTTCAGGCGGTTGTTGCAACGTTGTCTTTCTTCTGTGACGTCACAAAGCGCCCTGAAGACTTGCTGGCTGCATATCTGTAGCCACTGCGAATGAAATACAGAAAATTTTATTGCTGAGCAGGAGACTACTGGTGTTGAGAGTCTCTAGAAGGGGCCACAATCCATAAAGGTTGAGAATTACTGCGCTAAGACTCAATAAGTTAAGCAAGGAAGCTTGGAGATATCAGTGTTTTGATTGTGGTTGCAATTGAGTGCTTCTGATCACAAACTCGCGTGCTATTTTTCCTGCCGACTCTCAGCATTGAACTTCACGATTGAACTAAACTAAACAGAAAAATGACAAGAATAGAATGAGATACTTTTTGGCATTGAGCTGTCGCATTGTTTGCTTTATCTTGAACTTAGAATCGTATCGCTTATTTCAGTTGAAATCTCCCGTTACCGCCGATGAAGATAGAAAGAAAGAGGAGGACGAACGATTGGTAGTTGAAATGGAGGAGAAAGGAACGGATGATTTGTAAGTTCGTTTCATTGTTTGTTTCCAGCTCTGGGGAATGATCGTAGCAACGTTGTTCATAGCTGCGCTTCGGTCAGAGTTGGGATGTTGCTATAGCCGCACCTAAGTTATATCTAATCGATTAACCGCTCATCGGAGCTAGGCTTCAAAGAATTGTTATAGCACTGTAGACATCGGTTTCCCTTTTCCGAGGAATACCATCTTGCTATTGTGTTTCATCCGAACCAATTCAACTGACCACCAACCGTAGGGTTAGTTGGCGGTCAGTAGTTGCGGACCCTTTAATGATTTTGTGGTAACCACCTTTATTATTTTAGTGCTAGCAGTGCTCGCCAAGGTAGTCGACGCAGCATTTCACTTCACGCAACTCCTCTGGTTAGAGGTGAGCTTTTGGTTACTACTAAAATAACTATCAGAGTCTTAGAATGTAATAAATTTAAGTACTAATACTGTTAGAAGCAAAAAATTATACAAAGTTTTTCAACTTTAGTATTTTCAGAAAAATCTGTAGATAATTTTTCATCTAGTGAAAGTGTTAGATGCTGAAGGTTTTAGTTGATAAAAGAGTTGGAAGAATTTCCCTGTGTTTTTAAGATTATCTTTAAAATTACTAAATTTGCTGTGATAGAAGTTCCATGACTATAATAAGATTTATGCATTTTTTATTTTCGTTCATAGGCTAAGCGATTTTTTACGGTTTTAGGTCAGTTTTAGGATTCCATTTTATCACGCATTTCGACAAAAGTATACTGCTCATAACGTGGTTGTGTTCATTGGGAAAGACACTCAACGCTTATTTCCCGTTCGGGCTAAGCAGTATATTTGTGGTAGCCCGGCTTGACGAAAAACTTGCAAATAGAACCCAGAAAAGGTGTTTAATGCTGGTGTGGTTAAGCAAACTCATGATGCTTGCTTCACACCCATGAATGAATGTTTCAGTTAAGTCAAATGCACAAGAAATTTATGTTCAAGCTTTAATTTGATAAGAAAAGTGACACAAGAATGCTTAATCTTTTTCCATTTTCATATCATTGCCTCTACTTTGTTTCAAAAAAGAAACGGTGAAAAATCGAGCTCCCCAATAACATGGTATCCTACAAAACTAGCAAACTCCCCAACTAATTAATTGACTGGTTTTGCGGAGACGGAAATTTTGAACCGGTAAATCACATCGATATTTTTAACTACATGAAAAAGGACAATTTTTTCTAAAACACTTACCGGACTCGAATTTCGATTAATTTTGAAGCTCATCAGCTGGGCTGACATAAACTGAAATATTGGTAACCCATGATTAAATTCTGCATGGTATCTCAAAAAACAACAACTGATAAAAAAAAACAAAAAAAACATAATCTGGATGAACAAGAAAGATTGGAAATTTTAAATTGGACTATTTTTTCCGAAGCACTGCCCGAAAATAGCACATCAACAAGGGCTGGCTTATACCGAAATAATGGTAACCCATGGCCAATTTTTTATGATGTTTCAAAACGTACAATCAGGACCTTATTGGGTACGTAACATACTTAAGAAGTAGTCATAGCCCCATGTCTTTTGTGCCTTGGTTCCTGTCTGTAAAAATGATTCTAAACCATTGCCGTTTCAATGTGGACTATTTTACGAATGGTTTTGCAGCTACAGAGAAGAAAACCGGTAAAGATGTATCAAAATCTTTTCAAAATATTACCAACGGAAGTGAAGATTATGGCATTAAACGACCAAACATTAAAAGTGAGGTTTGGTTGCTTAAATTGTCTAATAAAAATTTAATCAAAAATATAAATTTTCGGTATACTTGTTGTACGTTAGAGCTTATAACGATTTGGCAAAGTTCATTGCGTTAATTTTACATCTAAACCCCCGCCTGTGATGTACTTGAGGTGGAGCAATTCACTCAATACGCGCTGAGTACTAGTTACGTATTTTTTGAAGAAAAATTTTTTATTTTCTTTGTTCAAGCCCTTCTTTAGGCAAAATCTTAGTTGTGCTACTGCGAAAAGACGTTGCTGCAGATGAAACCTTTTGGCAGCCGGGTGTTTAATTTGACCGCCCCGGTAGTTGAACCTTAGATTTTCCGTTCCATTGAGACGTAGGCGATCTAAACTACTCTACCAGCTGGACGTTAAACTTTCCATCCGCTTCAGTAGCCGACCTTCGCAGTAGAATAGTGAAGCCCTGCGCCAAGCGGGTCGTGAAAGACCACCAATGGTATCGATCAGCGGTGATTGTCTGTTGGGGTGCCCACTCTTTGAATGGTGTGGAAATGACCACTTTCCTCTACCACATACTACAGCTCTGCTGGGATTTTGTGATGTAGCATTCCTATTGCGCCATGCTCTCATCCACCGCAATGAACCAACTTCTATCTACTCGGCTACTGATTAGTTATTTTAATGTGTAGAAAACTACCCAGTAAGAATGCTATGAAATTAATACGCGACTTAAGTTTCGACCTTCAGATTCTCATCAAGTGTGAGAAGAAAAAAGCTGAACTGTTATATAAGCTGAACTGTTATATAAGCGCGTATATTTCTATAAAGTTTTAATGCATTTTAGATTCTCTAACTCCGAATCTTCCTGTCAAGAGCAAGTCAGCTACTTCGGAGCAGCAAGCTGTTGGCAGGCCAAAAGCCCCCATCGATTCTTTCTTGCCTTCCCTAGATGCCAAGTAATTAGTTTAATATCGGGCACTGTTTCTATAATAGTTATAGGGAACGAATACACCTCAGTACAGAGGTGAGCAAAGCGCAACCTGTGATACTTTGAACTAAAATCTGCATTTGCGGAAGTTGCGTTGCGTACTAATCATTTTAAACTTTATGCAGATTAATTGCGCTGCGCTTTCAAACTTTTTTTCGGTTAATAGCGCAATTTTATACTTTGAACTAAAATTTGTTTCATTTCAATTGTAATATTGTCAAATGCCGATCTTCTTCTGCAAATTACTGACTTTTTGACCGTCTAAAATTGCAAAAATGAGAGATTTGCATTGTGTTTCGTAAATTTGAGTGTGGAAGTTAGGTTGCAGTTTGACTTGGTACGATATTGCGGAGTTGCGCTGCTCTTCAGAAAATAAAAAAATTAACTTGCGTATCATATGCGCTACGATTTTAGTGGTGGAAAATATCGTTGCGTTTTGTTGCGTTGCACGTACGGTATGATGTTCTTCGTGCCCACCTCTGTCTCATTATCCATCTCCTGGGATTGTTTTTGGGGTTGAACATTGAAGCCACTTACATCCAGGAGGTCGTAGAAGTGATCGATGGCACTCGATAGTAATGATGTTTTTCACGTTTGCTGGCCAGAGTTTTTAAGTTTAATTGTTTGCGTGCTTTCTTGCCAAGAAGCTATGAGCGTGGAAGGCTGGGAAAAAGCCACCAGAAGGGAGACTACTAAGCAATGCCAAAAAGTTGTCCTCTCGCTGGCTGCAAGTTCGAATCTTGTGATAGGATAACTTTTGGCATCCCTTGTTTTAAGTAGTCGTCGTTCGGATGGCTCTTTCCTAAGCTTCCGCGCTGGTAGTCTCTATAGCCAGAAAGCAAACATACGATTAAAGTCAAGAGTGTTGTGGAAGTGGCCACTTTTGTGGCCTTCCTATTCTGTAACGCATTGCTTCGGCTCTTAGATGCTACACTCCATTACCCCGTGCTTTTATCTGCAAAAGCTGGATAATTCCAGTCAACCAATAGTAATTTGTCAGAACAGGAAGAAATATTACCGGATTTACTTGTTTTTATTGCTTGTTTTTTTACAGAAAACCTCAACCAGCTCGAAAGCCATCCCCATTAGGTAAGACCAAATATATTTAAATAAAAGGGAGGATTTGGGAAAATCTGTTATTTTAGGACTTGTTTACTATTTCCGTAAAGATGTTTGTGGAACGTTGCAAATAGTATACTCGGCAGTAGGCTAACACATTTACCAACACTGATGCTTTTCAAACCCAATGACGTCATGAATAGTTTTTGCGACCTCATTACGTTAACGTAACATTTTATGGTTCATATTTAAAGAATAGTTTTTGTGCACAATTTAAATCGCCTAAATTTCGCCGTGAATGATATCACCGTCAAAAAATTGGCTGTGATGTCACTTTGCCGTAATCAGCTACAATTTTTCTGGAAAATGGCACTCTACATTTTGTGCTTTATTGCACCTTTAGGATTTATATAGAGGGTATACCCCTCTCCCCCCATATAAATGCAGTTGTGAAAAGAGGCCGCGTAGAATAGGGCTAAATAGACCAACGCCTACCTCAAAAGCAAGTTGAAGTTGGTTAAAATCATTTGCGCTGTTTTGCCAGTGTATGGTAAATTGTAGAAACTAGAGCAAGACAAACCTATAAGCTTGCAGAAGAAATTATGTGAGTAAATTTTTAGAGCGAAAAATGGGCGAATCTAGTGCTCTTCCAATTTCTACAACGAAGTCACCAGATCCCAGGTTAGAATGTTTCAACTTTTTCTTGTAAAGAGTTTTTATTGGTAATATTTATTATTTGAATCGATATGTCAAAGGTCGTTTCAAACCTATTTTTTAAGTTTTTTAAAAATGCTTGTAATAATCTGTATCAATGGTAAAGCGACTGTTACCACAACCGTACATCTGTCCCTCCACAATTCCTTCTGCTCCCCCTTCTCCTTGGCTGAGCTCTCCACAGCCATCTGCAAATTCTCTTCTACTGCGTCTGGCCCTGACCAGATTGCCTATCCTTTACTAAAGCATTTGCCTTAGCCCGCACAACTCCTCCTTCTTTCTCTTTTTCAACAGGTCGTGGTCCTCTCACACCTTCCCCTCTTGTTGGAAACCTACCACTATCATCCCCATTCACAAACCTGGAAAACCCACTTCCTGTCCGTCTTCTTTCCGCCCCATTTCTCTCACCTCTTGCATCTCCAAGCTTTTTGAGCGCTTGATTCTTTCTCGCCCAACTTTTCACCTCGAATCGAATCATCTCCTCTCCACTTGCCAGGCCGGCTTTCGTCCTGGTAGGTCGTCTCTTGACCAAATTCTTACTCTGTCTCAATCAATCTGGGGCGGCTTCCAAAAGAAAAAACCTCCAGACCGAACCATTTTGGCATCTGTTGACTTCTCCAAGGCTTTCGACTCGGTCTGGCACTCTGCTCTGTGTCATAAACTCCTCTCACTCAAACTCCCCTCCTTGCTTCGTTTTTTGGGTATGTTCTTTCCTTTCTGATCGTAGAGCTAAAGTCCAGGTTGGTGGTTCCCGCAGCCTTTCTTTCTGCATCAGACGAGAGGTCCCCCAGTGCTCGGTACTTGGTCCAGTCCTCTTCATTCTATTTGTTGATGACATCACCAAGGATTTACGTCGGGTTGCCCATGCCTCCCAGTATGCTGACGATCTGGCCATCTGGTCCTCCTCTCCAGACCCGCTCAAAGCATATTTTGTTGTCCAATCCTCCCTCACTGTCCTGGAAACGTGGTCCAACTTATGGAGACTTCCACCCAATCCAAATAAGTGTGAGTCTTCCTTTTTCTCTGCAGATACCCAACAAGCCACTTTCCAGCCCCGGCTGTACCTCCTGGGCATCCCTCTCTCGTTCAATTCCACCCCTAAATTCCTTGGTGTAACCTTTGATCGGACTCTATCCTTTGGGGCCCACGTCCAATCCCTGTGTTCCAAGTTCTATCCACGCCACAAAGCCCTTCGATCCATAGCCACTGCCTCCTGGGGTCCCACGGAAGAATCCCTTTCCCTACTCTACAAAGCCTTTGTGCGACCGGTGCTCACATATGCCTCTCCTGGATGATTCCCATTCCTCTGCAACACCGTAACCAATCACTTGGAAGTCCTACACAGAGCTGCATGCAGGGTTATTACTGGTTGCCTCTCTTCCACCCCTCCTCCCTACTCCTTCTTGAGGCCCAACTCCCTCCTCTAAAGCTAAGTCTAGAAAATCAGGCCCTTTCCTCCTTCGAACGTGCACTGCGTCTCCCCCCAGACTTCTCCAGCCTTTATGCCCTGGCAACAAGAAACGCTCCCTGTCGACTGAAGAAGAAACCCTCCTGGAGATCATTCTGTTCTTGGGCCACTCAATTCCTCCCATCACCACGCGAGACTCTGATCATGTGCCCCCCTTTCCCCCCATGGACTGCAACCCACTTCACTGTTTCCCCCTTCATTCCCGACTGCACAGGCAACAGTACAGCCCGACTCCAGTCTGCTTCAAGCAGACTATCCTCCCTCCCCCTTTCTGATATCCAAGTATGGACTGACGGACCTGTCCCCTCCTCTTTTGGTCCCGGTGGTGCTGGAGTGTATGTCACATGCTTCAAATGCAACACATCCAATTCCCTGTCCTTCTCCACTGGTCCCAATTCCCTCCAGCTTCACATCTGAAACCTTTGCCCTCAAGCAAGGTCTGGATTGGTGTACTAGCCATTTGATGACCTGCAAATTCCAGTCAGTCCTTTTCCTAACAGACTCTCAATCAGCCCTCTCAATCCTTTCATCGGCCCCCTCTTATCTCCTGCCTGAGTCCCTCTGGAATGTTTGGTCCCTCGCCTCCTCCCTCTCCAACAACACCACCTTGTGCTTCCAATAGGTCCCCGGTCATGCAGGTCTCCCCGGTAATGAAAAAGCAGATTTACTTACCAAAGCTGGTGCCTCCCTGCCCACTGACGCGATCCCATGCCCTCTCCCCCCAGTCGTTGCCAAAGTCCGTTGTTCCCAGTATCACAATTGGAGACGTCACATCTCCCACTCCCATCTGAACTTCCAAGTTTCCGAAGTCTCTTCGGAGGAAACTGCGCCTTTCTCGCCCTATTTGCTGTGAGCTTTCCCGTCTTCTCTTTGGAGGAACTTCTTCTTTCTCGCTCCATACGCAGTGAGCATTCTCGTCTTCGCTGCCATGGCCGCATTCTTCTTTTATCCTCATATCTTCACAGCATCAGTCGGAAGGAGAATTCTGCTTGTAGTACCTGTGGACACCCTCTACAGGACCTCAATCATTTCCTCCTCGACTGCCCTGCCTCTGAACCCCTTCGTAAATCTATCTTTGGCTCCTCTCTCACTATTCTTGGCCTATGATCCAGATCTTGGGGTGTGGCCCGACTGTTGGGTCTCCGCGTAGTTCCTCCGCGCCCCCATCCCTCAGAAGGGGTCGGGTAGTACCACCACCACCGTACATCTGGGTGTGATTCTGTGTTGGATTCAACAAACGAGTTCAAAATTCACAGTTTTCCTGTTTGGCTTTTAGCAGTTGAAAGGCCAGCGTGGAACCTCTATCATTGCAAGCGACAGGATTGCCTCGAAAATAACTTGGCCCCTTCATCGTCTTCCAGTCAAGGCGACTGAGAAAGTGAAAATGTACCCTGATGAATACAATTATGGATCAGGTTATCAAGTTTCGCACTACCAACGTAACTTCTTCCCTCCAGTAATGTCGATGAAACTTAGTTTTTTAGTAATATCTTATAGTGATTTTCTAAAATTATCCTACAACACCTGAAGAACTTGAATTTTGTTAAAAATTGAAAAATATGTATAAAATAAAATAAAACCCCTGACTAGCTGTTCTATCGTAAGGCTCTTGATTCAGGGGGTGTATGTAGATTTTATTCAAATACGGTAGATAAATAAAATCTATTTGGTTGTATTAGATTCTATTTGAATGAATTACTGTCATCCTCTGAAGAGCTTAAGGAAAATGCCTGCTGTGGGGATTATTTGTAGGTGTTTTACTGATTTTATTTATTCTTTTCCTTGCTTGCTCTGACCAAGCACTATCGGGTTCTTTAACTGGTTTGCTGCAAAGACACTTACTAAACATTAACATATGGATTGTACATATTTAGTTAAAATTGCTGAAACTAACCAATTCCGTAAAATACTGATGTAGTCTTCACTTCAACATCTAAAAGCATGCCACAGCCCCGCCGGCGCAATCGCGTTCTGGAATATGTGGAATTTTCTAGTTGATTAACTTCTACTTATTGTTTATTCGCTCAGACTCAACTTAAAGTTCACTGTTTAGATTTGCTGTCACCCCCCTAAAGGGCCTAACGGCGGAACAGCCTGTTATGGGCATTATTTTAACGATTTTTTGGGTGTTTTTGTTATTGTTAACAGGCTCTGACCTCGCTTCATCTAGCTCTTCGTTTGGCTTGCAACAAAAACACTTCAAAGCACGAGTATATAGTTTTGTACGCTTTATAGCTGGTCAATCTCTAATTACAGTTGGTGGCTGCTTGACCCGAAGAGTGTAGGTCACTATGCAGCCCTCCTACCAGGCGCGCGACCAGAATTTTGTTAATGGGGGCTTGAAACTGTCTTATCTTGGCGACTTTCTGAAGTAATCGATGCAACTTAAACGTATCACAGGCGGTGTCTGGGGGGTGAAACCTCCAACCGTCAGGCAATTTTAGCAATTTTCCGAAAAAATTAGCCTTTTTAACGCTATTTGAATCACATTTTGCACGTTTTCGGAGCCATTTTGAAGAACTAAATTGCTAAAACTCGAAAGTCATTTGAAAGAATTGAATTGTCCAGCCCTCTTTAGCCGTCCCCCATCTTACTTACAGGTCAAGTTTAAACGCTTATATTTTGATTTAAATTTTCTAAGTGAATAAGGGTTAAGAGGTGGAGCTGAAGCCCCCTTACCCCCCTGGTTGTGCCACTGCCTCCAAGTCTACACTCTAGCTTATTCAATGTGTTGCTTTTAATGAAAACAAAAAAGTAGATGATAAATTAATTAATTTTAGAAATAATTGTTGCAGTAAGAAAAAACAACTTGCCGGCTCTTCTAATGTAACGAAAAAGTGAAAAGTAGGTGACGATATCTGCGGCTCTTCCCCAATTTTAACTTTCTATGGGAGCTAAGTTACTTATACTGCATGATAAGAGTGCATTTGCAAAAAAAAGCACGAATTGGTTATTTTGTTAGTACTGTATTCTGTGAATTCTCTTTTTTATGCTTGCTCAAGCGTCCATGTTTGCTTGTTGAAGCAAGGTTTTTCGTTTTTCTTTTTTAACAGACTATTTTCTTTTTCCATGTATGTGTTGAATATCGCTTACCTCTTAGGGTTAGGGTTGAAGTCAGGAATATCTAGAACATGTAGTCGTCTACAGACAACGGTGGTGTCGCTTAAAAGAGTACTTGATCAAATAGTACTCATAAAGCAGTTATTTGATTCTTTTATTCATTTTGTTTTTCGATTCAGTTTCTCTTCAAATGTTTTTTATTGCAGCACCGTTGTTGTACGAGTAAGCGATTCCAATGTTCTGCATCGTAATATGGTTTTTTAGAGATATAAGTTCACTCTTCTAATAAAGTTGCAGTTTAGAAGTCGTTGTTTTGACAGTGGCCATTCGAAATTTGAGCGTATAATTTTGTTTCTTGGTTTTGCCTAAAATGTTTTGAGTTTCTAAAGTGTAATTGCTTAACTGAGTACTTTTTATTTGACTCCACCGCTGTTGATAGTATTTCTTGCTTTATTCACTGTGCTAGTATTAAAAGTTTTGTGATAAATAAAGTGTTCATATTTTCCTTGTGTTTGTAGATTAATATCGTATAGCAATAGCTAATATTATCCAACTTTATTTTGAAATTTTCACAGCAAAAAAATGCGGCTTGCTCAAATAAAAAGTCAAATTTTCAGTGTACTCGCTGATGGGCTTTGCACAGCGTTGTTGTAATTGTCGCGACGGCAGTGAGCCATTGGCGGCTTTAAGTTAAGTTTGATCGTCCCGGGAATTGGGCAAACCAAAGACTATAAAAATTAGTTTTCAAAGGTTCTCTGTTTGACGTTCCTTGTGTGAAGTCTACCGTGCTAGTCAACAGGTGGCAGCTTGACTCGAAGACTGCAGTTTCCTTCGCTGTCTCCTGGCCAAGGCAACTTGGTGAATGAAGGTGTAATTATAATTTAACCAGCCGAAAAACAGGTTCGGTGAGAAGCGATGGGTAAAGCAAGAGCTACCAGTGGCCTTCATCATTTTATCAAATGATATGTCCTTAATAACGCTTGGTAATGAACGCTACATATCGGTATAGCAAAATGTATTTGGATCAAAACACAAATTAATGAAAGCAATTTCGAACGAAAATGTTACCTCGTAAAATGATTTCAAACAAAAGCAATTTGCATATGTTCACTGCTTCATAAATCAAGTCTGACATTAACATATTTAGCGTCCATAATGATGTTACGTTGTAGAAAAAAACATTGATATAATGCCTGTATTGGGAGAACATAAGAAACTCGTGCACACTGCGCGGTAAGGAGAATAATAAAAGATAAGGTTAACAACAAAAGTTGCTAATTTCATTATTTTGAGCTGGTGTGTCTTCGCTCTTGGCAATGCTTTTTCATGATCTTATAAGCTTATCGATTTGACTCGCAAAATGCGAGTAAAGAATACTTTGCTGGGCGCAGCAAAACAAAAAACAGTATAATGGTACACTGCATGCTAGATTTAATTCAGCTTCATTTGTTCGTAAATCCATCTCACATAGAGCGGAACCTGCAAAAAAATAGAATTGCTGAATAGCAAAAAAATAAAATGCGAGATAATTTTTTTTCTGCATTTATGGTACTAACATTAGAAATGAGGTAAAGAACTGCACATCGACTTTTTTTATTAATGTAGAAATATACCGCTTTATTTTTTTCGCATCATGTGCGATCTGCATGCCTTCTCAATGTTTAAGGTTGTTTATAATACGTAAATTTTTTGAGTTGGAATTTTTCTGGAGCATTGCTTTGACTATTAGATTACGCTAAGGACTATAGTTTCATGTTTGTTGTCTAATGAATTTGTTATTATGATCCAAATTTGAGTCTGACCAGGTCTAAGGCAAATAAATAAACAAAAAGCAAGCAACCATAACTTACGCTTTTACATAATTAGTTTTCTAGCAGCGTTAAAAGTAGTTACTATATTAGATGTTTTTGACCGTTTAGTCAAAACATAATTTCAGCCACTGTAGACATCCACCAAAACCAGGCTCCACATCTTGAACTTACGGTTAAGAAATGAACTTACAACAATCTAGAGTGGTAATATCGAGCACTTACAAAAGTGTATACGCCTGGATATCCTGGCTCCGCGCAACTCTGTCCCCACGACACTATGCCGATTTGTTCATAGGTGGATAAACTGACCAATGGGCCTCCGCTGTCGCCCTAAAGTGGATGAAGTGATGACTGATGAGAAAAAAGTCGATTGTTTTAAGGTGACCTAGATAATTTACGTTTGTCCTTGGTCCATAGCTCAAAAATCTGCACTTGTATCTCGAACAAAAGAGCAATGACGTATTGTGAAACTGATACCGGCTGATACATGATCAAATATAATTCATTTGGAAAAATCCATCAAACGAATTAGTGGCCTTATCGAATTAGTGAAATGTCTGCGCTATGAAGAACCGGGACGTCGGTTTAAAAAATGACAGACTTGGGGGTCGATTGCTGGATGCGTCAAACCCAAAACCAAAGATTACTTTTGGTATTCATTGCACAACTTTTCAAGAAGGCGCTTGGCGTTCAACGCTAAAAGGGCCAGTGTAGTCTAAGCTAAGCAAGTGATGCGTATAGTAGACAGATAACACCTTGGATCAAATACCGCAAGGTTGTTTGCTATCTGTTGGCAAGCAATCTATAGGAAATAAAGATATGATTGCAAATTATATCGGAATTTTTAGCTTTTGTTTGGTCGTTCCAGCTACGATTTCTTACAGTACTGCAGAAAAATTAAAGTAGCTTGCCATGCAAGAATCCTTTTCACCAATTGTCACATATCCAGCGCATATCATCCCCTTGTAAACTTGGCCCGGATGACTTTGTTCACAGACTTTTTGCGACACTAACGGGACATAAACTTGTTGCAGAGCTTCCGGATACACTGGAATATCTGAAAAACGGGCTTATGTTATCTCAATTTTCAATAATAATAATTTTGAGCTTGTAAACAAAATCTTGACAAAAATTTCAGTGTGTAGGGGAGAGTGCTCTGGGTTGGGCCCCCTAAGCGAAAGTCTCAATAGCTCCTAAAATATAGACAACTGTTCAGTAAGCGCAATACCAAACAAAATCGCATTTATTCCTCTATCAAATTGCATTGTCTTTAAATAAAAATGCAAACAACTTCCACACGAAAATTGCATTTCAAAAAAATCACCCATTTGCCCAACGTGGGAGCAGGTGTACCTAAGTTGGGCCACCCCGATCCTAGGTTGGGCATGCAATTATACCGTTCCGGTATATATCTTTCAGAGAGCTTACTGCAACTGCAGTTTTCATTCTTCATTAGTTTGTAAAAATGGAAGGACAAAATCAACTAATAGAGACGTTCAAATATCATATGACGCTTCAGAGGTGAGAGGGTGCTTACACAAACTGTCAGAATACCGTTATATGGGGGGAGGGGAGGGGGTTCAAACAAAATGTGACAGAACTTTTTACTTTTATATTATTACGCTGAAGGCTTGAAAAAACAGGGTGAGGTTCGCAAAAATGGGGAGATACTTAATGTTATTGTTAGTGTGGATACTTATTGTTAGTGTGGACCAGTTAGCTCAAAATTTGCATAAAATGTATCTCCAGTTAGGGCTTCTTTCATTGTCCAAACATAAAGCATGGGCCCACCAGCGGCATTCTCTACTGCACTGCGCCCTTTGTTCATTGGGTTTCCTTATAGAGAACTCATCCCCACAATAATAACAAATATTTTCATCAACATGTATTGTCAAAATCACTAAATCATCAATAATCTATTTATCGTCAAAATCACTAAACCATTATTATCGCGAGCAAAGTCAATTGCTTTTAGAGAAGTGTGCAAATTGTGGTTGTCGATGATTAAGAGCAAACGGTTATCTGGAGAGCATCTCGTGTTTGTTACAAAATGCTGCAAAACTCTAACCAAAGGTATTCATTTATCCAGCCAGAACTGTTAGCACAAGAAATCGAGTTGGGAAGAGACCCCTTTATAAACAACTCACTGTTCCTTTTTCTGGGAAATATGTACATTGGTGGGATTGAATTGCCAGTGGCGCTAACCAGAGGTGGAGTCCTCGAGGACGTCTTGGTCTCGAAGGTCAAGTCCTTGGCCTTGGCCTCGAGGCCTCAAGTCCTCGAAAATTGGCCTGTCCTCGGCTCGAGGACAGCACTATTTTTTGAATTGTTAAAATTTTGGGGAGCGCTTGAAAAATTTTTTGGAAAACGTTTTTTTGTGGAGATCGCTTGAAAAATTTTTGTAAAGATCTTTTTTTTTTGGAGAGCACATGCGCTTGTGTCCTTGGTCTTTGGCCTTGGCCTCGAGCATTCCTGTCCTTGGCCTCGAGAGTGTCTGTCCTCGGAAAGGCTGTCCTTGGCATCGGATTTTTTTTGTGTCCTTGGCTTTGGCCTCGAGCCTTGTGTCCTCGACTCCACCTCTGGCGCTAACAGCACATACAAGAGTAGCCAACTCCCCCTTTTCTGCGGATACGAGACTTCCAATTTGCTTCTTGCCTTTAACATTAATGACAAGACCTGAAGAGAGGACCGTTTTAATCCCAGTCTCATCTGCAGTATATATAACGTTTGCTGTAAACTGATATTGCTTCAATACTTCGTCCAATTGTCAAAAAACCTTTTGGTAGTAATAGGATTGGCTTGTAGCTCAATGCCGTAGCTCGGCTGAGTGAAGTCGGTTCTGGCTTTCTCATGGATAAGTTGTTTCTTGTTAGGAAGTATTGAAGCCATCTCCTTCCAGCCATGCCCCTACTATTCCAGCTTTCTGGTGCTGCTAGTTTGTTTTGTGCAGTAAATTCAAACGCTAATATGCGCAATTTTCTTGGAGTGAGACCAAAAAACTGAGCGGACAGATCAACCACATTCTTGGCCAACGCTTTATCCATGTCTGGAGAAAGCACATGGAATACGTACACTTTTGTGATAACCCATGGTAGCAGATTGGCTTCCAAGAGCTGTCACTTTCTTCCGATAACGTTGCAGTGAGCTTCTTTTAAGGCGGGTGTGTGCGTATGAACGCACTACTTGCTTCAAAGGAGTGCCACTTTCAACCTCCTTTAAAGCTTTCTCATAAATATCCAACCGAACTTGGCCCCGACTCGTCATCAAAGTATCATACAATGTTAAATTTAACCATCTACAAAAAATAAAATAATAAATAAAGTGACACCAACTTGGGCCCCCTGCCCAACATAAATCCTGACAAGGTGCCCAACATCGGTACATGACGCCATTTTGCTTAAAGTTAGACTAGGTCTTTAACTTGAAGGAATACCTCAAAGAAACTCTCTTGACTTTTATTAGATAGCTACGCCCTACACAATCACTCTTGCAGAGGAATAAAACTGTGCTCCATATTTGTGCTAACAGCTTACAAGTTTCCAACAAAAAAGTTGAAAAAAGTAACAAAATTTAAACTTTTTAAGTCTGCTGCTGTCTGCTGCCAGACGCTATTTTCTGAGTGATTGCATAGTTGAATCGTTAACATGTGACGATTGGTCACGTGATTTAAATGTCAACCAATAAGGCTGCAGATGGGGGGGCCCAATCTAGGAAAGGGCCCAACCCAGAGCACTCTCCCTACGTGAAACCGTAACACTATAAGAATCAGGAACATGGAAGCGCCAATTCGTTACTCGCTTCCGTTTCTATTGCTTGATGACGTAATTTTTGCTAAAAAATATTTATCTTGAAAATTTTCCTCAGAAAAATTTTTTCAGATATGCCAAAATTAAGCGGTTTACGTCATCATTATCTTAAAATATATAATATGAACCCAAATTCTGTAATTGCTTCGTCATCTTAAGGATCTACGAAGAAGCGTAGCCAGGAATTCGGTTAGGGAGCGGCCCGGCCCAAAAGCGAAACATTCAATTTAAGGAAAATTTAAGGTCGATCAATCAATAAAAAAAAAAACAGACAATAACTTCGTCTTCTTTTAAAGCACGTTAATCAACTAGCTGGGTTGAAATCACAATTTTCAATTAGTCACTAAAAGAGTTTCCTCTTTTAACTTGAATTTCAAATTCTCTAATTTTTTACCCACCCTCTTGCTCCCATAATAGGAATCTTTCCCTCCTTCTTCATCTTGATTAGGCGAGGAAACAAGGTTTTGCTAAGGAGTAACTTTGATTTGGCCTGCTGAAAAAATAGGTGCAACCCAAGCGCATCAAAGACGGGGCCTGGAGGTAGAACCGGAGGTCATGGGAGATTGGAGGCAAGCAATTTTAGTGTTTTTTCGAAAAAAATTGCCATTTTAGCGCCATTTAGATCACATTTCGCACATATTTAGGGCAATTTGAAAGGACTAGATTGGTAAGGTTTGGAAACCAATCGAAAAAATTATATGTTCACCCTCACCCCCTTTATTTGCAGGTCAATCTCGAAACACGTTTAAACGCTTGCATTTTTGGGTTGAATTTTTAAATGATTTGGTTGAAGGGGCGGCTAAAGCCTCTTAGTCTTCTTCCTGCCTGGTTGCGCCACTGCCTTGATCTTTGAATGTGCTTTAATGAGTATATTAACCATACTATCAACAGACAGTAAGCTAGTACTGTACATTTTATGGTATTGCTTTCACAGATGTTATAGCAACAATAACTTATTATAAACAAATTACTTGCACTAGTTCTTCCCCATCCAGTCACCAAAACGTGCTCTCCAACTTCGAAATGAATTTCGTTAGAAGGCGCTGGTAAACAAACAGGCTTTATGTAGACGTTGAAAATAAGTGATTTGCTGAGCTGTAAAAATATTGCACGGATTGATCGTGGTCTAAATGTTTTGATTTTTACTCCTGTCGAATTCAGTCGCTACGTAAAAATTTCATGCTGATAGAAATAGGGTACGTCTTAATATCCTTACAAATAACTAAGAATTTTGGTCTTTTCGCATTACGCACAGAATGTACAGTAGCAACTTTGAACTTCTCGCCTCCCAAGCGTTGAAGATGTCGAGAAATCATTAAAAATTCCAAAAATTGATCGGCCAAAATTTTCTGCTTGTCTGTCAAGCTATAGTAGCGTACTTTGCGGATTGATATCTTGGCAACAAGCGTTTATTGTCAAGAAATGGAGAATGCAAAAATATACCAAATGATTAATATCAAAGAATAAGTGTTTGTTGCAATGATGCAATGATGGTAATCTGCAAAGGACAACCAGGGTACTTTTTGCTTTGTCATTTATTAAAGACACATAATGTTGTTGCTACCAGGTTTACAACCTTTAAAACAGCAATTATCTCAACTGCTAAAATGGGAGGTGTGACTATAGAAACTCAAAAAAATTCTACACAAAAACGCCAGGTTTTGAATTAAAACGTTGGCGTTTTGATTCGTTTGGGTTTCTATTCTAGTTTTTACTGTACAGGTAACGTATTACAGGTCAATTCTTTTGAGTTTCAAGTCACAACCTATTTTACCAGTGGTGAGCAGCTGCTGTTGTTGGAGGAACCTTTACATGCAGGTTTGGTTGAGTGAAATAGCAAAAAGCTGAAGTTGGCTTTCTAGGTAATTATTTCCTCACAATTCTGTTCTGCTCGTTGCAGCAGTTGAAAGAGCTGAGCAAAGTTGAATTGAAACTATAAAGAGTTAAACTAATTTTAGACATGTTAGGTTCAACTCCAGCAAAAGCACTAAACTCACGGTTTGTCATACTGTGATAGCTATCCTCTTGCCATCAGACAGCGTCAGACGCTAACTATTAGATGATCCGCACACTTTTTTGTGATAATTATTTTGTGCTTGGAGCACCTGCTTGGGATTTTCCAGTGATTCACTGTTCCTGTGGATTTGTTCGAAATGGTGCTCACTGAATTTACTATTGGTTCGAAGCCACCATCGTAAAGCGTTTTACGTAAGGACCAGGCCCGGCGCCACGGGGGGTGGGGCAGTACTGGACCGTGCCCCCCAAATCACTGATTGTGCCTCCCCATACGAGAAATGTGCCCCCCCCCCCCCAAGCAAGGATTGTGCCCAAAAGAAAGTGACAGGCTTGGTGCCGCTGGAGTGCAATTCGAGGTAGAGACCCCCAGCAAACTAGCAACCCCAGAATTTGTGTGCAAGAATCTTTTTTTCGCAGATTTTGCGATAAAGACCTTTTTTAGTCTAAAATCCAGAATTCGTGGAAATTTGCGCATATTTCGCGATGAAGACCTTTGTTTTTTGGTCTACACTATCGAATTCGAAGGAATACAGTTTTTGTGTCTCTCCCAAACTTGTTTATGCTCCCCCCAGCCCCTCACATAATTGGCGCCGGGCCTGGTAAGGATGCAATCAACATAATCAGGATGTGGAATGAACCCCGATCATGCGATTAGAGTCGTTGTAAAAACGAAGTCTTAACCCTTTCGGCCACGCTGCCGATTATTTTGTTTACCTTTAATAAAGCAATATCGTTGATTAATTTAGAACTGTGGTATGATTCATGAACGATGATCTTTTGAAAGTTCAATTTCACTTCCTCCTTTCCTCCCCCATCATGCCAGTGGCGTCCAGCCACCCCGTAGTACAACAAAGGATCGGGCCCAGATCTAAAAAGCTCCAAAATGTTACAAAATAAACCTAACAACAAAATAAAAAGTCCAATTATTATGGTTCACGGTTAACTACATATTGCCCCAACTTTGCGCTTGACGACGACATTTCGACACTAAAAATGATTATCTCCTAGAAAAGCTTCATTTGCAGTTGAATGCTCATATCAAACATTTGATGAAATTTCAGTTGTTTCTTTGAAGTTCAGTTTTTTCAATAATTTTTCGAAAATTTTGAAAAAAGCTGGTCATGTTTTGGTTCCTAATTTTTAATTATTGGTATCATCTAATATGAGTGCAAAATCCAATCCAAAAAAGTACTAAAGACTTCGGTCAATTAGCTCTATATTTGAACAATGAGAAGCGTAAAGACAAATTCTTATTGGGTAGTTTGGATGTAATCAAAATTAATGTAAATGACAATTTTTGTAAAAAAAAGGATGTCGTTAACTATCGCGGGCCAGTATAGCAACGTAAATACAACTTAAAACTTACACCATGCAATGGGCAGCCGACATTATCCAGTGTTTGTGAATAATGGAAGCTCCGCAGATTTGCCGTTGAGTGCTGGCGATTGAAAGAGCAACTTGCCAAGGTATGCTGCCCTTGTTGACTGTCGTTCCTAAAACACAGTAACACAATTGTAGTCTTATAAATTCGGTAATGTGGCCGAAAGGATAAAAGCGCAGTTTTTACGATAACCCTGATCGCATGATTTTGGTTCAACACGCACCCTGGTCACGTTGTTGCCTCCTTGGATTAGACGCTTTACGATGATTATCACTGCTTGGTGACTTCGAATAATGACCAGATTTAAGTAGGAAGAAGTTAAACGTCAATGGGAAAGCTTGGAACAAGGTCAACTTCTAACTAAGAGGGTGCGGATTCCTCGAACATAAAAGCGCCATCCGTCGTTCCTCGTGAGTGGAGGATGAGTATGGACCAATCAACTTACGGTATTTTCAATGCCTTGCAATGTGAGGAAGTAAATGTATTTTTCGGCCTCGGCCACAAACTCAAGATCAAAAAATAAACAAAGCGTAAGAACACTCTGTAGTGGATTGATCTTATAGCTTCCGGATGATTTGTAATAACTTAGCTGAGTCCAAGGAGCACCCAACAACCGTAGGCGCTACTTGTCATTGTCGTTTCAACTACGATCAAAGGAGCAATTAAAATAATTTTACAAACAATAAGCTATCCAGTTAACTCGCGTACAGGAAAACAAAAAACAAAAAAACAGGTAATAAACATACATACTTAAATTACACATGAATAATTTTAAAAAATCACACATCAAATTGCATTTTTCTTAGTGTGAATCGTGTAGTTACAGACTTACGAATCTCAGACCATTTAATACAAGACCAATTATTCAATTTCAACATAATTCAAACTACAAATAAACAAAAATGTTGCGATAAACAAAAATAATAGTTTTGGCAATTTCTGCTTTTACTTTTTACTGTTAATTTTTCAATCAAAAACAGCGTTTTCACGGTTTTTCGCTTCCAAGGATCAGAGTGAATAAATATTTGCGGGTCGGCTTTGTGCTATTCCAAAATCTCAATATGCTTCCTTTTCTAGCTGTTATAATGAAATCCAAAATTTATCAGAGCATCTATTGGTATTCAAAGTTATGATTTTGACTTTTTTTCAGAAAATAATATCATGCAGTCACTGGGCTAACCGCTCAGTTAGGATAATGTGCTGATTTACAGTAGCCTATTAACTAATTAAATAATTTTGTTATCATACCGCCAACGATCCTCTGTCCATCATGAGATGACGAGTCTGCTGATTCGACGCGAATCGCAATACTCGGTTTTCCACATGAAGAGAAAGATTGGTTTGTCAAGTATGCTGAACTGGTGGTATTCATTGGATCCTGGGCTACAAACACAAATTATTCTTTGAAGTTTTATATTTTGGGGCCGTATTATTTGCAACATTTTGTAAGAGTTGCGACATCGTAACTTTTGTTTGTTTTAAAGAGCTTACGACGTTGTAATCCTTGCGATGTGCTGCATAATAACCCCCCAGAACAGTTAAATTAGCTGTTAAAAATTATTAAATGTGCTTGTTCGTAATAATACGTCATTGCAACTGAGCAGCAAATTATGAATATCAGGGCTGTAGTTGAGACTGAGTAGTCCGAGACCAAGACCTAGATTGCATAATTTTTCAGAGACCAAGGCCGGAAAAAATGACGTCATCAAACTCATCATTGTTTTTTCGATTTTTTGAAAAAATTTTGAGGCTCGAATTTGCTTGTAAGTTGGTTTAATGGTTTTGTGGTGACATAAATTGAGTTAGATCACAAATTGCTTTAGTCGAAGTGATAACGCCATCAAGACATCCTCAAAACAATTTTTAGTCGTGGGTTTGACGCAGCCAAAAATCGACCACCAATCTGTGATTTGTAGCAGATTTTCAATGAAATTATTTTTGAAGAGTGCCTGCAACCAAACTTAACGCCTCTTACTCGAAGTTCAGTGCATGATCACCTTCATTTTCTTCAGGAATTATGCGTCAATAAAATTGACTAAAACTTAAATAAATAAATTATAAAAGAAATGTATAAAAATCCTATGGTAATTTGAAGTAGCGTATAAACGTTGCTACTAACTACTAAGACGCAGACGGGATTTCCCATTGACATTTTTAGGCGCGCAACCAGCACGATTATGCTAAAAGCTTTAAACCAAACGATAAAATTTTTGCCCGAAAAATATCTTGTTTTGTCGTCGTACTGAGCGAATTGGTGCGACTCAATCGTATCACAGCCGGAGGTTCACCTCCAGTCGCTGGGCGACTTTTACAATTTTTTTGCAAAAAAAATTAGCCATTTTTCGCTATTTGAATTATATTTTGCATGTTTTTGGAGCTTTTTGAAAGAACGTACTAAGATTCGGAAACCGTTTGAACGAATCAAATTATCAAGCCTCTTTAGCCCCTCTCCTTTACCTACAGGTCAAGTCCAAGACACATTTAAACGCGTGCATTTATGGATTAAATTTTCTAAGTTTTTTGGTTAAAAGATGAAGAGCTAAAACCCCCTAGGCCCCCTGTTTGCGTCACTGGTTATTTTACATGTAGTTTATACATTAGCAACAAACAAGATTTACCTATTTTGAAGTGATTGGTTTGTTTGCTGTCGAGAAAGAGACAAAAATGTGGAGGTTATTATCACTGTTATCAACATTCGATAAACAAATAACATATGAAAAAGAGTGCTCACACCAACCCAAAAACTCTAGATTGGTTAAAATGCAGGCCAAATAAACCAACCTCAAAGCAAAAGTGTAAATTTCAATCGTCGGACTCACCCGTAGCTTTAAATTCATCATTCATACTTTCTATCTCAGATTGTCATAGATAGGCAAGTTAATGCTAAGCATTAGCTTCGTAAACCACTTGTCCGTTAGCAAACTTCATATCTCCGTTGAAGTTAATTCATTATTTTCAGCTTTAATTAACGGAAGTTAATAAAGTCCGTTAAATCGTTAATTTTTTGCGTGTAATTTACGTTTCTGTTTATTCACTCACTTCAAGAAGACGTAATTACACTGTTGAGCTGATTGTAAGGAAAAATTTATGGCTACGGTGATCTTTTTGTGTTTCGAAAGTTACATTTTACAGTCTAATATAATTTCAACATAAAAATAGGTTCAAAGAGCTTCTTTCTTCGCTTTTTCTTCTACAAAACTTGTGCTAATATGCAACAAGTGCAAACTGCTTTGTACCTGCACGATGAATGAATTGGGCAAGATATTAACGATATAAACCTTAACGGAAGTCAACAAAACTTAAGGGAAGTTAATTTAGTCGGTTAACATTAAAATACTTTTTAACGAATTAACGAGTTAATGAAAAAGTTAGCTTTGTTATTAACGGATTAACGATTAACGGACTTGTGCCCACCTATGCAGATTGTGGCAATTTGATATTCTGCTGGGAAACCAAATTGTGGCAATTTGATATTCTGCTGGGAAACCAAATTGTGGCAATTTGAAATACCAGATAATCGAAAAAGCACTTAGTCTCTCCACGAAACTATTTTGTTTAACTTACAAAAAGTTACCCGGTCTCGAGACCTACAGTCCTAAATTGATTACCTCAAGAATTTTTTTTAGTTTTTAGCTGTTTTTTTCTAGTTTGATATGCTTAAATTGAAAAGGAAATTTGCGAAAAAAATTAACAGAGCTTTTGTTCAAATTTTTACAACAGAAGAAGCTTGAATGAAGCCATTGTGTTTGTTTCAGTTGCCAGAGCACTTTTGGGTGCCAAAGTGATCAAATTACAGTTCTGTATTTACAGTATAGAATGCTTGTTCCTTACTGCTGGCCGGAATTCTCAGAAGGCGACCAAAAACTTTCAAGCTTTTTAGCATCAAACAATTCTGCTGCCTTTTTGTTGTACTGTTCGTACTGCTTAATCATATCCATCAAAACAGACGCACTGTACTTTGCAATAATATTGTCAAAACTGCCGGGCATTTGGTCGAGCGGTAACACGTTTTTCTCTGGAACGGGAGGTCTGAGATTCAAACCTCGGACCGGTCAAAACGTGCACAGCGTTGCCAACGGCTCGCCACCGTTGCGACATTTCTTGGAAAGGAGCTGTGTCGCCCGGGCGCAATGACGCGTACATGGTCCCCGCCAACTCATTACAGGCTTCGGCATAATGTACAGCGTGTAACATAAACTATTTTATTTGATTAAAGAAAGGTTTCCATACTAACCTGAACATTCGTTCACTTCGCAGTGCTCCCACAAATACCCGGGCCTAGTCGTAATGCACCATGGAATGCTATCATTATCGGGAGAACGGCAGAAATTGTGGTGGCCCAAACCACTTTCTGGATACAAATACGATTTGCTACAAAAGAAAAAAAAGATTGCAACATCGTTCCAAGAATGGTAACAATACTTTGCTATTGTTATTTTGAGGTAAAGCATTACAAACCAATTCATGAATGCAGTAAACCAAGTTGCAACTTACAATCCATGCTGATTTGGACTGTTACTATCCCAGAATTGACACGAATATCCTGACAACGTAATTGATGCGGATCCTCGGTAGTCCTGCGCGTGATTTTCTACGAAGCACTCCGCTTCAGCAGGAAGCGGAGTTGGATCTGAGGAAATTAATTCAAACAATAATCTTTGTTGTTCTGTTGCCACACAACGTTATTTACATTATTGTGAGTGGAGAAAGTGGAGAAAAAAGCAAGTGGAGAATGAATGATGAAAAAGCAAGTAGAGAATGAGATGAAGAAAAATGGACTGGGGAAAGAGGATGCATGTGATCGAACAAAATGGCGAGGCGTAGTAAAGACAATGACCATACGAAATCCGGCCAACTCCGTCGATGGGGACAATACCGGATCTAACATGTGATGATGATGATGATGTACAGCCAGACAATGTGGAGTTGGCAATTCGAGAAAATTTAGATACAAATTATAACATATTGGATTTCAACCATTAGGCCAAACAGCGCTGTTGTGGTTTTCGAAAAGTTTTTAGTGATTTTAAATCAATAATAAAATATATATTGTGTGGTGGTAACTACAGCTTTATGGTAAGCAGAACTGACATCGCAAGTGCGTGACTTGAATTTTGGATTTGTAAGTTATACGATTTTGAAAATGTTTTTAAAAAATCAAACTAATATTTCATGGCGATTTAACAGCATCTACGGTAAACATGGTGGGCAATAAGTAGTTTTGCTGCTTTTGTTCAAAATTGCTTCAAGATTTTTTTTCTTTATTGTTAGCACTATTTTAAGTCATATTTTACTTCCTGGTACTTAGCAAGTACTGGGAAGTGTTTTGGAATGCGTGATTAGAACGTAAAAAAAAAGAGTAAAGTGTTCATAGCTTGATTGCTATTCTTACTTTTGGCCCACTCTGACATATTGTAACTTTATCACAGATCTAACATTTCAGTTCTGAAACAATCATAACTAGAAGTTTGTAAAATAAGCCATCAACTCGAGGCTATAATAGTGAAATATTAAAATGTTGATTATTGTGAAGTTAGAGTTTTTTTTACTTGATTCGCATTCAGGGATGTCACAGTAGTCCCATTGCTTGCTGCCAGTGGTCATACACCATGGCCATACATCTCCGTCAGGATTTCGGCAAAAATTCTCACTCAGTGTTGGGTATAAGGATCTAGCAAAAGTATTTCGAGAATGAACCAATATATTTCTATTCATCTCAAAAAATTGATCATCTCTGCTGATTTAAGCAATAAAATATCAAAAACAAGTGCTGGATGAGAAAGAAGAAAAACTAGTGCAAATAATATGGGTAATTTTCAATTCCATGTCACTCATCAGCGTATAGCTGAATGGCTAAATGAATTACCAGTTCATTTCATTACTTGGGGATCAATTGGTTATTTTGAGACTTGAGAGTTGATGTTTTTGCAGCGATTTATCACATGATATTGAAAGAGAAGATGATGAGGTTCCCGCTCTTTTCTGGTAAAATACGTTTTTGACAAGTTGCGACAGGCTCTTGGTGCCTTTTTATTTTGTTCCTTATTCAGATGTACAAAGCATCATTGTTGGAATTCGAAGATATTTTCAGATGAAAGTTGGCATTTTTCCTGACTGCATGTTCGTGTGGATTAATCTAAGTGTGATCAATTGCACCGCTCTTGGTTCGTATAAATTCTTAAACCCTATTTTACTCTGAAAGGGGGCAAAAATGCTCCCCTCTTGGTTTTTTCGTTGCAAATCCTTTTTTCTTGAATTTTTTGGCTAATGACAACAAGCTTTTTTCTTGAATTCGAGTCAAATTTATTCAAACTCCTGAAAATTTAAAGTTGCTACAAAAATAAGGGGAAGTTTCTCACTTTTGAGGTTTGCCGCAGTCAGTTTCCAAAATCAGAGAATATTTTGGCCCATATTTAACTTAAATGACCTCATATGACGTTTTTGTGACGTAACTACTTTGACTTAGGCCTTTTATAAATCAGTTTTTAAAAAACAAATCTATACAAAATTTGAATCATCTATGACGTTATTCAAAAAATGACGTCATTTTTGAGATTATGTATCTGACGTCACTATGATGACGCAATTAACTTAGAACCAGTTTTCTAAAACATTTTGGTGACACCAACCCGGCGTATCCATGGCTTTTGGTTTAGGAGTTAATTAGATAGGGGGAAGCTTCTTAAGTTCTGTACCCCAAATGAACTTTTCAAACAGATTTGATTTTTCAAACTTTTTCAATTAGATTTGACCTCACCCCGTGTAATGGCGGTGGTCAAATAGATCGTGTAAAATTAAAAACGATTGAATTTTTTTTCTTACTTACGGATTATAACCGTGCTGGTGTGGAGTTTGACTGTCCCAACGTTGGCATTCTACTCCGTTAACAGTTAGACTGATATTTCCGAAATAGCGAGAAGTATTTCCTAACACTGCACAGTCTTTATGAGGAATAGTAATTGATGAATCTAAATATTATAGCAAAATTATAACGATCGTATGTATGAGCGTGAACTTCAATTACTGCTAACATGAAATGTTTATGCAGCTGCTTGAGAGTTTGTGTGATAGTAGCTTCTTGTAATGAATGTCGAGCGGTAACCCCCAGATGGTCGAAGGTTAACACGTTTGTCTCTGAAACGGGAGGTCTGAGGTTCAAACCTCGGACAATCAAATCTGAACCAGTGTTGCCAACGGCTCGCCACCGCTGCGATATTTCTTCAAGACAAACTGTGTTGCCTGCAAGCGCAATAACGAGGAGATGGCCCCGCCAAGTGGTTACACGCTTTGAGGTAATACAGCGAGTTTAATGAAACATTTGATTTGATGTAGGCCTACACCCCTTTTTTAATTAGAATCATTAAACCTTGGTTTGAGGCTGGCTGTACTTAAATTTTTGTCTTGTTTTCAGCCTCAATTGTTCTTAAATTTTGTGGAGAAGAAAGTGATGCAAATATATTCTTGCTTGGTTCAAGATTATCTTTTGTTATTGATCATGATTATTAAAATAAAACAAATCTTTCATTATACTCGTTATATATCGCCAAAGCGTGTAACAAGTTTGCGGGGCCCATCTCCGCGTCATTGCACCTGTGGGCAACACAGCTCCTTCCGAAGAAATGTTGCAGCGGTGGCGAGTCGTTGGCAACACTGCGTCCGATCTGACCGACGAACCTCAGACCTCCCGCTCCAGAGACGAACGCGTTACCACTCGACCAAGCGGCAGGTTTCGATAAATTAACAAATGGTTAAAAGAAAAGACCAAGAAAGCTCTGCTGAGTTCTTACAAAATGCATTGTACAATGCGTGTTCTTAATCATTTTTTTCTTGCCGACTACCGAGGTTAGCAATGTCGTTAATAAATTATTTGTCCTTAAATTTTGAGCAATAAATGAGCTTCATGTTCTTATAAAAAAAGATTGTATTTGACCTACAACAGCACGACCTTTAACCTTCCTAAGACAGAGCTAGCTTAAATTAATACTGTAGTTAATGTTTTTCGGATTTATTGATGCATACACTGTAAATATTTTTAAAACGCAAATACAGGCTGAGTGGCCCTAAAAAAGCTTGAAATTTTGGTATTTGGACATATGAGTATCTGCAATGTAGCAAGCAAATTACTTTTGTTGCACGGAATAACAGCACATTCCACTTTTTCAAAAACATCGCCTTGGCAACCTCCTTGTGTCACTCCTCCTCCAAAGCAAGAACGCACTCGGTATTTGAACCCAGAAGCACCACAAGTCACTGAACAAGTTGTCCATTGGCTCCAGGAGTTCCAATAAACTTCTGTAGCAAATAGTAACATTCAAGTTAAATTGGAGTAAGTAAGCAAGTTCTGCAGATTAACACAATATTAAAACATTAAAAAACCGATAAAACCAAACTCTCCATTTCACCCGAAAATGTTAGATATTATAAGGTTTTAATGGTTTAATACCGGGGGAATCTTCTGTGATATTTGCTCTAACCCTTTGTTATCGAGCACTGTTTGAAACCGTGATATCAACCACAGACTGAGCAAGCAAATTTATTCGTTTGGCCTCAGTCACACAATCATGATAAGAATATGACAAATAAACACAAAGTAATAGTAAGGCCCGGGGAGCACCGAAGAACTTTGCAATTTTGGGGTCAATACTCTTGGGCAATTTATCCATTCTACACCTAACAGGTGCGGATTCGGCGAAACAGTAAGGCCACCTTCTTCTCTTGTGACAGTGGCATTTGAAGGCACTTTAAGAGAATAAAGATGCAACAATCAATCAATTAATTAATCACCCTGAGTAGTTGGACAGGATGGAACTCGGCAGAAGTTAGCTCTGGTTCGCTTTCGATTCGTGTAACACCACGGTTCTGTTGCACTAGCGCCTGGATTGCGGCAATAATTTTTTTCTAACCCTGAATTTGGATAGTCTTCTGGCAAGCTAAAACAAAAAATCAAGAAGAATCAAGAATCGTGTATTTTGTGTTAATCGCAACGATCAAAATATTACACTCGCAATTAAAAATTGAAATTGCGGTGTTTTTCGATTTTTCATTTTTCCCGAAATTCCCAAAATTCCATCTTTTTCCGCGATTCCCAAAAATTTTCCCGTTTTCCGGAAAGCTGAAAATCCGGGAAAATGGTAAACCTTAAGCACAATGCTCATGTTGTTCCTGCACCACATTAAAAAATTGCTTTCGCATGATCCGATAACATTCACGTCAAAGTACACACAGAAAAAGAAAAAAAAAAAAAGAGTCAAAGGAATTTAACGTAAAGATTTGTAAACGCAATTGAGAACTAGAAGACTGCGAAGGGACCTATCGCAATCATTTATCAGTGGATTGAGATATTACAAGCAATTGAAGCTTAATATTATCAAAATGGAAACAATAAAGATACAACTAACTTTCTGTTTAATTGCTTTGTCAATTGTTTGTTTGTTGGCCTACATGTTTCCATGAAGTTAGGTTTTAGTAGTTAGTTTTAACATCAGCCAAAATGCGGCCGAATTTATCTAAATTTGTGAATTCGCTTATAATGGTGGTAATAGTCTGCTTATTCTATGAAATAAAGATTCCGCAAAACCCGTGTTTATTTGTCTACTGCTAAACTTTGACTTTGCTACATTCCACAAATGTTAGAGCTTTAACTGATGATGCCTGTTCGGGGTGAAATCGATTTCAGTCATAAAATATAGTAGAGTAGCACAAAAAAAATTACGAAGGATTTCTTTTGCACCGTATCAGCTTCGCTTCTTTCTTTTGCACCGTATCAGCCAACCTTCGCTTCGAGTCCTATGCAAACGCATCTTTAAATTGTGCTGACACTCTTCTTATTTTTTTCAAAATAAATAGTACTTTGATTTACGTAGTAGTTTGGCAGCAGAACTTACTATATAGAGAAAGCATGATTCCATTTAAAACAATCTTTTCCATTCCACGAAGTATTTATAAATCCTCTGTATCTGTCGGGATTTTTTGCATCATAACAATCATTGCCACGATCTGAAATCATATTCATATTGAGTAGTTTTTTGAAGTCGCTATTTAGTTGCTGCTGGCTCACTGCAATGCTGTACTTACAAAAGCTTTGGAATCGATCAAACATTTAATGAGAGCAAAAAGTCATGAAAGCAAAACGACGTTTTGGTGGCAAATCCCGCTAAGTAAATTCCTACACCTTTCCTGGTTGTGATGGTTAAACTAACTTTCTGAGCTCAATGGATCTCTGGGCTGATCACTACAACAAAAAACCGCTACGTTTTGTTACGAAATTATTACTTTTTTACTTTTTTCAATTCCAAAACTACTTTTTGTTTTTGTTTTACCTGACATCAATCTCTCCTTTTCATGCAATCCAAAGTTTCTTTAAAAAATTAATCTAGTTGAATCCTGTCGAAGAGTCGTTTTCGTGTCAAAGAAAAGCAAGATAGTTTGAAATATTAGAGCTATCATTGCCTTTAAAGCACTTGGTCAACTGCTGGCTGCCCAACTTTTAAAAAGTCATTACCAATTATTTTTTGCCGTGTAGTATTTCAATTTTCATACTTACACAAAGGGCAGTCTCTTTCGTGGCAAACATCAACTTGCATGGTCTCTCCGACGCATCTAGGGTTTTCACCGTCATAGTTACATTGGCGAACTTTATATTGGTGGCCGATGCCACATGGGTGATCACACGAAGATGAAGTCCAATTAGTCCAATTGGTAGCGCCTTTAAAATGTATAAATAAACTTGAAAATTATTTGAATTTTTTTAAAAATAAAATTATTGAACAAATTAATAATTAAAAATCTTAATTATTTAAAGTTTACAAAGATCAAAGTTTTGAAAATACAATTAGTAGGCCTACCGAGGTACCGTTTTTCAAAAGCACTTACTTAGAATGGTAAAGCTAATGAGCAGATATGCGCACTTGACAATAAAGAATGAAGAAAACCTCTTCATCATAATTCTAGCCCTTCTACTGTAAAATAATTTAAACTTAAAAAAATTTAAATAAATTTTGAAAAATAAGAAAAAAAAATTTTTGAATAAATCTGTCAAACTATCAATAAGTTTTGTTTTATCAGCTTATAAATAAATAGTTCAATTTTATAACGAGATTTGTTGAGTACGTGTGAAAACAAATTCAATTTTTATCTTTGACATTTAATTCAAACTTGCCCTGCTGTCAGTAACAATTGTTTGTGAAAAGAATGATATTTACTATGGCACAAAAATATTTAAAAATTCATGGCTATACTATTTTAATTTTGTACTATTATTTTGTAATATTCTAATGTCATCATGTTTTAATTTAAACCCATTACAATGATAAGACAAATTAATTTTATCATTAAATGTGCGGAGTTTTTTATTTAAACTTGTAAGTTTATTCTTTAAATTCCTTTGTTCATTCATTTTTATTTAATAGGAACCTAATTATTTCTGCATCACAAATCTTTAAAATTAACTGTTTTTATTAATTATACAGTACATCAGCACCAGCACTCGTCACTGTAGAATAGGCTACGTTCTTGTATCTATTGCACATTGCTCAGCATGCACTATATCTACGTATTTATTCAATAAGCTTTATTCCAAACTAAGTCATAATATTATTGACACTTATTGCCAGTTGAATTTTTTAATTTCTTGTTTCAGCTTTAAAAATTCAATAAAATTTTCTTTAAATAGTGATAAAGCAAGCACAAATTTCATAACTTGTTATGTAAACATGGAAAAAACCTCTGCGCGCGATTTTTGTCAATATTTTGTCACATTGACGTCTTCATTACAATGGTCGTTACACAATTAGGATAGGATTTAAAAATATTATGCATAGTCAACTAGTTTTTGTTTCCAAAATAATGTTTATAAAATATGAACTGTATTTGCATAACTCGTTCGTTGCAAAATTAGTATGATTGCATAAAAATTGCGTAAACTCTTTTTTCTCACCATTTATATTACTTACCAAATCTTTTATATAGGTTAATTTGATTATCGACGCATTTGAAATGACGTCATTTTAGTGACATGCTTTTTGTGTTACAAAATGTTTAGCATGCAAAGCCATGCAACATGAGAATACATAACATTTGCAGCACTGCCTATTTCGATAGGAGCATTATGCAATCAAATTTAATACAACATGATAAAAAATTATCGCTTTGAAATTACTACATTTGGCGGTTTCCAAAAAAATACTGTTTTTTCACTACCCTATCATGTTTTTTAACCTGAATAGTGATAAATTATGGATATAATTTAGTATAACGGTCAAAACAACCAATGAAAAGGTCTATTCTTTATTTTTCATATTGGAAAATAGACCAATTTAAAATACGTATAAGTTTATTTTCAGAAATGTCTATTTTATGTCTATTTTAATTTATTTTTGATCAATTTTTTACGTGATAATCCAATAAAATATCTTCAGAGCAGTCTACTGTAATTCCAAATTTTCCTATTAAAATCTTCCATGTAATAATTAAACGGTAAATAGAGTTAAAGATCACATTTTGGTTTTCTGTGATACAATAATACTTAGAAGGAAAAAGTCCGACAAAGGTAGTTAAAAGAAAATGACTGTTTCAAGGAGAGCATTTCTGTTGCAGTATTTTAAGGCCAGTCGAGTTCGAAAAACACAATCCCTAAACAATGGACATCGGTCCTAAGTGATTTTAATTTAAACGTTGAAGGATTCGTTTGGGGGGCTCTCCTCCAATGTGACACCCCAAAGTTTTGTCATACTTATTTTTCTTTCATAATCACCTATTTAGAAAATTTTGTTTGTCTAGACTCTAGCAAGAGCAACAAAATAATTATAATTTGGAAGGCCCTTCTGGTGAGGTACCCCCTTAAGACGTAGAAATCCAAATTTTGCTATGCTTTATCTTTCATTTACATCTACCTATCCCTATTTCATTTACATTTACATCTACCTATTCTTTATCTTTCATTTGCATCTACCTACCCGCTCCTCTACCTATCCCTAAAACGTCATTTGCCCAAACCAAGTGGTTAAAAATTTAAAAATTTTAGGAGCACTTTTGAGGAGTCTCCCTCAACGTGGCACCCAAAAATTTTGTCATATTACATCTTTCTTTGATATTTACATCTTCTGAAAATTTTACTTTTTTTTCCTCAAGCGGTTAAAAACTGTACTCTTGGATGGTTCATGTGGAGGAGATCCCAAACGTGCACACCAAAATTTTGTGGTGTTTTGTCCTCGTTAATTAGTGACATTTAGAAAAAAGGACGTGGTTTTGAAGGCGAGAGCTTTACCTCGACGGCAGTACTGCTGATGATGAACTTTGGATTTAAGTAAAACTCCAGTCCAGAGCAGTGCTTTGGGAAAATTGGTCTCGCCGGTTTGGTTTACATTTATCTAGTCCCATGGTCGTTTGGTTGGAGGTCCTGCTGGATGTGCTTTGTTGTTGAGGAGCTAGCCAGTTCTTTCCACTTGTTAAATCATTTACGATAGAATTGCAGTATGTTAATACATAATAAGTAAGTATTAGACAACCGTGCGTCAGGAACATATGTTACTTAACAACTTTTATTTTGTGATCGTCTGAATTTCGCCAAATAATCAAATCAAACCAAGTTATATTTTTTACCAAATACATCGAGAAAAAACAAAACGCAAACACATCATCAATTAAAAAAGTTAATCCTAATGATGTTATTGTATCAGCAATAGTAACTTTTAAAATGCATTCTGAAAACTATAATTTCATGGAGTATTGGCTCGAAAATCCCAAAAAAACTGGAAAGTCTGCTAGTCAAGGTGCTTCCTAGATTGTTCACACTTGGAAAATGATACAAAACGGGCTCAATAATTTAACTAAATGATAGGCTGTGCACTGCAAACTAGTAACTTTCAACATGTGAAAACAGCAAACAACAATATTAGTTGAAAAAGTAAACTACTCGAATCAAGTCTTATATGAATTGAAAAGTTAAATAATTCTGTAACAGAAGTCGATTTAGTATTTGCGGATTTGAAATTTTTGTAGTGTTTTTTGAGGTAGCGGTACTAAATTCTTTGTTTTTATAATCATCGTCAATGTTTGTCTAGAGTTTTGACCCTTTAAAGGCTAATGAATTTTGAATAATGCGTTTTTTCTCTCTTGGTTGATAATAAATATTTTGTGATGCATGTCTAGTATTGTGACCATTAAGGTGGTAGGTGCCCCCAGAGTCGTAAAAATTGATATTTCGCGGATTTTTTCAAATTTTTGCACTAACGGAAATCGTTCTAAATGCATTTTAGGTTAAGAATAATTTAATTCAAATATTTGAATAAAGGTCAAACCTTTGATTTGCGGCATTAAGCATTTTTCTGTATTCTTTAATTGGGTATTAAATTGTTGAAGTGGAAATTACCACAGCCAAAACAGTTATTTTCCGCGTTCCTTCAGACACCAGTTTCCTGGCCGTACGTCCAAACTCCATCATCATCATCCTCATTTTGCTTCACGAATGTGCTTCCTTTTTTTCTGGAGCTCAGCAGATGTTCCCCGCACGCAATTAGTGTCAGCCGGTTTTTGTAGCCTAGTCGCCATTTTTCACGGTGTTATGCATCCAACCTTTGCAAACCTCTGGCAATCATGTCACATTCCATCAGTTTTTTCCATCTCTTTTTCGGTCTTCCTTTTTTCGTCCCATCAACTTCTAAGAGTAGTTTCCTTACTGGGCCTCTTTATTCATCCATTCTCTTTGCATGCCCCAAACATCGCAATATTTGCTCTCTCAGAAACTCTTCCAATCTCTCCATTCCCGTCATCTCACGAATCTTCTCATTATTCGTTTTATCTTTCAAGGTTTTCCACACATCATTTGCAACATTCTCGTTTCTGTAGTCTTCAGCTTCCTTTGATCTTCTACTCTCAACGCCCAACATTCAGCACCACAAGTTAAAGCACTTCTCACATAGCTTTTGTATAAGGTGCCTGTAACTTTCAATGATATGCTTCTTCCGCATATAACTTTAGAAACCTCTTTAAATTTTCTCCATGCCAATCTAATCCTTGATGGTACAGAATCTGAGCTCTTCCTTCGATACTGAGTTCATTGCCGATGATAACCTGTCTATACCACTTCTGTGTTGTCTCCATCCAAATTTATAATTTTATCTTCATCTTGAAATATACATAGCATATCAGGGATGCACTTTTGCAAGAAAAATCTTTCTGTTTGGTTAAACTTCTATGAACTCCAGAACAACTCATATGCACCCAGTGTTGACATTTTGTGCACGGCACAGAGTTCCTTCCCACTCCTTTATCACTCACAGAGCAAGGATACTTTTGAATTTGTATTCGTGCAAAATTTCGTAAAAAATTACGTTAAAACTGCGTTTCCACGCAGAAATTTAACGGCCACTACTTAGAAATTTATCGTTATCGAAGTTTTTTTGATGACATTTGACTTCCTCCCACTTTAATTTGCTGCTGTTTCAAAGCCAACAAGCATAGATAATCATCTTAAATGGCCCGATTTAAGAACACAATACCGTGACCAGCGCAGAGCCGTGGTTGGAGGCGTAGTTCGGTGGAATTCGGCCAAATGCAGATGGTGCTCAACAATGTCTGATTGTTCCCGTTTACGTTACAGCTGTACTGAGTAAATATTTTTCAGGCTGGTCTAAGTCCGTCTGGACCCCTTTGGTTACGGCTATGGACCTGGGTGAGGATTAAACCGAGAACGCGTGATGAGGATCATCGCAAAAACAACGCTTTTACACTTCCAGCGGGTATGCAGCGTAGAGGCGTTGAACTGCGACTGCATGATTTTGGTTTGCTTCTCTGTTGTTGCAAGATTCCCAAGATCACATATAGTCGCGTATGAAGAGCTTGTTGGCTTCATGTTCGTCCCGTTTTTTGCTTTTTTTAAAGAAGGCAAGAATAAGAAAAATAGATTTAAAACAACATAGATGAAGTAATTATAGAAGAATATTTAAACCCGGTTTGCAGTGGGCGTAAAATCGTGCGCGTGTACGAGCGTATTCTTTGTTTATTTTAAGCAACTGGTAGTAAGTACAACGCCTAAACGTTCAAACTTTTGATCAAAATAAATTTAAAAAACGCTCGTAACCTCGTACGCTCACGATTTTACGCCCAGTGTAAATCGGGCTTTAAGAGGTTTGTTTTATGGATCAGAAGTTATCGTTAAACAACAAATTTTATTGTTTTTTTCGGCCAAAAGCGTTGAAATGTCTATTTTATCCACATCTTACTCGATTGATTGAAAATAATAATTGTTAATTATCGCAGCTAACTCAGAAAATTGTGTAAATGAGCATGCGTTTATGACGTCATAACATTTTAATAAATACAAAAGAAAAAAAAAATTTTATTCTGAAATTTTTATCCGACGTAAACGGACTTAGAGTAGAGACTTAAGAATAAAAATTATTTTTATACTTTTGTTGACAAAACTCTGATTATTTTAATTGCCAACAAAGATACGTTAATTCCACTAAATTGCTTTTTTACGTTTATAATAAAATTTGGCTATATTTCAAATTATAATTGAGAGTAATACTGAATGCGCAAAGCAAAAGTCAAAATTAGAATTTCAAATTGGAACTGGTCAACTAGAGTGTGTTTGTTGTTCAGTCATGTTAAGATTGCCAACAAGCTGTTTGCATTTTTGTTGACAAAGATAATAAACACGTTTTTTACAAGTTTACAAATTACAACAAGTTTACGAATCTAAACCGATATGAGTACAAACTTATCAAAATTTCACTAATTTTTTGAGCAATATTTCATTAACACTCTAAATAAATTGTGACGTCACAAGCCAAACATTAACGTTAAACTTGGTCGGTTAATTTGGTAAAAAAGCAAATAAAATAATCATAGTGTAACACAAACTTACAAATTATGGAAATGGAAGAAGTGTTACGGCAAGTATGACTTCTCTACTGCAATTGAAATACGCTTGTTTAGATGGAACTATTCTGGATGGTATTTTATCAAAGAAAGCTATTAAGTTTAATGTCAACACTGATCACCCATGATGCAGATTAAGGATATTTTTGTGGGCAAAAGGGGGGAGGGGTGGCGGCGAGCTATCTCCCCATCGCGATAGTGTTATTTGATCTATCACTGATCATTTTCAAGATAATTAGTAATATTTTTCTTCTTAGACGTCATTCAGTGTTGCCGCTTTGAATATCTTTCAAACGTGTTTTCATGCAAGCATTGACGTCCGTAAAAAAGTGTGGTTGGATTCAGCTACACATTTTTTTTTATGTAGAAACTAAGAACAATTTCATAAGATCACGAAGCTAATTTTTTTCAAAATTCAAAACCGCATTTGTAAGTAAACAGCAGAGTTTGTCGTTGTCGATTTGTCAACATCAGTCATGATCTACTCTAATGTCTCTAAAACAAAAGACAACTTTTAACAAAGCAAGATTAAACTGGTGTCACTCTATTTTCCAATACCCGCCAGGTGGTCGAGAGGTAACGCGTTCGTCTCTGAAACGGGAGGTCTGAGGTTCAAACCTCGGGTCGGTCAAATCGGACGCGAGGTTGCCAACGGCTCGCCACCGCTGCAATATTTCTACGCAAAGAGCTGTGTTGCCCGCAGGGCTCAGGTGCAATGACGCAAAATGGGCCCAGTAAACTCGTTACACTCTTCGGCGTAATACAGCGAGTATAACAAAAGATTTGATTTGATTTCTATTGTCCAATAAAGTTAATCACAAATTAAGAACAAATGAGGCTGAAAACTTAAGAGCAGCCAGCCTTAAACCAAAATTTATTGGTTCTAATAATTAAAAAAAATGTGATTTCAAGTTTTCAAAATAAAATGATTGGTAATTATAATATGGAGGATCTATGTGTGAGCATTGAATGACATGTAAGTGGAAAATGTTAACTTTAAAGGAGGATTGTCGGCCAAATCATTGGCAACATCATTATTATTGCAAATAGGACTTTATTTGCGTTATTTCCATCCATTTCAAAACCTAGCAGTTTCAGTATTCCGATTCAAAATCATCGCCTTGTCACGTGAATTTAGTGCTACATTGACAACTTTAGTAGCAACACTGACGTCATTACCGACTTGCCATTGTAACGCATCCATGATTCCTGCCACAACGATGTCCAACAATGACAAGTGCTGTTTGCTAAAATTGGTTTGGAACACACAATGGTTTGGATGATAATTTTTTTATAATCGGGTCGAAAAAATTGGATTTAACGCAAATATAATCAAGAATTGCTGAACTACATTAAAATCCCAGCAATTTTGTTTTGATGTGTTACTTTAGACCTCAATATCTCCAAAACGGAAAGAAATTGAATGCTGAAATTTTATGTTTGCAGCGATAGATTTGTCTTGCTATTGTATTTAATAGTAGAAAATCTAAGCATTGCTAGTCCATAGTTGATAATCAGTGAAAAAGCAATATGTCAACTGATGCTTTGAAGTTTCGAAGCGGTGCCGAGGAGGGTAGTGATAAAGTGCAGCTTCACCTTAGAAGCAAAACCAGGGTGAATTTAAAGAATTCATCAACGAGTGAAAATGAGGTCGACGTGGAAAGGAATAGAGGGATTCTCAACCAGAAAGTTGAAAGCGAGCGATCGAAGCGTGAAGAAGCGGTTCAGTCCAAACATGCACGTTCAATTGAACTCGAGGTTCTAAAGCGGTCTTTGGAATCAATTAACAGCGAAAAAGAGCAGGCAAAGGAGTTAGCTGCTGCCAGACTGACTGAACTAAACAATTACAAGCAGCAAGTGGAGAATTTGCAAGAGATTCTAGGTGCGAAAGATAATGAAACCAGAAAGCTTCAAAACCAAGTAACAACGGTGAGCAACAGGCTTTCTGATGTAAACATGAAATTTGGCATTGTTAAAAATCAACTGCAACAAGAGAATGTTGACTTGAAGTCTGCTTTGAATGCTAAAGATACTCATTTAGTCTTGGCTGATGAGACACTCTTTCGGAAAAGTGCTGAAAAAGAGGAACTGGTCGCCAAACACCGTGTCATTGTGGAGAAGTTTTGCCTTGAGTTGCAAGAAAAGGATTCGAAAATAATAAATTTGCATGAAGATTCGGACAAATTAGATAAACAGTTGAAAAGTGCACTTCGCTCCTTATCAGTAGCCAAAGAATCTTCTTCAATAAATAACAATATCATTAGATCGCAAAACGCAGCTATAATGCAGTTAAAACGGGAGCTCATGCAGAAGAAAGAAGAAGTAGTATACCTAGAAAATCAATTGAGGTTTTCATCTGATGAGACGGCGAGTTTGGATGACCAGAAAAATGACCTTGGATATCTGAAAAGAAAACTGTTGGTAGAATTAAAACACGCCACAGCTAAGGTCCAATCTTCTCGAGATGGTCATAATGCCACTAGTAGACAATCAAGAGAGCAACGAGAAGACATGCAACAAACTCTAATTAGTCAGCGAGAACAGATGTTGCAAAAAGAAATATCCAAGTGAGTTAAACAATTTCCGGCTTAGGTTGTTGTTTTGCTTAGTTACATTTTTCAAATTGCATGAATTTGCAGATTAAACGGTCTGTTTCGTAGGTAGAGCTATCAAGAGATCTAAACAAAAATCCAAATGTTGTAAATGACCGTCTGGAATGCTATTAATAAGTTTGATGTAGAAGATTGCTAAATGTGTTGGTTTTTGAAAATCGTTGTTCTTTATTCTTTTCTGAACTTTATAACTTGGGCGACTTTTATAAAAATCCTTGAAAATTGATCGTATTTTATCAAAAATTGAATTATTGATGTAACAAACCAAAAATGAAAGAACTAGTCAAAGTTAATTCAGTTAGTGGCTTAATGGTTAGATGTGGGTGTGAATAAACGGCGATCCGCGAGCTAAAATTTTGTGACTTATGAGGAGTTGATCTCAAATTAAGAAAAATAATTACACCTGTCCCAGACTTCCTCTTAAGATGTCTAGATTTTGAAGGGATTTAATTTTGTATCATTTTCTTCCAATACAAAAATCTCTCAGATACTGAAAGTTCCATCGCCTTCAAAATTGTGTTTGTGATCGATCTACTTGTGGGATCTAATTTAGTGTGTGAGGAGAAGAGGCTAATAAAGTTCTCTCAAAAAACGCTTTATTAATTAGCCCTCTCTAATACAAAATGTTAATAATAATGTACCGGTTCTGCTGTAAAAGGTTTTGGAGGCAGGCAGTAACTCAGTGAAAATTATTCCAGTTTCACTTCAGTCATTACGCGATTTTTACCTCGGTTGTCTTTTTCAGCTATAAAACTATGATCGAAGACTTGAAAAAAAAATCGCTTTCCGACAACAAACTAATACTTGATTTTTCCTCTTTGATCAAAGCATTGAAAGCTGCTCAGAGAAATTGCATCGATAAGGTAATTTTTGTCTTGGTAAAATTTGTTTCGGTCTATACTCAGGTATAACTTGATAGCTTTGCCGGCGATAGCCAAGTTGGTAGATCGTCAGGTTAGTGGTCGAAAGGTTGCTGACTCGCGGTTCGATTCCCGAACTGACAATGCGTCGTTGTGTCCTTGTGAAAAATACTTTACGCTTGTTTTTCATTGAGGCCAAGCAGTCTATCTGTTTCGATTGTCTAGCCATATGAAAGAATTTCAAATAGAACCTAAAAAAGGTGCCATCCGTCAGTTTGGTTTGGCAGGGGTAGAGTGCCTGGTTCAAACGAATGAACTTGATAGCTGTTCGAGATAGCATACCCAAATTTGCTCTCTGCCAAGGCCAGTTAGTTTTGATATGACTGGATGAAAACACCATCAAAAGGCTGCTGAAAGATTGCCACGTCATCTAAGAAGGTCGATCTCTTCAAATAAAATGAGAATATGGCATATTAATCGCCCATAAGAATATAAAAACTGCTTTTGGAAGTTGATTGTTTGTGTACGTTAAAGTTTACAACAAATTTTAACGGTGCGGGTACGTACGTGGATAGCGTACACGAAGATCAACAGGGTTTTTCGCTATCTCTTGGTATTTATAAACAGATCTTTGCAAACTAGAAGTAGCACCATGGAAGCAACAATGTTTGTTGCATTTGAACGCTTCTAAAAAGTTTTCCAGTTTTTATTCATCCTACCGAACCCTGTGACTTTCTGAAACCATTGTCATGGCCCACTGGTCGAAAACCACTTATTTAACAAAACTTGGTAAATGGTTTTTGAGATTGCAATGTTTTGAATTAGCCTACGATATTTTCAAAACACACCATTGTTTCTAGAAAAGCTTGGAGGAATTCAAAAAAGAATATACGGAGTTAAGCAAAAGTTCTAAGATAAAAGATGAGTTAATTGACGAGTTGAGGAGCCAAAAAACTGTTTTAGAGGAGAAATTGAAGAAAGCTAAAAAAATACTTAAACAAAATAAAATGGAGATGGTGACGCTCCGAGAGAAAGTACAAGATTCTCAATCTCAGGTGAATTTTTAAAATGTTATGAATTGAATTAAATTGAATTTGAGTACAATTTTATCCTCCTGTAACGAGAAAGCAACATTGAAATCCCAAATCGTTAAATTTCATCGAAACAGCAGGCGTTAACGTCTCACTCTTGCACTGTGCAATCTCTCGCTTTTAGTGTTTATTTGCATGGATTTTGAAGAGCATATTTTGAATAATTGCTGTAAGTCGAATTGTTTTTCAAGCGGTTTAACAAGTTAAATACAATTTGGTTACCACATTATTATGTCAACACCGGTTAGTATGCTGTGTTTTCTCACTGTTGTACCGTTATTTTAGAATTTCAAGATGGTTCGGAGCGACAGTCAGTTATTGACGAAAAAATTAAAGGAAGCAAACGTTAACTCGAACAAGATAACGGAACTGCTTGATGAGGTGCAGATTGATAACAAGGGCGAAGCAAAACAGAAGCTCAAGTTTGCGGAGATGAAATTGAAAGAAAATAAAACGATGATGGCTGAACTTCGAGAAATGCTGAAAAAAGAACAATTTAAGGTAAAGAATGCCAATATTTCCATTCGCCTCAATGCATCCAAATTGAACTTTGGTGTTGGAGGTTGATCCAAACAATGAAACAATTAAAGAGTCCAAAATGTATTTTGCACTGTTTTGGTTTATAAATATCACTTTTAATCCGTTATTACTTTCTCAAATTCAAAGAAATAGAAGATAAAAAATGGTTTTTGTTTGAATAAATTGGCGATGGTATACAAATCTGAAACATTTCTACTTCAAACATATTCAATATAGCATTTGCTCCAATTTTTGTTATGATCGCTCCAGTTTTATGACACCTTGAAAACTATCCAGCACTGCTGAAAAGGTTAATGCGTCAAAAATTACAACGAACCATCACACAATCTGGGTTCAACTCGGACCCTGGCCACGTTCCTCCAAATCACGAAGTAGTCACTGCAATAAAAAAGTGCGGATTGTCGAACAGTTAGCGTCTGACGCTGTCCGGTGACAGGAGGATAAATATGCGCAACAACAGCAATAACAACGTTTTTGTCCGTAGACACATCTCGGCAATTATCTTTGTTTGGTAGATTTGAATAAGCATCAAATTTAACTGAAAAAAGTCAAAACTCGTTGTGGGAGCTTGAAAATTGACCAAATCCTTGTTCTGAGGGGGTTCACTTGAAGAAGATTCGCCAGAAGTTTTGGTATACCATTTTGGGGAGTCCCAATAGGGTTGACTGGGGAGTCCCAAAGGGATGTCTCATTTTGGGGAGTTCCAAAGGGAGGTCTCATTTTGGGGAGTCCCAAAGGGATGACAGAAGAGGTAGAAAATGTGCAATCGACCATCCAAGCAATCACAGTGCAAGAGAGTCGCCCACTTGCTCCGGCCAACTGGTATCTAAACCAAAAAACAAACGGCCCAAATCTTGCTGGAGACCAGCAAACGGTTACACCAAACCAAATTAGTTTGGTCATTTTAGCCTTTATCCCTTTTACAAGCGAGTGGGGAACGAAACGCTGGTGCTCAGGTGTCAGGTCTGCAATATCAGATCTATTGACAGATTTATTTTGCCACAGATTTTTTCGCCTCATTCAACTATTTCGCTAAATGACGACCAACAGCAACAAAAAGCTGATAGAAATGCATCGGACATTGAAGAAGTCACTGAACCAAAAAATGACCACATAAAACCAAAGCGATCGCGCTGGTCTTTGTTGAAGGCTTTTACCGGAACTTTTGGCCATGGTCGGAAAGCACGCTCTTACGCAAAGTAAGCGCCGTCCTCACAACAGCACATTTTTGCCACCATCTGATTTTTTACGCGGCGCTGATTTATTTATTTATTTCTATGCTATTTATTTATTTATTTGTTTGTTTGTTAGAGGCAAAAGTTTTGTTTACTCGTAGCGTGCTTTGTGCTTTGATTTATACCTTTTTTAATAAACTTTGTTAAACCATAAAAACCATTACTGCTACTTTGAACTAGCTATTTTGAAATTTCTATACTATGTCTCGAACAGAGACCAATAGATCGAAAAATGTAAGATCGTGGACCAACTTTCAGCGTCTTAATGTGAGTAAATACGTTATAGCCCTGTTTGCGTTTTAAATTTACCCACAAGCTAGGATGGTATCTGGACACGAGTCCTAAAACACAATCTCTAATGGACATGAGTCCTGAAGTACACAAGCTCTAACGGAAACGAGTTCTAAACTACACGGGTCGTTTTAGGCACAAGCAGTACTTAGATTGTAAAATTTTGCATGGGGGGACGCTTTTTCACCCTGCTTTTGCAGCCTTGACGAACTTTACAAAAAGTTTAGTGGAAATGACGTATTTCCGTCGCCGAAATTGAATGAAGACCAAAAACAAGAAAAAGGTCTTCTCCGGAAATTGAAGTCATTTTTCCCCGGAATCAGGTGAAGACCAAAAAAAAGGTCTTCACCGCAAGTTGCGACCATTTTCGGCAGGAAATTTGTAGGATCTTTTAGTCTTGGATGGCTATTTTCCTCTGGTCATCCAGCGCTCAACTCTCGATGAGAGGACGCCTAAATCTCGATGGGGAGATGCTAAATCTCGATGGGAGGACGCGTCCCCCCTACAATTTAAGTACTGGGCGCAAGCCCTAAAGGTAATTACTATTTGCATTCGACTTTCAGGCGAGTCCTACTATTGCGTTGGTAATTACTATTTGGGTTGGAATTTAAGACACAAGTTCTGTTGCGCCATGCTCGTTCCATATTCGAAGATTAAAAAAAATTAACAAAAGGTAGTGATTCACAGCTAAATCTTGGATAGGTTAACAGCTGTTACGATTTCGACACGGCAGCGAAAATTCAACGCGACAGGAAACGTTTCAAGTTACGCAAAGCTTATTCCCAAACGTACAAAATAGACTTCATAGCATTAACTAGATAATCTTTTTAGAAACTACCTTCTCTGGTTATTCGCTTTTAACCGACTACTACTTTGAACTTGAAGCCAGGCAAACCACCTGCGGTGGTTTGACAAATCACCTGCGGTGGTTCGGTACTCAGGTAAGATACTAAAGATCTTTACACTTGAAGCCAGGCACCTGCGGTGGTTCGGTACTCAGGTCAAGACTAAGTTTTGGGTTCGATTCTTACAACTAGTTAGGACTAAACTTAGAGTTAAGATTAGGGTTAGACCTTAACCAAAGCCAGGCAAACCACCTGCGGTGGTTCGGAACTCAAGCAAAACACTAAGAGTCTTTACACTTGAAGCCGGGCACCTGCGGTGGTTCGGTACTCAGGCAAGACCAACTTTCAATTCTTACAACTAGCTAGGGTTAGAGCAAGGTTAGAACTACAACATTGCAATTGGATGACGCCCAAATTGGATAACTTTGCAAACGCACTACACCCCAAACACCCTACACCCTAAACACCCTACGCCCCAAACAACCCACGCCCCAAACGGCCCACGCCCCACGCCCCAAACGTACTTGAAATCAGCCATTATAAACTACTAGTGTGATAAACAGATCGACTACTTCATAGCTATAAGAGCCGGGACAGAATTGTATAGAAGCTGAACACTGTATGTCATTGTGTTTTAATGGCAAAACTTTATCTTACTTGAGTCGATATTTCTTATTGCCTTTTGTTTGTGTTGAAAATGCGATAAGGAATTTAACTTCCTAGTGTAACTTCCAAGGGTAACTTTCTAAGTAATTTCTAAAGCGCTGGTTTAACCAATCAGCATTTTGAAACGCTTGTTTTTTTTTGAAAGGAGCATGCCAATACCTAAGTGAATGGTGATTTGCTTACTTGTCTACCATTTAAGCCTGCTAATGCCGATTATTACCTAAACCAATATCTAAATGGCTTGAATAATTAACTTTCGTAAATAAAGTTGAAATTTCACCATTAGATATCGTATTTGAATGCCATCGTTCTTTGTACTATTTATTTTTTTAAAGAAGTGGCAGCGGCCGCTGTTTTGCATGCAAGTAGCGGCAGCGGCGCTACTTTTGTATTAGAGTAGCGATAAGCGGCAGCGCCGCTGCTTTTTTTTGCCAAATAGCGGCAGCGGCAGCGCCGCTACTTTTCAAGTAGCGGATGCCCAGCTCTGGTTTTATGTAGTTCTGAAAAAGTTAGATTAACAAATTCCTCAGCAGTAAGGGGTAGAGCAAATGGAATAGAGTCAACATTTTCATTTGTAAAAACAGACGAATAAAATTTGCTGAGAGTATTACAATATATTAAGTGTTTCAATCAAACAAAGTTACAAAACATTGTAGCCGAAGCAATTAGTTTTAAGTAACTCTGGAGCCGGAGCTAAGTATTGATATAAAAAAGCTCCGGAGCAGGAGTCGGAGCAGCTTCAAAATTTGTTCAGCTCTGATACCCTGATAGTTAGTTAGCCGAACATATAGCAGAGATGATCTCGATTATTATCGTAATCGGTATTTACTAATTTGTAATCGATTACGCCCTTTTCAAATAATCGTAATCAGAAATCAATTACAAGGAATCGTAATCTACGAATTGCAAATATTATTACTAATGCTTTGTTCATCAGTTCCAGTAGACTACCTTACCCAAGCTTCTGATACCCTCCATAACATAATGCTCGAAATATTACAAAACAAAAATTGACAATATCAGCGAGGTAATTAATATACACTCTTTTTTCATACAAAAAAGATATTTTTTCAAAAACACGAGGCTTTTTTTTTCTCAAAATTTGAAACCAAATTAAGAACAATGTCAGCTTCAGCTAAAAAAATAAGAAACAAACAAAAAAACGTCAAATAAAAAAACAAACAAAAAAATCTGAAGTTTGTACTGATTTAAAACGATGAAATCTTAAAAATGTGCAATTTATTTTAAACTTTTAGAATATATTACATTGTAAGAGCATATTTTGTAATTAAAGCCGTGCCCCTTAATTTAGGACTCGTGTCTTGATGGACTCGTATCTTTTAGAACTCGTAAAACAAGTGCATTTTAAGACTCGTGTCTCTTAGGACTCGTGTCCTTTAGGACTAGTATCTTTTAGGACTAGTGTCTTTAGGACTCGTGTCCATCAGAACTCGTATCCATTAGGACTCGTGTCTCTTAGGACTCGTGTCCTTTAGGACTAGTATCTTTTAGGACTAGTGTCTTTAGGACTCGTGTCCATCAGGACTCGTATCCATTAGGACTCGTGTCTTTTAGGACTCGTGTCTTTTAGGACTTGTATTTTTTAGAGCTCGCATGCTTTAGGACACATTCCATTAGGACTCGTGTCCATTAGAACTCGTATCTTTTAGGACTCATACCCATTAGGACTTGTGTATTTTACGACTCTTGTCGTTTACTCGTGTCTTTTTGGACTCATGTACGTTAGGACTCGTGTCCACTAGGACTGATGTCTTTATGACTCATGTTTTTAAGACTCGTGTCCATTACGACTCGTGTTTTTAGGACTCGTGTACGAGATCCATTTAGCATACGCATTTAGAGTAGCCTACATGTCGAAGTTTTCATAGATAATTTTACTCTGATGAAATAACTTAACTGGGAAACGATAATCATTTTCGAGAATCTTATTATTAAACATGCGTCGGCAAGTTATCCCCCCCAATAATTTGGCTGTATCCCCTCCAATAGTTTGAGAATGGTCCACATCTGCATCCCCCCAATAATTTGAATGGGTGTACATCTAAGCGTAAATTTGGGGGAAAAAAGCGTTCTATTCTTGCTGAAGACCTTTTTTTTGTTCTTCACCTGAAATCGGGGTGAAAAAGTGTTCTATTTTTGATGAAGACGTTTTTTTTTTTTGGTCTTCACCTGAATTCGGGGAGAAAAAGTGTTCCATTTGCATTTTTTTTTGATCTTCACTAAATTTCCACACCTGAACAAAATTGTGGTCGAGGTTCATCCCTATCAATGTTGAAAATAGGGCAAAATTGGGGTAAAATTGCAAATTATCCCCTCCAATGCTCAACAAAGATCGGCACCACTGTGCGTCGGTCGTTCACTTGGCTTGCATGCAAGATCCTGTCCAGTTGAAATCGTAAATCGAGCAGTTCCGTGACAGCAACGTTTACTACGTTGAAATGGCAAAATAGAGCAGTTCAGGAGCAGTTAACAAAGCGACGAAATGATGAAGTTGAGGTCTTAACTTTTTATAACTTTTTATTTGTAGAAAAACAATTCATATACTACCAATGAAATATAAAACTACTCGTAAATCTACAATTTTTTGTTATCGGTAATTTAAAAGAAAAAACTCGACCTTGTACGGTGTGAATCACAAACCTCAAGATACGACAAAAACTGTCAAATTCTTCAGGCATGAATTTGGAAGATAAGAGGTTGCACTTAAATTGCTATGGTTTGGAAAAGTTCTTTTGGTTGATTTTTGCTAAAGGAAATGTTCAGTTCACACTAAAAATCATTTTGGAATGGCACTAATGGTGAGAGACTCGATGTTGAAGTCAGCGAAATTCATTTGGGTGACTTTGTTCACGTCGATTTGATGTTCGTATCGAATCGAAACAGAAGAATCATCTCCGCAAACCGGGAAGAAACCGTCTGGTCGAAAGTCGATGAAGACCTGTGAAAACTTTGGATGTACACACTATTTTTGGCTAAACAATGTAACTGGCAATCTCGTACCGTCTGCGCTAAAGTCCGACCGCCTCAACGCGCGTCGTTTCTCCGACTGTGGGATTGTCTCAATGACAGTACTACTTTCCGCGAGTGGCTTGAAAAAGTCATACCCAAACCTACGAGCGCGGCCCTACTCTTTGGTCGTCGCGGAACTCCTTCTTTACCCACGAGGTTTTGGGGTCGTGTAGCACTACCACCACTATCTGGCGCGTAACACGACCACTAATTAAAAATCATGTGTTTATTACAATGAAATGCTAATTATTTGCTAATTAGTTACTGTAACTATATTGGCACTTATTAGCCCGTTTTTTTATGGCTTAGCTTTTTGGAGTTAATAAAAAAATCAACTCAGTAAATAAACAACAAGTTTTGTCCTTTTGTATTAATGCTAAAAAGCTTAGTCACAAAAGAACAGAAAACGCGGTACATGGAATGTCTTTTAATTAATTGCCCTAAAAACGTTTAATATTATAAATATAATTCAACAGTAAAGTAACAAATTATAGTCATCGACAGAAAATATCTACAAAACCTAATTTATAAACTGAAATCATTCAAAAAAATAATAGTAAAAATGACTGACTGTTGTCAAGCATGTTTGCTCAAAGCCATTTTCAAATGAAACAGAAAAGTGTGTTAGCTTTTAGAGACAGGTGATTAAAATTGCATTTCTTTTTTTTTCAAAAATCTTAATCTGGTTACCATAAGTTGGTACATTGGAAAGATAAAATTGTCGTCTTGCAACAACTGGGAGGTGAACGACACTCACCATGGTTTTCTTTCCAACTTCAAAGATCCCGTTGGCTCCAACTTTTTGTTCTGGTCCCCAATTACCTCCAGTTCTAGTTTTACAAACAATCTCGTTCTCATCAATTTGAGGGGTGAAGCAAAACGCCACGTCACCGTCAGTTGAAAAAAAATTGATGCACGAACTAAAATCAAACACAAAATTATAAAAATTTTTCAGTTGCCTATTTTGTGGTTTTATTAAATTAATTTCAGAAGTATAGTCTCGCTTTTTTTTCCGATTCTCGGAATCATTTTGTTGAAGTTTATTTTCAATCCTCAATTTTGATTTTTAAGTAATGGCATATTGCATTTTATCGGAACTAGAATTGACAACAAAAATTTTACCGAAAATTTTGTGACAAAAGTTGTTGAAATGACTCAGTTTTCGGAAAATGTCAAAAGTTATGCCAGGCAGTTTTCCATTACGGACTGCTAAGAAATAAAAGACTTGTTTTTGAACTATCATAACATCATTAACATATCATGCTTAATTGAAATAAAATTAATAAGCTTTTCGTCGCATTTCTTCAGCTTTTCATGTATGAAGAAGTAACTACTGCATTAGAAATCAAAAGCTTACTTTTATGATTGTAACTTTGATTGTAATATTACATCTATGTATGAAAATGCTTACGTTTTATTGGCCATCGGGGTGATTGTCATGTCAAACCTCATTCCAACCAGCGAAGACTAAAAACAAAGGAAACAAAACACAATATTTTGTGCATATTATTTCGCATATCGATGGCCAAAAGCTTAATCATATTGGGAATACTAAAATATAGCTAAGAATAGAAATTGGCTGTAAGACGTTTTAAACGGTAGTTGTTTGTTTATTGCTGTTTTTTTTTAATTTCTTTAGGTCGTAGCGTAGTTATGGGGGTGGAGCTTTCTACCAGAAACACATGATAGCTTAATCTAAGCCATTCAACATCCAACAGAGTTGTTGCGTTCTTAAGCGCTTCACCCCGCACAGCAAACTATCATGGCTTGTGGCTTCGAATCAACATCGAACCTGAGGCGGGAAAAAAGTTAAAAAATTGGTTGGAAACATTGATGGTTGTTGGCCAACTTCTACAAACGGTAGCTGATTTGTCCTAACTTTGAACAATATATAGCGCCACTTTCGCCTAATTTTTCCACGACAGGAGGATAAACATTAAACAGTATCATTCAGTCCATGATGCAATCCAACTCAAGATTGCTGGCAATTTTGATTAATTATAAGCCCAAAAATATTGGATTCAAACCCACTCAAATCGATTTTATCTTCACGTGATCTGTCTTCAATTTTACGCATTGACGTGAGACATCTGAAAATTTGTTCACCCAATAATGCTGGCTAAATTGCTCGACGTTGTGAAATTTATAAAATTTTGCCACACCTTATAATTCCAATTAGACCTTTTCAAAAGGCATTGACTGAAGACGCAACTTGGGGGTGACAGGAATTGTTGCTCCCTTACCTTATCAAGTCAGTAAGGAAATTTACCTAAATATTCAAGCTTTTAAACGTGTTTTGAGCTTGAACAGTCGCAAAAGGATGAAAAAGCTAAAAAATCTAATTTTTCAATTGGCCCCCACATTTTAGCAAACTAATCTTTCACATGGTTCCAAAAATATGCAAAATATCATCCAAAGGGCGTAAAAAGTTTTCCAAAAAAAATCAGAAACATCACCTCGAGACTTCCATATGTGGTGCACTTCAATGCATTAGCTTGCTCGACACACATCCAGATGGATGCATTTTTTTTTTTCTTACGCGCAAGGCATTGGCTCTATATTTTTAAACATTTACTTGGTCATTAATCTTTTGAATTAATGCAGTTATCTTGGTGGTGATTGCTGACGGTGATTCCTAACAATTTCAATTTTTTTAAACAGCAAAAACAAACCAAAATATTTTCATAATTTTGTGCTGAAACGTTGCAAACGGCCGTTAATTTAGAGAAAATTGAAAAAAAAGCTCAGCTACTGAGAGCTTCGTTCTCAAAATCCAAGGCCTCCGACGGCTGCTGGGATTCTTACCTCCAGACTTCCGCGAAAAAAATTTGGCAATTGGCTGATTTACCGGTCTGCTTGACAGAGGTGGAATCGAGGACCCAAGGCTCGAGGCCAAGGCAAAGGACACAAAAAAATCCGAGACCAAGGACAGCCTTTCCGAGGACAGACCCTCTCGAGGCCAAGGACAGGAATGCTCGAGGCCAAGGACCAAGGACACAGCCGCAAGTGCTCTCAAAAAAAAAGTCTCTGAAAAAGTTTTTCAGGCAATCTCCAATTGATAGGCGTAGCCAGAACTTTGATTGAGGAGGCCTAAACTACAGATCACATGCAATGACGTCATCAAAAATTTTCCTGTTGGCACTTAACCAGGATTTTGCAAGAGGACTTAAACTAATATAGTTGAAAAGTGCAAATTCGTAACTTTGGAGACGTTTTGAGAAAGCCAGTGTAACTCAAACGTATTACAGACGGGGGGTCTGGGCCCCCAGCGGCCGGAGGCTTTGGGGGTCTGGTGGCGAAGCCCCCAACTGTTGGGCGATTTTTTGTAATTTTTTGGGAAAAAAAGCTATTTTAATGCCATTGAATCACATTTCGCACATGTTTAGAGCCATTTGAAAGCACTAGATTTTTGACATTTGAAAGCCAATCAAAAAAATTAAATTGTTTAATCCTCCTTCTATAGTTGCAATTTAAGTCCAAAACACGTTTAACATCTTGCATTTTGGTGTTAAAGTTTAATTGTGCGTGATTTGGTACAGGTAGGGGGAAGTAAGGTGCATTGTCTCGTGCAACATTTTAGCAGTAAATGAAAACCCACTCGAAGATTTTCTTTAAAGATTTTTGTTTTATCATGAAAATAACCAGTCATAGAAGTGCATGTTAGGCCAGGGGGCCCAGGCCCACTCAATCGATTTGTTCAATCAGCATTTTCCATGGCTAATTTTTTTAAAAGTATGTTGTGCATAAAAACTGGCGAGGTGGAGGTGAATTAATGACCTGTTATTGAAAAACAGTACAATAGATGGTTACGGTTACTAGCCATGTTATTGCCGGCCGGATTTACATCGCGCTGGGCCCCTGGCACTTTGGAGATTTTCTCAACATCTTTCTGCCAAATGTAGGTGAAGACCATAAAAAGTCTTAAGATTTGAGCGCACGGCCCTTAGCTGGTACTGCGCCATTTTGTGGTAAATCCGGCCTTGTTTAATGCATTACGTTCATAAAAAGGCAAGATGTGATCCTGAGATAGCAACTTCTAGGACGAAAACTATCCATTTCTTCGAGGTGTACGTTTAAATTGGCTGGCAAAAATTGATTTGAGGGGGTCCCGGGGCCCCTGGTCTTCAATATTGTTCTTCGCTACTGGTGTGAGCGAAAAATGCTAAAAAGAAACTGAAACTGAAGAAACAATAGGCTTTTTTCTCACATTTTTGTCGTTGGTGAAATTTCAATTGGGGGTAGGCACGCTTGGCTAAGCCTATGCTCCAATTGCGGAAAACAAAAAAGGAATTTGCAAATTTTCCGCAAGGTTTCTGGCGTTTTCCAACAAAATTTCAACGGTTCAAAAAATAATGCTGTCCTCGAGCCGAGGACAGTGCAATTTTCGAGAACCTAAGGCTTCGAGGCTAAGGCCAAGGACTTCAAAATGTGTCCTCGAGGCCAAGGACGTCCTCGAGGACTCCACCTCTGCTGCTTGATTTGTAGTCAAATTCATCATCATCGCATAAACATTGACCATTCATCCAAAAAGCATACATTTTTCGTAAATCTGCATTATTTTAGATTGGCAAGATTTCAACGCCATTTTTTTTAAAGCAACATCGTGTCGGACCCACCAAAGTATTGGAGCGCCGGGTTATCCTGCGCTTTAATACAGCCTTGGTTCAGTTTGTCAGTTCGGTATGCTAGCAATGCCTCATTTTAATACTGCACAAGTTGTACTCACCATGATTGCAAGATTTTCTTTTTTTAATTTGCTGTTTATAAAATATATCGTAATCTATGTACAGTTTGGATGCACTGCCAGCAAAGTTTTGCTACTGTATTTACAAATCAAATAAAATCTTTGCTGTAGATTGGTACACAAAAGTGTAAGGTTGTAATTTGCCTCAACATCTCAAAAAATTAGGATGCAGATTTACAACAAGTTTCTAAATCAAAGTTCTTCTTCGCTGACTGACCGGGTCATTATGACAACGACCACTACTCAGATAGGCAGCTAGAACCAGGGATGTGGAAGTGGAAGCTGGAAGCGGCAAATTTTCGTGTAAGCGGATGCTGGAAGCGGTAAAGGGGTACCGCTTCCACTTCGGCCATTCATATCGAACGTCAAAAACTTGAATGTGGTGCAAGTTTTTGTGCAAAATCCAAAATGCATGTTATTTTTGTCAGAAAACACTCATTTTCGGGGGGGGGGGGGGGGGATGGGGAAGAGCTCTGATTTGGGGTTTTTCATCAAACTGATCTGGCAACCTGGCACTGTTGCTAAAATAGCTTTGGTCAAAATCATTTCCATACACTGCAGCGACGAGGGACGATAGGCCGAAACACTGCCGAAAAGTGCAGATTTACTGTAACGCCTACACATTTTAGGTTCCTCTTGATGTAAAACAAATGTTCCCAATTTTCCCAAAAGCTTTTTTATAATTATTTAAAACCAATTCCGTAATGAGCTAATTTTTAATAAATCTCTGTATGTTACTGTAAAAGAAAACTTCGTTTCTGCAAATTAATCTACTCCACTTCTTGTAATGCGCAAGCAAATTCGTTGTCTTCGCTTCCCAGGCCTAGTTTGCACTGTGCGTAAAATCGTGAGCGCACGAGTGCACCTTCGTTTATTGGAAACAAAAACTTGGTACGCCCGGCATGCCACCTTCCTAGCGTACTAGAATACTACATGCAAGTTAGTTAAAATAAACTAAGGAAAAGTAAGGATATGCTTACACGATCACTATTCTACGCGCAGAGTAGGCAGGGCCTGAACATTGCCTATCCTAAATATAACTTTCAGCACTGTCAACCAGGGGCGTATATAGGGGGGCCATTGGGCAATGCCCCCCCCTTTGGGTCGCCAGGATAGTATAATTAGTATAGAAAAGTATGAAAAATTGTGGCATGGCCCCCTTTGTAACTTGGGCCGAAGGTTTGAGCACAGAAACGGTGGGCGAAGACCTTTTTTGGCCAAAAACCGGACTAAATTTGAGTGAAGACCTGTTTTTTTTTGTTTTTTTTTTTTTGGTCTTCACCTAATTTTGGGCAGGAAAACGGACTTGGTTTTAGGCTGGAAAATTTTCATTCTGGTCTTCATTAATCTCAAATTTTCTGAATTTCCTGTCCCCCCCCCCCCCTTTCGAAAATCCTGCGTACGCTATTGCTGTCAACATCATTTTTTGGTTAAGGACAATAAACTTAACTTTGCTGAAAGTTATATTTAAGTTCTGCACTACCTCAAAGTTGTTCATAAACAAGCAGCTACAGTAGTCCAAAGAGTCCTACTAAGTTTAGAATAAAGTACCATTTATTTACAAAAATGCAACGATCATTTTTTATCATACCAGGACTTTGCTAACCCAACTGTTGCTGTCGCGTCTTATCAAATGTCAATATGATGTTTGTACCTCAATGCCGCATAAATAGCTTGTGGCTTATTCTGGTAAAAAGTAAATTTGCGTAACTCGGAAGAAATGAGCAAGGCGCGGAAATCTTCGGTCAACAAGTACAGTATGTAAACACAAAATAGTTTAAAAATTTATTTGCTCTGCATAAAGTTCGCGTAGCTGCAGAGAAAACCGTTGAGCAAGCCGACAATTTCTCAAACGTGAATGGCCTGCTGTTTCGGGTTTGTCTCTTCAACGTCAGTGAACTGAGTAGGTTTTGCTGTGCTTGTTCACTTGTATTATTTGAAACATATTACAGAGAGTCATTTTTTCTCCAATAAAATTTGAGAACAAGAGTATCAACAGAAGTTGAAAATTCGTGGAAATTTAGGAATTATAACTGGCCTCGACTCAAAATTTTTGGTTCTTAAAAAAAAGTTTCGCAAGTTTTTTAACACGTTTTGGACCAGACTAAAAAAGTATGAGAGAGACTGAGGAGCTAAACAGTCTCATCTCCCTTATTTCTTCAAGCGGCGCTAAAACGTGTAAAACCTTTACAGCTTTAGAAATTCCTATGGTTTCACCTATACAAAAAACGCCCAGCTTCGTTCCCATAAATTTACTCAATGCAATCATGCAGTGATTGAAACCACTTTTTGTAACTACGAATTTTGGCTTTTGTTAATCTCTCCTCTAAGCACTTGGTCCAATTCCAGCCCTCTAAGCTCCCCTGAGTGGTTGGTATCCAACTGTCTATCAGCAGTAATCGCCTATATTGAGATGGAGTGCCCAGTTTGTAAAAAAGGTTAATTTACTTGGCAGCTCTTCAGCAGTTCAGCTCATGGCTTTTCGTTGTCCCACGTTCTCATTCACACGAAACAGTGAAGCCATTCGAACCTGTGCTTACTAAGACGAGAACTAAAACACCTTTCAGCTTGGATAACAGAACATCAATTAATTAAAGTTTAGCAGCAACACTTTCGCATACATGGGAATTTGTAGCTGAAATTCGCTTTCACAAGCTCATTTAATACCATCCTGTTGATTGAGCGGTAACAGGCAGAGGTGCTATTCAATCGATTCGCGAAATCGGTTCCTAAACTTAGAGAACCGGTTGTCCTTTGAAATATTGCTAGCGTAGATATCTTGTACTTTTTGCTTGAATTAACCATTTGCTGACTTTAGAGTACCGGATACAGATCTGCTAGTTCAGATCTGGTTACTGCCAAATTTGAATAGCACCATAGGTAACCAGGGCATGGTATGGGATGGAATGTAAGACGATTTTTCCATATTCCATACTGGCAATTTTCTTCCATTCCATTTTATACTAAAAATCTTCCATTCAATATTCCATTCCATTCTAAAATTTTCTTCCGTATACTATTCCACAGTGACGGCTCGTGCCTATTTAAAAAGGGAGGGCTGCAATTTTTTTTTTTTCGTGATATTGTACAAAGCTTGTTTGCTTCTTTCGTACTAATCTACAAAATGAAACTATTTTTAGTAGGCCAAGGGCCCAAGGCCAATCTATAAACTTTTCGCTTCATATCAACTTATTTTTGCGTTTGCTACGGTGCTTCGTTACGGTAACATGATTGTAGCGCTCCTTTACGATAAGTCTGAAATTGTTGATGGAGAGATCCAAAGAATCCAACCCAGACCACAGAAGCACAAAATGACGATTTAGTGGAGACAGTTCATTGAATAATGATGAAACATGGAGTGCATTTCCAGAATCAGTCAATATTGCTTAAAAAGTACCAAAAGTTATTCAAAATTCCACAAAATTATAAAACCGATCCCTGACGATGGTCCTTTGAGGCCGGGCTAACGCCCGAACCCGACAAGTAATTTGAAGCCCAAAACAGGCCCGAAACAGCCAGAAAGTTAGTTAAGTTTTGTCTAAAACACAACTGCCCAAACCTCGGAGCTGTAGGTTTCGACATGAACTAGCAGACAAATATTGCGAGAAAACAAATCAAACCTCTTTCGTTTCGATTGGCCACCATCTCAAACCCCGACAAAAATTGCATTAAAACGCGATAAAAACCTTTTTTGTTTTGGTTTTAATCTAAATTTCCGCCAGTTTTTATATCCACTGATTATGCGGTCAGCTCAAAGTCACTGTAAACCCGTTCCTCAAAAAGTTTGGGCGTCCTTGGTCTGAAAATTTGTATACGTGATTCCCCCAATGCGGATAAAATAAAGTTACTTATTGCTGATCAATTATGACGCTTTAACAAATGTGTCGTAACAATCGTATTGATGCTTAAACGAATTCGTCATTCTATATTGCAAAGTTATTTCAATTATGTTTCATAGCACCTAAAAGTCTTAAAACACAAGGCAAGTACGAATATCAAGCCCGATGTCAATTTTGGCCCGAATCCGCCTCAAAAATCCCGGTCCGACTTACAATTATGTTGTAGTGACGTAGTGTAGTTACACTTATTGTTTATAAGAACAGTTCAATACGAACCCGAGATTCATTTTTGCTCAAAATTTAAATATAAACTAGGATCAATGCCATCCTTAGCACTAAAAATTAAAAACAAACTAAAATGAAGAAATTTCAAATCTGAAAAAAACTTAAAATTTTGTGTCGATTCAAAACGATGAAATTTTAGTGATTTCCCAGTTTGCAAGCAAAATTGCGGCGATTCCGAGTTTGTATGAAGTGCTAATTGCGCATTGTGAAGGCATTTGAGAAAACTTTTGGTTGTTGTTCAAATCGCGGTTTTGCAATTTTACGATAAAATTTACTGGTTCTTGTAAAAAAAAGTGTACTTGAAAATAAAGTTCTATGGACACTACCCAGAGTCCTACAAGCACAATCAAACCTATGATTAATAGCCTAAGACATACTATTTCGGAATCAGAGGTGGGCAAAGCGCAATTAGAAGCGCAAAGCGCAACTTACGCAACCTCCGCAATTGCGTAAGTTGCGTTGCGCTTTAATTTTTTATTTTGAATCATTGCGGAAGTTGCGTTGCGGAATAAAGCCTTTGAAATTTGTTGCGCTTTAATTGCATTGCGCTTTCAAAATTTTTTTCGGGTAAAAGCGCAATTCTACACATTGAACTTAATTTTGCTCCATTTTGATCGTAATATTGATAAATGTCGGGCTAGTATAGCAAATTATTTACTCTTTTTTAGTCCAAAATTGCAAAAAATGCGGTATTTGCATTGTGTTGTGAAATTTCAATTGCGGAACTTGGGTTGCACTTTAACTTGGTACAAAAATGCCGTTCCGCAATTGCGGAATTGCGTTGCGCTTCAACTGAATCAAAAAGTTCATTGCGGAAGTTGCGCTGCGCTTCAGAAAGCAAAAAAATTAAATTGCGTATTCAGCGCTGCGCTTTCACTGGTTAAAAAGATCGTTGCGCTTTGTTGCGCTGCGCTTTTAAAATAATGTTATTTGTGCCCACCTCTGTTCGGAATCGACATTCGTCTTTTGTTCCTCGTCAATATAGAGCTAGGACTACAGGTCAGGTACCAACATGAGCGTAGAAAGGCAAACTATCGCAAATTAACCAGATTATAACAGAATACAAGAAGTTTACAATATTTTATTAATCATAGGTTTGACTGTGCTTCTAAGACTCTGGATACTGTTTACTGCGTATCCTTAATTTCAAGTACATTGTTCTTAAAATAAAAAGTTCATTCGACGCTTTTTTATTGTGAATAATGGTCGATGAACCTTTCGTTGAACCCATCAATTGTTTTTGATCATTTCTTTCGTAACAGAAAGCCTTGACGACTTATAAAGAAGGGCTACCATTTGAACTGTTGCAATAATCCTTGCCGCAAACAATGCTCTATTCGATTTCGTTTGGTGAAGAAAAAAGTTTTTTTGGGACTGCAGGGACGGTAGTCCAGTCGGCTGAATAGCTCGCGATAGAAAAATAAAAAATGTCTCGATTGAGTTGACGTCACAAAGATATGCGAATTAAGCTGGCGAGCTGAACTGCAACTTTAGCAGTCTTGAGTCAGCACAAAGGTGTATTTAACGCGTGATACAAAAATTGTTTCCTTGGCATTACGAAAGCAAAGCATTCAATTGGCTCATCAAATGAGGCAATCGCATAAACTTTTCAATAAAAATTGAAAATAAAAGGAAAATATTTTTAATTTTTTGTGGCAATGCCAATGACAGAAAACACAAAATTATTTGGGGGGCTGCAGTCCCGCAGTCTCCATAGACGAGCTGCCCCTGAGTAGGCCTATGGTACGATGAATCTCATCCAATATTTGAAGCACTATCGCAATGAGCTACCATAAAAATTCACTCAGCATGAAAATATCAACCACTCTAGCAATAGACAATAGGTTGACAGGTTTGCACTGAGTTTAATGATTGGAAGATTGTAATCACACCAACTATGAAATTTGGCAGAGCCAAACTGCCAAAAACATTTTACAAAAATACCGAAAATAAAATAAAACAAAATAAAAAAAACAACAACAAACAATTAAGCTCAATTGAGGATAGAAAAGCAAATAATAATCTATGTTACGACGGAAGAACAAGTTTTTTCATTTGGCAAATTCAGTGCCGAAGCTATGGGGATCTTCTAATGGCTTCTAAATCTTGGCAATTTAATTCTTTCAAATAGCTTTAAAAAGTGCGAAATGTGACTCAAATGGATGTTGAAATAGTTATTTTTTCTCGAAAAATCAAAAACTTGCCCAGCGATAGAGGCTTCGCCCCCAGACCCCCGTCTATATGAGATGATTGAGTTGCACCACTTTGCTCAGCTCGCCACCCAATCGAGGTAGTTTTCAAACAAAAAAAATCATAACTTTGAGGCCTCGCCCTTTACCAAAATTTTGGTTGACGCCTGTTCATGATAATTATTTATTTATTTGCCGCCAATCATATGGAAAAACAATAAAACATGTACCAATACTTACAGTATACTGTAATGTTTAAAAAATGTCCTACGACGAATTGTTAGCTGAGAAGCAGCGAAGTGATCTTCGAGTCTGCTGCCATCCATAAAAGAGTGTTTTACATATCAGAAGCACACAAACAAACCAAACCCTAGAAAACATTATTTATAATCAATAGTCTACTTAAATTGAAAATTTTGCATGGGGGGACGCTTTTGCAGCCTTGACCAAACCTTGTAGATTACGTAATTTCGTCGACGAAATTGAATAAAGACCAACAAAGGAACAAGTCTTCGCCGAAAATCGAAGTGTTTTTTCGCCAAAATTAGAGGTGAAGACCAAAAAAAGGTCTATTACTTTTCCCGCGGACTTTGGTGCTATAGTCGACCGGAATTGGTAGGTGTCTTTTTCCTCTGGTCATCCAGCCTTCAAATCTTGATGAGGGGACGCTCAATCTCGATGGAGGACGCTAACTCTCGATGGGGGATGCGTCCCCCCGCGTCCCCCCTACAATTTAAGTACTGTTTGTAATGTAAGCCAGATTTGAATAACATTGTTAACAAAAAATAAAAGTATGGGTGTGTAGGAGAGTAGAAATGTAAACCAACAAAATCGTTTATTTCGTTTTTTAAAAGACCAGCTGTTTTTGTTTTTTTAGCGCTCACTCAAGGTTGTTTAGGTCGCAGTCACTGCTGCAGATAAACTTTTCAAGAGATTATGTGCCGAAAACGAAATGAGATAAGAAACACCACCAGACTCACATGTTTCTTTTTTAGACACGAATACAGAATTTTGAAATTGCGCATAATTTGCAGCCGGACAAGATCAGTTTTAATGTGCAAAAGTTCTGTCTGTTTTAGTGCCCCCTCACTTCGTTTGCTCTGGCACGGCACTAGGCATTCTCAAAACAAAAATTATGGCAGTCAGCATCAATGCAACTGCAACTTGCAATAAACGTATTCTATGATCAGATGATGCAATGCCTACATATTGTGTGAGCAATGTTCATGACCAAATTACCCTATTAATTTGTCGACGGATGATTTGCTGCTAAAAGCTTCCACATATTTTTAGTTATGACTGTCGTTATATATTTTTTCCTGTACATGCCATTAGCGACATCTAGTATGGAATTGTTTTCCATTCCATTCTGGCTTCTTCCATACCGAAATTTTTGTTCCATTCCATGCCATGCCTTCTTGGTAAGAAGTTCTATCTGAAGCTGATCGTACGAGGTTCAAATCTCGGGTCGGTCAAATCAGACAGTGTTGCGTTGCGAACGGCTCGCCATCGCTGCGACAGTTCTTCAAAAGCAACTGTGTTACTCTCAGGTTCAATGTAATTACATTCTATTCACAAAGTTGTCTTGGTCAGGAGGCAGCGAAGGGCCTTTTCATTCTTCTAGTAAAGCTGCCATTACTCAACCACAAACGATGAAAGCTTCACACTGTTCCTTTCAATGCTGAACGTCAAGTAGGAAAGCTGTGAATACTAACTTTTATGGTCTTTGGTTGGACCCAATCGGGAATCGAACCAGGCTACCGTTTCAGTTGCAGACGCTTTATCCACTGGACCACTAATCGATTAATGACACAGAGATGATCTTGCGAACTCGCCACACGGTTCGGTGCACTACAGCGAGTTCACAATAAGATTTCATTTTAACTCGAAACAAATCCACTTGATTCAATCTTCTGGGAACTCAGTTTATTCTTTTTCTTCAAATCAAATAAATATGCTTCTAAAAAATTTTACTGTAAGAGTACAGTACCGGTTGTTCTAAATTTCGTATATCCTCAGTTAACGCTGCATGCTTCATGCAAGCTTGCCATCCCCAAATTTACGATAACTGATGGCAGAAATCCAATTGTAATAACAGTTTAATTGTGATGTTTTTGACATTTGCGGGGCCAGAGTTTTTTAATGTTTAATCGTTTACGTGCTATCTGGCCTAAAAGCTACCAGCGCGGAAGCCTAGGGAAGAGCCACCAGAACGGCGACTACTTTAAAACAAGCAATATGAAAAAGGATGTTTTCGCACAGGTTTCGAACCTGCAGCCTTCGGATTACTGGTCCACTGCTCTACAACTCGAGCTAGAGAAGAAGTCTCATCGCGTGCTTAATTTTGACTATTTAAACCCAGCACCTTGCTTGTTCTATGATGTTAATAATATTTTAATTGTGATGTTTTTGATGTTTGCAGGGCCAGAGTTTTAATGTTTAATCGCTACGTGCATCCTGTAGGAAGACATCTTTCGCCGTTCTGGTGGCTCTTCTCTAGGCTTCCGCGCTGGTAGCGTTTAGGCCAGATAGCACTTAAACGATTAAACAAGAAATCCCATTGTCACACAGTCTAACAAATGTGATAGGCCAAAAACATGCCGATTTACAATGAATGACAACAAAACACCCATAATTAATCTTCAGTCACAATGTATCTGGAATATTATTTATTGCTTATAACTAATAACGATTTTATCTAATTTAACAGTCAAAATAAGCACAGAAAAACATTTAAATATTACACAGAAAACAGTCGAATAGTCGCTTCTACAATAATAAAAAACATTTCCAACAAAATCTCAGAGCAAAAATTGCCTACACTAGTCATTTTTTCGGCATTCCTGCAACAAACAACTGAAGATACCATACGAAGACCAGCAAAAGAACTACCTCAATCATCAGTTTTGTGACAAAGAGTTAGTATCATTGTAAAAATTGAAATATATTTTGCGAAAAATATATTCCGCTATACTATCAGTATGGGGCATACCAAAATTTTGACCGATGATGGAGGTAGAAACCGAATTTAAACTCAAGCCGGGCTTTAAGCTGTTTTCTTGCCATCTTTATAATTTTTCTTACCGTTTATGTTGTTTGTTTGTTTGCATAAGCTCGCTAATTCCAATTTAAGCAGAACACCTAACAACATTAGCTCTCAACGGCAGTTAGGGTCGTTTTTTAAACTTTTTGTTTTAGAAACAGACCCGCAAGGGGGCAGTATGCTTAATCGGCCCTGGACGCAGGTTACCCACCCCTTGCTATGCCACGGAGTGCAATGCAGTGGAGCACTAATGGACCAAAAGCTCAGCTTGCCCAAAGTGAATTATATCATTCGATATCGTCCCTTAATGATAATTTTCTACCTATGTTTCTGGTGCATCAAAACCTTAGCAGTACGTTTACATATAGCGTAATCTTCTGCTAATAAATATACATTTTTGAGAAGTCTTGCAGCAGTTCTAAATTGTGATTTTTAGCACTGGACAAATTCTGAACGAAGGGCAAGATGCTTTCAATGCTTATTTCTATTGCAATAATTTCGTTACTCGCAGACTAGAAATTTGGAAAAACCACATAAAAAATAGCTTTTACAATAATCGCAAATCGCAATATAACTGGTCTAGTTATTACCAGTTCAAAAATACAATTTAATTTAGTATTTGTGCCTAATGCCCCCTCAAATTGTAAGCTGAGCATAAACGAAGGTGTGGAAATCAAATAACTTACAATTAAAGTTGGTGCTATTAGGAATCTGCGATTAGCTCAAAACTTCTTGATTACCTCATCTTTTGAAAACTGCACCAAAGATATTTCATACAATCTACACTACAACTGCATAAGTTTGCATTTGTAATGCGGTATGTACAAACAGAACAAAAGACACAAAGCTACAAAATCTTGAATTGATGTTCATATTTATATACAACTTTGGGTATGAAGGTATAATCATTGAAATAGAAATAGCAAAATCAAACAAACATTATACATATTCAAAAATTCACTGAAATGATAAGTGACCTTACTACTCCTTTATTTAAATGAGTAAGGAAAGGGAATAAATTTCAAAATTACTGTCGTCATAATACCCTCGTGGTGTTTAGTGCGACATTTAACTTGCTAGTACTGAGTATGAAATATTAACAAGCAAGCAGTTAGCGTCTCTTCAAAGTATAACGGAAACGAAAAGCCACTAATAATAGACACGGCCTTTCTAAGGCAGTATTGCAAGGCTCATGCAAAGCGTGAGCGTCACCGTTTCCTGGTGTAGCTCGCGCGCGTCGATAGTGATGAATAATTGTACAGCAAGGTGACAGTTCACTTTTGTCTTAAGAACATGCACTTTTTACACGAGTATATTCCACAGAGCACAAACAACAAACGCTCTATAATGCCCAACCTATTGAATCAACATGGGTGTGGCTATAGAATCAACATGCTTGGCAAAGGCAATAAATGCAGAAGTCCAAAACAGCATAATATAGTATTTCTGTATTTAACTACGGACAATCGGCCATGTGTACTGGTAGTGAATACTACGGCGTGGAAGAGGTTTCAAAACCGAGAATATACTTAGTACAGTTGTAATAACACCATACGTGGTAATTCGAGCAAGTGGAGTTTTAGTTCTACCAGGTACTTTGAAATTTCTCTGATCTATCTAAAAAAGTAAGCCGTAACTAGTGTCGCGGCACTTATGTAATGTAACGCCATTGGGATTAGGATGCAATGACAAGCTTATTAAAAGTTTGTACTGGAAAATCACGGATACTACAAATACGTGATAAAGCACACAATTAAATCATACTGAAGACGCGAAAGGAAGTTTTTACATTTTAAAAGAGTATCGTATTAGCATGAATTAAAAACGAATATTACGGAAATCATTCAGCGAGTACTCGCAAAAATAGTCTTCAACAAGGCAGTTGGTTTTCAACTCACTGAATACGTTAAATTTGACAACACTCTTGTCTTGCCTTCAGTACTGGTTTTGAAAATCACTTCTAAAGATGGGTTGGAAACTAATTTGATAGTAAAAACGTAAAAACAGCAAAATAAGAAAGCGCTTCTTTGATTTTTATTTATTTGCTATTTGTAATAATGTCATCAAATTAAACAAAGATAATACCTGGTATACAGTTACTGCTAAAATCGTTAATGAGCTGTAAAAAAAGTATTTGAGTGACCAAAGTAAGCAATTATCGGTACTATGAAACTGGCCTAAGGTAGGGAAGATTGCTATGCACAAATATATAACTAGAAATCAAATCAGGAATTAATTTGACGTCCAAGCTATATCCACTTTTGTTACACCACACAAAGCAACGTTAAATAACAGTAAACCCGGAAACACTAAAACAATGCCCACGAGACCAACTACATAAATTCTGATCACGTCATAAAGCAAACTGTTGCGTGAGGGCTAGTGCAATCTTGTAGGAAAAAAACTCGAGGGAAAAGGCTTTAATTTTGCTATGCCAGTTCTTATAATACTGTGCATGTCTTTTTCTGTTTTCGTGGCTTCTCTGGACACAAAACAGCGCGAATTCCTTCATCGAAAACGGTTTTTAAACCTTTTTGTGTGAGAGCTGAGCACTCTAAATACTTAACCGCTCGGATTTCCTTCGCCATTTGCAATCCAGATGGATAAGTAATAGGTGAAAGCTTTTTCTCCTTCAATTTGGCGATTGTCTCCTGAAATATTAAAATGATACAAGCTCAGATAAAAGTCTATACACAATTTGGCTAATTACATCTAGGGGTTTCAGTAAACAGAATAAAGAAGCTCCAAAAAAGATTTCACTTCAACCAGCATCGCCATGCAAAGGGTATATCATTCATTCATTTATTTATTTTTTTTTTCTTGACTACCACAATGATAGCGAATAGATAGCAAACGAGATGGGATGCAAAGTCAGGAAAAACCAACACAACGGCAGACCTTAGAACATGCAGAAGCTATTCAAGACAAAACAAGCGAGTCGTAATTGCACGGAAATATAACGCACAATGTATCATACACAAATCCACAATCATCAACATACATTCCGTTCAGCATACAATCAAGTTATATACGAATCAAACGGCTTAAATGAGGACTGTTCAAAGGCAAAATTAACGGGGCTAAGTAAAGTTAGGCCAATTGTATTACATAATATTGGCGTTGACTCCACTCTTTTAACCCAGCCGTTTCAGAGATATTCTACTTCGAACACGACGTAGAGACCTCTTTAATCATAATTTTTTTCGGCAACCCTGACGTTTCAATGCAGTAGCCATGCCAACAGAATCCTGTATCAACCATTATGTAGGTTAAAAGGCCTCTGTGGCTCAGCTTAACAGCGGCGCTGCCTTAACATGGAACTAAGATGACGCTGCCGATGTTACCATGTCAAAGATGCCAATAAAAATTATGATTAGAGAGGCCACTACGCCGTGTTTGAAGTAGAATATCTCTGGAACGGCTTGGTGAAGAAGGATGGGGTCAACGCCAATCTAATGTAATACGATTGGCCTAACTTTAGGCACTCCCATTGATTTTGCCTTTAGTCCTCGTTTAAGCATTGTTTGAATAATTGAAGAAGACAAAATAGCAAGAGATCAGTAAATGGCCCAGAGTTGTAAACAAGCCGACTAGTTTAGGCCCGAACCTGACTCGAACCCGAAAATATCAGTCCGAATTCAAAAAATAATTAGAAGCTCGAACCACGCCAGAAACAGCTCGAAAGTTAAGTCTAAAAAAACGTATACAGTTAATTGCTCCTTTCTTTTAAATAACTTTAGTTGGTTAAGACTAAAAAAACTAGATATTGACAAAGTGTGATGTAATAATAATTTTGGAATAATAACTAAATTGATGCTTAAATTAGGCAGGGTTCGAAATCAACGCTTGCCCGCGGCAAGCTGAAATCGCCTCGGGCAAGCTATATTGCGGCTTAACTTGCCCGAAGGGCAAGCTAATAAGATACAGCATATTAAAACAACATCAAACAAAATTATTTAGGAATGCAATTTATATCCGCTCTTGTTGCAATAAAATGAAATGTAAATAGAGAAAACAGTTGCTCTTTTTATTTTAGCACTTAGCAATCATCACAATGAACACTTCGTTTAATTGTACGCACATCACTAATCGCAATTAACACTTCTTAATTAATAATAAATTTTTCGATACCATCAGACACGCTTTGCACCTTTTTTGCAAAAAGTGTTACGTTTTTTTTTTCTGAGAAAAATTTTTCCACGCTTGCCGCGTTAACCTCTTTTTCGTCATCACAAGTACAACTAAACACTGCGCAGCATGAAGACAACGTCAAGAATTTTGCAATTTTTTCGGTATGATTATTTTGAAGATCTTTTAGCTCCTATAACTCTAGCAAAAAATTTTCTGCTTTTTAGCTGATGGAGTTTCCAAAATATGCGCGATTGAAAAAGCATTGCAATCGAAAACTCAATTTTTGTGTAATGCACTTGGAAAAAGTTATTTATTACGTCACCTTACCAAAACAAATGCACACAAAAACTTATTCTCGAAATAGGAAACCGTACTCGTATTATGCAAGTTCAGTGTTTTTGCCAAGAAGTACATTTTACAAAATTTTTTCCAAAAGTAAACAGCCTCAAAACTAATTGTGCCTTTTTTTTTTCCCGGGCAACTTGAAATTTCCTCGGGCAAGTAGACATTAGATATCACTTGCACGACGGGCAAGTTGTTAAAAAAGTTAATTTCGATCCCTGTTGGGTCTTAATTCATAGTTGTGAAGTTGTTATGATTGTGTTCTTACCGCTAACTAAAACACAGGAAACATATCAGGCCTGAAATTTTGTCAATCTTTAAGCTGAGCCAGACCCAAAACGGCCAGGCGCGTGTAAGCAGATGATCAATATGTCAGGGTTCCCACGGTTAATCCAAAACAAAATTTCCGACTTTTTCAAAACCAAAATTTAGCACAACTCTAAAAGTTCCGGGCCTATAATCTGACGTTTAAAACAACACCACTGTTTCCACCACATGATGAAATTTGCTGAATCGCAACATAAGTTTGTTACATTGCAACTTTAAAAACAACTACTAACAAATCCAACAAAACAAAATCAAAGTCTCCAGCCACTGGGCAATTTTTCTGACTTTTCAGCAAAAAAATAGCTCTTTTAGCATCATTCGGATCACATTTCACACGTTTTTAGAGCCATTCGAAAGAACCAAATTGTCAAAATCAGAAGTTATTTGCAAGAATTAAATTGTCCAACCCCTTCAGCCCACCTCCTCTTACTTTTAGGTGAAGTCTAAAACACGTTTGAACTCTTGTATTTTGGGATAAATTTTCTAGGTAACTTGGCTACTAGGAGGGCTGAAGTACCGTTAGCCCCCTTGGTTGCGCCATTGTCTGTGACGACAGGTATTCATCAAAGTAGTCATCATAGGCCAACACAGATGATACATCACAAAAAAAGTTTGGAAAATGGAATAGGGTATTAAATCACTCAACCAAAAGCCAATATTACTTCCAAAACCTAGTCAACCATTACTGCAAACAGCGGGTAGCAGGTGCACCCTTAATTAACTGTTCATCTTAGGACCAGAACATGTGCCCTAAAATCCTTACCGGTATTTCTACCCAAAATTCGACAGACCATGACTTATATGCAGGAGAAGATTATGCACCGGGACAATTATGCGCCAAGACTATTAGGCGCCGGAGCAAATAATTTATTTTTAATTTACAAAAAATTTTTTTCAAAAAAATGTTTTTAAAAAACGTTATGTGAAAAAAAATGTTTTTTCAAGTAAAAGTTTTTCAAAAATTTGATTTTGGTTATTGTATCTTTTTTCAAAAAATTTTTTTTCTTATTGCATGTTGCAAAGTTTTATTGTCTAAGCCAGACGTATGCAATCTGAGGTGCACGCAGAGGGCCGCATGACGTTTCAAGGTAATTTTAAGTCTACCGGTACCAAAAGGTATAATACAAAATTTTGCAGGAGCTAAAGATTCATCTCCCAGCGAATTCCTATTTACGATCGTTACACCTTGTTGTAAAAATAGTAAAAACAATGTTTAAATAAATAAATGGATATTTTTAAGTTTATTCGTTATACGTTGTGGTAAATAGTAAAAACAATATTAAATTCTTGCACTTAACTTCTTCAGAATTGTATAAAGAACTTTTGAAGTTGTACAGGATTGTATACTGGTTTAAATGATTGTTTTATTTCAGTTATTTTTGTTGTGAGTTGGTCGAGTGGTAACACGTTCGTCTCTGGAGCAGGAGGTCTGAGGTTTGAATCTTGGGCTGGTCAAATCGGACACAGTGTTACCAACGGTTCGCCACCGCAGCGAGAGAGCTTTGAAAGAAGCCGTGTTGCCGGGCACAATGACGTGTTGCCGGGCGCAATGATGCCGAGTCGCCAACTTGTTACATGCTTCGGCGTAATACAGTAATAATGAAAGATTTGATTTTGATTTGATATGAAACTTAAAAATATTCCTTCTAACATTGGTTTTATATATTTACAAGATGATAAATAGGAATTTGCTGGCAGATGAATCCTTAGCTCCGAAAAAACTTTGTCCTGTATAGACATAACATAACCATGAAACGTCATGAAGCTTGCTGCGTGTGCCAAGATTACTCTAGCAACTCGTGCTTGACTGCTCGAGCGCCGCAACATTTCAGACTGCGGGCTGCAGATTGCATATGTCTGACTTAGAAAATAAAACTTCGTGAACATGCAGTGGAAAAAAATTATTAAATAAAACACTTTGGTTTGAAAAAAAATTGTTTGAAAGAACTTTTTGTACATTTTTTTTTTGTTCTAACATCTAAAAGTCCTGATGCCTAATAGTCTCGGAACATAAAGTCCCCACACATAATCAACAGCGCATAATCGTCCCGCATTTAAACGTTCACCTCTAAAAGTCATAAATCGGAATTCTAAGACAAATAAAATTCTGCATCTGTTATTAGTTAATTAGGGCAAAGAGTGCTAGTAGGCTGAAAGTGGCTCGAGATAAGATATAATTACTGCTTCGATAAAATCATCAGTTTATTCAAAAACAAAAAGGAAAAAGCACACAGACTTACAGGATCATCTCGAAGATCAAGTTTTGTTCCAACTAAAATAACAGGTGTATTGGGACAGTGATGAGACACTTCTGGAAACCATTTGGCACGAACGTTTTCGTAAGACGCAGGTGAGACAAGAGAAAAACATATGAGGAATACATCAGTTTGTGGATAAGATAAAGGGCGAAGTCTGAAAAAATAAGTAAAAAACTAAACTAAAGAGGAGTGGGTTGATAAAAATAATGATTTTTAAAAAATCAAATAAATCAGGCTTTTTCGATTCTTAAGTTTTTTTTTCAACTTTTTGAGAGAAAAGGGGAGGACCGGTGCAGCCTATATTTTGCTTACTAAGTAATGTTTCAAACAAATTTCAAACATATTGGTTCAATAAAATTTAAATCAAACATAAATTCAAGTTCATGCTACAGTTCATACAAATTACAAATACATCATTAGAAGCATTTTTTTGCTAAAATAGCTTTGAAGCATTTAAATATGTCTTAGGATAATTTTGGAAAAACAACAAGTGTTATGGAACAAAAATGTTGTTTTCTACCGAAAAATTAATAACATTTGGTAATTTTTTACCGTTAATTTTTTTTTCAATTTTGAGCTATCTCTATTAGCTGATTTAAATTATAATCGACTGCGCGTAATCATTTGTGCCCACAAATTGTACACCGGCAAAACAATGTAAAAAAGTTTATTTAAGCATGAAAAAACTTTGCTTCCTTTGTCAAATGGTACCGGCATATGACGACTTTTCATAAGAAACATTTATTAGCTTTTCTGAATTGCTTGAACGACTCACATTCTACCAAATTTTTGTTTCACTTACTATAATTGGCATAGATAGTAATGATTCACATTGTATCTTTGTATCTGAGCTAGAGAACTTCTTATCAAGCGTAGCGGTCAAAGTGGTAAGCCACTGGCATTTGGTATTGAAAAATGAAATCTTTATGTCTTTTAGACTGGTATGAAAATTGAACCTGGACACACAATTTCTTGCCATATAGGTTTAGGTTGTTTTTTGTTTGTTATGATCATATTTTGGTGAATGACCGAAATTACCAATTTTGTCTGAATGACTGAAAACACAGTAAAGATTTTGAAATTTTGCATTCAAAACAGAAAATCAAGCTTACAATGATGAACATGACTAAAAAACTACATCCAAATTAAGGCACTTGACCAAAATTTCTAAGCAAAAAAATAATTTCAAATCGAGGTGAAGATGTACCAAAAGGCCATAATGTCTACAGTCACCAGTGTTATCTAGACTATCGAGATCACTCACTGGTATTATCGATAGTGCTGAAATAATATAATAACACAACACAGTATGTAAAAATTTAAAACCCTACAGTCTGTTTCACACTTACATGTCAAAATAAAAAATTAAAAAATTTAAAACCCTGCAGTGAAGATCCTGATAACGAGGCAGTCTTATTATTGGCGTGGTTGCCAACTGGGGTTCTACTGCACATACATCAGCTTTGAAGTATTTGAAGAATTATTCACTCTCAAAATATGCTCCATCTTTCTGATTTTTCTCTATACAAACTTAATATTAATCAAACATCAAGGACCAACGTATATGGAATCCGATCCCAATAGATGTTAGAAATCAACCATTCAATAAATTTAAAACAATTTTCAAGAAACAAGTTATAGAAGGTTGCAGTATAAATTTTTTAACATCTAAAACTTAATTCGAATATTATTCTTCTCTTAGTGAGGACTGCAAACAAAACCAACGAGGTTTCCGAAGTTAGGACAGCCATATTAGATTAGATTGGTGTGAACTCCATTCTCATTGACCCAGCCGTTAAGTAAATACTCTACTTCAAACATGACTTAGGTGCCTCCCTGATCTAAATTCTTATTGGCAACCCTGACATTGACAATGCCATCCAAGTTCTATCTTAAGGCAAAGCGCAATTAGGCTACTGCATTGAGCTGTTTCACTGCACACTAATCAATTAGGTCTTGCCAGCAAAAGAGATTCGAGTTAAAAAATAAGAGAATACCGGTACTGTAGTGTGCAGTAGCCAAGCAGTCTCAGTTTGGTAGACACGTTGCAGCTTGACTCAAAGACCAATAGGTTCCTCCACTGTCTCTTGGCCAAGGTAACTACGTGAACAAAATGACAGGGGAGCTTGCTGAGAAGCAATCTCAGTGAACAACCGACACATGTTGAACAATGAGATTTTCACAAAAAACTTTTAACTTTTCAGTTAAGAAATTACCCACATTTATTTGAGTATAACACGCACTCATGTGTAATGCATACCCTTAATTTTTGAATGAAAATTGGTATAAATTCTTTTTCACTTTTTCTCAGCTCAGACCAAGGATAGTATGTGACAATTGCTGTTGAAAGCATGCGGCTAACACAAAAAATTTATTGATAACCACACGTTGCAACATCAATGTTGCCCTTCATATTGTAACAATCTTGCTGCTAAGTAGCGCTTAAACTGCAAATTCTCAACGCAGCGGGAACGTCCAATGCGCAACTGCATGGCTGCATGCACGTATTTGACAAACTGTCACTTAGTGAATAAAGGAGTCAGTGTTTTTGAAACCTTTGTGTGAGAATTCAGTTTGATTTCACATTTCGCTACAAAACTCATGTATACCATGCACATATAATTTTTGATTGAAAATCAGCATAAAACTTTGCGCGCTATACTAGAATAAATGCGATAATCAGAGTTATCATCTGAAAGACCCAAGAGGGTTTGGAATTTCAAACATTGTCAAAATATATATTTTATTGACAACATAGTGAATGATAATAATAAAAAAAATCTTATCCAAGTTAAGCCGTTGGAACTATGTCAAAATATTTGCCCATTAAACATCTGCTGATATAAAAAAAACTAATGTTTTAGCTTGAACAGTTCAAAAACTTGATTTTTGGGGGTCCATTTGGGAGGGTCGCCAGGGTGGGGGGGACTCCAAAAGTACATCAAAACATTTGTCTCTTAAACATCTGCTCAAATAAAAAAAATTATCGGCCTAGCTTGAGCCGTTCAAAAAAATTGATTTTTGGGGTGTCTGTTTGGGGGTACCCCAGGGGGTAGAACCCCCAAACTATATCAAAATATTTATCTCTTACACATCTGCTGATATCAAAAAAAAACTATTGCCCTAGCTTGAGCCATCAAAAAAATTGATTTTTGGGGGGTCCATTAAGGGAGGTACCCCCAAACTACGTCAAAATATATGTCTCTTAAATATCTACTGATACAAAAAAAATTATCGCCCAGGTCCATTTTGCGGGTGGTACCCCAAACTATTTCGAAATGTTTGTCTCTTAAATATCGACTGATAAAAACAACTATCACCTGCTTGAACCATCCAAAAAAATTTATTTTGGGGGGCCTTTTGGGGGCCCCAAAATGGTTTCTGGGGGCCCATTTGCAGCTCAACAACTTTACACAACAATTAGATTTCGATGTTTTGTGGTTTAGAAGAAGATGAGCGTAAAAGACTTAGGAAGAAAAAAAGGAAATAAACAGAAAAATAGGAAAAGAAAAAAAACTCGTCGCACCAATAGCGGGTGGTAGAAATGAAAGGGTATCGTAAGAGATAAACCACGCGAAATATTTTTTGCTGTATTTAAGACTATTTTGAATAAGATAGCCTTTAAAGTCAAACTTTCGGGGAGATTTTCGAGTCCTAAAACTGAAGTCACGTGATCTATTGCCACGAAATTTGGCACAAACATAAAACTTATTAATCTCAAACTGCTGTCAAAATTTTATGTATCCAGACCTAACCACTCTCAAGTAATCAGCAAAAGTCTAACACTTTGTGCTCATTAGTTTGAAAATGGCTGAGTAAAAACAAAAAAATACGACCCGAGCGTCGGCCGTTCCAATTACAAGCCATTTTTTCCAATATTTTAAAAAATAAAAAACACTGGGAGCTACAAAACATTTTCACAATAAAAGGATAACAACACTAGGCATTATTTTTTATTGTATTTTGGTTTTAATAAAAAAAACATCATGTGTCGCATTCATAAAAGCAATTAATGCATTCAGACTTGATTGTTGTATTTTTGCTCTTGCATCTCAGCACAAAGCATCTGCACATATGAGGGCTGTAGGATGTCACCTTTATCTTCACCCATGATTGTAAGCTGTTATCTGTGAGAGGTGTGCGAAATCTGTTTTTAATGTAGATCATGTTCGGGAAAAATTGCTCACATACATATGTAGATCCAAAGATCGACAGGGTTCCAAGAGCATCGAGGTGAACATTTCATTTTTCAAAAATCACTTGGTTCGATTTTCAATTTTACTCCAAGTGTGACCCTGAGCAAGATCACCCTTGTAATGAGCTACATCTTTATGATCAGTTGTCAGGCGTCTAAACTATAGTAACAATTTTGACACAAATAAAATTTAGTTTGAAACCCAAGTCCCACCTCTGCAAATTTGCAGTTGGGCATCTGCTGATATCATAACTTACCTACAGCATAATTAGTTAATCTGAAATACTTAAGGCAAAAAAGACTATTTCGATATGTTTGGCGGTGGGTTAAAAATTGTCTCCCCACCTTTTTGGATAGTTTTACGCCACTGATCACTATCACATATTATCAGCTAAAAACAAGAACTAAAACAGCAGAGTGAATGAATCACAAACTTAATTAGGTGTTTGCTATAGCAGCAAAAAAATTTTAGCAATTTTTCATTCTTAAGAGTAAATTACCCTATATTTTCTAAGCCACACAAAAAGAATCATAGAGCTGCAGCTTGCCGACCCCTGTTCCAAGATCACTAAATAAGCAAATATGGTAGACCTACGCAGTAGCGTACGCAGGATTTTTGAAAGGGGGGGCCAGAAAATTTTAGATTAATGAAGACCAGAATGAAAATTTTCCAGCCCAAAACTAAGTCCGTTTTTCTGCCCAAAATTAAGTGAAGACCAAAAAAAAAAAAAGGTCTTCACTCAAATTTAGTCCGGTTTTTGGCCAAAAAAGGTCTTCGCCCACCGTTTCAGCACTCAAACCTTCTGCCCAAGTTACAAAGAGGGGGCCATGCCACAATTTTGAATACTTTTCTATGCTAATTATACTATCCTGGCGACCCAAAGGGGGGGCATGGCCCAATGCCCCCCCTAAATAGCCCCTGGACCTATGACAGGTGCTGGTAGCTTATTATTGGTGTATGTTGGTAGCCTAGCAGTAAATAGCCTTACTACTAGGCTAAGTATGCTATCATTTGGACCATAAACGTATTAAACAGACAGTTCAATTGTTACTGAAGTTGCTCGGCTACTGTACACTTTGTACAGTGTTCTCTTCTTTGCAACACAGATCTGTTTTGGTGACAAGATCAAACTGACTACTAGATTAGTGCACAGCAAAATGACTCAAAGCAGAAGCCTTGTAGCGACTTGCCTTAGAACGAAATTTGGATGGCGTTGTCAATGATATCAACATCAGGGTTGTTAATCAAAATTAGGGAGGCCACTACATCATGTTTGAACTTTGAAGTAGAATATTTCTAGAGCAGGTGGGACAAAAAGGATAGAGTCAACGCCAATCTTACCTAACACATTTGTTGCTCAACTTAAGAAACCCCATTGATTTTACCTGCCATCCTCGTTTAAACTACATATAGTGTAAATTAGCATGTTTATAATAGTTTAAATTTTCGAGTGGCAGCTTGATGTAAAAAACATCAACGGTTATTTTGCAATTTCTTGCCATGATTACTAGTGATATTCTAAATTTTTGTGTTTTGTGCATTTTCTTTAGCCTCAAACAAACAAATTTTGATTCAATCTCATTCATACCTGTCATAATCTTCTTGACCAGCAGTATCCCATAAACCGAGATTTACAGGTCTACCATCCACCATTACATTAGCTGAATAGTTATCAAAAACTGTTGGAATGTATTCTCCAGGAAAAGCATTTGTTGTATAACTGATCAGCAAACAGGTTTTACCTACAGCTCCGTCTCCGACTACCACACACTTAATTGCCTGTAAAAAAAAGCAGAAGCCACAAAATAAATATGGTATAAAACACATACAGGATGTTCTAAAATGGTTGACCCCATTCTAAATACCCATATCTCGGAAACTACTTGATGGATCATAATGAAACTGCATACATTTTATGTTGAAGGTCATAAGTTTTATTGGTTAAATTTACAAAGAAAAGTACAAATATTTGTTGGTTCTATGACAGATTTTCATAAATGTTCAGCATTCGTGGTGAATCACCACAATCACCCTACCTTTCTCCGTGTGATTTTTTCCTCTGGGGTTATGTGAAAGGACTAGTTTTTGTACCTCCTCTTCCAACTAACAGTGAAGAAATGAAACAGAGAATTACAGCTGCACTGGAAACCGTTACCAAAGACATGCTACAGCGAGTTTGGCACGAGCTCGAATACCGACTCAACGTGTGCTGAGTCATAGGCGGTGCTCATATTGAACATTTATGAAAATCTGTCATAGAACCAACAAATATTTGTACTTTTCTTTGTAAATTTAACCAATAAAACTTATGACCTTCAACATAAAATGTATGCAGTTTCATTACGATCCATCTAGTAGTTTCCGAGATATGGGTATTTAGAATGGGGTCAACCATTTTGGAACACCATGTATAACGGCAATTATACAACAATTTCAAGAAGTTTTTTCAAAGATTTTCTTGGTACGAGTCAAAGCAAGTACCATCATTATTAGTTTGTAGTTCTCACATCTATTAAATACCTTTACTTTGAATTGCATTAAACTTACTGGAATAGCACAGATGCTAGCATTGATCCTTAACTATTTTCAACTTCATTAGGAATTTAGTATTTTTCAAACCATAAGCTGCACCGAAAATATTTTAAAGTTTTTGAAAAATTGAGCATGTACCTTATACTCATGTGTGTCTAACGGTCGAATATATGGAACTCAGATTATCCTCTCTCTTAATGATTAAATTTGGAGTTATTTAAAGCTTCATAAAAATAAGTTATGTTAGTGTGCCTAATGCTCTATTGCACCTTATTAATGAAAAAAAAAGTGGTAGAAGCCATTTAGCGACACTACGCCTCATACTTTGATGTGCCTTCTTATCTGAAACATATTATGCTAGCTTTATGAGATTTCGACCAACAGCACCTCTACGCAGACCTTTCAATTTTTTTTTGTAGTTGATTGTGGAATATTACACATTGATAAAGCTTTCCTTTGTGTTAGTTCTTTGTTATTTTATCCAACAATTTTATGGCTTCATTTCATATTGCCTGAATTTTTTTGTTGGTAAAGATTAACGTGGTCTTAGGCAATGTTTCCTCTTAGATTTCGGCAAGTCAATGTGCACCCAAAAAATCAGTGATTTAACCTATAGCATACAATGGAAAATTCAAAAATGAGTCAGTATGTGCCCAATAAAAATGCTGATTTGCTGATAAAATTTGGCTTAATGATTTTATAGGTCTCACGCCAAAACTGATTTATTTCACTATCAAATCAGTTCAGCTGTTTAAATTTTACTTTTGACAAATTCTGAGATCAAAACAAGAAATTTAAGCCAGTTGGTTTAGTAGCTATGACTTGATATTTTTACCGGCTCAATATAAGCAATGATACAAATTCTGCTACATATATATAGTTGTTATATCAGACTGTCAGAATATTTTTAAGTAATCAGTGCAAGAAATTAATGTCCAATAACAAAAATAATATCAAACAGCCACTTGGTGGTGTTGGCAGCGTGGCACCATGGCCACAAGGGCAAAGGCATTGCTTTTATGACAACCCAGATAACATGATTTGGGTTCAACCTGCACCCTGGTCACTAGTGATGTTGTGGGCACAAAATTTTGGTGACTGCTGTTCCCACAAATTTTCATTTATTAAGCTACACAGCACCGCATTTGCAAACTTTGCAAAATTGAGTATATCGCACAGCACCGCAATGAAAGAAAAAGGAAATTGCATCAAATTGGAAAAAGTTTCATACCAAGACCAATAATTGAAATACCATAGGAATCATAATTCATGACCTCATCAGAAGTTATAAGTAATTATACACTCTGCTACCTGCAAGAGAACACTACTTGCATTTCAGTTTCACAATAAATATTGTCTACTCTGTCTAATCCATAAAAACAAGCAGTAATTTGCTAATGCATTTTAGCTGACAACAGTATGACAATTAAACTTCCATCAGTTAAATTGCAAAGTTTTGAACCAAATTAGAGATCATGAAAACAATCACATTACAAATCTTTGTTGAGACTCAAAACAAAATTCAGGACGAACTGTAATAGCTGGCTTACATTTTATTCAGACAAGCAGTCAAGCAATCTCAACTCACCTACATAATCACATAATAACTAATTAGTCAAATTCAAACTTGCCTTGCTTCATGACTGTGGTTACTGTCAAGCAGACAACAAGAACTACTGGTGTATGAGGGATTAATACACAAATTTATCTTGCATAAATAGCAGCGATTGCAGCTCTGGATCAACATCCTCATGAGAAATTTGTTCACATATTAAAAAAGACCAACATTACTAAGTAGCAAAGTTAATTTTAATGCTTTTACTCAACTTCATAATCATTTCAAACTTTAGACTTTTGAAAGTCAATTTCAAATTTTAAATTTTTGAAGTTTTAAATTTTAAAATTTTGAAACTGGTGATGCATCTCCAACTGGTGTTTTTGTTGGCCTACCGTACTTCTGCTCTAGCCAGCTTGTTTTAGAAGCCTAGCATAGCCTACTAATTATTGAGACACTGATTTTAACTTTTTCCACTACTGTAGCAACAACAAAAAAATATAGGCTACAGCTTTCATACTGTGATCAGTGATATAGCAGTAATAAATCGCAAGCTAAATAATCTACGTTTGTCTCTAGAGTCACTAAACGTATTGGTTTAATACAAGCCTGCTAATAGGCCTATAGCGAAACTGGTGAAATAACTGACTCACTAGCATTGTGTGCCAGCCAATGCATCAAGCTATCAACTAGCAATGCAATAGGATTATTTTTAAAATATTTTTTCCTTTTTTCCAACCTAGACTAAAATATCACAGTGGGCCTATCAAACTATAAACTGAATTCATTGTGCCGGTTAAGTCAGTAACTTCACTTGCTTACCGTATCCTACTATCGGTAGTTACTACTGCGTTACTACTCTACTTCACTTCACAAATTTGCAACTATTTGTGTCAGCCATGTTTCCCATCGCGTTTTTTAAATTTAAATAAGAGAAACTAAAAAAAGCTTAAAATTTTGGGATATGCGGCACTGCTTGACACGTGGCAAAATTTAGAAAGAAAGTACGCAGCGCTGTGCACTACTGGTCACATTGTTGCGTCTTTCAATAAGATGCTTTACAATGATTATCTCTGCTTGGTGACTTCGAACCAGCAGCAAATTCAGTGGACAAGAATTCAAAGAAATTCACAGGAACATTGGATACTGAAAACTTGTACACAGGTGGAGATTACTCCAATTACGAAGTAGTTACTGCAATTAAACACGTGCGGATCATCCAATAGTTAGCATCTGATGCTATCTGGTGAATGCACCACAATAACAATTTGTATTGCAGCAGCTATACTGGACAACAAAAAAGGATCATGTCTTTTGGGCGAAGGTCCTTCTCAGCGCAGACTTTTTTAACACCAATTCGGTCCTGTTTGAGAGTTCAGTTATTTAGTCTTTTGTTTTTTTTTCTGTTTCAGACAACTCTTAAACAGGTCAGTAGAACTTCTTTAAAACAATAAAAAGTACTTGAATATCAATAATTTGAATACTGCTGCATGCTTCAACAATGATAATTATATGGGTGTTATTTTATTTAAAATTGGAACTGAAAGCATTAATGAAATGTCTTTGTGAACTGATTACTGAGATAATGGAGAAATTCAAATTAGTATCATCAAAATCCATGTGCTGAAACCAAAAGTACTAAACAAGAAGCATTTTCAAATGAGATTGACACAGCACAGATAATAATCGTTGCAAATTATTCGTGTGGTGCTATGCTACAAGTCTCCAAATAGTTTTTGACAACATTTACAAGCTCAAAAATTAAATAAGAAAATGTAACAATAAAAATTTGTGACAGAATAAATGATGACTAAAAGTTAATTGCTGGACAACGAAAAAGTGCCTCCGTTTTTTTGCAGCAAAAATATTTAATTTGGATCCTGTATAAAAGCCATATGCTGTACCTTTACCTTATGAAAAGCGAAAAATATGGAAAGCATTAAAAGACAATGCTTCAACGACTGCACTTTACAAGTTTAAAAATTGAAACAAAACAGCACGAACAGACTAATAAAAAACAATCTTCTAAACCAACGTCAAATCATAGTGAATCATTATCATAATTCCTGTCTGCAATAGACACTAAAACGCGTGTTAAACTTTTGTTTTTTTAATTTGGCTCTTGTTTTAATTGAATAGTTTTTTATAAAAAATAGCGCCAAATAAAAAATCAGTTATGACATTAAATACTTGATCCCTTCAATAAAATATGAACAGTTGTTTTCTTCTCTTACATGACATTGAACAAAAAAAGTGATTGCTCTCCAGTAATTAAAGTTGTTTTTTCATACGTTGTCATTACTTAAAATATTCTGAAAATTGATCAGAGGCCACATACTATTTTAAATTTTAAAAATTATTTCAAACTTTCAAAAAATTTTCATTAAAATCTATTTCGAATAAAACTTTGAAACCTGAATGACTTCAGAAACACGAATATTTGTGTTTTTTCCGAAAACCTTAAGTATGTGGCCTAAAATCAAAATTTCAAACAAGCTGCAACTTCTGCAATATGGTGGAATTCACCTTGACAGACAAGCTGTCTTTCTAATTAATAATTCGTGCATCATAATAATTCAAATTAGCAAATAAATGAGTTTTAATACAAAATGGATTTTCACGCAAAAAAACGTTTTCTATTGAAACAGCAATTTGTGCTAAAATTGCATGGTTTTCCACGTAGTTTGTGCTGTTTTCTACATTTGCGCTCTGTATAAATGAGCCTTTACTCTCTCGGCCATGCTGCCGACCAAAACTATTTGACCTAGGGGTTTAGCCCCCCCCTACACAAAATCCTAGTTGCATGCCTAATTTTTCAAGCGTTTTGTTGACATGAACTTGATTTATTTCTTGCACCATCAAAAATGGAGTTTCTGCCAAGCTTGGGCATTCCACGCATAAATCCAGCACTGAATAGACTTCGACCTTTTTTTGTAGCCCCACGGCATACTAAAGAATACGGCACGATATCTCACATTCAGCGCACCGCTGCTAACAGGCCACTTTTTTCGCTGTTGATAAACAAGTGACCTATTTGCCAGACGCGACCGCTTCAGTCTCGAAATGAAGCGATTATTGAAGCGAGACAAACACTGCGCTCTAGGATACTGGGCAACTTTTTAATTAAATAGATCGCATGTACAACGTGCAAGTCAGCATTGCAAGGTAACTGAAAACTTGAAGGAAGACGAAAGCAAATTTAGCTTCAATGCCTAGTAAATCCTGTGTGAGTAGGAGTCTATGTGTAGTCTGGTACGGTAGTGTTATTATAAGATAGTACGTCAGGCAGCAGTATGATTTTTGTATAGAGCGGTTATAGAAAGTAAAAAACCAAGATTTTTAGAAAGAAACCAGAAAGTTTTACTCAACAATCTCGACTTTCAAAAACAGTTACTATTGGTGAAAGAGTAAAAACATGAACTGTTTTCTTAAGTTTAGCCAACAGTTTCTTACAAGCATGAATAAGGTTGCAGTAATAAAAAACAAAAAATAACATGGCGTTGAGAGTTACTAATAATGTAAAGCCAGGTTAGTAACTAGAAACTGCCAGAGCAGTTTCAGAACTACAAAAGTAATTTTCTGCTTGCTTCAAAAGCTTGTTTCGCTGAAAAACTTTTAAAAATTGTTTGACTCTATTAGAATTATGGAAGGCTTTATTTCACCGGAAATTTTTATCTAGTTTTTTATTAATTCTGACTCAAATATAACTCAAACTCAAATGCTTAGTCTAAAACTATTCTCAAATCGAACCCTAACCCAAACTCTAACCTAAACCCTAATCTTAACCCCTAAAAAGCAAATGAAAAAAGCGCGGATGAATATTTCTCATTCTCGTTTTATTCTCTCTAAGTTGAAAATTTTCGGTGAAATAGTCACTACCTAGAATTATTTTAGCTTATTTTGAGTACGAACGTTTCTAGATTTAAAAGTGGTAAGATGAACTAATGTGTAATTGTAAATAAATACAATATCTACTGACTAGTTTTCTTATCAGCACAAACTCAAAAAATTGGTCATTGAATGTGTTTTTTCCTGTTACACAGGTTTTATTGCATTGTATGCAATTTCTTTAGGAAGGCTTTATTTCACCGGAAATTTTTATCTAGTTTTTTATTAATTCTGACTCAAATATGACACAAACTCAATTGCTTAGTCTAAAACTATTCCCAAATCGAACCCTAACCCAAACCCTAACCTAAACCCTAATCTTAACCCCTAAAAAAGCAAATGAAAAAAGCGCGGATGAATATTTCTCATTCTCGTTTTATTCTCTCTAAGTTGAAAATTTTCGGTGAAATAGTCACTACCATTTCTTTATGATTGTCAAAGGAATATAAACACTGGATCAGGATATGGTGAACAAGTGTGTAGTTTATGGTTAAAGATCTGGATATATATCAAAATCTAAAAAAGAAAACAAAACAGTATAATCATTTTCATTTCCTTCCAATAAACCTGATTTGCTGAAGACATGCAGACATGGATAAAAGTTGCCAATCGTGCAGATTGGTCCCCAACTTCAAATTCTGTGATTTGCATAAAGCATTTTGAAGAAAATTTAATCATTGACAATGAAAAACGAAAAAAGCTGAACTGGAGTTTGAACCCAGTGCCAACTATCAACACCAAAGCAGCAGTGAAACGACCGTCAACTTTGCCACCTTGAAGCTCATCTACAAAACCGCCCAAAGTACGAGTGTATCAAAATGACCAGCTTGCTGATTTCGAAAAAGTGGATAAAATAACAAAATTTGATGATATCACCCAAAGTCAGGCCCCAGCAAATTATCTATTTCATAAAACTTTGGAATGTATCGCATTTTACAACTTGTTTTTTTGTGCCACAACAGGATTTCATAAAATATTCGGAGCTATAAAAGTTGATCAAGATTTGCATGTAAAGTTGGAGTGGTGTTGACTTGGTGTGCCATGGATGGCTTTTTTAAAAGTTGCTGTTGTTAATCACAAATTTAATTGACATCTTGAAATTCTGGTATGACTGGTCTGTGGTTTCGTTTTCAATACAATTATTTTCTGAGTATTGCTTGCAGGTTTGTGCAAGTAATGTTTTTTCGTTACCTAAACTTTTCCACTTGGTAGTCTACTCTTCATCACCTAACCATAATTGTTTTAAAAGTAATGTCACTCTATTGAAATAGATAGTATTTGCAGAGATTTCTTATAACAGTGAAGTAGCAACTGTGATATTTGAACCAGTATTGCCTCTGAAAATCTTTTTGCTAGATTTATGCCTCAATATTGCAAGGGTTATGTTTTTATTGCATGTGTTAGAGTTAGACCACCTAGCTGTAAAACATTACTGACTCAAAAATAATTGCAATAGTGACATAGTGTACTTCTTTATCTAATTAGTGCACTTTTCATTATTATTTTAATTATTATGGTCGAGTTTTGGCAGTGTTATCTTGGTCAAAGTCTTTGTAGTGGTGTTTTGATCCCGCAGATTTGAATGCAGGAGGTACGTGTATTTACATCCTTAATTCAGTGCTGTATGACCTGAATCGCTATTAGGCCCTTTGGGATTAAATTCGCTATTTTTTATCATTCTGAAATTAAAATGCAGTTCAGAAACGATTCTTAGGATTGCATAAAACCTGGGTTAATTAAATTTAACCAAAAAGTGTTGCATAGCTTTTAATTGTAAATATGGCTAAAGCTATTTGGGTGATATGCTGCTAATGAGGTTGATAAGGTTTTGATTGTTATTTCATCTTTTCATTACACGAAAATGGAAGAATAAGCTTGCGAGTTTTTTTTTTCTGCGTTGCAATATGTACGCTATTGTCAAGAGTGATTTCAATTAACTTTTGCTATTAAAATGCCGTACTATTAAAATTGCAAAAATTATAGTAGTATGTAATTAATATGGAAAGCTTGTTAATATTAGTAAATATTGCTGTAATTTATTATCTTTTGGTAATAATTTTGTTGTACAATGAAAAATGAAAATTATCGATCATCTAGTACTCGTTTTAATCCTTGTTTGTTCACTGCAATTCTCAATACATCGAAATAAAAGTCGGCCTGTTAGCCTTGGCCTGCTCAATGTGAGAAATCTGGCCGTATTCTTTAGTAGGCCGTGGTAGCCCCAAAGATGATTGCTTTGAAAAAAATGTTCAGCGTAGACATATTAAATCAAACAAAAAGCACAAAACATGAAAGAATAATTTAGTCATTGCTTTGCATGTTGATTTATTTCTTTTGCTTATAACATCTGTAACTGAAAAAGCAATCATGAAACCAACTTTGTCTTTGGAGGATTTTTTCTTCTCAGTTCACACTCTTTAGCAAGAAAAGCATCCTTTAACCTTAGCTTAACAAAAAAAAATGTAACAATTTAAGATATACTGATTTTGCAAGGTTTTTATTGATGCTAAAGCATTTTATTTACATGTTAGGTTTCAATTTTAATTAAAATAACATGCAGATAATTATCATTATCAAAGCATGCATGCAGCAGCAATCAAATTATTGATATTCAATTACAACTGTAGGTCACTATTGCTTTAAGAAAGTACTAGTGACCGACTTAAAGAGTAGCGCGAAACGGAAAAAACAAAAGAATAAATAACTGAACTGTCAAAGGGGACCAAATTGGCGATGATAAAAAAGGACCAAAAGGCGGTCTGTGCTAAAAAGGACCAGCACTGAAAAGTCATGGACCCAACAAAAAAACGTAATATCATTAAGCTGATCAATCATTGGTTCTACTGACAGGAAAAGTCTACACAACACATTAAGCTGACCAATTAAAATTAGGCAAATTAATGAACTGAATACTCACTTGCATTTTCAAGCAGCCAGTAGAATTTAATGCAGCACTGTTTCAATATTTTTATGATGATTGTTGATACAGCTTTAAACAATCAATATAGTCCAGAACTTTCCTCACAGTTTGGTATCAATATCACAAAAATATAAATGATAAGCAAAAATGTTACCAAGTTATTTTATTTAAAGCTAGACTGAAAAACAAATCAATATTACCAGCAAGGTTTATTTTTTTAAACAAACAATTTGTCAGTGGGTGGTTCTAAACATGCATAGTGGGCAATGCCAATGCCAAACCCAGCCTTACTATGCCATTTAGAACAGTGTACAACTTTTAGGAGCAGACATTTAGGCACCACAAATTCAGTACCACGATGATTATGCATCTGGACTTTTAGGCACCATAGCAAAATTTTTAAATTTTTGCAAAAATTTTCACACAAATTTTTTTTCTTAAATTTTTGCATTTTATATACATTTTTACTTCTACATTTTCTTCTATTTTTGCTTATGCACAATAATTTTTTTGAGATTATACTTCATACATTTTACTAAACACACTTCATACATTTTTACTAAAAACTTTGTAAACGACGCAAAAATTATTTTTGTTTGCCTTGACCAAACATCTTTACACACATTAACTGATCGTCTTTACCAGATTTATTGCCAACGGTTTCTGTAGGAAAGTATGTCACTTAGCAAAAACAGATATCAAAAACAAACATAAATATTACAGCACTGTGCCAAATAAATCACACAATTTCAACACATACAGTATGGTAAAATATCCACAGAAAAAGTAACAATTACAGTATCATTACGAATTGAAAATCAGACTGAGAATATTTTGTTGTACTTTTTGTACGTTGTACTTTTGTACGAAAGCTAAGCATGTTTTGTTTTTTTGAAGTTTTTTAAATTTATAACTTTCAGGTTATATTTTATCTTAACATGCTAAGCTTTCAGAAACTTTTAATTCTGAAGTCAAATGTCTGCAACCTGCTGCCTGCGGTCTAAAATTCCATGCCTGAGTAGATTTAATAGATCGTCAAATCGCACTTCAAGCTTAAAGGTCATTAGTAATCACACTGATCACCGGAGCAGACAGGGGGGGGGGTATTTGGGGGACCAGTCCCACCATTTTTAAAGTGCACAATTTCACAACAATTATTTAAAAGATAAAATGTAAAAAAACTAAGGTATTTAAAAACCCTCAACTCAAGTGTAATTCTACCCTGAGTTGCAATAAATAAGCAATGTCAAAACTTTAGCATTTTTTGAAAATTTTTTCTAAGGTCATTAGCTCCTCTGTCTTTCACAGCAAATTTCAGCTGTCTAGCTTGTATTGTTTTTGAGATATTCAGGTTGAAAAAACGTTTGCAGCAAAAAGGCAAGTGAATCATTGTAACGTAACAATAGAAATGAGCTACTATCAAAAAATCAAATTTGGTAAAAATGATAAAAAATCCATTATGCAACATTAATAATATAACAGTCGCGCATAAAAACTTGATTTTATTGAAACAAGAATTTAGCCAAGTTGTTTTTTTCGCATCACAGGGCAGAAACAGTGGTGCCAATTTATGTTGAGCATTGGCGGAGATAATTTGCAATTTTACACCAATTTAATATAATTTAATAATGTTTGCCCTGTTTTCAAGATTGAGGGGGATAAAGCTCAACCACCATTTTTTTCATGTGAGCCAAACCAAGTGAAGACCAAAACAAAAAATGTCCCGGAAATTAAGTGAAAGTTCAAAGTTCAAGTTATTTTACTTGTCGCAATCATAATAATAAACGTAAAATATTAAATTTAATAATAAACGTAAAATATAAATTGAAGACCAAACAAAAAAGGTCTTCACCGAACCTTGAAGAGCTTTTGTCCCCAAAATCTAGTGCAGACCAAAAAAAAAAGTCCATAGATCATCAAGTGCTCAGATGCAGACCATAGTCAAATTATTGGGAGATATATCCTCCCCAAGTTTTGGCACCCGTAGGTAGAAACAAATCCCGGAAAGTGGGAATGCATGTATAGTCAGTGTTGATATTTCATAAAAATGTAAGATCATTGTGTAGCACGTATCGTGCTGTCATGGAATGATAATGTCTATTCAACATACTGCATAGCTTTGCGGGAGAATGCAAACGAGGCAGAAAGCAGCACGATTTTGCACCAAAAAATGCAATCCATTTGTTTCAAAACTCATCATTTTACAAAATGGAACAACAAGAATCAGATACCAGCAAGAATTTTGGGCGACCAAGATCTTACGAGTATCAGCACACAAATTACCATAAATGCCACCATAGTCAAATTATATCTCAACCCTACAAAATTTCGAAAATATTTTATTTGAAAACATTCAGAAAACACACTAATTGCAGAAGGAAAGCAAATCTCTTCCAAGAGAATGACTCTCCGTTTATTTTGAACGTCGAAACTGATTTTTCGTTATACTGTATTAGGTTCGTTTTACCGATCACGTGCATTTATGTGTATAAATATCCACATGCCATTTCATTGCATGCATTTTCCTTGTTTTTCTTTTTTTTGCATTTACATTGTTGAATAAGATATCAGACATAATTGGTCTAAGCCGCTTTATGTAGGCCTACATTTATACCAACAGCCTAGTGAGCCAGTTTATCTGAAAAACGACAGAATCAAAATAATATTGCTCAAAAAGTTTTTGTAAATGACCAAAAGCGAAACTACGCTACCAGCTTGATTCATTAATTTTATTTTCAGCTGGAGTTGGAAAACGGCGATTGGCTGATTTGAATTGCCAGTAGTCTAGCAACTTCAATTTGCGCAATGTCAAATGTTTAATACAGTAAGTAGTACCCTAATCTATTTTAAGGAAATCGTTGTCTATCAATTTCTATGTAATTGTCCGCACATCACACTGTATAGCTGTGTTGATTATGAACAACGTTTTCATTGTTTATCACAGCAGCAAGTCTGGAGACATAGTCCAAATTGTGTCAAAGTCTAAATTGAGCGCGCTAATTGGTTGCGAGCAAACAGTCACGCAGACGCCGTCCAAGTAATCTCAATCTACACTGTGCGTAAAATCGTGAGCGCAAAAGCTTGTCTTTAGTTTATTTTAAACCGAAATTTGGTACGCTCGGTGTATCATCTTACCAGCGTACAAGCAGCCAGTTGTTTTAAACAAACTAACGATATGCCCATACATTCACGATTTTATGGCCGGGTCTAAAAATTTGCTCTGGAAGCATTCTATACACAGTTTTCAGTGCAAACCAAATATTGTTCTCAGGCGTGCCAAAAAATAAACCCATGGTTTTTCGTTATGACCATTTTTCCACAAATGCCGCATTCAGATTCACATTATTTGATTGAGACAACCGCACGTAATTAAGGAATTGGTCAGTCGCTATCGCATTATTCTTGCTTAATGCTTAGATCACTATTTCCTACCAATGACAATAATAACAGTACAGTAATCACTTAAACAAAACTTTGCATTGGCAAACCACAAAACAGAGCATTATTTTCTGTTAGAAGATAGCAAGCAGAATGTGGTGCCAACTGTCAATTAACATAACTAATAATAGGGAGCACTTATTTTTTCAAAAACTGTAGCGCCGTTTTGGTGTTTTTCTTATTTATTTATTTACTTTGTGTGAGTTTCAAACCCGGTTTCATTATTTTCGTTAATTTGCATTTGAAAGTCACGACTCGTTCTTCAAGGCAAGTATTTAATCTGTTGAATCGTTGCAAATGTTGAAATCTGTTAAATCCAGTTGCCGTGAAGATGTTCTTGTTTCTTTTTATATGACATAAGTTACTAATTTTCGAGTTGACCTAATTGAGTGCAAATTGTAAACTTTGCAAGCTGAAGCTTTGCGATGTCAAAATCACTATTCAGTTGAGCATCTGCAGTAAGAAGCGGTGAATTTTTGTCACTTAATTTAAAGGTTGAGTCAGCAAAGAACTACAGTTAGAAATTTGAGATATCGCTGCCTTTGCAGCTCGTATTGGAGACAGCTGATCTTCTGTACGATTTATTTTGAGTGCCAATTGCCTTGGTCTCTAATTCAGATAGTTCGCTGACTCAATCCTGACAAATATTATTTTCCAACATTCCCTTTTTTGTGAGCATTAACTGCAGCAAGTTTGACTTCGGCCAGGCTTCAGTTTAAATATTAAACATTTGATTTGATCGCATTTGGAATTCTCCGTCTGCATTGAAAAATTCATCAGTAAGTACAATGTATTATTTTGTTAAATTGTTTGTTAATTGTAAAAATAGATTCTAAATTTGAATAAGTTAATGAGATAAACGAGTTGTGTGCTGAAGGTCATATTTTGTTTTCGTTGAAGCATTAATTCCAATTTGTTTTGTTTTTGGTTCAAATTTATGCTTGAATTTATTTCGTAAAATATTTCATGTGTTTTTTGAGTGTCTAAATGTTTATTTTTTCTCAGAAACCGCTTCCCGCTTTCGCTTCCGCTTACCTATACACCAACAAATAAAGGACGAATTCTCTAACAAGACAAGCGTGTTACGAATTCTTGAGGCAGACGGTAGACAAATCGAATCCGTAACAAAAACCAATCATTTTCAAGTGTAGGCGGGGGTTGTTTGTACATTTCTGCAAATAGTGCATTTTATTTGTTCTTGATTTGTTACAATATACTGTGGTAGACAGGTGGGCAAGTGGCCACTTGACTCGAAGACTGAAAGGTCTATTCACTGTCTACAGGCCAAGGCAACTTGGTGAATAAAATGTAATTATAATTATTCGAAAATTGAAATATTACTAATTATGCGCCAGCTTGCTTGCATAATAACGGCATTCTGCAATTTTCTCGTAGGGCCTAAGTGAATAAACGTGCTTCTTTGTATCCGCTGTTGCATTGTCAAATAAAGCAAAATAGTGAAACCATTTTAATTCAATTCTTTTTCATTTATATATTTTTTATGCATCTGCTGCATGAACAACAACAGGACTTCAACCTGTTATTGCCTAACCTTTGTGCAGTAGTTTGATACAACTTGTCTGAAAAAAACTTTCCGATTTGCATATTCTTTAATCATAACAAAAAATTTTGTCCCTCCCCTTTTTTTTTATTTCTGGCTGAGCTGGTGACACTGATAATAATAGATTGTTAAGAAAAAATTAAGCAAGCTCTAAAAAACTTCAGAACTATTAATATGCCATGAAAGTAAATTAATTCTTTGTTTTTGCAACTCACGAATATACTGTTTTTGACATTGCGTACAAGAAGCGTCAAAAATTAATCTTTTGAAAATGTGAAAATCAATAGAAAATTAATAACCAGAATATATCTTACAAAAACTAATTGTTTGTTTTTGTGATTCATGCATTTTTCTTTTTGCGTACTAGAAATGTTGAAAATTAATCTACAGAAAGTATGAAAATCATAGTCAACAGAATATTATTAGAAGTTACATAGCAGATTTGGAACTTTACAACTGTGAGGTAGGACTTTCTCACACATCAGCTTTTTTATTAGGCTAGTGTTTCATCAGCATCTGAATTCACTCATGGCCTATCCTGGCAGCCCACCGAACCTTCAAATGACACACCATGGCAAATTCTGCACTTGCCATCGTACCCTCTTCTCAGATTACTCTGATCAAAGTCTGACAGTAGGGTCACCAGAAAGATGATTCTTGAGCAGTATCACACTGGCACTCCACTTGGCTCAACTGCACTGAGCTAGCATTACTAAGCATGGATACCATATGTGACATCACATTAGCAATTTACCACAATAGTGGAGTGCCAGTGCGATACTGCTCGAGAATCCTCTTTCTGGTGACCTTGTTGTCAGACTTTGATCAGAGTAATCTGAGAAGAGGGTACAATGACAAGTGCAGAAATTGCCCTGGTGTGTCGTTTGAAGGTTCGGGTGGGCTGCCAGGATAGGCTATCAGTAAATACAGATGCTGATGAAACACTAGCCTAATGGGAAAGCAGATACGTGAGGAAGTGCCACCTCACAGCCGTGAAAAAAGTTTAAGTTTTAAATCTGCTACATAACTTCTGAGTTTTCAAAGCCCATACAAGTAGATGAAAATTTATTTCAATGGGCGTTGACAGGCGTTGTATATAGCAATTTGCCTTACTGGCAAGTAGGTTAATTTTGGCTATTGGGGTTCAAAATTTGTAGGAGACATTTACACAGATATGTACGCCTGATGATAACAAACAAGTTTGAAATATGCATATAGCGTACTATTATGGTAAATTGCTAATGTGATGTCATATATGGTGTCCATGCTTAGTGATGCTAGCGCAATGCGGTTAAGCAAAGTGAAGTGCCAGTGTGATACTGCTCAAGAATCCTCTTTCTGGTGGCCTTGCTGTCAGACTTTGATCAGAGCAATCTAAGAGGGTACGATGACAAGAGCAGAAATTGCCCTGGTGTGTGGTTTGAAGCTTCGGATGGGCTGCCAGGATATGCTATGAGTGAATTCAGATGCTGATGAAACACTAGCCTAATGGGAAAGCAGATATGTGAGGAAGTCCTACCTCACAGTTGCGAAAAAAGAATATTATTAATTTAACAACTATAAAATACACTTCGAAAAATACACTTAAAGTTTGATTTTGCGATTCAAGTTGTTTCTAGCATTGCATACGAGAAGTGTTAAAAATTAATCCATGAAAAATGAGAAAATCAGTAAAAAATTAAATTAAGGACTATTAAATACGCTATGAAAAATAAAACAATTGTTTGTTTTACGATTACAGTAGTGTGCAAATTAATTGACTCACTTGAACATTTTTGACATTTGTAGTTTCGATGCATATATAAGATATTGATATGATAGAAATGCTTGTACATAAGAATTGTTTTGTGACTAGGGATTGTTTTAGATTATCCCACAATGTTACAATCACATTTATGACATCATAATTGGCTTAATATAACAACTGCATCAACGTACCGTTGAATGGATAATTCTTTTTGGTATTTAACATTGATGCAAATTGCGTTGTTTGTTGCTGTAATGTCAGGTACACGGCCAGAAGATATCTGATTATCATTGCCTTACATCAGCATAACCAGAAACCATCAAAAATCATTCAAATTACGTGCTTAGGACCCTTATTTTAAAATCCCAGGGGATATTCCAAAACACAATGCCTGTGACCTCCATAAAGAAAGAAAACTGCGTTTCAAAACTGAAAATAACTTAAAATTCCCACCCCAAGGTAATCAAAAATATTTAACAAAATTCCACATGGAAAATTGTGGAAATTAAATACGATTTAGTTCGAGCATATGTCGAAATTGATGCATCCTTATTAAGAAGGTGATCAGTTTCATATGAGAAATCAGCTACAACACAGGCTAAAGCTGTTGTTTACAGTGAAATAACGTGTAAAACACAACACATAAGCAGAAATTTATCAATTTAAGTCGAATTTAGGTGAAAAAATGTTAAATTATAGAGTGAGAGTCATTTTATGGCAAAAGAACAACAGTAAGAAATGGTTACCAAGAAGTGCACGAACTGTGATGATAAATATCCCTATCAGAAAAGATAATTTGGCAATCTTTTAGGATCAGTAGTGTGGGTTCACATTAGAAAAGTACGTCACGGTGATTTTAGGGCTCACAAATTACCAAAACATGCTTTTCTGGGAGTTCTCCACTCTATGATGCACCTGTTGTCTAGTAACCGTTTCTACTTGATTTCTCATTACTGTTCTTTTTCGCCATAAAATGACTCTCACTCTGTAATTTAACATTTTTTCACCTAAATTCGACTTAATATCGATAAATTTCTGCTTATGCTTCATGTATTACACGTTATTTCACTGTAAGCAACAGCTTTAGCCTGTGTTGTAGCTGATTTCTCATATGAAACCGATCACCTTCTTAATAAGGATGCATCAATTTTGACTTATGCTTGAACCAAATCAATTCAATTTTCCATGTGGAATTTTGTTAAATATTTTTGATTACCTTGAGGTGGGAATTTTAAGTTATTTTCATTTTTGAAACGCAGTTTTCTTTCTTCTAGGGAGTCACAGGCATTGTGTTTTGGAATATCCTCTGGGATTTTGAAATAAGGGTCCTTAGTACTTAAATTGAATGATTTTTGATGGTTTCTGGTTATCCTGATGTAAGGGAAGGATAACCGAATATCTTCTGGCTGTATACTTGACATTGCAACAACAAATAATGCACTTCATATCAATGTTAAATACCAGAAAAAATTAGCCATTCAATTGTACGTTGATGCAGTCATTATATTTAGCCAATTATGACATCATAAAGGTAATTGCAACATCGCAGGATAATCTGAAACATTCCCAAGGCATAAAACAATTCTTATGTACAAGCATTTCTATCATATCAATACCTTACTTATGCATCAAAACTACAAATGTCAAAAATGTTCAAGTGAGTCAATTAATTTGCACACTACTGTAATTCTTTTTTTTATGTTGCATAAGAAAAATGTCGAAAAATTAAATATGTTATTGTCAATAGAAAACTGAATTAACAACTATAAAATAAGCTTCACATTAAACATTAAGGTTGTTTTTACCATTCATCCTGTTCTTTACGATCCCCTAACAAAAGTGTCACAAAGTGCATTAGTTGTTATGCCAGTTATTTGTAAATAAATTGTTTTTAAAGAAAGTTTCAATTTTGAGTTTTGAGCCGCCAGCCCAGTAACTAAGTTCATTTCGTAACCAGTCCAACCAGAAAAGTAATTGCCCACCCCTGTACTAAACTATATTTATGTTACAGTAGTATTTTTAAATATTTAATTGCCAAGTCATACTTAAAAGAATGCATATCAGGGTTCGAAATTAACACTTGCCTGAGGCAAGCTGAAATCGCCTTAGGCAAGTTATTTTTTGGCTTAACTTGCCTGACAGGCAAGCTAACATATTAAACCACACCAAACAAGATTTTGAAATGCAATTTAGGTTCACTTTTGTTGCAATAAAATAGAATGTAAGTAGAGAAAGCTGTTGCTGAGCACTATGCTATCATAACAATGAACACTTTATTTAATCGTATGCACATAATCAATTGCACACAAAAATCTTTTGATACTCAGACGCGCTTTGCAACTTTTTGGCACAAAGTGATTCATTTTTTCTGAGAAAAATTTTCCACGCTTGCCGCATTAACCACTGTTTCAAACACCACAAGTACAACTATACCCTGTGCTGCATGAAGACAACATTTAGAATTTAGCAATTTTTTGTTATGGTTATTTGGAAGATCTTTTAGCTTGTATCACTTTTGCAAAAAATTTCGGCTTTCTAGCTGATGTAGTTTCCAAAATATTTGCGATTGAAAATACATTACAATCAAAAAATCAATTTTTGCATAATGCATTTGAAACAAGTTATTTATCGCACACAAAAACTTGATTCTCGAAATAGGATACACGTATTATGCAAATTCAGTGTTTTTGCCAAGAAGTGCATTTAGCAATTTTTTTTCCAAAGGTAAACAGCCTCAAAACTTTTCTTTTCGGGCAAGTTGAAATTTCCTCGGGCAAGTAGACATTTGATATCACTTGCACAACGAGAAAGTTGTTAAAAAAGTTAATTTTGACCCCTGCATAAGCAGTTCAGAGTTGCACAAGGAAACAGTGAGAGTGACCATACGATCTTCTAGGCCTACTGCCACCTCACACATTTGCGCATTGATACACAGACAATTAAAATACACTACAATCAACAAAATACGGTTCTGCCCTAGTTCAGTTGATTTTGGACACTAGCATATATTCTAATGTAATCAACATAACATGAAAATACAGTTTCAATATTATGTTTTCCGTCTAAGCATAAGAGTACATAGTTGTCAGTTAATTAATTAATATCTTGTGATAACAAACATCATACCAGTAATTCATTCATTCACACAATCACAAACATATTATAGCATGATTGCACGACACAAATCAGGATTGTAGTTTCAGAGCTATGTTCTATATCAATCCATTGAAGCAAATGCCAGATAAGGAACTCTATCAATGTGCACTACGTCATACCAAAACTTAGCTTAATAGTTACTAATTGGAACAACCGACGCTCGCGTTGCGTGTTCTTTTGTTTTTATTTGGCCATTTTCCCACTAACAAGTGTGAAATTTCAAACTTTTGCTTATAACTCGAGAGCGGTTAGGTCTAGCTAAGTGAAATTTTGACAGCAGTTTGAAATTAATGAGCCGTATGTTTGTACCAAATTTCGAGGCAATAGGTCACGTGACTTTGGTTTTAGAACCCAAAAACCGCCCAACAAGTTTGGCGTAAAAAGCGGTCTCAGTCAAAAACGGCTTAAGTACAGCAAAAAATATTTCATATGGTTGTATGTCTTAGATACCCTTCTATCCCAACCAACCCACTTTTGGCCACGATGAGGTTTTTTTCTTTTTTTTCTTCCTAATTTTTGTATGCTCTTCTTCTCCTAAACCACAAAACATTGAAATCTAATTTTTGTGTGAAGTTGTTGAGCTGCAAATGCAATTTTTTCTCCCGTAATTTTTTGGGGCAACTCCACCGGGAACCCCACTCAAAATGGGGCCCCAAAAAATCAATTTTTTGAACAGCTCAAGCTAGAGTGCTACTTTTTTTAGTATCAGCAGATATTTAACAGACAAATATTTTGACATAGTTTGGGGGTGCCACCCCCCGGGGACCCCTTAAAAATCAATTTTTTGAACGGCTTAACTTAGAGTGCCAGTGTTTTATGATATCAGCAGATATTTAACAGACAAATACTTTGACACAGCTTGGGGGTGCCACCGCCCCGAGGATCCCCTCAAAAATCAATTTTTTGAATGGCTTAATTTAGGGTGCCAGTGTTTCATGATATCAGTAGATATTTAACAGACAAATATTTTGACATAGTTTGGGGGTGCAACTCCCCCGGGGACTCCCCCAAAACTCAATTTTTTGAACGGCTCAACTTAGGGTGCCAGTTTGTTTAGATATCAGCAGATATTGACCAGACAAATATTTTGACATAGTTTGGGGGTGCCACCCCCCGGGGACTCCCCCAAATGGACCCCCAAAAATCAATTTTTTAAACGGCCCAAGCTAGGGTGCCAGTGTTTTATGATATTAGGAGATATTTTACTGACAAATATTTTGACTCTACTTTTCTAAAAGTCCCATAATCAGATATTTTTGAATAATTGCTGATTTTACGGTAGACGAAATGTACTTTTGAGCGTCACAGCATTAGCTACGCGTCGGTCGTTGACTGGGTTTGCTGGCAAACTCCCATCTATCGAAATGTTGTTTTAGTTTTGTCTTGAATTTAGATAACTGATAATGGCAAACCCTTTAGTTTAATGGTATTTTTTGCCAAATGTAAGGTCCAATAAACGAAAGGACTTTTTGGCCACTTTGGCTCTTTTTTGTGGAAGAACATAATTTTGATTAGTTAAATATCGAGTGTTATATTTCTCAGCTTTTTCGATGTCCGTAATGGTTTGGGTGGAGCGTAGTTGGGGGTTATTCTTATATTTTCACACTTTTTCAGCAATTTTTAGTTTAAACACATCATTTATTTTCAGTAAAGAAGTTTACTTCTTCGAATATGGGAGTGGTGTGGCTCTGAAAGGGACTATTGATTATTATTCTAATGATGCGTTTGTGCATTTTTTCCAGTGGGTCCAGGGCAGTTGCTGATGCAACTCCCCATGTTGTAATACAATTTTGAATAGGCTATGGGAGTAGATTAAGCTTTTAGCATGTTAAAGCCAATTGGTCGAGCGGTAACGCGTTTGTCTCTGAACTGGGAGGTCTTAGATTTAAACCTCGGACCAGTCAAAACGTGAACAGCATTGCCAACGGCTTGCCATTGTTGCGACATTTCTTGGAAAGGAGCTGTGTTGCCCGGGCACAATGACGTGTAGATGGTCCCCGCCAAATAATCGTTACACGCTTCGGCATATTACAGCTAGTATAATGAAAGATTTGATTTGATTTAAATATCCACATAATCTCCTAATTTTAGCAATGGCCATGAACCAATGGAAAGTTTAGCACAAATCTGTTCTATGTATTGTATGACTTCTTTGTGAGCTTGACATCAAAACAATACCCTGGTAATTCATTTGCTTTACTTGTTCAATTTTCATTGGCAATGTTACAATTTCCAGTAATAATTTTAGTAAGTAATGTTATAATTTTAATTGGCAACCTTGGCATTAATAGCCTAAGCAAGTATGGCAGTACGGTACATTCAGAATTTGCGTACTATGTACCTCGCACCTCTAACCGTACCATACCAGCATATCAGACTTCAGTTCAATTTTTGAAGCGTACCAAAGCTACGTACGATACCGAGGTATGGTACGTTTTTTGCATACCATACCTTTAATCAATCTGGTTAAACAACTACTGGTATCCATTAATGACATATGCGACCTATGTTGACGTGTTTTTTGTTTATATCTGATTCGTATTAACTATTATACCGAAAGATATGCTTAAGGCAGTATTTCTTAAAAGGGTGAATAGTTCAACCCAGAGTGAATTAAACTTTTTTCAGGGTGAACCACTATAAAGGGGTGAACTAAAAAAAACATGGAAACTGGTAAGTTAATTGTGAGTAAGAATGGTAACTAGGCTGTACCAAATTTCGGTGACTTTCTTCAATTTCTTAGGAACTCTCTTAAAAGTTGTGGTTCAACCACCAATTCAATTTACCACCAATACTTTTTTTGTTAAATTTTTGTTAAATTTTTGTTTTACGCCTCCTTAAAGCACGTTTCCATGGCAACATGACAAAAATCGAAAAAATGGCCATAACTAAGCAACCGCTTATGCTAGATGCAATTTTTTTTTTTCCAAAGATGCAGAATACCCAAATTCCTATCTGCTCTCAATACATTATATAAGCCTAGCTGTTCAATTTTTCAAGAAAAATCAAAAAAACATGTTTTTTCCCTGTTTTTATTGCATTTTCTATGATATATCTCATTGCGTAGTGGTGTTGTGCAATTTTTTTGGTAATATATGATGACTTTCCATTAGCTATGCTGTCATTAAAGTAATTGTTGTATTAGAACTACTGTTAATTGCTTCTTAAAGTGTTAACTGATAAGATAAGCTAGTATCGTAAGTGTTGAAAAGCGGTAAAGTCATTATCACAGACATGTAATGTAGTAACTTATTTATAATCAACTGCTATATTCTGTTATTTTCACATCTTATTTCTCTGGGCTTTGAAAAATGTTGAAAATTCAATAAAAATTTGGCTGTTCTCTGCCCACAAAGGAAAATTTCTTTGATTGAATTGGTACTTCTCAACACAAATTCCTTTGCAATTAAAGATGTGTTCATGAATTTTAAAAGTCAACATGCTAAACCTCAAGAAATTATAAACCAATCAAAAGTTAGAAGTGCTGCGGAAATGACTGTTATTAAAGTCAAGAGTTGGTGTTTCAAACTCTGGTTTTGACTGAAAACTATATCAGGGTTTAATCAAAAACGATTTTGGCATCACATGATACATACTGTGCACTGTATAGGTTTTCCGAAACACAAGTAAACTCAGAATTCTACATCACTGCAAACAAATGCAGGGTGGGCTCTACGTTGTGCACCAAAGGATGTTAAGCAATCGTAATACACTAATTGAACTGATACATGCAAACAATATTTCATTACTCTATAAAAGAACTTGTATTTATCCTCAAGAAAAGCATAAGATATCTTTCTCTGCTGATTTTACATTGCTTCTCATCACACTTCACATAATTCTGTAGAGCACAACTTATGATCCACCCTGTATGTTGGGCTGATCTGAAAATCTTTTAAATAAGCTTGATAAACAGCTTGCAATTAATCTAAAATCATTAAGGGTTTTGAGCAGTACTTGCTTTGTGATTAAAGTGAAGTTCGGTTATGGTGTCTGTGGTAAGGTTTTATAGAAATAATGGAGTCTTGATGATATTTGCATATCGTGCAGCATTTTACCATCCCAATGCAACAAAAGTAAAAAACAAAAGTTTCAAACTGTATCCTGTAGCAGGTATAACAACATTTTAGAAACAGCGATCTGTTTTGGACTCTCAATTGCTACACTTTTAGCAACCACTAAATCTGCTGGTGTTCTGTGATGTATTTGCGGCTTATGGGCTACTTGGCAGATTTGTTGATGGCAAAGATTTCTGCTTTTAGATGCTGGCTGACTTAAACATGCAAATTCAAACTTTTCTTAAATCTTTTTTTTCAATTACAGATATCAATATTAGTTGTATTACTAGTATTTATACTTCAGGCTTCAGATTTTTTTTGCAGTTAAATTTTCATTATTTTTTCCTAATCTTAATTCCTGTCACTTTTTTTTCTCCATTTTTTTCCAAGTTTTCACTTTCTAGCAGTACCGGTAGTGTCTTGTTGGTTTTTTAGTGCTGTAAGTCATTAGAAATCTTCCACTAGTGTCAAGTTACTTGATACACACTGCTTTTAGTTTACACTTTTAAGCTGCAGCACAATACATTTGCTGATATACAGCATTCTACAAGCAGTTGTCTAGACTCTCGAGTTACCCTGGTTTTCCAAAGATCTTAGCAATCTATGGTTTATACCATGTGATGCAAAAATTTTTTACGCTAAATTTTAATATGGTTCCAGGTCAACGTCAATTTTTATCCATCGATCCTTCACTTTGAATGCAGACATGTTGCATCGTTTTGTTTAGGTTCTACTTAGAGATGCTGATGATGATGTTCATTGTTTTGTTTTTTCTTGGGGTTTGGCATTTGCCTTCAAAATTCATGAACATATCTTTAACCACAAGAGGAATAGTGGTTTTTGTGTAATTGTGTATACAATTTGTGATAAAATTCTATAAATCCATTTTCTTTTGTGGGTAGAAAGCAGCCAAATTTTATTAAATTTTAGAACATTTTGCTGGCAAAGAGAATTAGGTTGTTGTTTTTCTAAATAGACATACTAAGACGCCTAGCAATATAGCATGTTGGTTAGGGAGCATGCGTACTATCTCCTTTTTAGTAATTGCTAGACCAAGCACCTAGGCATAATAAGCATGGTATGGCCCAGAGCCAAAAATACAATACCTGTTTAGAATAACTGCAGAGAATTAAAGGTGTGAAATTAACAGAATACAGCAGTGATTATAAATTAACACATTATATACATTCTGTGATAATAACTTTGTGCTTTTTAACATACAGTACTAACTTATTCTACCAGTGAACACTTTAAGAAGCAATTAACAGTAGTTCTAACATAACAATCATTTTAATGACAGCATAGCCAACGGAAAGTTACCATATATTACAAAAAAAATTGCATAACACCACTACGCAATGAGATATATCACAAAAAATGCAAAACAGTGAAAAAACATATTTTTTTGATTTTACTTGAAAAATTGAACAGCTAGGCTTATATAATGTATTGAGAGCAGATACGGTAGAAACTTGGATATTCTGCATCTTTAGAAAAAAAAAATTTTGCATCTAGCATGAGCGGTTGCTGAGGTATGGCCATTTTTTCGATTTTTGTCATGTTGCCATGGAAACGTGCCTTGAGGAGGCGTAAAACAAAAATTTAACAAAAAAATTTCGAAGTAACTTGGCAAATGGAACATTCGCGGTATTTCTTTTTCCTCGCGAATGGAGCCATTGCCTTTTTTATACATTTGGTTTAAATACGACATTTTTTCATTGTGCTGATGCAAGCTGCGTAGTGTGGTGGTTACAGTGGTCGGCTTCCAACCATCGCACCCGGGTTCAATTCGCGTCTGAGGTGCGAAAGTGTGGAATGGAAGATTATGGAGTAAAGACCCAGGATTGGAATAGGATATGCACGGAACAATCTTTTTTGCTTTAAAACCTTGCATTAGAGTTAGGGTTGGGGCAGCGATGCCAGCCTGAGAGATAGCAATTACATGCAGCAGCTTTTCACAGTGCATGCTCCATTCGCGAGAAAAAAAATACCGCAAGTGTTCCATTCGCCAAGTCACTTCCAAAAAATTTTGGTGGTAAATTGAATTAATGGCTGAACCACAACTTTTGGGAGAGTTCCTAAGAAACTGAAGGAAGTCATCGAAATTTGGTACAGCCTAATGGTAACACACTTTTTGCTAAAAGATAATGACTCGAGGCAGCAATTTGTACAAAAATGTCTAAAAATTGAGCTATTTTTATAGGAAAGTTATTCAAAATTTCCAAGCCTTGACAGCTCACCCTCATGCTCCCAGCTTTTTGAAATTATTTGGAAGCCAAATTAATTAATGTGTTTTTAATTTTATTAGGGGAGGATGAAATGATGTACTCTTTAATAAGGGTGAACTAAACCAAAGAAGTTAATAAGCATTATCTTTAGATGTACTTGAACTTAATATCATAAATATGTTGAACTTAAAAACTGCTGAGCTATACATGGCAATATTCGGAAAAACACAGCATTTTATATCCAAAGCAATACGGATTTCGCACAAAGCATTCCACTACACATGCTGTATTAGATATTACTACTAGTTTATTTGACAACATTAATGATAAAATTTTTTCATGCCTCGTCATGCTAGATCTCCGCAAAGCATTTGACACTGTATCACATGAACGACTTCTTTTAAAATTAGAGCATTATGGGATAAGGGGAACAGCGCTTGCACTACTTAAAAATTACTTAACATACCGCATGCAACTTGTCAAAATAGATCATTTTAGTTCTAGTTTAAAAGAAATATCAGTAGGAGTACCACAGGGTTCAATATTAGGACCGCTATTGTACATTATCTATGTGAATGACTTTCAGTACACAGACGAACGCACGCCAAGGTTATATGCTGACGACACGTGTCTATTGATTCAAAAAAGTAATCTAGACGATTTACAAACTGCTGTTGACGCTGAAATGGACAAAATTTCAAATTGGATGGTTGTAAATAAACTAACTATAAACCCGAAAAAATCTTCTATTCTAACAATTCAACCATCAATAAAAGGCACTCCTATACACTTTCATGCTAACATTAACGGACATCAAATTAATTCTAGTGATAAGGTGACATATTTAGGAATCGTTTTAGACCAATATCTGAATTTTAAACCACATATTGAAAAGGTTACAAAACAAATTGTGAGAGCAACAGGTATATTATAAAGAGTGGGAAGGTTTCTGCCAGTGGAGTCAATGACTACTTTATATCACGCATTAATCTAACCTCATCTACTGTATGGATTGGCAACTTGGGATTCCCCAGTTTTTTGTGATGCACAAAAGCAACTACAAATACTGCAAAATAACACTGTAAGAGCCATAGTTGGAAGTAGAAAATATGATCATGTTACCTCCTCTTACAAAAATCTTAAGATCCTAAAAATTCACGATTTATGTAAATTAGAGATTGCAACTTTGATGCATAAATATGATAATTCAAAACTTCCTTCAGCTTTTGACGGCCATTTTGTAAAATCATCTAATATTCATCGTTATTCAACCAGGAGTAATCAAAATCACACATATTATATTCCCAAATTTAGATTGGTCAGGCTTCAAAAATCATTTACATATACAGGTGTAAAAATTTGGAACAACATTGAAAAAAAAATAAAACTACAAACAATAAGCAAATTCTGTAAAAATTATAAAAACTATCTGTTTCAAGAATATTAAATTAAACTCTAGATGCTTTGCTCATACTGATAGAAACATAAATTAATTGATTCTAATTCAAAATATTTAATTTAATTTTTTACCAAGGAGCTGTTTGACTCGAAGACCTTTGCGGTCACTTCCAGCTTCTTTGTTAACAAATATTATAAAATTCACATTTAAAATATTGCGTTTGACTTATCATTTTTTAATTTTCCATTTATGCTGCATTGCATGCGTTTAGTTTTTTTTGTGTTTATAATGGTTAACAATAAAACCTCTGTCTGTCTGTCTGTCATTCACAGTTCATGGCTGTAAAAATCTTATAGAGTAGAAAATAATGCAACATCTAGAGATGATTCTTAATCTTCAGGAGTAGTTTAGTTTGTAGTGATAAAAAAAAGGAAGGCTTTATTTCACCAAAAAATTCAATCTACTTTTTTATTAATTCTGACTCAAATCTAACCCAAACTCAAAGTTAAATGCTTAGTTAAAAACTATCCCCAAATCGAACCCAGACCTGAACTTAAATGGTAATCTTAACCCCTAAAAACGCATACGATATAAAAAAAGCGCAGATGAATATTTTTCATTTTTGAATTATTCTCTTTAAGCTGAACATATTCTTTGTCACCAGGTAAGATGTAGATCTGTATTTTATTGTTCTGCTGGTGTCAAGGCTAATTTCAAACATAAAAACTTACCGTAAGTTTTTTATGTTTGAAATTAGCCTTGACACCAGCAGAACAATAAAATACAGATCTTATTCTCTTTAACTTGAAAATTTTCGATAAAATAGTAACTACCTAAAAAAAAAGACAATTAGTGTGTGAAAATTAAGTTTTATTAAAACAAAGACATTGAACAGGCTACTACCACAATGATATTTGTATTTTTGTAGCCTACACCAAAGATATTTGCATTTGTTTAGTTGGTCTGAAGCATAAAAAATCACCTCTACAGTAGATGTTGCATTATTTTTTGTTCTTTAAGATTTTGATGACCTTGAATAAAGTATCGGCAAAGGCCTACTTCATTGATGGCCACAAGTTGTACTGAAAACGTACCATACCAATAGGTACGACATGTTTGGTAGGCTATGTTTAGTAGGCATACGTAAATTCAAACAGCGTACCAACATACCGGTGTTGTACCCACACCATTACAAAAAATGCATACCATACTTTTTAGCCAAAATTGAGGCATAGGCTAGGCTATAGGTACAGCACTTACGTAGGCCTACTGTACCGTACTGCCATCCTTGGGCCTTAGTGTCATTAGCCATGCCATCCCAGTTCTGATCTAATAAAGCAATGCTGCCAGGCCTATGGTACCGGTATTCTGTATTAGGCTACACTACTGCATTGAGTCGTTTTGCTGTGTACTAGACCTAATCAGTTGGATCTTGTGAGCAGACAACAGATCAGAGCTGGAAAAAATTGCTACTAAAAAAGTAAAAGGTACTCTTCCTATTTTATTAGGATCGTAGTAGTAGTTAAAACCTTTCATTTACATTGCCAAGCACAAACAAGTAGGCCTAGTACCGTATACTGGTAGAGGCTGGCTGGCTAGGCCTACACCGTAAATTCAGCATACATTTAAATGACATGATTTACAATTCTTAGGCTAGCCTACTGTTTATGGATAGCCTACTGCATATGGGCATGCATTTTGTTGCTGTGCCTATCACTAACCACTAAAAATAGTAAATATTAAGGTCTAAGGAACTTTTTACGGGTACGCTAGGCCTACCAATTTAAGCAGGCATCGGCTACCCCACCTTTTTTGAAAATTCTTTTTCAGCTTGAGTTAGATTTGGGTGGGTATTAATAAAAAACTGGATAAAAATTGCCAGTGAAATAGGCTCTCGCTATTTTATCAGACCAGGCATATACTTAAAAGGATACCGTATAACGTACTTAACAGACCAAGGATATACTTACAGTATAGGATAGGCCTATACTTTTAAGTATATTCTTTCAAGTATATCCCTGGTCTGACAAGATAGGGATATCCTTTTAAGTTTATCCCTGATCAGACTAGCCTACCGTATACGGATATTTGATATGGTTTATCACTGAACAATAGTAGGGAGGCTAAGAAACTTCCTCGCAGGCTTACCCCACCTTTTTCGAAAATCTTCAAGCGTGGAATGGATTCACATTCCGCAAAAGAAAGAAACATATTAGTTTATTGTGCCGATAAACGAATCCTTATCGTTCAGAAAGATTACCTATAAATGCAACCAATAGTATGAGGCAGGACGAGCGGCTAGCCGATAAAACTCACCCAAACAACGGCAACCAAGCATAACGGTACATCGCTTCTACGTTGCTTTCGTATGCAAAAAAGCTGCTGCCACGTAATTGCAATCTGTCAGGCTGGCATCACTGCCAAAACCCTAACTCCATAGGTGGGCACAAGTCCGTTAATCGCTAATAACGAAGCTAACTTTTTCATTACCTCGTTAATCCGTTAAAAAGTTTTTTCATGTTAACGGACTAAATTAACTTCCGTTAAGTGCTGTTAACGGACTAAAGTAACTTCCGTTAAGTTCTTTTAACTTCCGTTAAGGTTTTTATCGTTAATATCTTGCAGCTTCGTTGTGCATTTGAACTTGTTTTTATCTTGAAATTAGATTAGACTGTAAAATGTATCTTTCAAAACACAAAAAGACCACCATAGCAATAAATATTTCCTTACAATCAGCTCAACAGCGTCAATACGTGTTCTTGAAGCGAGTGAATAAAACGAAATGTAAATTACACGCAAAATGTTAACGGATTAACGGACTTTATTAACTTCTGTTAATTAAAGCTGAAAATAACAGATTAACGTTAACGGAAGTGTGAAGTTTGTTAACGGACTAGTGGTTAACGAAGCTAACGTTTTGCATTAACTTGCCCACCTATGCCTAACTCTAAAGTAAAGTTTTTAAGGAAAAAAAAAATGCAACGTGTATCTCCATTCCCACCTTCTTTCTCAACGCGAATCTCATTGACCGCGAGATGCACCAGACCTGCTTAACGCCAATCGACTCGAGCACGAAAGTTGCTAGGCGCATGCTCTAAGCACTATACCACCACATCAACATCGTGATTGAGTCCAAATGCCGTATGAAACCAAATGTATGAGAAAAAAGCAATAATGTGTAACGCTAGATTGCAGTTGTTTGCATGACTGTTATCGGCTAGCAACTAGTTGAGGCAGGGCATGGTGTGGAATGGAAGATGACCATCCCATTTCCATTCTATAATAATAAATATCTTTCATTCCATATTCCATTCCATGCTAAAATTTTCTTGGTATGAAAATGCCGTTCCGCAATTGCGAAATTACGTTGCGCTTCAACTGAATCAAAAAGTTCATTGCGGAAGTTGTGCTGCATTTCAGAAATTGAAAAAAATAAAACACGCCTTTTTCACTGCACTTTTACTGGTTGAAAGAACGATGTGCGTTGTTGGGCAGCACTTTTGATATAATGTTATTTGTGCCCACCTCTGCCATATACTGTAGGCTAATCTCAGAAGAGCTGGGCACCCGCAACTTCAAAAGTAGCGCCGTTGCCACTATTTTGCAAAAAACGTAGCGGCGTTGCCGCTTATTGCTACTTAAACAAAAAAGTAGCGCTGCTGCCGCCAAGGGTGACGGTAGAAAATTTTTTCAGGGGGGGGGGGGGCCAATAAGAATAGATCCCGTATTAACTACTAAAAATGGAAAATTTTTTGAAATTTCGGTGGTTTAAGAGAGTGTGTGAAAATCCAGGAGGCTTGTCACTGCTGCTACCAGTAGCATAGCCAAGGGGTGTGGGGGCTACAGTCCCCCCCATTGGCCTAAAAAGTACGCAAAATACCACGTCTTCAGTGCTTTTGAGGCCGAGTTTTGTTCCAAAAATCAAAATAGCCCCCCCAATGGGATTGGCGAGCAGAAGTTGTGAAGGACTTGCTGTATATTGGTCCAGAAAAGTGGAATTTTTTTTTCTGGACCTCACCTAAAGTTGGTCAGGAAACCTGTCTGAATTTGGGTGAAGACCTTTTGTTTTTTTGGAGGTCACCTAATTTCGGCCGGAAAAACCGATACAATTTTGGTGAAAACCTTTTTTTTTTTTTCTTTTTGGAGATCACCTGATTTTGACGGAAAAACTACCCCCAATCTGATTCAAGACTGATGAAAATTTTGGTCAAGCCCGTTTACTGTTGTTTTCAGCATACAAAAAAACCCTTTTGCGAATTCCCGGCTACGCGCCTGGCCGCTACTTTAAAAACAAAAATAATAAAAAGATAGCATGCAAATACGGTAGGCCTACCTAATGGCGAAATTTCAATTTTAGTTACGAAAGTTACAGCTCAAGCTTTTAAAATATCGGTACAGGTTACAATCGACATTAGTAGGTTTAAACGCTAGATACGTAAGCAAATCACAATTAATTGGTTGTTGGGATGTTGGCATTCTCCTTTCAAAAAAACTTGCATTTTAAAATTCTGGTTGGTTCAACCAACGCTTTGGAAATTACTGTGGAAGTTATGCTTAAAGGCGGTGAATCATCCAGCCAATTCCAGTGGTTTACAATAGCTAAAATTGAACTATAATTTTTGACAATTTTTGTTTTGATTTTGGGCCTGCGTTTACAAAAATATTCAACAAATACAAAAAGATATCCCCCCACAAAAGTTTTTGGAAACTCTGAGTTTTGTTCTTCCCACCAAAACCACAGTTCTCTAAACTATTAGGCCTACTGTAATCTTATTAAACTATTAAGCCTAACTATCTCTAAACTATTAGGCCTAATAGTTTAGAGGTAGTTAGGCATAAACTACCGGTATTTAGAAATAACCTATTTAGAAATAAACTATCTCTAAACTATTAGGCCTACAGTGGTTTTGGCGGGAAGAACAAAACTCAGAGTTTCCAAAAATTTTTTTCGGGGGGATATCTTTTTGTATTTGTTGAATATCTTTGCAACCGCAGTCCCAAAATCAAAACAAAAAATATCAAAAATTATAGTTCAATTTTAGCTACTGTAAACCACCGGAATTGGCTGAATGATTCACCGCTTTTAAAAATTAAATTTCTTATCGCATTTTCTACACAAATAAAAGGCAATAAGAAATAGTTTAAATCCCTATCGACTCAAATTGGTTAGGTTTTAACATTAAGGCACAATGGCATACAATATTTAGTCTCCGTACAATTTTGTCGAGTGCTTATAGCTATGAAGTAGTCGATCTGCTGATCAAACGCTTGGTCCTCAACCACCAAAATAATTCCTCGTGTAGAAATCCTGCAGGAAAATTATTAATCGACCGAGTTACAAAACATCTCTTGGAATTTTTTTTACAACCGTATTTATTCGTTTTGTAGCCCGGGCCAGTGGTTAAATTGTAGGGGGGACGCGGGGGGACGCGTCCCCCATCGAGAGTTAGCGTCCCCCCATCGAGATTTAGCGTCCCCCCATCGAGATTTAGGTGTCCCCCAATCAAGATTTGAGCGCTGGATGATCAGACGAAAAAGACCTAATTCTTCAGCTGAATTTGACAAAAAAACACTTCAATTTCCGGCGAAGACCTTTTTATGGTCTTCACCCAGTAGCGTAGCCAGTGGGGGCGGAGGGGCTATAGCCCTCCCCCCATTGGCCTGTCAATCAAAATGCAGAATAAGAAAAATACCACGTTTTTAGCTCTTTTGAGGCTGTTTTTTTGCGCTGGAATGGACTAAAAAGTGGTTTAAAGCATTTTTTGAAACATATATAAACATAACGTATAAACGGCTAGTTAAACATAGGTATAACAAATAATTAATTAAACAATATAAACATATACGTCTAATTTGTCAAAATAAAAGTCAGAAATCAATGAAAATTTACTAAGCAATCAGATTTGATCGCTAGTGTAAAAACGCCAAACAAAGGTTTCATCAACAAATATATCATAAACTCAGAAATAAGGGGGGGGGGGAGGGGGGTTATTCAGTATTAGTTACTTACCAATCACTTCTCATAAATATCTTTCTATTAGCCCCACCAAAATTATTTTTCTCTATAAAATATGACGAAATAGATTACTCCGTTTGAGTTTGATTGAATAATAGAATTTTATGATTTACCACCATGTAAACAAGAGAACTACAATGTTATCATTAGCCACCTCCACATAGACCATTAATGCAATCAGTTTAATCATGTTTGCACTGCCAATTTCTATGCCACGTTTTAAAAGTATCATGTTTTATTAAAATAGCCCTAAAATTACGTTAATTTCCAAAAAAAAGCAAAATTTTCGAGGTCTGGGGGCAAAATTTTTGAGGCAAAATTTTCAGGTCTGAGGCAAAGTCTGAGGCAAAATTTTCAAGGGTGGGCCAAAAAATGTTACCACTTTTAATCCATACACAAATTTTAAAAATGAACATTTATTCGAAATTTTTTTCACAGATGTTTAACAAAAATATCCAATTAAAATTTGATAACAAAGTCTTTTCACTTTGTCTCTTGTTTCTTACACAGTTCAATAATTGATAACATGTTCAATCCAAGCTCCTCTTCTGTGGAGTACAGCTGCAACACGCACATTGAAGTTTGTGATGACATTGCCGCACATCTCAGAGGGATTCTTCGAATTTCCTGACAGATGTTGGTCTTCAGGGCTTCAATGGTCTGTGGATTGTTGTAGTACACCCTCTCCTTCAGGTACCCTTATAGGAAGTAGTCTGCGGGAGGAAGATCAGGAGAGTAGGCAGGCCATGGGTTGTTCGTACGCCGTGAGATGAGTCTATCTCCAGGAAAGTACTCGTTGAGGAAATCCAGTGAGACATTTGAGCAATGTGGAGGAGCACCATCTTGCTGGTAATGACGTTATTCATATTGACTCCCTGCTTTCTCCTAAGAGCAGGAATATGAAACAAAAGTCTTAGTAATTTTGAAAATGGTTAGAATATGAAAAGTGGTAACATTTTTTTGGCCCACCGTGTATATTCAAGGGGGGCTAATTTGTCAAAAATAAAACTAACAAATAAACGAAAACTTTGAAAAATGGTAAGATCAAATTTGATCGCAAGCGTAAAAATGCTAAACATATGTGTTATCAACAAATACACTATAAACTAAGGAATTGGGGGGGGGGGCTATTCAGTATTAGTTAATTATCAACCATTTCTCTCAAATCTCTTTTCATTAGCCCCCAGCCCCAATTATTTTTCTCTATAAACTGTGTACGAAATAGATTACTACGTGTGAGTTTTATTGAACTATTCGATTTTATAATCTACCACCATCTAAGCAAGAGAACTAACATTTTATCATTGGCCACCTCCCAAATAACCCATTTATGCCACCAGATTAATCATATTTGCTCTGCCAAGCCACGTTTTAAAGACATTATTTTTTAATCAAAATAGCTCTAAAATAAAGTTATTTTTTGCAAAAAAATGCAAAATTTTCGAGCGCTGGGGGCTCCGCTCGCAGACCCCCGTCCCTCCGACGGCTGGGGGCTTTGCCCCCGCACCCCCAGCAGCTGGGGGCTTTGCCCCCATTGGCCTCCAGCGGCTGGGGGTTTAGCCCCCAGACCCCCAAAACAGTTCCCCCATTGCGAATTTCTGGCTGCGCGTCTGGTTCGTATTAGTTAGATACTTTATCGAGTCAACTCCATCACTCGTTAGCACTTTGTACTCACTGTAGTAGTAACAGTAATACTGCAACTGCTTACTATTCTACTGCAAACTTTCTCTAAAACGAGCTGTAGGTCTACGCAGTTCGCTCTAGTCGCGGAAACGAACCTAATTGCTAAAAGTGATGATTTACAATCCCGTAAACGAGGTCAATCAGTTCAATTTTTTAAAAAAAGTACCGCAAAAGTACCGCGGTACTTTTAATTTGAAAGTACCGGTACTGCAGTACTAATTTTAGCAAAGTACCGAGTACCGGTATCGCGGTACTTTTGCAAAGTAGGCCGTGCCAACCTATGGTCAAAATATTTGTCAGTTAAATACATGCTGATATAAAACACTGGCACCCTAGCTTGGGTCGCTCAAAAAATTCATTTTTGGGTGGCCTTTAGGGGGGTCCCCGGGGAGTGGCACCCCCAAACTACGCCAAAATATTTTTCTGTTAAATCTCTGCTGAAATCATAGAACACTAGACCATAAGTTAAGTCGTTCAAAAAATAGACTTTTGGGGGGATCCCCGAGGGAGTGGCACCCCCATTCCCCCAAACTATGTCAAAATATTTTTCTGTTAAATCTCTGCTGATATCATAAAACACTAACACCCTACCTTGAGCCGTTAAAAAATTGATTCTTAGAGGGTCCATTTGGGGCTTAACCCCAAACTATGTCAAAATATTTGTCTGTTAAATATTTACTGACATCAAAAAACACTGGCACCCTAAGTGAAGCCGATCAAAAAATTAGTTTTTGGGAGTCCATTTGGGGGGGTTCCCGGGGGGAGGGGCGTGGCACCCCCAAACTATGCCAAAAGATTTGTATGTTAAATATCTGCTGATATCAAAACCAACTGGCACCCTAGTTTGAGCCATTCAAAACATTGATTTTGGGGGGTTCCCGGGGGGTGGCACCCCCAAACTATGTCAAAATATTTGTCTGTTAAGTATCTGCTGATATCAAAAAAAAACTAACACCCAAGCTTGAGTCGTTAAAAAATTGAATTTTGGGGGGTCCATTTGGGGGGGTTCCCGGGGGAGTTGCCCAAAAAAATTTAGGGAAAAAAATTGCAATTGCAGCTCAACAACTTTATACACAAATTAAATTTCCATGTTTTGTGGTTTAGAAGAGCGTACAAAATTTAGAATAAAAACTCATCGCGGCCCAAAGTGGGTTGGTTGGGATAAAGGGGTATCTTAAGATATATAACCGCATGAAATATTTTTTGCCGTACTTAAGCCGTTATTGACTAAGAACGCTTTTTACGCCAAACTTGCGGGCGGCTTTCGGGTTCTAAAACCAAAGTCACGTGACCTATTGCCTCAAAATTTCGTACAAACATATAACTCATAAATCTCAAACTGCTGTCAAAATTTTATGTAGCTAGACCAAACCGTTTTCGAGTTATAAGCAAAAGTCTTAAATTTCGCACTCGTTAGTTAGAAAATGGCCGAGTAAAAACAAAAGATCACGCGACGCGAGCGTCAGTCGCTCCAATTAATGATGAAAACCTTAACGTAAGTTAAGGATACTTATCGGAAGGTAATTTAGTCTGTTAACATAAAAAAAACTTTTTAACGGATTAACGAGTAAATGAAAAAGTTAGCTTCGTTATTAACGGATTAAGGAATCTGTGCCCACCTTTTTAGAGTAGGGAGGAGGCTAATATTTTAATCATAAAAATTACAGCCAAATGTGTTTGTAATAAGTTTATTTCGAAAGTTTCGGCCCTCTTCTGGTGCCATTTTCAACGAACAGTAAAAACTCACGCGAATTACATCCTGGTAATGATTGAAATAAAAAAAACAGGCCTATGTCTTTTACGCATTAAAAAGGCGGGGTAGACAAGAAGAGGAGTCGAAGTTGAGATTAGATTTGAGGAGTTGGATGCATAGTGATTCTAGGATCAAAAGCGCCTGTGCAAGAGGTGAGTATTCGTGGAATATGAAAATCTAATTTTTTGAGAAGGGTTTTTGCTTATTTTGTTTTTAGTTTTTATTTTAATCATTACCAGGATGTAATTCATGTTAGTTTTTTCTGTTCGTTGAAAATAGCACCAGAAGAGGGCCGAAACGTTCGAAATAAACTTATTACAATCACACTGGCTGTAATTTTTATGATTGAAAGCTTAAACATACCTCCGCAAAATTTTACCTTCAACAGCTTATCGTTTCAACAATATTTCAAAGTTAAAACGATCTCTTTTTCAGTGATGTCAGTTAAAATATAATTTTCCACAAATTGGGCTCCTACCCAAGTTAAAAACTGAACTTCTTTTGCAACACTAATCCACTGCTGAAACCTTGCAATCAGGCGGTTTTGTCTTGTTAAAGCCATCTGTACTCAACTTTAAAAGCTTAAACACTGCTGAAAAGATTAATTATATTTTAAACTTTAAAATGAAATGTCTTGAAAACGATAGGTTGTAGAATGCTGAAATTTGGTGAAAATACATTTCGGACGCTTCACCCTCTTACCTACGCTACCTGTCATAGCACGATCTTGATAAATTTCAGGAATCGTTGTCGCCATAGGCGTAGCCGGGGGGGGGGGGCAAGGGGCCTTCCATAATTGAAATGCCACTAATGATAAAAAGGTGATGAAAAAGCCTACTGTTTCTTCAGTTTAAGTTGTTTTTTTTAGCATTTTTCGGGTACAACATACACGCGTACAATAATTAATAACAATATTGACGACCCTCAATTCAATATTTGCCAACCAATTTATAAGCGCAACCTAGGTAAAAATAGAAGTTTTGTCCCAAAGTTGATATCTCAGGCCCTTATCTAACCTTTTTATGAACGTAATGCAATTACCAGGGGTGGACTTATCATACAGCAGTGCCAGGGGGCCCGTACTCCGACGGCAAGACTTTTTATTTGGTCTTCACCTATGCTTGGCAAAAAGATTTTGCGAAAATCTCCAAAGTGCCAAAGGTCACACGCAATGTAAATCCGGCCCGGTCAATACCATGGTTAGTAAGCGTAAGCATTTATTGTACCATTTTTCAATAACAATTCACCACCACCTTGCCAGTTTTTACGCGACAATATACTTAAAAAATTAGATAGGGGAAATCATAGGCGTAGCCAGGGGAGGGGGCCCGGACCCCCAATTGAAATGCCACCAATGATAAAAATCTGACAAAAAGCCTTGTTTCTCCAGTTTCTTTTAGCATCTTCACGTACAACAATAATTAAAAACAATATTGACGACCAGGGGGCCCCGGGCCCCTCAATTTAAGTTTGCCAACCAATTTAGATGTATAACCCAGATAAAATTGAGGATTTTTGTTCTAAAAGTTGCTACCTCAGGTCCTCATCTAACCTTTTTATGAACGTAATGCAGTAACTATGGCCGGATTTACCATATGGCACAGTGGCAGGGCACCACGCTCATATGGTAAGTTATTTTTTTGGTTTTCACCTATATTTGGCAGAAAGATGTTGCAAAAATCTCGAAAGTGCCAGGGGCGCAGCGCAATGTAAATTCGGTCCGGGAATAACATGGTTGGTAAGTAACCACCTATTGCATCATTTTTAATCACAATATACCTCCACCTCGACAGTTTTTAAGCACGAAAAACTTTTTTAAAAATTAGCCAGGAAAAATGCTCATTGAACAAATTATTGAATTTCAATCGTGGGGGCCTGGGCCCCATGGCCGTACATGTACTCCTACCACTGGTTAAACAAAAATCTAAGAAAAATCTTTAAATGGATTATTAATTGCCAAAATATTGCTGGAGGCTATGTACCTTACTTTCCCCTACCTGGGCGAAATCACTTACAAAATTTAACCCCAAAATGCAAGATTTTACACGTGTTTTGGACTTAAATTGTAGGTAAAAGGAGGATTGAACAATTTAATTTTTTCAATTAGCTTTCAAATGTTAAAAATCTAGTTCTTTCAAATGGCTCTGAACACATGCGAAACGTGATTCAATGGCATCAAAATAGCTTTTTTTTCCAAAAAATTGCCCGGCTGCTGGGGGCTTCGCCCCCAGACCCCCAATGCCTCCGGCGGCTGGGGCTCCGCTCCTAGGCCTCCGTCTATGATACACATGGGCTACACTACTTTACTCAACACGTTTCCTAATTCAGACATTTTCACTTCTTTGGTAAACCAGACCACAGCTTCTGGTCTTCCGTTCTGCGATATGCTTGTCCCATAAAAACTTCCGCTTTCGAAAATTGATGACGTTGTTGCATGTGATTTTTGGTTAGGGCCCCCCCAATCAAAAATCCTGGCTACGCCTATGGTTGTCGCAGTTTCTAACTTTTGAAATAAAGATAACGCAAAATATTAAAAATTGATTCTGCCAGAATTTAGTAATTTTTTACGTTTTATCTTTTTGCAAACATTTTGGCTACTCCAACGCCCCCAGCATGAACTTCATCACTTCAAAAGAACTTTCAAGAAAGTTAATACCAAACTGCCCCGAGTTCCAGCACGCCAGGGACTTAGAGGTGTCCAAAACCAAAATAAATTTACATATAACAGCCCTGTTGTCACACAACGTTTTGATTTAGACATGCAGACCCAAGTTAATATTCGCACCAATCCAAACTACAGCTCCATTTCTACACTCGGCACAAAAACGTTGGCTTATTCCCTTGTGTATTTATGCGACTAGTTGATTTAGGTTACAAACTTCAACAAAAACCGCTTAGATAACGAAATTAAGCGACTACCCAGTACCCACCAACACAACACGCGTAAATATTGCTCCTCTCGGGCTAGATTTGGCTTGTGTATTGAAATCAGGGGGCATATGCTATGCTCTTCGTACGAATAAAAATCTTCGCAAAATTGACGTAGAAAAAAGTCTGCGAAGATTTGGTATGCTATGCTTTCTTCGTACGAATAAATTCGGAAATATTCGCAAGAAAGTTTTTTTGTTCTCTGAAAATCTTCGCCTATTTGGCAAAATGTTCGTGGAATTCTGCGAGTGGTCTGAACCACTCGCAAAATTCCACGAACATTTTTTGCAGTGTAAAAGCGCAAGTTGAAAGGCCAGTTTGGGTTTTTGTGGTAGTGTACGGGCAATCAAAATGCTCAAATACGTCTTGCATTTAGTTGAATTGAATTATGCTTTCACTTACAACCCCAAGTTTCCGGTTTTTGAGGATATGCTTTAATTGCTGCTCAGGCTCTGTCATTTTTTATTTGATTTTGTATAGCATGAGTACTACTGCAGTCCTATCGCTGTCATATAATGGTTTAGTTAAGCTTTCGATAATTTGCTAGTTTTTTGTTTTTGTTACATTTACATCCTACTGTGCAGTATGCTATACTGGAGCAGACAACAAAAAATTATATTTAGCAATGTTTTATTAAACAACGAATTTATTAAATAACGAATTCGTAACCCATACTGGTTTTTAAAATGCGATTACAATTGTTCATAACGTGGGACTTGATATGTTTGCTCGTTGCTCTCAATTGTTTCCAAAATGACTCGAAGCATGTTATTCGTTCGCCGAAACTCTTGAACTAAAGTGCCGAGAGTTTCATTTGTGTGACCCATTTGACGACTCACGGCTAGCATAGCTTCTTCAATATTTTTTTCAGTTTTCAGCATTTTTTCACCTTGTAATTCGCGCTTAGCCCCTGTAGTTCAAGGACGTTTGCTTGGGGGCAAAGAATTATCTTTATTCGTTAAGCAAATGGGTGCTCTGTGTTTACAATAGAAGGTAGCTCTGAAATTACGGTCGTGGCATTGCAAACGTTTGCACTAATTACATAAGTCGCACTATTACTTGCATTATTTTCTCGTTGGTTGTCACCAGTATCGAATAACTCGGTGCCTGGTATTAGTGGTATACCTTCAGTGCATATGCTTCCGATACTGCTTGAAATTTTAAATTGAAGTTTCGTTGGTTTTGGAATTGGGTTTGGACCCCCTCCTGTCCGACCTGCTTCTTTTTGAAATAGCGCAACATCACGTTTTGCCCAGCTTTTAACATCAAACCACTTTTTCTTGATTTTTTCGGTTGAAAATGGGGTTCCTTTAGCCAGGCTGTTGATAGCACTAGCTATGTCTCTCCATTTGTTATCCACCATTGACTTTGTTTTTGCATTTGTTAACGCCCCGGTCAAAAACATATAATTAATTAACTATCCTTCACTAAATCAACTAATAGCTCCAACTTCTCTTGAGTCCATCTTTGGCCAATTTCTTTAGACGCCATTTCTATCAATATTGGGGGTATAGAATTATGCTCAACTGTGCAGTGCACTTTTAATACAGTTTGATATACACGAGCTATACTTCTTTATATAAGAAAAGCGTATCTAACAGGTGGTTCTTAATGACGTCAAACGTATTTATGTATTAATCATTATTACGGAGAAATGAAGTTTGAAAATTGCGAATACGAACAAAGCATAGCATACCAATTGCGAACCTTCGCATTTGCATTCGCATTCGTCAAATGACGAAGATTTTTGAGAAATTCGCGAAGAAAATTGGCGAATGCGAACAAGCAGAAATCACCAACATTTTTGTTCGCACGAAGAGCATAGCATGTGCCCCCAGGATCATAGTGTCATCTTTACGTTAGCAAAGCGGTTTTAAAGTTCCTAGATATTTTAATTTTTTTCCAAAAGTAGATAATGTTTATTGTTTAGGCTACAGTACGCTGCTTAATTGTACGAAGTGACATGACATCCTTGAATACAAATGTGCGTCTTTTATTGCCCAAAATAGTACCATCAAGAGTTTCTGACCCTTGGGCACCTTAACAACATCAAATGTTAAAATCCTCCAGGAAAGAAGTTTGGACACCCCTCCAATATGTTATGGTAGGCGCCTTGCAGTGGACAAAAGAAATGAAAAGCCTATCTAACAACTTGTCGCGTCTACTGGAACTCGTTCAAGGTTTGGAGGGCAAGCTACCAATTATGAGAGTGATAGGGTCAATTTATTTTCTCTAAAATTGGAACATAGAGGGCTAGTACAGAAAGTTAAAAATTTGTTAGCAGTTTATTTTAAGAACTGAAAAACTATCTCAGAAACGGTTCTTAAAAATTTTTCAGACTTTCAAATACAGTAAATAATACCAACCCAATCAAATAAGACGGCCTTATTACAATACAGGAGTACACTAGAATTAATAAAAGGCTTCTTAAGTCTGAGTTGAGGAGCTCAAGCTCGAATACGTTTTCTTAAGTCGGACTCAACTATGATTTCTCAATACGACTTCAGAACGTTGTTAAAACAATAGAGCGTATTATGCATGGGGACTCAGACGACTAAACACAACTTTGCCAATGGAAATAGCGCAAGAATGATAACAGCATCCATTGCATTAAGAGTCGTTTCGAGTTCGTCTAAAAGTTAAATCGTTATCAACAGTATACGAAGAAAACTTGAAAATCGATAAATTGAGCAGTACTACCACAACAAAACATCACAAATGAAATGTATACGGTACTTCGATGTTAGAATCCTCTTTCTTCAAGTGCTGCATTTTTGATGCAAAATTTGTTCCTAAAAGTGATGATAACCAATGTGCATACCATCTACATAGACGAGTGGTTATTTAAAGTTTAGAATAGAACTACAACCTGAGACTCTTAACAATTAAGAAATCATACTAATTCCACAACTTCAACTGCTAGGACGTGTTGAAGCACAAATATTTAGGCCTACATGTAATTAATGCAAAATATAGTTGATGTGAACACCAAGTGCAATAATAATCTATTACGAATTTGCAGTTTCTTGACAATAAAATAATGATACAATGTGAAAATGTAAAAAGATATACCAAGTAGACAGTTAATTTTTTTTTTCGTAGTGGAGGTTGTAACTAAAACAAAACTTTTCAACAATTTGCGGAAACATAAACTTCATAATGCTGCAGGGGTCTTTCAAATACTGTCAAGCACTTACATATTCCTCGTAAAAACGCTGTAGTCATACATAGTTCAAAACTATCAGCAACCTTTTTCGAGTTAATCGACCGAAAATTTTGCTGATATGAGCAACTCAGACATAAAATTGCAGAAAATTCTGTTTCGGCAGCACGAAGTGACGTGACTCAGTAGCTACAAACGGTCTTTTCACAAAGCATTTTATTTCCTGGATGAATTTGCTTTTTTTCATGGGATGCTTTACTTGCACTCCTCCCAAATGCCTTGAAAAGTAATTTCAAGGCTTTTGAAAAAAATTTTTCGAGGTCATAAATTTTTGTTGCGAAATGCTCTGAACCGCTTTGAAAAAAGCATCCCACGTAACAAAGCAACTTTGTTCTGCTAGCTTTCCAAAATTCATAGCCCTTAAAAACTTCATTAAAAAGCAATTTGAATGCTAAAACGAAAAAGGCACAAATTTCGAACAACCACAAGTAATTGAAGCTGCGTTTACAATGGACGCGAAGGTTGGAAACCTTCGCCAGTAAAATAAGCCAATCACTCATCCACAATTCTGTCTAAGTGAAGTTCAGCAACTGCTGGCAAAGTTAGCCACCGGTTGAAACCTTTCGCAAGTTGTCGATGATGTCAAATTTTGTTTGCTTTGCGTCCAGTGTAAACGCACCTTAAGAAGGACTGTATCGCAAAATGCACCACAGATAGAAGCTGTGAAAGCAGGATAATTCAGGTTTAGGTGAGTTTATTGTTTCCAAGTACGTAACTACAGTCCAAATTCAAAGACTGGAATCAATTTAGCCGCAAAAATTGTTTAACTCGAAATAGTGTGATGACAATCACAAATACAAACGTTTAAAGAAAACAAAAATATAAAAATAAATAGGTCGATATGCACTCAGTATTAAGCACTTTTTGCTTGATGTTTCTTCATATATTCAACAAATTCGTCCATTAGAACAGGCCCTACGAAACAAAGAACTCATAAGAAAAACTTGATTAAACTTGAACGCAACAATTGCCTTTCCTAAATCTACAAATGTTAAAATGCAATGCAAACCGAAATGTACGAATTGACAGCTTGCAGTTGAATCGCACTTGGCAATAGGAAATCATATCTCGTAACCTGTGATCGAATTTTGGCGTAAAATCGGAAGTATACTAATGTTGTCGTATTTACGAGGTATTTTGAAATTAGCCTCCTCTCCACCTCTTGCATTGAAATTTAGGAAGTTTTCTGCCATGATCGCCCATTTACAACTTTACTAACGTAACTTTCTAACCAGATATTTTGATTTTAAATAACGGATTTAAATAAACCAGCATAGCTAACTACTTATCGAAAATTAAATGGATTAACAAATTCAAGCAAAGCCAGAGATGCTGGTGCTTCTTAGACCCTAGTATTTGTGAAAGCATTGGTACTTATCTCGAAGAATTGTGTTGAAAAGCGACCGCACAAGAAACTGCATTGGTTTACAAAGTTATTCTCAACGACCTGCGACAATTTGTGACCGAAGTGGAGTTTGGTTGTACGCTTTTTTGAGACGTACACGCAATAATTCAGTCTGAGATGCAGGGAAGTGGAAACCACATAAAAAATTAACAACTTGGGAAAAACTTAAAAAAAAGCAAATAAGTATAATTTTAGTCATTTTCTATTTTACCTTATGCTGTTGAGAGGGGGAACAATCCATATTCAGGTGAAAACTAGATTGGACTAAATAAACTGAAAGCAGTAATATCACGGCTGGAATGGAATCAGGGCAGATAAAATGATTTTTTTTTAAATCGGATAGTTTTGATTTCAATAAGATTTTTTGATTTACTTTTTTTTTTCAACATTTTTCAACGTAATAAGTTAATTTTGGAAAAATAACAACTGCTACAAAACGAGAACTAGAAAATAATTCAGATTTTGAAATTTTAACATTAAACGCGCACAATTATATTAATTTGACTTAAAAATTACAAACGCACAATTACATTAATTTTGAATTATCATTATTAGTTGATTTAAATCAAGATTTATATGAGTTGATTTTGAGCAAACAGCCCTGCTGAGAGCAGAGCAATTTTTGAAACCTGAATAAAGACAAAAAGTAGAGACACGACAAACTGCATAATGTCGGATGTGAATGAGAACGCGAGCCTTGGAACGCAACGCTTTGAGAAAATCAACCAGAAAATATAGTGATACGAAAAAAAAATTGTTTGTTTTATTATATTTTATCTTACATTGTCCCCTAAAGTGTTAATATTCGCTCTCTGAAAACGCAATCGCAGCTCATTTTTGAAACTATCGCAGTATTAAAGTTATTTGGGAATAAACTTATGAAATTTTGTGTTAAGAATGATGCAAAAAATTATCCAATTCAATTACAAAATATTACACACGCACAACTTTTCGTGTAAAATTTTCAACAATGACTTTGTTTCTATGAACTTGATACTTACATGCCCCATCCATATCATAGTTCGATAAATCTGGAAGAATAGATTTACTAAATTCTAATATGTTGTTCCACTGATCTCGATTAATAGCTTTACAACTGCTCTCCTAAAAAACAAAACATAGTTATAATTCTTCTATATTTATTTTCTGAACAAGCAAAAAGATTTACTGACCACTACACAGTGTTTCACGCATTTACATTCATCAGGTGGTCTTATTGAAACAAATATCAAAATTCTTATATTTCTTCTTGCCGAGGTTTCAAGAGTTAACACTCGGTATCTCACTTCTAATAGTTATCCACTGGAAAGCGATAGCTACACTAGGAATTATTTGGAGTGACGAATAGTAGCAAGATATTCTTTACAGATGGTGAAGGGCTACACAGACGGAACATTCCCAAAAAGGGCCACTTCTGGTTTGCTTCAGTGCTATACTGTTTTTATTATGTGTTTTCAACCACTTTTTCTGCTCAAGTGTGGCCCACACAAAGCAAACCATATGTTTAACATAATCGAAAAGGTTTTCTTGATGCATTGAATTACAGTAAAACCAAATTCAAATCAAATCACATCAATCTTTTTATTATAATCGCTGTATAACGCCGAAGCGCGTAACGAGTTAGCGGGGCCCATCTCAGCGTCATTGCACCGGGGCAACACAGCTTTTCTCGAAATGTAGAAGCGGAGGCGAGCCGTTGGCAACACTGTGTCCGATCTGACCGGCCCGAGATTTGAACCTCCAACCTAGCGATCCAGAAAAGACCGCGTAACCACTCGACATTGGCCGAGTTAAAGCACCAAACCGACTGATTTAAACTCATTGTGCAACTAGACTCGACCTTAATAGTGTATAATACACACTACCTTTCACACATTTGATCTGCACTCAGTTTCAAGAACGAAAAAACAGTGCATCTCCTACATTGGTCTGCAGTTCCAATCACTTCCGGTGATAGAACGTAACACTTTGGAACTAACTGGTTTAGCGCCTTGATGGGATATAGCCGGATGAGACGTAACAACTGCACGTTTGTTGTTTTGCAAAGGTAAATTCATTTGTAGTGCACCTCACTTTGCCTAATTTGTCCATGAAAATAATCTTATTCAAAAAACAACGAACTTTATTCCAATAATGGTTAATTAAGGCTTAACACTAAAAAAACTTGATACCTTAAAGGATTAATGAAAAACAGTACTTACATTAATATACGATTGAAACTGAGCGTACAATGTCCATTTCTTAGACATCAGTAAATCCAGCATTTCCTTTGCAGTTTCAATATCTAATGTTCTTTGTCCAGCATCCTAAAGTATTGAGAACGTTTATTTTCAGTGTAATATTCTGACTAATCAATTACGTATATATTACTGGAAACTACTAAATGGCATATTTAGGCCTTGCTCTATGTAACGCAAATTTAAGCAAGACATTGCAAATAAGAAAGTCTTTGAATGAAGAATTGTTTTAGCTGAAAAAATTTATTTGCAGTATTTCGTTTAATCGTATGAGTTTTAATTATTACTAAAACAGAAAAACAAATAAACTGAACTAGAGAGGATTCTAAGAATAACTTTGCTGAAGCAGAAAAAAGGAGACTTTATTTTTCAGTGAGCCTATCGCTACAAATAACCATTTAAGGCGGCTTTTACCGATCACGCGTATATACGCGCAGAAATACGCGTGATATCTTTTTCAATGTAAATGCAAAAAAAGAAAAAATGGCAAATTGCATGCAATTAAATTACATGGGTATTTCCACGCAGAAATACACGTGATCAGGAAAAGCTGCCTAAGATGATCAACCTGAAAAATTGTTAAAGCTGAAACAGTAAGTAGCGTTTCCGTTTTAATGATTTTTTTTTTGGAGCAGGTTGATTATCGTGTACGTTTACGAGTAGGCCTACCGAAATATGCTGTAGCGACGCTAACACCTTTATGTGAATAACCCTTCAGTGTCTGCTACAGATATAGCTTAGTAATGTCAAATCGCATCATTCAATAAAATTTTCAGAATATCAGTCTGCGATAAGTTTGTGGCAATAATTTCTTTCAACGAGTACTTAATTGCACTGACAATTACCATATTGTACAAAAACACAAGCGAGAAAACGGGAGTGAAACTATCCTGAATGGTGGAGAGGTATCAAAACGATCATTAGTTTGGCATTAAGAAGTGTTACATCTACTCTTCAGATGGGTGAATTCAAATAAAAATAATCACAAAATTTCCCAAAAAGTTCTCTGGCATTTGTGCTTTCGGTATGTCATAATATTGCTTTTAAATTGTTTTCATACCGATGACAGTACCTGGAACTTCCCAGTTATTGTTCTTAGCAGTATTCTACCATTTCTATGGACAAACAATTTCTGCATGCCACTATACTGATTTTTTGAACAGTTACTAACTGTGGTGGCCTAGTTCAACCGTGGCCACCGAAACAACAAGGCCTCACGCATGGTTTGTGACGTCACTACCAGTAGTCCGATTGATTGTCCTACTTTTCTGCGCTGTTGTTTTGTTAGCCAACAAAAGTGCGAAATCGCGAGGACTTGCATTGGTTTGTAAAGCACAGTAACAAGCGTTTCACTGAGTGACAGTTCAGCAATAAGTACTTTTGCTCAGTTGCACTATTCGGTTAAGAAATATGTAGTTAACGTTTACAGTATTTTGCAGTATAATTTACTACTCAGTATTTTAAGATATTACCGAAATATAGCCACTTACTAACTTGATTAGTACCAGTGTATAAATTATTCACAGTGTATTTTAGTATGAGTTCTTAGTAAAAACAACCACTAAAACTATAAAAAGACAATGTACCAGGTCAAAGGACAATCTAGCGTACAATATTTTTAAAAGTAATTTCAAAGCACACAGAAGTAATTATGGTTACACAGAACCGCCAAAAATTGTGAAACCATGATTGTGTAAAAGTTTCCAATTAGATCATGCTCAGTTATATTGTGTTGTGTTAAGTTGCAAGTAATAAGTAAGCCTATCATCTTTACCTGCATCAGCATGCATGCAAGATATTAAATGTATGAGTTAAGACAAGAATAGTTAGCAAATGTTGTTCAACTGAGTTCTTTGCTACTTTAATACTGGCTTCGTTTTAAATTTACTACTGTGGTTGTCGCAGGACAAAATTTTAATTTATGCAATTAAAATCTGTTAACCTACTTTCACTCTGAATGTTTTGGTACCTCCCAAAATGATGCCTTATAGATGTAGTGTGCCCAACTGCAAAGGAAATTATGACACAGATCCCAAAGTAGCCGTTTTCGGATTCCCTGAAGAAACCGATTTAAAGAAAAAATGGATACATTCTATTAAAAGAAAAGATTTTATTCCATCCAAAAATAGCAAAGTAAGTTTAACAAGTATTCAAGACTTCTATTGGCTGTTTCATTACTTGCTGAAGTACGGTAGATAATTTTTCGAGCTTTGATTAGATTTTTGTCGCGCATGATAATTAAATATTTTGCTCATAATCTGAAAACTCGTGTTATGATGTGTTACAGAGGGTTGCTCCATAAATTAAATGGCCTAGTTTAGATTTATTTTGATCACACGCCCTGCGATTTTTGCGGCAAGTATATTAATGTTCTACTTGTATTTCTAGGTGTGCGAACTTCATTTTCATCCTCACGAAATTCTGCGTACAACTTCAACATTTGATGAAAAAAATAGAAAAACAGTAAAGTAAACATCTTCATCTAACTTTCTTCTCATTCCAATTGCTATTACGGAAGAAGACATTAGTTCTGCCAGCGACACCATTCCCGTGATTGCCTATATTGGCGGTTATTCCATCAACAAAAAATTAAAGTGCAAGGAGTGTAAACTTCGCGTAGTCTCCAGCGATGGGAATGATACCAGCTTCAACTATTCTTTAATCAAAGGCATAAAAAGAGGAAATCTTTTATATCCTAATGCTGACATTTTGCACATAGGACTCGTAAGCTATATTGTAATACAAAAGATTGCATACTTTTGACGAATTTCTCAGGTCAAACTCACAACGTGCTCTTTCAGTCAATTCAATTTTAGCTACACTGGAGGATGAAGTACTGTTGCTCGATTTTTTGGATCCCTGTTCGTCCAATCATGAGTTGATTCAATTGTTTAAAATGGCAATCTATTCTTGTGTTAACATATTACTAAACAATTATTGCTTTATGAAAAACGATGTATTAGGGGCTGCAAAGTTTTCAAAAAAAAGAAAATTGGCAACTCTTCAATAACTTATGTGTACTGTATAATACCTTGCAATCGCTCAGCATTCATTATTGCGAAGTATTAAAATGTGTTTTTTTCTCTCAATCGATTTTATTTGAAATAGCTGACATCAACTTCTGTCAATAAGTTAAACGTAGTGGGAGTTATAAAATTAAAATGCGCAGTGAAAATCTAGTAGCTATATTGAAAATGGCATAGCTATAGCAATGGACAACATAATATCTATATGTTTTTTTTTGCTTTTTTTTTCAGCAAAGTAACTGGAAATTAAGGTGCAATTTTTTTTAATGTCGTAATCCATTAAGACCATTTTCAACATTGAAATACTAACTCTGCAATGAACTATTAACTCTGCAAAATTTAAAACACTAGTCGCTTTTAAATACTTGGTTTATGTCTGATCAAGGTTTTTGCAGTTAAATACTTGGTTTACAGTATTTCTTCAATGTTTTCGCAAATCACAATATTATATTATTTCTACTGTAACTGTTATGTGGTATAAAAGCAGTGTTAGTTGGTTACGCAGAGATTCATTAAATTGTGATATTCGCACTTCTATCCGTAGTACGAGTTGTAGTGTAATTAACTTTTACATTGCACAAATCTTCAAGTATTTTACTGTGCTAAGATCAAAAACAAAAAGAATATTTGTTTGTTTTAATTTTTCAATATTGCAAGAATGCGGCGTAGGCTATCTATAATTTTTTGTTAGGTATTGTGTTCATAATATTTTAAATTACTTCACTTTAATTGTTAACTAATGTAGTTTTTCACAGAAGTCACCTACCGCTAGCAAACAAAAAAGTTTTCGCCAGACAGACTACTCGATATGACGTCATCGCCTTTTTCAAAACCATGCGTGAGGCCTTGTTGTTTCGATGGCCACGGTTCAACTAAGACTAAGCCATAAAGGTGGTTTAATATGCAAAGTTGTTAATTTAGTCTACCTGCTTCAATTTTCAAAGATAGTGGCATGCCGGCCATTTACAAGATAAGATCTAACACAGTGGTTCTCAACCAAGGAGAAATTTTAGAATTTTACGGGAGGAATTTAAAAGTTGTATTGTAGAAAGGCCGAGGCTTCTTTAACTGTGAGAAGCTTATCATGGAAAATTTCTGACACAGTTTTGAATTGAAATGAAAGATTTTTATTCCAAAGCTACTATCATTTTTATTCCTTGTATGCCTACATCTACATACTTGTGCAAAGTAGGATTTTTTACTCTGCTACAGGTCAAGACCAAGCAAAGAAATAGACTTAACGGATGTCGTACGTAATGCTTTGTCACAAACTACTCCCCACACTACACAACTTTAAGACAATATAAACAAACACAAGTTTTGCATTGACTGGTTGAGTTGAAATTAAAACACAAAGATCATTAAATCAATGTGTATAGTTATCTGTGATTGCAGCTTGATGGGTTTCCAATCTCGACGATCCCAAGGCTATTTCAACCGAAAAAGCATCACGTATGTAGAAAAGTACAAGAATTCAAGATCGTGTGGCGGAGTGGTTTCACCAACCTAATACTGTATGAACTTCTCAGTAGTTCGAGGAGAAAATAATGTTAGCTGCACGTCTATACAAATCGAGTGAACGTGTACAATGCCATGGTATAACTAACCGTTTGGCTTTTGAGGGCGCCCTTGTTTAGATCCTACTCTAAGAACCTCCGTCTGGATTCGGAGGTTTTTAGTGGCCGGCTTGGCTTCTTTCACTCTCTAGAACGATTGACTGCCTGGAGGTTAGTTTAGCTCAGTAGTTCCTAAACTTTTTTGAGAGTGACCCAAGTCTAAGTTCTATAAACATCTCACAACTTAAACCTCAATTATGATAAATTCAAAGTTTACGTGCTTCTTGGAAGTAAAAAACGTTTGAAAATATGGCAACTCTACCATTACTTATTACAACACAGTACTACCATGTGCTGCAAAAATGAAACATCGCAAATTTTACAATTTTTTTTTTTCTTCTTCTTTTGAAGACTTTTTCCTTCTCCATCTTTTGCAAAAAAAATTAACTTTCTAGCTGGTGTAGTTTTTGAGATATTCGCGCTTGAACTTTTTTGCTTGTTTTTTGCAAAAATGTGCTGCAAAAAGGAAACGTGTGAGAGGCATTGTTAACAAAACAATTGAAATTCTTACAATCGAAAATTTAAAAATTATATTTCCATCCATTATTCAAGCTGATTGAACAAGAAAAGCAACTGTGCGTAGGTAATTGCAAAGTTTAATCCTAAATTTGCAAATTCGGCGGTTTATTTTTCAGTTTAGTTAAAAAAAAACTAAAATGTTTATCAGCAATCAGTACGAAGGTAGTGGAACGAAACCCAGCGAAAACGTGCTTTTTTCAATTCCTTAACATTAACTGGGCTTTTGACCTAAAAAGAATAACCCCCAAAAACTTTGCATTCGAAAGGAATATAATTTAAAGCTTCTTCATGACGTTCGTTTCCGGCCGGAACCTGCACTTCCAGTTGCGGTTCGTACCAGTTGGTATCAAATGTACATACAGTATGAGACATCATCGTTTACTGTTTCGATGTTGAGAAATGAACTTTTGACAAAATAATACAAATCACTAAAGAGTTTACCCATGGCTGTATGGGAGAAAATATTTTTACGGATGCAAACTAACTTTGCCCAAAGATTATGAATACTCAAACTTTGACTAAGGAAAGTCAATCACATAAACTGGAATTCATAAACTTATACTGTAAACATGTATTTAAATTTACCAAGAAGTTTGTTTTTTTTTCACGGCTGTGAGGTAGCACTTACCTCACATATTAGCTTTCCCATTAGGCTAGTGTTTCATCAGCATCTGAATTCACACATAGCATATCCTGGCATCCCACCCGAACCTTCAAACCACACACGAGTACAATTTGTACACTTGCCATCGTACCCTCTTCTCAGATTACTCTGATCTAAGTCTGACAACAAGGTCACCAGAAAGAGGATTCTCGACCAGTATCACACTGGCACTTCACTTAGCTCAACCGCATTGCGCTAGCATCACTAAGCATGGACACCATATATGACATCACATTAGCAATTTACCACAATAGTACGCTATATGCATATTTCAAACTTGTTTGTTATCATCAGGCGTACATAACTGTGTAAATGCCTAATACAAATTTTGAACCCCAAAAGCCAAAATTAACCTACTTGTCGGTAACCGGTAAAGCAAATTGCTATATACAACGCCAGTCAACGCCCATACGAATAAATTTTCATTTACTCGTATGTGCTTTGAAAATTCAGAAGTTACATAGCAGACTTGAATCATAAAGTTTGTTGTTTTTTTTCACGGCTGTGAGGGTAGCACTTACCTCACATATCTGCTTTCCCATTAGGCTAGTGTTTCATCAGCATCTGATTTTTTACACAGTTAGGCATTTACTCAGTTATGTACGCCTGATGATAACAAACAAGTTTGAAATATGCATATAGCGTACTATTGTAGTAAATTGCTAATGTGATGTCATATATGATGTCCATGCTTAGTGATGCAAGCGCAATGCGGTTGAGCTAAGTGAAGTGCCAGTGTGATACTGGTCGAGAATCCTCTTTCTGGTGACCTTGTTGTCAGACTTAGATCAGAGTAATCTGAGAAGAGGGTACGATGGCAAGTGTACAAATTGCCCTCGTGTGTGGTTTGAAGGTTCGGGTGAGATGCCAGGATATGCTATGTGTGAATTCAGATGCTGATGAAACACTAGCCTAATGGGAAAGCAGATATGTGAGGTAAGTGCTACCTCACAGCCATGAAAAAAAAACAAACTTTATGATTCAAGTCTGCTATGTAACTTCTGAATTTACCAAGAAGTTTGGTTTAAATCAATACAAAGCGCACAAATTTGCATTGATCATGGATTAATGCAGATGCATAGCCAGAAATATTCTATCGGAGGGTGGCTATCTCGAGGGTCTGGAGGCAGAGCGCTTAAAATTTTGCAAGCTTTTTTGGCAATGATAACTTAATTTTAGGCCTATTGAGGTAATAATTAATGCTTTTAAAACGTCCTGACATAACAATTAGCAGTGTAAAAGCATGATTAAACTGGCTATGTAAACGGGCTATGAGAACGGTGGCTAACGGCAAAATTTCTGCCTTTTTTTTACGAGCCGGTAAATCTGGAAAAAAACCATAGGTTTTTAACCTTATTTGTCAGCATTAAAAAAAATTGGGGGAAGGGGCTAAGAGAACGATAATTTAAAGAAGTGATGGGTAATTAGCTAAATTCACTACTGAATAGCCCTCTCCCCCCATTCTACACAACGTTTTTGAAGTCTACGTTAAGCATATTGTGGGAGGGATCAAATGTGATTGCTTACTTTTTGCCTTTTTTAAAAGTTTTTACTGGTTTGGAAGCTTTGCTTTTGACAAATATTACCTTTCCTATAGTAAATGCTTCGAAAGCAGCTTTAAATTGCTTTAGAGTTCATATCACAGAAATGATAGCCTTGGAAGTGCACAAAACTTGATAGTTTATTCCACATTTTGGTCGACAGATTAATGGGGGAGGGGGGCTATAGCTCCTCCCCGCCCCCTTCTGGCTACGCTATACTGGATTAATTATTTTGTTTTTTGCTGTTAGGCTTTTGATGTGATTTTTCAAAAAAAAAATACGTAGTCATTTAAAGGCCATTTGGGTCACATTTTGCATGTTTTTAAAGCTATTTGAAATAATTTAATTGCTAAGATTAGGAAGCTATTTGAAAGAATTAAGCTCAAATACTTCGTTTGGTCCTTACTCTCTAATACAGGTCAAGTCCAAAGCCCTCTTGACTGGAAGACCGTGAGGTTCATTCAAAGCTTCTTACTAAAGCTCAGATAAATTTTATGTGACGATGAGTTGGCAGTGCTTTTCAAGCTACGACTTCCTTACATAACTTTGTAATGCTTTTCTATTCTAAATTACATGAAAACATAAATTGTGTTGACCCGCATGCTAAATATACCTCCCTGTCAAAGTGTCAACAACAGTGGTTGGGTTGAAGTAGCTGCAAATTTATCTATCACACTTTATATCTCAGATTTTTGTAGTAGCATTATATTTGATGTAATCAGTGTGCAACTTGCGGGTGGCTAAGGGGACTTTACCCCCTAAGCCAAGTCACTTTTAAAACTTGGCCCCCAAATACAAAATGCCTTTAAGCGTATTTTTGGACTTGATCTATATAAGTAAGGGGGGCTGAAGAGTTTAGGCGATTCGATTTCTTGAAATGACTTCAAAATTTTAGCAATTTAATGCTTTTAAATGGCCTCAAAAACGTACAAATGTGATTCAACTAGCGTTAAAATGGCTATTTTTGCCGAAAAATTATAAAAATTGCCCCAGACTTTTGTATGGTTAAAGTTGCACCAGTTTGCGCAGCTTCTCCATCCAACTAATGCATGTTTGAAACAAAATATTTTAAGTTTTGGTTAAGCCATTCCTTACCAAAATCTTGGTTGCGGAACGAAATGTAAATTTAGTTGGAACTTTGCATGCTTAGGACCTTTGTTTTTACTCGGCCATTTTAATCAATGAGCATCAAAATTTATTTCTTTGCTTATAACGGTCAAACCTGGAAAATTAAATATCGGACATATTGGGAATAAGTAAAGTGACATAAATGCCGATTTGGGGGGTATTAGGTCATGTGATCGTGATTCACGAAACTACAAACCGCGTGAAACGACAATTTTTGGGTCCAAAAATTTTTAATTCACTAGTAATCCAAAAACCACTGTACACGGAAAATGTAGTGGTTAAGGTGCCATCTCGGCGTCTGACATGTCTGAAGTTCGATTGGCGCTGCGTTCTTTTCTTTAATTCTTTCTCTTCAAAACCTTGCCTTAGAGTTATAGGGTTCGGGCAGCAATGCCAGTCTGAGAGATTTTTAATCAAGGTTCTCAAAGAAATGGTACACTTCAAAAACATGCCGCACCGTCATGAGACCGCAATTTCAGAGACTCAAATTCGGCAAAAAGCAGATGCTAATCTCTATAAGTACTGATATTGATGAAAATGATTTGTGTTTTTTGAACACGCAATAGGCCACCTTTCTTTTGTTTGTGTTCTTTTAGACTACTTTTCTTTTTTTCCTTTTTTCTTTATTTGTTTCGTTTTTGTTATTTCTTTTCTTCATCTTACTTTTAAACCGAAAACTCAGAGAGATCAAACTTCGATCGATAGTAGAATACATATCACAAAGAACTGGAGACCGCCTGAAATCGGGAGTGAAATGCTGGAGGATTCTCCTCAAACGGGCGTTCAAGAATTTTGAACTTTTAAACTGTTCAAGCTGTAGATGGCCTAAATTCTCGAAATAGGTGGAAATTAAAACTATGTAAAACAAGGAAAAACTGGGGTTGCCGCAATGGGGGGGTTTCTCTCAAGCGGGTCTTCCAAAATTCAAAAATTTTAATCACTCAATATGAACAGAAGATGAATTTTCAGGATAGGAAAATATAAAGGAAAGGTAAAATTTTCAAAATTTGGGGTTATGCCACTATGAGAATGATTCCTTTTAAACGGGTTCCACAATACTCAAAAATTTTTAAACTCCCAAGCTAGACAGACGAAACGTTTAGGATAGGTAAATAATAAAAATTTAAAACATGAAAAAATTTGTCGATGCCACGTTAATGGGGATTCTCAAAATGTCCTCCTTCTAAACTTAAGACATTTTAAACCCTTCAGCTAAAAAGATAAAATTTTAGGAATATATAGTGAGTTAGATATACATACATGAAAATTTTCAGTGAATCCACGTTGGTAGGTTTCCCACCAAGAATGCCTCCGAGATTGAAAAAAAAATAATCACTCAATTTAAACAAGTTAAATTTCTAAGCTAAATCAATATAAAAACGATGAAACTTGGCAAAGTTTTTGGGTTGCCTTGTTTAGGAGGAGCCTCTCAAAATTTTTAAATTTTTACCTACTTGTGGTAAACAAATAAATTTCTACGATAGTTCAGTATAAAACAAATATGAAAGAAGTCAAAATTTGATGCTGTGCTACGTTGAAAGTGATTTCAGCTAGGCAAATTGAAGTATCATAGGCTAATATACTGTACAGGAAAGATAAATTTTGACAAAGCTTGGGAATATTAGGTTGAAAGATCTTAAATAGACCTACCCGAAAGTATAAGATTTTTAACTGCCATAAGCTAGATGGTTAAAATAGTCATAATGAGTTGATACCAACGGACTTGCGGATTTGAAGATCGGAGATTTTCTCCCAGATGGACTTCCAACATTTAAATAAGTGAATGAGGTACTTGAGCTCACTGGCTTTAACAGATTTGAGCTGTAGATTGCAGAGGTTTTTAATAAACTGTCATCTACTACGTTAAAAAACTTCTTCTAGCGCCTCGAGGTTTTTTAATTAGGAGAGTTTTGGAACTAAATAATCAACTTAATACACAAGTTCCAAGATGTTGGTTGCTATACCACAGAGTGTAATTCTAATGAAAAAATAAATGGCTGCATAAATTGTCGCTTATTTCTGATCGTGATAAGTAATGAATTTGGCATGTGTAATAAAGTTTTCATCAAAAGTTGCTGGCATTTTAAAGACTACTCTATGTTATTTCATAATAAATTGAAAATTGGTGAAGTTGTGAAAAGTGAGTTTGGCGTTGTAAACTGATATTTGCGCTCTTTGATTGAGGTTACTAAATTTTTTTGATAACTTTTCTAGATATTTAAAAAGCAAATAACCACTAAGCTGTTAAAGATTGTGAAACAAAATTTGAAAAGGGCGCATTTAAGTTTTTTATCTGACTTTCAGCGACCATAATTTGCTTAACGCAATTGCGTTACTATTTTAAAAATTAACAAAGCTCAGTAAAAGTTGGATACTGCCGCAAAGTTCGTCAAAATCCACGAAGTATCTCTTGTGATGTCACGTTTTATTATATGGTTTCTTTTCACAAATGCCACTTTATTAACAATAGTTTAAATGGGTGGCAGTGACGGTTCCTTCACAAACCCGTTACAAGGTTTGAGAATTTTCAGGATGCATCGAGATTTAAAAGAAGAAATATCATGATAGACTGCAAACTTATCACAACTAGAAAACACCAAACGAATTAGTCGCAAGAAAATTTTTGAAAGGAAAAATTGGGTACTTATAAACATCGCGTCAATCTACTCAAACTCTCGTTAGTTGGTTAGATCTTAAGTCTATCAGACTTGAGATGCTACAAATAAATAATGCCCAACCCCCCGAAGTTTCAGCGCAACTTTTTGTAATTTAAAAGATTAGTTGTTTACAGTTTCTGCCGAAAATTTTGCATGCATTCCTCCGAAAAACGTCTTATTTTGTTGCACTCTCCGCAAAACAAAAAAAATGCACTCTCAGAAAAACAAAAACAACTAGAAGTTCTGTTTTAGATTGAAATAATTGCTCTTTCCTTGAAACTTAATTGCCTAATTTTTAATTTCTTATGGCAAAAGCCCAAGGAAACAACTAAAACGCAAACGCGTAGTATCTAGCGAAAAAGTTTTAAAAAGCATTTTCCTTTAATTTTATTTTGTGATGTTAAATTTCAGTTTCATTTTAACCAAATTTGAAAATTTGAGCTTTGCATGTTTAATACTTTCAGCGATGTTAACGTTTAAACATAAAAAGAATACAACTTCGCATTTTATAGCGGTAAGTGCTGCAAAATAAAAATGCGATTTCAGTAAATTCTTTCCCATTGTTGAAAAACAATGAAAAAATCTGCGAAAAAATTTACTTATTGCATCACAATTCGCTAACAATCGCGCAAAAAAACTTGATTTTCTCGAAACAAGAATTTTGCCATGTTTCCTTTTTGCAGCACACGGTAGAGCACATATCAAACGTAAAACTAAAAAATTTAAAACGTTACCGTCTGTTCTGTTTCACTCATAGTCAGGATTACCAGGGATTTCATTTCAACTCCACTCAAGGCACTCATCCTACTATTACATACAAAACTAAACTTTCATACTATCAAGCCTAACTTTTACCTCTGATACTCCACTGACCTATTTACTGAACTATTCAGCTCCGAAATACTTCCGTAATCTTGGCTAGTCTTGACTTAGCAGCTGGTTGAATGCTATAGCAGACAAGTAAAAAAGATTTTGCCAAGGGGGAGAGAAGCTTTGAACTTAAAGATTTATCTGCATTTTGCCGATTCTATCGGCCGGGGTCTAGGGGCAAAGCCCTCAGCTGCTGGGTGATTGTTGTAATTTTTCAGAAAAAAATAGCCATTTTAACACATTTGGATAACATTTCGACTATGTTTATGTAGAGCCATTTGAAAGAACTACTGGTAATCGCTGAGATTTGGAAGCCTTTTGACAGAATTAAATTACTAGCAATTTTAGCTCGCTTCACTTCCTGGTCAAGTTTAAAACATGATTAAAATCATGCATAAAATTTCCAAGTGACCTGGCTAAAAGGAGAGGGGCTTCATCCCCCTTAAACTCCAAGGTTACGCCACTCCACAGTAGTTATGGCTAGCACTGCAGCATGTAGCTATACTATCATTAAAACTTTCGGAAAACCATCTTTGATGCATAAATTCAGTTACTAAGCCAAATGAAATGCAAATGATGCATAATTCAGTCATAATGGAATTTCAAAAGCATGAAAAACAAAAAATTGTTTTGACAGATTGTAATAACCTTGGCGCAACCCATTTTTCGACCCTCAGCAACCCAAGTTGGGGTTGCAACCTACACTTTAATAAACATTGGTTTAGCCTTAAGACAGGAGTCATCCTTACAAGAATTTTTTCTCTCCAACTAGCAAATTTAAAAAAACAGTATATTTTCGTCAAGTTCAATTGATCTAGGGGAGAAAAAAATTCAAATCAGCAAAGAAGGAATGTACCAGTAAAGGTTAGGAACCACTAATCTGATGGATTGTCAGTACCTCCATCATCATCAAATCAAATCCAACAAATCAGTAAGTACAACAGAACAATAGAAGTTAATTGGTTATCGTTTGCAACAACACAATTAAACTAACCTTGGCAAAATCAAATGCATAACGATATATAACTTTGAACTGTGACGGGTCATCAAGGGATGAACGCAATGAAGATATTTTCGCATGTAACTTAGCAGTACTATCGCATCTGCAAATTAACAAAAAAATTTTAAACACACAATTAATTGATTGCTCTGGTGCCCTTGAATTTTTGCTTAGAGTTATTAAATTTTCTTATTTTGGCAAAAATTGTTTTAAAATTTTGAGCTATCAAAATAACTGTTCTCCGGAATTATTGTGAAACAGATATACACCAGAGTATTTGACGCAGCCTTTAATAAATGACATGACTGATCTCATTATCTGGCTAGTTAGCTGATTGTCAATAACAGTTTGATTTGCATATTGAAAAGGCTGCACGAAAAAGTACCAACCCATCTTCTTTGTCCCAAGTTAAGTCAGTACAGATTAAACTTTTTGAAGCAACCAGTTCGTTTGAGGAACGCTTTGACATCAGCTTATTTTGCACAAGTAGCAGCAACACAAACAAATGCTTTTATTACATTTTTCCAGTTGTATTTTTGGTTCGTTCCTGTTTAGACCTTATTTTGCATGTTTCTTATTCAGTAAAATTTAGATAAACTTGACTTACTGGTTAAAATTAGTGCTGGGTTCAAGTAGGTAAGTAGTACTTAGGTAAAATTTTTGCTCACTACTTACTGAAGTAATGATTGCAATACTTAAGTAATTAGATGGAACTCGATGCTCAAGATGCTCATGCGATTCTTGGAAATCAAGTCACCTATTGACAATACATTGAAAGGGCTCAATGTGGGATCAAAATGTTTGACGGAGGATGAGGTTGCTGTTGTGAAAGATTTATCAGAAAGTCTAGAAAGAATTGAGGTTTGTGCAACTGCTCTTTGCCAACGTGATATCAAAGTTTGAAAGAGTGAGAAGATTTTTCAATATGTTCTCAAGAAGCTGGCAGAAGAAACAGGACTAGGAGCTATTTTGCAAAAATTATCAACAACTCTTACAGATAGAATTGAATAAGGAGAAATAAAGGAATTTGTGGCCTAGTGAAGTATCTAGAGAATCCAGACAGTTATAAGCAGGTGGTCAAATCTTCACTTTTGAGTTATCCCAAGAAATGGAAGCTTACAAAAGTGGCAAAAGTTATTTTTTCACGACTTTTTCCCTGTGACCTCTTTGACGAGAGTGTTGACTGCTGAGAATCTTGAAAATGACACCAAAAAAGAGCCCTCTACAGAAAAGCCTAAAACAGAAGAACTTAATCACATTTTGTACCAGCCAGGAGATCAACATTTGGATCGCATTCAAGAAACCGCATCAAGAAAGAAATGACATTTTACGAAGCAACAAGAGAATGTCCCAATCATAAAATCTTGTCTATGCTCATTTTCAACCTCTTCCGTCGAAGTTGAAAGGTGTTTCAGTGCTGCACGACTGTTTGTTTCAAAATTAAGATCATTTTTGAGTGATGAAATGATTGATTGTTTGATCTTTGCACGTAGCTACTTTGCTCGCAAATAAATAAATCCTCTTTGTGAATGAAAATGTAAAATACTGTAAATAAAGTGATTTAAATAATAATAGTGTATTGTGTCAAATTAGCCTACTTTGTGAATTACTTATGTCACTTAAGTAATATTTCGAAAATAACTTGTTACTTAAGTAATTTTTTTAAGCTTACTTGAACCCAGCACTAGTTAAAATCTTACATCTTTAACGTCATAAATACTAAAAGATTAATGCCTTTGTCAGAGCTATCGTCTTAATCCTATCCTAAGGAGATATTTCAAAAGATCGTTTTAAGGCCAAAACTACATACAAATCTTTCTGTTATGATCAAAGACAGTAAGCAGACAGAGAATCAAAAACGTAATAATCATAACCAATCAATAGTTTAGTGGATAGAGCATCTGCTACTGGAACAATAAGCTTGGGTTCGACTTTCAGTTGGGTCAAACCAAAGGCCAAAAATAGGTAATCACAGCTGCTCTGCTTTACATTCAGCAATTAAAAGGGGCATTGTGAAGTCTTCACCACATGTGACAGACAGGTGGGCAGGTAGCCGCTTGACTCAAGGTCCCTCTGCTGTCTCCTAACAAGACGACTTGGTAAGTAAATATGTATTTTAGTAAAAAATAATCTCATCTTACTGCAAATTTTGCATCCCTTTAGTCCATTCCTCAACTGTGAAGAATCCCATATTTTGAGCATTCAGTTTTTGTGCTAGTACAAGCATCACAATGTCATCTGGCTGAACATCGATAGCTTTGCACAAACGCTCCATTCCTTCAGGTTCAATTTGATCATTTTCTATTACATTAAATTAATGAGATACTGCTTGAGATTGGTCTCATTGAAGAAATGAGAACTACTTGAAGTTATAAAGAGTTGCTTCAAACCTTGTTTCACTATTCCTTTTATTTGAAGAAATAGATTAAATCTGTTTGACTCCATACCACTGGCAATCGAGATGTTCAACATCATGATACTTATTCTGCAAGAAAATACCAATTCAAAAGTTTTTGCAGAATAAGGAGCCCTATGTTTGATATTCTGCAAGAATTTTGCAAAGTCATCCTTTTCTGATGTTACAAAATGTCAACATGCAGGGTTGCAACGGTATGGACTCAAAAGGATTAAATCTATTTTTGCCAATAAAAGGAATACAGGTAAGAGGTTTAAGGCACCTTTTTATTATCTCAAGTAGTTTTCATTTCTCCAATAAAACTATTCTCTAGCAGTATCCCAGTAAAAAAAAGGTTGATGCATCCAGCTAGGATTAATCGCAATATATAAAGAAGCACCTTAAACATATCTTCACTAAATTTCAGCTTTCTACGACCTGTAACTTACAGGATATTTTATTCTAAAGTTTGCAAAATCTCCTCTGCAGTGCTGCTAGTTAAAATATATCTAAACTTTTCTCAAATTATGCATTGGGCAACTTTCACAAGCATTTGAAAAAAGCGTAATTGCAACGTTTCAACTTTCAGCAAGGGGTCACTGGGTCAGCGATTGCAAAATAAATACTTTCAAAAGTTAAGGAGTTCAAACCATAAAAAATTAAATTTTTGTGCAACATCAGGAAGATCTCCAACCAAATTATCCAGTAAAATTTGGCAGTCTTATGACAAAATTGAACAAGAATAAATTACGCATCAAACCATGCTAATACAAACTCAAAGATAGCTACTCTCAACAGTTTTTACAGCAATTAATGGTTAGTTTTTTTGATCTACTAATGATCTGCACAAATTGATGCAAACTCAACAAAATTCAGATCCAAAACATTGTAGTTTGAGCTTTAGAAGAAGTATATTTGATTACTTAAAGACACCTCATTAGGCCAGACAGACAGACAAACACTTTTATTGTTAACTGTAACAAAACACAAAATTTTTAAAAGGTGAAATAACTTATAAATAAATAAAGTCAACTAAGGAGCTGTAAAGTGACCTTTGGGGGTCTTCGAGTCAAACAGCTCCATAAAATAAATAAGAGCTTTAGATGGCATTGAAAAATAAATAAAGACACAAAATTTAAACAAAATCATTAGGGCCGCAAAAGTCAATAAAGTCAAAATTGTATGTGATCAAAAATTCTTTTTCAAAAGCAAATAAAAGGTTTTTAATTTTTCTGAAGGTTTGAGAACCAATGAAACGTTATGAGCAATTTTATACATGTTTGAATGAAGTTTTGCTACAGTAAGTTCTGCAAATAGTTGCAAAATGCCACAATAAAATCGCCTGGGTTAACTTCTTCATAAAAATGATTTTATAGTACTGCAAAACTCATTTTTGAATATTAAAAACAAATTTTTACATCCTTATATTTAGGCGATTTTTAAATCCTAAACAGACGAAATTTCGGTACAGAGAATGTTTGTTGCAGTTTACTTCTAGTGGAGTAATGATATAGGACATAGGTACATACTGTACTTGGAATAGTAAAGCATTTTGAAACGTACCAGGAAGTTTCAAGTTTTCAAATTTATGCATATTTAAAGCAATTTTATGCAAATCATGTACTTTTAAAACATCAAGTTTCCTAAAAGAAGGTGTAATATGTTCAGACCTGCTAATCCCAGTAATAGCTCTTACGGTATTGCTTTGCAACAGTCGCAAGGGATGCTGTGTAGTACATGGATCAGTAAATCTCCATATGGCGAGACCTTATAGGAGATGTGGCTTTATAAGTGCATTATTGAGACTTCCACGACGCTTCACATCAGAAGTTCTTATGTTTTTTTTTCTTGCAAAATAACAAATTCGGCAACCAGAGGTCGAAAACACTTTAACTTCAAAACGACTAAAGGAAGAAACTTGAAATTTAGAACATAGATGGTTCACATATGGATCATTTTTTGTGCAACTTTTGGGGGCAATTGGTCATGTGATTCGAGTTTTCAAGCCAAAATCTGAAATGACAATCGGAGGTTCAAAGTTCAAACACTTCTTACTCGAAAACTAATTGCAGGAGAATAAAAGTTTTAAATTTAGAAGCGCCTGGGAATGCAGTTTCAGCTCCAAGATTTAAATTATCACGATTCCGACTCGGTCTACGACTTTAGGCATGGACGTTTAGGCCCAGGATGTTTAGGCACCACAACTTTTAGGCGCCAGAGGTAAAAAAAAATGTTTTCCAAAATTGTTTTTTGTTCAAATAACAGATTTTTTTCAAAACAAAAAACAGTTAACATATTTTTCTTTCAAATAAAAGCTTTTTTCAAAAAAAAAATTTTTTTTTAAACAAAAAAATACTACTTTGATTGAAATGTTAGTATTTTCAAAGCTTTTTATCTGACACTTGACAAGGGGAATCGTCAGAATAGAGAGCGCGGGAACAGGAGCGGCTGTAGGAAAAAGCTAAGCAGTAATTGGCAGGAAAAGGATTGATGAGAAAGCGTTATTTGTGTAAAACCTTTAAATTGAGAACTAATTCTTTTTGTTGGCAGAGGGCGGGGTTAGAAGTTTTGATAAAAGCGACTTCAAAAGCAGATAGATATAAGAAAAACAAAAAACGTTTTACAAGAAATTGATTTCTAATTGTGTTTTTTTCAATAATGTCACTTTTATCAAAACTTCTAACCCTGCCCTCTGCTGACAAAAAAAAATTTGTGCTTAACTTAAAGATTGTACACAGATGACGCTCTCTCATCGATCCTCTTCCAGCCAATCACTGCTCAGCTTTTTCCTATAGCCACTTCTTTTCCTGCGCTCTCCACTCTGACGATTCCTCTTGACAAGAGTGAGATGAAAAGCTCCGAAAATATTAACATTTTAATCAAAGCAATACTTTTTTTGTTTGAAAAACTGTTTTTTTGAACACTTTTATTTAAAAGAAAAATATGTTTTCGAAAACAAAAATTGTTTTTTTGTTTAAAAAAATGCTATTTGAAACAAAAAAAATTTTTTTCGGAAAAAATACTTTTTTGTGAAAAAAAATTTTTTTCCTTAACGTCCTCACCCAAATGTCAGCACCTAAAAGTCACGGTTCATTCTAACACTTTTCTTCTTTATTTATTTATTTAAGAACCTTTTTATTGGAAACAAAAACTCCAAAGCACCAAAGCTAGAAAGGTGAAATTTGGAGATATGATAAATCTTTTTATGAAGTAGTGCACCTGCATTTTTGAAGGTGCTTCCTCACGTGGTTTGGGGCAGATGCACCAAAAACTTGTGAAAACGAAGTTAATACCTGATTTTAATAAACTATTTTCCTCACAGTAAACCACTACAATATTACAACATTATAAATTAAAAACCTATAACCCAACCAACAGTCTGTTTTACCCATAAATGGGATCATCAAAGGTAAAGCTAAACGTATTAAAGATGAATAATTGAAATCAAAATATCAAAAATAAAAACTAAAATCCAGAATATAAAAGCTGTAGTAGGTTGAAACCTACAAAGTAGTTGAGCTACACTGAACTGGCACAAAATTTTAACAGAACAAGCTATCACAACAATGTCACGTGAAACAATGACGTAGACAATAAACAATAACAAATGCAGTAGATAAAGGTAGTCAGTGGTTTGAAACTGGAGTATGATAAACCTTCAATACCAAGATGAAAAAGGAAAAATATTATGACCAAGGATTGTTTTAATTTTACAGTTTTTTAATTTATATTTCTTTTGTGGCGACACTTGTTGACAAGCTCAGAACGTTTGCTTAACGTTGTGCTGGGGTCTGCTGTGAGGATGGAATATTTTTCGGCTAAGCATAGTTGGCAAACTAACGTACTGAGCTTGTTAACAAGTGTCGCCACAAAAACAAATATAAATTAAAAAACTGTAAACTTACAACATAATCCTTGGTCATAATATTTTTCCTTTTTCATCTTGGTATTGAAGGTTTATCATACTCCAGTTTCGAACCACTGACTACCTCTATCTACTGCATTTGTTATTGTTTATTGTCTACGTCATTGTTTCACATGACATTGTTGTGATAGCTTGTTCTGTTAAAATTTTGTGCCAGTTCAGTGTAGCTCAACTACTTTGTAGGTTTCAACCTACAACAGCTTTTATACCCTGGATTTTAGTTTTTATATGTTGATTTCAATTGTTCATCTTTAATACGTTTAGCTTTACCCCTGATGATCCCATTTATGGGTGAAACAGGCTGTTGGTTGGGTTAGAGGTTTTTAATTTATAATGTCTTAATATTGTAGTGGTTTACTGTGATATTTGCTCTAACACTCCGCTTTCGAGCACTTTTAAAACCCTGATATCAACCACTGACTATTTTCGTCATGTTAAATGTGTACTGTTGTGGCCTAGTGGTCACAGGCGCCAGCATATGAAACCTTTGTGATTGAAAAGACCTGGGTTCAATTATTTAGTGGCAATCAGTTTTCTCATTCCAAGATCACGTTGAAAGCAGGATATTTTTTGTTTTTGATGAGGACAAAATCACTTTCAATATTTTTTTGTTTCAACATTAGATATGATCAGAGGGTTTTAGGTTTCATTGTCTGCGAAGGCCTCCCAAACGTCAGTTTTTTAACTAGGGTGTTAGTTTTTTTTATATCAGTAGATATTTGACAAATAAATACTTGGACATAGTTTGGGGGTACCATCCCCATCCGAATTCCCCAAATAAACCCCACAAAAATCAATTTTTTTAATGGATTAAGCCAAGGTTCCAATCAGTAGATATATAACGGACCAATATTTTGACATAATTTGGGAGTACCACCCCCCTCCAAAACCCTCCCAAATGGACCCTCCAAAAATCACTTTTTGAACAGTTAAGCAAGGGCGTTAGTTTTTTGTTTTTTTTTGAAATGCAAAGATATCTAATCGAAAAATATTTTGACATAGTTTGGGGGTACCAACCACCATGGAACCTCCAAATGAACCCCCCAAAAATCAATTTTTTTAAAAGCTTAAGCTACTGTGCTAGTTTTTTTTTTATATCAGTAGATATTTAATGGACAAATACTTGGACATAGTTTGGGAGTACCACCTCCCCCAGAAACCCAAAAAAATCAGTGTGTTGAATGGGTTAAGCTAAGGCTCCAGGTTTTAGTGATATCAGGAGAAATTTAAGAGACAAAAATTTTGACATAGTTTGGGGGTACCACTCCTCCGGAACCTTACCAAACTGACCCCCAAAAATCAATTTTTTGAACGGCTTGAGCTAGGGCGCTACTTTTTTTTTCTATATCAGTAGATATTTAAGAGACAATTTTTGTACATAGTTTGGGGGTACCAACTTCCCCAAAACGGACCTCCTCAAAACTCACTTTTTAAAAGTTAAATTTAACAATCGATTTTAGTCAACTGGATTCATGTGCTCTGCTGGTATATTGGTTAAAGACACCAGAGTTTGAAACTGTCGTGATTGAACCGAGCTGGGTTGAAATACTTAGTCGGACATTCGTTTACCCAAACCACAAATGATTTAAAATCTTTTTTTTTTCATCTGACGAAATCAGTTTGTTTGCATTGCATACAATTGAGTTTTACAGAAATATTGGTAACCTTCAAAGTATGAAGGGGAAAATGCTGGTGTAAAGGAACTGGCGAAAGTACCGTATTATTTTCCTCCAGGATAATGAACATCTAGTATAGTCGGATTGGGTATTTGTTGGACAGTTACATGTTGGGGTAATTGCTGGACAAATAAAAAGCATGGAATCTAAAAAGTCTCTGAACTTGACCTTTGGAATCACAAAAGCCTAAGTTCTACTAGTTATATTAATCATTAGAAGTAAGAATTTTCTTTGTTCTGTGAGAAACCGCACTGACAAGTAAGGTTGGTAAAATTTCATGAAAAATGGAATTAAGTAAGAAAAGTAATTCATTAAAATTGAAAACAAATTTTACTATTTTGAAAAAAATAATTACAGCTTTGTCAGGTTGCCTGTAAAGCGTGTCCAATAATTACCCCTGTTGTAAATTGAAAAACGGGGTAATTATTGGACACCTACTGAACAAATTTAGCATCTCACTACTGTTGTGTTTACAGATTATTTTTGGTATAGCAGTGGTTTTTATTATGCAATTAACTGCAATAGAAGAAAGCTAAAAAAACAATGTATTAGATTTTGCTGTTTTGATTTGTTTGTAAAAAGTTTTTAAAAGTTCTTTTCATTGTGTAATCGGTGGGGTTATGTTACACAGCATGCTACAAATTGTATATTAAACTGTGAACATCACCACAGGATAATTTATCAAAGCTAAGCTTAAAACTAGAAGATTTTGTAAAACTTTGTTCACAATTCAACTTATCAAATGATCAAAACACTGCTATTCCAACTGGCATGTTACTAAAAAACTAGGTGGATTATAATTTTTATAATCAAACAATGAAACATTTCATGGAGGTACTGGACTGCTAAATTAATGAGCTAATATCACAAACATTGTGCTTTTTCATGATACGAGGTGTGTTTGAAAAGTAATGGGACTGGGTCTATAAATGTTTTATTTGATTTGACAAGTAAATTTTACAACATGTTGCCTTCAAAGTAATCTCCTTGGGCTTGAATGCACTTTTCCAGTCTCTCTGCCACGCTTCCATGCACTCCTGGAAGGATTCCTTCGAAATCGCTCGGAGCTCTCTTGTCATGGCTGTTTTAATGGCTTCTGAATCTTGAAAACGAGTCCCTTTGATGACTTCCTTGAGTTTGGAAACAAAAAGAAGTCACAAGGGGCCAGATCTGGCGAGTAGGGTGGTTGCTCCAGAACAGAAATGTTATTTTCGGCAAGAAACTCCCAAATTCCCAAGACATTATGAGGTGGATCATGATGAAGCAGCCATGATCTCGTTTCCTACAGTTCTCTTCTTTTTTCCCACATTGAGCGCATCAGACGTCACAAGATGTTTTTGTAGACGTGTTGATTAATAGTTTGACCTTGTGGCAAGAATTCTACGTGGACAATTTCATAGACATCAAAAAAAGCGATCAGCATCACCTTGGTTTTGGACTTGAACACTCTCATCTTTTTGGGTCTTGGTGACAATGTGTTCTTCCATTCAAGGCTCTGCCATTTGGTGAGTGGATCATACTCGACAATCCATGACTCATCGCCAGTAACAACTCTTTTCAGCAAGTTGGGTTCATGTCTTGACGCACTTGCACACCCTGCTCCTTCTGTCCTTCATTCAGCAACCTTGGTACCATTTTTGCACAGATCTTCCTCATCCCCAGATCTTCCGTAATGGTCCTCCATACCCCCTTACTATTCATACCAAGCTCATCTGCTATCATTCCAACAACAAGACTGCGATCTCTCCGCACCTTTTGTCTCACACGCTCAACATTTTCATCTGTTCTGCTAGTGGATGGCCTCCCACCCCTATGATCATCTCCCACCTCCTCTCTTCCCTTTTTGAACCTCCTGTGCCATTCAAAAAGACGAGCTCTTGACATTGTGTCATTAACGTAGACTTCTTGAAGCAACTTTAGTGCTTGAGCTAGAGTTTTTCCGAGACGAACAAGAAATTTCAGGTTGATTCGTTGTTCAACGCTCATCCTTTGCACCAAAGAAAAACAAAAGCCAAAAATTTTTTAATTTTATCAAATTTTTCCAAAACGATCACAAAGAAAGTACCTTGACAGAAAAATGTGCATAAAAGAATGTAGTCGTCACAGAATGCTGAAATTTGGTTTTCGAAACCATAAGACATTGTGACCTCATAGAAAGCAATGCTTTTTTTTTGTGCGATAAAAGTTGTTCATGCAGCGCGCACAGTCCCATTACTTTTCAAAAACACCTTAATTAAGTAAGCTGTTGTGATGTGATTCATGCAGCCCAAGTTTCTGAATTCCAGTTCTTTTCAATAGATGCAAATTGACAAATTGAGTGCTGTCCAAGCTTTACCCCAATAGTGTCCAACAAGTACCCCAATTGCAGGGGTAATTATTGGACATGAAAATGTTAAAATTTTGCCTAGATAGACCTTACAGAGCAAGCAATTAATTTCTTACTAAAAGAGGGATAAGTGTCCCATGTATTCAATATATTAAGTTTAACTAAAATGCTTAACTTAGGAAAAACTTCCCGTTTTTTAAAATTGTCCAATAATTACCCCATATAACTACAAAAATTTAGTAATGGTTTTTGCTGGCAAAATTTTCTTAATTTCCAAGGAATTCCAGTTGCTCTAGAAACTTTTTTTGCAATGCTTTCGATATATGATTTATACTTGAGATGTTGATCCAAAGTTATGCCCAGATATTCTACATTAGCCGAAGATTTCATGTACACTTCATCAATATTTAGCAGAAACTGTATAGGGGTACCTCCTAAAGTGGGTTGAATTATAACAATCATAGATTTTGCGGGACTGATTGCTAATCGGTTTAAAAATCATCCAATTCGAAACTTTGTACAATTCGGTATAAATTGAAGTTTGTAATTCTCCTTCAGTTTTTCCATCAACTAATAAACAAGTGTCATCAGCATATAATCTTGGAGTACAATCCACAGTGTAATGAAAATCATTTACAGTACTTAGTCAAGTATAAGTCGCACCCCCATAGTTGACATGATAAGCAGTACAATTTTTTTACACATTATTTATTCATTGCAATCACATAACAAAAAATCAAAAACCAAAGTCATCACTGCTGTCACTGTTTTCAAATAGTCCATCACAATCTTCCCCTGGAACATCAATGCAGCGTACTTGTGCAGTAGCACATTCATGCACTTACATGATGGCACCGTCACAGTATAAAAATTATCAGTAGGTTCACTCGATTATGACGTTTGTCCGCATTTTTTGAGAGCCAAGCAAAACTTTTGGAGTCAAATGACGTCATAATAGTGACATCGGAAGCGGAATCAAATTATACCAAATGATAGCAATTGTTCTGAAAATTTTTTTGAGTTTTGTCTCCACCTTACGGAGTTAAGCCCTTCCCTTTTTTCAACGGCCCTAAGCATTGAAGAGCTGCATTTTTCACGACTGTCATGCTCCTGATGTAACTTAACGTAGCTTTCGTGGTACTTTTCGTATCGAAATAAAATTGGTACCAATAAATCCGTTTAAGCTCGGGCTTGAAATCGCTCCATGTGTTACATCACTTGTGTATGATGTCACAAAGCCACAAGTGTAAAAAATAACCTTAAATTGGAACTTTTTGTTCTTTTGGTAACTTTAGTTATGGGGGGTTTTGCTCGAGCTTGACACCCAACAGTTTTTTTTTGCCCGAAACTTGCTCTGTATTGTCAACTAGCTTTCCTGCAATTTTCTTTTTGATTGCTCAAGGATTTACAAAAATATCGTTGGTTGTTTCATGACATGGCAAAGTTATAAAGATAAATGCAGCATTTCAAGTCTTTGTGCCTTAACTGATATAATTTTATTGTCATGTCATTGTCATTAATCAGCGACTTGATTGATGTCTTATAGTCCAAAACAACATCATCTTTTTGTCCAAAATATTACGGAGCACTGCAGCTGTATCACAACACTGCGTGTGAGAACAGGTTATAGTGGATTTTTGTACAGACATGTTAAAATTATTCTTGAAGAAAGAGATGCATTTTTGACACCAAAGTTGGTTTTAATTGTATTTTTTTAGTTTTATAGGCTTGACCGGTACATGCAACAGCAAAATAGAAGCAGTGGAGCCTTCAAATTTGAGAAATAAAATACCGTATTTATTCGAGTATAAGTCGCATGCGTATATAAGTCGCACCCCCATTTTTGACATAAAAAACAGTGCAAAATTTTTTTAAACATTCATTCATTCATTGCAATCACACAACAAAAAATTAAAAACCATTGAGTCATCACTGCTGTCAGTTTTCAAATAGCCCTGTTTACCTCTGGAACATCCTCATCAGCACCTGATGAGGGTGGCAAGTGATGCAACGCAACGTGACTAGTGTGGATAGGTGATAACTAAATGTGATAGTATGTGAAAAAAGGTGACAGCATTAAAAGTGCAACGTTACTTGCATGGAAGGTAATAAGTGATATGATCGAATGAAAGGCGACTGCATAGAAATCAATACCAAGGAAATAATTCAGAAAAATTTTGTGTGGCATACAATGCACTTCAGATATTCTAGTACAAAACACTAAGCATAAAATCACCTAAACTTCAGACTTTGGTGGGTGGTAGCAACCCCCAAACATTAATATTTTTCCAAAATTATTCCCACAAGCTAGTTTTGGGTGAGGTAGCACACTTTTATGCACTGGGAGCAAAACTTTTCCTAAAAAAATTTTTTTGGACCACCTAGTCATGTATAAGTCGCACGTGACTTTTTGGTTGCTATTTTGGTACAAAAAAATGCGACTTATACTCGAATAAATACGGTAATCAAAATTGTATACTATTACTATTTAGCCGAAAGATGCTGTTTTGGGCTATAAGACATTAATCAAGTCGCTGATTAATGACAATAACGTGACAATAAAATTATATCAGTTAAGGCACAAAGACTTGAAATGCTGCATTTATCTTTATAACTTTGCCATGTCGTGAAACAACCAACGATATTTTTGTAAATCCTTGAGCAATTAAAAAGAAAATTGCAGGAAAGCTAGTTGACAATTCAGAGCAAGTTTCGGGCAAAAAAAAACTGTTGGGGGTCAAGCACGAGCAAAACCCCCCATAACTAAAGTTACCAAAAGAACAAAAAGTTCCAATTTAAGGTTATTTTTTACACTTGTGGCTTTGTGATGTCATACACAAGTGACGTAACAAATGGAGCGATTTCAAGCCCGAGCTTAAACGGATTTATTGGTACCAATTTTATTTCGATACGAAAAGTACCACGAAAGCTACGTTAAGTTACGTCAGGAGCATGACAGTCGTGAAAAATGCAGCTCTTCAATGCTTAGGGCCGTTGAAAAAAGGGAAGGGCTTAACTCCGTAAGGTGGAGACGAAACTCAAAAAAATTTTCAGAACAATTGCTATCATTTGGTATAATTTGATTCTGCTTCCAATGTAACTATTATGACGTCATTTGACTCCAAAAGTTTTGCTTGGCTCTCAAAAAATGCAGACAAACGTCATAATCGAGTGAACCTATTGATATATTTTTATACTGTGGTAACGTGATGAGGTGCATATGATGCAAAGCAATGTGACTTACATGGAAAGACAATAACTAATGGAATCGATCATAAAAAAGTGGTAGGGTTGAAAAAGAGTAACTTGACTCTCATGGAAGGCATTAATTAATGCGATCATCTGAAAGATGATAATGTAGAAATACCTCAGAAAAACTTTGTATTGCATACAATGCACTTCATGTATTCCATAATTCATGTATAAGTTGCACCTGACTTTTTGGGCAATATTTTGGTACAAAGAAATGCGACTTATACTTAATAAATACGATACATTAATAATGTACAATAATGGACCTAAAATTGAGGTACCCCTATACTTATGGGTTTCAGACTCGAGAATGCTTCATTTGCATTTCCAATTTGTTGTTTGCCCATATGATGACTCTTGAGTAATTCAAGCACAATACCTTTAATGCCATAGAGTTCTAGTTTTATGTGAAGTCGTTCATGTGAGACAGCATCAAATGCTTTTTTTATCAATCATTACCAAGCAAAGCAAGCATGAAAAAATTTTGTCATTTAAATTGTCATGTAAGGTAGTTGTTACATCTAATAATGCATTGGATTGTAAAATGGTTTGATTGATAATCGTATCGATGGGGATATAAAACTTGATGTTTTTCAAAAAAGGAAACTTATCATCATCATCATCTTCGGATGGTTACACCTGTATGTCTGCTGTTTCTATCCAGTTTTTAAAGTTCATATGGCATTCATCAGCTGCTTTAAAGTCGCCAGTCGGTTTTTTGTCAAAGAGCAATCTTGTGGGAGCTTCTTGCATTTTGGGCAGGTTGGGGAGTTAAGCAAATCCTAGCAATGGAAGTTTACTGCAGTTCTGGCGTGTCAGAACCTGATTAGATTAGCAATCGTCCATTGCTTTCGTGATGTTGTGAAGAAACCTGCTAATGGTTTTGTGGGATCAGTGATCATGTTTCCTCCTGTGAGTTGGTGTTCTTTTGTATATCAAAATTAGTTTTGAGTCCTTTGAAGAAGGGTTTGCATGATTTCAGTCAGGCTGTGTTTGGTGCAGTTTCAATGATTTTCTTGATTGGGATGTTGTTTGGTAGGTTTTCCAATTGTAGATGAGTGTTTTGAGAGACTTTCTATCTTCGGAGATGAGGGGGAGCAATCGTAACTATGGTTGGAAGCCAAACTGTGGGTGTTGACTTTGGCGTTCTTGGAAGAATTCTCATTGTGGTGTTAAGCTATGTGTCAATTTTCTTTGCTTGTTTGCTTCTTTCCCACACTGGTGCACAATGCTCGAGAGATAAGAGAGGGAGATGCAACCCCAGTGCTCAAACTGGGTTCCAACCCATTCCTGAGCCCACACCTTGTTCAACCATGAAAAGCCGAAATTAACCTTGCTGTAGTTAATTTTTCTAATATTTTAGATATACATGGTAAAGCAGAAATTGGACGATAATTTGTTACTTTAGATTTGTCATTAGATTTATATACAGAAGTCACCGTAGCAATTTTAAGAGCATCTGGAAATATACCGAAGTTGAAAGCAAAAGCGAAAAAATAAGTTAACTATGGTATCAAAACATGCCTTGCTACTTTGATAAATTATGAGGGCATAGCATTATTCTTTGCAGAATTTTTTGATTTTAGAGAATTTATAATATCAAAAATTTTGTTTGGTCTAGGCAGCAAGAAAAACTAAGGATTGAATGCAGTTTTACAAGTACACTTTACATGTAACGAAAAAGTTTAAGGAATTTTATCAGCTAAATATTTTCCTGTGTCTACAAAATAGGTATTGAAAGGACTTTGCAATTTCCGTAAGATTTTCTAATAACATATTGTTTGAATCACATAATTTTGCTGGTCGCAAACTTTAGCTTGTTTCATGTTAGTGCATAAAATTTATGATCAACTACATACAGTACCCAAAGTCTCCGATATCCACCGTGTCTAACCATTTTGAATAAAACATTAGTAAACAGTTAAAATTACATGTGCGTTTGGTTGCAACTCGGTCAGAACATTTCAGGCTCTTAATTACAAGCAATGAGAGTAATAATGATGCAAAGTGGAGCCGAAGAAGATGACTATTCATCTTTCGCCCTAAATTCTATCTCTGGAAAATCAGGTTTTGGCCATTTTCAACACCTAAATTGACTTGAGAGTGTGATCTGTGATGCATGAACAATTAAACACATATGCAAGAATTTTAACCATCAAAACAATTGATACAATTTTTAGTGAATAATGGAATAATTATTATTTGTATGCTGTTAGGTAATAGGTAAACACAAGTTCGAATGCCACCAATCTTCTCATAAAATTATAGCCAAATTTTAATATCTTGTAAGTAACTTATTATACATTTGTAGTATTTGGCATTTTTTTAATGCAGTTTCCCAAGGTAACTGAGGACAAAACCAAAGCAAGGTATTTCCTTTTGTGGTGTCGGAAGTCATGTGTCGAAAGTTCTCTTGAAAACATGTTGATACTTACCACATTGTTTAGGACAATTAGGAAATCGGTTTTGAAAGCTTTTGTATACACCTTAACATTTTCTTGCCAAATTAATGCGATAAATAATTCTTGTTCTGTGATTTTGTAACTGTCTCTAACCCTGCGGTTTTTTAAGTGTGTTCGTAAAAGGTGGTGGTGCTACGGACTCTTTCTCGAGGGATGCTGGATAGGGGAGTAAAGGAACTCCGCATAGTCCAAACAGTCGGGCCACACCTCAAGGTCTGGACCAAAGGTGGAAAATAGAAAGTGTAGACTACAGCCAAAGATAGATTTGTGTAGAGGCTCTGAGGCAGGACAGTCAAGAAGGAGATGATTGAAATCCTGTAGATGTTTTCAACAGGCACTGCAGGAAGAGTTCTTATGACTGATCCAGCATAGGTGTGATAATAGTAAAAGGCTGTAACCAATCATGGTAGCAAAAGCGGGAAAGCTCACAGTGCAAAGGGTGTGGTAGGACCAATTCCAATCAGCACTGAAAAATCTGCAGGAATTCGACAATCAGGATGTGAGTGGGAAATGTGATGTTTCCATTTGCGACACTAAGTGTAATGGGTTTCAGCAATGGTAGGAGGGAATAAACAAGGAACCATTGGAGTGGTCACTGGGCAGGAATGCTCAAGCTTTAGCAAGGAAATCAACATGCTCATGATTTTCAATGTACCAGCACGACCAGGGGCCCATTAAAATTTTTAAATGGTACTGATGAAGAGTGAGGGGGCATGGGACCAGACATTCCAGAGAGAGGTTGGAATGATATAGCAGAGGCATCAATTTTTGTTGAAAAAGCAAATTCCAAGGGGGCGAAATGTTTTTGCGAAGTTTGATTGAACTTAATAATTCTATTTCATTTTGGAATTTTGCCCCTAAATTCAGGTGAAGGTAAAAAAGAAAAGGTTTTCGCCGCATTCTGGTTCTATCTCAGTCCAGAATTTTGGATTTCTTGTTGCCAAGTGGGTATTACTTTTTAAAAATCCGAGGGGGCCAGAAATATTTTGACCCCTTCAGTGTCAGACCTAAAGGGGCGCCGCTCCCAGGCCCTCCCAAAATTGACGCCTATGGATATGAGGCCACCAAAAGTTAGGAGGAGGGTCTAAAACGTGTTGCGCCAAGGTGATTCAAATCTGTCTTAACAAAGTTCTTATAAGGGGAAAAAAAATTAGGTCTGCCTTTCTGGTAGCTGAAGTTACGAGATGAAGACAATAGCCTAGTATACCGATAGCTTAGTTAATATTAGTTAACTCAAGTTTACCGGTTGAGTTAGCCTAAATCAGTGATCAAAATTCCTTGCATTGTGTCGACTCCTCTTCACACTGATGATGAAGTCAGTGGACTTCAAAACACGGGAACGTTCCTGCAATGCGGGCTCTGCCTCACCTGCGCCACTAAAAGTTGAAATGATTACCCATTTAGACGCGGAAACAGCATTAAGGTGTTGTCAAATGAAGTAGGATTGTAAGGTGTGATGTCTCTGTGCACTATTAAATTAGTTCAGCCTGTTTCACTTTAGAAATAATTAAAAAAGTTCTTATCGTTTTTCAAGTTCTTTCAATTCTACTATGACTGAATTATTGCCTTATTAGCATTTCATTTGGCTTAATCTCAAAAAACTAAATTATTGTATCATAAGTGATTTTTCCGAGTGCTTGAATGGCAGTACAGCTGCAATATTATCTGTAGCCAACTAGCTGCTAAGACTAGCTTAAAATTTGTTGATTACAAAGGTATTTTGGAGCTGAATAGGTCAGTAAATAGTAACAGTATTAGAGTACTTTAAAACATTTTACTTCTTAAGCATGCAAATTTCGATTTTATCATGTTTGAGCTATGGGTCATGGAATGTTTGAGGTTTTTCGATCTAGTTCTTGGCTAGTCATTCTCTTTCTGTGTTTATAATTAATACCGTATGTACCGGTACTTAAAAGGATTTTTCTATTTTAACAAGTTGAAATTAGTTGAAATACATAAATATGGAGAATAATGAATAAAATATCATTAATATATACCAAAAATATTGTCTAAATAGTACAAAATGAGATGTTAAATGAAAGTTAAAAGAGTGTTTTAAAGCAATTTTTTAGTTTAATTGCACTTCTATTTTACTCATTACTTGTGTTTTACAATGGGCCTAACTAAAATTTAAGCATTCATTTAAAATTGAATGTTTTATTAAGCGTTTCTAAAACCTTTTTAGACGTGAGGGCATTTTTAAAATCAAAAATGCCCATGTTGCTCTGCTAGAGGTAAACTTTATCAGCTTTGCCTGAAAATTTTTTGAGGGTTTTTTTACACAAAATCACCACACGAAAAAAGGTGAGCTGTTTTCGCATACCTTGGGGCACCTGCAACACCCTAATATATACCCCATTGATTTTGCCTTTGGTCCTCTCTTATTAAGGGAGTGAAGCATCCAACCAATTCCAGTAACTAAAATGGAAATATAATTTTTGAAATTTTTATTTCTATTTTCGCGGCTGCAACTGCAAAGATATTCAACAAATGCTAAGACATACCCCCAAAAGTTTTTGAAAACCGTGAGTTTATTCTCTCATCTTGAACTTCCAAGGAATAAGAGATTCTGAATAATATTTACCCTTCCAGTAACATCACATGACCTTTTCAATTTTCATGAACCACCCCCTTTTTCTGGAAATTCAGGCTGAGAGAACAAACTCAGGATTTCCAAAAACTTTCTAGGGGAATATCTTTTTGTATTTGTTGAATATCTTTGCAACTGCAGTTCTAAAGTGAGAAAAAAACAAAAATTATATTTTGATTTTAGCTATTGTAACATATTGGAATTCGCTGGATGTTTCACCCTTCCAAGCTAAAGACCGGAAGAATTGACTACATTAAACATACATACATCAGATGCCCAACAAGCAAATTACTGAAAAAGTTAATTTCTACTCCTGGAAATATCAGTCATGCTAAAATGAAAACAATCAGTATCAGTATATGAAATCAACTTGAGTAGTGAGTACCGTCGGAAAAAGTTATATTGCAATAAAAAAGTTGTTTCATTTATTTTTAATAAGCCCCTAGAGGCTCGATTGCAGATTAAAGGCTGCAAGCATTTATATTAACAAAGCACAATTACACATGGATCTACTTTAGAATCAAAAAGTGACATCATGGAAAACTAAAACCCAAAAAGTTAATCTCAAATGAAGAGCACATGCACTAAGCATTAACCTGCATATTCTTTGAACCAGCGTAGGCATTTCTTGAAAGAAAAAGGTTCACTTTGAGGTTTTGACGAATGTACTTGTCGAAGATTTGGAGAGAACATTTCACCAATTTTCATCTGAGATCTTTGACTGTTGAAAAAAATGTATAGTACCATTAAGAATTAAAGCAAAATTTTATTAAGTAAGCCAACTCAGAATTTTGCTGATTCACCTAGAATGACAAATGTTTCAATTAATATTTGTAATTGTGATAGTAAACAATAAAGCACACAACAGAGCCTAGGAATTTAAAAGCTGGTTTTAACAGCCAGAGCTTATAAACTTTGCATCCAAGTTTTCACTATAAAATGACAAACTATAATCTTTGATTAATATGGTCATGTCTTCAAAGCAGCTTTTCGTCTGACACTTGGCAAGAAGAATCATCAGAATGGATGAGCCCTTGACAACATTTTTGTTGGCTAATATGAATCCAAACTTTTCCAGACAACTTCCAAGCCGAAGATGTATTACCACTATATGGATGACACTTTCATAGCATTTAGCAGCAAATATGAGCATGATCTTTTCTAACAAAACCTAAACTCCTTCACCCTTTTTTCGCTTTACTTTTGGACAAGAATCGAACCTGGCTTTTCCTTTTCTGCATGTGTTGGTTGAAAAATCACCTTCCAAGTTCATCACCTCCATCTACTGAAACCCACATTCACTGGTCAATATCTATGATGGAATTCCTTCAATCTACAGAAACACAAAACTGACTTAATTCTGACCTTAACTAACCGGGCTCTTGCCATCTGTTTTCATAAAAGATTGCTATCTGAACTAGACAAAATCATGTTCATTTCACAGAATAATGGAACCGGAGCATATTATCAAGTCGTTTATGGCTGAAAAGGTAAAGCAATTCCAAGCTCTGCCTAAATTTGAAGTGAAAAGATGCCCCATCTAGCTACATCTCCCATAGCTTGGTTCTGTTTCTACCAAGTTTGAAAAGCAACTAAAATCTGCTGTCAAGCAGTCCGTTTCTGATGTGGAACCACACGTTGTGTACTCTACCAACGAGCTTCTCTCTGCAACCAACAAGGTGTTACTGTTTGCATTACACAAAAGCAACATGATTTATCGATTCTCATGCCACTGCGACAGTCAGTATGCAGGCCATACCACCCAAAGGCTGCAGGACAGAATTAAACAAGACGTTTCCAAATCTACCTGCTCTTCTTTCCAGAAACGCATACTTCCTGCCCATCTGTGCAAATGTTCCACCCAGCCTAACACCCAGTCTCTTGCTTCTGATTCAGCCGTTGGACTTCATCTTCAACAAAATTCTGCCTAACATTATGATGACAGTAGTATCTCTATTCTTGCCCAAGGTTGCTCTTTTTCCCATTCCACCTATCTGCTCTTTAAGCCACTTTTTATCAAAACTTCTAATCTTGATTTCTGCCTACAAAAAGAATTCATGTACTGCTTAAGCACTGTGTACTAACGCTACTCTCTCATTGGTCTTTTTCCAGCCAATCACAGCTCAGTTTTTTTCTACCAATAGGCGCTATTTTTCCTGCACTCTCCATTCTGACGATTCTTCTGGACAAGTGTCAAATGAAAAGCTGCTTTGAAGAAACGAACATTTTAATCATAATAATTCTCAAGTTCTGCACCACTAATCAACTGCTCAAACTCTTTAATTATTAAGTGTTCTCACTGCTGCAGTTTATTACCAATAAGATACAGTGTGCCGATGATGGAGCATTTGCTACCTAAACGAGGACTGCAGGCAAAATTCATGGTGGTATCTAAAGTTAGGCCAATTGCATTAGATCGACATTGACTTTGTCCTTCTTGACCCAGATGTTCCAGATATTCTATTTCAAACTTAAGTAGTAGTCTCCCTGTAATTTAATGTTTATTGGCAACCCTGATGTTGATAACATTGGCAACACCATTCCAGTTCTATTACTGTATAAGGCATGCTACCATTAGGCTAGGGCATTGAGCTGTTTCTCTGCGTACTAATCAGTTTGATCTTGTCAGCAAAACAGATTCGCATCAGAAAAAAGATTAGACTGTACAGTAGCATAGCAATCCAATTAAAAATCAAGGTCTCAGATACATCTCAGTCCAAATAGTATAGCCTAGCTCAACTAGTTTTAGCAAAGATACAGATACTAAAGTTAAAAACTTACTAGGTCCAGTCCCACCAAATTAAAAATTTATTATACAGTTGACTTCAGATGCAGTAAATCAAATCTTTCAATATACTTGCTGATTACACCGAAGCATGTAACGAGTTGTTTGCAGGCCCATCTCCACATCATTGTGCTCAACCAAAACAGCTCCTTTCTGCGAAATGTTGCAGAGGTGGCAAGCCATGGCAACACTGTGTCTGATTTGACTGGCCCAAGATTTGAACCTTAAACCTCCGATCCAGAGACAAACGCCTTACCGTCCAACCAACTAGCCATTTTTTTGTTGTTTTTTTTTTGCAGATGCTACATGTTTTAAAATCACTGATTCACATATGTATTGCTAAGAGTTATTCTAGGGCAGAAAATGACGCTTTTTGCTAGCAAGTTTCTTAAATCTGAGTTCAAATTCAGTGCTTGCAAGTTTCAAGACTAGTGCAGGTGTCGAATTGTCATAGAACTGCAAAACTTGTTCTTTTTTTACCATAGTCTATATATAAATTCTGCTTTAATATGCTAAAAACTATGCTGACAGTTCACGAAGAAACAATTCAAGAGAGAAAAAAGGCAAACCAAGTATGTATAAGCCACGTACGAACGCAAAGGGTCACTTTCAGAACTCTTATTCTAGCTTATCATTGACACTCAAACTTTCTGAGTTTATGGTACACTGTTACCATTAATTAGCTCAAACTTCGCAAAAAATTTCAGCTCTCCCGCTGCGCTTCCGGTCACACTGGGTGGTAAAAGACAGCATGCGATATCTGCTCAGTATGTACGATTGTGTAGAAATGTGATTTAATGTGCAGTTCAGTGCATCGGTACTTCTGAGATGTCATGAATTGCAAAATTATCCCAAACACATGCTTTTACGTTGTCCACCAAAATTTAAAATAAAGTAGCACAGATTTTGTTTCAAACTCATCTGTGAAAAGTCAACAAATGAACAAATCTTTTCACATCGGTCTGGTGTATTAATTACGCAGCTATTTGTCTCGTTCTGATTACACTGCGCTTTGTTCACAATTTTACACATATTATTCAGATGACATTTAGAAAAACAAATTCTTGTTGTGCATAATTATGGTACTAATCCTGTTGAGAATCACTTATTGCTTATCTCAGATGTCAAATTATCTCCGCAATTTCAAGACTTTAAACAATGAGGCAAGAAAATTTAGCAAGTGTCAAATTTTTAATTCCACACCGTTACAGCAATTAATTCTGCACTAAACAGTTAACAATCATTGATTCAAACTCTAATTAAAAGTTGCAATGTCATATGGTAGTTCATAGTGACATCATTAATAGCAAAAGATGCAATGATGTCACAGATGACATCATCAGTAGTGATGTCATAAAAAGCCAGAAGTGAGCAAAGCACGTTTAATAAGTATAACCCCTGCAATCACGGAAGTTGCGATGCAATTTGATTTTGAAAAATTGCAAAAGTTTTTAATTTTGTGAACTTGCAAAAAGTTGCATTGCAAATTAATGTCTTACAAACTTGTTGTGAAATTATTGCGCTGCGCTTTCAAATTTTTTTTGGTTAATAGCGCAATTTTTTACTTTAAACTTAATTTTGTTTCATTTCAATCGCAATAATACTGTCAAATGTCGGACTTTAGCAATTACTTAATTTTTTCCAGATGAAGTCACAAAAATCCAAAATTTGCATTGTATTTTGTAATTTTAGTTGAGAAAGTAAGTTGCACTTTGACTTGGTACCAAAATCTTGTTTTGATCACAGAAGTTGCACTTTAACCGCATTAAAAAGTTTATTGCGGAAGTTGTGCTGCGTTTCTGAAATTAAAAAAATTAAATTGCGCACCGTGCGCTGCGCTTTTAATGGTTTTAAAAATCGTTGCACTTCATAGAATTCCATTTTAGGTAAAGCTATTTAGGCCTATCTCTGAAAAAAGCAAATCGTATATTGCAATGCAGGAAATTCACAATTTCTAAAGTATCGGCAACATCTATAATAGTGTATTGGTTTCTTTCATTTTTTAGTTTTTGGTTTGATGATGTCATCTGTGACATCACAAAACATGAATTATTTTGTAATAGTTACATTTGCGATAGATTACCTGTCATAGTCATTGTACAATAATACGCAAATAATCTCGTCATTTATCTACATTTCAATGTCTCTTTTACTTTTTAAAAAAATTAATATTTTGACCAAATACCAGTAAAAAGTTGACTATGCAAGTGCACTGTACAGTGTGTGCATGCACACATGTACATTGTTTGAAAGAAACAATACACTTACGCAGAGAGGAAAAAAGAAATGAATGTTCATCGGTTTTTTATTTCTGTTAAATGACAAAGCAATGAAGCTCTGTTATGAGAAAGGTTTAAATTTTTACAATCAAAAGGTGTAATGATGATGATGGATACAATAGCAAACTTTGAAAGGGAAAAACATAATAATTGAGGACACGTGATGTTTTCACTTAAAAGCGAGTTTTATGTCCTGCAATTGGCACAACTGAAACATTATATAGCTGCCTAAGATAGTCAAGAATCGTTAAATGACTTTTGCTGTTTTTGATCTTTTATTTATTTTTTATACTGGTGACAATGCACATTCGTACTGCGCAATATAGCACCTGCACATTTGTACATTTATCAATACAAAGTTTTTCAGAGGCATATTATTGCCAATACTGACATGCAACTAATCATTATAATAATCACTTTATTTACATTATTTCCAAGAATTCGCCTATGGTTAATGAAGACAACCTCTGTTTCAAAGTTTTTCAGAAGCTAAGGATTCATCTCTCAAGACCTTTTTTTTTTGTTTTTTTTTGGTCTTCACATAATTTTGGACACAAAAGCCGCTTTAATTCTGGGTGAATTCGCAGAAAAAGTGCGCACACACCAAAATTTCTGCGCACAGAGACCACAAAAAATTAGAGGAAGCATTGTTCCTTGCAATTAAAATTTGCTCTTGTTTTACTTGCGACAATCGTTCAGCACCTCAGAATCCAATTTGTAAGCTGTTAAAGACAACCTTATTCAACACATGCAAATGAAACAAACAACAAAGTTATATTTTGGTTCGGCTTTCTCCTCATAATTCTGGATACGTGGACAAGATCAGCCTGGAAACAAAATTTGTGTTTGACTAAAACTCATTTTATTTGTGCTTTAAAATCGATTGCTTTTGCTACTTTTTCAAGCAGGACAGATCAGCTCAAATTTTGTCGCAAGATACAGCACGATGACAAGGGTAATTTGTTCACACCCAAGCAGTGACTTTTTCATGTCATATATGTATATTTTTCTCCCCAAGGTAAGGTAAAGACCAAAAACAATCAAAAAGAAAAGCTTTAGTTGTTCTAATTCCTGCCTGTGCGCCACAAGCAATTCATGCCAGTGAGCCGCAAGATTTGAGACCACAGGCTAAAGATTGCATACATCCAAATTGGGTAAGAAAACCTTGCAAACATGTAGTGGAAAACATTTTTTGTTATTGAAAAAAATACAAGAAATCAATTTTTTTGTTAAACTTTTTCCGTTCTCCTTACATTTATCTGCTTTTGAAGTCACTTCTACCAAAACTTCTAAGCCCGCCCTCTGTTGACAAAAAGAATTCGTGTACATACAGCTAACAGATTGTTCACAAATGATGTTCTCTCATTGATCCTTTTCCTGCCAATCACTGCTTAACTTTTTTCGATAGCCGCTCCTTTTCGTATGGTCTCTATTCTGACGATTGTTCTTGAAAAGTGTCAGATGAAAAGCTTCACAGATATTTACATCTTCATCATAATAAAACTTTTTTGTTTGAAAAACCTTTTTTGGAAAAACCTTTTATTTGAAAAAAAAAGTTTTTGAAAAAAATTTTTTCCTCTGGCACCTAAAAGTCCCAGCGCCTAATCAGCAACACCTGTAAGTCTGTGCCTTCTTTTTGTGAACGTCCGTGCCTAAAAGTTGTAGACCGTCAACTAAAGGGTCACCACTAAAAATTAAATTTAGGAGGCCTGTACAAAGTACATCGTATTTGAAGTCGAATATCTCTGGAATGGCTAGGTTAAGAAAGATGAAGTCAACACCAATCTAATTTCATTCAAGGATTTTATTTATCTACTATATATACCGTAGTTTGTGCTGAAAAAAATACAAATTTTCGCAGTGACTTGAGCTTCTACCTCAATCAAACTAAGTTCATTTTGAGTTACAGCCTTACTGGTATTACTAGTCTGAATTTTCCTTTAAATGACTAAGAACATAAATATTAAGAAAATAATTTTAAAATGCCAAACAGAGATTTCAAGGCACAAAGGGTATGCAAAGACTTCTTACAGCTTGACATTACAAGGGCTAATAATGTGATTATAACTTACCGGTAGCTGCTTTTATAATCTGTTTATAGCACAAAAGCAGCTAAATTATAATCGTGTTATAAGCCCTTCTAATGTCACATGTGAAGAAGCCTTTGCATCTCCTTGTTGCCAAGAAATACCCGATGCCAAGCAATTCAGCAGCTGGGAAATTCCAGGCAACTACCATTAATGAAGATAATATTACAGTTTCAAAACACAAACCAAATGTTTTGATACAGTTTTACTAAACATACTAATCAAATTTAAGTTTAAAAACTTAAACCAAATGTTTTGATACAGTTTTACCAAACATACTAAAATTTAACTTATGCTATAGAATGACTAACTGCAAACCTGTTTTTGTACAAGTAGCTTTGTAATCAAAAATATTTGAAGTTTTGTAAGTTTTTTTAATATCGCTTTCAGTACAATAGTCCTCTCTATATTTTTTACTGGAACACTGGGGTAATAAAATAACTGAAATTTTCAAATTACAAGTTGCTATAGCCCATGTAGAACTATCTCTTTTATGCAGCCAATTCAAACATCTTTCTAAAGCGCTGATGTGGTAAATTTTTTTACCAAATAGGCTTAAAACTATGATAGTTTTGCAAAAACAAAAATCAGAAAATCTTCTAAATGCTGGGGCTGTGCCCCCATACCCCTTTATGACCTACAATAACCCAAATCAACCTCATCCTATTGCAAATAAAAGCCACGTATACACCTGGCTTCAACCCTCCGTTAATGATATAGCATTATCGCAATAGCATGCCAGCCAAAATAACAATACAATATTCAATAAAAAGTCTCAGATTGGCCCACAGCCCAATCCCGTCATTCCTCATTTTTTCTAATGCAAAAGTTTACAGACACGTGATTTGAAAAGTTGTATTTTATTTAGTGCTGCTTATACTCTGATGTCCCGATGTGCCTCATATAAAAGAACAAAAATAATGGAAACCATTCATTGATACTGCAACTCTGACCTCATACTTCATTGTGCTTTATAGTGCAAAAAAAATGCTAAGCATTAAATTGCTAGCTTTGCTGGATTATTTTTAGTACAGTCTGCAATTATTCATAACAGAAGGGTGCTTTTCATGTACAAAAGCATAGCTAGCAATACAGTTTTAAGCATTAAACTTCTCAAATCCTGTGGTTCAGGTAGCATTTGCATATTACATACAAGCCTCTAATTACATCAATGGTCTGTTATATCCAGGGTTACAATTTCGTGCTTATTTCTAAGATTTGTGCTTATTTTCATAAGCAATGTCTTGCAAAATATAAATGTGCTTATTTCTAATTCAGTTTTTTTGCCTATCGTTCTTCTGAGAGATGTAAGGTAAGACTTGAACTTTAATCAGTAAAGATTTGATTTACATATAGCATATAGTTTCATTCGGTAAAAATTTAATTAATAGGTTTAGTTTCATTAGGTAAACATTTCTGAATTTATTCTTGATTACATTTTTTATATACAGTAAATATGGCCACTTAGACTATGATTGACATTCTGTCACTGGTCAAGTTTTACAAGCAGAAAATAAACATTTGTTACTCAGCTAAGTCAGTCAAATGCTGGTATTGTGCTTTTACATGAATCACCACAGTTTTTATGATAATTGTGCAAATTTTCTCTCAAAGAAAAAAAATTCATTATTGGCAGTTTCTCACCTTTTCTTTACTTTATGAGAATGCCCATCTTCTGAACCCGAGGCTTTTCTTTTTTTGCTATGCAAAGGCATGTTTTCACATTCTTCATAAACAAAGTTACTATCCAACCCTACAGCATCATCACTAAAATCATATTAAGTTATAAGTCAGAAGTTGCCTCTTGACTATGAAATGAAACCTATTTCAGGGCTATTTGTCAAACCCTTTCATACTTAAATACCGGAACCTACTAAATCAGAAGCTGAATCTATTTTTTGCTTTACATTTTTTTAGTCAGATGCCCAATTTTGTAAACATATTTTTGGGCATTCAAAAAACTTAGGGTCATGATTGCAATTTATTTAGTTGTTGTAAATACAATTTTATAACTTTAACTTATTCTGTTGAAATATACTAACCTGAATGGCTGGTTTTTATTTTAAGGCCAATGACCACTAAAAGATCCACTTCACCTACAGCCAAAAAAAAAGACCAAATATAAGTCAGGCAAGCAATTCATTTGGCATGTGGATATACAGCTTTCAACAAAATTGTATTTAAATCTGATCAGTGGTGAAGGCATTAAAGTATCTGCTATTGAAACTGTAGACATGATTTCAATTCACAGTCAGGTCAAACCAAAGACCATAAAAACTGGTAATCACAGCTTGCCTGTTTGACGTTCAGGATTATTTGGAAAGTGTGAAGTAACTCACTTTATTTTTGGCCTCAGCCATGTGCTCACAATCATAGGTGTCGATTTTTGTTGATTAGGCAAATTCCAAGGGACGAAATGTTTTTGCAAAGTTTGGTTAGACTTAATAATTCTATTTCAGTCCAAAATTTTGCCTCCAAATTCAGGTGAAGACCAAAAAAAAGGTTTTTGCTGCATTCTGGTTCTATCTCAGTCCTGAATTACGGATTTCTTGTTGCCAAGGGGGTATTACTTGCCACAAAACCAAGGGGACCAGATATATTTTGCTCCCTTCAGTGTTGGACCCGAGGGGGCGCCGCTCCCCGGCCCCCCCAAAATCGACACCTATACTCACAATAAGAGAAACATACCATACAAAACAAATAAACATTCAGACGTGGATTGATCTTATAGCTTCCTGACGACTTGTAATAACCTTGCAGAGTCCAAGGAGCACCACACTACCATGAGGTAAACTAATCAAGGTACTCCTTGTTATCGTCATTTCAACTACGATCATGGAAACATTTAAAATATAACAAACAATCAGTAGAAAAAAAAAAGAAAGGAAACAAACAACAAACCAGAAACAGTAAATAAACATAGACATACTTACTGTAAATATTGCATTCAAGTAGTAAAATAAACACACTTTATATTACATTAATTTCTCATTGTATAAAATAGAATACAGTTTGGTTACAGAAGAATCAAAACCAATGTAAATATTCCAGGGTTGCCACAGAAATTGCAAAATCAAATTCCAGGACTTTCCAGGACTTTTTTAGGTCATTTTCCAGGACTTTTCCAGGACTGTTTAAGATTTTTTTTTCAGAACTTAAAATTTAATTTTGACTATTACTCTCATGCACCTACTCTTTTGTACTTGTGATTGACAAAAAATTTTGATGTAACGCATTTGCATTCCTAGTACTGACCACTATCCAGGTGCAAAGCCAAAAAATTGCAACGAAAGGGTTGTGGTTTTTGGTGTGCGGGCAACCCCCAGCCACCGTAAGCCATAGGGGGTCTGGGGGCAACGCCCCAAGCATTCCAAAATTTTGCAATTTTTTTTCAATAATAACTTAATTTTAGACCTAGTTTAGTAAAAATTCTTGCTTTTAAAACGTGGCATAGAAATTAACACTGCAAAAACATGATTAAACTGGTTGCATAAATGGGCTACATGATGTGGGTGAAAGATAGAGCTTGATCGTGTGGGGGCAGCCCCCAGTCGCCGTAAGCCATAGGGGGTCTGGGGGCAACGCCCCCAGCATTCCAAAATTTTGCAATTTTTTTTCAATAATAACTTAATTTTAGACCAAGTTTAGTAAAAATTATTGCTTTTAAAACATGGCATAGAAATTAGCACTGCAAAAACATGATTAAACTGGTTGCATGAATGGGCTACAGGATGTGGGTGAAAGATAGAGCTCGATCGATATGACTTGTTAGGCCGATACCAATATATAACTCTTAAACTACCAAATTTTGTCTATATTTTTCACTTGACTTTACACGAAAAGCTTCAGTAGTCCTCCTCCAAAGAAAGATTATTGCAAACACAAGTCATACTAAGCAAATCAACACAAGAACACTTGTGCTTGCTCTAAAAAAATATACTGTTTAAGGTAATTGCGCTAAGCCGATATTTTATCAGCGGTAGATAGCCGATACGATATTCCGGCTTGGCACTGATATCGGGCAAAATATATCAGCCGAGCGATAGATATATCAGTCGAGCTCTAGCGATGGGTAATAGTAAAACTTCAGTCCTAGCTTTATTTTCATGCAGTGAACTATAAAATTTTATTGTTTGAAAAACACAGAGCTTATTTGAACGCCAGGGTGCAAACAAAAAAACTCTACCAAAGCCCTAACCCCAACCTTAAACTAAACCCAAACTGTAATCCTAGCTCTAACCCTAACGTTAATCCTAACCCAAACTCAAAATATAAACTTCAACTAACGTTAATAATTTACAAAATAAGAGTATTTGAGCAAATAAGCACCCACTTTTGCTCTCTTATTCTCTAAAAGCAGAGCTCATTTTGCATGCTAGAGTGCAAATAGGCACCTCCTTTGAAAAAACTCCCAATTATTAAGTATTCCAAATCGTCTGTATTTTATAATGCTAGATAAACATATAATTTGGGAGGAGAGGCTAATGAAACGAGATTTGAGAGAGTTGGTTGGTAATTAACAGAATTAAATACTGAATAGACCCCTTATAATTGTCTTACAAAGCCTACGTTAAGCATTTTGCATCAAGCGATCGAATTAATTGTTTATTTTTAGCCATTTTTAGTTAGTTAGTTGTGACTGGTTTCTTGTTGACCAATACTAGCCGTTCCCAAAATCATGTTCCAAAAGTGACTTTAAATTACTTTACTATCCATACTACTGCAAAAAACTGCCTCAGAATTATAGTGCGATAAACGTTGTATTTTTCTTATTGCACGTTTTGGTCTGTGGGCCAATGGAGAGCAATAGCCCGCTATGCTACTGCTACTACAGTATCGCATTGCAATAAATTAATGCCCATGAATTCACTCTTCCTAATAATATTCAATAGTTTATACATAATGTATTGCAAAGTGCAAATTTTGGCTAATTGGAGGAAGTGCTTATTTGCACTCTAGTAAGAATGCTTAAAATGAACAGTAAGAACTGCTTAAAACCAATAAGAAAGCAAAAAGCAGAGGATTGGGCTCATATTACTGTTAGGCTAGATCTAGTGTTGCAGTTTGAGTTAGATTTAGAGTTGAGTTAGGGCTAGGATTGCAATTTTTTGTTTGTGCACCCGCATACAAATAAGCTCTGTCTTTTTACAATACAATAAAGCTTTTCAAACCAACTTCACAATGCAAATTATTTCAACAATAAATAGCTTTGTACAATTACAAGGTACCAGTTATAACAAAAAAAAAACAACTTCACATTCTGTCCTGGAAAATCACGGGAAAACTCTATAAACATTTTCCAGGACTTTCCAGGACTTACAAACAAAATTCAAGGACTTTCAAGGACTTTCCAGGACAACAAAAAAAATCCAGGACTTTCCAGGACTTTTCCAGGATGTGGCAACCCTGATATTCTGCTATAGTTTTTTCTTTAAAACACTTTTTGAAGGAATTAAACTTTTTATGCTTTGTTAATGCTTTATCAGTTTCATTACCAAGTTAGGCACTACAAAACCTTTTTTTTTTTGGCCACAAGGTTTTGAAAACTCTAAGTATAAACAGTTAAATGTTTTTGTTTGATGAGAATGCACCAATTTAATCTTATTAAATTGTTCTTGGTTGGAATAAAAGTGGCAACTTATTGTAAATTTTATGCACAAACTTAGCAAGTTCAAAATTGTAAATGTTAAGAATTAACTTCAGAAAATTTAATTTTTTTTACAAATGAGTAACATGAGAAAACTTTTTGTACCAAGTTATAGTGCACATAATGTTGTTCATCCTGACACTTATTTCATGCAATCAGTTTTTAAGACAGTGCTGAGGAAAGTCAGCGATGCCTTTTCTGACTTTGTGATGAGACAGTGATGCCTTTTCTGACTTTGAGACCAGACAGCGATGCCTTTTCTGACATCAGAATGCCTTCTGTCACATAATCACTTTGTGACGAAACCACTGGCAACCGGGTTTACACCACTGTAACCAGTGCTGGGCACCGCAAGTTTTTTTTAAGTCCACAGTCCGCAAATCCGCAACTGAATTTCAATTTTCTTAATCCATAACCGCAAGTCCACAATTAAACGTTTAAAAGCTTAATCTGCAACCGCAAGTCCGCAATGATGTTTCAGGATTCTTGAAGCCGCAACTGCAAGTTCGCAACTTCGTAATTCTTGAAGTCCGCAACCACAAGTCCGCAACTTCGTAATATTTGAAGTCTGCACCGCAAGTCCGCAACTTTTTATAAACCAAGTGGAAGAGTTTTGCAATCAACCATGTCTCGATGTGATCTGTTCAGAGTTGATTAGCAAACATAAGACAAAAGTTGTGGCTTGAAGGACGTATAGCAAGCGTATGGTGGATACATTCCACGCAATAAAAGGAATTACTCACAATTGTTGATTGTAGTAAAGGTACAACAGCATTACTTGTTCTTGAGCTGCTTTTTCAGATGGCAAACTTAAGAATTACCCAGCTTCTCTTACTTTCAGGTCCAACTTAAAACAGATTTAAACACTAGTATGTTTGGTTAAAACTTAAAACTAAGTGAAACTAGTATGTTTGGTTAAAACTAAGTGACTTGGCTAAGGGGGGTTGTAGCCCCCAGCCCTTCTGTTTGCGCTACTGCTTATACAGTAGGTGCCTTAACTGCATGGAAGCATAATGCACAACCCACCGACAAGCCCTTAAAATGCTACAATGAAGCTAGGGATTCGAATATGAAAAACCATTGGAGTACAGTGAGAAGCCATCAAATAATAAAGCACAATCCGTATTTCCGCTTTTAACAAGACGTTCTAAGAAAACTTTTTTTTTCAAGGCAGGAAAAGGCAAAGGCAGCAGAAGGCAAAAAAAACATTCATATCACTAATCGTTTTACTAAATTTTTAGTCCCTAGTTTCCATAAATACTGTAGGAACATAATAACCATACGCTACCAGCAATGCCATCACCAGACCAAACGAAGTGAGGAGGCCCTAGCTGAAAATGGGGGGCACTATAAAAGAGACTGAACTTTTGCACATTAAACTGATATTTTAAAGCTACAATTATGTATTCATCTTTGAAAAAAGAGAGATATAAGCCCGGCAGAGTTTATTAGCTCGTTTTATATGCTGCCCGTATAATCGCTTGAAAAATCTGTGTGCAGGAATGAATGCGACCAGAAGTGCAACCAGGGTTTTGCTAAGTTTTGCTTTCTGTAAATAATTTTTGCACAAAAATTGTGTAATTTAGGTCCCGTGCTGAACGAACCGTTGCAACTCAAGCGCGTCACAGAGGGGGCAGAGCCCCAGCTGTTGGGTGATTTTTGCGGGAAAAATAGCGGCTTTAATGCCATTTAAATCACATTTCGGGTGTTTTAAAACCATATCAATAATTACAGTAAATTGCTAAAATTGAAATTTCAGCAATTGAAATCATTGAAAATATTTAAATTGTCTAGACTTTTGAGTCCCCATATTCTTCAGGTTAAGTCCAAAATACGTTAAAACGTTTATTCTTTTTTTGGTTATATTTTCTAATTGAATAGGCTAAAAGGGGCTGATGCCCCCTATGCCCCTTCACCCAGGTTGCACGACTGACTGCGACCTTAAATAAATCTTTACTGTGCTCTAAAAAAAATAGCTGGTCTTTTAAAAGAATGTTTTCACGTATTGTTTTGGGTCATAATCACTCAAGAAATACCGGTAACACTTCTGTAGGCATACATCCCTATTCCGAGACATTCCGTAAACCGTATTAATAAGACAGATTGTTGGGTCACATAAAGCATTCTGAGTAGGGTTGTACAAAGTAGAATAATGCAGTATTCTAGAATTATTCTAGAATAGACATTTCGAATCTAGAATTTCGAATCCTATTCTAGAATAACTCATGGCAAACTGCGACAATACAGTTTTTTCCGGCCAAAATTAGGTGATCTCCAAAAAAAAAAAAAAAAAAAAAAAAAAAAAAAAAAAGGTCTTCGCCAAAATTCAGAGTGAATTATCGGCCGAAATCCAAAATTCAAACAATTTTTCCGCCCAAATTTAGGTGATCTCCAAAAAAAAAAAAAAAGGTCTTCGCCTAAATTCAGAGTGAATCTTCGGCCGAAATCCAAAATTCAAACGTTTTTTCCGCCCAAAAAATTTTTTTTCGAATCCAATTACCCGACAAAAAATGCTTTTTGAGATTCGTTTCTCCGGAGATTCGAATCTCAAGGATTCGAAATTCTACTTTGTACAACCCTAATTCTGAGTAAACCGAAATGGGGGGCACAAGCAGTCGTTAGAGGGGGTTCGGCACCCCTGGCCCCATCGTAGTGACGACACTGACTACCAGCACAAAAAATGATATAAAAGTGACTGATTTTGTGAACTAACGGTAAAAAACAACTAAGCCATACTTTGAACAAGGGCTGCTAATTCGAACTTAAACACAAAAAAGTCAGTTGTTTTACCGAACTCGAAAAAACAGCATGTCAAGAAAAAAAAGCGATTAAGTCGAAAAGCAGTCTTAGTATTTTTGTCCGCCTGAACTCGAAAAACGTGATGTTTTTGCCGAACTTGAACTCGAAAATTTAAATTGATTTCTCATGTTTGACTGGGAAAAAACATAAATATTCTACAAAAATAGAAGGGAATTTCAATATTTGTAAAAAACTTGCGGAATTGCAGACTAAAATTAAAAATAGTCCGCAACCACAAGTCTGCAATTTAAACTGCTAAAGTCCGCAAGTCCACATGTTCACAACTTTCTTCGTTAGTCTGCAATTGCGAATTTGCGGACTAACGGACTAACTTGCGGACTTGCCCAGCTCTGACTGTAACGTGAATCGCATGCTGCCAGCGATGTAGAATAAGTCATTTCATATCTCCTTTGAGTTTGTAAACACCAGTTCATAATGCTCGATCTAGTTTTTATCGAAGTTAGATGAAATCATTGCAGGGGCTTGAATCACCTACCCAAAGGTGGGCAGTGCAAGTCATAAAAGTTGTGCTGCAAGTGCACGAACAACTACTCTGGAAATCTTGCACCGCAAGCCCAAAAAAATAACGGCGCCACAAGCGTAAGTATGACGTTTTGAAAAGTATAACTCTAATTGACTCACTATTCAAACTGCGCTAGGCTACAGTACAAAATCAATATGCAAAAAAATTATGCACGCTATACCAAATCAGTAAACAAAAGATTATTGATTTCCTTTAAAAAACACAAGGATTTGAAAATGTGCATAGCTTAACCTCTTTGGGCAAATAACACTTTTATATCTAACGAAAAAATACTCTCAACACCAGCGCTTAAAGGAATCAGGGTGTTAAAAAATTCCACAAATTAAGTCATCATGTCATGGTAAGCGAACCACTTCAGAGTTCAGAGTCACTGTTTTTTTCTAATGGCTTGTAAAGAAAATCCTTTACAAGCTTCGATACATATTTTGTGCTTCTGGAGCAATTAGCATCAATCTCTAACGAATGGAATACGATAAAAAAAATTGTCTTTTGTTTCAAGAAATTGAACCATCCAAGACCTATACAACAGTATACAGTGACTATACCAATACTGCTATTCCTGTTTGCAATATCTTTCAAGTTTTACCGGATGAGGAAAAAAGTTGTAATAATAGTTTCTGATGTTTCATGTTTTTGAATTATAGTAAAAAACTCGGACTGCTACGAGTAACGCATCTACGGTTTAATGCCTGAAGCAAGTTTAAGATTTTTTTGAAACGAGTAGCGTATTTCTAGAAAGACAATCACAAAAATAATTTTTCTTTTTAAAATTTGATTTTACAACCATTTTTTAAATTACCGTACTCAATTGTAATTTTTTTTGAAAAATCGGCAAAAATACTTTAGAGAGAAACATTTCAGCAAAAGAAGACCCTGCTGTAAATCCATTAAAAGTTTTACAAGCAATATACAAATGGAATTTCCCATGACAAGGTTTTTATGAACCTACTACGTCGTCATAGGCGAAGCCAAGGAGCAGGGGGGCAAAAAGCCTGCCCTCTCGCAATTGAAATGCCACCAATGATAAAAATAATAATAACAAAGCCTTATGTTTTTGCAGTTTCTTTTCACATTTCTGTGTACACAACAGTATACGAGTAGCCTACAACAGACTAATTTGTAATATTAATAAGGACGACCAGGTGGCCTGGGCCCCTTCAAATCAATTTTTTGCCATCTGATTTAAATGTATAGCCCAGGAGAAATTCCAGGTTTTTGTCCTAAAAGTTGCAACCTGAGGCCCTCATCTAATCATTTATGAACTTAATGCAATAACATGACTACTTAGAGAGTAACCATCTATTGCACTAATTTTATATCATAGTCCACATCGCCAGTTTTTATGCGACAAAATACTTTTGACAAAAAAAATGAGTCAATAATATCTGATCAATCAAATAGAAACAAGCCATTTTTAACTAAAAATCAAAACTAAAAATCAAAACCCAAAATACTATGGTGAAGATTCAAAAAAGGCAGTGTCTGCTGCACCGGCCCGGTTCCCAACATCTAATCGCTGCTGCACCGGTGGCGGCGGTCGTTTTCTTTTGTTGTTCAATTTACTATCTCTCAGGCTGGCATCGCTGCCCAAACCCTAACTCTAATAAGAAGATTTTAGAGAAAAAAAAGGCGTATGAAGCGAATTTGCTCTCTAGCGCTATATTTAAAAAGCGTATTCTGCAGGAGTCGATACCCCGACCCTCTGCATTGCAGGCAAGCGTACTAAGCACTACGCCATCAGGGCTTCGACTCTGATGCATCAAAGTGCTGTATTTAAATCGAATCAATGCGAAAAACGCAATCCGGTGCAGCAGGGATTTGATGTCGGAAACCGGGACGGTGCACTAGACACTACCTTCAAAAAAAACTCATTAATGCTGATTGTCATAATAGTATGTGCAAGTATAGGTAAGAATAGATACCGGTATTGCATACGGTAAGTAAAAATTGTACTTAAACAGATTATAGAGACCTGGAATAGCTTGCCTATAAAACTCTGCACAATTAAATCTCGAGCAGTAGGCTATTTAAATCCCAACTGAGGACATATTACTTTCACCTTGCATACGATGTTTAACAGTTTTGATGGTAAAAGAATGTACAGTAGTACTCTACCTTCAGTGTTGTATATGTTATTCAAAGTGCTGTCTTTGGCTCATACAGCTTGAAGTTAGATGAATGCACTTGCAATTGATGAAAGTGTTATTTTAGTTTAAGCTTGTCGTTTTGTTTATCCTGTCATACTGTTTTGAGCAGCTAATTGTGTGAAACAAGAAGCACATGTGTAAGTAGTATAAAGCACCAAATTATTATTATTACGGTATTACTTAAAACTGATGCATCATGGAATAAGCACACACACATCATAATATTAAGAAAGCTGTAAACAAAACAAAAAAAAATGAGTAAATTTAAAGTACTGATAGGTAATGAATTTGTGGTGGTCTAAATTTTTAGGCATGCATATGTGGAATAAGCTAGACAAACAAAAAATTAGCTAGGCAAAATGCTTAGGCCTATTGAACAAATTATTGAATTTGAATTGAGGGGGCCGGGGATCCCTAGTCAAACATGTGCTCCGAAACCCGGTTATTTTCATGACAAAACAAAACTCTCCAAAGCAAATACTTAAGTGAAATTCATGATTTTAAACGTGTTTTGGACTTGATCTGTAAGTAAAGCGAAGACTCACCAGTTTGATTTTTTCAATTGACTTTAAAAGCCTTAAAAATTTAGTTCTTTCAAATGACTCTGAAAATATGCAAAATATGATGCAAATGGTGCCCGGTAATTGGTATTAAAATAGCTACAGTATTTTTTCCCAAAAAAATAACAAAAAATCGCAAAGTGACCAGCTCCCTTACCCCAGTCTGTGATCAAGTGATATGTTTGGGTTAAACAAGTTTGCTCACCACGTCTGCCAACTTTGACAATTTTAGAAAAATTTTTAACTTTTGCTTCAAGTTCTTTCCCTTAGCAAAATCCAGGTTACATGCCAACCCGGCAACCCAGGCCCTGATTTGTGTCCCGTTTTAAGATACTCTCCATTTTGCGATATCTTTATCACATAAAAATTCCCCCTTTTCGAAAAATTTTGATAACATCATTGCGTGTGTTTTGCGGTTTGACCCTCTCCTCCAATCAAAAATCCTGGCTACACCAATGTACCTCGAAAATGTTTTTTTCTTAACTTTAATCACATTTGATTGAAAAACAATTATTCCTAATCTACTGCACTGTATTTGAATTGCGCTTGTGCTCAAAATTGCTAAAATAGTTGCGGCACAAGCATCAGCACAAACGTTTAAGAATAATTGCAAGCAAGGGCTATGGCATTGGCAAGTAAAATAGTTGCGTTGCTAATGCCCACCTTTGCACCTACCCTTTCTACCTAATTCTGTTTTGTAACTCGGTCGATTGATAGGAATTAATTTAGTTGTTGAGGACCGAGCGTGTGATAAACAGATCGACTACTTAAGAGCTACAATAGCCGGGACAGAATTACTCAGAAGCTGAATACTGTATATGCTATTGTGCTTTAATGCCCTAATCTTAGCCAGAGGTGGGCACTGGGCACTTGTGGCGCAATTTTTTGCGCCGCAACTATTTTTGAACGGTTGCGCCGACGCTTGCGCCACAAGTATTTTACCTAATTTGAGCACAATCGCAATTCAAATACTATAAATAATTGTTTTCCAACAACTGTGACAGAGGTGGAGTCGAGGACACAAGGCTCGAGGCCAAGGCCAAGGCCAAGGACACAAAAAAAATCCGAGGCCAAGGCCAAGGCCAAGGACAGCCTTTCCGAGGACAGACACTCTCGAGGCCAAGGACAGGAATGCTCGAGGCCAAGGCCAAGGACCAAGGACACAAAGCGCAAGTGCTCTCCAAAAAAAAAAAAAAAAAAGGTCTTCACAAAAATTTTTCAGGCGATCTCCAAAAAAAAAAAAAAAAAAAAAAAGGTTTCACAAAAATTTTTCAAGCGATCTCCACGAAAAAACGCTTTCCAAAAAATTTTTCAACCGCTCCACAAAATTTTAACTTTCCAAAAAATAGTGCTGTCCTCGAGCCGAGGACAGGCCAATTTTCGAGGACTTGAGGCCTCGAGGCCAAGGCCAAGGACTTCAAAATCTGTCCTCGAGGACGTCCTCGAGGCCAAGGACGTCCTCGAGGACTCCACCTCTGAACTGTGACCAAAGTTTAGAAAAAACATTGATGAGGAAGATTCCCAAAAGCCTCGTCATGGGAACTTGTATTCGTCTACTGCTAGCAAAACTTCGCTCTAAGATTCACAGCAGGAGTTTGTTTGTTTGTTTGTTTATTCACCACGATACCGTCATGCATTCGGTAGCAAAAAAAAACTGACAGAAAGAGCAAGATCAAGGCCTATGCTGTTATTGTGTACAACAAGACATTGCTGTGTATGCCGTGGTGAGGTGGCAGCGAAACAACCATCCGGTCCACTAGTCTACTGTCACCTCAACGAGTTAACTTAACACAATCTTCAGACTAAAAATAAATACCGGCAACAAATTGAAAACACACAAAAAACATTACACGCACGTACACAAATAATGCCCACCACAAAAATCAGTAGGATGCAGTATTTTGTTAGAGTTTTCTTTCGCTGAAACTTTTCCTCTGAAATATTTTGCTGATTTTTCAAAATTTCAAATTTTTCAATTACGTATTTCAAAAAATTGTTGTAAAATCAAATTTTTAAGAGAAAAACTATTTTATGATTGTCTCTCCAGAAATACGCTACTTTTTCCTAAAAAAAAAAAGGATTGCACAAAAGGATTTTATGATTTACCAGCATGTATACAAGAGAATTACAAGTTTACCATTAGCCACCTCCCAGTGAACATGCCTATATGAGTACCACATGGGTTTTCGGAGGGCAACTGGGCTTTATGTGGGCCATTTTGATGGGGCTCAGGTGTGCTTAGCTTGGGTCTAAATGGGAGCCTTCAAAATCTTTTTTAGCGTTTAGTATATGCTCTGTTGGTTGTTAAAAGCCTAAAAATAATTTTCTGATTTTTGTTACAACAAAATAATACAAAAAAATTGAATCTTTGTGATTTTGGGGAGCCCACGGTATTACCACTTTTAGCCCAGTCGTGGGCCATTTTGATGGGGCCTAAATGGGATCAGCATGGGTCTGATTGGGCTGCTTTGAAATCTTTTTTGGCGTTTAGTATGAACGCCATTAGTCGTTAAAAACCTAAAAATAAGTATTTAGTTATTGCCGCAACAAAATAAAACGAAAAAAATTGAAACTTTTTTGAATTAGGGGTGCCCACGCTATTCCCACTCTTAGCCCAGTCGTGAGCCATTTTGATGAGACCCAAGAAGCATGGGTCTAATTGGGCTGCTTTAAAATCTTTATTAGCGTTTAGTATAAAAACCATTGATTGTTGAAAGCCTAAATAACTGTTTAGCAGAGGTGGAGTCGAGGACACAAGGCTCGAGGCCAAGGCCAAGGACAGCCTTTCCGAGGACAGACACCCTCGATGCCAAGGACAGGAATGCTCGAGGCCAAGGACCAAGCACACAAGAGCAAGTGCTCTCCAAAAAACAAAAATCTTCACAAAAATTTTTCAGATCTCAAAAAAAAAAAAAAAAAAACGTCTTCACAAAAATTTTTAGGCGATCTCCACAAAAAAACGTTTTCCAAAAAATTTTTCGGGCGCTCCACAAAATTTTAACAATTCAAAACATAGTGCTGTCCTCGAGCTGAGAACAGGCCAATTTTCGAGGACTTGAGGCCTCGAGGCCAAGGCCAAAGACTTGACCTTCGAGGCCAAGGCCAAGGACTTCAAAATGGCGTCCTCAAGGACTCCACCTCTGCTATTTAGTTTTAGTCATAACAAAATGAAACGAAGTAGAAAGTTGAAACGTTTTAAATTTGGGGTGCCCACATTATTCACACTCTCAGCCCAGTCAAAGCTTTATGATTTTTGTTACCGTGGTTGTTGTAGGGTGTAAAATTTTGGTTCTTAAAACGTGTATTAATTTTTGTGAATTGAATTTTAATTGTTAAAGAACATAAAAAATGTCACTAACATGTTTAAATTTTGGAACTAAAAATTGTTTTAAATATTTCAAATTTAACGTCTTATTTAACATGTTTATTAAAAAATAATGATTTTGGGGCCCCATTTGGGGGGTCCCTGGGGGGGTGGCACCCCCAAACTATGTCAAAATATTTGTCTGTTAAATATCTACTGATATCATAAAACACTGGCACTCTAAGTTGAGCCATTCAAAAAATTGATTTTTGGGAGTCCATTTGATGGGGTCCCCGAATGAGTGGCACCCCCAAACTATGTCAAAATATTTGTCTGTTAAATATCTACTGATATCAAAAAAAGTAGAGCTCTAGCTTGAACCGTTCAAAAAATTGATTTTTGGGGGATTCATTTGATGGGGTCCCCAGGTGGGTGGCACCCCCAAACTATGTTAAAATATTTGTCTGTTAAATATCTACTGATATCAAAAACAAGTAGAACTCTAGCTTGGGCCGTTCAAAAAATTGCTTTTGGGGGGGTCCATTTGGGGGGTCCTCGGGGAGGTGGCACCCCCAAACTATGTTAAAATATTTGTCTGTTAAATATCTACTGATATCAAAAAGAACTAGCACCCTAGCTTGAGCCGTTCAAAAAATTGATTTTTTGGAGCCCCATTTTGGGAGGATTCCCGGTGGAGTTGCCCAAAAAAATTCGGGAGAAAAAATTGCGTTTGCAGCTCAACAACTTTACACAAAAATTATATTTCAATATTTTGTGGTTTAGGAGAAGAAGAGCGTACAAAAAATAGGAAGAAAAAAAAGGAAAAAAAAAAAGAAATAAACCTCATCATGGCCAAAAGTGGGTTGGTTGGGATGAAAGGCTATCTTGAGACAAATAACTGTATGAAATATTTTTTTGCCGTACTTAAGCCGTTTTTAACTGAGACCGCTTTTTACGCCAAACTTGCGGGGCGGTTTTCGGGTTCTAAAACCGAAGTCACGTGACCTATAGCCTCCAAATTGTGTACAAACATAAAACTCTATAATCTCAAACTGCTGTCAAAATTTCATGTACCTAGACCAAACCGTTCTCGAGTTATAAGCAAAAGTCTGAAATTTCGCACTCGTTAGTTGGAAAATGGCCGAGTAAAAACAGAGGAACACGCGACGCGAGCGTCGGTCGTTCCAATTAAGTCATCGCAGTTGATAGTGTTTTTCATTAAGCTAAATTAATGATGACTAAAATCTGTGTTTTAGATCGCAAAAACCTGGGTTTAGGAAATTAGTTTCAAGTTTTCTTACGAAAAGGAATGGCAAAAGTCTTAAAAACTCAGACTGGCAACAAATATCAGATCAATGATGCAAAATTTTGCAATTTCGTTTTGGTCAGTGGAAGTTTTTGTTGCGTTATGCAATTCAACTTTTTGACAGTTAGGTTGTTTTACAATCTTACTGGACGAAAAGACAAAGAATAATTCAAGAAGTTGTCGATAATGTCTGTGCTGCACGGTAAGTTTTTTTCCTATTTGCTTTTGTACTAGCAGAATGTTGATAATCAATTTTTTTTTTTTCACTAGATCAAATGATTTTGAAACTGCTTAGGTTTAAACGAAAACAGTTTAATTTTAACTTGAACCTATTTTGATTTCATCTAAAAATGGTAATTCTGTGCGGTATCTTTATTACGAAAAACGACCATTGACCTTTATATTTTAAGCTCGCTTAAGCAAAGCACAGTGTGACTTAAACATCAAAATATTAGATAGTTATTTAACTTGAATTTGTGGGGTAATGTGCGTTCTCAGTCAAAATGTTTATGTTTTTGAAGTACCAGTACTGTTTCTAACACATAACAAATTTTGTAGTCACTATTGACAGTACAGCTGAGATTTCGTTGTTAAACGTCTCTGACTGCTAGGTCTTTGGTTCGTAGCCAAGTTGGTCATCGCGAGCTGTATTTTTCAAATCAAAATGTAGTCCCAACAGTCCGAGAGCAGTGGCGGATCCAGAAAATTTTGGTGGGAGGGGATTTGAAGCCAAAACCTCAAAAATTCGGATGTCTTCACCGAAATTGAGAGTGATTTTTCGGCCGAAATCGGAAATTCAAACATTTTTTTCGCCCAAAATCAGGTGGTCTCCAAAAAAAAAAAAAAAAAAAAAAAAAAAAGGTCTTAACCAAAATTGAGACTGATTTTTCGGCCGGATTCGTTACGTTTAGGACGGTGGGGGTGGATGCATCCCGAAATGGAGCCGAATTATTCAAAATAAGGGCTGATTTTTCGGCCAAAATCGTAACTTTTAGGCTGGTGGGGGGGGATGCATCCCCCCCCCTAAATTCGCCACTGTCCGAGAGATGACGTGACAGTGTCTTTGTTGCTGCAGTGCATATTTAATGTATTGATCTTTTGTCACCTAATAGCGTCAGAAGCTAACTGTTTGATGATACACAAACCTTTCCTTGCCATAATTAATTCTTGCTTGGAGGAAACCGTAGCCTACATGCTTAAAGGCGGTGAATCATCCAGCCAATTCCGGTGGTTTACAATACCTAAAATTGAACTATAATTTTTGATATTTTTTGTTTTAATTTTGGGGCTGCGGCTGCAAAAATATTTAGCGAATACAAAAAGATGTCCCCCCAAAAAAAGTATTTGGAAACTCGGAGTTTTTTTCTTCCAGCCAAAACCACAGTTCTCTAAATTATTAGGCCTACTGTAATCTTGTTAAACTATTAGGCCTAACTATCTCTAAACTATTAGGCCTAATAGTTTAGAGATAGTTTGGCCTAAACTATTTAGAAATAAACTATCTCTAAACTATTAGGCCTACTGTGGTTTTGGCGGGAAGAACAAAACTCAGAGTTTCCAAAAAATTTTTTTCGGGGGGCATCTTTTTGGATTTGCTGAATATCTTTGCAACCGCAGTCCCAAACTTAAAACAAAAAATATCAAAAATTATAGTTCAATTTTAGCTATTGTAAACCACTAGAATTGTCTGGATAATTCACCGCCTTTAAGATTAACGTTTAAGTTTCCATCAGGTTTCGTATTTGGAGTTTGCAGTTAAAGTTCGGTTTTGGTTTTATGGATTGTGGCTTACAGTTTTGCAGTTTAAAATAAAAGGTTGGGATTTGGGGTTAGGGTTTAGTCTTTGAGTTTTAGGAAGGGTGTCAGGCAACCTTCCAGTTGTTCTGTATTGATTTGCACCGTCCTCTTGCCTCCACTTAAACTGGTAGGTTCTGGTATTGATAACACGTTTTCAAACTAACTTTCAGGCTTTAGAGTTTGGGTTTAAAGGTGGTGAATCATCCAGCCAATTTCGATGGTTTACAATAGTTAAAATTGAACTATAATTTTTGATATTTTTTGTGTTAATTTTAAGGCTGCAGTTGCAAAGATATTCAACAAACGCAAAAAGATATCCCCCAAAAAAAGTTTTTGGAAACTCTGAGTTTTGTTCTTCCCGCCAAAATCACAGTATGCCTAATAGGTCAGAGAACTGCAGTTTTCGTGGGGACAACAAAACTCAGAGTTTCCAAAAACTTTTTTCAGGGGATATATTTTTGCATTTATTGAATATCTTTGCAACTGCAGCCTCAAAATTAAAGGCGGTGAATCATCCAGCCAGTTCCAGTGGTTTACAATAGCTAAAATTGAACTATAATTTTTGATATTTTTTGTTTTAATTTTGGGACTGCGGTTGCAAAGATATTCAACAAATGCAAAAAGATGTCCCCCCGAAAAAATTTTTTGGAAACTCGGAGTTTTGTTCTTCCCGCCAAAACCACAGTAGGCCTAATGGTTTAGAGAACTGCGGTAGGCCTAATAGTTTCGAGATAGTTTATTTCTAAATAGTTTATTTCTAAATAGTTTAGGCCTAACTATCTCTAAACTATTAGGCCTAATAGTTTGGAGATAGTTAGGCCAAATAGTTTAATAAGATTACAGTAGGCCTAATAGTTTAGAGAACATTGGTTTTGGCGGGAAGATCAAAACTCCGAGTTTCCAAAAACTTTTTTCGGGGGGACATCTTTTTGTATTTGTTGAATATCTTTGCAAACGCAACCCCAAAATCAAAACAAAAAATAACAAAAAATAATAGTTCAATTTTAGCTATTGTAAACCACCGGAATTGGCTGGATGATTCACGGCCTTTAACACAAAAAATATCAAAAATTATAGCTCATTTTAGCTATTATAAACCATTGTAATTGGCTGGATGATTCACCGCCTTTAAGAGTTTGATATCACATTAAATAATCCCCATAAATTACCCAACTGTTGTATACCGGAAGCACATTGATTACCGGTATCGCATGAGATAATTTTTATGTTCAGGAGTCTATGTTACCTAGCTGCCTCGTATCAGTACTGATACGATGCTACATTACAGTGTACCGGTGGACGGTATTTGAGATTAATATACTTTTGAGACAAACAGACGTAATCTGGCAAGTGCCGACAGGCCTGTTTTTAGTCCAAAATTTTAATCACTAAAAGTAACTGTAACTTGTAACTGTAACTAGTTACTTTTTCATATTTGTAACTGTAACTTAGTTACTTTTTTGCCAAGTAACTGTAACTTTTAACTAGTTACTTTTTCATATTTGTAACTGTAACTTAGTTACTTTTTTGCCAAGTAACTGTAACTTTTAACTAGTTACTTTTAGAAAGTAACTTGCCCACCACTGAGTTTAAGTTAGCCTACTTCAATGAGTTGTCACATTCAGCCGTGGGCCAAAGTACTTTTTTGTATGTAATAATGGCTAGTTTCATTAAAAAAAATAATAGCCAAGACTGTTCTAACAATTTTTTAATATCTATTCTGTATTTTGTTACTTGTCAGTTAAGCATCAGATTGATCTTGAATTAGGGTCACATCACTCCAGAACATATTTGATTACACTTGCTACTATAGATTAATTACTGGTAGCTAGACTACCCTTATTAGCTAGCTACCAAAAATAAATATTATGCTTAATCAATCAAATCTGTTTGCCTTTTTCTTTCTACATCATTACTGATACAGATTTCAATTGCCTAAAGCCTCTTGTTTAAAAAGTTGCTTCTAAAGACCAAAACCCTGGGAAGCCTCTAATAATCAGACACCATTAAATTTTGCGGTATTTTGTTTTGACTTAGGTGCAAGTCAGATAACTTCAGAACATATTTGGTAACACATTTTAGGTTTATTAAGCTACCATTATGTGCTGTTACCGAAAGATATTATAGCACTCAAGTATAAAATTGACTTTTCATTTTTACATCATTGCAGGTTTCACTTGTCTAGTTTCATATTCAATAAGTTGCTTGTAAAGACCAAAATCCTGAAAAGCCTCTTATGGTCGGACACTTTTTAAATACTGCAATATTTTGTGTTGACTTAAGCTACCATTTTGCATTAGGCCAATGCAATTAGTAATGCATCATACAAATAATGTATTTACAGCATAGATTATCTAAAGAATGAATTTTTAAATGAAATTGCTGCATGAAGCATGACAGCCATGGGAAGTTGTCTAGGCTGTTACAGACAAGATAGAGACTGAACTCTCAAGGGAAATAAGCTTTTCATTTCTAACTGGCCTATATTTTACTTAAAACGTTTTATCATGATAATTCTACTTGTGGCCTCGCAGCAGAAAGTTTTGGTCAACTTTACATTTGATTTACACTAATAAATAAACTTATTCCTAGTCTAGAACTGTGCTGGTAAATTCTCACTTCAACAGCTCAAAACGCTTAATTCTGGCCTTTATAGAAGTACATAAGATTGCTTGTTGTCACAACTTTATATGACCTTAAATTACCGATAGCCATCGGAAGTTTCATCAGACCATTATGAAACTAAGCACATGAATAATTAAACCAGTAAATCGGAGTTTGTACCGGCTTATTTTGCGACCAGGTTTTGACAAAATTGATGAAAAACTACCCTGCTTCAGATGAAAACTTACAGTTTCACAACAACATTTTTTACATTATAAAACTCACACAGCTTAGTCAACTTACTAAACCAATGATTTAAAATACTTTCGGCTCAAAAAGTTGCTTCTTAGCCAGTCTTGTAGTGTTTTACGAACGACTGCTATGGTAGGTATCTGCCAACTTCATTTTGCAAATCCGCAAATTAAACTTTCCCGCTAACCGGCGCTCACAAGCACAAAATGACACAACCTTTTTCACAGACTATGGGTTTGCCCACAGAATTAATGGGCTGCCCAGTTGAATCCCAGTGGTAAAAGCATGGGATGTAGCTGGGTTTGCCCATTAAATTAATGGGCTGCCCAGATGGGGCCCAGTTTTATCCCGCGGACAAAATCAAGTGAGCTCTATGTGGTTAGTCCACATGTCCCCCAATTGTTCATTGGGCTTCCACTTAGCCCGTTTATGCAAACAGCTTAATCATGTTTGCATTGCCAATTTCTATGCCACGTTTTAAAAGCCTTATTTTTTTATCAAAATGGTTCTAAAATTAAGTTAGTTTTGCAAAAAAAAATGCAAAATTTTCGAGCGCTGGGGCTCCGCCTCCAGACCCCAAATGAGCACCCCTATTACGAATTTTTGGCTACGCGCTTGACAAATTTTGTTGCTAGTCTGAAAAACTTGAAAGATATTGCTAACCGAAGTGACAGCATCGGTATAGCTCTTAATTAATATACTTAGATGGTTCAATTACTTTAAACGAAAACATGATGATATTTGTAGCATGCTCCAGCAGTCGTCAGAAAGTGATGCTAATTGCTCCAAAAGCATAAATGTACAAATGAATCGGTAGGTCTGAAAATAGAAGACATAACGTCACAATCTTGATCAGCCTCTGGTTGTCAGAAAAAAATGACTACGGATGGGATTCGAACCCATGCCCGCAACAACCCCAGACATACACTGGTTTTGAAGTCGAGGCAGTTCTTCAATGCAGGACAGGCGTTAAACCACTCTGCCACTACAGCTATATGTGTTAAAACTGGCATGCGAATATTGACTGGGTGCAGTGAGATTTGAACGGTCACTCTTTGGTTCCTATGCTCGGGCTGTGTGGATAATGAGTTCGTAAGATTGTTAATCAACATTCTACTTGTCGGCAAAGCTCTTAGTTGATTCAATTTCTTTATACAAAATAAAATACATGATGATTTTTTCGCATGCTCCTTTCGTCAGATCAGAGTGATGCTAAGTGCTCCAGGAGCACAAATGCATCGAAGCTATAGTAATCGATTTCCTAGACGAGCCATTAGGAAAAAAGCAACAGTGACTCCGAAGTCGTTCGCTTGCTACCACATCCACATCACAACATTATTTATGGAAATTAACTGCCTCGATTCCTTTAAGTGCGGGGTTGAGCGTGATTTTTCGTTGTTCTTCGCCCAAAGTAGCCTAAGTGGAATTAAGCAATAGGTATTTTCAAATGCTTGTATTTTTTATGGTAGTACTAGTGTGCATAATTTGTTTTGAATATTCGTTCGTACCGTAACCTATAGTGCAGTTTAAGCAGTGAATCAATCAGAATTGTATTTTTTAAAACGTCACTCTTGTGCGTGCGCTTGCCGTTGCGCTTGCGGTGCAATTATTTTGGGGATTGCGGAGACGCTTGCGCTGCAAGAAGTTTAAAGTAGTTGTGCGTGTGCTTATGGCGCAACTATTATGAATTGCGCTGCCCACCTCTGATCTTAGCTTATTTGAGTTCTTAGCAGAGCTGGGCACCCGCTACTTGAAAAGCACCCGCTATTTGGCAAAAAAAGCAACGGCGCTGCTGCTTATCGCTACTCAAATACAAAACTGAACTGAACTGAACTTTATTTTATTTTGTTACCTGTTATAAATAAACAGCACAAACCCACAAAGTAATGCAAATGAAAATAAATTAAACACATTCAGCATAAATCAGAGCAACGTAAAAATTATAGCAAAACAGGCACAAGGAGACTGCGAAGGGACTGATTTTGTCTTCGTGTCTGCAGCCACCTATTGTAATTGAAGCTTTACTTTTTGTTCAGTAATATCTAATCTTTTTTTTTTTTTTTTTTTGAGAACACACCAACAAACAAACAATAGCGGCGGAGATTAGAGAAGGGAAGAAAGAGGGAGAAGGGGAGAAGCAGGAATCTCTTATTGTTAAAAAAAAAAAGTAAAAAAATAACTAAAAGCAATAGTGGTAATATTTAAGCTTATGTTTCTTGATCATATTTTTGCAAGAGTAAGTTTTTAAGTTTTGCTTTGAAAGATTGCAATGTCTTACATGTTTTTAAATCGGCATCCAATGCGTTCCAAATCAGAGGACCTTGATATTTTATAGATCTTTGAGCTTTTGACGTATTCAAAAGAGGAATAAAATAATTGTTTTGGTAGGATGCTCTGGTAAACTTTTTGTATACATGACTCGCTTCAGTGAGATAGTTGTTAAATTGATCTGGTAGCATTTTCATTTTAAATTTAAACACAAACAATGCTTTTTCAAAAAAGACCATATCAACTAATTTAAGGATGCGCAATTTTGCATAAAATTGTGTTGCTCGATCATAATATTTACCTCCTCCAACAATTTTGACAGCTTTATTTTGTAAAGTACTTAATTTTTTTAAATAACTTTTAAAAGTTGAGCTCCAAGTAATTAAACCATATTGCAGATGCGAGTGAAAAATAGCATAATATAAATTTAATAAAGCCTTAGTGTTTAAAAACGGTTTTACCTTTGCTAGAATTCCAACTGATCGCGATAACCTTTTTATCAAGTTTTTGATATGACAATCAAAAGAAAGAGATTCGTCAAAAGTAACACCCAAATATTTAGCATTTTTCACTATCATGATCGGTAGAACTTCATTATAACAGTTTTTAGACCACTTGCCGTTTTTGTTTGAGTTTATAATAATGACATTGGACTTAGACATGTTTAAAGTTAATTTATTGGCAATCATCCATTTGTTCACCGCATTAATTTCTCCTTTTATCTTGTATTTTAAGTTGGATACGTTATCATCTTGTAAAATAAGACATGTGTCATCAGCATACAGCCTAGGAGCAGAATTAGCGGAACTACTTATGTCATTGATATACTGTATATTGTAAAGAGCAGAGTGTTTCAGCACAGTCCTTTTTTACTTGTAGTTACCTGGAATCGAACCTGTATCTTTGTTGTGTTTCGTTGCAGGGTTATTTTTTTACCACAATTCTAATTTTCACCTTCACGCGTTGTTGCGAGCAGCAGGAAATCTCAGCTTGTTGCGTCGCAAAATTACACCTTATTTGCATATTATTTGATCATTCGTTGTTTACGTTACTGCGATTTTTAGTTTTTGCTGATGGCAATCTGCAAAGAAAGAAACGACTGACCCGACACTTGGTTTTTAATTTCTTTCCTAATTTTCAAGCGTACTGTCAACACATGGCAATTTTAGTTTTCTAATTTAATTCAACGTACCAAAACTTCAGTTAATTTTATGCCGTGTGGAAGTCTGTTTTTATTTCTGTTAAATACAATATCATATTTTAGTTGAAAAGTTTTCTGGTTATTTTAGCAAAGCAGACCAAACCGGTGAAGGCCTTAGAGCTCCTCTGGGCCACGCGATCGTTTCATAACAAAAAAGAAAAAAAATAACTGCATATGGTAATACCTGTTGGAAGCTGGCAAGAACTTGGAAACTGGGAATTTTGCGGAAAGTCTTTGATTTGCTATTGGAGAAGCGCCACCTTTGCTTGTGTTTGTCGGACGATTCTAGTTTGCTGCACGGCTCTTCACGATTGTTTCCTTTGGACTGGACGTGCGTCATCGCTTTCCTCGGAAGTGGCCAATTCCAGGCACTTCACCTGCTGTTGGAGACTGTAACCTACTTCGTCGTACAAATTGTGCTCTCTTGGTTCTGTCCTCCAAATTTCTCGTCGACGTTTCGTCTATTGCAATCAAGGAACATCGTTATCCGTTTCCATCCTAGACTGTGGCAATCTGGAATTTGTCGGCTGACGAACTGTATCTCTCGTTAAGGTACTGCTTTACAGTATTTTGCTTTTTGTGCTTTTTATAGTACCGTTAATATCGAGACTTACTGTTTACTTTGGTTATGGAAAATACCGACCATGCTGGTGGTGACCAAGCTTCGCCTAATGAATGTGTAGGTACTGCCCTATCACTTGGAAAAGGCTTAACTAACGCTCCAAACGCTTTATTCAGTAATCCTGCAGTGAATGCAGAGTCTACTGCTGCTGAGTCTGCCGAATGCTTAGATAATAGATTTTTTAGTGGGCAAAATTATCCTGACCCACCTACTGCAAGTAACGAGTTGTGTATGCCCAAGGGAGCATCAAAATCTTATGTGGATGTGGGCCCTGGAGACCCTTCTCGAAAACTACTTACAATGCGACGTAAACTTATGGTTAAAATGAAAGACTTTGTGAAAGCCCCTGATCGAACATCAGCAGGCAATTTTGCTACTGATGCGCTTCAATTTGCGCTGATTCAAGATGGGTATGATAATTTCTGCGATGGGTTAAAAAATATAAATGATGCCACCGTGCTCCATCAACTGTCGGAAAATATGGCAGATTATTTCGATAAATGCGCTAAAATCTATAAACGCAGTGAGTTGCTTTTTTGCCACAAATCCTCGAACCAATCGTTGCTTAATGATTCCGATGAGGATGACGTTGATCCTGCGGATAGCATCTCTCAGACCACTACGAATGCTAGTGGGACTTCTAATACTTCTTCTGTCCTTAAACGTATCGAATTAGAGCGTAAAAAGGCTGAATTACAAAGTCTTGAACAACTTAATAAACTTAATGCGCGTAAGGCCCAGTTTGAGGCGGAAGCGCGTAAGGCCCAGTTTGAGGCGGATGCGCGTAAGGCCCAGTTTGAGGCGGATGCGCGTAAGGCCCAGTTTGAGGCGGATGCGCGTAAGGCCCAGTTTGAGGCGGAAGCGCGTAAGGCCCAGCTTGAGGCCGAAGAAGCTTCGATAAAGCTACGTTTAGAAACTGCGAATCTTGAAGCCGAGGAAAAAATGCTTGCTTGCTCTGAGCGAGGCTCTATAATCGGAAGCGTATCAAAATCATTTACGCGTTCACGTTGGCCTGGCGAAAGTAGTTCTAAAGTCCAAAAAAAACACGGTAAACTTGAGCCCAAAATCAAAATCGCAAAACCAGGGATTAATTTAACTGACACTGTACAGCATAATCCTTTCGTTACTGCAAAAGTCGCATCCTACAAAGAACAGATATTAAAAGATTTTGAGAATCCCTCTTTAAATTGGCAAAATGAAAGCGTCGAAACTAAACCTCATTTCACTTGCAATATGAATTTTGATTCCTGTACTGATGCTCGTCCTCGTGATCGTGATACGAGAGCGGGAATTAACTCAGCACCTGATGACGAAATTAAAATGCGTTTTGATCAACGACGTTCTAGCGCACCTTCAAATAATGAAACGGCTTTGCATGAATACCTTCAGAGACAAGGACGCAATGAGTACATTAATCTTGCGTCTCAAATCGGTTATGATGGCCAGAATATCGCGTTTATCTTCTATGAAAACCAGATTCGCCGGCTCATGAACGAGAGCCCTTATGATGAACGGAGGCTCGAAGTTCTGAGGGCGTCCTGCGTTGGTCAACCGCGCGAGATGGTGAACCTTTTCTGTGCCCCCATGAAAAGTATAACTACCTCCCAACGTATCGAAAAAGCGCTCGGACGCCTGAGGCAAAGATATGGTGTTTCGGGGGGCTTGACCTCAGAACCAAAAATAATTGCTATACGTAATGGCTCTAAAGTGGCTTTTAATGCTAGCTCAATGAAAATGTACAATGAGGATCTCAATACGCTTGAGGTCTATGCGTTTGCTCATGACGAGGTGGATAAACTTTCCGGACAATTACTTATTGACACCGCAAGTCGTTTGCCTAATTTGTTAAAGCGGCGCTACCTTGATTATCTCGATAAAAAAGGGTTAATATGAGTCGTCCTGGCTTCGATTCTCTGCGAGACTTTGTAGCGCATGAAATTGACATGATGACATCTGAATACGCGCAGGCATTTTTTAAATCTGACGATAAAGAACATGCACAGTCTTCTGGTTCTAAGACCTATAGAGTTCGTCAAACGACCGTCGGACCGGAAAAGCGTACTAAAAGTGATAGTTCGTCAACATCTTCTAATTCTGTTCGTCCTGCTAAGCATGAAAACAACGCGGCTAATGTTAAGACCTTTGACTATAAACGTACTAAAGATAAACCTGCACCGACATGCTTTGTGTGCTTGCGACCTGAATTAAAACATTTTCTGGCGGATTGCGAAGTTTTCAAATCCTATTCTGATAAACTTAAAAGGCAAACTGTGATGGACGCCAAACGTTGCTTAAATTGTTTGTCATTAGAACACTTTGTTCGCGACTGTCCTCACCCCTCTAAGTGTCGCAAATGTAGTCCTAATTGTCAAAATAAACATTCAGGCGCGCTACACGACTACTACGTGGAAGGATCGAAGGCCGGAGAAAGCGTAAAGACCGGTCCCTATTCTACTCCCGTTGAAAATGAAAAGAATGACAAACAGAGCTTAAATGTGAACAAAATTAGCGCTCATGAAAATAGCATAATCGTGCTTCGCACTAGTGCCGTAAAAATTGCAAATCCCTTGACGGGAAAATCAACCCTCGCGTATGCTCAACATGACACGGCATCTCAAGCGACACTTATTTCGGACGATTTAAAATCTGAGCTTGGTCTGAAAGTAACGCCTGACCCTGCGGTAAGTCTTCGGACTCTTGCAGATCTCCCCGTCGCGAGCGGGGGCCGCACTAACTTTAAATTGGAATCTCTTCACAGTGGTGAAGAATTCATGGTTAGGGATGCCCTTGTGGTCCCCAAATTTTCTGATGATGTCAATACTCTTCCGCATGCGGTGGACACCACGACGCTAAAACATTTTCAAGGAGTTCACATTCCTGTTGCTCCGGGCAGGGCGCACGTCGACGTTTTGATTGGTCAGGCTGACAAGTCGTTGTTGGCCGTCCTTGAGGAGCGCGAGGGCGCGGATCCGGAGGAGCCGAATTATGTGCTCACGCGTCTGGGGCCCATTGCAAGTGGAGGGAAAATAAATGCTAATACGAGCTCTTCAAATTCATTATCTACTTTAAGGGTTAACATTCAATCTAAAGCCCCTGTAAACGCAGCCCCTTGTGACTGCACGAAGTTAAAAGAGGAAAACGCTGCCCTGAAAAAGGCTTTGTCTGAACTGGAACTTCAGGACGAGATGGTTCAACCATCAAGAAATGAAGAACTTGCTCATGAACTGACTGTACCCAATATCAAAGTGGTAGATGAGGGCAGGTACGAAATCCCCGTCCCTCTTAAATCAAAAAAACTTGAAATCTTGCCCGACAACTATGATATTGCACTAAATCGCTCGCTGTCATTGCGTAAGACCGCCTTGCGTAATCCTCAAATGAGGCAAACTCTCACTAATACTTTCGATGAATTGATATCTCAAAAATGGATCGAACCCGTTGAGTGTTCAGTTGACAAAAAACCTACTTGGCACTTACCTTTTTTCGTGACCAAATCGGTTAAACCCCGTGTGGTTTATGACGGTGCAGCTACTGTTAATGGTGTGTGTTTGAACCAATTGGTGTTGGCTGGTGAAAACTTGTTGAATGGATTAGTGGAAGTATTGACTCGGTTTCGCATGGGTAAATATGCTTGTGTTACAGACTTGAGTAGATGCTTTTTCCAGATTAAAATTCCCACCGATCAGCGGGATTTATTTCGCTTGGTGTGGTTTAAAGATAATGATCTTGATAATACTGATACTCAAATTTATCGCTTTACCCGCCATGTTTGGGGGGTAAATTCTAGTCCCTTTATAGCTCTTTTAGCTATGAAGCGTTTAGCTGAGGAAAATCCTACCAATGCTTGTCAATTGACTTTAAATGCTGTGACTAATAATCGTTATATGGATGACTTGCTGTTGGCTGCTTGCTCGCTTAAGGATCTCCAAGTTGTTGCTGAGGAAGGAATTGCCCTATTTAATAGCCGGGGTTTTAAGTTGAGTAAGTGGGTAGCGAACTGTCATGCCAAGGAAATTTTGAACCTTGTTTCTCCTTCTGATCTTGCTACCTGTTTTAAAGAAGTTGACCTTTGTTCAGATCCCCTTCCTAATTCGAAAACCCTCGGATTAACGTGGGACCCTCAAAATGATAATTTTCGGATTAATGTTAAAGAGTTTTCTCATGCTACTACGAGGCGCGAGATGACCAGCCAGCTGGCTAGTCAATTTGATCCCTTAGGCATGATTGGACCTTACATTCTCGGGGGTAAGTTAATTTTGCAAAAAGCTACCGCTGTGAGCGCTGGCTGGGATGATTTGGTTCCTGTCGACATTCAGCATAGTTGGAAAAGGTGGTTAGAGAGTTCAACTTTGCTTCGAAAGTTCTTTATCTCTCGTAATATTTTGCCTGAATATTCGTGTGATAATGCTGAAGTCAAATATCAACTGCATGGTTTCTGTGATGCGTCGAATTCGGCTCTTTGTTGTGTCGTCTATTTGCGGAGTTTGGCTGATTGTAAAACGGAGGTAAAATTTATTCTTGGTAAATCTAAATTAGTTTTGTCGCATCAGACTAACTGGATCATTTCACGTAAAGAACTTGAGGCCGCCAAATTGTGTAGCGAGTTGTTGTTACAGGCAAAAAACTCTTTAAAAGATCTGAATTGTAGTTTGCATTGTTGGACAGACTCCCAAGTTGTTCTTGGGTGGCTGACAAACCCGGACTTGAACCTCTCTCGCTTTGTTAAGCGTCGAGTAGAGAGAATACTTCAAGTTGCTCCTGGTAATGTTTGGAAGTACGTTGAAACGTCACAGAATCCTGCTGACGTCAGTACCCGCTATGTTATTGGTAAGAACCCTGAGTGTATTGATTTGTGGTTGGGGGGGCCTGTCTTCCTTCGGCAGGAGCCGGTGAGTGTCGCTGGGTCGAAGTGTGTGCCTGTTGTTTGCATGGCCCTACTCGAAAAGAAATCACGTGATGAAGGCGAAAATGGCCTAGATCAAATCATTATTACTGCTAGCGACCTGTACACCTTAAAAAAGCGCTTGGCTTATCTCGTAGCCTTTGCAGAATATGTCACTGCTAAATTTCGAGGAACAACGTTTAAAAAACCGGATCTTAATGCTGATTTTTCGGATCGCGCCCTCATTAAAGCGGTAAAATACGTTCAGTCACAGAACTTCGGGGCCGCCATTGACGTCTTAAGCAAAGGTTCGCCGGACGATTTTGAAACCTTCCTTAAACGGAGAGGAAATAACGTAAACAGCCCCGATGAAAAAAGGCAAGTAAATGAATTGAAAACTTTGAGAAACCTGCGCCCCTGCGTCGGAAATGATATGCTATTGCGTGTCGATGGTCGGCTAGAGAATGCAGAGCTCCCCACCGACACCAAACACCCTCTCATTTTACCGGGAAGGCACCCTTTGACACGTTTAATAATTCTTTTTGAACATGTAAATTGCGGACATGCTGGCCCTTCTTACACTTTAATGAAGACGCGCCAGCGTTACTGGATAATTCATGGCATAGTAAATGTGAAACATTTTATCGCTGATTGCGGACCTTGCTGCTTACGTAAGGCCAAGCCGATTCGACAGCTCATGGCGGATCTTCCAGAGTGCCGAGTTGCCTTGTGTAATAAACCGTTTAAGTTTTGCGGCTTGGATTATCTAGGACCTTTTCACTTTCGAGTTGGACGTAGCTCTTGCAAGGCTTGGGGCCTACTCTTTACATGCTTATGCACCCGCTGCCTGCATGTGGAGGTAGTTACTAGTCTCGATTTGAATAGCTTCCTCCTTGCTTTTTCGCGTTTTACAAACTTGCGCGGAGCTGTGGATACCATATACTCGGATAATGGCTCCACCTTTTGCGCTGCGGCCGATCGTTTACCGGACTTGCTTAAATCTACAGAATTTCATAATTCGTTACGTAAATGTAACATTAATTGGGTTCGCATTCCACCTTACGCCCCGAGCCAAGGTGGAAGTTGGGAGATAATGGTCAAGTTGTTTAAAGGCGCACTTAACAAAACCATTGGAAATACTCGCCGCTTACCTTCTTTAATCGAATTACAAACGTTTGTTGCGGACGCTGTGCCCATTGTTAACGATAGACCTCTCACCACAGTGAGCGACCATCCTAATGACTTGTCCCCTATTACACCGTCGTCCTTTTTGGGCCAACATTTGTCGTCCAACACCCCCCTTTGCGAGTACCATGACAAAGGAGACCTTCGAAAAGATTTTTTGTACAACTCTTCTCTGGCTCATCGTTTTTGGCTTAGCTGGATGAAATCATACATTCCTTCCCTTCAAGGTCGTAATAAATGGAGAACTTTAAAAACTAATCTTGTCCCTGGGCAACTTGTTCTGGTGGGCGATAGTGAGGACCTCCGTCATAAAGGAGCTTACTGGCTGGGCCGAATACATTGTTTACACCCTCAGGTCCGCAAAGGGTCCGAAATTGTTCGCCGTGCAACGGTGGCAGTAATTGGCAAGAGCACAGCAACAGCAGACTCTTGTCCGATTGAATATATCTTGCGGGATATATCAAAGATAGCTCCAGTTTGACTTTGTTTGTGTTGTAGTTTTTTCGTTTGCTAGAATATTAAAAAGGTGCAATGTATGCGTTAATATGTTTACCATAATCCTGTTTTGTGATTTCGTGCTTTGTATTCCTGCCTGTCCTCCGCTTGATCCTGTGCTAAATATACTGATACTGGTCGCTGTTATAAGAATTTGCCAAATCTTTTATCTATGTTGGGTCAGGAACCTTTGATTGTCGTTAGCATTCTATCGTAAATTAATTTACAAAACTGTGTGTTGCACTTTTTATATGTATATAAACTTTTGTCGTAGATTTTTGTCACCTGATTTGACAGATACCGTTATGTTATAGACAGTGCTTTCACTAATTGTTTATTGTAACCTCATAATTATTGTCGGTTCCAAGGGGCCGCGATGTTTCAGCACAGTCCTTTTTTACTTGTAGTTACCTGGAATCGAACCTGTATCTTTGTTGTGTTTCGTTGCAGGGTTATTTTTTTACCACAATTCTAATTTTCACCTTCACGCGTTGTTGCGAGCAGCAGGAAATCTCAGCTTGTTGCGTCGCAAAATTACACCTTATTTGCATATTATTTGATCATTCGTTGTTTACGTTACTGCGATTTTTAGTTTTTGCTGATGGCAATCTGCAAAGAAAGAAATTACTGACCCGACACTTGGTTTTTAATTTCTTTCCTAATTTTCAAGCGTACTGTCAACACATGGCAATTTTAGTTTTCTAATTTAATTCAACGTACCAAAACTTCAGTTAATTTTATGCCGTGTGGAAGTCTGTTTTTATTTCTGTTAAATACAATATCATATTTTAGTTGAAAAGTTTTCTGGTTATTTTAGCAAAGCAGACCAAACCGGTGAAGGCCTTAGAGCTCCTCTGGGCCACGCGATCGTTTCATAACACAGAGGACCAAGAACCGAGCCTTGAGGAACACCGCATTTGATGTACCTGTAGTTAGATTGAGTATGATTTAAAAATATGTATTGTTTTCTGTTTGCTAAGAAAGAAGCAAATAGGTTATTTGCATTTCCTCTGATACCATAGTGATTCATTTTATTTAACAATAAGTCATGATTCACCGTATCGAAAGCTTTCTTTAGGTCTAGCAGTAGTAGAGCTGTGTTTTTATTGACTCTAGCAGTATTTTATGTTATCTGGGGTTGAAGTTAAAATGTCAATCATTGCATGTGAGGTAGAATAAGCAGGTCTAAAACCATATTGTGTTGGTAAGGTGATAGAGTGTTTTTCTAAAAATGATTGGGTTCTATTGTAGATTAATTTTTCTAAAATTTTTGAGAAGGTAGAAAGAATGGATATAGGACGGTAATTGCCCATTTCCGTTTTATCACCCTGTTTGTAAATCGGGATTACTTTGGCAGTTTTGAAGCAATCTGGAAATATGCCAAATTCAAACGCGTAATTAAATAGAATTTTAAGGGGAGTAGCTAGGATATCAGCAGCTAAAATTACAAATTTTGCTGAAATCTCATCAGGGCCACACGAATTTTTGTTTTTTAGAGAATGTATTAATTGTATGACTTCAGTTTTAGAAGTAGGCTGAATAAAAAGTGAGGAAGAATTAAATTTTGGTAGAAACTTTTTGTAACTGTTGGTATCATGCTGGTTAAATTTTGCGGACAAGTCTAGACCTACTTCGGAAAAATAACTATTGAATGACTCGGAAATGGTTTCTGAGCCCGTAATTAAGTTACCATTGTATTTTATTTCATTAGGTGTAGTTGAAGAATTTTGAGAGCAAGAAAGAAGTGATTTAATGACTTTCCAAGTTTTAAAAGCATTGTTTTTGGATTTATATAGCTCATCTTGATAATACATTTGTTTAGAACTAAACTTGATTTTATTTAGTTTATTAGCATATTTTTTGTAAAAGTTTCTTTTTTCTGTGTTTCCGTTAATGAAGTGAGATAAATACAACTTTTGTTTGTGCTTGATAGAGATTAATAGTCCACGAGTGATCCACGGTTTGAGTTTTAGTTTGCGTTGTCTCCGAGAAAGTTTTTTTAGTGGTGCGTGATTGTCAATTGCAGTTTTGACAACATTAATAAAATTATTAAATATCATATTTAAACTAGATGGGAGTTTGCCAGCAAACCCAGTGAGCGACCGACGCGTAGTTTATAATGCTGTGACGCTCAAAAGTACTTTTTGTCAACCGTGAAATCAGCAATTATTCAAAATATTTAATTTTGGAACCTTCATAAAAGTACAAATCAAGTCAAAAAATTATCAACGTTATCGTTTTTGATCCTAAAAAATAACCCATCAGGTTAAGTCATTGAAAAATCAATTGTTGGAGGGCAAATTTATGGTTTTTGGAATTTACAGGATATTGAGCACCAGTGCTGGGCACCGCAAGTTTTTTTATTTAAGTCCGCAGTCCGCAAGTCCGCAACCGAATTTCAAATTGCTTAATCCGCAACCGCAAGTCGGCAATTGCATGTTTTTAAGCTTAATCCGCAAGTACGCAACGACGTTTCAGGATTCTTGAATCCGCAACCGCAAGTCCGCAACTTCAAAATTCTTGAAGTCCGCAAGCGCAAGTCCACGACTTTTTATGAACCGAGTGGAAGAGTTTTGCAATCAACCATGTCCCGAAGTGATCTGCTCAGAGTTGATTAGCAAACATAAGTCAAAAGTTGTGACTTGTGGGAAGCATAGCAAGCGTATGGTGGATACATTCCACACAATACGAAGAATTACTAAATCACATAACCATTGATTGTAGTAAATGTAGCACAACATAACTTGTTGTTGAGCTGCTTTTTCGAGATGGCAAACTTCAGAATTGCCCAGCTCCCTTTACTTTTAGGTCCAGTTCAAGACATATGTATTATGTAAACAGTTGTATTTTTGGTTAAAGTTTTTCGGTGTCTTGGCTAAGGGGAGTGTAGCCCCCAACCCTCCTATCTTCTTGGATACCCAAGAGTGTTTGGAATTTCAAACATTGTCAAAATATATATTTTATCGACAACTTGTACACTGTCTTCCCAGTTTCCAGTAATCTTTTCCATAGTTTGTCTTGTCTAAACCTGTGAAGGTGATTAAACCTGAGTAACTAAACCTGATTAACTTGTACAATGCACATGCGTTATTTTATCGACAACATAGCGACTGATAATAATAAAGAAACAAAAAAACATCGTATTCAAGCGTAAGCCATTGGAACTACGTCAAAATATTTGTCTCTTAAACATCTGCTGGTATAAAAAAAAAATTAACGTCCTAGCTTGAGCCATTCAAAAAATTGATTTTGGGGGATCCATTTGAAGGGGTCCCAAGGAAAGTGGTGCCCCAAACCATGTCAAAATATTTGTCTCCTAAATATCTATTGATATCAAAAAAAAACTGGCACCTCAAGTTAAACCAATAAAAAAAATTATTTTTGGGGGTCCATTTTGGGGGGGTCCCCGGGGGAGTGGTACCTCCAAACCATGTCAAAATTTTTATCTCTTAAGTGTCTACTGATATCAAAAAAAAACTGGCACCCTAGGTTAACCCATTAAAAAATTCATTTTTGGGGGTCCATTTGGGGGGTCCCCGGGGGGGTGGTACCCCAAACATGTCAAAATATTTATCTCTTAAATATCTACTGATATCAAAAAAAACTGGCGCCCTAGGTTAAATCGTTAAAAAAATTTATTTTTGGGGGGTCCCCGAAGGGGTGGTACCCCAAATTATGTCAAAATATTTGTTTCTTAAATATCTACTGATAACAGAAAAAACTGGCACCCTAGCTTGAGCCGTTCAAAAATTTGATTTTTTGGGGCCCCATTTTGGGGGGGTCCCCGGGGGGGTGGTACCCCAAATCATGTCAAAATATTTATCTCTTAAATATCTACTGATATCAAAAAAAACTGGCACCCTAGGTTAAATGGTTAAAAAACTTGCTTTTGGGGGGGTCCATTTGGGGGGGTCCCCGGGGGGGTGGTACCCCCAAATTATGTCAAAATATTTGTCTCTTAAATATCTACTGATATCAAAGAAAAATGGCACCCTAGGTTAAATCGTTAAAAAATTTATTTTTGGGGGGTCCATTTGGGGGGGTCGTCGAAGGGGTGGTACCCCCAAATTATGTCAAAATATTTGTCTCTCAAATATCTACTGATAACAAAAAAAACTGGCACCCTAGCTTGAGCCGTTCAAAAATTTTATTTTTTGGGGGTTTCCCGGGGGGGGTGGTACCCCCAAATCATGTCTAAATATTTCTCTCTTAAATATCTACTGATATCAAAAAAAAATGGCACCCTAGGTTATATGGTTAAAAAAATTTGTTTTTGGGGGGTCCATTTGGGGGGGTCCCGGGGGAGTGGTACCCCCAAATTATGTCAAAATATTTGTCTCTCAAATATCTACTGATATCCAAAAGAACTGGCACCCTAGCTTGAGCCGTTCAAAAAATTGATTTTTTGGGGCCCCATTTTGGGGGGGTTCCCGGGGGAGTTGCCCCAAAAAAATTTCAGGAGACACAATTGCGTATGTACCTCAACAACTTCACACAAAAATTAGATTTCTATGTTTTGTGGTTTAGGAGAACTCGAGCGTACAAGATTTAGGAAGAAAAAAAAGGAAAAAAAAGGAAAAAAAAGGAAAAAAAAAGGAAAAAAAAAAGGAAAAAAATAAGAAAAAAACCTCATCGCGGCCGAAAGTGGGTTGGTAGGGATGAAAGGATATCTTGAGACATATAACCGTGAGAAATATTTTTTGCCGTACTTAAGCCGTTTTTGACTTAGACCGCTTTTTACGCCAAACTTTCGGGGCGGTTTTCGGGCCATAAACCCGAAGTCACGTGACCGATTGCCTCGAAATTTGGTACAAACATAAAACTCATTAATCTCAAACTGCTGTCAAAATTTCATGTAGTTAGACCAAACGGTTCTCGAGTTATAAGCAAAAGTCTGAAATCTCGCACTCATTAGTTAGAAAATGGCCGAGTAAAAACAAAGGAACACGCGACGCGAGCGTCGGTCGTTCCAATAAGTTAAGGTTTTGCCATTAAAACACAATGACATACCGTATTCAGCTTCTATACAATTCTGTCCCGGCTCTTATAGCTCTGAAGTAGCTCTGCTCTTATAGCTCTGCTAGCTACATGAAATTTTGACTGCAATTTCAGATTAATGCGTTGCATGTTTGGACCAAATTTGGGGCAATAGATTACGTGGCTTTGGTTTTAGGACCCAAAAACCTCCCCACAAGTTTGGCGTAAAAAGCCGTCCCATTTAAAAACGGCTTAAGTACGGCAAAAAATATTTTACACGGTTATATGTCTTAAGATACCCTTTCATCTTAACCAACCCTTTTTTGGCCACGATGAGGTTTTTTCCTTTATTTTTCCTTTTTTTCTTTTTTTTCTTTTTTTCTTCCAAAATCTTGTACGCTCTTCTCCTCTCAAACTACAAAACATGGAAACCTAATTTTTGTGTAAAGTTGTTTAACTGCAAACGCAATTTTGTCTCCAAAATTTTTTTGAGGCGACTCCCCCAGAAACCTCCCTAAAATGGGGCCCTAAAAACTCAATTTTTTTAACGGCTTATGCTAGGGGGCTAGTCTTTTGATAAGAGGAGACATTTAACAGACAAATATTTTGACATAGTTTGGCCTGTATTGTTTGATATCAGTAGATATTTAACAAACATTATTTTGACGTGGCTTGGGGGTACCATCCCCTCGGGGACCCCCCAAAAATCAATTTTTTAAACGACTTAATTTCGGGTGCCAGTGTTTTTTTGATATCAGTAGATATTTAAGAGACAAATATTTTGACATAGCTTGGGGGTACCACCCCCTTGGAGACCCCGAAAATCAATTTTTTGAAACGTTCAAGCTAGGGCGTTAGTTTTTTTGATATTAGCAGTTGTTTAAGAGGCAAATATTTTGACATAGATCCAACGGCTTATAGGCTTGGATAGGATATTTTTTTAATTTGGTCAGTCACTATGTTGTCAATCAAATAGGTCTATATATATTGACAATGTTTGCAATTCCAAACCCTCTTTTCCCTGAAGATATTTCTAATTAACTTCTTAATGAAAAAGTGAGTTTTTTTTTTGAGAATCTCATTGTTCAACATGCGTCGGTCATTCACTGAGATTGCTTCTCAGCAAGCTCCCATCTAGTTCAAATTATTTCTTATTTCCGTTAATTGCGTAGAAAATGCGATAAGGGATTTAACTTCCTAGTGTGGCTTTCAAGTGTAAGTTCCTGAATAATTTCCAAAGTGCTGTAACTTCCAAATCAACTATCAAATTAACCGTCAATGCTTAAGTTTGTAATTACTGTATAACTGAAATACTAGATGGGAGCTTGCTGAGAAGCAATCTCAGTGAACGACCAACGGATGTTGAACAATCAGATCCTCCAAAAAAAAACCTTTTGCTTTCCCGTTAAAAAATTACTAAGAAATATCTCTTGCGACCAGGGTTGGGAATCGATACTCAAAAATGTAAAGATTTAATCGATATTCGATAGTTCATCAAAAAGTAAAGAATAATTCGATTTCGATGGCACATCAAAAAAGTAAAGAATAAAGAATACCATAATCGATATTCGATTCCGGGTATTTGGGAAAATGATAGATGGAGAGCGATGGAACATGCAGTCGCTTTTCGCTCACTTTAGCAATAAGCATCAAAGTATCGGAGTTCCTTGCTCAAATCTCAATCAAAGCAGTCAGACAAACAACAGAAAACGAGCCAATTACAGCTTCCAGATCATAATAAAATATGGAAGACAATAAATGGTTTCAGCTGTCTAAAACCAAGAAATGCAAGTGGTAAATGTAACAATTAAGCTATCAAAGCAAATCTACTCACCAGAAATCAACTTACTAACGTTAAACTGAATCGCAAACTTCTTCCTTTTTGCTGCTATTTGGCTATTTGGCTACTCTGAAAAAAAAAATCGAATATCGTTTTAACCTGGAAAAAACTAAAGAAAACAGCATATTCGATACTCATTCCAAAAAGTAAAGGATCTGGTGTATTCGATTGAAAAAAAGTAAGGAATATCGCAATCGAATATCGATTACAATCGATTTTTCCCAACCCTGCTTGCGACACGCAAGAGGGTTTGGAATTTCAAGCCTTGTCGAAATTATATTTTATCGATAACATAGTGACAAATAATAATTTAAAAGATCCTATTTAAGCTTAAGCCGTTGGAACTAGGTCAAAATATTCACTTGTCTCTTAAGCATCTGTTGATATAAAAAACTAACGCCCTAGCTTGAGCCGTTAAAAGAAGTTCATTTTTGGGGGGCTCATTTTGCGGCTCCCGCGGGAGTGGTATCCCCAAGCTGAGTCAAAATATTTTTCTCTTAAACATCTACTGATATTAAAAAAAAAACTAACGCCCTACAGGTTGAGCCGTTAAAAAATTTGACTTTGGGGGGGCCATAGAGGGCTCGGGCCTGATGATCGTCAATATTATTGTTAATTACTGCTGTTCCCGTGTACTCTTACCACAAATGTGCTAAAAGAAATAGAAACTGAAGAAACAAAAGACTTTTTTGCCACATTTTTAGCATTGGTACCATTTCAATTGGGGGGTGCCCGGTCTCTCTACCCCCCGGGCTACGCCTTTGGCTCTGGCTATGATTGTTGCAACCTGTTTCCCATTTCATTACATTACGGTACTATAAAACAGAAGTTATTGTTGTTGTTTTCTCTTTTTTTCAATTTGGCTCAACTCGTTTTGATTAAATTGTTCTTATAAAAAACAGTGCATGACAAAAAATCAGTTATGACCAGAGGTGGTCAGTAACGAAGTAGTTCTACTTAAGTAGACTACTTAAGTAGTATTTTCGGTAACGAGCGACTTACTTAAGTATTTTTCATTTCTGATACTTCTACTTTTACTTCAAGTAAAATCCTCTCGAAGTAACGCTACTTGAGTAGTAATGACTTTTATGTAAAGTAGAAGTAAACACCTAGCCATTATTCCACCTCACAACGTGTACAATAACGAAGTAAACATTATTCCACCTCACAACGTGTACAATAAGTACGCATCGAGTTTGTTTTACTGTACAGTACCACGAAACTTATTGAATAGTTACGCCGATTCATTTACAGGTCATCTAGGGTAGTGTGTTTTTGCGTTGCATCAAATACCAGGTGTTGACTCAGTCTCACTAAAAAAACAAACATACCGAACCCTGATTAGCATGGTACAGTAGACAAACTAGACATGCGCATTACTCCTGGTTCATACGAAAAAGATTAGCGGTTAACGGCGTTGCGTTTGCTGCGGCCCGTCTGGGGTTCAATTCCCTAGCCGGTTAACGAACAGTGTTGCTAACGACTCGCCATCGCTGCAACATTTCTTCTCAAGCTGTGTTGTCCAGGCGCGGAGATGAGCCCAGAGTCCCTACTAAATCGTATTCGTAACACGCTTCGGTGTAATTTCAAGAGAATAATAAAACTTTGATTTTTTGATATGCTACCGTAAGTATGGCTTTGCTTGAACACTGATCGTAAGCGTCACAACAGCAAACCTTCAAAGAATAAACAAACACGTGAAATTCGAAATTACTTTCTACTTTCATTACTTAAGTAGAATTAATTTTGACTACTTTCCTACTTTTACTTAAGTAGAAATGCTTCGCCATACTTCTACTTTTACTTGAAAGGCATTTTTGAGTTAGTAACAATACTTCTACTTAAGTAGATTTTTCGACTACTTTGTCCACCTCTGGTTATGACATTACAAAAATAGAGTTGTTTTCTTAAACAAAATATACAGAGTTGTTCTCTTAAATGACATTAAACAAAAAAGTGATTGCTCTCCAGTAATTAGGGTTGTTTTTTTTAAATGTCGTCGTCAATTAAAATATTCTCAAAGTTTATCAGGATCAAAATTTCAAATAGCCTACAACTTCTGCAATATCGTAGAATTCGTCGTGATAGACAAGCCCTCTTTTTTATGAAACAAAGAAATAGTTTATGATGAAAAATATTGGTTTAATTCTACGTTTCCACCTTCCCAAAATACCAGTAATAACTTCTCAAACTAGTTGCGCTCTCGTTTGCAGGTAGTCATAAATTAGACTTAGAAAGAAAACGATGTAATATGAGATCCCGCAAAACAAGCTTTTGAGCAATTTTAAACCACGCACTGACAAGGTTAGTGAACAAGGTACGTCATGTTAGTAAATAATGATTATGATAATTAAAAACAATTGCGCAAAACAATATTCGAGAAAACAACTCATCTTCGAAACTGAAAAGAGTTATATTGACATTAATTTATTTTAATTTTGTTATTTCTCATTATTATCATTGCGGCTCTGGTAGAACGCCAATTCTCATCAATTTTCATAATGTTAAATTTTTAGTATAGCGCATAATATTGGCAACATCGTCTTTCCAAAAACATCAATCGATTTCTTGTCGAAGACGATATAAACATACATAGCGATAAAAATGTACCGGTATTTGCTTTTTCGCAACTTTTCATACTGATCAAAAATAAACTATTGTGTCAAGACCGATACAAATAAAGTCAGCGAATGGTTTATCAGAGGTGGAGTCCTCGAAGACTCATTTTGAAGTCCTTGGCCTTGGCCTCAAAGGTCAAGTCCTTGGCCTTGGCCTCGAAGCCCCAAGTCCTTGAAAATTGCCATGCCCTCGGCTCGAGGACAGCACTATGTTTTGAATCGATAAAATTTTGTAGATGGGCTGAAAAAGTTTTTTCAAGACCTTTTTTGTGGAGATCGCCAGAAACATTTTTTGAAGACCTTTTTTTTTGGAGAACACTAGCGTTTGCGTCCTTGGTCCTTAGCCTTGGCCTCGAGCATTCCTGTCCTTGGCCTCGAGAGGATCTGTCCTCGGAAGGGCTGTCCTTTGCCTTGGCCTCGGATTTTTTTGTGTTTTTGGCCTTGGCCTTGGCCTCGATGCTTGTGTCCTCGACTCCACCTCTGTGGTTTATAGAATTCGAAATATTTTCCAAAGAATGACGTAGTTATCGAATATTTGCTATACGTATAATTTGAGCATGTAATACCAAATAACGAATGGGAAATACAGTAAGATCAAATAACGAATAACGAAGAGCAAATAATGTGAAATTAGGAACAGTGAACGTTCGATAGCTGTAGAATTTTTGTCGCGTACAATTTTTTGCTATTTTTTGAATAACGAATATTTGATAAATAACGAACAGCATGCAACGACCCACTGCTTTGGGCTTGCAATGATTTTTCGGTTTCCGGCCTAAACTAGTCGGCCCATTTACAACTCTGGGTCAATGGTGGAAGGGTTCTTTACAAAAAATTGATTTGTGGAGGTCCATTTGGGGGAGTGGTACTCCCAAACTATGTCGATTTATTTCTCTCAAATATCTATGGATATCAAAAAAAACTAATGCCCTAGCTTAGGCCGCTAAAAAATTGATTATGGGGGTCAATTTGGAGAGTTTCCGAGAGGGTGGTGGTACCCCCAAAGTATGTCAACATATTTGTTTCTTAAATATCTACTGATATAAACAAAAAACCGGCACTCCAGGTTAAGCCGTTCAAAAATTGATTTTTGGTGGTCCATTTGTGGGGGTCTCCAGGGGTGGTACCCCCAAACCATAGGTGGGCAAGTTAATGCATAACGTTAGCTTCGTTAACCACTAGTCCGTTAACAAACTTCACACCTCCGTTATTTTCAGCTTTGATTAACGGAAGTTAATAAAGTCCGTTAATCCGTTAACATTTTGCGTGTAATTGGAACGACCGACGCTCGCGTCGCGTGTTCCTTTGTTTTTACTCGGCCATTTTCTAACTAATGAGTGCGAGATTTCAGACTTTTGCTTATAACTCGAGAACCGTTTGGTTTAACTACATGAAATTTTGACAGCAGTTTGAGATTAATGAGTTTTATGTTTGTACCAAATTTCGAGGCAATCGGTCACGTGACTTCGGGTTTATGGCCCGAAAACCGCCCCGAAAGTTTGGCGTAAAAAGCGGTCTAAGTCAAAAACGGCTTAAGTACGGCAAAAAATATTTCTCACGGTTATATGTCTCAAGATATCCTTTCATCCCTACCAACCCACTTTCGGCCGCGATGAGGTTTTTTTCTTATTTTTTTCCTTTTTTTTTTCCTTTTTTTTTCCTTTTTTTTCCTTTTTTTTCCTTTTTTTTCTTCCTAAATCTTGTACGCTCGAGTTCTCCTAAACCACAAAACATAGAAATCTAATTTTTGTGTGAAGTTGTTGAGGTACATACGCAATTGTGTCTCCTGAAATTTTTTTGGGGCAACTCCCCCGGGAACCCCCCCAAAATGGGGCCCCAAAAAATCAATTTTTTGAACGGCTCAAGCTGGGGTGCCAGTTTTTTTGGATATCAGTAGATATTTGAGAGACAAATATTTTGACATAATTTGGGGGTACACTCCCCCGGGGACCCCCCCAAATGGACCCCCCCAAAAACAAATTTTTTTAACCATATAACCTAGGGTGCCATTTTTTTTTGATATCAGTAGATATTTAAGAGAGAAATATTTAGACATGATTTGGGGGTACCACCCCCCCGGAGACCCCCCAAAATGGGGCCCCAAAAAATCAAATTTTTGAACGGCTCAAGCTAGGGTGCCAGTTTTTTTTGATATCAGTAGATATTTGAGAGACAAATATTTTGACATAATTTGGGGGTACCACCCCCCCGGGGACCCCCCAAAAACAAATTTTTTAACCATTTAACCTAGGGTGCCATTTTTCTTTGATATCAGTAGATATTTAAGAGATAAATATTTTGACATGGTTTGGGGGTACCACCCCCCCGGGAAACCCCCAAAAAATAAAATTTTTGAACGGCTCAACCTAGGGTGCCAGTTTTTTTTGTTATCAGTAGATATTTAAGAGACAAATATTTTGACATAATTTGGGGGTACCACCCCTTCGACGACCCCCCCAAATGGACCCCCCCAAAAATAAATTTTTTAACGATTTAACCTAGGGTGCCATTTTTCTTTGATATCAGTAGATATTTAAGAGACAAATATTTTGACATAATTTGGGGGTACCACCCCCCTGGGGACCCCCCCGAAAGCAAGTTTTTTAACCATTTAACCTAGGGTGCCATTTTTCTTTGATATCAGTAGATATTTAAGAGAAAAATATTTTGACATGATTTGGGGGTACCACCCCCCCGGGGACCCCCACAAAATGGGGCCCCAAAAAATCAAATTTTTGAACGGCTCAAGCTAGGGTGCCAGTTTTTTCTGTTATCAGTAGATATTTAAGAGACAAATATTTTAACATAATTTGGGGTACCACCCCTTCGGGGACCCCCCAAAAATAAATTTTTTTAACGATTTAACCTAGGGCGCCAGTTTTTTTTTGATATCAGTAGATATTTAAGAGATAAATATTTTGACATGTTTGGGGTACCACCCCCTCAGGACCCCCCCAAAATGGGGCCCCAAAAATCATTTGTTTGAACGGCTCAACTTAGAGTGCCAGCTAGTGTTTTATGATATCAGTAGATATTTAGCAGACAAATATTTTGACATAGTTTGGGGGTGCCACCCCCCCGAGGACCCCCCAAAATGGACTCCCCAAAAATCAATTTTTTGAACGGCTCAACTTAGAGTGCCAGTGTTTTATGATATTAGCAGATATTCAACAGACAAATATTTTGACATAGTTTGGGGGTGCCACCCCCCTGGGGACCCCCCAAATGGACCCCCAAAAATGAATTGTTTGAAAAGCTCAACTTGGGTGCCAGTCTGTTTTGATATCAGCAGATATTCAACAGACAAATATTTTGACATAGTTTGGGGGTGCCACCCCCCCCCCAGGGACCCCCCAAATGGATCCTCAAAAATCAATTTTTGAACGACTCAAGCTAGGGTGACAGTGTTTTATGATTTCAGGAGATATTTAACTGACAAATCTTTTGACTCAACTTTTCTGGAGGTTCCATAATCAGATATTTTTGAATAATTGCTGATTTTACGGTAGACAAAAAGTACTTTTGAGCGTCACAGCATTAGCTGTGCGTCGGTCGTTCACTGGGTTTGCTGGCAAACTCCCATCTAGTTTACATTTCTTTTTATGCACTCGCTTCTAGAATACGTATTGACGCTGTTGAGCTGATTGTATGAAAACATTTATCGCTCTAGTGGTGTTTTTGTGTTTTAGAAATTACATTTTACATTGTAATCTAATTTCAAGATAAAACTAAGTTCAAATGCACTATCGAAGCTGCGACCCGAAAATCTTTGGAAATTGTAAACAGCGATAATTAATAGACCTATGAGGCTGCAGGTTATTATTTGCCTCAAAAAAGAGCTCGTTTCTTCGCTCTCTTTTATAAAACTCGTGCTAATATGCAACAAGTGTTTCCAACTGGTTTGTAAACTGGTTTGTACCGGTTTGTACCGATCTGTAACTGGTTTGGTGGTTTGTTTGTACCGGTCCGATGTACTGGTTTGTCCTGGTTGTACCGGTCCGATGAATGAATGGTGCAAGATATTAACGATAAAAACCTTAACGGAAGTTAACAGAACTTAACGGAAGTTAATTTATTCCGTTAACATGAAAAAACTTTTTAACAGATTAACGAGTTAATGAAAAAGTTAGCTTCGTTATTAACGGATTAACCCTATTCGGCCCAGGGGGGGATCGATTAGCTCCCCCCTTCACTTATTTTGAAATTTTGTTATGAAGCAGTCAAGCCACAATAGTCAAATTTCCTTACTTTTCCTAAAATTTACTGCTTCAACTTTCATTTGTAAAATCATTGTCGTATGACAACTAGATTCGGAGTTATTAAACGTTTCTCAAGGTCGACCCTGCGTTTCTGGCAAAATTTTCGAAAAATTAATTTAATCCTGTTAGTTCCAATTGTTCTGTCGTAATTAATAATTTTACGCTTTTTCGAACGTAAATCCAGTGACCACTTGAACGGCTGTTGTTTCTATCGATGTTCTAAAAGAGCTTTGACAATAGATTTTCATTTACTAGTTTGCCTGAGGCATTATAATTTTCATTATGATTTATAAAGCTCACAACTGAATTTCTGTGACAATTTTATATAACTTTACCAATTTTCAAACTAAGCTTTATTTTTAGCATTTCGCTAATAAGTAAGAATTGCGATTTAGCAAAATAAACGCATTTATTGATAAAAGAATTAGAGGCCAACATAAGCACAAATCCTTTTGTTTTTGCCTGTATTTTTTTTCACGTTGCTGATATACGAGTAGTACAGTAGTCAAAAGTGTCCATAAGCTATCAAGTGTGTGGCATGCAGCATGAATTTCGGTTGTCTTTATGTTCGAAATTTGTTTTTGGTGACTAAAAAAAAGAAAAATGACGCAAATTTTAAATAAATTTTTAGTTTCTGGTAAGTAGCAGTATCAGTAGAAAGATGTTCATTTCATTTTTCACTAGGAGAAATACGTGGGGCACCTCTTTATTATCTAATCCGTTAAAAAGTTTTTTTCTGTTAACAGACTAAAATAACTTCCGTTAAGTTTCGTTAACTTACGTAAAGGTTTTCAGCATTGGTGGGCACAAGTCCGTTAATCGTTAATCCGTTAATAACGAAGCTAACTTTTTCATTAACTAGTTAATCCGTTAAAAAGTTTTTTCGTGTTAACGGATTAAATTAACTTCCGTTAAGTTCTGTTAACGGACTAAATTAACTCCCGTTAAGTTCTGTTAACTTCCGTTAAGGTTTTTGTCGGTAATATCTTGCACCATTCATTCATCGGACCGGTACAAACCAGTTTGCACTGGTCACACTTGTTGCATATTAGCACGAGTTTTATTGAAGAGAGCAAAGAAAGGAGCTCTTTTTTGAGGCAAATCATAAGCTGCAGCCTCGAAGGTCTATTAACTATCGCTGTTCGCAATTTCCAAAGATTTTCCGATCGCAGCTTCGTTAGTGTATTTGAACTTATAGTTGTCTTGAAATTAGATTAGACTGTAAAATGTAACTTCCAAAACACAAAAAGACCACCACAGCAACACATATTTCCTTACAATCAGCTCAACAGCGTCAATACGTGTTCTAGAAGCGAGTGAATAAAAAGAAATGTAAATTACACGCAAACTGTTAACGAATTGATTGATTGATTGATTGGTGCATCTTTATCCTCCTATCACGAGAAAGCGACGGTGCGCTGTTTTGGACGAATCCGCACCCGCTTAGGAGTTGACCATTTTCCAAGCTTTCCTGTTGACGTTTTGACGTCTTCCCACGTAACTTTGCTGCTTGTTCGAAGCCACCGAGCAGAGATAATCATCGTAAAGCGTCTTATCCAAGGATGCAACAGCGTGACCAGGGTGCGGGTTGAACTCATGATCGTGCGATCAGAGTCGTGTAAAAATGACGCCTTTACCCATTTGGCCACGCTGCTGAATTAACAGACTTTATTAACTTCCGTTAATTAAACCTAAAAATAACGGATTAACGTTAACGGAGGTGTGAAGTTTGTTAACGGACTAGCGGTTAACGAAGCTAACGTTTTGCATTAACTTGCCCACCTATGGTTTCAGGGATATATAGAAACATCAAGACCGGGATTGCTTGCTGAATTTTAGGGCGGACAACAGAAGGGTTACTTGGAAAATTTTGTTTATTGCATTGCTATACCAACTATTGTACAAAATATAATGCTTTCAACCAAAGTTAACACAATGACAAAAATAACGTAATACTGATGTCATTATGATACCCATAGACAGGAAAATACATAAAAAATGTGCAATATTTTCCAAATGAAAGTCGTGTGCCATCACTAATTGTAAGCTATTGATTAATTTTTTTTGCATTTATATACAGTAGTGTGTAAATTAATTGGGACAAAACGAAAAGTGTCAAAAAATTAGGAAAATTCTCAAAAACGCGTCTTTAATCCAAATTATATCAACTCTAGCACGTTCAATAGTTAATATATCCTCCTTTTGCCTTTATGAGCATTGAAATTCGTATTGGCATGAAATCAACCAGGGTTGAGCAAATATCTTTAATTTCTTCATCATGATACCAAATTCGTATTTTGGCTTCTATGAGTTTGGTTTTAGTTGTGCAGTCACATACTTAAAGACACCTTTTTATGATAGCCCACAAGTTTTCGATGGGGTTTAGGTATGGGCAGTTGCCAGGCCAGTCTAGCAAAGTTAATTTCGATTTTTAAATAAATGTTTGCATTTTTTGAAGTATGGCATGGTGCATTGTCCTGCTGAAAAACACCACTGCCATCTGAGAATGATTTTTGCATGGTTGAAACCAAGTCTTTTTCCAAAATTTAGTTGATTTCATCATTCCTTCACTTGTACATAATCTTCCAGTATCATTAAGAGTGAAGCAACCCCAAAACATTTTCTTTAGGGGGTGTTTCGGGGCCTGTGGAATATAAAAGGTATTGAGGGGTTCTCTAACACTTCGTCTTACATATTGAGATTTGAGTCCAAGCACTTCAAAATGGCTGTCATCTGAAAAACAACTTTAATTCATTCCTGTTTTCCCTTTTATTGTATTTGTTACCCCATTTTAGGCGTTTCTTTTTCATAGCAACTGTTGGCAATTGCTTCTTGCATGGACTTTTGGCTTTTCTTCCAGCTTCAAGAAGTCGCTTTCTTATGGTTGACGAATCCACGTTGACTCCTGCAGTTGCTAAATCTCTTTGAAGGTCCTTACTAGTTTTTCTTAGGTCTTTAAAAGTATTTTGCAATATCATTTTGTCATCACGAGTGATCGTTTTAAGCTTTCATTCATGCTGATCCCGCCTTTTAGTTGTGGTGACGTCATCATTAGTATTCATCATTTAAAAAATTCGCCCTACATTTGATTTTGACACATTCAGCTTCTCTCCTATTTTTCTTATTGTCATATTAGAGTGTTGTCGTAGAGTAACAATTTGTGCCCTCTTTCTTGGAGCGATATTCATTTTATTGCAAGCAGGCAGATAGTAATATGCAAAAATCAAAATAAAATTTTTGGCTACGAATAAGTTTACTTCATAATTTAAAATAAAAAATCTGTTAATCTGAAAAAATAGAGCATAAAAGCAGTTAATAGTGGTTCATATTCTTTACTTAGCTTATTAATTATCATTACAATACTATCTATCATACATTCCCTAAACTAACCTAAACAAAATTCAAAAAATGCAAAAATATAGTTTTGTCCAAATTAATTCGAACACTACTGTACCTGTCAGGGTCCACGACAACTGACGCCGATTGGCTGAGAAGGCCGATCATAAAAATATTCTACCATCTCAGAGCCATCTTGCCCAAACCCTCACTTAGTGACAAAATCACTAGTAACCGTTGGTTCACGGTCAGATGACTTGGCTTGACGAAGCTCAGCTAAAAGTTAAGCAAAAACCTTCCAATCATGGTTGTTGAAAGTAACAACGCTCTAATGCACTGCGCCAAACTGGCGATGTAAAATGGACGAAGGGTTTGATAAGAGACACAATATATATATATACATCAAGAAAAAATGTGTCTAAGAACGTACACAAATAATATCCACTGCGGTTATTCACCAATGCGATATAATATACACATTTAGCCAAATAAAAACACTTCTTTCTAGAAGTTGAAAAGATTTGTTTTCAAACATTTAGGGAAAAACTGAACAAAATTATTAAATTCTGACGAACAGTTGCTATGAAGAGAAAAAGTAGGCGTAATAAATAACGAAAACTGCTACATGGAAATACAGTAGGCCTATGTCACCGTTTCTGTTGATGAAAAACAAAAAAAAAAACAAAAAACACTGAAATATAAATTATATGCCAATCAGATTATGTTACTTGTAATACGCTTGACAATGAAGAAAAATAATATTACTAAACTGCTTCAACACTACAGTTCACAGTGGTTAGTCGCAGGTCAGTATTAGAAAAAAAAAAAAACACATTGAAGCTCAACATAAAAGGTGCAATGATATGTAAACAAAAAACAAAAAAAAAACAGAGCTATGGTGTTAATTTTACGGAGGATTTTAAATAACAAGCACATTCCTGCATGCGTTTCAACAGCAAAGTCATAAAACCTTAATCATGACTGTGATTCAGAAGTATAGTGCAGAAATTCTGAACATGCATATTAGGGAAACAGTTAGTTTCTGCTTCACATATCCTTTCTCTAAGCTGATGGGCAGCATCACTAGGTATGCTCAAAGAGCCTTTGCATTCAAATAAAATCTGGCACATGGTTTGGTCACTTTCACCACAACCGCATAAAGGTGTATAAATTGTAAACATCAGGAAGTTTTTATCGCTAAATGTTTATGAGTAGGAATACGGAAGCGTGATGCTGTTTCTGTGCTGCTTTGCAGTGCAATTGCACAACTGTATCCTTGCTAATGAATCTGCACGAAGTAAGCTGTTGTCAGCAAAAAGTCAGAGGGCAGCTTTATTTTTGCTGCGACAAAATTTGCGGAATCTGACACGTATATAGGCTAGTTTTGGCTGAACAAACCTGTGCGCAAGAGTACAATAAGTGAATAACTTTGTGTTGATGCTGCAAACAATATTCAACTGCTTTGCTAACAATGAGTTGAAAAGAATCAACCAATGCACTCTTGCACCTCCTGAGAAAATGGCACACACCATTAGAAAGTTAAATTCACAAACATCTGCACAATCAGCAATAGTCCCCATCTACTGTGGCATGTGTACTGCGGTATGTGGGCTATACTGTAATGTGAATTAATCCTAAAGAAACAGATATAGTCAACATTTTTTTTTTTTAAGCTGCCGGAAGCTTTTGTGTTTTTAAGTGCTTTAAACTTAAGTAGCCTTCCCATGGTAAACTGATATTTGTAAATTCAAAACAGTAGGCCTACAGCATGTTTGTTTGCCAAAAGGTAACTGTTGTTTGGTATTCAGTTGTGACCTCTTTGGCAAATAAATGTCATTAGGTGAAGTGTTTTTCAATTTGCCAAAATTGTAGTTTTTGCGCTGTTTCTTTTCTAGTTAAGACTCTAGTATTTTTAGGCTACTTTTCTTACAAAATTTTGAATCGAACATTAGATTCGTAGCCAAAGGATGTAAAGATGAAACTTTAGTGCGCAGGTGTTACCGTATTGTGCCTTACAGTGACTATACAATGCTAGCAGGTGTTTCAGAATGTAGACTAAGACATTTCTGTTTCTATATACCGGTACCTATCCCTGACCTGCTACTAACAGCTAACAGCTCACCTCTCAAGAAAACTGACTAGACTAGGTTATTCTTGTGCTCACTAATGCTTGTAATACTAATAGTCTAAGCTTATGATATGCAGCATAGCCCAGGTAACCAATAATTTTATATAGATAGGCTTATGCCAACACTTTTTATGTTTATGCATATCGATATTAGGCTACTAGTAATACAGTAATATGGCCTAAAGTTGTCAGCAAAAACTGCAAATTCAAAATAGGCTAATCTAAGAGCTTAATTCCATTATAAGGATCTTTCCAGAAGGTCTACATTATAACAATTATCAGCGCAAACTCTGAGCCTCTATCACTTTTCGAAGCCTAGATCCTTTCTGTTCTAATGAGAAAGAAATAAAAATTGGGACTACCATTGAAATCAGTAGCCTTGTTCAACAGACCAAGTATATATAGTCCAATGCCTTAGCGGATTGCTTTTATTACCTGAGCAACTCTTCTAAACTTTATGTTTTCCTTGAAAAATTAAACTCACGAAAAAAACGGCAATTTTGCCTTGCCGTCTTAACTTACGCTAACCTGCTCCACTGCACACCAACTACCTCTACGAAGACACTTTAGCTAACTAAAATAGCCCTTCTGTTGTCCACCAAAAAAACTGAAATCGCTGGAGCGAGCAATCCCGGTGTTCTATATATCCCTGCTATGGTTTTCAGCGTTAATTTCTTGTACCATTCATTCATCGTACCGGTACAAATCAGTCTGCACTGGTAACACTTATTGCGCATTAGAACGAGTTTTATAGAAGAAAGCGAAGAAAGTAGCATTTTTTGTGGCGAATAATCAACTGCAGCATCATAGGTATATTGATTGTCGCTGTACGCAATTTCCAAAGATTTTTCGATCGCAGCTTCGTTAGTGCATTTGCTCCTATTTTTACCTTCAAACTAGATTAGACTGTAAAATATAACTTCCAAAACACACAATGACTACCATAGCAATAAATCTTTCCTTACAATCAGCTCAACAGCGTCAATACGTGCTCTAGAAGCGATCGAGTGAATAAAAAGACATGTAAATTACACGCAAAATATTAATGAACTTGATTAACTTCCGTTAATTAAAGCAGAAAATAACGCATTAACGTTAACGAAAGTGTGAAGTTTATTAACGGACTAGTGGTTAACGAAGCTAACGTTTTGCATTAACTTGCCCACCTATGTCTCTAGCAGAAACAATTTCTTCAGTAGAGTCTGTATCCAACAATCATGTAGACAATGTCAATTGCATCTCGCTGTAGAAGCTTCAAAACCTCGGTATGGTATTGACCGCAACTTCAACCATAATTGCAAAGATAATGCGATAATGTCATTAGATTATTGAAACCTTTATGCCTTATTTAAACTCTAAAAAATTAAAGCATTCCAAAAACAAGTATTGGAGCACTGATTCAAATAGAACGTAATGAACTCGAACAGTTTTATTCGAGTTCAAGTACGAGATCAGAAAAATTATTTTTTAGAATTCAAATTAGAGTTCGGAAAAACAACCGAGTAACTTCAAGTTTGCAGCCCCAACAATGCCCCTCTAAATATGTTACTTTTCGATTCGTAGTACAGAATTAGCAGTGCAGCATCCTTTCCTTAAAAAATTAAAAAAAAACAGCTTTCGTGAAATCGCTGAAGCCATTTTCAATATCGATCCTTTCGGAAGACTACGCAGTATTAAGTAGTTGCGTGATCTGTTCTAAATGATTCTTAAATCTGAATAAATCTGTATTTTGCAAGAAAGATTTGAAGTTGCTTTGGAATAATATCACAAATTAGTTTTTGAAAAATGCGTGGAAAGGTAAGAAAGCGTGCTTTTATTAAAGAACTGCGTTTGTATCTTCATTCTATGATTGTTGTTAAAAGGGCATTCAACCCTATTTTTGAAAAGCGGAGGAAAAGTGTTTAAAAATAAGTTTACCAACATGACCCCATTGCAATTCTTGCAAGTTGTTAGGTTAAGAAAATCTTGTCGGAAAATTTTCATGTTTTCTTGGAATCCAAATTTCGGCCATCTTGTTTCAAGTCTGAAGGTATAGCGTATACCGTAGGTAAATAAATCAGTGGAACAACTGCTGTTTGAATTCATAGAGGTTACTGGTAAATGTTTTCCCATAAGAGTGTTTAGGCTGCCAAGAGCTAGCAAAGTACCAATATTCGGAATCAAGACAAAGTTTTAGTGCTTTTGGCAAAGTAGTCTATTGTGGCTAGCCTATTTTTACAATGGATAGTCTATCCGAAGAATAGATTGCATGTTGAAGGCTGAAGCATTGTAGCTGACTAGATCTTAGACTAAGATTCCAGTTTTTAGTGAGCCAGTTTCATAGCAACTGATCGTCAGAATTAATTAATTTTGTTCAGTTTTTCCCTAAACGTTTGAAAACAAATCTTTAAACTTCTAGAAAGAAGTGTTTTTATTCGGCTAAATGTTATATTGCATCGCATTGGTGAATAACCGCAGTGGATATAATTTGTGTACGTTCTTAGACACATTTTTTTTCTTGATGTATATATACATATATAGTGAGCCAGTACCAGTAAGTTTTATGTGATTGTTGCACACTTAGTTTAGACCTAAAGGTCAAAAGACCAGTTACTTTTTCATGTAATTACAGTAAAACGACTATACTTCGGACACCAGTTCTAACTTCGGGCAGTGCCCCTAGTAGCTGGTTTTAAGTATTTAATTTTTTTTCTTTTATGAAAAGGTTCAGCTAGTTTCCAACAACCCCTTCAAAAAACACAAATACTAGAACTCAAAACTAACCACTTGGAGAGCTGTCCAATTTTAGACCGTGTTTTCCGAAGTTTAGTTGTTTTACGGTAGGGTAAGATCGGGTAATTTCAGACAAAAATCTGCTATTTTCGTTCTGCCTGCTTTCGTCTTCAATCAACTCCAAATCTATTGCCTTCATTTGTGCATTTCAATACTGGACTTTAGTATTTTCACACTGGTTCGAAAAAAATATTTCAGGAATGGATGAAAAAATCGGTCTGAACAGACATGTCCGGAATTACCCTTGAAAGGGTAATTCCGGACATCTACGTATACAGGCAAAAGTGCAAATTTGATGCTCTTTGATAGCATATTTGTAAATATTATAAACTGGAATAATATGCTAAGAAGCATAATTAAATACTTTTTTGAAGATTTTAATGCACTCCGCAGGACATTTGCGCCAGTCTAGCACCAAATTAGTCATTGCGCCATGTCGATTAAAATGGATAAACCTAAGCCATGATGATCAAAATTTCCCTTTTAACACCTTCATTGTGGTTGAACTTAAAATAAAGATCTTTATTCTGCAAAATGCGCTTGAATTAGCAGCTGTTTTCAGTTAAAAACCACTCCGAAATTATCGTAGAGTCGGGGATTTGGTTTGTTTTGCACCACGCCAACTCCAGATTTATGAATTTATCTGTGATTTTCTGCCGCGAATTGCGGATTTATCGAGTGCAGTTTGTCACTTTTTAATGCATAGGCCTTTTTGTACCTAAAGCAATTTAGGCTTTTTTACCTCAAAGCTATCTTTTAAATTGTTTTTTTTCTTTTACAATCATTTCGACTAACAAACTCATAGTCTTACGGATTTTTCTAAGTTAGAATTGGATACGGAGTAGGAATGGATTTAACTTTTTCTGGAGAAATTCAAGTTATGAATCAATAAACCTACCAGAAATCTGGCTTGCTTGGAAAACAGGGTGTGAGAGCATGTTTGGGTACAATATAGGACAAATTAATATCTAACCTAATCTGCAAATGAAAGCAGAGTGCATCTACGCAGAATAGTTTTATTGCACATAAAATGGACAGGCAATTATTTAATTACCGAAATGATAATCTACAGTGATATAGGCAATACAAAAATGCAGTAATTGCAATTTTACTTTCAAGTTCGGAATTACCCTTGGCTGTCCGGAATTACCCGATCTTACCCTATGCTATTGCAAACTTCAATGCAAAGCATTTAGTTAGAGTTTTTTGTGTAGGTTTTCTATAGTTATTACAAATTAGCAAGTGCATATAAAGCTACAGCTGTTGTCAGTCACTTAAATAGTTTTGACGCACTTTCGTTCGGTTTGGTATTGTTCAAAAAGCGTTTCTTTCTCATCTAATGGAAAAAAATGGCAGTGTCTAGAGCACCGGCCTGGTTTCCCACATAAAAATGCTGTTGCACCGGTCGTTTCTTTTTGCTCTTGGATTTACCATCTCTCAAGCTATCATCGCTGCCCAAACCCTACCTCTAATGCAAGGTTTTGAAGGAAAAGAAAAAAATAACCAAACGCGAAACTTGCCAATCGAACCCGAACACACAATTCGACAGACAAATCTGCTTACCACTACACCACCGGGGCTACGCATTTAATCAGTCGAAGTCGGAAGTGCTGTATTTATCTCGAATTAATAAGAACAGGAGAAAAAAGCAACAGATTGTAAATGATCGGTGCAGCAGCGTTTTCACAGTTTCATGTAGGAAACTGGGCCAGTGCTCTAGACACTGCCAAAAAAAAATTGCGATTAGTTCATGCTTTCTTGCCCACAGAGAAACAAAATTGGTGTAAAAATAAAATTCTATTTACCATAGTTTCACACCAAAGTTTTTTTAATAAAAAACGTTCTGAATGCCCTTTTAGGTAGGTTAATTCAACTAAAGATTAGCCGGTTCAAAAGTACAATGGCCATGGCTAAAATTTTCATACTTTGGTAAAAATTATGTAATTCCGTCCCCGAAATCAAGTAAAGACCAAAAAAAAAGGTCTTCACCACAATTTGGGACTATATTTTCCGGAATTTGTGGGATTTACTTGTACTGACAGTCTCTTTTTCATCTGATCATCCAGCGCTCAAATCTCGATATGGAAACGCGTCCCCCCTACAATTTAAGTACTGTCTATTACCAGTACTGCAGTTAATTTGTCTTGTTTTTACAATTTGTAGACATTGCTATTAAGCTGTTGTTGCTCATTTTTATATAATATTCTGGGTTATAAAAAATTGGCAGAGGATGCTGTTACGTTATGTTAGAATAAAAAAATTCCTATCCTAGCTAAAGTCCCAACCTTAAACCTAATCCTAATTTAGACTCAAAATCTAACCCAAACCTAGCTTCTTAAACCTAATCCAAACTCAAAATCTAACCCAAACCTTAACAACAATTTAAAAAATAAAGAGTGAATGACATTATAAGCGCTTGCTCTTACCTCTCTTTTTCTGTTTATGGGAGTTACGTAATGCACCGGTAGCACTAGCCACATCCTAAAAAATTTTTAGACAGTCCTGATTTACCTCAGCAAAACCTTTCTGGCCAGGTTGGGTTCAAATCTGAAATAGGCTTACACTGTAATAAATATGGACTTGCTGTCATGAAATAGCCCATCTGAGTAATCTTATTACTGTGGTTGAGTTGAATTAGTTCGTGGCTGGGTTGGGTTAACCTTATTTGTGTGGTACACATGCTAGCAATGCTACGCTTCTGGCTTGCCTGTTTTTGTCATGTGTTATTTGCTTCCTGAAATTTCTGCTCTGCCTTATGTTATTTGCTTCCTGAAATTTGTCTTTCTTGATCCATGGTGTTATTAAATATTAGGAACACTGCAAAGAGTTGATACTGTTTGTTTTGAAGTAATATCTTAAAAAATTTAGATAGAAACAAAGCAATTATATAATATTCTCTATGGTTGATTTTTGTGGTGTATCTCGTTTTTTATCTATGCACATTCTTAGGCACACACTTCTTTTGTGACTGTATACATGTATATTGCACCAAACTAGGTCCTACCAGCAGGTTTTATCTTTTTTGCTCAAAAATTTTAGTCAAGTCAAAGTATTTTTCGGTCATTGACCTATTGAATTTTCATCATGGCAAACATGATCTTAGCTCTGGAATGCAAGATCTTGCTAATAAATTTTGGCCAATTAATTGTTGAAAAACCTAGCTTAGCACTTCAAATGAGCCTTCAAGAATTTCTAATTCAAAATCATGGCTTTTCATTTCTGTATCAGGTATCTAGAACTGAAGTAAAAATGTAATAATTAAGAAAGTTACAGCACTGGTCAAGTATGTATCCAAATGTTTTTTTCCAGTTTCTTTTTCAAAAACATCCCAAAAGTTTTGTCTCTGCAGTGCAACAATCTAGGTGGTGGCTAGTGTTACTTAATGAAATATAAAACAAAGTGACTTGGCGGTTAGGTAAACAAAGATTCTGGTGGTGTCACTCATTTTCGAAAATATTTGTTATAATGTTAACAGCTGTAGATTTGAGTTAAGGTTAGGTTTATGGCTAGAATCAAGGTTAGGGTTAGGTTTTTTGGGCTTTATTACAAAATGTCTGTGTGCTCAGAACATGTGCCAAGCCTTTTCCTAAATAATATAATAACACCCCCGCCGATCCAGCACAGTGGTGCCACAGCAAGGTTGAGTAACACATGGTATCCAAGTGTTAAAGATAAAATGGCAGTACAGCATTGTTAGGGTTATTAATGCTGTTGCCAGTGAATTTGTCACAAAGTGATTATGTGACATAAGGCATTCTGAAAACAGAAAAGGCATATCTGCCAACTGTATTGTACTATTGCATTATTAAAATTAAAGCAATGATTTAGAACAGCAGTCATTAAACTATTGCACTATCCCAGAGCTCTCTTGCCCTAACCCTCACTTTGTGATGAGATCACCGGTAACAGTTAGGCTAATAGTCACACCATTTAAGAAACAGGAGTAATCCCATAACATTATCAAAACCCAAGTAATGGCGACCACAAAATATATCCACACACAATCCAATTATTCATTATGATATTTGTTAATTGGTTGACAATAAACAGAAAAGTAGATCAAACACCATAATTGTTCCATCATTATTAAACAGATTGTGAAAACAGTTGTTATGCACAAACTTGTCATTTACATCTCCAGTAATTCAATTTTGTTATAATTACATCAGTATTATGTATGTAAAGTACATCATTTACAAAGTATGAAAAATAAAGTTTAAAAAGCCATGTTAGAATACCGGTACTGATTAAGTTATGTTGTGTAACGCTCATAAACGAAATAAGAGAACAAAGAGTGAGTGCTCATTTGCTCTTTTATTTCTTTCAATTACTGTTAGGGTTCGGGTTAGGATTAAGGTTAGTTGCTGGGATAGCAATTTTCTTATTCTTATGTTATGTAACACTACCCCTCTGCTAAAAATCTAAGCTTTGTGTGAGCATGTGTACTTTTTAAGTTTTATAGCGTTGCCCTTTTTCACGCTTGCCAGAAGATTCGCTAGAAAGTTGGTGGACTGTTACTTTAATCTCACCAACATATGGCAAATCTTCCAATCAACAAACAGAGTATCCTTAAAAGTGCAAAAACGCGAAATATTTCAGATTTTCTGGCATTTTTCACAAATGCGATAGGGGTTTTGAAGTTTCATTTTATTGTGAAAATAATTATTTCAAGATTGAAAAGCATAAAAAACCACATTTTAGATTTAGCAATCATGTGCTTCAGTGATTTCGGCATTAATTTGAAACTACTAAGTCCCCCCCCCCCATGTGGCAATATCTGGAGCCTGGAACAAACATAAATTGCTACAAGCGGCAATTAATAAACTGCTCCGAGTTGTGTATGCTTGCCTGAAGCAAGCTGAAGTCGCTTCGGGCATGTTATTTTTCAGCTCTTGCTTTCCTGACAAGCAAGTTAACGAAATACAGCATATGCAGGTGTCAAAATTAACTTTCTTAGCAACTAGCTCATCAGGCAAGTGCTATTAAATGTTTACTTGCCCAAGAAAATTTTAACTTGCCTGAAAAAATAGGTGCAATAAGTTTTGAGGTTGTTTAAACTTTCAAAAAAATTCTTAAAATGTTATTGTACAATGTACATGTACTTATTGGCAAAAAACTGAATTTGCATAATACGCGTGTCCCATTTCAAAAATCAAGTTTTTGTGCACGATTGTTATGTTAATGTTGTGTAATAATAAGAACTTTATCCAGTCATGTAGTACCCAAAAATTAGTTTTTTGATTGTAATAATTTCAATTATTACGTTGACAATGACATTAATTTACATTGGGGTTTTCAGGCTGTCAAGCGCTTATTTTTTATTAGTCATTGTTTAATTCACGAATTTTGATGGGTTATAAATTAGTTTTTTAATTACCGTCTTTTTTGGACCACAAGATGCATGCAAAATATCTAGATTTTCTCAAAAGTACAACTTCCCGCAAAGATTTCACTTTCTAGTAATGCAACAACGCAATGCTTGTGTGTTCAGTGCAATGACATACTTAGCAATTTCAATTTTTCATAGTTGCAATAAATAAGGCTTCAAGCCAAAATTGCTAGCGTTTAAACATGATTTGGGCTTGACCTGTGAGTAGCGGGAGTGGGCCTAAAGGGATTGGGCAGTTTAATTCTTCTCATGGCTCCAAAGAGGTACGAAATTTGATCCAAATAGCTTACAGGAGTTAAATCAATTTTTGGGTGCATTCAGTGCACATGTTCACTTAAGTGCTTTTGCACATGCCTACTAATGACATGCACATACTCTCAAAAAGTCTAAATGTGTAGTGTGCACGTCTCAAGTGCTCATAAGAACGTCAAACGTTCAGACAAAGCACGAGTTAGAAGTAAAATGAAGTGCTCATAATCAGCTGCTAAAGAGAGAAGAAGATGGAATGAAAGAACTCTGCTGATTGGCTTCGAAATGAGCACTTCAAAAGTGCGTTGTCGTGTGTTCTTACTAGCTCTTTGCTTTTAAAACGTGCATCTGAAATGGGACATGCACATGTTCGTGCTTTTGTGGTAAGTGTACTTGAGAAGTGCATCATGTGAACTGAATGTGCATTAAGAAGTGTGCACTTGACTGGTGCACATGTACACTTTTTGTGCTCAACTTCTGATTCTACCCCTTCTCCAAATGGCTATTTTTTGCTGAAAGATTACTAAAATTGCCCATCGGCTGGGGCTTTGCCCGTGAAGCTTCTTGCTGCTGGGGGGCTCTGCCCCAGACCCCCATTGGTGATATGCATGAGTAGCGCCAGTTTGGTCAGCATGCTACCAAATAGAGATATTTTTCAGGCAAAAGAAAACATTTGGGTTCTAGCACCCCTTTACAAATTCCTGTTTGCGTTATTTACCTTTCGATTCGAGCTCCCTTCTTCTGAGCAAACTCCTGGTTGCGTGCCTGGTTATATGTACGTTAAATAATATTTGCATATCAAGGGTGAATGATATGCAAAAATTCTTGGTAGGGGTGACAGAAGTTTAAGCAATTGTTTAAGCAATTGCCAAGAAGATGATTTTCACAAAAATACTACAAACTGACTTTAGTTTTGGCTAGAATATCTTAACTTGATACTTATTTTTTCATTCTTATTTGTTACAAAGTTCATGTTTTTGTTAATTGGCCGTTTGACAGCCTGTTCAATGCCATTAGTCCATCTAGTTGTAGGTCGTCCACCTGGTCTTTTCCGATTTGCTTTGGCAAGTAAAGCTTGTTTGGAAAGTCTTTCCTGAGGCATTCTGCTTACATAGCCAAAATCATCTAAGCTGAAATATTTCAATTCGGAAAAGTAACGGCTGGATGTTAAGAGATGTTCGTATCTCAAAGCTACGCACCTTGTTAAATAGTTTAACACCTGTGATTTTTTGTAAAAACTTTCGGACCTTTGCGATCGCACTCTTCCGGTCATTACCCAAGATTTATGACCATAAGTGAGAATGGGGACAAAAACTGTTTTGAAAATTGAGAACGTTGTCTTCGATAATTCTGGTTTTATGACAGCCAAATAGTGCAAAACTCGCATTACTGCACTAGCCTTGCCAATTTGGGTATCCAGTTCTTCGGCTTGCCTTCTATCACGCAACTCCAAGATACTTGAACTTCTCTACCTGCTTCAGTGTCACTATATTCGCTTGCGCGCTGGAGGCCAGATTCTGTGGAAGAAAGCAGAACGAAATCGTCAGCGAATAGTAGACGACTGATTTTGCAATTTTCAATCGTGGCACACTCGTTAGCTTGGCTGCTTTTGTCGATTCAATTCTTGTAAACAATGAAAAGGAGAAATGACAAAACGCACCTTTGCTGGAGTTAAACGCCCACGTGGAACGGCTTTGATTGCTTGCCATTTACCCGAACACTAAATGTGGGCACCGTACTTTTCTATAAGTACTGCCTTACGGGTACTATTTTCAAAAAGTACGGCAATACCGGTTCTCGGCACAGTACTTTTTGATAATTCAGCTTAATTGTCTTTGCATCTTTGAAGAACGTTTGTTTTGAAAAGTTGATCATTTTTAGTGAAAATAGCACGATAAACAACATTAGGAGATACTATTTGATTTATTTATTTTGAGAAAAATCAGCATCTCAATATGATCGTCAATTCGTCACTTACCGAACTCGTTTGGGTTTTAAACCTATTTTATGCAGGGGGGGGGGCATTTTTGCCTTCCTCTCAGTTTTTTCGTGATGAATTCCTGGAAAAAAAGATTTTGTTTAAATCAGCTTTTTGAGTCAAATGTGATTGCAAATACGGAACCTCCTAAAAATTTTTAAGTTGCTCAGGCAATGGGAAGTTTCCTTAATTTTGAGGTTTCCCGAAGTCACTTTTTAAAATTTTTGAGAGCATTTTTGGTCAATATTTAACTTAAAAATGATGTCATTAGACTTTGTGACGTAACCAACTTGACTTGGGCATTTTGTGATTCAGTATAAAAAAAGCAAACCTATGTATTAAATTTGAACCTCCTGAAATGTCATCGCAAAACTGACGTCATTTCTCAAGCATATGGCTGTGACGTCACTATGATGATGTCATGAATTCAGAACCAGTTTTTCTAAAAAATTTAATAAACATCAACGCGCATACCAGATTTGATATTCCCATGATATTTGGTTTAGAAGTTTGATAGGGGGAGCATTTTGCCCCCAACCCCCGTGTAAAATGCCGTTGGTCAGATATCCCGTGTAAAGCGGGGCTAGTATTTCCTACAAAGAACACTCGTTCGACAGCTGCACTTGTAACTCTAATAACAAGTTAACTACAGTCAAACCTCGGTTTTCGAACATAATCCGTTCCAGAAGGCTGTTCGAAAAGTGATTTGTTCGAAGTCCGAAACAATTCTTCCCATTAAAATTAATGCAAATAATTTTAATCCGTTCCAACTGTAGAAAACAACTTTTGTTAAGTATTTGTTTACTATTTTACACCATAAACTGTACTGTGTACTGTAGTACCACAAATAAAAATGGGTTGAAGTAGATTGTATGTTATTTTAATAAAGGATTTCCTATCTAAGATGATGAAAAATAACAAAAAGTAAACATTTCTTATGTTTTATTTTTAAAACATCAAAAACATTAAAGGTTAAGATGCAGTACAATACGAAAAATTTTGAAAAAATTTGCAGAAATTACTATTCAAGCAGTAAAAAAAAAAAATACAACAGCTCAGTTACACCAACAATCGTGTGAAAAAAGCCGACAAATGCAGCATCATGGCGCGTTCGTGTTCGCTCGGCTTCTTTCGGTTTGGTCGTGACCCGAGTTTATGTTCGAAGTCTGAGACGTAATTTTTTGGTCGAAAACCGATTTGGTCGAGAACAGAAGCGTTCGATAACCGAGGTTTGACTGTACTTCGGCTTTGACCGTTTGCTGCATTTCTTTGTACACAAGGGAGTTTCTTCATTTTCGTTTTCGATCGTCATCATAGATAAAACGGAAACTGCAGATGCAGAGATGTTGCTATTACATACCCATTGCTAGCAAGCAACTTCAAACGTTTGTGGAGTGATCCGTAATTTTAATCTTCAATCGATAAATGGTAGTAAAAACTGAAAATACCAAATACTTTTTAAAAAAAGTACCGCGGTACTTTTGTACTCGGTTCTGCCCAGTGCCCACCTCTGCTTAAGATCGACATAGCATGCAAAAAGATCTTTGCCTTACTCCCAAGGTTTCTCGAAGATCTGGTCCGTGGTGATGCGACCTTTTCGATAATTTTTCGGCATTTGGCATATACTTTCCCTGGCAAACTTAGGATTGATATCCCTCTGTAATTCGTACGTGACCAGAGTCGCAAATTTGAATTGTCTTAAGACTGAGCTTAAAATCATGGACATATTTGCTTTACATCTGAAATAAAGTAACTATGTCTGAAACGGCTGGGTCACGAAGTTAGTGTACGCCAATCTAATGGATTTGCCTGCAGTCTTCACTGTAATAGTGACTGTATAGTGTATATCATGAAAATGGCGAGACTCCGAAAACTCAAATTTTGTTTGTAAGAATGCATTTTATGCTATTTTGAGTTCCAACGTTTTGCTCAACACTGAACTTGACTTTAAAGGCTGATTACATTACCCTTGTTTAAATTGTTTTTACAGTGGAAGAAAAAGCGAATGCGACGATTGAAGCGCAAGCGAAGAAAGATGCGTGCGAGATCGAAGTAGACCGCGCAAAAAACCTTTGTTTATTATCATTTAATGCCAACAAAAGAACGATTTCTTGTGTATGTGCTATGTTCAATAAACAAATGGATTTTCTTTTCTCTAACGGATTGTAATGTACTAAATTTTTCACGTTTAAGTAAGTGAGCATAATAAATATTAAGCCGGTCTAAATATTTTGAAAAGGCAGTCTATTTCCTAACTCTACATTCAGTTGTTGCCATCCGCTTTTCAGATCCGGCTCTTGTTACGATGTTAGCTTTTTCAAGTCTTGCCAAATTACGAAAAAACCTGCAGATCCAGAAACTTGAGCACAATTTGGCGTAGCTCTGATGCTCAGAACACCAGGGCCTGTATTACTGTTGTTGCTGTGGCCCGTATTTATCCTGTCACCGGACAGCGTCAGACGCTAACTTGTTGGGCGATCCGCACACTTTTCATCAGTAGTGTAGGCGGCGGGGCTATAGCCCCCCCATTGGCATGTCGACCAAAGTGCAGAATGAGAAAAACACTACGTTTTACGCACTTTTGAGACTGTTTTATGTATTGAAGTGGACTAAATAGTGATTTAAAACATCTTTTAAAACATAAATTCAGCGGGGGGAGCTAATTTGTCAAAAATAAAACTAACAAATAAATGAAAATGGTAAAAAATAGGCAATCAAATTTGATCGCAAGTGTAAAAATGCTAAACATAGGTGTCATCAACAAATATACTATAAACTGAGGAATGGGGGGGGCCATTCAGTATTAGGTAATTACCAATCATTTCTCAAATTTCTTTTCATTAGCCCCCCAAATATTTTTCTCTATAAACTGTATACGAAATCAATTACTCCGTGTGAGCTTTATTGAACTATTCAATTTTATAATTTACCAGCATGCAAACAAGAAAACTAACGTTTTACCTTTAGCCACCTCCCAAATTGCCCATTTATGCCACCAGTTTAATCATGTTTGCACTGCCAATTTCTAAGCCACGTTTTAAAAGCATTATTTTTTAATCAAAGTAGCCCTAAAATGAAGTTATTTTTGCAAAAAACTGCAAAATTTTCGAGCGCTTGGGGCTCCGCCCCCAGACTCCCAAAACAGCCCCCCCCCCCATTGCGAATTTCTGGCTACGCGCCTGCTTTTCATTACCAGGGCTACTTCGTGATTGGAAGAATCCGCACCTGCTTTGGAGTTTCCAATGTTCCTGTGGTTTCTTCGAATTCTTGTCCACTGAATTTGGTGCTTGTTCGAAGCCACTAAGCAGAGATAATCAATAATTATCGTAAAGCGTCTTATCCAAGGGCGCAGCAACGTGACCAGGATGCGGGTTGAACCCAGATCATTCGATCAGGGTCGTCGTAAAAACGACGCCTTTACCCATTCGGCCACGCTGCCGACGAAATTCGACAGTTTTCGTATAAAAAAATCATAACTTTTTAGTTTATTCCTCCCTACTCTTAGCAAAACCTTGTTTAAAAGTGACAAATGTAACTAAAACCAAAAAAATGCTCTTGGGGACGAAAAAAGGGTCTATATTTACAGCGGTTATAAAACTTTTCCTGGCTGCGGCAAACAAAAGAACTAGATTTTGTCGCGGCACACCGAGTCTCTTCTTCTAAGTTTTCTAATACGCTGCATCCTTTTCAAAGAAACACTGCTCGAGAATGGTTTATTGAAGATATGAGAGCTACTTGAGGCAATAAAAAGAGATTCTGTACAAAAACCCGAAAACCAAAATCCCGAGTTGAACAAAATTCAGAATGGACAAAATCCAGAATGGAAAAAATCTCCAATGGGACAGACATGGGCGCGATCTTGATCTCCAAGATCACAATATTTTAATGATCTGATCTTGATGATCACGTTTTTGCGTGATCTTGAAGATCCAGATCACTTTCATTTTTAAATATCGCTTACGGTAAGTATCGCCGAGGCCAGGTTATGTGATATTTTGAAGCTGTTTCATGGCCCGCTTCGGAATGGAGTCTAAACCGCAGTTACGTCTTATGGAAGGAGCGGAATAGAGTCTGAAAAAATTCTTTTAGTTTACTGTCTAAGATCTACGATGTCAATGTCATAAAATATACACTGACATGAATATCATAAAAAACTATACAATGTCATGAAAAAGGTTTTTGTTCTTGACCTACAAAATGGGTGAGTGGTAGACGCGTCTGGCTTCAAGGCCAAATTTTGTGCGGGAGACGAGGTTCGATTCCCGTGCCGATCTAACCTAACACAAGTTGCCATTGGCCCGCCACTGTTGCAACATTAAATTATGTGCCCGTGGCGCTTTGAAGCGGAGATGGGCCCCGCAAACTCGCGTCAACCACAAAGGGTAAATTTAAGCAAGTATAATGAAGATTTGGTATTTTTGATTTGATTTTGTTCTTGAATTTCGTTGTTGTTATATAGAAGTAGCAAAAGTAAATGAAAAGAGTTTTCGTGATTATTTAAACTAGTAAAACTGTTACAAAAAGTTTGATTATCAAATACCTTATGTTATTAGCGAAATCAGCCCTGCCACTGCCCATTGATAGTCAATACTGATACAGCATTTAACATTTATAGCTTCCCCCATCATCACTACTACCTCTTTTTGAGTACTAAAAGTAAAGTGATCTTGATCTTCAAGATCACAGTCATTCACCAAAAAGTGGTGATCTTGCCCATCTCTGGAATTGGGCAAAATCCAGAACGGAAAAAATCCAGAATTGGAAAAAATCCCGAATAGACAAAAACCCAGAATTGAACCAACTTCAAAGATAAAGTCAGGATTAAATCACAGCTGGCTTATAAGCACTTATAATTATGAATACGGAACTTAATTTTCCGGCAAAACTGCATGTCTTTCACTCGCATGTGTCGTGGCGACCTAGAAAAACAGTGGATATACAAAAATAAGAGTGATCAAGTCAAAAAACTTAGCAGTTTTGTGGAGTTAGTAGGTGTGAAGCAGTTTGTCCTGTAGCAAGAGCCTCGCACTTACCACGTTTGATGTCAACTCCTTCAGTTTACAGGAAAAGAAACTAGGCAGTATTTAAAATAAATTAGCGAGTTTTGTTCTTGATCAAAAAGTAAGCAATTAAGAGGTGAAGACGAAATTGGCTCAAAAACAAACTCTCTGAAAATAAAATTTTCTTATTTTCCAAAATTGCTTTCTTTGTTGTCAAGAACAAAATTTGGGACGAACGTTTACAAAACCAAATATTAAATGTTTTTTGCAGTGACTAAAAGGATATCCTTTATATTAAACCAAAACCGGCAAAAAAGCAATAAAGTTTAGAAAATTATACTTCAGTTCAATGATTATGTGTTATGGTCAGTTGGTCATGATAAGTTTTAATGTTTTTTTCTGGACCGGCGAGTTGGTCGAGCGGTAACGCCTTCGTCTCTGGAGCGTAAGGTTTGAGGTTCAAACCTCGGGCCGGTCAAATCCGACACAGTGTGGCCAACGGCTAGCCACCGCTTCAGCATTTCTTTGAAAGGAGCTGCGCTGCCCGAGCACAATGACGCTTAGATGAGCCCCGCAAACTCGTTACACGCTTCGGCGTAATACAGCGAGTTCAATGAAAGATTAGATTTAGGCTCCGAGCCATTAGCAACCCTGCGTTTCATAATTTCGCAACACCAAAAAGGAAGTCCTGCAAATTTTTCGCAGAATAAGCAACGCGATGTTAGATCATCGCTTGTTCTGCAAGAAACTATCGATAATAATCGAACATTACGTTGCTTAAAATGTTCGATGATCTTACATCGTGTTGCTTATTCTGCAAGAAATTTTGCAATATCACCTTTTCTGATGTCACGAAATTTCGAAACCCAGGTTTGTCAATGCTACGGTCTTAAATCTATTTTCGCGTATCAGGAGACTAGTGGGACAAGGTTTGGGGCACTTTTTCCATTTCCTGAAGTAGTTGTCATTTTATAAAACCGATCTCGAACAGTAGGCTATCTCTTGAAGTCCAAACCCCAATGGCCTTCGCCTTAGTCTCCCGGCTGTGATACGCTCGAGTTGCACCAGTTTGCTCAGCACGATTCCCATTCGAGACTTTTTCAAGCCAAAAAAACTGTAACCTTTTTTAAGCCCCCTTCCCCCCGCGTGCGCTTGGTTTCGGTCAAGATGTTTGTAAGTATATCACCAGTTCAACTCAGCCTTGGCCAACATCTTGTTTACAACTGAAAAGTTTGACGTCCTTTGTGGTCGATTCCTTGGAAGTCATAACGACTTGGAAAGTCATAATAATAATAGCGATCATAATAATAATAACATAACGACGGAAAGTCATAAGTCATAACGTCGTTATGACTTCCCAGGAGTTGACCACGAAGGACGTCAAACTTTTCGGTTATGATTTCCGTGGTCACACAAGGGGAACCCTTGTAGTAGGGATAGCGTATGGCTGTCCTTACTACAAGGGTTCAGCGATTTTTTCATTTGTTTTTTTAAGTACCACAAGTGAAAAATCGTTTATTCCCTAAAAAGCCTCAGCCACTGTGCAAGCCCTTAAGGTTTGTCCAGTTCGGCCATGAGTCTTGTCCAGCTGGGGAATAACTTTGTAAGAGAAGCTGATGGCTGCCGAAGAGAGCTAAAAGCTCGAAACAGCGCTGTCCAGTTCTGTGCATCACGTTTACAGTTACATGCATAGGTGGGCAAGTTAATGCAAAACGTTAGCTTCGTTAACTACTAGTCCGTTAACAAATTTCACACCTCCGTTTACGTTAATCCGTTATTTTCAGCTTTAATTAACGGAAGTTAATAAAGTCCGTTTATTCGTTAACATTTTGCGTGTAATTTACATTTCGTTTTATTCACTCACTTCTATAACACGTATTGACGCTGTTGAGCAGATTGTAAGGAAATATTTATTGCTATGGTGGTCGTTTTGTGTTTTGGAAGTTACATTTTAAACTCTAATCTAATTTCAAGATAGAAATAAGTTCAAATGCGCGAACAAGCTGCGATCGGAAAATTTTTGGAAATTGCGAACAGCGATAATTCATAGATCTCGGAGGCTGCAGCTTATTATTTGTCACAAAAAAGAGCTCTTTTCTTCGCTTTCTTCGATAAAACTCGAGCTAATGCGCAACAAGTGCTACCAGTGCAACTGGTTTGTACCTGTACGATGAATGAATGGTGCAAGATATTAACGATAAAAACCTTAACGGAAGTTAACAGAACTTAACGGAAGTTACATCAGTCCGTTAACAGAACTTAACGAAAGTTAATTTAGTCCGTTAACATGAAAAACTTTTTAACGGATTAACGAGTTCAAGAAAAAGTTAGCTTCGTTATTAACGGATTAACGGACTTGTGCCCGCCTATGGTTACATGTATTTTTAGGCCTAGCTTACACTGGCAAACACTGAGTTCGGCAAGTTCTGCCAAACACCTGTGACGCATTTCGTGACGTTAAAGCTGATTTTAAATATCCAATTTGCCTAGTGAATCGACGTTTGTTTGAGGAAAATAAATATTGTTTTGGCAGACTAACCGATACAAGCATCTTGGGGTCAAGATGAGGCATTTAGGTTACGCAGTAGATGAGATGCAAAATAAACTAAAAACTGATTTGCAGGAAGACGTAAACTTGTTTATCCATGTCCGATGATGCAGGGAGATCAAGACAAAACCACCACTGAACTAGGTATCCTTTTTTCTACCCAATCCCTCTTCATTGTATCCTGATATTTAAGGCCGATCAATCAGCATTTGCTTGTTTATGCAGTTGCGTCATAAAAACAATGTTTTGGATAATGGAACTATGGGAATTATGATTGACTTTACTACGCAATATGTTCCTATGCTCAACTTATTTTTTTGCTTTATACATGAGTAACTTATGTTATGTGATTGACTTTACTACGCAATACGTTCCTATGCTCAACTTATTTTTTTGTTTTATACATGAATAACTTATGTTATGTGATTCTAATACTGTATTCATCGACCCCAAGTATATTAATACAATGACTTAGCTTAAAATCATAAGTAGTTTTTGCGTGACGAGCAGTAAATTGCTAGGTGGGTCTTATTTGCAGAGGTGGAGTCTTCGAGGACACATTTTGAAGTCCTTGGCCTCAAAGCTCAAGTCCTTGGCCTCTAAGCCTACAATTTCTCGAAAACGTCCTGTCCTTGGCTCGGGGACAGCATTATTTTTTGATTGGTTAAAAAGGAAAATAACCAAACAAATGACAACATAACTGCAGTCTGTCAATTCGTTATTTCCTTTCCTTTCTTGAAAAATGATACAACGTTGTAGTCAATTAAGCCAATTCATACTAAAACTAATTTTAAATGGCATTCTGTGAAAGTTTTTATCGGTAAATGAGGGGGCAAAAAGCAATGTAGAAAAGTGTTCTTTTTACTTCTACTAACACCTCCGATGCAGGCCGTACAAACTGCAAAGCACTGAACCATCCAGTATTATAACAAGGGATCTAGGGGTCCAAACACAATATTTTTGAGTTGCACTAAACAGTAGCAACCATAAGAACTGGTGCCTTTTTTGGCTAGTAACATGTATTCACATTCAGTGGCGTACGCAGGATTTTTCAATGCGGGGAGTTGAAAAGTGACATCAAAAATTAGTTCGCGATCTATACTTTGGCGAATAAATAACTTAGTGCAATGTAACAAGATGGACTCAAAGCCACACAGTGCGTAATGCAAATAAAACATTTCAAACGAAAAAAAATTAAGCACTAAGCATACATCTATTGATGGATTGCACGTGACATCATCGCGCTGCAAGCCAAACCGTTGGACGTCAAAACCGCGAATCGGCGCTATGTAAATGCTTGCAAAAACACTGATAGTGAAGATATAGAGCGTATTTTCGGGCTCTAAATGAGTTGATTCTTTATAACATTAAAGTTAAATGCTAGGTAAAAGCCTGTAAAAATTGAAAAAGATTTTAATTAGTAAAAATTCGGTTTGGTTGCTTTTTTGCAGTGACGTAAATCCGGCTTGTTGTAAAGTAAACCATTAGAATCATGTAATGTGGATGGTTGTAGCTAGTTTCGGTTATCGAATTCCAGGCTTACTATTGACGGCGCTATAATGGAACAGTTGTATCTCCTTTATTTCTGACAAAATTAGCGCATTTTTATAACTTTTGTAATTTGAGAAGTCTATTTTGCAGGATCTTGGTGATTTTTTGCATTTCATGTTGTCATTAGCGACTCACCGCAATGATTATTGGTTGCTAGGAGTAAAAACGCATTAGCAAGTTGTTTTTATTGAATTATTTCGTAGAGATGTCGTTTAAACTTTAAAGTACTGATTTAACTGGCCTCAGTGTAACCACAGTATACTGTGGTGTAATGGTGTGCCTTTGATCAAACCTAAATTTGCGTTTATTTCGACTTGAGCTAGTGATGTTAAATATTATTCATAAATAATGCTTAAACCATTGCTTAAACTAAACATTAATCTGCCATGTGTAACTGCTGTGACGTAGAATTTTAAGTATTTTAGGATATGACCGAATATACGATGTGAACCAAAGCTAAAAACCGGTCAAAGTGGACAATAGCTGGCAATGGACGATGAGAATTCACAAAAAGCGTAACTTTTTAGAACCGCTGAGCTATGTAAGCTCCTTAAATCGCTCCTGGTAACTTTCAATTAAGGCCAGGCTATCTACAAAAGTATTACTTTGCAATCAAATTCTTTAAATATGCCCACTGAAGGAATTATACGTTGATTTACGGTAACTCTAAATGCTTTGTAATAGCGTTTTGACGTCCAATCGTTTTGGCGGGAAAAAGCTATGACGTAGCTGCAATCCATCAATAGTTAACACAATAAGGTTTGCAACTGAACGATGAAGAAAAAATCGCTCAAAACAAAAGCTAAGAAAACCCATATGATTATAAATAGTGCAAAGTGAGGCAGGCGCGTAGCCAGAAATTCGCAATTGGGGGAGCTGTTTTGGAGGTCTGGGGGCGGAGCCCCCAACGTTTGAAACTTTTGCATTTTTTTTCAAAAATAACTTAATTTTAGAGCTATTTTGATAAAAAATAACGCGTTTGAAACGTGGCATAGAAATTGGTAATGCAAACCTGATTAAACTGTTTTCATAAATGGGCTATGTGGAAGGTGGCTAATGGTAAAATTTTAGCTTTCTTGTTTACATGCTGGTAAATCATAAAATCGTATAGTTTAAGAAAGCTCACACAGAGTAATCTATTTCGTCTATCTTTATTGAGAAAAATAAATAGGGAAGGGGGGCTAACGGAAAAAAATTTGAGACAAGTGATTGGTGATTAACTAATACTAAGTAGCCCCACCCCTCTATTCCTAAGTTTATAATATGTTTATTGATGAAACCTATGCTTCGCATTTTGCACTAGCGATCAAATTTGATTGCTTGTTTTTGGCCATTTTTCAAAGTTTTCATTGATTTGTGGGTTTGAATTTTGACAAATTAGTCCCTCCCCCTAAATTTATGTTTCAAAAGATGCTTTAAATCACTTTTTAGTCGATTCTAGCGCAAAAACCAGTCTCAGATGTGCTAAAAACGTGGTATTTTTCTTATTCTGCATTTTGGTTGACAGGCCAGTGGGGGGGAAGGCTACAACCCCCCACCTGCCTACGCTACTGAAAGTTACTCTGACTCGTAACACGACACTCCAGATTTTCAGTATTACTCTTAGTCGTTTACAATGTTGCATTAAATAACAAAAAAAATTATTTACTATAATTAAATATTTCGTATTAATACGAGAGGAAAGGAGGAGCTTGTTAGTTTTGCGCAATAAGACGATATTTCCAATGATATACGTCGGATCAATAGGGAGGATGATTTAAACCCCCACCCCCCTGAGTACGCCTTTGCACATAAGTGAGCTATGTGGGCGGTGGCTAATGGTAACATTTCAGTCCTCTAATTCACAAGCCGGTAAATCATAAAATCATAATTTGAAAAAACTCACAAGCATTTATACTCTGTAGTTTATAGAGGGAGACAGTTGGGAAGGAGGGCGAATGGAACGAGATTTGAGTGGATTACTAATTAACTAATACTGAAACCCCATCTCCATATTTTTGATGAAGCCAATGTTAAGCATTTTTAGCGGTTAAATTTGCTAATTTGTAAAATTTTTTGAAGTTGTTACTGATTTATAAGTTATATCTTTGAAAAATTAACCCCCTCCCCCCCTAAGAAACTCTAAATGCTTCAAAAGTTGCTTTAAATCATGTTGGAGTCTATGTCATAGCAAAAAACGAAGTGCTAAAAACGTGATATTTTCTTTATTGTGCATTTTAGTCGACGACGGGGGGGTTTGAACCCCCAACCCCCCCCCCCCTTGCGTACGCCCTTGTTCACATTAATTACAAATTTAAAAAAATTATCAAGCGAATGTTTTCAGCACTACAGTTGACCCTCCTCATCTAAAATGGCATCATAACTGTACTGAATTCTAATCAATTAATAAACTAATCTGATACAAAGCTAAAACATTTGCTGTACTGCTCACTGTCTACTACGCTAAATTCAACATACAGAGATTCAAATTTACAACTGAAATGACAAAGTTAACAATTTTTATGGTTTATGGTTGTTGTATTATATTGCTATAGTTTAGTACAAAAAGTGGACCTCTTTGCCGAAATTAATATTTTGAGTTGGCAATGCAAAAACGTGACCGAGCCTTTCTCCGTATAAATTCAGAAGAAAGTATGTGTGTGATATTGAAATGTAATACAGTATTACCAGGGATGGCAAATTAATATTATATTGTACGACAGCAAATATGTTAGTATATCTCGATATAATAATAAAACGAATCTTGAGAACCCCAACTTGTTCTGAAAATACGCGAGCGCGAAGAATTTGTTTTGAGTTAAGAACAACTTTAATCACGGGCAAACGGTTTGGGGGCAAAACTTCTTCCACAGAACAATTTGTGTTTTGGAAATCGCCGCGAAGAATCCCAAATAACAAACTATTGGATCACAAAAAACGCAGCATGAAGAATTATTAAGAAATTACAGTAAGTGTGACGTTAAATATAACTGACTTATTAATTGATCGAATGCCTGGAGTTCTTAATAAATTTTTACACCACCTCATTAAGACGAAGGAAGCTCCCGCAGAAAATTGGGCATTTTAAGAAAAAATTAATGGTTTATTATCTTTTCGTTTCGACGATTTCGTACCGATACCGTTTGAAGGGAGGCTCGGGACAAATGTCTCCATTGCATTCCTCTTGAATACAACCCTGCAGGGATCCTGCTTTTTTGATTCTTTTTTTGTAATTAAATACCTTATGATAAATTCGACAAAATGTCTTTTTGGCGGCTGAAACGTTGTCTCTGTTCATTGATAGGCATTAGACGTCGTGAGAAAGACAAAATATACTGAAATGTAAAGTAAACATTGGCTTAAAGTTAAAGTTGGGAAATTGTGAAAAAACTAAAGTTATTTGAACTTGTCATTTACGGTATTTTCTTTTCAAATTGCGTTGAAAATCTGAATGTGTAATCTTCTTTAAAGTCACAAAAAATGCAATTTTTTCCAAAAAAATTCATTAAAATTATGGGGACTTTATACCCTTGCCCCAGAACCCCGTATTTTTTCGATGCAAAAAACTTTTGAGCTTACAAATGTACCGTACCCGATATTAGGCCTACACTACCTTAATTCACTTTGATAACATAAATTCACAGTATTTTGCGATATTTTTAGACAATAATTTTTAAAAAATTCCGTGAAAAAAAAAAGTTTAAGCAAACAATATGGTTTGGGTTTAGAAAACTACTAAAAAGTAGGGATCCATAATCAGCCGACGTTTTCATCGGGACCCTAAGCGATGCAATTAAGGCCTTAAAATAGACCTTCTATGTTTATAATTTAGCTATATTTCCATTCACGGGTTTTGGTCTTGTTTCATTACCACAATACCGCTACGTAATCAACATCAGCTGCTAACAAATAAAACTTCAAAAGGGCATAAAAAAACTACTATTTTCGAATTATCATCAAAACTTAACAAAATGCAATACCTTAAGCATTTTTGTCTTTAAAAATTATGGAAATTTATCGACCATAATTTAGGAAAATTGCGTCCTCGGTCCTTGGCCTCGACCATTCCTGTCCTTGGGCTTGGCCTCGAAGGTTGTGTCCTCGACTCCACCTCTGCTGATTTTGCACAGTAACCTTATGTGCGAGCTTAATTGGTTAGCCCCAGCTCTGGCGATGGGCGGTCGAATTTGTTTCCTATGTTTTTGCTAGGTTTAGTAAAAAAAACATCATGTCTCACGAATTAAAATTTCGTAGAATGCTTGTAGGCTTATGCAGACTTGCTTCAAAAAATAATTTCTGTTAGCATGATAAAAATTGAAACTCCGGTAAAAAACGTGCTACGTTTTCAACCAAAACCACTTGCCAACGTTCGTAAACCGCATTACCAGTTGAGTTTTAGAAATATTTTATTCGTGCGACTTAACTCACAAAACGTACACCTTCAGTATAACATACGAACAGTGCATGCAACACAAAGAACGCGATCACATTGAACGAAATAAAATGTTGTTTAATGGGCATGTTCAAACATCACACAATTTTGCCAAATTTGGATACTCCCATTGCTGATGGTGAACTGCAATGGCGCGACCAGGGGGGGCTTCAGCCCCCTTAGCCAAGTCACTTAAGAGTTGGATACACCAAGTTTGGTTAACTTAACCGTCGGTTAGCGTTAACCACCGGTTAGGTAACCGCGAGTTAACTTAACCACAAATCAATATGCACCAACGAAATTTTGTGCCTGGTTAGCCAACCAAAAGTTAACCAAGAAAATTGCGGTTAAACCACAGGTTAACTATTGTGACTCAGCAAAAACATCATTTTCCGGTAAGCTCAAACTAATTTTTTGTTTGAAAGAATGGAATGAAGCAAAAATTGTGATGATCGGGAATTTAGAATACATTTTTTTAGGTCAAAGCATCTTTTGGGGAAGATTAACCTAGTCCTAGCAGCGTTCCTACTCAAGAAAAGATCGAAAATATAATTTGCACCCTAGGCCAAGTAGTGCGCCAAGCCTTTTCCAAAAAATTCAATTGAAAACTTAAATTTGATAAATTTTAACAAAAACTGAAAACAGTGAAGTATTTTTGTCCCAACAACAACTTTCGGTATGCTATTAAACAGAAAATTGACGATAACTAGCTCAGCAAAAACGTGTGGGCAAAATGCTTCTTGTGAAATCATTCTTTGGACAAATTTGCTCCAATTTAAATAGCCTACTGTAGGCATAGGCTGCTGTTGCGCTACATAAGAATAAAAAAATTGCTATCCTAGCCCTAACCCCACCCTAATCCTAACCCAAACTCTAACCCTAGCATTAGTTCTAACCCAAAATCAAAACCTAACTGCTATAGCTCACTGATAGTTCACATCACAGGTTAGTAGGCCTAGATACTACACTAACTTGCTGGCCAGGGAGAGAAACAGTAGGCCAGCCACCTTTGGCTTTCCAACTTAATTTTGATGGTTTTGACTGACCAAAACTTCGTAACTTTTTTCTAGTTTTAAATCCAATTATACAAGGCTATGACTATAGCAAGCCATGGAAGATATGCTTCTGCATATGCAACTAGGCCTATAGCATTAGCTGCTGCTTTGCGGTGTTCATATCTTTTACAACATGCTATGTGCCACTAGGCCTCTATCTACTGCTTTGCGGTGTTTAGCCTACATCTTTTACAACAGTTTGCATTGCAAAGAAAATAAGATTGCTCTCACTAACACTCAAATTTATCTAAGTCACTGCCATATACCTCTGATCCTGCTGGCGCTTAACGAGTTAACCAGTGGTTAACCCACCTTACTGCGGCGGTTAAATTTTTGGTTAAAGTTGCGAAGTTAACCATCCGGTTAACGTTGGCGCAAAAGAAATTTTTCTTAATCGATGGTTAACCTGTCGGTTAAGATAACTCTTGGTTAACCAGCGTTGGTGCATTCTACCCTTAGAAAATTTAACGCAAAAATGCAAGCATTTAAACGTACTTTGAACTTGACCTATAAGTAAGGAGGGGGCTGAAGGGGCTAAGCAATTTAATTCTTCAATTTGCTTCCAAATCTTAGCAATTTAGCTCTCTCAAATGGCTATAAAAACGTACAAAATGTGATCCAAATTAAGTTAAACAGTATGTTTTACGGAAAAAAACTTAAAAATCGCCCAGCGGATTGGGAGCTTTGCCGTCAGACCTCCATTGCCTCCGGCGTCAGTGATACTGCTCCCATAGCCCCGTCAGTGATACGCTTAGAGATGAACCAAGTTGCTCAACATCTGTCCAATTAAGACATCTTTCGTTAAAACAATTCTTAACTTTTGGTTCAAGCACCCCCCTATTAGCAAAATCCTGGTTGCGCGCCTGATGGACTGGTGTTTTGAGCTATGGGCTGAACTGATCAGCGGTAAAGTGAATAGAGCTTGGCTTCTAAATCCGTGGGCTAAAATTCGATTTCTGGTCGGGTTAAACCAAATATTTCAGAATTGGTATTCCCCCTTTCACGCACACCATCAATGGGAAAGACGAAAATGTCGACTTTGAGCTTCCACCGAGAGACCCGGACTACACTTGGCGTGCAATTGTGTTCAGTGTAACGGCTTACAAGCGTAACATTAGTAAAAATAAACGAGGATACGCTTAGAAAACATTCTAAAAGTAGATCATCTGAAATGGTAGGCGGCAGCGTTCTATGTGTCCTAACCCAATTTCCCCTACCACAGGTCATAGTGAACTACTTATCAATAGGCTTAACCAAACTACAAAATTCATATAAATTGGTTTTAAACCAAACTCGTAAAACAAGACAGTACCAATGGCAAATTGCCACAACAATACTGACATGACAAGATACAGCGTACAACAACTAAAATAAAAACGCTCTAACGGTACTAACTAATGAAGTGAGAAATACTTTGACCGTACTAACAGAGTTAACAATTGAACCACTTACTGTAAAAAACTGTTTACTACGATCGTTTCATTTGATGAAGTCTGCTGAATCAAAACATACGTCATAGCAAGTTTTCTGCACCTCCGTAGCAACAATGAGGCCCCATTATGGCAATTATGTATAGCTGCATATGTTGAAAGTAATTGAGGTCTTCTCTCGCAATGAGTTGTAGCTTCTGAAAACCTCAACTCCTCGAAAGTGGTTGAAAAAATCATAATTGTAAAGTTACCATGTAGACTGAGTAATTTAGCAGGCAATACAATAACACGTTCAAACAACGGCATGGCAGAAGCATTTAACTGCCCCGTGTTTTGCTTTTGCATCAATTCGCAGAGGGTACAACCCATTTTCACAGCAGAAATTCATTACACAGACATTTAGGGCATATAAATTTGAACCTTGTATGCATTACTGTGCAAGGTTCGTTATTTTATAGCAGTATTAATTCATTAACTTTAAGTAATTTTGTATAGCCGTGGGAAATTATAGAGTTGTCCGGGACTCTTGATCAAGCTGTCGATACTTGACTTACGGTATGTCTCTTATTACCAGTCTTCGTTTCGAACACATAAGATGATAAGACGCTGTAGCACATTTTTTTACGAAGATACTGTTTTGTACGAATCTAAGTCACTTGTAGCTTCCGTTACCGCTGTTTGATTTGACTGAACGTGATGCTGCAACGCTTCTCCCCCAAATAAGTTTAGGTTCAATTCTGCACGCAAATAAAACAGAGTTTCAGTTTCCAATTAAGAAAAACTATTTAACTTAAAGAGCTACAGCTCGAAATACGTTTTCTTGAAGAAATGAGATCTACTTGAGACATTAAAAGGTGTCCCAAACCTTTTTCTACTACTTTCCTTATTCGCGAAAATGCGTTTAATCCGTTCATCTTAGTACCATTAGCAACCGTGAATTCCGCAATTTTGTGGCATCACAAAAGACACAATTTTGCAAAAAATTCTCGAAGAATAAAGAAACGCGATTACCAACTGGTAGCAGTGAGTAGCCTACAACCAAATCTGAAAATTTGGCTTCTGCTGCTGGAACTTAGGCTGCCAGTACTGATCTACAGTATTCCTTTTGTGATACTACAATATCTGCAAAATGCAGAGTTGCCAATGGTATGGAAAACGGATTCAACGTGTAAGTCAAACGGATTGAAACGTATTGTCGCGAATAAGTGGAATCGTGGAAAAAGGTTAAGGACATCGCTTTATGACCTCAGGTAGTTCTAATTTCTTCAATGAAACCGATTTCGAGCAGTATCGCTTTAACTTCAAGATGAATCGGTAACTTATTTCCAAAAATGGTGAACATCATACTCAAAAAGAGTCAATAAATTTCGGGCTAACAATGTGTAAAAAAAGCTAACTAAAGAGAATCTTGCTGTGATCAGAATACTCATTGTCTTTAAATCTTTTCGTCCGAAATTTGTCAAGAATCGCCAAAGAAGTGAAGGAGGACGGCCATGAGCGAGCAATGAAAATCTATGCTATCTAGTGTATTATTTATTTGCCCTAATTTATTGTGGTAGTCAAAAATCAAAAAATGAATAAATCTACTGGTAAGATCACGTTGCGCAAAGGCAGAGGTGGGCACTTGCGCCGCAATTATTCTTAAACGGTTGCGATGACGCTTGCGCCGCAAGTATTTTAGCAATTTTGAGGGCAATCGCAAGTCAAATACGATTATGAATGATTGTTTTTCAATCATATACGATTAAAGTTAACAAAAAACATTAGCGAGGTACATAGGCGTAGCCAGGATTTTTGAATGGGGGGAGGGGAGGCCAAACCGGAAATCACACATAATAACGTCATCAAAATTTTCGAAAAGAGGGACTTTTTACGGGACAAAAATACCGGAGAATGGAGGATCAGAAGCCGGCGCCTGGGTTGGCATGTAACCTGTGTTTTGCTGAAGAAAAGGAATTGAACCTAAAGTTCAAAAGATTTCCAAAGTTGTCGGAGTTTGGAGACGTGGCGAGCAAACTAGTTTACCGCAAGCGTATCACAGACGGGGGTCTGGGGGCAGCCGCTGGGTGATTTTTTGAAATTTTTTTTGGAAAAAATAGCTATTTTAATGCCATTTGGATCACATTTCGCACGTTTTAAGAGCCATTTAAAATCATTAAATTTTTAAGAATTGAAAGCCAATTGAAACAATCAAATTGGTGAGACTTCCTTTACTTACAGATCAAGTTCAAAATAACAGGTTTAAAATCTTGAATTTGGGGGTTAAATTTTGTAAGTGACTTGGCCCAGGTTGGAGAAGTAAAGTACATTGCCTCCTGCAATATTTTTAGCAGTGGGCTAATTAATCAATCGAACATTTGCCTTGGAAAATTTTTGTTTTGTCATGACTACGGGTTATACATTTAAATTGGATGGTAAAAATTTGATTTGAGGGGCCCAGGCCACCTACCTGATCGTTAATGTTAGTCTGTTGTACACGTATACTTTCATACGCGAAAACGCTTAAAAGAAACTGAAGAAAACATAACGCTTGGTTGTTATTATTTTCATCATTGCTGACATTTCAATTGGGGGGAGGGGACGGTTTTGCCTCCCATCCTGGCAACGCCTATGACGAGGTAGGTTAATAAAAGCTTCGTCATGGAAAATTCCATTCGTCTACGGCTTGCAATACTTCTAAGTTAAAAAATGGTTGTAAAATCAATTTTTAAACAGAAAAATTGTTTTTGTAATTTTCTTTTTAGAAATACGCTAGTCGTTTTCAAACAATCTTAAACTTGCTTTGGGCATTAATTGCGTTGCTCCAGGCAGTCCTTTTTTACCGTAATTCAAAAACAAGAAACAACAAAAACTATTGATTACAACTTTTTTGCAAGTCCGGGAAAACTTGAAAGATATTGCAAACAGGAGTGACAGCATTGGTAAACCTCTTATAAGTAATACTTATATGGTTCAATTTCTTTAAACAAAAACAGAATGAGTTTTTAGCGTGCTCCATTTGTCAGAGAGTGATGCTAATTGCTCCGGAAGAACAAAATATGTATCGAAGCTTGTAAAGGATTTCCTTGAAGAGCCATTAAAAAAAGTGACTGCTAAGTTGTTTGCTTACCACCACATGCAGACTTTATTAGTGGAATTTTTTAACACCGCGGTTCCTCGAGTGCGAGTGTTGATAGCATTTTTTCGTTAGGTATAAAGACGTTCTTCACCCAAAGTGGTTTTCAAATGCATTTTCAAATGCTTGTAATTTCTAAAGGAAATCAATTTTTTTTTGGAATTTGGTAGCGGGCATAATTTGTTTTGAATATTGGTTTTGTACCGTAACCTAGTGAGGTTTAAGCAGTGAGTCAATTAGAAGTATACATTTCAAAACGTCACACTTGCGCTTGCGGCGCAAGATTTTCAGAGTAGTTGCGCGTGCGCTTGCGGCGCAACTTTTATGACTTGCGCTGCCCAGAGTTGTAAACGAGCCGACTAGTTCCGGCCTGAATCCGAAACCTAATTAGAAGCCCAAATCATGCCAGAAAAAACCCGAAAGTTAAGTTACGTTTGAAAAATTCAGCAACATTGTCAAGTTATTTCGATTATATTTTTGTGCACCTAAGACAAAAAGTACGTCTCAAGCCCGAACTAAGCCCGAAATTTTTGTCAACTTCAGGCCCGAACCCGACCCGAAAAGCCCGGCCCGACTTACAACTCTGACGCTGCCCACCTCTGCGCACAGGCGGGACTTTATATAACATGAGGTCCAACGGCTGAATCAAAAGAGACTTTAGTATTGGTTGGAAAATTTTGAAAGTTTGGGACTTCATCTTTCATAAAATTCTGTTAGTGGTAAACATTACGATGACAGATGTTCTATTTTTGCTGAAGGCCACTCTCCGATCCACCTAACTGCTCTTAAAGCCACTTTTACTAAAACTTTTAATCCTCTACCGGCAAAGAGAATTTGTATAAAATTTCAAGATTCTGCACTAACTTGCCGCACTCTTGTTGGTCGTTTCGGCTTTTTTCCTATAAACAACCATTCTTTTTCTGCGTTCTCCATTTTTGCAAGTCTCTTGACAAGTGTCAAAAACGACACGCTTTGAAGACAAGAAAATTCTGGTCCAAGTAATACTGAAGTTTGGCACTCCAACCAACTACCTACCATTATCGTGGTAAGTATATTTTACAGATAAGTATTGATGCAATACGCGAAATTAAATAGTTGAAATTAATTGTATAACGGAGCGTTAGTATTTAAAAAAATCTCGTCTAATAGTGCTGTCCCACTTGCGATAATTTACCTGTGACAAAGTTTGACAAATAACCTACGTTTTTGCTTTTAGGTGTTACTTTATCACTAATGAAATTGCAGCTTTGCAAACACTATCAAAAATCATCACACTCTAGCGTGGATAATCCCTTTCTTTAAAAGTTGTGCAAAGGTGGTGCCAAAACTGCTCACCGTTGAGCGAAAAACTCGTTGCGTGAAGGTTGTCAAAACATCGTTGACCGTTTTAAAACCAAACCAAACTTACTGCTGCAGTAATTCTAGTGATGGAAGTTTTATCTAAATGCAACAAAAGTTTTAGTTTTGGTTGTTGGTCGGTGTTCATCAATCATACGTTCATTTAAACGATCAGTGGTCAACTGGATAAAGCGACTGCTACTGAAACGGTAGACTCGGGGTCGATTTCTAGTCGGTCCAGACCAAAGACTACTATAAAACTAGGTATTCACAGCTTCCCTGTTTGACGTTCAGTATTAAAAGGGCCAGCGTGAAGCTTCCACCGTGTGTGGTAGACAGGTGGGCAGATAGCAGCTTGACTTCCGTCCTTTTATTTAGCAGGTCCCTTCCCTGTCTAAAATGTAATTACTATTACATCATACTGCAATTCAAGGCAAATAAAAACAGTACAAAACGGTTTATCTAGCGGTATCAATTTACAAAAGCTCGTCAGGAACCACATAATTGCAGTAGAGAACTGAAATTGCAGTTCTTTGCTAGTCAAAAACCAGTGTTGGGCAAGTTAATGAGAAAGTTGACTTCGTTAAGAGTTCATTCGCTGAGAATTTTCAAGCAATTTTTTAACTCAATTAAAGTTAAAAGTTAATTCGTTAATTTTTTTTTTAATTCAAAATTAACCTGCAGTTGATGCCCAATAAAATGATTTCATTTCCATACGGGATAAAAATTACTCATTCTGATTTCTGTTACTATGGTATTTACTATTCTAATAAAGATAGACACAGTGCAAGCCTTTTTTTATTTTATTTTTTTATTTCTGTTATTATGGGATTAAGATGCATGGAGTAGCCTAGAAATTTAACGGATTAACGTAAACACTAAAGTAGTTTAACGAAAGTTATAGTTAATAAGTTTAACTCACATAAGCTTTTTAACTTTTTAACTCGTTAATGAAAAACTTAACTTCGTTATTAACGAAATAACGAGTAATGCCCAACAATATCAAAAACTATAAAGTACAACGTAATTTGATGAACCAAACCTTTTCTCTAAATTGTGAACTCTTGTTCTAAGAGCGTACAAAATCCAGTTTTTTTTTTTTGACACACTTCATATAAAGCAAATTGTCTAGGATCGTAATAAAATAGCAATTTAGAAGAAGGTTATGGATTTATTTAGAACGAAAATACCATTGCTGAAAACTATTGAATTTCATTAATCGTGATTTTTGCATTTTAATACCCTTAACATTTTTGAAGACATTCATTAATTTTTTTTTTAGGCTCAATTTTGGTAATAATAATGTTGAAAACTTTATTAGATTTGAATTTTTTTAAAGCTATCTTGAACATGGCAAAACTGCAATAATGCTTCATGAAAGTTTGGAAGATACGATTAGCTAACCGCCCTTGTCGCAACCATATTATCATCACAAGTGCAACAGCACCATTAAGAGTAACTGCAAGAATGTTTTCTAATTTAAGAATAAATGCAATAGCCAAAACACATCAGCATATCATAATGTTTTCGTTAAATACTAATAGCATCATTGGATAGCACATACTGAAAACTTAAGCGTCGGAGCATAATGTTCGGAACATCGAAATATCTTTAATATAAAACACAAAGCCAAAATAACTGGAAACATATCCTGACGTTTCGTGAAACTACTTCATAGCTTTGTGTTTTATATTAAAACTTAAGCGAATTCATGCTCTGAGCTGCTAAGATCTTTTTGGTCTTTAATAAATTTCGCCCAAAAAAGGCTTCCTAATTTGGATTTTGCCTTGTCCCCGAGAAATCTTAGATCATTGTAAAACGGTTTACATTGAGGCTTTGCAACACGCTTACATCATAGACAAAATTAAGGTTCTTATAAAAAAAACCTCCAAAACGTAATGATTAAAGAGATACAAGCTGTTTGTGACGAAATGCCCAAAAGACTTATGATAAAAGCATGTCGAGATTTTTTTCACCAACACCATTAAACTTAATAAACACCGTTTACTGTTGTTGTGCGTTACCGCATGAATGCTACTGAAGTATTTTTTTCAAATTTATTTTTTAACGAGTTTTGGCTATTTTTCTAATCTTATCTTTGTTGAATGTGGTTTACTGAGATATTATGTAAAGCTTTTAATAAAATCCCTTGCCTGTTTGGTCTCTTTTGGTCCATTCTTCTCTGTTATTATTTATAAATTTGAAACAAGTTTCTTTGAACTCTGAAAGTCGAGCACTTGTTAAATCGTTATCGTAAACTCTTTTTGACGAGCTGCAAAAAAATAAAAATTTTTCAATTTTTATGTGCTACATAATTACGCAATAAGCATCGCAAAACCAAGACATTCTTACTTGTAAATGACGCCCAATTTATCCTAAAACAACAAGCTCGTCTCCCTACATCCATGCAAACAGAACAAGAAAATTGGAAAGCATATTAAAATCGCTATCAAATGTTTTATCAAAAATGTTTTAAATGTTTTTCAAAAGCTTCTCTCCCTGAGTCCCAAATTTACTCCCAGAGTTGCGCTTCGCTCCCAGAGTCACAAATGGACGTCAAACTATTGCAATGAGAAAAGCTTTGTCATCACATTAGCTAAAACAACTCTCACTTATATGCGCACTGCATCCACCAACCTTGCGGCGCGACAAGAAGGGCTCATGATTTAAACATTGGCTCTCTGTAATTAGCCGTGTTAAAAATCTTTAGAAAAGACACGTTTAAAAAATGCTGTAAGTTTAAGTATACAGAGCAGGAATTTTTGCTTTACAATGTTAAGACTGTAACAATTTTACCAACTAAAAAATGCCTCTACAGGTTTTAAAAATGCACTGCAAGCAAAATCAATCGGGTTTCCAAAGTTAAGGCAATCACATTACATTTAATTAGCGTTGACTTTATCCTTCTTGACCCAGTTGTTCTAAGAGCGAGGGTTGCGGGGGCAGTAGCTCGAGATTGAGCCGCCACTCTTCACGATCTTCCACCTCCTCCATTATTTCGCAAGGGTGAAGTCAGACTGATAAGCAGAAATAATTTATTCACCGAGTTGAGCAAATGATTACATAAAAAAATGAAATAGCCATTTTCCTGTCACGCATATGTAGTCCCAAGCGATTCCATTCAAGATCTTCAATGGAATTGATCCGTCTAGTTTGTCCAACTGGTCTTTTCCCATTTACCGTGGTAAGTAAACCTTGTTTGGGAAGTCTTTACAGAGGCATTCTGCTTACATGTCCAAACCATCCAAGCTGAGATCTTTCAATTCGGAAAAGTAGCAGTTCGATGTTTAAGATGTTTTCGAATCTCCGAGCTACGCATCTTGTCAAATAACGTACTTCTTCAATTTTTCGTAAAAAAAAATCTCGGAAGCTTGCATTTGAGATCGCACTCTTTCGGACATCAATTAAGTTTATTATCACTGTAGGTGAAAATGAGGACAAAAAAAAACTGTTTGAGATTTGCATTTTTCGACAATTCTCTTTTCATAACAACCGAATAAATTAAAACTCGCATAACTACATTAGCTTTGCTAATTCGGGTATTCTTACTATTCAGTTCTTCATCTTGCCTTCGCAAGATTTTTGACATATAAAGTGGTGTACTGGAAAGCGGTACTGTAAAATGCCGGTCCTGCTGGAAACAATTTAAAAGGTGACAATTGACAAGTAAAACCTACACTTCAAAGATGACTACGAGATGTAAGGTTTCAAATGGCAGAGCGCTTTACCACAGCATGAAGGTCTTTTAACTTTGGAAGACGACGCTACGATCAACTTTTCCTTTGCGACTTGCGAGCGATGTAAGAAAAATTAGAAATTCCACCATGATGCTAATTCCGGGTGATAAAATTACAAGCCTTTATGAAGTAAGCGCCGACAACTACTACAAATTACGAAAGAGCAACATCACCAAATCATACAGCAAGGCAGACATTTTAGCCCTAATTAACGAAGAAGCTCAAAGCATCACGCAAGAATTAAAATTCAACGGTAGAGTGGAAAATGTTTTGAAACGCAGTGCTTTTACAACACTAAAAGACCACAAATAAAAATGCTGGCTAATTAATCCCCAAAACCTGAAGTTGGCATAATAACTGAACAACACCTGAACATCATCAATACAGGACTACAAAGAAAAATCGATTTCAATCAACGGAAGTTCAGTTCAGTTAATCTATTTCGCGAACTAAATATAAAATAATGGTGACAAAAAGTGCTTATATACACGCCGCGGATTTCATGAGAAGTCCAAGTAATGACTTACGATCACCTCTAAGGGTAGAGGTGATACGTGAAACCTGCATGAACAAACACAAAGAAATACAACAAGCGAGAAAATCACACAAACTTGATGAATTTTAAAAACTCGAATAAGTCAGCCGGTGATGGTAGTAGCAAGCAGACTACCAAGAAGCCAATCAGTCAGAGTATCCCTCACTGTGAACAAGATCCAAACTACGTGTTATGCTAGGTATTGTTCAGTAAAATATTTCTTCAAACTGATTTTCAAGCTATGTAAGCTTAGGCAGTTTTTGATATCTGGTCGAATTTCATTCCAATGTTTGGACCGGTAAATAAAATAGACTGACAGCAAATTGATGTTTTAACCAAAGGGAGACGAATGTCGTCAGCTTGTCTACAGTGCACTGAGGAGCGTGATCTAGAGAAACCTTCAAGTCAGTTTGGAAGTTTGTTACGAAAAAATTAACAAAACAACATACTTCAGACTTCAACATAGCTTGAATTTTCAAAATTTAATGCTTTTTGTAAATATCATCACAATTGGATTTATAATTTCAAAAATAAATTAGCCTTAAAAGTTTATTGCAACATCTCTGCAAACTTTTCAAAAATGCAAGATTGTTGTAGCACCAAGTTGTGATACAATAATTTACATGAGTGTAGGCAAATAAATAGAAAAGTGTGAGCAAACAGGAACGTGAAAATCGGTTGTCTCAAGATTTTAAGACATAGTTTTGAATTTTTACGTACTTTATGTGGTTTTGTTGAGAAAATCATATACTTCGTTTTAGTGGGGTTGACAATCAATTTATGTTTTCAACCAACTAGAAACAATTTCCATTTCTTTATTTGCGGTTTCAATCACTTCAGCCCTGCTTTTCTCCAAAACAATTAATGCCATATCGTCTGCGAACATAAGTAACACGTATTTTGTGTTGAGGAAAAGATCATCTACGTAAATCGGGAAGAGGAGAGAGCCTAAAGTAGACCCTTAATGTTGTTGATTTAAAGTTGGGCAAAATATTATGGATAGAGACCTGCTGCGATCAGTTAGATAACTTTCTAACCATGCATGTGATGCACCTCTAAATCCATAATGATATAACTTATTCAGAAGTATACGATGATCGAGTGTGTCGAAAACTTTGCTTTAAGTCAAAGAATGTCGTTAAGGCTAATTTATTAGCAGAAAAATATTTGGTTAATTTGGCTATGGTTGCGGAGCTGTGGAGGTTGAAAAATAACAGCATTCTTTTATGCACTGCTTTTTCTAAAATTTTTGAGAAGGTTGATAGGTCTGTAATTATTCAAGTCTGCGGAATTTCCTTTTTAAAAACGGGAACAACTTTTGCCTACTTAAAACTAGAGAGAAATTTTCCTGTGTTGAAAGACTGGCTAAAAATGTGGGCCAAGACCTCTAGACTCGATTCAGATAGCACACGCAAAAGTTTAGAAAAAATATCATCGCATCCCGAAGAGCTGTTAGGTTTTATAGTATAAACTTTGCGTTTGATTTTTAGGGTAGTGAGAGGGTTAATAAAAATGGTATTATGGTTGTTAAAATTAGTAAAAAAAATCGTACACGAGTATTGAGAAGGCTGGTTTTGAGCAAGCAGATTTTTGGCAATAGTCGAAAAATGTAAGTTGCAATAGACAAAAAATGCATCTGCAATATCTTGCGTATTTGGTAGTTTAGCGTCATAGACTTCAAAACAATTTAGCGAATTGGTCGTTTTGGATCAGCCGATAATCTCATTTATGGTTTTCCAAAGCAATTTTACGTCACTGCGATATGACAATAATAGTTTCTTGTAGTGGTTAGATTTTTGGTTTTTATCACTCGTTCATAGTGATTTTAATTCTACTATATTCCAATTAGGAGTCGGCATTCGATTTACGCAAGTGCTTGTAATAAGCTTTACGCTTTAGTTTTTGAACTAATCGCAGGTCATTATCAAACCATGGATTTGATTTTGATTTTGTCGCGTTTTTGAGAAGGTCTCGTGAAAAACCGATTTAAAAGCATCTTGAAATTTAGATAAAGACAGGTCAGGATTGATTTCAGCACAAACATCAAACCAATCAAATGCATTTAATTGATCGCGGAAAATTCTCAAAAAAACCGAAATCAAGTCCCTAGTCTGTTTTGTAATAGTAGGTAGGAGGTATATGAAAAAGAAAGTTTAGTGCACTGGAAAAAACACAGAGTCAGTTCTGTCTTAGTTCAAGGATATTCCGCAAAAATGCCAATTGTAAGGAAGTTCTTATAATCAGCTATAATGGATTTTTTTACCCATCAATTTTAGTGAAGCTTTTGACTGATACAATTGAATACGCCCCAGCGAATTTGTAGATATTGAACGGGTCTAACGTCGACAAAGAGGCAATCTAAATTTTCTATTAACAAGACCTCAAGGTAGTAACGGACATGGACTAGTGCGCAAAGACTTTCTGGACGTCACCCTAGATTTGAGTTCCGGAAGATACTGGCCTAGCAAAAATCAAATAATCATCCACTCTACATTGATAGCGGATCGAACCATCCATCCAAGATCAAAAGACAGCTGCCTTCAACGATGGGGAAGAGGTTATCGCATAGCTCTTGCAATATTCGATTCAAATTTTTTTCGCTTCTTCCAGCTGTTATTTTAATTCTAGAGCCATTTAAATCTCAGAGACGCTTTTCAGTTGCTTGGCTTTGCAATCACATCCATGTGACCGAATGCCCCAAAAACTTGTACAAATATCATTTCAAACGTTACTCATTTAACTTTCAAGTTTCTAGCTTCAACCATTCCTAGTTATTGCAATTTCACTTTTTGGTAGCAGGAATAACGGTACATTTCCCCCTATAAAGAACAAAATGAAGGGACTTTCGATAAAAAGTGTAATGGAAGTGTCAATCAATAAACTAAAGGCGGAGTGTGCCAATAAAGATTACGAAAATCTTCAGATTAACGGTTTTTCTGTCTTCCACAACGATGAGCTGATTAAAATCAGAGAATTGAATACGGTACAGTTGAATTTTGCGAAAAAGTAAGGTACGGAATTACGTACGGTATTTTTTGGTAAACTACCGTACGGTACGAAAATACGTTATTATTTTTTGCGTACCGTACCGTAACTCTTTCCGTAAGTAAAGTTTCTACAAAAAGTTTGATTTTGAGTTTGCAGAAATTATTGCATTGAATATGCTACGTGTGTTACCATTTTTTATACAAGTTTGACAAAGTCTATATGATTTGACCACACAGGTTTTTTTGACGTTAACTTTGTATTATTTTAAGACGTAACAAACATGTTTTGAATTGTAATCTTAACTTAAACTGCAGAATTTCAACCGAAGTTTTGTGACGTAACAAACTAACAACAATAGAGGTTTGCAAGAATTTTTATTACAGTCAAGGATGGCAGTACGGTACGGTACGTTCAGAATTTGCGTACTACGTACCTCGCAGCTTCAACCGTACCGTACCAGCGAACCGTACTTCGGCTCAATTTTTAAAGCGTACCGTACCAACGTACCGTACCCGTACCATTACAAAAAAACGTACCGTACCAGCGTACCGTACTTCTTAGCAAAAATTGAGGCTTACCGTACCTTACTTACGTACCGTACCGTACTGCCATCCTTGATTACAGTATTGCCATTATTTGAGCAGGTTCAGGTAGACGTATAAAATGCAAGCAGTAGGCATGCTGAATGAAGAACTATCTGATAATAATACAGCACCTGTAGAATATGTACACTGGAGAGTTATTGCTAATTATTAATTCCTGTACATTGAAAAACCCAGTGAGAGTATGTTATTCCGTGAGTTTGTAGTTGCACTATTTTAAATGCAGAATTTGCAAATGCTATTTTTTAATAAAATTTCAGTCGCAATGGGAAATTGGAATACGAGTGGTGTAGAGAGAACACTTTTATATCAGGGATTTAGTTATCCCGATGTGCCATCTGTGCTGTACTGAATTTACTTGGAGAATATTTTTGAAAACGTGATTTTTAATGCTGGGTTAATGATTTTAGTCAACGATTTGGGGAGTTTAGTTGTCACTTCAGCAGTCGCGCCAGCGGGAGTACTGTCAGCTGTTTGGTATAAACGTCATAAGAGCGGCGAACAGTTTTGCCATTAGTAGGCCATGGAAGCGCGATAATTGAGATGAGCAGATAATAACAAAATGCTTGCTGCTTTGAATCGCTGAGTATAAAGCGACATTATGATGAATATTTTCGTCATCGAGCTGATGTCATTCATTTTAATCATTTAATGTTAATACTAAGTGCCGGAACTAATTTGATGAGGGCACCAATTTTTTGAGAAAATAAAATTATGCTATTGTAAAACATCTCGTTTGCTGTTGCGTAGGAACGAATATTCAGTAAATTGATTAGTACGGAAAGGTACGGCATTACGGTACGGAAAAAATTTCGTACCGTACTGTTACGTACGGTATTTTGGTGAAGTACGTAATTACGGTAAAATATTTTTTTGGAAGTACTCAGTACGGAAAATCATTCCGTACCTAATTCCCTGATTAAAATACAATAAACTAAATTCACAAAAGAGGTAATCGATTAATGATCTTATTTATGACCATTAGCCGATCTCATTTCCAATAAAGTTTTATTCATCTGCGGATTAAAGTTAATTTACCTACTTAGCTAATTTCGATTTGATCTTTATTTCCGTGGCTGATTATTTACTTACCTCTCCTGTAAGTCACTAAGCGTGCGCTTCAGAATATGTGTAGATCCAGAACGTGCCTTATTGGATTTCCCTCCTGACTGTTTTAACAACGACAAAGCTTCCTCAAAGAGCTTGAACAAAACCGTGTATGTAGGAAAAATAATAAAATTTATGAAACCTAAAACAAAAACAGATTCATGGAAAACTAAATTTTTATCTAAAAAAAGTACAAACCCTAGAAAACAATAACGAATAAATTGTATGCCTACTCACTCACGTGCTCATTGCTCGCATAGCGATTATCATAACTAAAGGGTAATTGTTCGAATTTCGGTTTAACCAGTTGAGCAAGCGGTATTTTAAACGAAGCGATACAGCTTCCAGATTGTCAGTGACTCCACTGATCGGTTTCTAACTGCCGTGACAATAGAAACCAGATGTACGGCATAATTTACCTATCAGGAGTAGCCGATAACGTGGTGATGTGGCTTGAACTTTTTCATTGATGCTGAAATGGCCAACTTTTTTCCGTTATTTTTTGATTTATTCAGCTTAGCTGGGGTTCCGTGGTTTGCCATTCCTACGCACTATGTTTTCTTCTACTGGAAACAGCAGGACAGCACCAATCAGTCCATTCTTAGCCATTTTTGCCGGCGACCCGAGGAAGATTCACCTTACTGCTTTATGTCGTTTATTTTCCTATAAAGAATTTTTCAGCCCTGCGAAGTATATGTTGCATATTTCCTGATGCAGAAAAATTAAGCAGTTTTACACAAGCCAAAACCTCTAACAAAAGAAGTTACAGTTAGTAACACAGAGTCTGTTATACACCAAAAAAAAAACAAAAAAAAAAGTTCTCACTGGTAAGATTTTTGCGGGGAAGGAAAGAAGAGTTTAAAATTGCTGGTTGAGCTACATAAAGTGGTACTAATTTTTCTAAAAAGTCAATAAATGAAGTCTTCAAAAACCACCACGTTTACTAGCATTTGAAATTGCTTGCTCGCGGAACCTTAATGCTGGTGGTCAGCTGCTTCGCCATTAGTTAGTTGACTTAGTTGGTTTAAACTTGCCAGGGAAATTGACCTAATCCAAATCCAGTACCGGCAATTCGTTTTGCTACGTTAAATTTGAAAGTCGGAGGGCACTAATGGTTTTGTTGAGACTGCATATTGTGTAAATTTCTGGCAAGATCTTTTTTTTTCATTCATGGAATTAAGACGGATTACTGAAAGGCGTAGCTTATAACTGGATCTCATTAAATGGGCAAATCAATGCAAATTTGAAAATTGCTTCCTCCTTTGATCTAGCATTCACTTCTACATGCAATTGTTTTAACAGGCTTTAGAAATACTTTGCTCATCATTTATACATCGCTGAAACAATTCGCAAAATCAATTTTCTTTCACCCAAACTTTAAAAAATGACTTATTTTGGATAAAAGGTTTTGAAAAGCTTGTAAGATTTTTTTTATGGTTAATGATCTTCATATCCAAAATAAATTGATTTTTAAACGGAGATGAAAAAAATATTGTCGGCAGCTTGGCGAGAGGGTAAAGCGTCGTTTTTAAGACTATCCCGATTGCTTGATCTAGGTTCAACCCGCACCCTGGCCATGTAGTTGTGTCCCTGAGTTAGACGCTTTACGATAATTATCTTTGCTTGGAGGTTTCAAACAAACAGCGAGTTTACGTGGGAAGAAGTCAAATGTCAATCGGAGAGCTTGCAATACAGTCAACTCCTAAGCGTTTCAGAACAATAGTCCAAAATAAAAGCGCCACCGTAGCTTCTTTGTGGGTAGAGGATAAATATGGACCGATCAGTCACTCAACAGCCAAATTTATATAGCCTACTTACCGAACTTCACATACACGATTTATTAAAAAAAAAACATGATCAACTCAAAATATCACATTGAAAAAAAATCGATCATCTATTCTTTTGTACGAACGAAAACCTCGAACTAAAACCTACCGATTTGAGATTTTGCAACTTTGGACGTTTTCCTATCACAAAGCGGTGAAATAGAAAGGCCAAGGTGCCTCTCTTGGTCACCTTGATCAAAGAATTCGTTTAAAACCCGTTCACACCATCTGTAAATAAACAATATTTGCAATAATGCAATGCGACAATAACAAGTTGTAGAGTGTGCTTCGTCCCGCAAACATGTTTCGTGATACAAATTTAGTTTGACGTTGAATTTCCTCTGGATTAGATAAATAATCGAAATATCTAAGGTTCAAAACGGACATTTCTGGCGTAATAGGCCTTGTTACGATGTCCAAAATTGTGTTGTCTCGTAATACCCATCGAGATACCTCTTGAAACATTTTTCAAAAATAAATTTTTAATGCCTGATGAATGATTGAAATGCCTTCAGTTGCAACCAGGTGCCGTTTTTAAGATATACCGCTTCTCCTCGAACGCGGATGAATATTTTAAAATCATACGATTGAACTAGATGGGAGTTTGCCAGCAAACCCAGTGAACGACCGACGCGTAGCTAATGCTGTGACGCTCAAAAGTACTTTTTGTCTACCGTAAAATCCGCAAATATTCAAAAATATCTGACTATGGAACCTCCAGAAAAGTGGAGTCAAAATATTTGTCAGTTAAATATCTCCTGATATCATAGAACACTGGCACCCTAGCTTGAGCCATTCAAAAATTGATTTTTGGGGTCCATTTGGGGGAGGTCCCGGGGGGTTGGCACCCCCGAACTATGTCAAAAATATTTGTCTGTTAAATATCTACTGATATCAAAAAAAAGTAGCACCCTAGCTTGAGCTGTTCAAAAAATGGATTTTTTGGGGCTCCATTTTGGGGGGGTTCCCCGTGGAGTTGCCCCAAAATATTTCGGGAGAAAAAATTGCGTTTGCAGCTTAACAACTTTACACAAAAGTTAGATTTCGATGTGTTGTGGTTTAGGGGAAGAAGAGCGTACAAAATTTAGGAAGAAAAAAAAGGAAAAAAAAAAAACCTCATCGCGGCCAAAAGTGGGTTGGTTGGGATGAAAGGGTATCTTGAGACATATAACCCTATGAAATATTTTTTGCCGTACTTAAGCCGTTTTTGACTGATACCGCTTTTCACGCCAAACTTGCGGGGCGGTTTTCGGGTTCTAAAACCGAAGTCACGTGACCGATTGCCTCGAAATTTGATACAAACATACAACTCATTAATCTCAAACTGCTGTCAAAATTTCATGTAGCTAGACCACACCGTTCTCGAGTTATAAGCAAAAGTCTGAAATTTCGCACTCGTTAGTTGGAAAATGGCCGAGTAAAAACAGAGGAACACGCGACGCAAGCGTCGGTCGTTCCAATAACTTTGTTTACTATTAGTGTTGCCGCTAAATAATTCAGAAATTTCATCAAAGATATTTTTTATCTTTCTTTGAATGTAAAAATTCAAAATATGATAAATTTAAACTAAATAATTAATCATGGGTAAGTTTTTTGCTAAAAAATTTGCATAATTAATGTTTTAGCTTGAATTTTTTGGGGGAATTCTAAAACATGGAAGCTTGCTTTGAAGTTACGTGACCGTCGTCACTTCGCAGCTGATCGTTATGAATGCAAAACTTCTAAACAATTTTCATGATAAAATACCGGTAACCATTAACGAAGAAATAGTTTCTTGCAGTAGGTCGAAAAATAAACGAACTACCTTATGAATTACACCACGTGTTTGTTGTGATGATAACCTACCCACAAAAAGCAGCCTGATACAATAACTGCTTCGAAGAATACCGATAAGCTTCGAAGAATATCGATAGCCTACGGCAGTCGGTAGCTATGGGTAAACCGGTCATCAGTCGATTACGTTTATTCCAATCGAACCAAAGCACATCGTCAATTCTAATAAATTATTCAGCAACAATGTTTTAAGACTACAGTAGTTTACTGCGAAGTTCCAACATAAAGCAATAAGCCTACACATTCGCAAATATTGCAAAATAAGGCTTAAATAAACTGTGCTCCTTTTCAGCAATTTCATGAGAGTCATCTCTTATTATGGGTTATTAGTTGGTTTAACTCCGGTGATTGTTTCAAGTGCTTAAGTGTGGCAGAACAGACATTCGAGAGTTGATAAGCCAACCAGCTAGGGCTAGGTTGGTTAGTTTCGAGGAGTGAAAGTCTATCAGTATTTCTCAAAGCATTTATTGTATTAGGCTACTTTTTGTGGCTAGACTATCATCATAACAAACATGTGGTGTAATTCATGAGGTACTTCATTTGTTTTTCGACTTTTACCAAGAAATAATTTCCTTATTAATTCTTAAGGATATCGGTATTCAATCATGAAAAATGATTTTGAAGTTTTGTATTCACAACGATCAGCTGCCAAGCAACGACGGTCACGTGACTTCAAAGCAAGCTTCCATGTTTAAAATTCAACACAAAAAACTCTAGCTAAAACACTAAATATGCAAACTTTTTAACAAAAAACTTACCCATGATTAATTACTTAGTTTAAAATTATAGTATTTTAAATTTTTACAGTTAAAGAAAGATAAAAATATCCTTGTTGTAATTTGTGGATTATTTAACGACAACACCAATAGTAAAAAAAACTATCCAAGCGTATGATTTTAAAATATTCATCCGCGTTCGATTATAAGCGGTATATCTTAAAAACGGCATTTAGTTGCAACCGAAGACAATTCAATCATTAATCAGGCATTAAAAATCTATCTGTAAAAATTTTTTGAAGAGATACCTCGATGGGTATCACGAGATCTCTTTTCTTGACGTTTTTTCTTCTAGCGTAACAAGGTCTATAATGATATTATTGAAAAACAAGATAAAATTTAAAAAAATCATATAACAAACAATTTTTCACGAAAATAAATATACTAATCCGTTTACAATATCAACTCTTCTTCCTCAGTTGCACTTATTAGCTTGTCTTTGCCTTGGTTGTAGTCATGCACAAAACTTATACAGAAACAGCTCGATCTAGAAAAGTTGAGCTAGCATTTACAGCACATTTTTGTGAAGCCTTACGAACTCTTTGACGTCATTATCGCTAGCTAAGAAGCGTTAACGAACAAAATACTCGCTTTGACAAAATGCTATTCCGTACGGTCTCGCCCAACAACCACTAAAAATGCGCGATCGAACTTAATTTCTGCGAAAAATACAAAAACTAAGCTTATTTGATGATAAGCACTGTTAGAGACTTAGAGGAACAATCAAAAATATGATTTACATGCTGTTTACAGCCTATAATAAACATACTGTTACGGAATGAATTTTCGTCTTCTATTGCTTGTCAGTATCGCTAGGACCAGAAGTATGAACAAAATGCAAAATTAACCGGACCATAATAGAAATAGTAAAAACTTTATACAAAGGAAAAATTAAGCACGATATTACTATTTGAATAAGATTTCAGATTCTATTTGTACTATTGCATAGTTAAGCGTAAATTGTAAAATGTAGCTGCTCTGCTATTGATACATTAGCTTTAGCAGCAGAGACCTGCTGTTTTTTATAAAGCTCCAATGTAGCCTATCATATGGCTACCTTGGATCTACTTTGAACAATGATTTCTTGTTTTGTGGGTAGCGCTTTGCAGCTGCATGCCCGAATGAAATTTGGATAAATCCTTTTGATTATTGGTTGACAGGTACTAGCCTACTTATTAAGACTCCATGAAGCTTCAACTTGAGTTCCAGAATTCAGCAGTGGTAATGTTGGCTTGATTGATTTTGTCTCAGTCTCTGAACTAGACTATCCTAATGATTAGATGGAGATTATCCTAAAATGATTAGATGGAGATTATCCTAAATGATATCCTAATGATTAGATGGAGGTGCAAAAATTTGAAATTTCATTCCCAATAATACTGAAGACCTCTCATTTAGAAAGTTTTTAAAAGAAAGCAAAGAAATTCTTTTGAACTTCTTGTGTTAATTTTCTTGTGTCTATATTTTCAAATTATAAAGTGGCGACTTGAATAATGCTTGTATATTACTCGTATATAATCTTACACAAATTATAAGTTATTATCTAAATTATTTTCTAAAAATACTAAATTTTAGTAACTCTTAGCCAGCACATTACAATTGTAGCTTTTGTTTTGTCTTTTACTTTTTTTTTTTTTTTTTTTGTATTTTTCAGTTTTTGCTTCCTTGTGTTTTTTATGTCAGTTCGTTGTAGCTCGAAAAAAGATGCCATATCTTTTATTATGGCTTTCCAGAGTGGCTGCAGACTCGGAAGACCTCACGGTCCCTTCGCCGTCACTCAGGCGCTGCTTTCTTCATCAATAATAACACTATTCGTTCTTTGTTTTATCTGTTTTGTTTTTTTGTTTATTTGGTGGCGTCAATAAACAAACTTGAACTTATCCACTGTAGATCTGTTTTGTTTTTTTGTTTATTTGGTGGCGTCAATAAACAAACTTGAACTTATCCACTGTAGATGACTTCTTACTTTCCCTCTGAGTTGTTAAATTTCAATAATTCTGGTTTATTTTTACTTAAATCAATATGGACTTTTTTGCAGTCTATTGGAATATCTAAACCAACCAAAAGGGTTGTAGGTCTGTAAAACATGTTAAATCCTATAACAGCAGGTTCTCGGATAAATCTAATGCTAATATTGGTTCTTCAGTCACTGAGCTTACTCCCAATATTTCCCTCAAAATTGGTCTTTTTAATCCTCGATCTTTATGCAATAAAATTGCTTTGGTTACAGAGCTCATCCATGAAAATAACATATTTACTTATTAAGTGTCACTGAAACTTGGCAAAAAGTGAATGACAAAGCTAAGATAAGAGAACTACATAAATTGGATTTCGATATTTTTAGTGCACCAAGGGCTGGAAGAGGAAATGGGGTTGGTTTCATCTTTAAGAATGGCTTTCCTATTAAGAATAAAAAAGCTTTAAAGTTTAAGTCGTTTGAAGGTATTGAAGCAGTAATATTAGCTCAAAAAAGAATGAAAACATGCTTAATGTACAGACCTGGGATAATTAGCCTAAAAGGAATAAGAAAAGCAATATCAACTTTACGTCACTATTTTGGTCAGAATTTGAAGATTGTTTACGCAGTAAAGTTACTCTGTCAGGTAAAATTATTTTGTGTGGTAACTTTAACTTTCATTTTGAAAGTAATTCAGCAGATGCAGTTAAATTTATCAACATGATTGACTGTTATGATTTTACCCCATTGGACAATTTTAAAAAGTAATCTAATACTCTGTTAAGGTGGGGTTCTTGATGCATTTGTTATTTGTAAAAATGCAGTGGATAACAACGTTATGAAAAATTTAGATGTCATAGTTCACACCGGAACCAATTCTGACCACTACTTGGTTACTGCTGTAGTTAAAACTGCTGGATTACCTTCTACCTCCATCCCATTGGTTAAAAATATTGTATGTTGAATCAAACTAATTTTGAATTACTAAGATATGATCTGGAACAACCTGATATAATTCAATTGGAATTGCAATGTCAGAACTTGAATGATTCTATTGTTGTCTATAATGATATACTTAATTAAACCGTAAAACAGTATGCTCTTCTAGTTGAACAATACATGAAAACATCTAAAACGCCATGGTGGAATTTGGAATGTCAAAATGCTAGAAGACTCTGAAGAGTTTCTGAGAGAGCTTTTCAGAAGACTAAATCTCCGGAAAATAAATTTAAATATTATGCAGCATGTAAACAGGCTAATGAAGTCTATGGTATTGAAAGGGAAAAGTATTTCAAAGAAAAACTAGCTAATCACAAAGGTAACGCTAGAGCCACCTAAAATGTTGTAAATCAGTTGTTAGATAAATTTTTTGGGGGAAATCACCCGCCTATTACAAGCAATGCACAAAAATGTCAATTTGCTGACTATTTTAATGCAAAGATTGAACAAATTTATTGTGACATGGTTTACCAAAATTGCAATGCACTTGATATTGATATAAATGTGGATAAATTTCCATGTGCTTTCAGATTTAGAAAGTTTGAACCACTATCTTTAGCTGGTTTGAAAGTTATAATTGAGCTTATGCCATCTAAAACATGTGATCTCGATCCACTACCAACAAGTATTCTGAAGAAGTGCATTGATTTATTACTCCTGCTATTCGTCATATTGTTAAGCTTTCATTGAGTAAGGGTTATTTTCCAGACGTTCTCGAAAAAAGCTCGTGTTACTCCTTTGATTAAAAATGAGAACTTGGATAATGACAATCAGAGGTGGAGTCAAGGACACAAGGCTTGAGGTCAAGGCCAAGGACACAAAAAAAATCTGAGGCCAAGGCCAAGCTCTTCCGAGGACAGACCTTCTTGAGGCCAAGGACACGAATGCTCCAGGCAAAGGTCAAGGATTAAGGACACAGGAGCAGGTGCTCTCAAAAAAAGGCCTTCAGAATTTTTTTCGGCGTTCTCGAAAAAAACAAGGTCTTTAAACAGTTTTTTCATGCGATCTCCAAAAAAAAGGTCTTCCAAAAAAATTTTTTGGCAATCTACAGAATTTTAACGATTCAAAAAATAGTGCTGTCCTTGAGCTGAGGACAGGACAGTTTTCGAGGACTAGAGGCTTCGAGGCCAAGACAGAGGACTTGACCTTCGAGGCCAAGGCCATGGACTTCAAAATGTGTCCTTGAGAACTCCACCTCTGATAATAATATTAAAAAATTCAGACCAGTCAGCAATTTGTCTTTTCTTGGCAAAATAATTGAAAAATGCGTTTTTCTTCAAATTACTAAATATCTGTGTGAAAATTCATCGAATGGCTATTTGCTATCAGCTTACAGATCTAATTCTAGCTGTAAGACTGCCCTGGTAAAAATACACAATGATATTTTGTCAATTTTAGATGCCAAGTAAAATGCAGGAGTTCTTTTGCTTGATTTGTCAGCTGCTTTTGAAAAGGTTAACCATGATCTCCTGCTTAGTAAATTGTCTGCTGAATTTGTTTTTTCTGATGTAGCTTTAGAATGATTTTCAATATACCGGCATTCAAATAATAGGAGCTACTTTGTTAAAAGTGATGGCCGTACTTCTCATACAGCTGATGTTAAGTCTGGTGTACCCCAGGATTTAATTTTAGGTCTAGTCCTATTTAACTTATATTTTAAAAGTGCTGAATTAATGGCTAATTGGTACGACCTTTGTTTTTACTCGGCCATTTTCCAACCAACGAGTGCGAAATTTCAAACTTTTGCTTATAACTCGAGAACGGTTTGATCTAGCTACATGAAATTTTGACAGCAGTTTGAGATTAATGAGTTGTATGTTTGTATCAAATTTCGAGGCAATCGGTTACGTGACTTTGGTTTCAGAACGTGAAAACCGCCCCGAAAGTTTGGCGTAAAAAGCAGTCTCAGTCAAAAACGGCTTAAGTACGGTAAAAAATATTTCACAAGGTTATATGTCTTAAAATACCCTTTCGTCCTAACCAACCCACTTTTGGCCGCGATGAGTTTTTTTTCCTTTTTTTTCTTCCTAAAGTTTATACGCTCTTCTTCTAAACCACAAAACATGGAAATTTAATTTTTGTGTGAAGTTGTTAAGCTGCAAATGCAATTTTTTCTCCCGAAAGTTTTTGGGGCAACTCCCCCGCGAACCCCCCAAAATGAGGCCCCAAAAAAACCATTTTTTGAACAGCTCAAGCTAGGGAGCTACTTTTTTTTGATATCAGTAGATACTTAACAGACAAATCATTTGACATAGTTTGGGGGTGCCACCCCCCGGGGACCCCCCCAAATTGAGCCCCCAAAAATCAACTTTTGTAACGGCTCAAACTAGAGTGCTAGTTCTTTTTGATATCAGCAGATACTTAACAGACAAACATTTTGACATAGTTTGGGGTTACCACCTCCCCGGAGACCCCCCAAATAATCAATTTTTTGAACGGCTCAACTTAGGGTGCCAGTTTGTATTGATATCAGCAGATACTTAACAAACAATAACTTTGACATAGTTTGGGGGCACCACATCCCTTTGGGGACCCCCCAATGGACCCAAAAAAATCAATTTTTTGAACGGCTTAACTTAGGGTGCCAGTTTGTTTTGATATTATCAGATATTTAACAGACAAATATTTTGACATAGTTTGGGGGTGCCACCCCCCTGGGGACCCCCCAAATGGACCCAGAAAAATCAATTTTTTTAATAGCTCAAACTAGGGTGCCAGTGTTTTATGATATCAGCAGATATTTAATGCACAAACACTTTGAAATAATTTGGGGGTGCCACCCCCCCAGGGACTCCCCCAAATATCAATTGTTTGATCGGCTTAACTTAAGGTGCCAGTTCTTTTTGATATCAGCAGATACCCAACAGACAAATTTTTTGGCATAATTTGGGGGAGCCATCCCCCCTATGATCCCCCCAAATAGATCCCCCGAAAATGAATTTTTTGAACGACTTGACTTAGGGTGCCAGTGTTTTATGATATCAGCAAATTTTTAACGGACAAATATTTTGACATAGTTTGGGGGTACCTCTCCAAGAACTCCTCTATCCCTAATTCACCCCCCAAAACTCAATTTTTCGAATGACTAAAGCTGGGGAGCTAATTGTTTTTAATATTATTAACAATCAAACAAATATTTTGACATAGTTTGGGAGTATCACTCCCTCAGAAAACCAAAAATTGGACTGCTCCTGAATCAATTTCTTTAAATCACTTGTTAGAGAGCTAATTGTTTTTAATATTAAGTCTCTAAAAAATAAATATTTTCGCATGGTTAAAAGGTGACACCCCTCCCCGAGAACCCCCCAAATACATAGATTCCCCAAATCTTTACCGATCAGTGGTCGAGTGGATAGAACATCTGCTACTGAAGCGGTAGACTTGGGTTCGATTCCCGGTCCGGTCAAACCAAAGACTATAAAAATTGGTATTCACAGCTTTCCTGCTTGACGTTCAGCATTAAAAGGGACAGTGTGAAGCCTCCAGCATGTGTGGTAGACAGGTGGGCAGGTGGCAGCTTGACTCGAAGACCGAAAGGTCCCTTCGCTGTCTCCAGGCCAAGCCAACTTGGTGAATAAAATGTAATTACTATTACTTTTCATTTAAGCTGAAACAGTTTTTTAGTAGATATTTGCAAGACGAAGAATTAAAAATAATATGTAGTAGACATTACACGATAGCTTTGGACGCATTTTGAATTTACGCTTGAGCTACGATATATGTATTTATAGTACTGATGGTGGAAGCTTTAACAGACAAATCGTTGTTAATCACATAAGATGTTGGTTTAGCGCGTAATTTGGTATGATAGAATTTTCACTGCGCTATTAAGATTTTTCTATTTGTTCAACCTACATTTGGGTCGCGATCCATGCTTTGAGAAACGTTGGTTTAACCTGACGGGTAATTTTTTTTAAATCAGAAACGATGACGTTGATATTTTTTGACATTGTTTGGGATTTTTACTTTTCTGGAAGTTTTATAATCAGATATTTTTGAATAATTGCTGATTTTACGGTAGACGAAAAGTACTTTTGAGCATCACAGCATTAGCTACGCGTCGGTCGTTCACTGGGTTTGCTGGCAAACTCCCATCTAGTTCACATGGTCTTTGTGTGCATTCATATGCTGATGATATGCAGTGTTATTTTTCTTTTAATAGAGATTCGTCTGTAGACATGATTAAAAACAAAATTAGGACTTTTCTGCAAGATTTAAAGCATTGGATGACTCGTAATTTTCTGAAACTGAATGAAAGTAAGACCAAAGTTATCGTAGTTTTATCTAACAGTAATGTTGAATCCAGAACGATTTCTAACATACAAATTAATGATAGCTGTTTTTTTGCCCATGCCTAATGATTTTGTCAAAATTCTTGGTGTAATATTTGATGATAGACTGAACCTTGAAAAGCATACCAATAGAGTGGTTAGTACTTGTTATACCAATTTACGTAATTTAGGCAGAATTGCATCTAAGCTTACTAAACCTCTAAAACTTCAGGTAGTTCATTCTTTGATATTGTCCCATATTGACTATTGTAATGCCTTGTTTCATTACTTACCAGAATGTTTATTGAACAAGTTGACATAAGTTTTATATGCTGCACTGAGATTTATTTTCGGACTTCGTGGTTCTGCTTTGCGTAGGTATATGCTACCATATTTGAAAAGCCTTCAGTTTTTACCAGTTAAATTGCGTATTGAATTCAAAATTACTTTGCTCACACACAAGTGCGTGCAAGGTTATGCTCCTACATATTTGAAAAATATAATCAACTCTCGTTCTGTTTCGGCAAGTTAGAGCTTGCGAATTAATAATGATAATTGGCTGCTCCAAACGGTAACTAATCTAAACTTTGCTGGATCCCAATCTATGTTTTCGTATGCATCACCCAAAGTACGAAGTTCGTTGCCACTATCTCTGAGTGAATTGAAACTTTGTACCTTTTTGAGAAACGTTTAAAAGCATATTACAGTAGAATTCGTCTAATTCGTCATCGTTTAATTTGTCAGTTCACTCAATCCGTTACATTTTCAATAGTCCCGGCAAAATTCTGATCTTTTTCATGCATTCCAGTTTGTATAATTCACCATCGTCTAATTCGTCAGTACGTCTAATTCGTCACATTTTTGTACCCCCGATAAACTTTTTGTTTGGCTTATTCATTTGCAAATTTGAATCAATGTTCAAGCGATATTCACAGCTTTGCTTGTAACTGCATAATGGATTGATTCACGCAGTCTCAGTGGTTAGCTCAACACGTGTGAGATTTCAAACAAACAAAGAGTCCCAATCGGATTAATAGTCTACAGCAAAATTTTGCTGCAGCAACACAAAAGGATGAAATGCGAGGCGCGTTTTAACTACAGAACATTTACCACCCTATCAGCGGAGAGTCTGGAAAAGTTTAAAAGGGAGCACAGTAATTATACAGATTAAGTGCAAAAAAAGAGCAACTACAGTTTGAATAATTAAGATTAAGAGTTTACGGTGAAATCACGCTTTCTGCGTTTCATTTGAGGATGATTGTCAGAGCAAAGTTACAGAAAATCATTGTCAAATAAAACATCTAATTACGTAAGCTTATATCGCATTATATTCAACAATAAACGTGCAGTATTTTCATGAATATACGTAACAAACTGCGTTAACAGCAATATAAGGGCCAAGTAAACAAGCCGTTACGGAGTTTTTACCTGTTCTCCTAATTCGTCACTTTTTTCTAATCCCCTTAAAGTGACGAACTGGGCAAATTTATCGTATTTTAATTTCGCCTTTGAGGAGATCACCACTCTTTGATGCCAGTATTTTGCTGCTTATTGCTGTAGAATTAGTACCTCTGTTGTGTATTAATTTTATTTCTGTAAAGGTATTTGAACGTTACTATGGTCCCTTAGTCAGATGTATAGACCCTTGTTGGTGTTATCTCAAGGAGGATATAACTTGCAATTATTATTATATTATTATTACAAGTACGAAATTAAGAAGTTTCTTTAAAAACATGGAAAAACACTATTTCTCGATTTTGCTAACTGTACAGAAGATCAATAAAGGATATAGAGATCAGATAGCATTGAAATAAAGTTATTAGTTTTAGTTATGGCAACCAATTTAACATTCCAAAGAATAAAATACCCTTCGCAACCACGGAAAAAGCCGCGCTAAGAAAGGAGATAACATTGACGCTTTTTTCTTTTAACCTCCCATGAAACTTTATAGTGTGGACTGTGCAGTACATTTAGCGTGACTTTAAACCCAAATAGTTATGGCGAAAGCGGATGCCAATTTCGGACGACTTCTTCAACTAAGTTGGTAGACTAATTTTGTACTTATGGAAACAGCATCCAAAAAAAGAAATGACAGCATCCACATCTCTATTGCAAACAGTAACATAGCCTACTTAAGATTTTTTTGTTTTTAAAAAATATTGCTGCATATGCTTCAATTTAAATGAAATATTAGAAGTCATTGATAAAATGTACTCACTGAAAATGAGTTATCCAAGGCTTTGTAGGATGACTGACGTCAGCTGCGTGCACAATAAGACATAACACTTGAGAAAGTTGCAGGCTAAAGAGAAAAAAAAAGTTGAAAAGTAGATGCTTATTTTTCGAGGAAAATAATAGACTTCTGTCCACTCTTTCAACCCGCATTCTCCAATTCATTCTTTGAAGTTTATCGATATTTGTTCAAAAATCAACTGATGGGTTTATAGGCTATTTTGTCTAGTCCAGATAAACGACAAGCCTAACAGAAAACAAACAAATTGTACTTTGAAACACATACTGAATTTTTACTCTTAATCAAGCAGTCAAACTGAAAACCAAAAAGTCAAACTGAAAAGCACAAAATAACGAGATCGATTTACGATCGCTGCATGTCTCAGGCTAAAAAAGATGTCGCCGTCGCGTACGTCACATATCTTTGCAATCGAACGCTCAATACAGCAAGCATGAGTTTAAATTAAATCTACACTCGCAACATAGAAAAAACTAACTGTATAAAACTCATATTGCACTGAATTGTCATAATCTTGCAGTAGAATCACTTTTAAAAATATTGAACAGGATTAACAAGAATAAAGTGACAATTCAGTAAATTCGAATTTAGGACACTGTAAAAACCACTTTAATTTTAGCAGCTGAAGAATCAATTTTGAGAAAAAAATAATAGCCTAAATTTAACTGTACAGTGCATTAAAACAGAATTACAAAATATGCTTAGTGCAGAATGAAACACCATCCTCTCCGATCATATGTAATGCCAGAATAAAAATAAAAAAAACTGAATTGGAGTTTGTGTGATCAAAAAAAAAGAACTATTGCCAACTTCAGAAATATTTATGGTATAGGAAAAGCTAATGGTCGACTGAAGCACTTTCCACTCATTAATACTACAAATTCTACCGCCTTTAACCGCTAGACTAGACCATTTCAACAAATGTCTAGCAATGAGTGAAATCAAGTATTTAGGTTCGTTTGAGAGTAGTGGGATAGTTTTTGAACTGAAATACAAATGTAACTTCACTTTATAAAAGGTAACTTTACTTAAAATAGGTCTAAAGGCAAAATCAATGGGGGTATCTAAAGTTACGCCAATTTCATACGACTAGATTCGCGTTGACTCCATCCTTCTTGGCCCAGCCGTTCCAGAGATATTCTACTTCACGTCGTGGGAGCCTCTAACGCTTTAAATTTTAATAAGTTTTATTTGGACTCTAATGTTGGTTCGGGCATGTCGGAAGAATATTCTGTGAAAGTTGATGTACACCAAGGATGTGTGTTATTGTCTTTGTTGTTTGCAATGGTGATAGATGAAGGAAAATGCAAGGAAAAATGCAAGGAAAGGGACGGAAACTGCAAGGAAAGGCTGGATGAAGCAAATTCTTTATGCAGACGATTTAGTCCTAATGGGGAAACTATGGAAGAATTGAGAGAGAACTTTAATTAATGGAGAGAGACGCTTGAAAGCAAAGGGACGAGAGTCAATCTTGGAAAGACAAAGGTGATGGTGAGTGGGATGGAGGAAGAAGCGTTCGACAGTAAGATAGATCCTTGTGGCGTGTGTGGAACACGAGTTAGGTCTAACTCGGGGTTATGTACAGCATGTGGTAAGTGGGTCCACGCAAGACACACGGATAAGAAAGTTGCAGCTTCTTTGAATAAAAATTTTGTTTGTAAGAAATTTAGAAGCATGCATGAACGTAAAGGGACCAGATGAAATACAGTGTGATTGTGTGGAAAGTATGGGCAAGTTCACTTATCTAGGTGACAGATTGAATGCAACTGGTGGGTGCGAAATAGCGGTAACAGCTACAACAAGAATTGGTTGGATGGAGTTCAGGAAATGCAGCGAAATACTCAAAGGCAGAAGGTTGTCATTAAAGACGACAGGGAAGGTTTACAAACTGTAATTGTAATTACATTTTATTCACCAAGTTGCCTTGGCCAGGAGACAGCAAACGGACCTTTCGGTCTTCGAGTCAAGCTGCCACCTGCCCACCTGTCTACCACACACGGCGGAGGCTTCACGCAGTCCCTTTAATTGCTGAACCCCAAGCAGGAAAGCTGTAAATACCAATTTTTATAGTCTTTGGTTTGAACCCACGGGGAATCAAACCCGAGTCTACCGCTTTAGTAGCAGACGCTCTATCCACTCGACAACTGATCGGTTTCTTTACAAAAGTTGAGTAAGATCAGCTATGTTGTATAAAAGTGAAGCATGGTGCTTGAGAGAAAAAGAAATGGCAATTTTGAGAAGAACAGAAAGGGGACGATTCAAGCGATGTGTGGTGTAAAGGTATTAGATCGAAGAAACAGCGAAGTGTTGATGAACATGTTGGGCATAAAGGAGTCTTTAGATAGAATGGCTAAAGCAAGTAGTATCCGGTGGTACGGTCATGTTTTGAGGAAAGTGGATGAAAATGTGATAGCGAAGGCTTTGAAATTTGAAGTGAGTGGTAGTAGAAGAAGAGGAGGACCGAACAAACGTGGAAAAAGTAAGTAGAGAATGAGATGAAGAAAAATGGACTGGTAAAAGAGGATGCATGTGATCGAACAAAATGGCGAGGCATGGTAAAGACAATGACCATACGAAATCCGGCCAACTATGTCCGCGGGGACAATGCCAGATCGAAAATGTAATGATGATGATGATAATGCTATAAATATTGGTAACCTGAGGTTGATAGCCTTAGCGTCGTTAGCGACGCCATCCCAGTTCTAACCTAAACCAACGCCATTATTAGTCTACTGCAGTGTTTCTTAGAAGGGTAAATGGTTCACTCCAGGATGCATGAAAATTTTGCAAGGGTGACCAACAAAGAGGGGTAAACCAGCACAAACATAAGTTGCCTGAAAGCAACAACCTATCACTAGTTACGCAGGAACACAATGATTGTGTGTACTGGCAACCTTACACTTGAGTAATTTCACGTTTCTTTTTGTAGTTGCATGAAATGGGGCATCAGCCCCCCTCTTAGCCAAGTCACTTAGAAAGTATAACTCAAAATTGCTAGAGTTTATACATGTTTTGGACTTGACCTGTGAGAAGGGGGGTCTTGAAAAGGCTGCGCAATTTAATTCTTCAACGGCTTTCAAATCTTAGCGAATTATTTCTTTCAAATTGCTCCAAAAAAGTACGAAATTCGATTCGAGTATCGCTAAAATGACTATTTTTGCTGAAAAATCAAAAAAATTGCCCAGCGCTAATTGGCTGTACTCGCAGACCCCAATCTGTAATATACGTGAGTTGCACCGGTTTGCTCAGCACGCTACCCAGTTGAGACGTTTTTCAGGCAAAAAAGATTTACCTTTCGGTTCAAGCTCCCCCTAATCAAAATCCTGGTTACATGTACGTGAAATATTCCTTTTATATCAAGGGTGAATGACTTACGGAAATCTGTGATAAGGGTGAATAAAACCAAATAAGCTTAAAGAAGCACTGGGCTACTGCAATGATTCATTTCGCTGCACACTAATCAGTTTGATCTTGTCAGCAGAATACATCGCAGATGGAAAAGAAAGAGTAGACTGTACGGTAGCCTAGGTAATAAACGTCTACGAATCAGCAAAAGTTAGGCTAGTATATTCCAGGGTCACGAAATACTATAAAACTGCTTTATCATTATGGGATTCACCGTTAGATCTTTTAAAGATTTTGGCAGCCTTGAAAAAGGCTGTTGAAAAATGAGGTCTTTTATGTTTTTTCGAGACGTATAAATTTTCACTTAAAATGGAAAAAATAAATCATGTGAATAATTTTTATTGGATGAATGTCAAACTTCGTAGGTCCGCCACCTAACGATTCATTATTGGAAAATTTGAGGAGAGTAGACGAATTCTTTCCGCCGGCACAAAATCGGTTTTTGTGTTTTGATACAAATAGCCTAACTTCTAGCACTGCTAAGTGAAATTGGATTCTTGCTTTTGCCAAAATAGAAAAATGTCAATCATGATAGTGGGCAGTGCAATAAGGATTTTGAAGTAAGTGTAGTCTAAAGGCCAAATTACACTCCAATTGATTTAAAGGAGTCTTGACTTAGCAGTTTCGTCTACGCAGAACTTTTGTTGGATTTTCCTTGTTTCGAATTAATTTGGAAATGTGATGAATGATTCTCTTCTGAATCACAAGGATGTGCAACCCACGCACCGACAATTACAGCGGCATACGAATTGGTATACGACCAAGTTTTGTTGTGTGATTTTGGCAAAAGAAAGAACCCTATTTCACTTAGCAGCGTTAGAAGCTATTTTTATCAGAACACAAAAACCAATTTTGCGCCGGCAGGAAGAATTCATCTAATCTCTTCAAATTTTACAAAAATAATTTAGTCATTAGGTGGCGGACATACAAAGTTTGACAATCATCCAATCAAAATTATTCATGTGATATATTTTTTTCTTTTTTAGGTGGAAATTTTGATGTCTTGAAAAACTATGAAAGGCCGCATTTTTCAACTCCCATTTATTCTCGCGTTGATTCTTGACACGGGCGAGACAAAAAACGTTCGAAACGATTTTTCAACAGCCTTTTACAACGCTACCAAAATCTTCAAAAGATCCAACGATGAATTCTATGAAGATTAAAGCAATTTTAAAATTTTGCACCACTAAACAGCTGTTTAAAATACTGTAAGCACATAGTAGTAGTAATAGTTTACTATTAACAACAAAGGTTTAACACACAAGTTAGAAGTAACATTTGAAACATAAGGAGCATCGAAAAATCTCAAGTTTTTCTAGTCGAGAAGCTCCTTGCTAATTCCCACAAAATGTTATCATACAAAGTTGTGATAAAATGAAAAAATACAGCGAATAGTACAAACGATGTTGTTTGTAGCGAAGCTCCCACAAAAGAAGCAAAGCAAATTCAATAGGCCTACTTAAGTAAGCGTGGCCAAATGGGTAAAGGCGTCGTTTTTACGACGACTCTGATCGCAGGATCATGAGTTCAACCTGCACCCTGGTCACGTTGTTGCGTCCTTGGATAAGACGCTTTACGATAATTCTCTCTGCTTGGTGGCTTCGAACAAGCAGCAAATTTACGTGGGAAGAAGTCAAAACGTCAACAGGAAAGCTTGGAAAATGGTCAACTCCTAAGCGGGTGCGGATTCGTCCAAAGCATAGCGCACCGTCGCTTTCTCGTGATAGGAGGATAAAGATGCACCAATCAATCATCATCAATCATCAAGTACTGAGTTTAGGCATCGGGACTTTTATACGCCTGGACTTTTAGTCGCCGAGACTTTTAGGCAACAGAGGTAAAAAAAAATTTTCCAAAACATTTTTTTCCAAAACTTTTTTTGTTTCAAAAAAAATTTTTGTTTTAAATAACAGTTTAAAAAAAACAAACAATTTTTTTAATTTTTTTTTCAAAAACATTTGTTTCTTCCAAGTAAAAGCTTTTTTTCCACACAAAAAACTTTTTCAAACAAAAAAGTTTTACTTCAGTTAAATGTTAATATTTTCGAAGCTTTTCATCGGACACTTGTCAAGAGGAATCGTTTGAATAGAGAGTGCGGGAATACGAGCGGCTATAGGAAAAAGTCGAGCAGTAATTGGCTGGAAAAGGATTGATGAGAGAGCGTCATTTGTGTACAACCTTTAAGTTGAGAGCGAATTCTTTTTGTCGGCAGAGGGCGGGGATGGAAGTTTTGATGAAATAAACTTCAAAAGGAGATAGATGGAAGGAGAGCGAAAACAGTGTTACAAAAAATTGATTTCTCATTGTATTTTTTTTCAATAATGTCACTTTTTTCAACACTTCTAACCCCGCTCTCTGCCAACAAAAAGAATTCGTTCTCATCTGGGCCGACATGACGGAACGTGCTAGCGAGCTCGTAAATGCCATTCTTGCTCGCTAAAAAGCACTAACAAACAAAAAATCTGCAAAGACAAACTGCCATTTCTGAGCCGTCTCGCCCAACACACGTTAAAACTGCTCACTCGAATTTCTTTGCGAGATGTTCGTTACTTGTGTTCGTACGTAATGAATATCTCATTGTGACGTCAGATGCATTTCTACTTCAAAATCCTGCATTCAAGCATACTGTACATACCGGTACCGCGTTGTTATAAAAAAAGATACCAAGCTATGCGCTACTATTCTAAGGTCGCAAATTCCTGAACTGATAATAACTAGTAAATAAACGACAAAATTTAATTATATTTTTGGATCAATGTGACATAAGAACAACTTTTTCCATACTATAATTTTTTTGAATGACGTAAAGCGCCCTTTGAGGTTGTTGGTGGGTAAACTCATATGTTAACAGTAACTTTAGGTCTTGAGGTTTCAAAATTTTTCAAAAGTGAGCAAGTCGAAGTACACTCTTCCTTTTTAGATTAGGTAAACCTTGAGTTTAGACTGGCTGTTTTTAATTTTTTGCCGAAATTCAGTCTCATTTGTTCTTGATTTTGTAAAACTTTTGAGAGCATCGATGTCAATTTTCATGCTGTAACATTGTTTAATTCCTATTGCTCTGTCTGCTTAATTGAAGGCTTTTTTCTTGCTTTTGCAGCATTGTAAAATAGCAAAGGCGAACAAGCAAGCTTTTTTCAAGTTGAACAACTGCCAAAAAAATTTTCGCAATTGCTTGCGCAGAGCAACAGAGCTTTATAATCTTGTACAGTTGCAATTTTGCTTGCAAACACAAAAAAATCACTGAAATTTTATCGTTTTGAATCAGCACAAATTTTAGTTTCTTTGATTAGTTTTAATTTATTTTTGTTTGTTATTGGTTTATTTTGCTGCCGAGGCTGGCATTGTTTTTAATTTTGTTCTTAAATTTGAAGCAAAAATGAGCCTCGTGTTTCAGAAAATCGTTCTTATAAAAGGAGTGCATTGCTATTTTTGTCAACTGGCACTACTCCACATTTCTGTATCAGGCGAAACAGCCAATGGTTCACAATGCAATTCGCTTGTTTTAGCAGTCTAGTAGCAAACATGGCGACGATTTGAATTAATTTTCAGCAAAAATTCGCTTTGGTTAGAAGTTTTCAACATTTCGCCATTAAATTTCTGCACCAAACAGATTTCTCACACGCTTCAAGAGTGCTTCAAGATCCTCTTTCAGTTGGCGAGGAAAATGTGACGTTTTTTTACTCGAACTGCTTTCCGCAATCGCTCGAAGCAACGTAGCAAAAACGAATGACGTAACGGATTTGGCAAGGCTTTACATACACGTGCAAAAATGACCTCTTACGTTTAGTATTTCGTTCGATAGCGCCTCTTAAAAACTCGTTAATTAAAGCGAATGAAGAAAATTTTGTCGTGTGGGCACTGAAAGGTTGTACACAAATGACGCTCTCTCATCAATCCTTTTCCAATTAATTACTTCACAGCTTTTTCCTATAGCCGCTCCTATTCCTGCGCTCTCTATTTTAACGATTCCTCTTGACCAGTGTCCGATGAAAAGCTTCGAAAATATTAACATATTAATCAAAGTACAACTTTTTCGTTTGAAAAACGCTTTTTTTGGAAAAAAGCTTTAATTTGAAAGAAAAATACGTTTTTGAAAAAAAAATTAAAAAAATTGTTTATTTTTAAAAAACTGTTACATGAAACAAAAAAATTTTTTTGGAAAAATACTCTTTTTTTGAAAAAAAATTTTTTTACCTCTAGTTCAAAAAAGTCTCGGTGCATAAAAGTCCCGGCGCCTAATCGGTGGTGCCTAAACGTCCACGCTTAAAAGTCACGGTTTGTCTGATTATTATCAGTTATGAGTTTGTACTTTGCAGCCTAGTAATAAAAAAACCTATTGCTCGGCTGGACTTTGATTTAGACTGAAATGTATCTGACAGCTTGATTTTTTACTGAGATCGCTAAACTACCAAACAGTCTACTCTTTTTACCAGCTCAGATCTATTCTGCTCACAAGATCAAACTGAGTAGCGCACAGCGAAACGACACAATGCAGTAGCCTTATAACGGCGTTGCTTTAGATTAGAACTGGAACGGCGTCGCTGACGACGCTAAGGCTATCAACGTCAGGGTTGCCAAGAAAAATTATTAAAATTTATAACATTAAAAGTCCCGACGTCGTGTTTGAAGTAGAATATATCTGGAACAGCTGGGTAAAAAAGGATGAAGTCAACGCTAATCTAGTCTAATACGATTCGCCTAACTTTAAATACCGCCGTCCCCCATTGATTTCGCCTTTAATCCTTGTTTAGTCAAATGTGATTTTACTTTATTTATTGTAATGTAATCTTGATAATATGTATTTTAATCTTACTCTTTCTTAATTCAGTCGACCTGGACTCTTCGGGGAGACTAAAGATTATACTCTAACAAAGTCCCATTTCGCAACTCGGGGTTTCAACTTTATATTTCAAACAATTAAATTAATAAATTTTAACTTTAAAATATCTCGAGAAACGAAAAGTCGTAAAGAACTGAAATTTAGTTAAGATATGTGTTACATGCCTCTAGTCTTTTTCTTTTGCATATAATGCTAGCTCGATGCTTTGACCCTTTTAAAAATGTGATCATAATTTCGACACACAATGATGGATCGAGCACTTTATTAAGCGCATCGAGCACCCCGAAGTAAAACCCCAATACTTTTTTAATACCTTAAAAAAGCATTTTGGTTTTAAACAACGCAATAGTTGATCACATCATTCAAATAGATTAGAATAGAATGTAATACTGTATTTGAATAAGATGATTGAAAATCGTTTTAATCGATTTAAACCGAACCTTTACATAAATATTTAAAACAGATCCTTCTATTTTTAATTAAAATCCGGCCTTACTTTTCTGGCCATTTAAGTAAATCTTCCAATTCTTTCAGCAAGTCGAAATGATGATTCATGTCAGTGGCCAATATCATATCGATCACCAACGAACGGCAGTCCCTAAAGAAAAGAAATCTCTTGTTGAAAGTTCTCTAACTAACAATCACGACCTTGCAGACCTGCATAATTGCATATTATAATAACCAGAGGTGGAGTCCTCGAGTACACATTTTGAAGTCTTTGGCCTTGGCCTCGAGGCCTCAAGTCCTCGAAAATTGGCCTGTCCTCGGCTCGAGGACAGCAGTATTTTTTGAATTGTTAAAATTTTGTGAAGCGCTTGAAAATTTTTTTGGAAAACGTTTTTTTTTTTGGAGATCGCCTAAAAAATTTTTATGAAGACCTTTTTTTTTGGAGAGCACTTGCGCTGGTGTCCTTGGTCCTTGGCCTCGAGCATTCCTGTCCTTGGCCTCGAGAGTGTCTGTCCTCGGAAAGGCTGTCCTTGGCCTTGGTTTTTTTTGTGTCCTTGGCCTCGAGCCTTGTGTCCTCGACTCCACCTCTGATAATAACATTAACCAAAATGACGGTTTCGTGCCATATCTTAACAAGACATACACTTAAATTTAAAGTTTTCTATTCAAACTTGAAGTTTAATCGAAGACCGCACACAAAATCAATGAGGTTTCTATAGTTAGCGCAACAGCATAGAATCAGATCAACTTTGACTCCATTCTTTTTTAACCAACTGTTTTACATATATTTCATTTCAAACTCATTGTCATGTCTTTAGATTTTAGCACACGTCGAGAGCTTCTTGCCCAACATCCAGGCCGAAGGTCAATCCTTAACCACCCCGAGGATGATTAGAACTGCTTCTTTTTGTTCCAATTGGCCTGATTTGTGCTAAACAGTTTCTACGACACACCACAAAGAAGTAAGTATCTTGAACTTGGATCTGAATGGTAAGCCACCGTCTTTCAGCGCAAAACCAAAGTACGTTGGTGTAACATTGAATAAATCCCGCACCTTTCGACGACATCTGAAGTTCCGGCGTAAGAAACTCATCACAAAAGTTTCGGTAATCAGGCGTTTGGTCGGGACTACCTGAGGTGCTGATGCTTCGATTGTGTGCATGGCAACACTTCCACGTTTACACTCCACTGCAAAGTATTGTGCACCTGCTTGGTGTTGCAGTGTCCATTCTCGTCTGATTGATTCAATCATCAACAACGCACTTTAAGGGCTGTAAATGAATGCCAACTGAATCTATCAGTTCTTGCAGGCATCCTGCCAGCTGAGCTTCGCCGCAGACAAGCAACACTCTCCCTAGACTATCGCGCTATTAAGTCAGAACATCTGTTCCAACAATAAGAGCATTGGACCCAAACAATGGCATACTCGCGCTTGAACTCAAGGTACCTCTTTGCGCCTCCCGCTCAAGATCTAATAGCAGACCTTGATCAACTAGACATCAAAGCATCAGACCGGGCGCAACATTTCTGAAATACTGAATGGAGTAATGTTGTAGCTCCCAGGATCTTTACTGTGAATGAGAGCATGGTACAGCAAAAATGATAAACCACATAACCTTAGCTGCATTAGAAGTTTTGCTCTTATTGATTACAGTGTTCAACTGCATTAGAAACCTAAATCAGTTAGGTAAACAAAACCACGTCAGTATTGACTGGATTCCTGGACATGAGGGGGTACATGGTAACAAAATGGCAGACTATAATATGTAGCCAAATCTGGATCTAAAATCAAAAATACATGGTCCTGAACCTTTTTATCACAGTTCCTCGTGTTTCACAAAATTCCTCTTGTTTCATGCTTTGGCTTCGTTCGTTTCTTTCTAACCAAAAAGCTCATGTCCAGCTCGAAGGCTCCTACAGCCGCTCGCTCCATATCAGATGGGGTGTACCCAAAGGCTCTGTGCTTGGCCCAGTTACTTTTTCGACGGTTTTACCAAGGCCCTCTCCACAGTTGCTCATTCCTCCCTTGAAGCAGATGTAGAGTTGATGAATTGAGCTTGCCATTTTTCAATTACGACTTACTCAGAGTGTCTTTAGGACCAGATGACCTCATAGTCCCTACCCAGTCACTATGACGCTAATTTTTATCGTATTTCTTTTCTGTTCCTTTGTGCTAGTTTTTCTGTGGCGACAATAAACAAAATTTGAACTTGAGCCTACGCTGAAATCCATCGAAGCTATGCTAACTGTCCAAGAGGAAAAAAGGTATTAAGCACTTGCAGTCCAGTTTAGCCATAACTGCTAAGGGAAGGGTGGAAATACGATATGCCAAGGTTGCTAACTTGCTACGCTCTCCCTCAAAATCGGCTGGCAGCCAATTTTTATGCTAAAAATGTGGCAGCATTTGTGGGTCTAGAATCTACCTAGATTCAAACCAGATTCAAACACAAACTGTAATTTCAGGAACTTCGCACAATGGCGTTCATCTCTAAGCAAGTAAGCAAGCAATTAATATACTATATACCAAACTAAAAGTTAAATGAGGAATATCACGTAGCTAAACAACAATTTCGATTAGTGAATAATAAAATAAAATCCAACTCACTGATATTCCTCTTTAGTAAAGTTGCGCATAATATCGCAACCTTCGTCTTGCATGTATGCAAATGCGGTGCTCGCGTGATGCTGTTCCAATACAGACTTATCGTTATAGAGCATTGCAAGCTCAGTTCTAATTAAAAACATGAAATAAAAGAAAATATACTTATATTAGCAAAAATTAGTTTATCTACAAGCGTTGCAGCTGCAAATTGAATCTTCTATTTATGCTCACAAAAAGATTGACAAATATTCAACCGACTTTAATGATATTCTACTTACAAAAAACAAAACAAACTTTTCAATGTGTTGCTCTTCCTTCATCAGGTTTCTCATTTGAATAAATTTATTCAAAAACGTCTACAATTTGAGGATTCAAAAAGTCCTACCATTCAAGGTATATTCAAGAAGAACCATGTTTGAAGTTTCTTCGTGGATCATTCCATGCCATTTCACCGAGTTGGCTCAGGTTTTTTTTTCATACTTGGAAGTTTGTTTCAAAGAGGAAAATCCTGAGAGGTTTTGTATTTTTGTGAGCAAATTGACTGTCTACTTCAGGGCAACCGTCAAACCAGTTAGGCAGCTCAATGCTCATGATTCACCAGTAACTGGTGCATACACTTAACAAGAAAACACACAATTTATTTGATGTTTGGGGTACTGCATCAACCAGCCAAAAAAAAAAAAAAGTTGATGCAGCCTGAAGCTGAAGGTTAGTTGATACAATAAGAACCTAACGCTTAGGCAGCACAGTTAAACCGTAGCTATTCAGCGTAAAATCAGAATAAAGTAACAACATATAAACTTGTACGAGGATCAAAATTCCATCCTTAACAGTTCACAACAAATACAAAAAATGAACAGTTAGCGAAAAGATGTCAGCCTCACGTTCGTTGAAAGTTTGACTCTTTGCAATAAGTTCGAAATCCGGGTAGAGGGAAAAGATGAAATTTATTTCGCACAAACAAACATACATAAAACCGCAAATAACAAAAATATTTCTTAGGTGCAGAAAGCTGCGAAGTGAACAAATGATTTGGGTTTTCCAGTCAAGCAACTCCCACGTGATAACAAAGCAGTTACAAATGTAAACACGGATTTTTTCAAATGGATTAAAAGTACGAGTACATCAAAACAATTTATATTCAACTAAATGCATTTATTTTTATTGTTGTTACTGGTACTGTTTATTTATGTATACGATTCTAGAATTAATTTTCTGTATTGCTTTTTAAATTGAAAAAAGATCAGTTTTTGAGTACCCTGAAAATTTATTCCAGAATTTCACACCTCAATATCTAACAGACCTTTGTAATCTGTCAGATCTATACCGGGAAAGATTGTGTAGCGCTAATCGGATGGAACGAGAATGGATTTGCAAAACTTTCACAAACCAGTTACTAAAATGAAATTTGTCAAGTTTAAACATAAATTTTGCTATTTTATTATGTTTTTAAATCATCAAATTTGAAATGTGGTTAGTGCGAAAGAAAGTGGTAGCACTTTCATTTCAATTTCCGTCACATATAAATCTGAGAGCCTTGTTTTGTAAAGATTTTATAGGTTAAACGAAGCGCTTCAAACTATATTTCATAAAGTAAATGAGAATAGAAGAACGCAAAATAAATTTGTTTCACAAGCCCCCGTTTGTCAGACTGTGTGTCAGATTGGATTCCTTTGGGATCACGGGTCTGCATGTTGAAGCTTAAGGTATTGGATCGGTCATTGTGCCTATTGCAGGTATATGCCCCCAATGCCACGAGTGAATATCAGACTTTTGTGGATGAAGTAAATGATGCTCTTCTACGAGTATCAGCTACTGAATCTACAGTCCTTATGGGGGATTTTAACGCACATGTTGGAACAGACACAGATACGTGGAAGGGTGTGATCGAAAAACATGGAGTCACTGGACTAAATGAGAACGGAAGGTATTTATTGCAGCTCTGTTGTAGCAATGGACTTCGCATCATGAATACCTTTTTCCAGCACAGAGAGGTTCACAAGTATACATGGTATCGACCTAGTATGGATCAAAAATCTTTGATAGATTTTTGCATAGTTTCGTCAGATTTGTTTTCTGATGTGCTGGACGTTCGAGTGAAGCGAGGTGCTGAATTGTCAACTGATCACCATCTGGTAGTATGTTCCTTACGACTTTCGAAACCTTGGCCAAACAAGAGATCCAACAGGTCGTCTGTGACTTATCGGATCAAATGGGAGGCTTTGGAGGACAAAGAAGTAAGGAAACAGTTTGCATCCAGTATATCACCTAAGTTCAGACAACTTCCTGATGTATCCGAGGACATTGAGAGGGAATGGCTGCTGTTCAGATCAGCAATCATTTCATCAGCTGCTGAAAGTTGTGGGCGAAAACGGCTTAGAATGGCGGGCGATAGTGAAAAAAGAACACCTTGGTGGAACCAAGAGGTTAAAGAAGCTATTCGAGCAAAGAAAGATGCGTTCAAGGCCTGGCTACAGGACAGATCGTCATCTGATTTGCCATCCCGGTACACTGAGGCGCGAAAAGCGGCAACTTCGGCAGTAAAGAAATCCAAGGAGAAGTCATGGGAAGAGTTTGGTCGTCGGTTGGATTCCAACTATTTTTCGGCAAACAAAGTATTTTGGCAGACCATCCGCCGTTTACGTAGCAAAAGATCGAGTATCACGTACTCCATCAAGGATTCTGACGGTAACATTCTAAAGGATGGGAATGAAATCCTTTCACGATGGAGAGAATACTTTGAAGATCTTTTTAATCCTGTAAAGGCATCGACTCGTGACACACACGAAGTGACACATCTAGGGGAGGACGAAGTTTTCACGTAGCAGAAGTGGCAACTGCAATTAAAGGGATAAAATCTGGAAAAGCTGCTGGTGAAGATGAAATCAGACCCGAGATGTTGAAAGCGCTGACTGGAGAAGGAATTCTCTGGTTAACGCGAGTGTGTCAAGTTGCGTGGAAGCTTGGCAAAACTCCCAGAGATTGGCAAACAGGTGTGATTATTCCGATATTCAAGAAAGGAGATCGCAAGCAATGTACGAACTACAGAGGGATATCACTCCTTAGTTTGCCAGGAAAAGTATATGCCAAATGCCTTGAAAGGAAATGCCGAGAAATAGTGGAATCAAAACTGGAAGATGGTCAGTGCGGTTTTCGTCCGGGTCGCAGCACCACGGACCAAATCTTCACTCTGAAGCAAATCTTCGAGAAATCTTAAGAGTATGGCAAAGATCTGTTTGCATGCTTTGTCAATCTTGAAAAAGCATATGACCGAGTTCCTCGGGATAAACTTTGGAAGATTTTGCAGGAGTATGGCGTTGATGGTCAATTGCTACGCGCTATTAAGTCATTCTACTGCAGACCGGAGGTTTGTGTTCGGGTAAATGGCAAGCAATCAAAGCCGTTCCATGTGGGCGTTGGACTCAGGCAAGGGTGCGTTTTGTCACCTCTCCTTTTCATTGTTTACATGAATTGGATCGACAAATACAGCCAAGCTGATGAGTGTGCCACGATTGGAAATTGCAAAATTAGTCGTCTGCTATTCGCAGATGATTTGGTTCTGCTTTCTTCCACAGAATCTGGCCTCCAGCGCGCATTAAATAGCTTTGCAGATGCATGCAACACAGCCAGAATGAAAATAAGCACGGCCAAAACTGAGGTACTTCATCTTTCAAGAAACCCTGATCAGTGCGTATTACAAGTGAACGGAGCGACACTGAAGCAGGTAGAGAAGTTCAAGTATCTTGGGGTTGCATTTACAAGTGACGGAAGGCAAGACGAAGAACTGGATACCCGAATAGGCAAGGCTAGTGCAGTTACGCGAGCTTTGCACTACTCGGTTGTCATGAAACGAGAATTGTCGAAAAAGGCAAAGCTCTCAATTTTCAAAGCAGTTTTTGTCCCCATTCTCACTTATGGTCATGAATCTTGGGTAATGACCGAAAGAATGCGATCACAAGTGCAAGCGTCCGAAATGAGGTTTTTACAAAGAATCGAAGGAGTTACACTGTTTAACAAGGTCTGAAATTCGAAAATCTCTTAACATCGAGCCGTTACTTCTCCGAATTGAAAGATCTCAGCTTAGATGGTTTGGCCATGTAGGCGGAATGCCTCAGGAGGGACTCCCCAAACAGGCTTTACATGCTAGAGCAGGTGGGAGAGGACCGGTCGGACGACCTAGAACTAGATGGACCGATTACATTGAGGATCTTGGATGGAATCGCTTGGGACTTTGCCCAAGCGAAATGATGGAGGTGATGGAAGACCGTGAGGTGTGGCGGCTCAATCTTGAGCTACTGCCCCCGCAACCCTCACGGAAAAGCGGGCAATGAAGAAAGAAGAAGAGATAGCGTATTTATAGCAATATTTGCTGTTTGCTGTGAAAAACGCTTTGTTAATTCGAACGTTGTAATAAGTCACATTGTTTCATTATATCATTGCATACATGAGGATTAGCGAGAGTGGGCAATGTGATATTGCGAAGGGTTTCTCTTATTAAATCCGAAGGATATCTTTGTGTCATTCATATTACGTGATACATGCGATTGATGTAAAGAGCAACAACGAGAAGTTGACCTCTTCTAACTGTTTATAATTATTACAAAACAAAACTAAAATATTACAAAACAACACTGAATTTGTAACATGGTTAATTTCCAGGAAAAGTATTGCAATAGACTGCAAGAAAATATCACGACTAAAGCAGTTAATTGTAATTCATGCATTTGTTGTTTTTATTTACTATTGTCATATATTACTCTTCATTATACACTTATACAGTATATTTTAAATGTTTTACTCTCGTTAAACAATACATTTTACTCTTATACTTTGTCCTCAAATTATATTTTACTATCGTCAAACGTACTTGCATACGCACTGACACAAACACATATGCCTTTTATTGCGTTATAACTATCGAATTAAGTTTTTAAGTTATCTGTCATGTTCACTGTATGGCGTGTGTACGACTGTGCACATTATTTAACTTCTAACTGCTGCCATTATTTTCATTTGTAGATTAATAATGTTTATAGTTACACGCCAAAACGTCTCTAAAATACACAGAATATGTTGAAAATAGCCTTGGCTATAATTTCTTAGCAAGATCTTTCAAATCCGTCCCGAAAACTGCTGTGTAGAAATTAGAAAATTTCTCAACTTACACATTTTTACCCAGCCACAAGACACTAACTACCACCCATAAGCTCATGTTGTGCGAGATTTTTGAATTTGTTGTAATGAAGACTTGATTAAAATTTCAAAAAAAAAAAAAAACCAAATTATTTTTGAAAAGATGAAAAGTCAAAAAACTAATTTAAAAACGCTCAACTCGAGTATAATATTCTACCCTGAGTTGCAAATAAGCAAAGTCAAAACTTTTGCATTTTTAAAAAATTTTTTCCAAGGTTATTAGCTTCTCTAACTTTAAAAAATTTCAGCCCTCAGCTTGTATTGTTTCCGAGATATTCGTGTTGAAAAAAACGTTTGCAGCAAAAGGGCAAAGTGAATCATTGTTAACGTAACAACGAAAATGGGCTACAATCAAAAAGTCAATTTGGGTACATATGATCGAAAAAGTTATCTTTTATGTTATATTTATATAACAATTGCGCGAAGAACTTGTATATATTTTATTGAAACAAGATTATTTGGCCACGTTGCCTTTTTGCAAAACCGGGTAGAAACAAAACCCAGAGAGTCGGAATGCTTCTATAGTCAGTGTTGATATTAATTGAAAATGTTCTATCATTGCATAGCCCGTATCGTGCTGTCTTGGAATGATAATGTCTTGTCAGCATCCCGCATTGCTTTTGCGGGAGAACGCGAACGAGGCAGAATGCAGCGCGATTTAGCACCAAAAAACGTCATCCATTTTGTTCCAAAATTCATCATTTTCCAAAAAGTAGAATCAGATACCGGTGAGAATTTGGGGTGGCCAAGAACTGACGTGTATCAGTTCACAAATTAAATGTCACCATAATCTAATCGTATTTCAACCCTAATAAATTTCGAAAACATTTTAATTGAAAAAATTCGAAAAAAAATTTAATTGCTCAAGGAAAGCATATCTCTTCTAAGAGAATGACTCTCCATATATCTTTAACGTCGAAATTGATTTTTTTATTACACTGCATTGAGTCTGTTTTAGCGATCACACGTATTTATGAGTATAAATAAACGCATGTCATATAATTGCATGCATTTTGCCTGTTTTTCTTTTTTTTGCGTTTACACTCAAAAAGATATCAGACGTAATTGGACTAAACCGCTTTATGTATGCCTACATTTAGACCTACGGCCAAGACAACCCGTTTGCCTGAAAAAAAAAAAGCGGAATCAATATCATATTGCTCAAAAAGTTTTTGCAGTTTACCAAAAGCGTAGCCACGATGTCAGTTTGATCCTTTAATTTTATTTTCAGCGGGGGTTGAGGCAAACGGTGGATCGGCTGCTTTGAATTAATCTTACAATTTCAAACTCAACAATGTGAAATGTTTATCACAGTAAATAGTAGGCCTACTCTAATTTATTTTTAAGAAATATTTTTTGATCAATTTCTATGTGCGCATATTACACCGTATAGCTGTGTTGATTTGTAACAGCGTTCTACTTGTCTATCAGAGCATGGAGTCCGGCGACGTTGTTCAAATTGTGTCGAAGTCAACTGAGTGCGCTGGTTGCGAGCAAAAAGTCGCGCAGACGCCATCCGCCTACTCCCGATCTACAGTGTGCGTAAAATTGTGAGCGCAAAACTTTGTCTTTAGTTTATTTTAAACCGAAATTTGGTACGCGCAGGATATCGCCTTTCCAGCGTACAAGCAGTCAGTTGTTTCAAACAAACTAATGATATGTCCATACGTTCACGATTTTACGCAGTGTAGGCTGGGCCTAAAAATTCTCTCTGGAAGCATTCTACTCAGTTTTTGGCACAAACCACATTTCGTTCGTGGGCATGCTGCACAAAAAAACCTTTTGTACTTAGTTATGGCCATTTTTCCGCGAACGCCGCGTTCAGATTCGCATTATTTGATTGAGACAATTTACCACATGTAAGGAATGGTCGATCGCTATCGCATTATTCTTGCTTAATGCTAAGATTCCTATTTCCTACCAACAATAATAACATTACAGTAATCAATTAACTAAAATTTTTATTGGCAAACCACAATACAGCGCATTTCTTTTTCTGTTGAAGATAGCAAGCAGTAACTGCTATTAATTAACATAAATAGGCTACTAATAGGGAGCATTCATTTTTTCAAAAAATAATCATTTTCGGGTGTAGGTGGGGGTTGTTAGTAAGTTTTTCCGAATTGTACAACTCATTTGTACTTAATTTATTGCAATATACTACATTTAAAAGTTGAAATATTATTATGCCAACTTGCCTGAATAATAACGGGAATCTGCGACTTTGTCGTATGGCCTACGTCAAGAAAACGCGTTTTTTTGCGTCCGCTGTTGTCAGTGGCGTCGCTAAAAATGGTGACACCCGGGGCGGGATTTCGTAGTGTTACCCTACATAATGTATTGTAGGCGACAAAAGATTATTTTTGAAAAACAGCGATACTACTTCATTACTGTAGATAGCGGTTGTTATTTGGCAAACTCAATAACTTCGCATTGCAAGATTCTAAAACTTGGAAGTATAAGCTGTACGCGTCTAGTATCAGGAGCGTAACCATAAATCTGCAGTAGGGGAGAGGCTGTGTTCGGACATCTGGGGCAAAGGCCCCTGCGCTCGAAAAATTTTAATATTTTTGCAAAAATAATTTAGTTTAGGCTTATTTTGATAAAAATTAATGCTTTTGAAACGTGGCAAAAGGGAGAACTCTGGTGGCATAGAAATTAGCAGTGCAAAAACATGATTAGATTCAGGCGAGTAGCCAGAAATCTGCAATGGAGACGCTATTTTGGGGGTATGGGAACGAAGCCCCCAGCGTTTGAAAATTTTGTATTTTGGGGGGAAATAACTTAATTTTAGACCTACTTCAATAATTTTTTTTTTTGAAATGTGGCATAAATAGTAGCAGTGCAAAAAACATGATTAAATTGGTTACATAAACGGGCAATGGCTATGCGGGAGGTGACTAACAGTAAAATTTCAGTTCTCTTATTTACAAGATGGTACCAAAATCATAAAATCTTATACTTCAATCAAACTCACAAGAAGTAATCCGTATCGTCTATATTTAAGAGAAAAATGATTGGGGGGACCAATGAAACCATATTTGAGTCGAAATGATTGGTAATTAACTAATATTGAATAGACACCCCTCCCATATTCCAGAGCTTTTAATGTTCTAACAGCATGCTTTTTCGGTATTGTTGTTTCTAAAACATTCTGCATACAAAAGTACAAACGACATCAACAAACTTGGTTGCTATGTGAAAGCTGTTGGTTGTTCCAGTGTGTTCAACATCGTGTGCGAATCCAGCTAATAGAACGGAGAAAATAGTAATGTGAGTTAACCAATCCTGAAAAGTATCAGATAGAAAGATCTGCAAATACTATAGAAATACAAAAGGCACAATCGCAGTAACGCAAGTGCCGTGATATTTTTCTGCCCTGGTACAAAAGAGTGCAATTGTGTATTCATCCAAGCAGTAATGAGTTTCAAAATGATTAAAGTCATTTTACTTCTTTTCGCCAATCATCATAAATTTTGGCCTACTATCACAAATTTCACAATGGTAATGCTAAAAAAATAAGAGATAAGCATTTCCTATGGTTACTGGACTAATTAATTTAGTTTATAGATTTAAAAAGTCTGCCTTAGAAATTGGATAATGTTGAATTGATACCATAATTGTGATAGTTATGATTTAGACTGTACTGATCAGCCATGAAGCCATTAGCTATTACTTCGAGTCTTACTTGTTGCAAGAGAAAAAGATTCCATCAATGTTCAAACCACTCAATGCCGTTGTAAATACAATTATTATAGCAGGTTACTAAACTTTAATTATGCAGTAATTTGTTTTTGTACGCAGTAATTTTTTGGTAGATCCTTTGATTTTTGCATAAATCAGGAAGCTGGCAAAATATAGTAAGTGTGATTGGTTTTGCCACAACCGATAAATTTCTTCATTTGATATGAAATTACTGCAAGAATTTTGGATTTAAATGGTTTTTCTGTGAGAGCAGACATTGAATAGATCTGATAACAATGCCATTGACCAATAGCTCAAACTCACCGAAAATCCACTGCGACTTAAAAGACAATGTATCGACTGAGCTACATCAGCTGCATGGACCGTATTGTGATAGGGATTATTGTGCTTTGAATAACCAGCTTGAAGTTTAAGAGCATATGCATTCAATGTATTGAAGGAAATCTACAGAAATTGCTAACAACGTAAAACTTACATCCAATGTTTACCTTTAGTCATTGCTAATTTAGTGTCATTGCATTGAATTACTAAAAGCTTGCAAATAATTGTAATTGGCGAATACATTTAAAAACAAACAAGTTCAACATTGACACATTAATTTCAAAACAATCAAAATTTCAATTTTTTAAATTAAACACATTAATTTTTATTTATACACTTAAATTCCTGCTTAAAAATTAACTTTTAAATAAAAAGCCATACTTTAAACCTTGAGATGAGACCATATTTTGAAAAGAGTTCAAACATCATATGTTTCAACGTGTCGCCTGAACATTTAGAATCCACTTCAAATATATTGAAATGCCAACTGTCGATATTCTAAGACAAATTGTAACACGTTAAATAAATTTTAGTTATGATGTTTTTGACGTTTGTTGGCCAGAGCTTTTAATACTCAATCATTTGCGTGCTATCTGGAGCCTTTGGATTTCCGGTCCACTGCTCTACCACTGGAGCTAGACAGGATGTCTCCTCTCACGCTTAATTTTAGCTACTCAAACCCAGCAACTTAACACTTGTTCTGTGATGTTAATAATAATTAGTTGTGATGTTTTTGACGTTTGTTGGCCAGAGCTTTTAATATTTAATCGTTTGCTTGCTATCTGGCCTAAAGGCTACCAGCGCGGAAGCCTAGGGAAGAGTCACGAGAACGGCGACTACTTAAAACAAGCAACTACAAAAAAACAGGCTTACGCGCTGGTAGCCTTTAGGCCAGATAGCACGTAAACGATTAAACATTAAGAGCTCTGGCTAACAAACGTCAAAAACATCACAACTAAATTATTATTAACATCATAGAACAAGCATTAAGTTGCTGGGTTTGAGTAGCTAAAATTAAGCATGAGAGAGACATATCCTCTCTAGTTCAAGTGGTAGAGCAGTGGACCGGTGATCCAAAGGCTGCAGGTTCGAATCCTGTGGGAGGATAACTTTTCCGCATTGCTTGTTTTAAGTAGTCGCCATTCTGGTGATTCTTCCATTGGCTTTCGCGCTGCTAGCCTTTAGGCTAGATAGCACGCAAACGATTAAACGATAAATAAACTTACAATGCATTAGACGTTCACTCTTAAAAAACGCATACAGTGAGCCCCTTGAAAACGTTCGTATATTACATTTAGTTAGTCCTTCTGATGATCTCGACTTAACTACGGTTTCTAACCGCCGAGTTTCAAACCAAGATTGAAGGTTGCTAGTAGCACACTAGCAAAACACCTAAACTCAAAAACAGCATATGCCGCTAGACTTCTTTTGGATCGTTGCATACCGCTTCTAGAGAAAAAATTAAAATTATACCTCACCAATAAGTAACACTCGAAATCCAAATATGACCACGACAATATTGATTATGAAAGTTACAAGAATTTAATTCAAGCTAATTGGGATAGTAAAGTTTATGTAGGTACAAGGTATTGGGATAGTAAAGTTTATGTAGGTACAAGGTACATTGGCCATTTATTCCATTTTCCATGTAGCTATAACGTTACTGTTTCTTGACCAAACAATTTTACAAAACACAGTTTTGTGACGGTATTTTTCCATAGTTCTATTTTACAATCAATATCATTATTGAGAGTCAGAAGCACAGTCAAATCGAACACTGCTCAACCCTGACACCAAACGTCAATGCCAAACGGACCAGAAGGAATACATTCATAGTACAAACCAACAATATTTAGGTTAATGTACTAAGCACCTTTGATATAGCAATGACAACAAACTCACACGAGAACAGCATTATTTGGATTTAAATTTGTATTTTGAACGTTTCGGCCTTTTATCAGAGCTATTTTCAGTACCAACAATAGTAAAATACTACATGAAGTAGAGACAACTTGCTATAATTTTCAAGTTGAAAATGGCACCAGTAAAAGGTAAAAAGGTGTGTAACAGAATTTTTTAATAACATTGACTGCCAGGTTGTTTGATTTAAATCACAATTTGAATCAACCAGTTCAAATCATGATTTAAATCAGCTAGCAAAGATAGCTCAAAGCAATACAATTTTAAGGTTTAAGTCGTAAAATTTCAACAAGTTTTTGGTTACAAAACAACTTTTTCGTTTAATAATAGTTGCTTTTTTCTAAAATTGCATAGTTAGCAATAGCTAAAATCAAAATATAATTTTTGAAATTTGTTCCAATTTTGAAGCTGCGGTTATAAAGATATTCAACAAATACAAAGAGATATCGCCCTAAAAAGTTTTTGGAAACTCAAGTTTGTTCTCTCAGCTTGAATTTTAAGAAAAAGGAGCAGGTTTACCAAAATTGAAGTGGTCACGAGATTACGTTACTGCAACGGGATGTATTATTCAGTTTCTTTTTTTCCCTGTGAGTTCAGGCTAAGAGAACAGATTCAAGGTTTCCAAAAACTTTTTAGGTGGGATATCTTTTTGTATTTACAGAACATCTTCGCAACTGAAACACCAAAATGAAAACAAAAAATTGCAAAGATTATATTTCACTTTTAGTATAAATCATATTTCAAATACCGGAATAGGCTGGATGCTTCATCCCCTTTATCCAATGTGTTTGACCGGGGATATACTTAAGAGGGATGGCCGACTAGCATTGTTAATTGTTCTCGTCACGCATGAGTAATGTTCAAATTTTCGGTCAAATTTCTGATCAAAATGCATTGTTTCTTATGGAGCGAGGTGGGTTAGGTTGAAATATTTTTGTTGCATTTTTGCTGGTGGATAGCCTAGGACTCGAACGAACTCGAAAATGGTTTTTTATTGATATGATGTATCGGAAAACGCGTAAAGCGGAATCTTGGAGTGAGAGTGATAGCATTGGCGAATAGGCTAGCCTACCATCTTGCCATAGCCTAGTTTGGGTTATGAATGAAGGCAGCTGAGAACGTTGAAATACTGTCAAAAAAAAGGCAAGGGTCATAATATTTCAACCATTCCTACCCCGCTCACTCGCAAAATCGGTAAGAAAATGAAGTGGAGGCCTAATTCAGTGCCGTTCCAGCCTAAAAACTGGCTAAATGCGGTAGACGAATGAGAGAGTATAACAGAGGCAGTTAGTGAGAAGTTATTGCAGTATCTTGGTACGTACTTGGAACCTTAAAGTTGGCTGTACACTTGGTTGCAGTGAACACTTCTGTAACATCCTATTCACGTTAATTTAGAATTTGGCCGAGACTTGTAATTATGTGCTCATTGTTGCGTGACACGATAGTGTAGTCAATTGTATGTGTACTTAATGACGTCACTTTAATTTAGCTTGGTCTATGCTAAGTATGCTAGATAAAGTTCTTTTTTAACTGTATAGGAAACCGTAACAAGGAAAATTTTATCAGTGAGTAAGTTGATTGCTTTTGTGTACTTAGGGAGTCAATATGCATTACTAATTGACCCTTTTTTATCTCTCATGACACTGCCTGAGTCGTGACATGTTATTTGTAGGACCGTGGATCAGTATTCTCAGGAGCTGATTAGCGTAGGGTTATATTGGTACCTTAGAACTGGGTTAAAAAATGTGAATATTTAAAATCGTACAAGCTGGCATGAGTCTCTTCTAGTTTTTAGGCCGACTGCTGTTAGCGTTGGTAATTTTTTTGTGTTAATGTGAGCGTACTAATTCGTCTTGAGCTTATTAAGTTGCTTTTATGAATTGCATATTATGAGTAGGCTAGTGCATGTCTTTTGTAGATTGTTCATCTTTGATTATTCGGCAAGAGTCGATCGAGTGCTGGAGCCGGCTGTAGTGTGCACCAGTAAGAATTTGTGTTTGAGTATAGAAGCTATAGTTAGCTTTTGCAGTATCGTTATAACGGCTAAACGCATCTTTTTTGTTTGTAAGCTTGTGTGCCTTAGAAGTTTTTCGCACAACCATTTGAATCGTCGTTGTGTTTGGAGCCACATACAGTTGGTGAGCTTCAGTTGTAATTGTGCTCTTCTTGTGTATTGTGAACCTTTGTGCCGAATTTGTATTTGTTTTTTGTTTTTGGTTATTAGAAACCGTAACCTTTTCATGCATTCACCGAAGTGTTGGATTGCTGATTAGGACGAGTTTTTGCTGTACCGGTTCCATACTACGACTTCCAAACACAAATAACAGTAACGGAAAGCTTCTGTTTGAAGGCGAAGCTCGCTGCAATGCGGTGTTTACAGCTACTTTGAAATATCATCAACCAGGTACCTGATACAACAGAATCAACACAAGACAAAAAAAGTTCAGAACAAGCTAGTTTCAGAATAATTATGCGCCTACGGTTTGCGTTCGATTAATTACTCTTGACTGCAAGCTGATTTAACAAAATCACATTTGTATGCAAGTTGCTAACAATGCACTCGACTGCAGTGTTCCTATCACAAGGCTGTACCCAGAGGAGAGGGCCAAGCTGGAAAACTTAAGCTCGGTCTGGAAAAGTTCCATGTGATAGTAGTGCTGTCTAGTGACAAGCCATATTAGCTATAAACAACGTCTTCGATTATCCTAGAACCAAAGTGTATCCTACTTTGGACTAGCTTTTTTAATCTCCACCTCATGTTTGTAAATTGGCCTCAAATTTTTGCCAAAGATGGTTTTATTTTTTGTCTTCTAAATATGTACGAAATATGTTGAGCCCTGTTTGATTTTTTTTAGTCCCGTTTGAACAATTAACGCATCTCGCTACGAATTTACGGCCTTATCGTATTTCTTGCAAAATTTATGACCAAAACTGCATTCATTTTGGAAGAGTGATTTTAGTGGATTAAAAAAATAAATGAATGAAATGGCTTGTCAAAGTCAGTAACTGTTGTCTTGGCTTAGTGTTGAACCAGGTTGAACTGCAAATCAATCACTCATCATCTTGCTGTGCTAAGCAGACATTTTATCTGAGACCGGTTTAGCTGTATTATCCGTAGGCCTACAGTAACAAAATACAGAGATGGCATTTAGAAATAGTCCTTTGTCAACATTTAAGAATATAAATGCACTCTATGGCTGGGTTACAAGCAAAATTAAGTAACTAGTCAAAACTTAAGGTATAAGAGCTTATAGGTATGAAGCCGGTAGATTCACTTCTTGAATGCTTTCTCTCCATAAACTTAGCTTGTCAGCTGTCATGATCAAAGTCATAAGTAAGCTAGGACGTCCAAAAATATTCAGAAATCAGAGCATGCTTTTAATAAATGATATACAGCATTATTTTGTGTTCGTGTTGAAACAAAGAATATGAAAAGTAACAAATAAAAATAACTGCAATTGCTAAATTCTAAAAATATCAGGAAGAAGGTATAATTGTTCATACCAAAAAGAAAACCATGTTGTTTAAGGCATTTGATGAATGCTTTGATAGCATGTCGGCTGATCATGATTTTTGTAACATATTTTCCTGATATTGGCATAGCCATATGCTCTGCTTTTTGCAAAAGTTCTGGTGCTGATCTTTAGAGACATTACTCTTAAATATTCCAGCTGGTATGTTAAGTTATAGTTGGCAGCTCCGTTGCGTTGCACAGTCAAGCTAATCAATTACTGCAAGACTTACAATAATTCTGAAAAAAAAAAATTTGGCAATTGATCGAAGATAATTTTTCAACAGGTTACACTATCAGGACCTATTTAGCCAAGCGAACATAGCAATCGAGTGCATTGTTAGCAACTTGCATGCAAATGTGATTTTGTTATACAGTAGAATTTGCTTATAACGGCACCTCTGGGGGATTTTTAAAACCTGCCGTTATAGCCGAATTTACGTTACAGCCAAACTGCCACAAACCGTCCTAAAACTACTTGTTTGTTCAACATAAAGGCTTATTATGACGCTAGGTTCACATTGTAATGAAAGACAAGAAATCAGGTTAAGCAAAACTCGTGCAGAAATCAAAACCTTGCACAAAATCCGATGTAGATCCGATGTAGACGTGCGAGGTGTGAAATAGTTTGCGCCATAAAGTGTTTTCAACCAGGCCTTGCGTCATAAAAACGAAGTCCAGCCATCGCGCAGTCGGAAAGAAAAACAATAACGCACAGAATTAACACCCGCAATAAAGTTTGGCAGTTTGTGGCAAAGATAATGGCCTACAGTGCCGTTATAGGCAAAGAAAATTGTCTGGGGGATGGAAAAAGGGTGCCGTTACAGCCAAATTTACGTTATAGGCGATGCCGCTATAGACGAACTGAAATGTACACAAAAGATAGGAATTTTGCCGGGACCAAGAAAAATGTAACGTTATAGGCGAATTTACGTTATAGCCGAAGCCGTTATAACCGAATTCTACTGTATCAGCTTGCAGTCAAGAGTAATTAATCGAACGCAAACCGTAGGCGCATAATTATTCTGAAACTAGCTTGTTCTGAACTTTTTTTGTCTTGTGTTGATTCTGTTGTATCAGGTACCTGGTTGATGATATTTCAAAGTAGCTGTAAACACCGCATTGCAGCGAGCTTCACCTTCAAACAGAAGTGTTCACTGCAACCAAGTGTACAGCCAACTTTAAGGTTCCAAGTACGTACCAAGATACTGCAATAACTTCTCACTAACTGCCTCTGTTATACTCTCTCATTCGTCTATCGCGTTTAGCCAGTTTTTAGGCTTGAACGGCACTGAATTAGGCCTCCACTTCATTTTCTTACCGATTTTGCGAGTGAGCGGGGTAGGAATGGTTGAAATATTATGACCCTTGCCTTTTTTTTGACAGTATTTCAAAGTTCTCACCTGCCTTCATTCATAACCCAAACTAGGCTATGGCAAGATGGTAGGCTAGCCTATTCGCCAATGCTATCACTCTCACTCCAAGATTCCGCTTTACGCGTTTTCCGATACATCATATCAATAAAAAACCATTTTCGAGTTTGTTCGAGTCCTAGGCTATCCACCACCAAAATGCAACAAAAATATTTCAACCTAACCCACCTCGCTCCATAAGAAACAATGCATTTTGATCAGAAATTTGACCGAAAATTTGAACATTACTCATGCGTGACGAGAACAATTAACAATGCTAGTCGGCCATCCCTCTTAAGTATATCCCTGGTTTGACGTTTATTTAAAACATCACTCAGAAAGAAAAACATTCCCTGTAGAGTACAGTACCCCCACAAAAGTTCAAAAAACTTTTTTTTTAATCTGATTTATTTGATTTTTTCAAAAAGTAGTGATTTTTATCGACTTTGATTGATAGTATGTATTTTTTTGTAATTAAATTTATTGTAATATGAAAAAAAAAGTTTGGGATGGAAACCTAAATAAGATTATATCTCATAATAGAGCAAGTTTTTTCAATAAAGTCAATTTGTTTGTAGAGCGTTTGAATGATGTGATTTTTTTGCAAAAATTCAGGATAGAAAAGAGTCAGTTTCACATTCTTAATTTGATTGGTCAATAAAAAGTCAATTTTTTACCGTTAGGTCAATATTCTTTCATAGAGCAATAAAGTAAACTTTTCATAATTATCACTCAGTTATCAGTTTATCACCCACAAATACTAACAGCCAAGTGCGTAGACAAAAATCTGCAACGAATGAGGGTGTTTGGGGTCTGGGGAAAAAAATTGGAGATTTTGCAATTTTTTTTTCAAAAATAACTTCATTTTAGGCCAATTTTGATAAAATTAACCCTTCTAAAACGTGGCATAGAAATGACCTCTATCTACAAAAATATGATTAAACTGGCTGCATAAATAGGTTATGTGGACGGTAGTTAGCTTATTGTAAAATTTTAGTCTTTTCATTACAAACCAGTAAATCATTGAATAGTTTAGGGCAAGGGCCTAATAAAATGAGATTTGCTGATTGTTAGTTAACTAAATTAAATAGACTGTTGACGGCCCCCCACCATCTCCATATTTTTTTTTCATGAAGCCTAAGTTAAGCATTTTCAGCAAGCAATCAAATTTTATTGTTTATTTTCAGCTATTTTGTCTTTACCAATTTGTAAGCTTTATTTTTGACAAATATTAGCCCGCCCTTAAATAAATGTTTCAAAGTGACTTCAAACCAATTTAAGGCTCATATCACTGCAAAAGACTGCCTCAGAAGGGCCAAAAACGTGGTATTTTCCTTATTGTTCAGTTTGGTCGAAAGGCCAATGGGGGGTATAGCCTTCCTATAGTCCCTGGCTAGTAGCAACAGCTCTTGAAACCAATTAGAAAGTATTGACTTGACTCATTACTATAAATTACCCTTCTAAGCCTGTTCTTTACAAGATGAGGATTGGGGGAACTGGTTAAATGCTGCTTTATATTATTCAAAGAATTATATTATGTGTAAAATTTATGACTCTAATGTTGTACCCTGAAGCGATAGAAATTGTGGAACGTTTTGAAAGGTTCGGTGATTTGTTAACTCCAGCAAAAGTTAGTTCAAAAACCCGGTTTAGCTATTCAGCTTTTCAACATCAAGATTACAATCATGATTTTACACTTTACTCCGTCCACTTGGTGGTGGGCTTGCAGTATTATATTGCATTACTTAGATTTGTTTGCAGTAGGCAATAGGACATAGAGTTGTTTAACAAATTTCATTGAAAATTTGTGCGCTTTCGCTTATGTTCATTTTAAAACAAAATCTAAAAAAATTCTCAGAAATATCCTTTATTAATCGAAATTTTTTTCGGTCAATAAAGTACCGTATATACTCGCGGATTGGTCGCAACTTTTTTCTCATATTTTTTAACAAAAAACACGGGTGCGACCTATCCGCGCGACATACCTTGAAAGTTTTCGGCTATTGCAAGTACCGTATTTTCCGGCTAATAAGCCGTTGTAGACATGAATTGCGCTTGCGCTTGTGCTCGCACATACCAATGCGAGACAGTTTCATGCGCGCACACGCACATGCGACCGCTAAGCGTGCGTTGGATTTTCCCGCTTTGTTAAGAAAAAATGGTTTTGCGATTTTAATGTTCGATTTCGAAGTTATTTGTTTTAAATTTATTTTAATTTTTGAGGTTTATTTTAATTTTCGCACAGCTAACTTCGAAAATTTATCTTAATTTTAGAAGTTATCTGTGCAAAAAAGATAGTGCGACTTATGTGCGAGTCAACGCTAAATTCAACTTTTTTAACACAAAACTAATAGTGCGACCTATAGGCGAGTATATACGGTAAATTTTTTTTGAATTTTTATGTCATTTTTTTAAATCTTTACGTCAATAAAAACTTGCCCTACTCATAAATATCGAGCACTCAATTGAATTTAACATAAAAACGGGCTTCAAGATCAAGCGACAAGAAAAACGCAACACGAATTTTCTGTTATTGATACACAGTATATAAGTAAACTAAGAAGTTTTGCAAATTTCGCAAAATAGTTATGCCAGATTGTTGGGAGTTATTAAGTAGGGTGGAGCGAAAAAAATTGTTTCATGGAATCAATTTACTTGAGGTCAGGAAACTTGGCTTGGTAAATGGGCTAAAACACCATTAAATCTCTTTTTGTGAGGTTGTATGCAGAAATGCCCGTGCTACGGCCAGCTAGTGGTTCGGCAACCCCTAATTTTCAAAAATTTGCTCTAACTTTTGATTCGAACATCACAAAAACATGAAACTTATGTCAGAAGTTGCAGAATAGCATAGTTTATATAAACTTTAAAAGAACTTTTCCTTCTGTTTCCATCAGAGAGTTATTTGGAAAAAACTTACTTTTTGATATTTGCTGGATTCTGATGATTGTATGCAATAATATCAAACTCACTGTATGTCTATCGTAGATGTGCTATGATCTATGTTGATCAGACTGTTTGTATGATATCAGCAATTGGTTCTATGTAGCCTTTGCGGTGTAACAAAAACATTGGTCACTGATAAGAAAGCAGAACGCTAATTAACGTTTTTGACAGGTAATTATGAAAACAAAGCATCCAGGTGTGAAGATAAAGGTAGTTAAAATAAATTGAATCACTATTTATTTAGTAATCTAAATGATAATTGACAATGCAGCATACAGGATACATAGTAACAAGTGCAATTGACACATTTTATATTTTTAGGCATTGCAAAGCCTGGATTGTGGTAGTGCAGCACAGTTAGTTAAAACAGTTCTGAGTTGTCTTTTAACTACAAAATATGGAAAGAATCCACGTTGTTAAAGTGACAAAAGTTTTGCATAGTGGATACACCTTTAAAAGCATCGAAGAATTTCCTCCAGGAGTCTTACCAACAGAGAAGTTATCTGTCGAGTACTGAATGAAGAAAATTTTTAGAGTATAAAGCTGCTCATACAGTGGCAGAAGAACTCGTTAGTTGTGGATTTGGTGCAATGTCTACACCATTAGCACAGCCAGCGTTGGAAGCAAAATACAACAGCTGATGAAAGAATTCAGTAATTTGGACAGATACCCCAAAACCAAACCTGGTACAACATTTCTGTAAAAAGAAGCAACGTTTATGAAAATTGAAGTTTATTTGATATTTTCTGTGAAGATAATACTCAAAGAAGACATTTAGAAAATGTGTACAGGCTTCGCATGAGTAATAAAGACTATGACAGGTGACATAGAACATGTGAAATACGATTTAAACGAAGAGCAGAGTCATTAGAATCTCCATCAACAAACAAAAGATTGGAACTACAAACAATCTCCAATGATAACGTTATGCATTTGTCAGACACAGATTCTGTTGGAGTGTATCTTCACAATCTACAGCAGATGATTTATTGCATTTTATGGGTGACTGTGATTCAAAAGTGCAACAAGCTAGGATCAATCTACCAAGCTTAGCATTGATATGGGAAAGGTTTCAACTCTCAGATCGTGCGGGAGCTGCTGTAGCAAATGCAGTCATCAAGAACCTTAATTCAAGCAACCTTTTAACCAACTACTATGACATCTCACTATTGATAAAAGGAAACTGAGGCGAGAAAGGGTGAAGTATTGTGAAGAAATGAGAAAGAATGACGACTTGCAATTTTCTTGCATCAATGGCATATGGATGGCCTAAAAGATGCGACCCAAGTTGTGATAAAAGAAGGGGACAAATATTACCCAAAAACTATGATAAAAAAACATTAAGTTGTTGTGTGAGAACCAGGAGAGTTTTATTTAATGTATGTGTCACCATCAGATCGGAAAGGAAGATCCATTTCTCAGTGTATATTCAATAGTACAAAGTCTACTTCATTGCAGGAGACTCTTGCTTTTGTTGGCAGCGATGAAACAGCTGCAACGATTGCTGTAGTATCCTATTTGCAATTGTTTTGCAGTACTCGATATGATTGTTTTAACTATTTATTGGAACAACCGACGCTCGCGTCGCGTGTTCCTTTGTTTTTACTCGGCCATTTTCCAAACAACGAGTTCAAAATTTCAGAATTTTGCTTATAACTCGAGAACGATTTGGTCTAGCAGCATAAAATTTTGACAGCAGTTTGAGATTAATGAGTTATATGTTTGTACCAAATTTCGAGGCAATAGGTCACGTGACTTTAGTTTTAGAACCCGATAACCGCCCCGCAAGTTTGGCGTAAAAAGCGATCTCAGTCAAAAACAGCTTAAAGGCAGTGAATCATCCAGCCAATTCCGGTGGTTTACAATAGCTAAAATTGAACTTTAATTTTTGATATTTTTTGTTTTAATTTTGGGACTGCCATTGCAAAGATATTTAACAAATACAAAAAGATACCCCCCGAAAAAAAATTTTTGGAAACTCTGAGTTTTGTTCTTCCCGCCAAAACCACAGTAGGCCTAATAGTTTAGAGAACTGTGGTAGACCTAATAGTTCAGAGATATTTTATTTCTAAATAGTTTAGGCGTAATTAGGCCTAACTATCTCTAAACTATTAGGCCTAATAGTTTAGAGATACTTAGGCCTAATAGTTTAATAAGATTACGGTAGGCCTAATAGTTTAGAGAACTGAGGTTTTGGCGGGAAGAACAAAACTTTTTTTCGGGGGATATCTTTTTATATTTGTTGAATATCTTTGCAAACGCAGCCCCAAACTCAAAACCAAAACAATCAAAAATTATAGTTCGATTTTAGCTACTGTAAACCAACGGAATTGGCTGGATGATTTACCGCCTTTAAGTACGGCAAAAAATTTCATACGGTTTTATGTCTTAAGATACCCTTTCGTTCAAACCAACCAACTTTTGGCCGCGATGAGGTTTATTTCTATTTTCTTCCTTTTTTTTCCCTTTTCTTTCCCTTTTTTCCATTGTTTTTTCTTTTTTTTCCTTTTTTTTTCTTCCTAATTTTTGTACGCTCTTCTTCTCCTAAACCACAAAACATCGAAATCTAATTTTTGTGTAAAGTTGCTGGGCTACAAACGCAGTTTTTTCTCCCGAAATTTTTTGGGGCAACTCCACCTGGAACCCCCCATCAATTTTTTTAATGGCTCAAACTAGAGTACTACTTTTTTTTGATATAGCAGACATTTAACTGACAAATATTTTGACATAGTTTGGGGGTGACAACCCCCCCCCCGGGGACCTCCCCAAATGGAACCCCCAAAAATCAATTTTTTGAAAGGCTTAACTTAGGGTGCCAGTTTGTTTTGATATCAGCAGATATTTAACAGACAAATTATTTGACATAGTTATCAGCAGATATTTAACAGACACTGCCACCCCCCAGGGCCCCCCCAAATGGACCCTCAAAAAACAATTTTTGGAATGGCTCAACTTAGGGCGCCAGTTTGTTTTGATATCAGCAGATATTTAACAGACAAATATTTTGACATAGTTTCGGGGTGCCACCCCCCGACGACCCCCGAATGGACCCCCAAAAATCAATTTTTTGAATGGCTCAACTTAGAGTGCCAGTCTGTTTTGATCTCAGCAGATATTTAACAGACCAATTATTTGACATAGTTTGGGGGTGCCACTCCCCGGGGACCCCCCAAATGGACCTGCAAAAATCAATTTTTTGAATGGCTCAACTTAGGGCGCCAGTCTGTTTTGATATCAGCAGATATTTAACAGACAAATATTTTGACATGGTTTCGGGGTGCCAACCCCCCACCCCCAGTGACTCCCCCAAATGGACCCAAAAAAATTAATTTTTTGAATGGTTCAACTTAGGGTGCCAGTTTGTTTTGATATCAGCAGATATTCAACAGACCAATTATTTGATGTAGTTTCGGGGTGCCATCCCCCAAATGGACCCCCCAAAAATCAATTTTTTCTACAACTCAACTTAGAATGCCAGTTTGTTTTGATATCAGCAGATATTTAACAGACAAATATTTTGACATAGTTTGGGGATGCCACCCCCTGGGGACCCCCCCAAATAGACCCCCTAAAAACCAATTGTTTGAATGGCTCAACTTAGGGTGCCAGTTTGTTTTGATATCAGCAGACATTGAACAGACAAATTATTTGATACAGTTTCGGGGTGCCATCCCCCAAATGGACTCCCCAAAAATCAATTTTTTCTACAACTCAACTTAGAGTGCCAGTTTGTTTTGATATCAGCAGATATTTAACAGACAAATATTTTGACATAGTTTTCGGGTACCACCCCCTGGGGACTCCCCCAAATGGACCCGCAAAAATCAATTTTTTCTATGGCTCAACTTAGGGTGCCAGTGTTTTATATCAGCAGAGATTCAACAGAAAAATATTTTGGCATAGTTTGGGGGTCCCACCCCCCTGGGTACCCCCTAAATGGACCCCCAAAAATCAATTTTTTGATCGGCCCAAGCTAGGGTGCCAGTGTTTTATGATATCAGGAGATATTTAACTGACAAATATTTTGACTCTACTTTTTTGGAGGTTTCATGAGTTCAAGTTCAAGTTCGATTTATTAATTGTCGCTTAGATGCAATAAAAGACACACTATTGATGGATTGCACGTGACGTCATCGCGCTGGTAGCCAAACAAACCGCTGGACGTCAAAATCGCGAATCGGCGCTATGTAAATGCGTGCAAAAACACCAACAGCGAAGATATGAAGCGTATTTTCAGGCTATAAATGAGTTGATTCTTTGTAACAAAGAAATGCTTAAATGCTAGGCAAAATCCTGTAAAAACTGAAAAAGACTTTAATTAGTAAGAATTCGGTTTTGTTTGCTTTTTTTCAGCGACGTAAATCCGGCTTGCTGTTAAGTAACCCAGTAGAATCATGCAATATGGATGGTGGTAGCTAGTTTTGGTAATCAAATTCGTGGCTTATTATTGATGGTACTATGATGGAACAGTTGTATCTTCTTTATTTGTGACAAAATTAGTGCATTTTTAAACTTTTGTAATTTCAGAAGTCTATTTTGCAGGATCTTGGTGATTTTTTGCATTTCGCGTAGTCATTAACGGCTTATCGCTATGATTATTGGTTGCTAGGAGTTAAAATGCATTAGCAGTTGTTTTCATTGAATTATTTCGTAAATATGTCATTTAAACTTTAAACTAATGATTTAACTGGCCTCAGTGTAACGGTGCAACTTTGATCGAGTTTTAATTTGCATTTACTTCGACATGAGCAAGTGATGTTAAATATTATTTATAAATAGTGCTTAAAATAAACATTAATCGGCCATGCGTTACTGCTGTGACATAGAATTTTAAGTATTTTAGGATATGGCCGAATTTACGATTTGAACCAAAGCTAAAAACCGGTCAAAGTGGACAATAGCAGGCAATGGATGAGGAGAATTTACGAAAAGCGTAACTTTTCAGATCCGCTGAGCTATTAAGCTGCTTAAATCGCTCCTGGTAATTACCAATTAAGGCCAGTCTATCTACAAAAGTGTTACTTTACAATCAAAGTCTTTAAATATGCCCACTGAAGGAATTATACGTTGATTTACGGTAACGTCCAATGCTTTGTAATGGCATTTTGACGTCCAATCGTTTTGGCGGGAAAAAGCTATGACGTAGCTGCAATCTATCAATACATAAAAATAATTTGCAAAAGCAAAACAAAAATAATTTTTTTCACAACCGGAGACTGGAAGGGACCTTTTACGATCATCTAGTCAAACAGCCTCTGATTATGCACCTTTTTGCTCATAAGAGCTTTAGGCCTAAGAGTATTTGAAGTTATTGTTATGAGAGAGATATGATGAGACAATTCTAGTAAAAATTCTAGTTAAATGTTGATAAGAAGAACTGCTTAGAATCAGATTTAAACTTGGAGAAGGAGGAATTTTTGATGCTGTGGGGAATAGAATTCCTGGTTTTAACACCCTGGTATAAGAAAGGTTGTTGCAGTTTTGTAGTTTTCACTAATGGGATAGTAAACATGAGAGAAGAGGAACAGCGGGTAGGGTGGGAATGTCAGACATTGGACTTAGAGAAGTGTTGGTTTAGGTTATATGGATGTTGTTTATGGTATAAATTATACATTATTTTACCAACTTCATAATGGTAAAGTTCGTTCATTTTCAAGACCTTTAGATTGGTATATGAAGAGTTTGCACTGGAATTCCATTTTGTTTGGGTAACAATTTTAACGGCTTAGTTTTGGAGAATAGAAATTTTGTGGAGATAAGATTTATAGGTAGAACCCCATATGGGAATCGCATAGAGAAGGTGAGGATAAATTAATGCATGATAGAGTTGCAATAAAATTTTTTGGGGGAAATAGCATTTAAGTTTATTAAGTACACCTACTGCGCAGGCGATTTTATGCTCAACAAATTTGAGATGAATGTCAAATTTAAGGTTTTAGTCAATCCATAGTCCCAAGTACTTGACATTGCTATTTACAGCTATTGGAAGACCATCACATGATATTTTTGGCTTTTGTGTGGCAGTCTTAGCTCCTGGAGTTATAACTAAAGCACTAGATTTTGTAGCGTTAATTGTTAGCTTATTAGCTAACACCCAACGATTAGCTATTTCCACTTCACGATTCATTAAGGTTTCTAAATCTTTTTCTTTTGAAGCTTTGACATATAGACAAGTGTTATCAGCGTATAGCACCGGAGGAAAGTCAAAAATGTTGAATATAACGTTGACATAAATAAGAGAAAAGTATAGGACCGAGATTTGATCCCTAAGGAACACCAAATTGTATTGTTTTAGTTGTAGAATAGCTCCCATTAATATACACAAACTGTTTACGTTCAGTGAGGTAAGATTTGAGCAGGTTATATACTACACCACGAACACCATAATGATGTAATTTTTGTAAGAGTATATCATGTGAAACCATATCAAACGCCTTCCTTAAATCCAAAAATATTAATCCAGTAAATTTTTTTTTCTTTATATGGTTGTTTATTTTGCTCATTAAACTGATCAGTGGTCGAGTGGATAGAGCGTCTGCTACTGAAGCGGTAGACCCGGGTTCGATTCCCGGTCCGGTCAAACCAAAGACTATAAAAAATTGGTATTCACAGCTTCCCTGCTTGACGTTCAGCATTAAAAGGGAAAGTGTGAAGCCTCCGCCGTGTGTGGTAGACAGGTGGCAGCTTGACTCGAAGACCGAAAGGTCCCTTCGCTGTCTCCTGGCCAAGGCAACTTGGTGAATAAAATGTAATTACAATTACAATTATATTATATCCAGCATAGCATGTGTAGTAGATAAGTTTTGTCGAAAACCATATTGGTTAGGGTGAATGATATTATTTTTCTCAAAAACTTTTGAAAGACAGATATAGATGAGTTTTTCTAGGATTTTTGAAAAGTTTGATAGCAATGATATAGGTCGGTAGTTATTAATATCAGTTTTAGGTCCAGCTTTAAAGATTGGGATTATTTTAGCTGTTTTTAGACAGTCAGGAAAGATACCGAATTCAAAAGATAGGTTAGATATGGTGTAAGTACATCACATGCTATGCGAATAAAGTATGAGTCAATAGTGTCGTGCCCTGAAGATTTGCAAAGACGCAGAGAGTATATATTGAACACTTCGTTATGCCTAGGTGGTTGAAGAAACATTGATGAGGCCACTTTTTGGTTCAGATATTTTGAAAACGAGTTGTTATCATTAGTAGCAATTTTGTCGGCCAGGTTTTTACCGACTGATACGAAATGTTCATTGAGTTTTTCAGCGATTGAGAAACTTTTGTTTATATCGTCACCTGAATTCAAAATAGCTTTATGTCACACTTTTGGCCATTTTAGCTTTTTTCAGGTTTTGAGGTATTTGGACATAGAGCTTTCCGTTGCACTTGGAATTAGGCCTCTAGCATGCACCATTCAGGATTTAGCTCTGGAAAAAAGCTGTATGTCCATTGTATGCTGGCGGAGCCAAAAAGATGTATGTCCAATATATTAAATACGAATAGCCTTATGTCCAAATTTATGAAATTATTTGGACATAAAGCTACTCAGTTTATATACTAACTCTATAAATGGCTTTATGTCCAATAATTTGTGACATAAAGCTTTGAGTTGCAAATTGCATTCCACTCTTTTTTTTACACAAACCAGGAGCTTTGTGGTTAAAGCTGGTCGTTCTCAATTTTTAGAGATTACCGAACTCAATTGTTCTTTATAAGTTCGTTATTTACATTAGTTGACGCTAAGCTTTCTTTGAAGCAACCGTTAAGCCGTGATGCTTGCTAACCCTAAACCGAATACAACCTAACCCTAATACAAACCCTAAAGCAGGGTTCATGCTTGTCCAGAAAATGGAACGATTTTTCCGTTGGTCGCCCATGATCACATTTAACGCGGAAGTTTTACCATTTATTCCACGAGGTAAACTCTCACTCTCAATAGAAGAAAAACGAAGTTGAAACAGTTCAACTTTTTCCGTTTCTGTAGAGTGCAGAAGGAAAATCGCAAGTCACTAAGCTACACCTGTTTAGGCCTACATGGGAGTTTACAACAGCTGTGGCAGTGTAGGCCTATAAAACGTTTTAAGAATAACCTGATGACAGTACTTCATAAAATTTTTTGTAGCTAAGGTAGAAAGGCAGACTAGCATATTCAGACTGAAGCCTGTAGGCTGGTCTCTTTTCAGTTATAGGGTAGCCTATAGGCCTAGGCAGCTAGGCCTAGAGGGATTGAAGTGAGCAACTTATATTCTAGCCTGCTAAAAAACTGCAATATACTCCTACTGGGCTTCTTACAAAAAATTGTGGTCCCTTTTGCTAGCCTAGTGATCAAGATAGGTTACAACACTGAGGTTTTTATATTTTTTGAGTAGCCTAATAGCATGATGACATCACCTAGCTTGAGCATCCATATTGCAGTCGGTAGGCCTGGATTCATTTCACTGGTCAAGGCATCTAGGTCTACCAACAAAGGCCTCATGATCAAAGCATAGGCATAATATGAGGCTTCGAAAATTAATGTTTAGCCTTAGACCTGCTTGACGTTGAGTAGCCTAGCCTATTAAGTGGCAGTAACAGGAAGAATATAGGGTCATTTGCAGTCTATGAACATGGCGAACATTGCAGTAAACTCAGTTTCAATAAGAAACTTTGTGATCTCAGTCTCACTATGCCAATGCAAATTGATGTTCTTTATTAATTCCTCTATAAGCTCCAGTGTACGCCATGATCTGACTTCCAGGAATAAAGGAGAAAAGTTGCCAATAAGGTGGCACAGAAGTAGCTTACACTATTTGTATAATATGAATATCTTAATGAAGTTATCAGTTTTAGTAGATATTCAACTGTTTTATTTTGTTGTTTTACAGAAAGTAAGATCTTGTACAGCTAGGTTGTCAGTAAAATATTTCTGTATGGCTGAGTTGGCAAAAACACGAAGGAAAGACTTAAACAAAAGTATATCCAAAAATGAGCGAGTGTTTGTTCATAAAATGTACTTTGATACGGAAACAGACAAGTATTCTGAATCATTGCCTCCTAATGTTGGTAGAATTTGTGGCATTGTTGTAAGTATGAGAATTGATACAGCCAGAGTTAAATGGGATGTGGATAAGACAATATCAAGTGTAAAATATGCAGACCTAAAACTTGAATGCCATGTTGACAAAGATTTACATAATACTGATGAAGTAGAACATGAACTTGTGGCAGAGAAGGAAAATGCACTAGAAAATGAAGATTTAGCAGAGATTGAAGATGTATTTGAAAATAAATGTTCAGCGAAGATTGTAGATGTAGCAGAAAATAAAGATGTAGCTGAAGCAGAGAATAAAGATGTAGAAGAGAATTCAAAAGTGGCAAACAATGATGATCAAACTAGTGTGGTAGCAAATTGCGATGAAACTGATCATGAGTTAGTTTCTGAATCAGAAGACTCTCTTTCAGATGATATATGGACAAAGACTATGAGCCCCCCCCCAAAAAAAAGCGTTACAGCTCTTCTGATAGTGATATTATCATGACCGACACAAGCTCAAAAAGATTACTTTCAGATGGTCAAGAAGTGTATCTTTGCCGTGGAGACTACAGGATTTTTAAGGCAACTGTTAGCAGTAGTTATGGAAACACTGTCTATGGTGTTTCATTGGATGAAGATCATGGACGATTTTTCATCACAAGACTACTGCAACACAGTAGCAAATGGGATAACTTTGATTGTGACATTCATTGCGTTGGTTCTGCCATAAGGTGGAGATTGAGTAGTGTTAAAACAATTAAAACTGATAAATTTACTGACTATGGGACAGAGGCACAACAACCAAAAACTTTAGAAATGAGGAAAAGAAAACGAAACACTCAAGAGTGGAAAAAAACTGTCAGAAAAGAACAATACAATTCCAGTTATGAGCATAAATATCGAACCCAAACAGGTGAAATCAAAGTGCGACCTAGTCGCCGTTCCTTTGAACAAGATTGCAACTGTCGTATGAACTGCTCGTCAAAGTTTACTGAAGAGGAAAAGAAAGTTGTGAACAAAATCTTCTGGGATCTTAAAGACGAAGACTTACAAAGAGCATTCATCTCAAAACATGTGAAAATACAGGAAGTTAAAAACAGAATGAGAATCCGGCATGATTGTAAGACAGGGAAGAGGAGACACAGAAAACCAAATAGAATATACAAACTCCCGAAACGAAATGAAGACAACAAGCTACTTACTGTGTGCAAGATTTTTTTTACCAACATCTTAAACATTGATGTTAAACGTGTGGATACTGCACTAAAAAGCAAAGGTGATGGCGGCTTTATAACTCCAGACAAACAAAACAACCAGGCACTACACAACACTACATCAGAGGAAAGAATTGCAAAAGTGGTAGAACACATAAAGAAATTCAAAGTTGTGGAATCCCACTATGTAAGAAAAGCATCTAAATTTGAATATTTGCCAGAGGAACTGTCTGTTGCCGCTATGCACCGAATGTATAAGGAATGGTGCAATGAACAAGGATACACAGTTGAGTCTGAGGATTTTTATCGCAATATATTTAAAACAAAGTTCAATCTCAAATTCAACAAGCCCAAAAAAGATGCTTGCGATATCTGCGTGTCATATGCAAACACTCCGCAGACTTGAGAACAAAAGAAATGGAAGAAGAACTGCAGCATACCAAAGAAAAAGAAATGGCTAGAGACTTGAAGAACAATCGCAAAGAGCAAGCCAAATTTCAACCAAGCAAAATGGTTGTGGCAGCATTCGATATGCAGAAGACGTTACAATCTCCGCATGGTGACACATCTTCCTTTTATTATTCGAGGAGGTTGAAAACATTCAACTTCACCATCACAAACATCTGTACAATGAAACCCTATTGCTTCATATGGAATGAAGGTGATGCTGGCAAAGGCTCATGTGAAGTTGCAACTGCCCTGTTTCAATACCTCAATGAATTGAATCGACAAGGTGTTGAAATAGTGCATTTGTTCTGTGATAGGTGCACTGGTCAGAACTGCAACCGCATGATGGTTATCATGTTGTCAACAGCTATTAATTATTTTAACTTCCAGCAAATCACTCTAAATTTCTTTGTGACTGGCCACTCACAAAATGAAAATGACACCATCCACTCAGTGATTGAAACCTTTACCAAGAAAAGACATCTTTATAGTACAGATGACTGGGAGTCTGCAGTAGGCATGGCGTTTGTACATAATCGGCCAGATGTGATTCGTATGCATTTCAGCGACATAATTGACTTCAAAACTGCAGTGCAAAATCCGTTGTACAAAAATATACTGACAAAGAATACTTACACCCAAAACAAAACCAAGGAAAAGGTTTATTGGAGCAAGCCAATGAAGATGAAGTTTAACAAATCCGAACCAACTAAAATGATCTTTGTATACCATTATGATGAGGACGTTTACAACGAAATTGAGTTATTTAAACCAACCAGAAGGAACAACATAATCACCGACATCGGGCAAATGCCTAAGCTGTACACAACTCAACCTGGTGTTGGTGCAGACAAGATAAAAGATCTCATGAGCCTATGTTCACGAAACCTCATACCAAGTGCACATCATTCTTTCTACAAACAATTGGTGCAAAAGAAGTAAGACTACATGATTTAATTTGACTTTTTCTGCTTCGGTGTCTCCGCTTCGTACAATTCCTACTTCCACTGAATAACTTTCTACGGTCACTTTCTTAACCCTATTTTTTGTGTGTATATTTTTTGATAATACTTTTGTACTTTATTTTGTATTTGCATTTCCTAGCTATCTAGCTGAAAGCAGCTGATCAAGTGATCATAGTCAGTTTGTTTCTCAATTTAAACTTTAAACAACAACTCTGAATGACTACCTAGAACCGTCATTCTGGGATACTTTGGACCACTTTTTGTATTGCTATAATCATTTTCATTTACCTTGAACAATTTGCCACTTTTTAGTATTTCTCAAGGGACCCCTAATAGAAAGCTAAATGATTATAAAAGTTAATAAACGGGCTTCATGGTAATCATGTTTTTTTTCAAAGGTCTTGGGCCAAAATTTTCCCACCAATGACAGCTTGGCCCGACCACATAAAAACAATTTCTCCTTTGGTTTGAAGTAGCCCTGACTTACGGAATCAACTATGCTCTATGCCGCATATTTTTGTGTTATAATTTGTTACACTGAAAGACCTCCAAATGATGAGACATTTTTTTCTTTAACTGGGTGGTGAATTTTTTATGAACAACTGACTTGATTCTTGTTTATTGTCAAATATTGTGTAACATGTGTTATGCAGTTAATGCAATCTTAATTAAGTGATCTTTTTAATTAGTGTGTCAGGCATTCAAGTTACGGAGAATGCGAATTTTGTATGTTTAGTTGCATTTGTTTATTTAACAACTACCAGTATAATACATTTTTTTGCCAGATTGTTAATGGTAGTAGTGTTGTTGCTTATGCTCAATTCACCTGTTTCGTTTATTCGTTTGCATTTCAGGAAAAGACATGCTAAGTATTTTATAATTAGCTCTGGTAACATTTAAATTGAAGCTCAACACATCTGGGAAATGATGAATTAAACTGCACACTGTACATCATGACATAACGCAGTTAATGATATTATCAGAGCATGGATAGTAAACATTTGAAACTTTTGGTCATATTTTTGCTGAAGGTCAACTGATGTAACTTGAAACAGACTTTGTCTTCATTACTGATGTATTTTCAGCATCGAAAAGGAACTATTTCATAAAATAAAATGGTGTTATGTCCAAAAAAGCTGACAGGTTTATGACAATGCTGATTTTCCAATAGCTTTATGTCCAAACATCGACCAAAAAAAATGTGACCATTAGATGGCACCATCATGAGGATGATGCAATTCGAGCCTGATGTAACAACGAACATAATAATCTGATTAGTATGAGGTTTTGGTATAAAGTCAACAAGATATTTGAGATTGAGTGACAATGAAAATGGTTTTTTTGCAATATCTCGAAAACTAGAAATGGCCAAAAGTGGGACATAAAGCTATTTTGAATTCAGGCGACGATATCTTGACCATCAATTTTTAAGAGATCTATTTTCGATTTGTTAGTTCGGGATTGGTTTGTAGGTAGCGCAGATCTAATTAGTTTCCAGGTTTTGCGAGGATTGTTTAGATTTCTACCAAATTCTTGTCTGTAATAAATTTTCTTGGATGCGGTTTTTACTTTAATTAGTGTGTTTAAGTACTTCTTGTAAAACCTTTTCTGGATCTTGGTGCCTGCTAAAAAATGGCTCTTGTTCAATTTACGTTTGTGACGAACAGAAATTAAAATGCCTTTTGTAATCCAAGGCTTCGACTGTAATTTTTGCTGTTTACGTGACAGCTTTTTAAGAGGTGCGTGGATTTCAATTGTGTTTTCAATCAACGCAACGAATTCTGCAATCAGCTGATTAAAATTGCCAGGTGTAGCGCTGTAGATTTGCGGATTAAAAGCTTGCAAGTTTCATTCTAGTTGGCAGCAGAATTCCTCAGAGTTGAATTTGCTTTTATCTTTCCAGTAGATTTTTATGTTATTTTTCAGGGGTTTGTTGAAATTCATAGTAGAGGAAAATATGACAAAATGGTCGCTTATATCCGTTTGGATTATGCCTGGCAATATAATATTTGAGTCATTAGTTATAATGTTATCTATAATAGTTTTCGAGTTCTCTGCTACGCGCATGGGAATTGTTATTGTGGGAAATATGCTATTACCTAATATCATATTCAAAAAATCATTTGCAGAAGGATTGGAAGATTCTGGTGAAATGTTAATATTGAAATCTCCGCAAAAGTAAAAAGTTTGATTACTTTTTGTGATCTTCATAATGCTTTTGTTTAGGGCAGAAATAAAGTTTTCGTGTTTCGAAGTGGGGTATTTTTGAATAATTGCTGATTTTACGGCAGACAAAAAGTACTTTTGAGCATCACAGCATTAGCTATGCATCGGTCGTTCACTGGGTTTGCTGGCAAACAAACTCCCATCTAGTTGTATCTATCTTAGTAACCTAATTTATGTAACAATCTTTAAAAAACTGGTTGTTCTTCTTACAGACATTAATTTTTGGCAAATGAAAGTGTGTCAGTTTACTATTGTTATATCAGCAAAAAAAGAAAAAGCAGAAATATTTTAGGCATCGTTATATTTGCAGATTTTATGTTAAACGTCAAAAAAAGTAAGATTTTATTGAATAAGTCATGTTCTGATAGAAATAGAAGGAAAAGTGCTGTTAAAGCTTAGATAAACTATGCTATTCTGCAACTTTTGACATAAGTTTCACGTTGCTGCGATGTCAGAATCAAAAGTCAATGCAAATTTTTGAAAATTATGGGTTGCCGAACCACTAGATGGCAGTAGCACGGACATTTTTGCATGCAACCACACTAAAAGCATTAGCTACGCGTTGGTTGCGTAGCTAATGTTTTTTCTGTGGTTGCATGCAAAAATTTTTCTGACTCCAAGTAAAAAAAAAATAACAAGTTTTTTTATCCCAAGTAAATTGATATTAAAGACAAAAAATTTTTCACTCCGCCTTACTATTAAGCTTTGAAGAGTGCAATACGCAAAACTAAACTACCATCGAATGGCGTTGTGAATGAATTAACAGTCAGAAACAGATTCTGTGTAAACAGCGGGGAGTCTGTTTCCGCGCCATAGAAATTACGTATACACTATACGGGTAATGAGCTTTTGCCAAGTTTTATTAATCAGAACTGTTGGTTTTGCAAGTACATGCAGTAAATTCAAAGTTACTTATCGTAATTGTCGTAATTAATTGCAGTAAACAGATTACTTATTGTAATTACATGCGATTTAAAAGTTAGTGTAGCAACAATAAATGACTTGTAATAGTGCAGAGGTGGAGTTGAGGACACAACGTGCAAGGCCAAGGACAAAAATGGTCGAGACCAAGGACCACGAACATAACTTTTCTAAAATGTGTTCGGCAAATTCTCCATAATTTTTAAACCCATAAGTGTTTAAGATATTGCATTTCGTTAGGTTTTTAATGATAATTTGAAAATATAAAGCTTTAGTTTTTCCACAATGACCCAACTCCATAAGTCTAAGCCAATCTTTTCCATACGTTTCAGTGTATGTGATGTTTTTCTCACATCTCTTGCCTATCACTGAATGATTGGGGATGTTTAGGCCGCCAAAACCACTTTGCTAAATTTAATACAAGATATTTAATTAACAAAAAATAACATGAGGATCTCAGCATGATCTTATTACGAAGGAAAGGCATTTGAGACATTTCCCCTTCAAAGGGTCCACATTCCACAATCATAGAAACAGAAAACAAACCATTATTTTTTTCTAAAACTGCCTAATTTTTTGCGGGAGCTTTGCCTCTTCATCTTATACGGACGTCGTGTAAAAAATTTATGAAGTCCAGCGACCAACGCGCATTTCTCCAGGCATTCGAACAATTAATACGGTGTAGTCATATTTAACTTTGCACTCTGTTACGTCGTATTCTTAGTTTTGTTCTTTGTTGCCCACTAGTGGTCTGTGTTCTTATTGTTTGGCTAACGCTAGTTCTGTTTATGATTTGCCAAGTCGCCGGAAGCGATGCATCATTTTCACACTGACAAAATCTTCACGCGTGAAGATTTGGTCAGTTCAGTTCAGCATTTCTAGCATCAGGTTGTTCTGATTTTTTGGAATTCTCTCTCTATCGTAGCTGCAGTGAATTTGAACTCGCATTTGACTACCTGGCAAAATCAATCGGTATGTATTTGTTTATAATTTCTATTTAGCGTTAGTCTTCGTATATCTTGCTTTCTATAATTTTATGGTAATGATATGGGAGCCGAGAAGCACACCTTTTTACTGGTTTTTCGGGGGTTGGGTGTGGTTAGTCTGGGCATGTGAGTGCTTCACATGGTCTTGGCTCAGATATTTTTACAGGGTTTGAAAGTAATTGCTATACTACGTTTGAAACGTTTTCGTTTGTTTTCAGAAACCGCAGTACGCAGTATGCAGTATGCAATAAACAACAACTCCAATAAGCTGCGCGTTTCGATTCTTTCCTGTGTACAGGTATAGGGCTGCGCCAGGAGCCCAGAGTGTACCCTACACACTCAATTTCTCAATATTTCTTTGTGCAGCGTTTTTTGTGATCGAATAGTTGGAACGATCAACGCTTGCGTTGCGTGTTCCTTTGCTTCTACTAGGCCATTTTCCAACTAACAAGTGTGAACTTTCATACTTTTGCTTATAACACGAGAACGGTTTGGTATAGCTACATGAAATTTTGAAAGCAGTTTGATGTTGTATGAGTTATATGTTTGAACCAAATTTTGAGGCAATAGGTCACGCGACTTTAGTTGTAGAACCCGAAAACCATCCCGCTAGTTTGGCGTAAAAAGCGGTCTCAGTCAAACACGGCTAAGTATGGCAAAAAATATTTCGCACGGTTATATGCCTTAAAATACCCTTTCATCCCAACCAACCCACTTTTGGCTGCGATGAGGTTTTTTTCTTTTTTTCTACATAAATCTTGCACGCTCTTCTTCTCCTTAACCACAAACATCGAAATACAATTTTTGTATAAAGTTGTTGAGCTGCAAACGCAATTTTGTCTCTCAAAATTTTTTGGGGCGACTCCCCCAGGAACCCCCCAAAAATCAATTTTTTTAGCGGCTTAACCTATGGCGCTAGTTTTTTGTGATTTCAGGAGATATTTAAGAGACAAATATTTTGACATAGTTTGGGGGTGCCACCCCCCCCCCCCCCCCCGGAACCCCCAAAAAGATTTTTTTTGAACAGCTTACTTCAGGAGGCCAGTATTTTTTGATATCAGTGGATATTTAACAAGAAAAAATTTTGACAGTTTGGGGGTGCCACCCCCCCCCCCCCCCAGGGACCACCCAAATGGACACCACAAAAATCAATTTTTTAAACGGCTTAGGGCACTAGTTTTTTTTGATATCAGCAGTTATTTAAAAGACAAATATTTTGACATAATTTGGGGGTACCCTTCCCCAGGGGCCCCCAAAAAATCAATTTTTTGAACAGCTTAACCTTGGGTGCCAGCGTTTTTTGATATCAGCAGAAATTTAACAAAAAATATTTTGGCATAGTTTAGGGGTGCCACTTTCCCGGAGACCCCCAAATGGACCCCCAAAAATAAATTTTTTAAAAGCCTCAAGCTAGGGCGTTAGTTTTTTGATATCAGCAGTTGTTTAAGAGACAAATATTTTGACATAGTTCCAACGGCTTAGGCTTGGAAATATATATACAGCATACATAATTTTGAGAAAGGCTAAGACAAGGGTCATAGTCAAGAGATTCCTAAACCGAGAGTGCTCAAACCTTGGGTCCCTTGAGCAAGGACGAAACGCGTCGCGACGGCTCAAATCCGTTTATTATCAATTGTCATTAAATCATTATTCATTTTGTGAAACAATGTCCCAAGTGCTCTTGTCCTGAACCCCCTTAACTGAATTTGATTTAAGCTCACCAAGTTAGTGGTTTGAGCACTCTCGGTTTAGGAATCTCTTGACTATGACCCTTGTCTTAGCCTTTCTCAAAATTTGAATTCGCTCACTTTTTTAGTTTGAGCACTCTGAGATAGTGCTATGTGGATAGAAAATTTTAATTCGAATAACGTTGGGGTCTCTTATTAAAATTTTCCATTGCGTAGAGCTCCATACGTAATGTTTTGCGATATTTTGTATTTTTTGACAATAATGGGCTATTATTCGGTATTAGTTTCTTTGATTGGTTTCAAATTTAACGTTGTGCAGACCAAACCTGCAATGTTAGCAGTAAGTAGGCTTAGCTTGTAAGATTTCGGTAAAGAGGTAGTAGAATTGATTAGTGGTAGATTTTGAAGGTTTTAAGTAGCGAGTCAGTAGCCTACTGGGTAATGTTGGTCGGTAAGTTGTCGGCGAAAAGTTTTGGAGTAGCCATATTGCACTGGAAGACATATAGCCTAGAAACGGTAAGGGGGGCCGATTCCAATTAATTTTTTTTATTTTTTTGTTTTGGCTAATGAAAACAAAATTGACCTTTGTCGCCTGAAGAGTCCCTTGAGCAAGGACGAAACGCGTCGCGACGGCTCAAATCCATTGACAATGTTTGAAATTCCAAACCCTCTTTTCCCAGAAGATATTTCTAATTCATTTCTTAGCGAGAAAGCAAAAATTTTTTTTTATAATCTCATTGTTCTACATGCGTCAGTCGTTCACTGAGATTGCTTCTCAGCAAGCTCCCATCTAGTTTGTTACTTGGGATTCCTAGCGACGATTTCCAACTCAGAAATTGTTCGGTCGAAGTGGTTTTGCTCTCCCCACTCCAAGACCGCTTGCCAGTGGTTAGAGTTGTTCTTCACGCTCACGTACTTTCAGAACAAATTGTGGTTCTCAAGGTACGTTTTGTTTGTTAGATCAAAACATATAACATATTTACTGCAGTATAATATCTATATGCCATCCGTGGTGATACTGAATTTCATTTCCTTATCACAGACATATTTTCTTCAAAATTCACACGCAGAATAGGCACAGTCATGTTTTTGCATTAGCAGCTCAAAACCGTATGTGTCCTGATCACCAGATTCTTTATTATGGCTTTGGATGGTTTTAGTACTTTGCAGTTTGCACCGCCTGAACCGGAAGTATTAGTAGAAATAAAAGCAACAAATTTCTACAATGCTTTTTGCCCTCTCTTTCTCCGAAAAGTGCTTTTACACAAGGCCAATGTCTAAACTAAGTTTCAGTATGACTTTGTGTAGTTGGTATCACAATAACTATGGAAAGGAAACGAGCTGAGACACTCCAAGTTTATGTTGTCATTTTTATTTGGTTAATTCCTTTTCAACCAATCAAAAATATAATGCTGTCTTCAAGCTGAGGATGGGGAATTTTCGAGGACTTGTAAGCTTCGAGGCCAAGGACTCGAGCTTCGAAACCAAGGAATTCAAAATGTGTCCTCCTGGCCAAGGACGTCCTTGGGAACTCCACTCTGCTTTAGTTATAGTGCACAATAAAATCAAAACTTTCTTAAAAGTCGAGCTATCAAGATTTCTTTCCTTACATCTATAACAGTTAACAGCTAAAAAGCAAATAGCTGACTTCCGAGAAAAGTACAGGGAGGCTATTGTTCATGAATGACGTCATTCACTTTACAGATCCAAATCGTTATTTTAAGCTTCTTCTAAATCAAAACGACTTTTTAACAACTATAAAACTCGAAATATTGTTGCTGAACAATTTTTTTAAACGAAATTAACAAAGATAGAAACTGGTGATCTAAAGCAACAAATAGACACCGTTTATGTACAACTAAGTATTTCGAGGTATCCCATCTCATCAGCGCAGCTGGAATAAAATTAACTTTTTTGAACATCGCTATTTTAGCAGCAGTATTGATAGTTATTTTGGAATTTTCAGCGTAAGTGTGAAATGTTTCAGTTATAATGAGGACCAAATATAAGAACCATAGCTCTGATAGTTTTTTTAACACCGTGCAAGCTTGATGTCCTTCGTGGTCGACTCCTGGGAAGTCAGAACAACTTCCACTGGCAGTTAGGTGGCAAGATCAACCACCAACCCTGCAGCGGCAAGCAGCTCGAGTCATTGATGCACAGAGCTGGACAGTGCTGTTTCGAGCTTTTAGCTCTCATCAGCAGCCCTCAGCATATCTAACCAAAGGTATTCCCCAGCTGGAAAAGACTCTTGGCCTAACTAGACAAACCTTAAGAGCTTGCACAGTGGCAGAGGGTTTGTAGGGAATAAACAGTTTTTCACTTGTGGTACTTTACAAAACAAGTGAAAAATTGCTGGGCTCTTCTAGTAAGGACAGCCATAGGCTATCCTTGCTACAAGGGCTCCCCTCTGAAGGACATCAAGCTTGTACGATTTTGATTTCCGTGGTGAAGCAGAGGGGAGCCCCAATAGTAAGGATAGCCTATGGCTGTCCTTTAGGGCGGTTCAAAAAAAAATTTTTTTTTTTGAAAACATGCTATTACCCCCTAAAATCGTGAGGTTGGCTGAAAAAACACCGCAGAAAAAAATTCGGTTTGATTCCTCCAACATCCGCCATGGAAATCGAGTTTTTGTCTTTTCTTTAAAATTCAGAAAAATCCGGGGATTCCCCTAATTTAAATAGGTAAAGTTTTTACTTTTTATGCTGTTTTAGACTATTTTCTCAAAATTTTTTATAGGAATGTGGTTTCCAACGTTTTGAGTTAGGTCACCTAATAGTTTGGTGTTACGTCATCAATGACGTCATCAAGTTTGATTTTCCCTAAAGAATTCTTTAAAATTGAACATTTTAACACATTTTTGCTTCTTTTATTATTGCACTTGCATATATTTTTCTAAACTACGTCATAGCCCATATAGTGAGAGGTTGTTTAATTGGCGTTGAAATCATAAAATCAATCGATATCGAACGTGATAAAAATTTTGCACTATCAGCAACTTTGCAGCAGAAAAACTCCTTTGACAAAGCATTAAGGTCACTCTTGCAAAATAATTGTGCTTAATTCATGGCGGCCAGCACGCTTAAAACGAGTAATCTGAAAAAAAAGTTTGAAACTTCTAACCCGTTCCGTTAGTCTGGTGAGTGAGTTAAGTGTAGTATTAGACTAAAATGTGGCACCACTACAATTTGAGTGGCAGGAAACTGACTGAACCGGGTGTACCTGTACTATGTTAAAACAGTGGCAGTAGACAAAACTATGCGCACTTAGTTTTTGTGAGGAAAATGCGGTTTCAACTACTACAAACCGACATGGTGCAAGTTAGCTATTGCGCAAAAGTAATTGTTTATCTGAAGTTTCAGAATCGCCTAGTAATAGCTAATATGTAATACTTGCAATAGAAAATTGGTGTGTGTGATTTACAACAGCAATTATGGAAACGCTTGAGCTTGCTTTAACTGGAAAGCCTAAAGATGATGAGTTTTCACCACTACGGTTGCCAATAAACAAAGAAGTGTTGCGACGACTTTTATTTTACATCAAGGTTTAAAAAATATTGGAGCAAAAGAGTGTCAACCAAACCTCCACAGAAATTATCAATATATGGAAAAAAAGTTTCAAGCAGAGCAACACCTGGTTACGAGTGCTTTCAGAGTATTAACACCGTGAAGAAAAAGCTTACCAAACTTGTTATTCACTATCGTTCAGTGGTGAAAGCAGGAGAAAGCTCTACTAGAAAAACCAAAAATGAGCATAGAGAGCAGGGGTGCCGAAACAAGGGGCGTGGGGGGATATATCCCCCCAATAATTTGGCTGTATCTCCCCCAATAGTTTGAGAATGGTCCACATCTGCATCCCCCCCTATAATTTGAATGGGTGTACATCTGAGCGTAAATTTGGGGAAAAAAGTGTTCTATTCTTGTTGAAGACCTTTTTTTTAATCTTCACCTGAATTTGGGGAAAAAAGTGTTCTATTTTTGAAGACCTTTTTTTTGTGGTCTTCACCTGAATTTGGGGAAAAAAGTGTTTCATTTGCTGTTTTTTTTTATCTTCACTAAATTTCCACACCCAAATAAAATCGTGGTCGAGGTTCATCCCCCCAATGTTGAAAATAGGGCAAAATTGGGGTAAAACTGCAAATTATCCCCCCCAATGCTCAACAAAGATTGGCACCACTGGTAGAGAGACGTTTCTTAAAATTCGAGACACTTTGTTTGACATTTCGAAACCTGACATCAAAGAAAATCTGTGCACAGAAGATTACGACTTCATTGTAGACCAACAAACTAATAGGAAGTTTACATTCGGGAGCGTGGACAAAAATGTTCAGCGGCATTTGCTTCGAAAACGGTCGTGTGAAGTTGCCCAGCAGCAAAGAGAAGACAAAGCAGCAAAAAAAATTTGTTTGATTAAAGAAATTTTTACAGGTCCACTTGAAGGCATTTCTAGAAGTGAATCTGATTCTGCAGGAAGTGAAACCAGTCAGGGTTTGATATCGGAAACAGCTGGTGCAAGTCGGCAAGATTTCGTCAAATTTTATGTTCCAAAACGAATAGCCACTACCTCTCAAGTTGCTTCAGCAGCAGACAGGCACCGAATTTCAAGCAATGTGTTAAACGATGTCTTGGCTGCTATCATCAGAGAAAGTAATGGTGATGTAAACGAACTTGTTCTGAGCAAGGAAAGTACGTTCAGAGGTCGGAAACAAGCTCGACATCCGGAATTTGAAAATAACAAGGAGAATTTCGAAAACAGAACTATTAGAGAATTTGTTACAATTCACTGGGATAAAAAGCTTTTAGAGCAATCAGGAGATGTTCAACAAACTCCGCACATAGCTGTTCTTTCAAGTAATGGCTTAACGAATGGGACCTCACTGATTCATGTGTGGCAATGTGCTTTGATACAACAGCTGCCAAGACCGGCAGGTTCAGTGGTGCTTGCATACTTTAGGAAGCAATACTAGATCGATCTCTTTTGTGGATTGCCTGCCGCCACCACATGCTTGAAGTTGTTTTGTCACAAGTTTTCAAATCTACTTTCGGAGACTCTGTTGGTCCGAGTGTTGAGCTGTTTCAGCAATGGAAGAATCAATGGCAGAGTGTTGATTTTACCCAATCGACTTATCACTTGAATCAGTCAACAACAGCATGTCTTCAAGAAGGTGTAAAACACACTTATCAATCGCTTGTCAAGATAAAATCAGACCCATCATACCTTCCAAGAGATGACTACGAAGAACTGCTCAATTTGGCAACATATTACATCGATGAAAAATCATTTTCAAACTTTTCTTTTCGTCGCCCTGGAGCTCAATATCGAGCAAGATGGATGTCGTCTTGTAGTTACTCTCTAAAAATGTTATTGCTTCAAGGACAACTCAAGTTAAAGAAACTGATCTAGAAAAACTGCAAAGTTTTGGAGATTTTGTTGCTATATTTTATTCGTCTTTTTGGTTTCACTCTCCTTTAGCATCAGAGGCAGCATACAATGATCTTATGTTTTACAAAACAATGTTGAAATATTAGAGTTCTTCAAAACTTGGCAATATTGCACACAACCCTGCTAAAGCCCTGTCACGCCATTTATGGTATTTGACCAAAGAACTGATACCATTTGCTCTGTGCTCTAAGCAACTTGCATGTGAAGAAAAAAAGTTTTAGCTCGTAGGATGTTCCAACTCTATCGAGAAAATCAGCACACAGTGCTTGCACCACAAAAACCAGTACTGCCCCACATCACAGAGACAACACAGATTTTAGATTTGGCGGGAAGGCGTTCTGTGCTTTTGTTCCAGCGGTCTTGATTCACAACCGATGATGTCCAGTTTCTGCATCGGACTCAAAGCCAATGGTGCAAGTCTGATTCATACCAAAGGCTTGAACGATTAGTATTTAACATAAAAGTGACAAATGACACAGCTGAAAGGGGCATCAAAATACTTGAAGACTATAAAGACGTTCAAACTACCGACAACGAACGAAACATGATCTTGCATTGCGTCGAAAGCATAAGGCAGAAGTATCCAGATTTTAGAAAGAAAACTCTAAGTTGCTGAAAATCTACTTTGTTTTGTTTTGTTGTATTGCTGTTCATATTGCGACAAGACGTTGAATTAACTAACACATGCACTATGAAACTACTGAGCAAAACTTTTTTTATCAATTATTGAAGAAATACAATGTTTTCAAAACCAAAAATCGAGTTTAGTTCAGTAAATGCAGATTTTTTGTAAAAAAATGCTCTAATTGGGAACAATTGCTTGGGGGAGTTCACCCTAAACTTGATGACGTAAAACCAAACTATTAGGGTGACCTAACTCAACCGTTGGCAACAGCCTTCCTTTAAAAAATTTCGAGAAAAACAGCAAAAAAATTAAGAAATTTACTTATTTGAATTAGGGGAATCCCCGGATTTTTCCGGATTTTAAAGAAAAAACTCGATTTCCGTGGCGAATGTTGGAGGAATCGAACCGATTTTTTTTCTGCGGTGTTTTTTCAGCCAACCTCACGATTTTAAGGGGTGATAGCGTGTTTTCAACAAAAAAAATTTTTTGAACCGCCCTACTTGTCCTTACTACAAGAGTCCAGCAATTTTTCACTTGTTTTGTAAAGTACCACAAGTGAAAAATTGTTTACTCCCTACAAAGCCTCTGCCACTGTGCAAGCCCTTAAGGTGTGTCCAGTTAGGCCAAGACACTTGTCCGGGAATACCTTTGACAAGAGAAGCAATAACTAAGATCAAGGCTGTCAAGAGTGATATCATCGCGGGTCTCTTGTATTATTTCCTGAAAAGCTTCGTAAGAGAGCTAGTTCAGCTACCTGTAATAGTTCGAGCTTCTCTCGCCACGATACATTCACCAGCGCTACTGCAAATGCCTTATAGGTGTTTGCAGAGCCAAAGCTTACCGGCGCTCAGGACACTTAGGACGCGGTAACGTGTTCTTTGTGCTGAGTCAGCTGGTACAACAATCATCACTCAGAGCCAGTGGCGTCGCTAAGAATGGTGACACCCGGGGCGGATTTTTGTGATGTCATCCTTCATACTGTATAGTAGGCTGCAAAAGCTTATATTTAAAAAATAGAGGTACTATTTTATTGGTGTAGATAGCGGCGGTTATTTGGCTAGCTCAAAAACTTTTCGTGGTAAGATTCTAGAACTTGGAAGAATGAGCAGCACATGTCTAGTATTAGGCGTATAATCAGAAATCTGCATTGGGGAGAATGGCTGTGTTCGGGGGTCTGGAAGCTCCGCCAGAGGCCATTGGAGGTCTGGGGGCAGAGCCCCCAGCACTAGAAAAATTTTCTTTTAGCAAAACTAACTTAATTTTAGGCTTTTTTGATAGAAAATACTGCTTTTCAAACATAGCATCAGGTAGGACTTTGGTGGCATAAAAATTAGCAGTGCGAAAACATGATTAGACTCAGGCGCATAGCCAGAAGTCTGCAGTGGGATCTGTTTCGAGGGTCTGGAGGAGGAGCCACCAGGGTTCAAAAATTTTGTGTGTGTTTTTTTTTGCAAAAATAACTTAATTTTAGGCTTACTTTGATAAAAATTATTGGTTTTGAAATGCGGCAGAAATTAGCAGTGCAGAAACATGATTAAACTGGTTGCATATATGGGCAATGGCTATGTGGGGTAAAATTTCACTTTTTTTATTTACATGCTGGTACCGTAAATAATAAAATCTTATAGTTCAATAAAACTCACAATGATTAACCACAATTCGTGTATATTTATTAGAGAAAAATAAATGGTTGGGGGGTAAATGGAACAATATTTGAGTCGAAGTGACTGGTAATCAACTAATACTGAATTGCTACCCTACCCCCATATTCCTGAGTTTACATTTTGTTATTCTTTTTATGAAACCTATATTTAGCATGTTTCAGCTAGCAATCAAATTTCATTGCTTAGTGTTGACGATTTTTCAAAGTTTTTGCTGATTTGTGATCTATATTTTTGGCAAATTAGTGCCTCCCCCCCCCCCTTAGCGACGCCACTGCTCAAAGCAGCTGTGGATGCTTGAAAAAGTGTCTTCAGCTCTCAATACTACTTCCACTACTATCCCACAAACTCCACACATTTCCAAAAACCCACAACAATCCACAAAAAAAAAGCTGGGGAATAACTTTGGGATATGCCTGGAAAGGGAACATTTGATGCCTTATTCTTAGTACGAAGGTAGCAAGAAGAACATCGAGCGAAAGACAAAAAAATGTACATGTGTTTTGTTGATTTGGAAAAGGCATTTGACAGAGTACCTAGAAGAGTGATGGAATGGGCAATGAGAAAGAAAGGTTTGCCTGAAATCCTGGTCAAGGCGGTGATGAGTCTTTATGAAGGAGCAGAAATGAAAGTTATAAATGGATCGGGTTTGTCGGAAGAATTTTCTGTGAAAGTTGGTGTACACCAAGGATCTGGGTTGTCATCTTTGTTGTTTGCAATGGTGATAGATGAAGTAACGGAAAATGCAAGGTAAGGCTGGATGAAGCAAATTCTTTATGCAGACGATTTGGTCCTAATGAGGAAACTACGGAAGAATTGAGAGAGAACTATGATGAATGGAGAGAGACGTTTGAAAGCAAAGGGATGAGAGTCAATCTTGGAAAGACAAAGTTGATGGTGAGTGGGATGGAGGAAGAAGCGTTCGACAGTAAGATAAATCCTTGTGGCGTGTGTGGAACACGAGTTATGTCTAACTCGGTGTTATGTACAGCATATAGTAAGTGGGTCCGTGCAAGATGCACGGATAAGAAGAAAGTTTCAGTTTATATAAACAAAAATTTTGTTTGTAAGAAATGTAGAAGCGTGGTAAAGAACTTCAAGGGATCAGCAAATGAAAAATTGTGTGATGGTGTGGAAACCGTGAGCAAGTTCACTTATCTAGGTGACAGATTGAATGCAACTGGTGGTGCGAAACGGCGGTAACAGCTAGATCAAGAATTCTATCACCAGTTGCATTCAATCTGTCGCCTAGATAAGTGAACTTGCTCACAGTTTCCACACCATCACACAATTTTTCATTTGCTGATCCCTTGAAAATCTTTACCACGCTTCTACATTTCTTACAAACAAAATTTTTGTTCACATAAACTGAAACTTTCTTCTTATCCGTGCATCTTGCACGGACCCACTTACCATATGCTGTACATAACACCGAGTTAGACATAACTCGTGTTCCACACACGCCACAAGGATTTATCTTACTGTCGAACGCTTCTTCCTCCATCCCACTCACCATCAACTTTGTCTTTCCAAGATTGACTCTCATCCCTTTGCTTTCAAACGCCTCTCTCCATTCATCATAGTTCTCTCTCAATTCTTCAATAGTTTCCCCATTAGGACCAAATCGTCTGCATAAAGAATTTGCTTCATCTATCCTTTCCTTGCATTTTCCGTTACTTCATCTATCACCATTGCAAACAACAAAGATGACAACACAGATCCTTGGTTTACACCAACTTTCACAGAAAATTCTTCCGACAAACCCGATCCATTTATAACTTTCATTTCTGCTCCTTCATAAAGACTCATCACCGCCTTGACCAGGATTTCAGGCAAACCTTTCTTTCTCATTGCCCATTCCATCACTCTTCTAGGTACTCTGTCAAATGCCTTTTCCAAATCAACAAAACACATGTACATTTTTTTGTCTTTCGCTCGATGTTCTTCTTGCAACCTTCGTACTAAGAATAAGGCATCAAATGTTCCCTTTCCAGGCATGAAACCAAACTGTGCTTCATCAAAATCAACTAATGCTCGTATTCTTCTCTCCGACACTTTTTCAATAATCTTCATGCCATGTTCAAGCAACTTCACTCCTCTACACGAACCACAGTTAATCACATCTCCTTTTCCCTTAAAAATTGGCACCACAACGCTGGTTTTCCATTCATACGGGATTCCCTTTCCATCCAAAACTCGTTGGCAAAGCTGTAACATCACTTCCTCTACAATTCTGCCGCTTGCAACAATCATTTCCGTTGTTACTTCAGAGAGCCCTGCAGCCTTTCCCTGTTTCATTTTCCTGATCGCTTTTCTCACTTCCTTGCGAGAAACTTTCTCTACTGGCCCCTCAACCATAGCAGCATCCACCTTGTGGTCCCAAGCATTTTCTTCATTCATAATTTTCTCCATATGTTTCTTCCATATTTTACATCGATCTTCTTGACTGAAACCAATTCTTCCATCTCTACCCTTAATCCATTTTCCTCCTTCAACATCTTTTCCATCCCTTTTCATAAATTTTACAAATTTGAAAATCTTGTTTGGTTTCTCACGTAATTCTTACATTTCCTTTTCAGCTTCCGTCTTCATTGCTTTAGTAAGTTCAATAATTATTGGTCAAGTAAAATTCTTACAGCTTATAATTACTGGATGCTGTGGAAGACGATGCACATCTGTAAAATGAATTGCTTCTGGGTTGTCTATTCGATAAGCTTCTTTGAGAAATTTGTATGCTAATTTTTCCGATTCTTCTTTAGTCTCCCGCACGTTAATAATTTTGCCTTTGAAGCCATGAATCAAGAAATTAAACGTTTTACTGTACAGTTCATTTTTCAATGCTGATTTCTTATTAATATATGCACTTTCTTGAGCCAAATCGTTACATTTTCAAAGCTTTTTTTTAGCTTTTCTAGAGATGATAGAGTAATCGCCCTCAATCTACTAACAACTAAAAGATGCAATTTGTTAGAAATTACGACAATTTCACATGAAATGACCTGCGGAGTAAAAAATAACTTTCGTGTACGCCTTCAAAACTGTGTGAACAATAACGAATCTCATTTAACTAATTTAATTTTCAAAACTTAATGAAAGAGAACGGCATTACATGTACTTTTCAAAAATAAAAACTCATTTTTGTTTTTTTGCTTTACTTGGCTTTTATTCAATCTAAAGATGTGTCCGATGATTTTGCCTGACCCTGTACTCTGTTTTTCCAGATAGTCTTTCGTTCAACACACACTACTAAGCTAGTTGCAATACTTTAAAACTATTTAAAGCAACAAAAACACTGCATTTGAACTATACCATGAATGATTTCATAATTTCAGATGAAAGTTGTTCAAAAGCTTCTTGTTGTTGCTTAAACAAAATTTTGTCCAACACAAGTCCTGCTTGCATTAATTTTGCTACTCTTCGTAAACCAGGTCGATGACCTACAGCAACATTAAAGTACATTAAGCATTATTTGTCAGCATATCAACATGCAAAAATGATTTTTATTGCACAGTATTCGTATCTTAGTTTTATACAGCTAGACTTCAAATATCTATTAAATATTTAAAGCGCCAACGAGCCAAATGAAATTTCAGCAAATATCTAAACTGAAAATTTTGAAATTTCGGCTGCCAACAATTGATAACTAAATACGATACCAATGCAATTTACAGTACAAACTTTTATCACTCTTATTCTTAAAGTCTCAATTGAGGCTGCTTGACTTAAACACCAAACGATGCCTTCAAGGCTATTTCTGCTGCACTGTGTATTTGTGTGCATTTACAATCATTTTTGGTGATATCTATCACAGCATAGCAGTAATTTGCCACAAACATACAAGTATATTAAGCACACGAATACATGTTGGGGCAAATAATGAACGAAACTGAATTAAACTCAAAGTAACAGATTTGGATTCTGTCTTTTTAATTGCAGCATTAAACGAAAATTCAGGTCTAGATTTAAAGAATAAGGAAAAATATAGAGCAAGCTTAAAAACATGAAAAGGTTTTATTTCATGAGTTTTCTACAATTCACAAACCCTCCTGAGAAGATAAGGATTGAGTCATAAAAAGTTGGCAAGGAAACTGACCCGTAATACAAGCTTAAAGGTGGACTGAAGGCAAAATCAAGGGGGCTTTAAAAGTAAGGGTAATCGTAATAGATTAGATTGGTGTTGACTCCAATCTTCCTGACTCAGTCCTTTCAGAGATACCAGCACTCTACTTCAAACACCAGTATTCTACTTCAAACACCACGCTGTAGGAGCCTTCCTAATTATAATTTTAATGGCAACCCTGACGTTTCAATGCAGTAGAATGGCCCACAGAGGCGTATATTCTCTATTTAAAAGGCCTCTGTCGCATAGCCTAATTGTGATGTTGCTTTGAAGAGAACTAAGATGGCATCGCCGATGTTGTTAATGTCAAAATTGCCAGTAAAAATGATTAGAGGCTCCTACACCGTGTCTGAAGTAGAATATTTCTGGAACAGCTGGACCAAGGAGGATGGAGTCAACGCCAATCTAATACGATTGCCTTACTTTAGACACTTCCATTGATTTTGACTTCAGTCTTCGTTTGAACATCCATCAAGTCGAGGCAATTACTGCCAGATGCAAAACTCCCTGGAAACACTGGAGACGCCTTGACTGTCTAAGTACAGGAATATAGCCAAATTCGATGCACACTGGAAAAGTGTGAAAAGTATTTACACTATACGGAAAAGTGTGCACACTGGAGATTGAGCAAAGGTAACAAATACTTCGAGCGTAATTTGAACAACTTTTTAAATAGCAATTATTTAAAGGGGCACTGAGGCCTAATTTTGACTCATTTATGGCCACATAAAACTTTTTTTTAATTTTTTCAGCTGATTTCAAAATCCTCCAACTTCTACATCGAAAGATATTTGTATTTCTTTTTTCTGCTATTTGTTGCAACCCTGCCATTTTTTATGATTTTTTAATCAACCATTAAATGTCGCTCGTGTGGACGCAGCATTAATGTGAGTAAAGCACAGTGATGGAGTCGAGTACTCAACTTCCGAGTACGAGTACCGCAAAAAAACTTTGAGTACAAGTACTGGTATTGAAAAATGTACTCGAGTACAAGTACCGTAAAAAAGTTCGAGTACGAGTACTTTTACAAGTTCAGAAAAAAAATTTTTAAGTTGTAACAGCTCAAAATTTGTCGCAAAAATATAAACAAATACGTTTTTTTCCGTGAGTAGGATGTTAAGAAGGCGCACAACTGCAGGCGACAATTTTCTGACAAGCTACACGCAAAATTACTGATATTTTAAACAAATTAGGTACCCCGACGTTGAAAGCAAGTGCACGTTTTTTTGCGCGTCAGAAAAAACCTTGGCTTGCAGAAGCAGCAAATTGCTCATTGTTGCAAGAACTTCAGTTGCAGCTGCAGAAAAATGTTTAACTCTAAAACTGAGCAAAGAATTAACTTGAAATTTTTGGTAAAATTCAAGCTTTGATGGAAGTTTATGACAAAGAATGCATGGCACAAAAGATTTCACGAAGGCCAGACTGATGTTGAAGATGATGAACGTTCACGATGCCCAACCATATCAAAAACCACTAACAATAACCGAGAAATTGAAAAAATTGTCCGAGAAGATCGTCAGCTTAGTATTCGACTGATAGCAGAGAGGATGTCCATTGACAAAAAAACGGTGTGGCAAGTACTGAATGAAAATCTGCATATGACAAAGGTCTGTGCACAAGTTGTTTCAAAGCTTTTAACTAGCGATCAAAAAGAAAAAACGCCAAGAGATTTGCGCTGACATTTCAAAACAAATTGAAGAAAACCCTAAATTTTTAGACAGTGTGATTACTGTACTTGCGATGAGAGATGAATTTTCCAGTACGACCCTGAGACAAAGAGGCAGTCCATGCATTGGAAAACTGCAAACTCACCTCGAATTAAAAAAGCAAAATAGAGCAAAATCAAAATTCAAGGCAATGTTAATTGTTTTTTTTTCAAGTTAAGGGTGTTGTCGTGTTCTTTTTTTTATAAAAATCTGAATGAAACGCTGTGTTGATGCTAAGCGAGAATACATCAAAGGGGAAACAAAATAAAAACGACCTTTTTTCTTCAATAAAATTGCTTTATGTCACAAGTCCTGTTATTTAATAGCGACACCTCGTATACCGTATGCTTCTTTCAATCACAAATAAGCTTTCGAAGTCCTCTACTCCAAACATGATTACCCACAACAATTTTTTGAGAGCTTTTGCGATTAAATGTTATATTCAATTAACATTTAATCATAGGTGGGCAAGTTAATGCAAAACGTTAGCTTCGTTAACCACTAGTCCGTTAACAAACTTCATACTTCCGTTAACATTAATCCGTTATTTTCAGCTTTAATTAACGGAACTTAATAAAGTCCGTTAATTCATTAATATTTTGAGTGTAATACACATTTCTTTAGGTTCACCCGTTTTTAGACCACGTATTGACGTTGTTGAGCTGATTGTAAGGAAAAATTTTTTGCTATGGTGGTCTTTTTGTGTTTTGGAAGTTACATTTCACAGTCTAATCTAATTTCAAGACAAAAATAAGTTCAAATGCACTAATGAAGCTGCAATTGGAAAATCTTCGGAAATTGCGAACAGCGATAATTAATAGACCTATGAGGCTGCAGCTTATTATTTGCCACAAAAAAGAGCTCCTTTTGTCGCTTTCTGCTATAAAGCTCGTGCTAATACGCAACAAGTGCTACCAGTGCCAACTGGTTTGCACCATTATGATAAATGAATGGTGCAAGATATTAACGATAAAATCTTTAACAGAAGTTAACAGAACTTAACGGAAGTTAATTTAGTCGGTTAACATGAAAAATTTTTTAACGGATTAACGATTTAATGAAAAAGTTGGCTTCGTAATTAACGGATTAGCGATTAACGGACTTGTGCTCTCCTATGCATTTAATTAAAGACTATCTAAAACTTGTAACACTAAACTGTAATGACGTAGTAGTAAATGTTCTCGAAATAATGCTGCATTTCAAAGGAGGTGACTTTGTAATATGAGCATAAAATAATGCTGCCATTTAATATCAGCTACTAGCTACAACTATAATTTAGAGCGGTATTTTTATTCTGTATATTTACCTGTTTACTGTTCTATTATTTAATTTCAGATCTAACATCCATTTTTATAAAATAATCCTAATTAGTGCTTAGTCATATTAATATTTCAAACGCATTTTACATGCATTATCAAAAGACTTGACTTATTATTTTATCAATTTCTTGCAAGAAAAAGTAAAATTTTGCCTACAGCTGCAACTCAGCTACAGAATAACTATGCAACTAAGCTATCTCTATCTGACCTAAATTTAACACTGAAAATATTGCCTTTTTTTGCAGATGTACTGATTTTAAAACCTAATAATGATAAACTGTTGTGTTACAGGTACACGCACAATTTTAAAAAGTTATGTCACAAGTTACAATTGAATATCACTTAAAAGGCCTTAAAAGGTCAATGGAATATTGCTTAAAAGGCCTGCTGTTTCATTTGAACTTTATATCAATCTTCGAGAATAAAACACTTTGTCACTTTTGGTTCCATGTGTGATGGTAATTTGGTTTTTTGCGTGTATTATTGAACAGGCATTTTATTTTGTTTCAGTGAATTTGACAAATGCTTAAAAAAAACAAAAAAAAACACGCACATTGTTATTGAAACATCTGAAAAATTAGAATGTGTGAATACAAAATCTTTTGTTTCATTAAATATTTTGTCGAAAAAGTAAATGGAATAACTAATTGGCTACTTTTGTCGAAAAGATTAAAACATGACAAACAAAATGCATTTCACTATTAGTATTGATATGATATATCTTGATTGTAACATATAGTGAATCCCTGTAGAAATGTGGAAACTGTAATTTGTGACAATTAGAAGAGTCAAATTCATTAGTGATAAGTGTTCTCTCTAACTAGGGACAAAGGATTAGATTTAAAAAAATAAATAAATTTTGCAAACTGTCAAAATTAAGATTAATAAAATCATGCTAAATATAGCAAAAATTTGGAAATTCTTGCATGAAACAATAGCACGCCTGTTGCTTCAAACTACAGTTTTCAAAGCATTGGACAAAATTTGCCTACATTGATAAAAAAATAATTCTCTGGGACGATTTTTTATTTAAATTTCTATTTGAGCAGATTGTAGGTGTCAAATCTTAGAGGGAACGCTGTCTGTGGTAATGTTGTAATTAGTGCTGACTATCGCTATCAGAAATGTTACGATGCTGATATTTATAACATGTAAATCAAATTTAAAGTACTCCTCTCTGAAAGACAATAATGACGTATGTAGTTGCATTGTCATAGTGTCTACACGATAACCTAATTCTGCAATTATCCTGTAATGTAGGGGCTTCTTTGATCATGCAAGTTTTAGTACTTTCTGCTTTTAAATTTTTATTTAAATGATAAATATGATCAAACAAGCTCCAATGAAGGGGTTACAATAACTTTTTTTTTAAATCAATCACCTATCAAAGTAGCCCCTTCTTGGGGCTACTTTGATCACTCGCTTCTTTTTTAAAAAAACAAACAAAGAAATTGCTTGGGTTTCAAGTTTCTGACACAATGTGTTTCTTGCATCTATAATGTTCTGATAAGACTTTAAGTCAACTCCTATGACTTCTTTATGAGCAGCCATGCTCCTGAAAAGGTCCAAATCCTATCAAAGTAGCCCTGTTTGACGGTACCCCTTCCAATACCACAGTAAAACTACTATTTGGGATTGGGAGATTACAGTAATACATCTACTGTAGAAAATATTCTATCAACATTTGAGGTGAAACCGTAAAATGCTAACCCAACTGATGCCGTCTTTTTAACACGCGTGGCTCGATTTCTGTGGTATGTAACTTTAATTGTTAAATAAATTAAAATTTGCGGCAACTTTCACACGTTTTCTGCAGCAGAAAGGCATTTGTTGTCAACAATACTATGCGCTGTCGACCCAATCACTTTACCACATTCCAATGCTTGATTTCGCTCATTCTCACCATTAAAAAGCTGTTTGTTCAGCTGCGGTCTGCACGGATTCAAGCAAAAGCAACTCAATAAATTAGCGAGTTTTATTGGCTGTAGTTTACTATCAAAAATTCATTTTGTTTATTACTTTTAGCGAAGGCCAAATGTACTCGTGTACTCGGCTCTTTTTTTGATCAAGTACCAAGTACATTGACCTTCGAGTACAAGTACCAACTGAGTACCTGGGGTTCTGAGTACGAGTACTCAAAAAATGGTACTCAAGTTGTACTCGAGTACAAGTACTGTACTCGAGCACTCCATCACTGGTAAAGCATAATTACTATGGCTACAAAAACGCGTAAGTTATCCCAAACCTAACCCAAGTCTAAACTCTTACAAAGAAAATAATCTTTATTCTAGTTTTATTCTCTCTAACTTGGTGAAATAGGCTAATCATTACCAGTCTGCAATAGACCTGCCACAAACCCCTGGTTCTAGGTCACAGGATACCAGGACCACAAGTTATTTGTGGGACAGCACGTTTGAGTTCAGGGAGGTAAGCGTTATGCACAAAACAGTTGGTCCATGAAGGCAGAAGGTGACGCCAGTACAGGTGACTGGCACGTTTACGTACAGCATAACTTATTTGAAGAACTGTGATTGTGCAACTGTGCATACGGAGTAAGTCGTAAGTCGACACACGAACTAACGTTGTTGAATGAAGTTTCAATTAGAGACTAGACTAGCTAATTAAGCCAAAAAAGGGATAGTGTGTGTGGACCAGTGTTCCCTCTAAGCGTAGTTTCTGATGATCTGTTGTTTCTTTGAAATATAGGCTCCCTATAACTAAGCTGCACCTTACTTGTAAGATTTTTAAATAAATCATTTTGAAGGATCGCTAAACTCAAAAAGGAGAAAATGGTGTAACAGAAGTCAAGTCAACAACAACTGACAGCTGTAAACTTAGTGCAAAAACAAACTGATGGCCATCTAACCCCAATGTTGGCGGTGAGTTGACTTGGTTTGCAGAACTTGGTCAAAAACTCAAGTGTAACTTCTATAACCAGAAGTCAAGATTCCATCTATAGAACTGCAGTCAGCTGAAGCAATAACAATTGACCAAACGCTATGTCTGAGCACAAAAAGCTGATCACCTGCATTTTTCTTTGAACTAAATGTTTCCTGAAGCCATGACACAACTTCTTGCATTGCACTTCCTTTTTCAACTTCACTTGCATGTCTTACGAGAACATCTTCACCATGACTTGGCTCTAACCTAAAACTTCTTTCAATAAACATTTCTAGCACATTAGTTTAAACTACTAGATCGAAAGAACCACAACTTTTTTAAATATTTTCAGATAAATCCACCCAAGGTTTTTAAACTAGGGATCGAGAGTCGAGGCCACCATAGCATTGAAAGCCTTTTTTTTTCTGAGGTCACAAGATCTAATATCTAAATTATTTCTGAGAAAATATAATACAATATGTACAGTAGTGGTAAGTATCAGCTTGTTTCAGAAAGTGCTCAATAACTGGTTTAAAGTTACAGCTGGATAACAGTGAATATATACCACTTTAAATTTTAAATTTTTTAAAAGTTAAAGTTGTATATGTTCACTGCAATATGCACACTATTTATATATCAATTACCAATTTTGCGTTGTGACCTAAATAATATTGGTCCACTTGCGAAGAAGTCGCACTGATTGCAAAGTTTGTGAGTGTTAAAGTTTGAGAGCAAATGTGCGATATAAGTGTGATTGTGACTATTACAATGAAAACCAAAAAGTGCACCTTAGTGTTAGGTGCAGTATCAGTAAATGGCTTCTATTGCTTTCACTTTTACACATAAGGTTCACAGGATGAGGATTAGGCAAAAAATATATTTGCAAAATCATGTGATGGTTTGTTGTTATCGTTGTGTGAAAAGCATACAGCTAGTGGCCTCCTTTTGAGACCATTACAATGAATACAAATGCTATATTACCAGTATATACAAATTACACAACCAAGAAGAAAATTTCGGCAATTGGCTTTATAAGATCAATCATTTTAAAAACTTTTGATTGAAATAAGAAAATTTTTAAATATGTTTTGGACTGACAAGTAATTGAGCATATCAAAATAGCTAAACTTTCTATCGTTAAAAGTTAGTTGATGGTACAGAACTTGAATATCGCTTTAATCAGAGTTTTTACTGTCTTCAAAGTTTTCTTGACAAGTATCAGACAAAAAGTTTTAAAGACAATGAACACTGATTAAAGCAATTCTCATAGTGATTTTAATCTTTTAACTGTCTTAAAAACAGAGTAATTTTTTTTTAATATGTTGTTTTAGCTTTGTTTTTTCAAAAAACTCACAGATAGTTATTTTGCATGAGATCTGTTTGAGATGCCTCGATTAACTTAATGATGCAGTTTTCAGCAACTGTTGGTAACAACCTGAGCTTCATGCAATTGCCACTGATTGGTCAAGGCATCCATATGCAGCCTTCAGGCCCGTCTACAAGTGTAAAAAGGTGAACTTATGAGTTAGGTATCTCGAACAAAAATTTGGTGCACCTAGCAAGCAAGCATACAAACTGTACTGTAGTTGGTTAAAATATAAAAATGACATACTTGTATGTAGTGCATTCACGTATGCCAAGTGTACACTAGCCTTACTGGGGTTCAATTTTTTTTGTTTGTTTGCGTAACTTTATAAAAATGTATTTATGCATGAACATTAGAACAGAAATTTTTAAAGGGAGTCAAAATATTTACTTGGATGCAAAATGGGGTCACAAAGTGAAAAATACTGGTTTAATTACTCAACTAAGATACAGCTTCAGTCAAGAACTAAACCGTGGTGCATAAATAATATGTTGAGTTGGAAAAGCTCTTACTAAGTAAGATGAATCTGCTGTAAATAACTGTATCTATATCTGCACATACTGTACATCGGTAGTGCAACATAAGTAAATTACGTAAACCGGCTGACACATGAAACCCCTAAACTTAAAGGTTATTCTTCTACAAATTTTTATCATGCTAGCTTTAGTGAGGCTTCTTTTTACTAAGATACTGTAAATTTGGATTAACGCATCACATGAACAGTAAAATATTGATGGATTGCAGCTAAGTGATAGATTTTTCCCGCCAAAACGATTGGATATCAGAAAGCCATTGCAAAGTATTAAATCTATGTTCCCTCTTAGGTTTTGGTGAGTTGGCATGCACCCAATAAATCGACATTTTCCAACAGCAAACAATGGAAAATTCAAAAATGAGTCGGCGTGTGCCCAACAAAAACGCGGATTTGTTGATAAAAATTGACTTAATGGTTACATAAAATTGAACGTTACCATAAATCAATATTTTATTCTTTTATCCGGCATATTATTTATGGGTTTAATGGTAAGTTAAATCATTTGTCGATACATGTAGTTAAATTTTACCACTAGCAAATACAAACAGCTTACATACATAACTCAGAGGTCAGCAGGTTTAACAAGTTATGTTTGCACAAAAATCTCACCCTTCGTTGTGCACAGTACTTAAATTGTAGGGGGGACACGTCCCCCCACCAAGATTTAGCATTCCTCCATTGAGATTTCAGCATCCCCCCTAACGAGATTTCAGTGCTCTTCACTAAGAGTAAGCATCTGGATGATTAGAAGAAAATGTGGGTGTTAGCATCAATATTATCTCAAAGCACGTCCAAAGATTTGCGATGAAGACCTTCATTTTTTATTTTTGAATTTTTTTTGGTCTTCAATCAAACTCGGAGAAACTTGGACAAAAATTTCTGGACCAAAATGGAATTACGAACATGTTTGTTAAGGGCTGCAAAAGCGTCCAGGCGTCTCCCCGTGCAAATTTTACAGTTTAAGTACTGATTGCACCTGCAAACGCTCACTTTAACAGTGTTTAGTGAGAGCTAAGTTTTTAGGCTTGGCTGTCACGGTAAATTCAACTACCTTCTAAAATACATAAAATTCTAAGCTGCAGACACCACATGACAAATTAATGTTCAGTCTGGCACTATTTATGATTAATGCTTAACACTACTGATCTAAAAAGTAGATTTAAAATATTTAGGCGATGAAACTTTTGATTGTCAATACTTTTTCAATTTTTTGTTTAATTTTCAACAATACTTAACGATTGACAAATGAAAAGCGTTGTTCAAAATTAAACAATACTTTTCAACTGTTTAGATATCCTTGATGAATGATGATTCTGTTACGAAACAGACTGTTAGGTTTTATAGGAAGTTAGTTTTTTAATGCTTCAGTACTGGGGTAATCTTCTGTAAAATCACTTAAGAAATAAATCAAACGAAACAACTGCTTATGCATTTTAACACCTAGCAACCACTCGTAATGCAAAAAACAAAATTTTTCAATACGTAAGTGCAAAAAAGCACTGATTTTATCATGAATGAAAAAAGCAAAAAATATGTGCAGTATACACTCTTCTACTGCTTTGCTATAAACCTAAACCTTGAATTTGATGATCGAAGCTAGCTGAAATCTTCGATATTGCATGATTGTCGTGGGTTGTTGAAGTGCAAGCCAAACGCACTTCACTGAAAAAAGTTAACAGAAACTAAATTCTTGCCCACTTAAATATTTTTATTTTACAGGTTTTTACCACACAATTAACTCTTACATAGCATAAAATAAACTGATTTAGAGCCTGAAAATGTATCCTAATTTCTACACTTTTATCATTAGTGTTCTTGCATTTAATAAGCAATGATGGTCAGCTACTTTAATGTCCGGTTATGGTCCAGTGGTTTGCCAAAAAAACAATGATGTTAAGTGCAATCCATCAATAAATATGCCAAATTTCCTGTACAGAATTAAAAATACGCGCATTAATGAAAAGAACAGCAAATTAGAAAATATTGATGAGTACCAACTACTGCATATTACCAACCACAAATTAACACAACAAAATAACTGGCAGCATTTCTATGCTATTGTTTACTTGCCTTTGTAGCTTTAAGTAAGAAAGCTCCATGACTTTGACACAGTATTCCAAGTTCTCACACACGAGTTCATTTGATAGAACTTTTCCCTCCCTGGCACAACTAAGAATTTTTCGTAGTCTGTTTTGAACAAATACAGAATTTAAAAATCAGAATGAAGTTTTTATGGACAATTGGGCGTAACCAGAGAGGGCAGGAGTTGCAGCACTTCTCCCAACTTAAAAATGTATTGGGCCATTTTAAATCTAAATGTCCGCAAAAATCCGCCAGCTTAGTTTAAAGAATAAACATTTTTTTTAAAAAGCTGAGAGATCAGACCCTCACAACCATGTTTTAAAGGGGGTTGAAGCATCCAGTTAGAACTATGTGCAAAAAATGGAAACACAAAAACATTATCTTTACAAAAATCCTGGTTTTCTACAACTTAACATTTCTGAAATATTTCATTTTAAAGTGTAAGAGATCTCCTCTACTGTATGTCCAGTTAAAATCTAGTTTTCTAAGAATTGGGATATCTCACCTAACAGAAGTGGAGTCCTTGAAGTCACATTTTGAAGTCCCTGGCCTTGGATTCGAAGACCAAGTCCCTGACCTGGAAGCCTACAAGTCCTTGAAAATGTTGACCAAGGACAGCACTACTTTTTGATTTGTTAAAAATAGGCTAAGGTCATAACCTTTTTTTCTTCTTCTGAAATTTCACGGAAAATCTGGGATGTTTTTGATCTAAGACCTTTTTTTTTTTGGAGAACACTTGCGTGTTGTGTCGTTGGTCCTTAGCCTCAAGAATTCCTGTCCTTGGCCCTCAAAAAGTCTGTCCTTGGCCTCAAGAAGGTCTGTCCTCGGAAGTCAGTCCTTGGCCTTGGACTTTTTTTGTGTCCTTGGCTTTAGCCTCAAGCTTCGTGTTCTCGACCCCACCTCTGTTACCTAACTTAGAAAAGTATTTTCTGATGTAACTCTATTTTATGGTAAAACCTTGCATTCAAGTGCTTTCAAACCAGTTGTGAAATATACTGATACCTTGGAAAATATTTTTAAAAAAGATAAAACTTTAACTAGCAACAATGTTGGTAGATCTCTTAAATTTTAAAATGAAATATCTTACAAACAAAAAGTCGTAAAAGTTGAAACTTGAAGAAGATATGCTATAGATCAGGGCTGCCCCAAACCCCGTTTTACGAACTGCATGCGGCTCGTATAAGAAGATTTTGCAGCCCGCAAGTGGTTTCGAGATGAGTTAGCAGATAAATTTTGCAAAAAAAAACAAATCAATTTTAATTTGATCACCACCTACCCTCATACCATTACGGCACAATTCACACCAAAATGTGGTGCAGATCTTTTTTTTTTGGCCGCCAGTTTTTGCATCAATTCTCCTGGGAAAATTTTTTTTAGGTAGGGCCAGCACTGATTGTGCAGTTTGCTCTGATTCACTGCGACGCTCCCTTCACCAAAAAGTTTTAGCACCCTTACTTTAGATTCTTCTTTATCTTTTGCACATTATCCTAGCTGGATGCTTCACCTTCTTTAACGTTTTTTCTTGCCTTTATGTCACGAAATGCTTTGCATCAGCTTCACACTCTAAACCAAGGGCTTCCAAACTAGTCTGCCATCAGATGGACAGACAAATATAATTGTTTGCCGAGTTTAATAAATGTTAACATAAAAAATGAAGCACAAAATAATTGCAACAGCAGATAGCAAAGTTACCGATACTCGAGCCTTTTTAGGTCTTCTAGTCAAGCACCTACAGAGAAATTGTAATTGTGACATGCGACAGAATCATTAGAAAATAGAAATTAATGAAAATACTGCAGATATACATGCAATGTATAAGTAGCTTTCAGGAGCATATGCAGGATTTTGAAAAGGGGGGGGGGGGGGCAGGAAATTCAGAAAATTGAGAAGAACAAAGTTTCACCCAAAATCAGTCCAATTTTCCTGTCCAAAATCAGTTGAAGACCAAAAAAAAGGTCTTCACTCAAATTTAGTCCGATTTTTGCCCAAACTTGGGTGCAGACCAAAAACAAAGATCTTCGCCTACCCTTTGCATGCACAAACCTTCTGCCCAACTTACAAAGAGGGGGGGCATGCCGGAATTTTGCATACTATTCTATGCTAATTATACTAACCTGGCGACCCAAAGAGGGGGCCATGGCCCAATGCCACCCCCTAAATACGCCCCTGGTAGCTTTCCAAAAGGTTTGAATTCATTAAACAGTTGCTTTTTAGGTTCAAATAGGATAGAGTTCCAGATTTTAACTGTATGATATTAAAATGACTTTTGACAATGTGAAGAAAAAAATTTGGGTGAATAAAGTTTATTTTCTGATTCTGATCTAGTTGAACAGTACAATCATTCACATAGGAAAAGTGGTGTGAAAAATTCTGAGAAACAGTAAGGAGGATTTTGCCTAAAATGTTGGTGCATAAGTTTAGTGATCTCCAATTTATGAAGTTCAGGTAATTTAAAAATTTGAAATTATCTGTGAAAAAAAATCTGTGAAACAATTCTTCTTTGTTTGCAATTATGATTGATTAGCTCGTATCTTGACTCAATTGATTTTCTTTAAATCAAATTGAGATCACCAAAGCACAATAACTTTATTCTTGTTTGATAATTAATCAAGCACTGTGTTAACATTTATTTACCCTTTTAAAATACTGAAGGTGAGTGAAATACGATTTTTAAAATGTGGAGAAACACAAATTTAATATGAGCATACGAAAGTATTATTGTGTAATCTGCATTCTAAACATATAGTATAACTCTTGAATACTTCATTTTATTTCTTATTTAGCAGAAGAATAAACAGTATTTTCATTTTTAATCTTGAACAATTATATAAGAAACTGGTTGGAAGATAAGAAAAAAACAAATCGAAGCAAGAGCGTAGTAGTAGAAGTAGCATAGCTTATTTTAGTTTAGAAAGGAAGTGATGAATAGATAAAAGGCACTGCCACCAGAAGAGCATCAAACAATACAATCCCTTTATGGTGAGAGACAGCGTAATTGAGAATGCGTAGCAGAGCTTTCCATTAGTACCAGCCAAATGTACAGAAACCTTAGATCTTAAAGGAACTCAGTTTTATTATTATTTTTTGTTAGGGTATGGTAAGTTTTCAGTTTTTTTGCTGCTAAATTTGAAGTATCTGGTTTTGTTATTACCATGGTGATAAGGCTGCTCAAAAAATGTATATGCCAGTAGTGTATATACCAAAAGTGTTTTTTTTGCATGATTTCTAAGAGGAAAACTTGGTAAACATACCTGCAAATTTTCAGCCAAAGAAGCAATTATTTTGCCAATTTTCTTTTGTAATTTAATTTTCTTTTCTCACAAGAATAGCAAAAAACTGGGAGCAATATCAAGTCACAAATTTTTATAAAACATGATTTTACTACTGTAAAAGTTGAATCTTTTTTTTTTTTTTTCTTTTTAACATAATTTATTGCGCTGCTCAATTTTTCAATAAATAATTCTCGTAAAATAATAATTAACACATTTGAGTGTAGTGACAAGGTAGATGCAAAGGGACTGGAAAATCATCTGGTTGAGCATCCACTTGGTTAGTCACACTGCATTCCACATAAACAGCGCAATGAGATAAAAAACTCCGAAAAAAGAACACAAATAAAAAACAAACAACCAAACGAATCAAGCATGAAAACAATAAAAACAAAGAGTAGTGATTAACTTGTCTGATCATTAAGCTAAGTTTGCATAATTACTGGAAAAGCAATACTCAAGAGCTTACATTTGTCGTTAAAAATCTTTTATAATGTTTTTTTTAATTTTTGAAACGATTATTTTTTGATCCAAATTGGAATTGTGTCCCAAATTTTAGCAGCAGTATATTTAACAGATCTTTGGGTTTTTTGTGTTTTACATAATGAAATTGTTGATTGATTATTGCAAGATGCTCATGTCCTCCTCGAATGCACATTATTATTTAAAGCAAATTAATTCGAAAACTTGCTGGTAATTTGGACTTATCATGTTGATAAACAAACTTAGATATTTGATAATTTAAAAGTGAAGCCAATGGTAAAATATTTAGTTTTTGGTAGAGCGGATTTGCGTTATCATTCCAATTGCTCCCAGTCACAATTCTAATAGCTTAGTTTTGCAATTTACTTACTTTAGTTAAATAGGACAAAAAAGTGTTACCCCACACAAAAGTTCCATAAATAAGATTAGAATGTACTAGAGCAGTGGTCCTCAACTGGGGCCACTGGACCCCTTGAGGATCATGGGATATTAACCAGAGAGCCATGGGGCACTGGAGGAAAAAATCCCCTTGTTTAAACTTCCATAAAAATTTGGAAAAAAATCCCCAGAATGACTTGTTTTTTTTTGGTCTGCAATGGAAATTTGGGAAAAAATCTCTTCAAATTGTGGTGAAGGCCTTTTTTTGGGGTATTCAATCGGTTTGTCATTGGGACAGAAAACTTTATAGCAGTGCAAGGGGCCACTGGTGTTAAAAGTCTCCAGAAGGGGGCCACAGACCATCAAAGGTTGAGAACCACTGTACCAGAGCATAATAAAGGTTTAGCATCGCACTTTCAGGTAGTAAATGTTTCCGCTTGTATTATATGCTAACTGCATGAGCAACTTTGGTTTCCAAAAATTTCAATTGCTGTTGAAAGTTCACGTTTCAGTCCAAAATCACTCCCAGATATTTAGCCTGGTCAACTGATCAAATAGTGCCAGCTTCGCTGTTGATACGTAATTCATATTGAGGAGCATTTTGTTTTGGGTTTACAATTATTAGATTGGAATTAGAAGTACTTAGAGTCAATTTCGTTATCTTCATCCAATCACATACTTTATTAATTTCGATTCCAGATTTTTTTCCAAATTTTTTAAAGTAGGAGCATTGATCATAAGACACGTGTCATCCACAAATAAATAGTCTTGAAAAGCTGTTTATACAATTTGGTAAATTGCTAATGTAAATCAGAAATAGAAGCAATCTATGAATCTAGAATCGCATGAATTGTAGAATAATTGGAACGAAATTGTAGAATGGTCGGATTCCAGCAAGACCAGCTCTGTTGCCCTTTTTTTGCTTTTGTTTATTTATTCATTTTTGTTCTGTTGGAGATAACAGTACTTGTTTTAGTTGCGCTTCAAATACAACGCAATTAAAATTTGTTATATACCCAAGTTGAGCTTTAGTCAATTTTCATTGCAAATACTGTAATTCTTGTAAAAGCAAAAAAAAGAAGCAAAGTTTATTTTAAGTTTTGTTAATGGCAGAACCCATTCTTTGAAAATAGTTTTGGTGGAAAAGTCTATAAACTGGCATTATGAAATGTTTTAATGGCATAATCAAGTTGTCATTTGATTGAATCATGATCATAAAACCAACTTCAGAGAAAATTTTGGCCACTAGCTCTTTTTTAAATTGAGAAATTTATGATGATGTCATTCTTTCTGGTTTCGATTTTGAAGCCAATGTCTTGAAAAATGCTGGTCTTGATAAAATTTTTTGATCTTGGACGAACTTATTATATGGAACTTCATAAATTCAACTAGATTTTACCAATTTCATTTACTGTATTTATTCGAGTATAAGTTGCACAAGTGTATAAGTCACACCCATATATTTGAAATGAAAAACAGTGCAAAATTTTTTTAAAACATCATTTATTCATTGCAATCACATAGCAAAAAATTAAAAACCATCAAAGTCGTCACCGCTGTCACTGTCCTCAAGACTCACGCAATAGGCGATATCTCATGTGATCGATCCCGAGAAAAGCGATAGCAGAGAAAGCGTAACATGACTTACATGGAAATTAATAACTAACATGATCGTAAGAAAAGCAATAGTGTAGAAAGCGTAACTCATGGAAAGCGATAACTAACGCAATCGATTATGAGAAATAGTGCAGAAAGCCATTGCGGAAAAATTTTCTAGAAAATTTTGTATCGCATACGATGAAATTCATTTATTCCTGTATAAGTCGCACCAGACTTTTTGGGGGCGATATTTTGGTACAAAAAAATACGACTCAATACTCGAATAAATACGGGTAATCTTTAGTGGAAGAGAAAACTCTGGCAAACGAACTCAACACTTATAGGAATCGATGCAAAAGTGATGATAACAATAGGCAGATATGTACCAACAATGTTGAACGTTTTATTGAGAATCTGACATTCGCATTAGTTGGAATGAATGAGTTTTTGTAGACACTGCAGCTGTAGTTGATCCTAGCTCACCTGTTTTTTTGTATTTTGTGATTATTTTATTGTCTGCTTCTCTCAGTAATTAATGTGCATTCATACCTTGAAAACTTTTAAACGTTTTGTGTCTATGTTGGTTTTATAGCGTCATTTGTTGTACACTTCAGTACATGATTAGCTTACACTGTAGTGTTGTAGCATAAACTGTAGCCATTAACGAGTTGCCTTTTTCTCTGGCTTTATATTTACACACAAGCTTTTATGTTAATTCATTCTTCGAATACACCAGTAGTTCTCAATCGGTGGCCACGGAAACAAGGACAAAAAATTCCCTTTTTAGGACTTCCATCGAAATTTGAGAAAAAATTTCTTGAATAAACTTTTTTTTTGGTCTTCAAAGAAAATTTGGGGAAAAACCCCTTCAAATTGTGGTGAAGATCTTTTTTTTGGTCTTCGACTGGCTTGTCATTGGGACAGAAAATTTTGTTGCTGTGCAGGGGCCACTGGTGTTGAGCTTCTCTAGGAGGCCACAGACCATCAAAGGTTGAGAACCACTGGAACAGACAATGGAACAGTTAGATCTGGGGTGCTGGACACGATAACAAAAGTGAGCAAATAGGGACGAGGTTAAATTACATTAAATCAAGTGGCACAAGCATAACTCAAATGGATTTGTGTGATTTGACCACATTCAAATGTGATAAGCCAGGTGTGAGGGCAAAATGGAAGAGTTGGTGAGATCGTTTGAACTACATGTGGAAGGTTGGAACATGACGAAAGACAGGCAAAGCGTTCTTTGATGCTGCATTGCGCACTGGGCATGAAATGCAATGCAGGATATATTTTTCACTTTCAAAGTAGAACAAAACACTTACAAGGCTGCAGTTAATGCCCTCACCAAACATTTTTCACCAATTATTAATTTACCGTACGAAAGACACCTCTTTAGAGTCACCAGTCAAGAGAGAAAACAACCATAAACCAGTTTGTCACATGATTGCGGCATAAGGCAGAAACTTGTTCCTTTGATAATTTTTAAGAACGAATCGTAGAGTAGGTCATTCAACAGTGCGTTTCTGAAAGGTTGTGACTAAAGTTTTTAAAAGCAGGCAATACTTTGACTCTCCAAACGTTGCAAGAAATCGCCAGAATAGACGAAACTTCCCAGATGCAAGAGTCTGCAATATTAAATCATCAAGAAGACCACCAGACAAATAAACTTTCCCATTTTTTATCTCATTTGAGCAACAAAAGTCAGCGTTCTACATTTACTTCTTGTAAATGCTACCGATGTGGCAAGGGGGGTGACATAGCAGCAGATACAGGCTGTCTGGCAATACGTGAACGATGCCAAAAATGCACCAACGTGGGTCATTTTGCTGCATGCTGTAGAACCAAGACAGCAAACTCGTTGAAACCAGCACCATAAAAGAAAACACAGCGCAGATTTTTAATCAACATGATGGAATCAGGCAACAACATTCCCGATTCAAGTGAGACTGATGACTGCATTTTTGGTCTTAAATGTTGCGAGTTAAACAACCAAATTCCTGTTGTTGTTGGAGATATTAAAATTTCCATGGTGGTTGACTACGGTTCTTCATTCAACGTCATTGACAAAATCTTGTGGTCAAAATTGAAAAACACTTACAGTGAACCCGTGCGACTTACAATGTCTATCACAATATTTATGCAAACAGATCTCAAAATCTTTTGAAGATAATTGATGATTTCAAGTCGGATGTCAGTTGGGGAGAAACACGTTTGAAAAATGTTGAATTTTGTTGTTTATGACTGCAAAAAGCTCTTCGCTTATTGGAAACCACATGAAAATAGAGTTGGGAGTTCTAAAGATTTTTAAATGACTCTGATGTCAATGCAGGCAAAATGGCAAATGACATTTTAGCTGACCATAGCACATGTTTTGAAGGTTTCGGAAAATTGAAAATTTTTGAAATAACACTTCCTGCATATGATATCATTTCACCTGTTTGCCAACCATTAAGACGTATTCCTTTCAATTTGTACCATAACTTACAGAAAAGTTAAATGAATTTAAATCGCTTAAAATAATAGAAAAAGTGAATGGTCCAACTAAATGGGTTTCACTTATTATTATTTACCCAAGACATGTGACAGGCTTATACTGCTATTACATACGTAAAGTACTCGATACCTACAATTGCTGAAATTTTGCTGGATCTTAATCAAAGTAAAGTGTTTTTTAAGTTAGATGTTAAGTGGGCTTACTATTAGATCGTACTTGCACTGGATTTGCGCGATATTTCAACTTTTGAGACACGTGATTGCAAAGGTGTGCATCAAATTATGGATGATATTATTATTCATGGTGCCTCTAGAGATGAGTACGATGCTAGGCCTAAATGTGTAAACATTGGACATAATCAAATAATGTGGTTTAGTTTCATGCTCAACTTGTATTAATGGATCATGTTTTGTGCGCTAATGACATAGAACCAGCGCAAGACAAGGACAAAGAAGTCAATGAGGTGAGAAAACAGAAAACTGCTGCGGATGTGTGGAGTTTTCTGGGGCTATTCAACTTTCACGCACGGTTTTTGCCTGATTTGGCAACAGTCTCAGAGCCTCTCAGAAAATTGACTTAAAAAGGTACTCCATTTCAGTGGAGACCAGACCAACAAAATGCTTCTAAGGAGTTAAAGAAGCATTTGTGTAATAATGATGTGCTTGAATATTATGACAAAAATACTAAAACGCAAGTGATTGCGAACGTAAGTCCTTCTGGACTTGTTGAAATTCTTTTAAAGAGCAAAATGGGGAAAAGTGTGTTATTTGCTATGCTAGTCGTACATTCAATTGAACATCGTTTGCTTGCAAACTGAAAATGAAGCTTTAGTGCTAGTTTGGGCGTGTGAACTATTTTATGTTTATTTGTATAAAACTGCTTTTGAACTTGTAACTGACTGCAAACTGCTTGAATTGATTTTTTTGCCACTTGCTAAACCTAGAGCGAGAATTGAACGTTGAATTTTGAGGTTGCAACCATAGCAATATTGTGTTACTCATAAACCAGGTCACAAAAACTTTGCTGATTTATTGCCTTGTTTACTTATGTCACAGAAATGTGAAAATGCAGTAACCAATGAGTAGCACCATTATATTATGCATGTTGCGCAAACAGCTACTTCTGTGTCTTTAACTGCTCATGAAATCAACGTGCATCAGATTTGGACAGTTAACTTGTTAATCTATTTTAATGTATTTTGAATGCAAATTGGTCTGATTTGTAGTGTAAACAATATTTACCAATACATCATGAACTAACTTCAATTGGCTGTATAATTTTACGTGATACTAGAATTTGTAATATCGCACACATTATTAAATCGAGTTTTTCCCCTTGCTCACGAACAACATCCGGGTATTGTTGTTATGAAATATCATTTACACTCTAAAGTATGGTGGCCAGGTCTAAACCAGGATGCTGAATGTTTTTCTATATCTTGCTGTGGATGTCAGTTAGTTTCAAATCCATGTAAACCTGAACTTATGCAACGCACTGAGATGTAGAAAGGTCCCTGCAAGACTTAGCTATTGATATTCTAGGTCCCATAGCCCCATCTGGTGATTATGTTTTTGTTGTAATTGATTGCGGCAGTCGTTATTTTAAAATTGATGTTATGAAGACTATTACGTCACAGAAAATTATTGCTGGTTTGAGTCGCATGTTTGTTACATATGGATTGCTTCTTAGTGTTAGAAGTGACAATGGACCTTAGCTAATTAGAGACGAATTTAAATATTTACTGTCTGCTAATGATATCAAGCATGGAGGTGTTACACCTTTATGGCCTTAAAGCTAATGGGGAAATTGAGATCCAAAATCGTGGTGTAATGAAACGTATTCAAATTGCTTGAGCAGAGAATACAAACTGGAGAGACGGTCTGAACGCCTGTTTGCTGATGTACCGTTCAACACCGCATCCCACAACTAGTGTTAGTCTAGTAAAGTTGTTGTTTAATTGCAAAATTAATACTAAACTGCCTGAACTTAATTCAAATTTTATTGCCACTTACTGTGATATTTGTGTTAGTGATAAAGTGCTTTTGAAACAAGTGAAAAATGATAAAGGGTCAACAACTTTAGTAAAAGGTCCTTTTGTTGTAATTTCGAGAAGTGGTAACAGCGTAGTGATTGAAAATGAAAAGGGTCGTTTTGAACGAAATATACACATGAAAAGAAAATCAATTAGGTAGAAAGTAATGGCAACATTGCAAATCAAAGTGGTTTTGATGGTAACTCAAATGATGTTTTGCCAAAGATTCGAGAAAAGCGTATAACACACGTGCCTAAACGATTAGCTGATTTTGTGGGATATTTTGCTCATGTTTTGTACATGCTAATTTGTTAATTGCTGGTGCAAGTAATTGTTTAAGGAGGGAATGTAGTGTCGTTCTATATACGGTTTAGGCACTGTACCCATTAACAATTTGCCTTTTTCTTTTGCTTAACATTTACGAGCAAGCTTTTACTTTTATTCATTCTTTGAATAGACTATATGGAACAGTTAGATTTGGTGTGCTAGACATGATAACAAGAGTGAGCAAGTACTACATGCACTATGTGCAGTTATTATACTAATGGTACAGCTGTTTGTTATAAATAAAGTTGAGTGTTATTCAGTTTTCAATCAAGTTTTGTTTTATAGACTAAGATGGCCACTAGTTGAAATCGGTTTTAAGAGGGCATTTAGGTTAGAAATTTTTTTGCTCAATTTTCTCTCAAAAAAATCTGACAGATACAAAGACTAGCTCTACCAAATTTGAACTTTCTGTGATCTTACGCTCCTGAGATATAACACAACAGCTCCTGAGATTTTCCTTTAGAAATTTTGTCAGGGTTGCTAACTAGGAACAAAATTTTTAAAAAGTTGCTGCATGTTCTTGATTCAAAAAATATTTTGAAGCAAAGTTAATGTAAAACAAAGTAAAGGTTAATAATAAGCTATACACAGTATCCAGAGTCTTATAGGCATAATCAAAACTTTGATTAGCAGCCTAAGACATACTGTTTCGGAGTCGACATTCGTCTTTTATTCCTCATCAGCATAGCAAGGACTACAGGTATGAACATGAGCGTAAAAAGGCAAAGAATCGCAAATTAACCAGATCATGTGTCATGGTGAAACAGCTGCCTAAGGCATGCTGTTGGAAATTATTTTGAATTGAACTATTAGAATTGTCTCTTGTAATATTGTGATTACTTAATATTTTTGGAGGAAAAAAAATATGTCATGATCAGGTTGATCGGCGATTCTTTGCCTTTCCACACTCATGTTCATACTTGTAGTACTAGCTATACTGACGAGGAATAAAAGACGAATGTCGATTCCGAAACAGTATGTCTTAGGCTGTTAATCAGAGGTTTGATTGTGCCTATAAGACTTTGTATACTGTCTATAGCTTATTATTAATTTTCTCAGTACATTGCTCTAAATAAAAAGTAAAGGTTTATAACTGAAAAATAGCTGCTCTTCAATAAAAGTAAGCCAACTTTCAAAAAGTTAATCTTCTGTCACAATACTGACAAAATGGCAACACTGAAAAATTCTTTATTTTAAACAGCAATATCTTGACAACGGGAAAGCGTAGAAACTTCAAATTTAATTAATGAGAATGCATTTTAAGCTTATCCCAACATTTTGGTCAAGAGTGAAAAAGCTAACTAGAATGCACTTTTAATAAGCTCAATTTTAAAACCAAAACTGTTTGAATTAGTTTAATTCTAGTCTCAAATGATTTTGAATGATATGACTAAGAATTTCAAAGACATATATATCAGTAGTCTATTTTCTTGTATTTTTGTTCACAACCCACTTGCATATTGGTGTACTTGTTAACATGATATAAAAATGGCATACCTTGAACCGGCCAATCGGTTAAGTAGTAATAGTAACGCATTTATCTCTGGAGCAGGAGGTTTGAGATTCAAAGCTCAGGCCGGTTAAATCAGACACAGTATTGCCTAAGCTTCCACCAATGGAAAATTTCTTCAATAGGAGCTGTGTTGCCCACAGGCACAACGACACAGGAATGGGCCCTGCAAACTCGTTACAAGCTTCGGCATAAAACAGCGAGTATAATGAAAGATTTGATTTAAAAGCATACATTACAATAGGAGTCAAATAAATTGCAAAGAATAATTTTTTTAAAAGGTTGATTTGTGGTACAGAACTTGATAATTGCTTTGCTTAAAATCTTCATGTCTTTGAAGCAGCTTTTTGTGTGACACTTGTCAAGAAGAATCGTCAGAATGGAGAGCGTAGGAAAAAGAGCGGTTATTTATAGGAAAAAGCTGAGCCGTGTTTGGCACGAAAAAGAAATTGCTTAGCGTAAAATGTTCATGTCCTCGAAACAGCTTTTTGTCTGACACTTGTCAAGAAGAGTTGTCAGAATTGCGAGTACAGGAAAAGGAGCAGCTATCTATAGGATAAAGTCGAGCCATGATTGCCATGAAACAAAAAAAAAAAACATGAAAGAGCTTTACTAGTGCAAAATCTTTAAGGTGTACACAAGTTCTTTTTGTCAACAGAGGGCGCGATTTGAAGTTTTGATGAAAATGACTTCAAGAGTTCAGACAGATGGAAAAGAGAGTGGGCTTGGGCAAGAATAGAGAATCCAGTGTCATCGTAATGTTAAGCACAGGCAGGATTTTGTAAAAGATGAAGTCCAATGGCTGAATCTGAAGTAAGGGATTGGATATTAGGTTGGGTGGAACATTTGCACTTACGAGCAGGAAGTACGCATTTCTGGGAAGAAGAGCAAGAGCAAATAGATTTGGAAATGTGTTGTTTAATTCTGTCTCACAGCCTTTAGGAGATACGGCCTACATACTGACTGGCCCAACAAAAGTCCACCTCAGACCTCCACGTGGTGTCGGGTGGAAACAGTGAAAACACTGGCAAATTGAGGCAATGGCAATCGGCCGATGAAGATGGACAAGGTTAAGAGGTGCAGGAATTAGCAACCAGGCAATAGCAAAAGTGAAGGCCTGATACTGCGAAGTCCTGCCTTTCCAGCCTTCCAACCCTCGACTCAAATGCCAACAGGAGGCTGCGAGCTAATATGGAAACCAGTGGTGATAGGCAAATATTGTGATGGAATGTAAATGCGAGTATAGGATACAGCGAATAAAACGTGCTGTCGTGTCACAGCCACGAGATAGAAAAAATGCTGGTCCTAGTCTAGCCAACATAAGACTTTGTGTCCATAAGCTTGTGAAAATCCCCAAGCAACTGTAGTTTCCAGATTGCGCCTGGGTAGGGGTTTGCAGCTGTATCGGGGGGGGGGCTCTGCCGAATAGTGCCAGAATAAGCTCCACTGGCCCAGTGCTCCAGAGATAAGTCTGTCATTTGCAGTGTTGGTATGTCATTACCGGTAGAAATGGCAGTTCGTAGCCTTTTGCTTGTCTGAATAATCTGGTCTTTGCAACTTTTCCCAGTTTAAAGAAAACCAACCCTACAATGATGTCGAACGTAAACATACAAGAAAAGTAACATGGATCACATCCCTAAATTCAGAAGAAGTGGCACTGTCACAAACAAGAATCAATGAGTTCTTGAGTGACAATGCCAACAAAGATAAAACTTGGCCATCTGCACCTTTTAGCCCAGATGCCAAAAAAACATCAAATCTGAGCTTTCAAGTTGAGAAGGTTTCTTTGATAAAGGAATCTGTCTCAGAAGCTGAAGGTACAGCAAAAGTAGCATGGTCGGTAGGGTGTTGCAGTTGCCCCGACCTCTTCCGATTTTTTTTCTACCTTCTTCAAAATAAGAGATTGCCAAAAAAAAATCAAGAATACAAAGTTTGAGAAAAAAAATTGAGGTTTAGAGGTCGCACAGAGACCTTTTTTACCCATGATTTGATGTTTGTTCTATTTTGTGCCGCTGGATGAAATCTTTGTTACTAATCAATCATTGTAAAATTGAACACTTTTGGTCTTATACATTCAAAAAAACTTCAATACAACTTCTAAAACTGTTTGCATTTATGTTTTTTGTTTGTTTTTTTCAAAATTAATAGTGGTCAACATTGTTCACGTTTATGTGCAGGGAACCTACAACAGAAACTCTATTTGAGTTAGACCCGCAATATCTATTTTGGCAGATTGTGTAAAACAGAGCAAAACATAGCTTACTATGTTACTCTCTTAAAGAATGACGCTGCAGACTATGCTTCAGGCCTAGTTATTGAAATCTATTAAACTGCTGTTCTAACTTAAATATAGTTACAGCAGCAGCTTACTAAATCCGTATTTGTTATGTGTTGCTGTGTAAGATACGGAGTTCAGTGCAATCTACTTGGTACAAGCTCTATAAAACATGAACATTAGTAAATCTACTAGCAATATACCATTACTAGATCTGTAAATTCTCCCAGTTGGCTGCCAGGAACTATTTTTAGACCTGATGGCAATACTATTAAAAGGACATGTTTTCCTGCCACGAAGCTGGAATTCCTAGAATTCGTCAATTAAAAATAATTGAGGAAGTAAAGAAGCTGGTAGATGAAATGAAAAATTTGTACAAATGCAACTTTAACAGAACAAACAGTAGAAAAACAAACAAAACCATTGAAAACTTTAAGGAAAATTCTCTCTCTCTCCTAATTGCTCTATTTCTTGTGAGGGTTGTGGGGGCAGCAGCTCGAGATTAAGCTACCACACTTCACAGTTTTCCATCACCCCCATCATTTAGCTTGGGTGAAGTCCTAAAACAATTCCACCCAAGATCCTTAGTGTAATATTGATTCATTTACAGTAGTTCTGGGTCGTCCAACTGTTTTTTTTTTCCCATTTGCTTTAGCAAGTAAAGCTTGTTTGGAAGTTTTTCCTGATGCATTCAGCTGACATGGCCAAACCATCCGAGCTGAGATCTTTTAATTTGAAGAAGTAGCGGATCTAGAGATTTTCGAATCTTAAAGATGTGCAACTTGTCAATGATGTAGCTCCTTTGACTTTTTTCAGAAACCTCATTTTGGACGCTTGCACTTGCAATCGCACCCTTTCAATCATTACCGAATTTTCAAGACCATGCAAGATAGAGTAGGTAAGAAGGGACAAAGACTGTTTCGAAAATTGAGAGCTTTGCCTCATTTTTGACAATTTTCATCTCACAACTACTGAATCGCTTTATAACTACTGAATAGTGTAAAACTTTCACTATTGCAATTGCCTTGCCAATTGGGATACCCAGTTCTTTGTTTGGCCTTCCGTCACTCATGAATGCAAACCACAAGATACTTGAACTTGTATACTTGTTTCTGTGTTGCTCCATTCAGTTGCAATAAGTGCTGATTAGTGTTCTTGAAACATGAACCATATCAGTTTTGACCGAGCTTATTTCCATTCCTGCATTATCATAAGCAGCTGCAAACCTATGCAATGAGCACTGAAAGCCAGATTCTATAGATGCAAAATCAAATCATCAGCACATAGCAGGCAACTGATTTTTTAATTTCCTATGAAGGCAAATATCAGCTTGTTTGCATTTGTCGATACAATTCATGTTAACAATACAGAAGAGAAGAAACAAATCACATTCTTGCCGAAATTCAATGCCTATATGGAAAGCTTTGATTTGCTGCCATTTACTCAACCACGAAACTCCAGTCGTTACCTTAGAATGCCTTAATTGCATGAAACGACTGACCATCAACGCCATTCTTCTTCAGAACCCTCCAAAGATAGAAAGGCAATTATATTATACTTTTGGGAGATCGACAAAGCATGCAAAAAAATCTTTGCCATATTTCTAAGATTTCTCAAACATTGAAAAAAAATTGAACACAACAATGAAATTTTGGTCCTCAAACCAACGCCTTAACATGATTGAAAAATGAAGAAAAAACATTTTTGCAGAGCACGATATCTGATTAAAAAACCAGTATCGAGAGAGAATATGGGAAAAACTTTGGCTGTTGAAGAAAAGAAACGGAAATTATAACAGCTTATTAATAAGATACTTTTTGTTAACACAGCTGTCTAGAATAAAAAAAAAAGACTGACATTTGGTAGATAACAATAATGAGTCCTTTTCATATTAAAATCAGGGCCAGATGTGAGATTAATTATCAAATTACAAAAATATGCAATAATTTGGTATTAGTTTTGCTTGTGACAGTAGGTCTATAATGCAACTTTTGATAACTTTGATCTAAGAAATTCTCTTGTTGGCTATGTACTAAACAACAACTCCCAAAAACAGTAGAAATGATTGAAAGGGATCATAGGTTCGACTCATAGTCCCAAAAAAATTCAAAATGAAAAAAAACATTTTTTTTGAAATTGCCAAAATTTTGATTTTACTGTGCGACCCTTAAACATTGACAAATTTTTACGAAACTTGACCAAAAGGGTTTTTGTGGGAAGCCTCCAACTTGAGCTGAGGTAGAAGTTGCCACGATAAAATTTTCAAATTTATGGGGTGGCTGCAACACCCTAATGGTCGGTTGTGAAACCGAATACAACTTTAATTTCCTCCGTGGAGCCTCAGAATCCTACCAATTCCTGGGATATTGCTTGCACGTCTGAGATGAAGTGGGGAAAAAACTCCAAAAAAAACGAAAGAGAAAAGAAGCGAGTGTTGAAGGGTTTGGCTGCTATGGCACTGGCCAACCATGATCATGAGTCTTCTGATCACTCCTTCGGTCAAAACAAACGGGCTAGAGAATCTTCGGATTTTTTATCCTCAACAGCAAACCTTCCGTAAAAGCGTGGACAACATGAAGTTGCTTATGATATGCAAGGAGGTAAAGCCTCGAAAACAACGGCTGAAGCAAACACCCCAACTAGCTGTGCTAGGGCTGTAAAGGCCACAAAAATTAACTATAAAGAGAAGAGTCTGAAGGGGATGGTGGCATGAACAGCATGGATCTTCATGAGGTTCAAAGTACCATCACCAAGATAATTCTTCGTGCCGATCCGGGTTTTCTCATCCATACCAAACACACTTTTATCTTTGAAGATAAAGTGCTGATGATCTGTAAGAATGAGAAGACCTTAGAGTGGGGAAAACATGTGGTTGAGCCATTGCATACTGCACAGTCCTTGGTAGGTCATCAAGGCTAGAATACAAAAGACCTGAAAGATTTGCCTCCAGCAAAAAACTTTGGAATCTAGTTACCAGAGGATAAAGGCTTAAAAGGGCATTCAGGACGTCTTAGTTTAAAAAATTTTACTGTGATACCATAATGAAACAACTTTGGCAACTTTTTAGAATTTTTTGCACCACTTTTGATTCTCTTCGGCTGAGAAATTGTCAGATATTCGCAATTATTTTTCCCCTTAGACTAAGGAAAAACGCTTTCCAAACATGAAGAAAGGAGAAACTGAACGAACGTAGGTCAAAATCGTTCCAAATGATTGACTACATTAGCAGCTGTTGAGGAAGTGGCTTGTAGGTACCTGCTGATAACCATAACAAACCTATACGAGTGATGCTAACTAAAATGCTTTGCATTAAAGTTTGCAATTGCGTATTACGTGAAAAACTAACTGGCTTTATTTAACCTTTAGCCTAAACCAATTGTGCAATAATCGCATAAAACTTACTGGCTCACTAAAAACTGGAATCTTAGTCTAATATCTTGTCAGCTACGTTGCTTTAGCCTTTAACATGCAATATTTTTTTGTGATAGGCTATCCATAGTAAGCAACAGTCACAATCTGCAATAGGCTATAGGCAACTACGCCTAAAGCACTAAAACCTTATCTTATTCCGAATACTTGGCTAGCACTCGGTGGGCAAAGCAGACTAGGAAAGCATCTAACCTCCCTGAATTTAAACAGTAGTTGTTCTACTTATTTATTTACCTAAACCTTCACCCACCTAGATCCAAGAAGCCTGGTACTTAGCAAGACTCGGAAATAGAAGTTAGAAACTGATTTATTGTGCAATCTATTTGAAACAAAATGGCCGAAATTTGGATTCTAAGAGGAAAACGTGAAATTTTTTCGCTTAGACTTTCTTAACCAGATGAGTTGTAAGAATCGCAATGGGGGAATATTGGAAAACATATTTTTTAAGATTTTTTTCAGTTTTTCAATATTTGTATTGAATGCCCTTTTAAGAATAACTGATACCCGTTGGTTTCTCCGTGCAACGCGAAAATCAGTCGCAAGGATTTGAAAAGAAAGCATTCTGCAAAGGGAGACAGAGGGATGCTACTTGTCATATCCATTCGGGAACCTTTGCTAACTTTGCTTAAAGAACTGTAGTACAATCCCTATGCCGATTATCGAAGGGTGCAGTTTCAGAAAAAAAAGGTGCCAAGCAGTATCAAAACCCAGAGGCGTCATCACGCTTGCCAAAGGATGATGATACTTGTTAGGCAATAATGAATACAGCTGAGCCTGCTACTTTGGCGGAAACAGAGAAGCTAATGACTTCTAGTTCATAAAGGTTAAAGCTTTTCTCTGCAATAGGAAGTAGCCCAATCAGTTGTTCTAAGAATAAAGGGCTCTGCTTGAGTACATCTATCATATAGATAACAATGGCTCAGCATTACAGCAAACAACTCGATAAATCAAATAAAGCCACTATGGCACCTAAGTTATCGTTTCATAATTTAGAGTGCTGGCAAATTAACCTACACTGATGTAAAGCAGCTAGCTATAACATGTGTGAAGTAACAAAAAACGGACGTTCAAGGTTAGTTGTAGTTCAAGAACCATGGACATAGGCCACCAAAATCAGCAGTAAGCTATAAGACTGGAACCTCTTTCAAGGTATTGAAAAGGGTAATCGTCCTCGGACGTGCATATATGGTACTCCTGATCTCAGTTGTTCTCTAATCCTAATGTTTTCAGATGCGGATATTATGGCAGTTAGAGTAAGAATGTGAGCCAAACAGGAAACAGTTTTGTCTTCACATTGACATACATGGCAGCCTAAAAAACCAGCTTCGCTCAATTATTTGAGGGATCTGTTAGTATTTGAAGATTTGGTAGTTTTCTGTGCTTGAAGGCTTGCTCTTGCCACAAACTGCTTTGTGGTTATCCAATTCCATCATAAGGTGACTTTCCATGACTTGTCGCAAAAAATGCCATTGAGCTTTAATCCCATGGTCAACTTCGTGATAGCATAAATTAATAAAATTTTTGTTTTGACTCGTTGCTTCTTCACAGAAGTAAATTTGGGTAATAGCAGGTAACTTTTCCTTGATGTACGTTATAACTTTGCCAGTAAATGCATGTACAGTGTTTGTGTCTTGCCTCATGCACTCACAGATGACACAAAAACTCAAGCATTTGAGGATACAATTTGAGGATGCACAAAAACTCAAGCACAGAAAACTACCAAATCTTGACCCCTAATCAAATGTTTCAATGAGCAACCCAAAATATTGTTGGAATAATTTTTTCTACATTAGCGATGAAGAAGTTACTAGCAATATCAAAGCTTATGAATTAAAACAAAGATATTCAAGGTGACCAACTGTTCCTGGCACTAGATCTCATCACTGCTTTATCCCTCAATCCAAATCAACTTTAGCAATGAAAAGGCTGTCATCAGATGAAGAAGGAGTTCAAAGTGAAACTTTACAATGATGATAATGGAATTCAATTCGGTCACATGAGCAGCTACATCAAAATTTACAACCTGGAAAATATGTTGCTTGCTTGTATCACAGTGTGTGGTACATTGTAGCTGCAATTGAACAATCGGATCAAAACAAGGTTGCTTTTATCAAGTTTATGAAGCGAAATCATTTGGTTTCGACATGGCCACAAGATCTACAAAATGATTATTTGTGACCGGTGCCATTTACAGATATATTAACCATAATTGCTCCTCCTCAATTACTACAACACAGCAGAAGAAACTATGTTGGCTGCCACAGAGTATGACAACATTTTAGAATTGTTTGCTGCCAGACAGAACTCTTGATTTATTATATATAATGAAGTTGCTCTAAAGAAAGTGGGGCACATTGCGTACTATAGTGCAAATTGCAGTTGCATAAAACATAGTCTTTATTTATTGGCTTACAATATCCCCAAATTTTTTGTGATGCTGTTGCGTGATGTGCTGTTGTTGAATTTGGCACTATTGAAAAAATATTATTTTTAGCTATCTTTTAGTTTTTGGCTGGTCTTGGTAAGTTTACAATAATGAACATGAAATTGTTGTCTAAAGTTGTATTGTTGAAATATTTAACAGCCAACTTACATTTAGCTACAACAATATCCAAAATTTTGTAATTTCAAGCTACTAAAAATGATCGAGCAATATGAAAGCAAAAAGCACATGCTACCTAACCAAAGTATGCCATCTAGTGGCATATTTGAGTCAAAATTGCATCTAAACAATAAGCAGTAACAAGCTAAAAGTTTTAGTAATCAATTGAGCCTAAACTTCTTGAACAACATGTCAAATTTTTATCTAAATTTCATGTTGAGGATCATTTTTTTCATTTTTTTTTTTTGCAAATTTAAGAGAAAACTATATGGTGAAAGATAACTGATCTCATCCCTTTACAGTTTCAGAACAAAGTTGAATTTTGGTGTGTAAGTACTTTGAGAAAAACTCTTTCCACTCTCAAAAAAATTTTTGTTGAAAAGAGTGTCTGACGGGGCCATTTTTCCACCACAAGATGGCGTGTTTTTTGCAATTTTGCCGCTGGTGCATACTTTGAAGTAAAATAACTTTTTTTTGAAAGCAGTGTTTTCTTTCCAAATTGGTAAAGTTCATGTCCAGTAGGTAGGGAGCTACCATGCTAAAAATGAGAGCAATGCTATGCTTCATATGAGAGATGCAGGTGTTCAAACTTGACCAAAATTTTGTTCTCGCGTCAAAATGTGAACACTTTGACACCCCCTATTTCTATCATGCTATAAGCCTGCGCCATTTTGACACTTGTTGTATGAAATATAGCTGAAAGTTGATCAATTCACCAAAAATCAGCTTTTCATTGTTTTTATATTTAGAGAAACGCGCTTTTTAAAATGGCCGAAAATGACCAAGCCCTTGCCATCGCGAGGGGGTAGCAAATTTGAAATCATCATATTTTCAAAAGTACAAGAGATATTGAGCTAAAATTTTTAGTGTGAAGGTCAATCATGCCATACAATATTATAACACATTTTGAACAAATTTGAAGAGGGTCGAGCTGGGACATTTTGAAAAATCAGGACGTTTGGCATGGAATGACCCTTAAGGTTACACTGATTGCTCAAAACTAGATGGGAGAGTAGGTGCGGGTTTTTATGCAGAATACCCAAACAAATCCTTAAAAAAAAGCATTTTTTCACCTTGGAATACACAGCACAGTGTGTCTAGGCAGAAGTCTAAGCTATTTCAGAAATGGCAAAAAACTTGCTTTTGGAAAAAATGCACAATCAAAAAATTGTTGTGCTGGTGGATAGTTAGGCAGCTATCAAATCACTCATGAAGCGCATTGTAACATCAACTACTGTGCCTAACTGCATTAGAAACCTAAATCAGTTGGATAAACAAAACCACGTCAGTATTGCCTGGATACCTGGCCATGCAGGAATACATGGTAACAAAGTGGAAGACTATCTAGCCAAATCAGGATCTAAATCAAAAATGCAAGATCCTAAACCTTTTATTACTGCCCGCATGCCAGTTGTGTAAGCATGGTTAAGGACTAATCCACAGATAGATGGAAATCTATGTGGAATAAACGGAAAGACTGCTTGAAGATGAAGGATTCAGTATGTTGGATGTCCTCATGACTAACAATACATTACTTAACCTTAAGAGATCTCAATTAAATAGATTAGTGCAAGTTTTAAAAGGGCATTGCAATCTACAGGTTGTGTTGAGTCTTCTCTGTAGCCTACAATATGAAACACCAAATCATCATACAGGCAATTGCAAGCTTCACCAAGGTATTCGTGTTACATATTTTCGAATCATCAAAACCAGTGTTCACGATGTGGTAACAAAATGTAACATTAACAAACTGGCCAGGTACTTAAAGGAAGCTGGAAGGGTTTCTGAGTTCGACCAGTAACAAAACAACAGCAACTTAGCAGCTTCAGTTGCAATGGGCCCAAATGAGGCCTATGCAATGTGTAGGTGGACGTTACCTAATGGTAGCAGCAGATCCACTCGCACTGCTGCCCATCATCATCATCATTTTGCTCCAGGAATGTTATTCCTTCTATTTCTGGAGCCCAGCAGAGGTTCGCCGCATGCAGGGGTCAGCTGGTTTTTGCAGCCTAGTCGCCATCTTTCACGATCTTGAGCATCCAACCTTTGCAAACCTGTGGCAGTCATGTCACATTCTAGTACTTCTTTCCACCTCTTTTTCGGTCTTCCTTTTTTTGTCCCATTAACTTCTAAGAGTAGTGCCTTTACTGGACCCCTTTCTTCATCCATTCTCTCCACATGTCCCAACCATCGCAACCTTTTCTCTCTCAGAAACTCTTCCAATATCACAACACCCGTCATTTCACGAATCTTCTCATTGTTCATCTTATCTTTCAAGGTTTTCCCACATATCATTCGCAACATTCTCATTTCTGTGGTCTTCAGCCTCCTTTCATCTTCCATTTTCAATGCCCAACATTCAGCACCATAAGTTAGAGCATTTCTCACATAGTTTTTGTATAAGATGCCTCTAACCTTCAATGATATGCTTCTTCCACATATAACATTCGAAACCTCTTTAAATTTTTTCCATGCCGATCTAATTCTTGATGTTACAGCCTCCTGAGCACCTCCTTCCGTACTGATTACATCACCAAGGTAAGAAAACCTGTCCACCACTTCTATGTTGTCTCCATCGCACTGCTGCCCATCTACAATAATAATACATACGGACTGTTGCAGTGGCATGAGAATTAATAAATCACCTTGATTTTCTGTAAAGCAGGCAAAATATCCTTGTTGGGGTCAATGGCATTCTGACGTGACCAACCTAGCATGAAACAACACCATGGGAATCCTTATGCCAGGGACATCCTGACGCTCTAACCCTAATGTCAGGATGTCCGTGGAACCAGGGTTATCAGGTGAGTTGTCCGGACCATGACTTTAAAAAAATTTTACCTCTGGTGCCTAAAGTCGCGGCATTAAAAGTTCAGGTGCCTAAAAAGTCCCATTACCTAATCAGCAGTGCCTAAACATCCTGCACCTAAACACCCACACCTAAAAGTCCTAAACTGTAAATTGTCTCAAGTTAGGTCAGTTGTGGCAGGATGTCTTGCTTTGCCTTGTTGGTAACGGAGAGAAGCTAGTTGGTAGAGTAGACAATGTGTGGTTCCACAACAAAAAAGCACTGTTTGACAATAGATTTTATTTGCTTTTCAAACTGGGTAGAAGCAGAATCGAGCCATGGGAAGCGTAGCTAGACAGGGCATGTTTCAGCTCTAAATTTAGGCAAAGCATGAAATCGCTTCATTTTTTTAGCCATGAATGACTTGATTACGTACTCCTGGTATCCATTAGTCTGTAGAATGAACTTGATTTTGTCTAGTTCAGATAGCAATCTTTCAGAACAGATGGCAAGAGCCCAGAGAGTTAAGGTTAGGATTTTAAGTTAGTTTTGCATTTCTGTGAACTGAATAAATTCTAGCATAGATATTGACCAGAGAATGTGAATTTCTAGAAGAAGGTGATGAATTTGGAAGGGGATTTTTTAACAAACATGTCTAGAAAAGGGAGAGCCAAGTTAGATTCTTTTGTTAAATAAAGCAAATAGAAGGGTGAAGCGAGTTTGAGGCTCAGATTTTTCTTATAAACAGCCGCTCCTATTTCTGTGCACTCCATTCTGACAATTCTTCATAACAAGTGTCATACAAACAGCTGCTTCGAAAACATGAATAATTTTTTATTCCCTTCTAAGAAACCCTTTGCCTCTACTCTCCTTTACCTACCCTTTTAGTAGCAATGCTAGAAAAGTTGTATTAAAAACCAAACTATGATGCAATGAATAGCTATTTAGCAAGAAAGCATTTTCAAGTGGACATATCACAACAAATATACCATACTCTTCCAGCTATAAAGTGCACCAGAGTATAAGGCGCAGTATCAATAAATAACCTTTAGTGCTTTTATTTCCTTGTTTAAGGCTCACTGGAATACAAGACGCACTAAATAAAGATTTAAAGACTGTAATAAAACTCTAAATAACTCTTGAATTAAATTGTGAAAAGAAAAAGAGTACAACCTGATCTATATAAAAGGTGCACCTACAGTTTCTTTTGAAATTTAGAATATTTTAAACGTGCGTTATAATCCGAAAAATTCAGCAACTAAAAACATTTTATACTGATGTCTAAATATTTAGATAATAGACTAGAGTAAGTAATTTTCACAGTACCTACAAACAGTGCTCGATGCCAAAGCAGAGCTATTATTTAGGTGAAACTATTCAACATGAGCCAAAATGTGCGACCATTGGTTTCATGTTTATTACAATCATCAGGCACATTAAATCTCTGCAAAAAAAAGCAAATGCATCATACATCAACTTTATCTACATACATCAATCTACATCAACATCATACAAATGATTGTAATAAACATGAAACCAATGGTCGCACATTTTAGCTCATGTTGAATAATTTCACCTAGATAATAGACTAAATATGGTAGTTAATCTACTAATAAATGAAAACGTTTCTACCTTACTGTTGCATGATCTAAAGATTCAAATTTACTAGTGTTCATAAACGCTTTATCAAGTCCATGAACAACTTTGCTTTCTGCATGGACTCTTGATGAATCTTGAGTACTGTTACCACCACATTTAGGAATACATTTACAGCTGTTAATCAGCCCTGACTTGGTTGGCGGTTCTTCAGTCTTGGGCCAGATGGAATTTCCTGAAAGAAAAAACAATAAGATTGCTTACACTCATCAACTTTTTGCTGTGACTGAACAATAAAATAACTTGTTTGTCAACTTGTCTCGTTAACAATTACATTTACCTGCTTTGACTTTGTCTTGTGCTAGAAGTCGTTGCGACCTAGTATTTCCCATGGCAATATTCTTCTGAATCACATATAGTACACAAATTAAGTTCTATGCTTACAGTAACTTCACTTTTATTCATTTAAATCTAACTAACAGGCCTGTTAACATAAAATGTTCTCTTAAATATAATAATGTAGTGTATTTGACTAATTAATGGAAATGACTATATACCACCAAAAATTTTTTCAGTTAAAGAAAATGATATGAACAGGAGGAATAAATCCATGCCTTTTTCATTCACCTTTTTAAAGGTTAAGACTATAATGTAAGTTGGGGTTTGGGTGAGCGCTAGCAGAAGACTAACCTAGTAAACTTAGAGCTGTGCTTTGTATTGACATGGTACTGGTTTGAATATCACCAACCACTTTGAACATTGTTTGGGTTATAAGTAGTTACATCGTAAAAGAGAAAGACATACTCTCATAATGTTACTAAAGTCCATGTGATTGTCTCCACAAATATTTCTATGCATAATCCAATTATCCATTATCTTCTTTTGTATACACAAATTGAGATATTAAAAGACAACAATCATGAGGTATTCCAGCAGGTCTAGGTGTCAGAAATGTTGTAAAAAGACTCTAAAAGAGGGTAGCCTATTCAAAAAGCATGCGTCTTGCAATTTGGATGGATCTACACTCAAATATTTGCTAGATGTCATCAAACCAATTATGACCATGTTTGATTTAAAGCGATCAACTCCAGTGCAAAGGCGATTTAGCTGTGTTCATACTTTTCTGAAGTAGTGACATCGTTCTGGTTTTGAAGTCAGTTCATTAATGTATGATTTTAGGAATGCATGTACTTGTGGCAAAATAATACCATTTTGATCAAGTTGCCCAACATATGGTTGTAATAGCCAGCTGGATTTAAGTCGGGTTGCAGTTCGTATAGTGCGTGATGTAAAAGATGGTCATTCCTTTATGCAATTGTGTATAAGTTGAGATAGAGAGCATCACGTATGACTTTTGGAGGAATAATTCCAGCCAAAAAAGGGAGGTACCTAGTTGGAGTACTTTTCAAGCATCTACTGATTGATCTCATTGTTTCATTTAGCACTGTGTCAATTTTTTATTAATAAGAACTGCAGCACTCAGCTGGGATAGGTACTAAAGCTAAAGCTGAGGTTCTCAATGTCCTGTATGTTTCCCCCCATTTTGTACCAATAAACAGTTTGATCAAAGAGATTTGAGAAAAGACTTTATTGGTCAATCTGATGTTTGAATGTTAAACTGCGATCTAGCTTAACTCCCCGATATTTCGAATTTTAATCTTAATTGATAATTTGATGTTGATCCAAATGAATTTTTAGTTGATTGTTGGCTTGGTGATTACAAAAATGAAAAGCAGAACAGACAATTTTGTATATTGAGAACTTTAGCCTCCACTGTTCTAGAAAAGTTTACGCAGTAATTAAGTCATTAGGTCAAGCTTCACCTTTTATAAAATCTCAAACTAGAGTCATTTGCTATTTTTTGGTACTCCCCAGGCTCTTACCCATACTAAATCACTGCCAAACTAAAACTAGAAGTAGAACCTCAGCACCAGTAGGCTACTGGATATGTCTGCTACATTGCCTTTGCCTCTGACATGCAACAACTTCTTCGGATAAATTATCTATAGTAAGCAATAGCCAATACCCAATAGGCTAGGCTACTTCCCTATAAAGCGTTTCCGATATCTTGAATCCAAATACTTTGCTAGCTCTTGGCGACCGATGCTCAAAGAAAACCTATAACCTCTCTGAATTCAAAAGGCAGATTTGTTACATCAATTCATTTACCTTCAGCATCTCAGATCTACAAGCCTTAGATACTTACTGGTAGCTGTTACTGTTAGCATGACTTGTAGCATAACTTAGTGCTAGCAGACCTGAAATAGAAAAAACTTAAAAACCTAATTTATTGCACAAAGCGCTTGAAACAAGATCTACTGCACAATGAGTCGAAACTTGCCTTCTGAGAGGAAAAAATGAAAATTTTCCCCTTAAGACCTTCTTATCCTGATCTGATATAAAATTTTAACTAACAGTTGCAAAAATCACCCTGGTGTCATATTGGTAAACTCAAAACTTAGTTTCAAGATTTTTCTCCGTTTTTCAAAAATGGGTTTAAACGCCATTTTAATAGCCTGCAACTCTTTATCACACCGTGGTACTCACAATAACCACCGGTATCATTTTGTTATCATACCTTTTGATCTCTGATCTTCAAATGTTAATACGGTATTAATTTAATTTTTGTGTGTGTTTCATGCGGTTGTGTTTTGGCATTGGATCTTGGTTCAGCTTATTGCTATATGAACTACCGGTAGGTAGGCTGCCACTTTTGCAGCTTTATTTCAGATGTTTTAGTCTTTTTTTGAACCTGACCTTTCAACCTGACTGTTTCTATTCTTCGCTTCCAATAACCTAGCCTTGCAAAAAAATGAGAACTTTTTGGAAGCTTGCAGGCTACATTTTTGTAAAAAAGTTCACATCCATAAAATCTGTGATAAAATCGTATTGTTCCACTCCGTTATGATCAACTAGTAGAAGCTACTCATGCATACGTCACGTAGCGAGCCGCATTTAAACATGACCCTCTATTGCCTTTTTTTTCATACATTTGGTTTAAATACGACATTTTTTCATTGCATTGTTGCAAGCAGCACGGTGTAGTGGTTAACGTGCTTAGCTTCCGACCATTGTACCCGGGTTCAATTCGCACTGGGGTTGCAATTGGGTGGAATGGAACAATACAGAGTAAAAGGAAGGATGGGAAAATAAACACAGAGCAGTCTTTTTTTGGCTTCAAAACCTTGCATTATAGTTCGAATTGGGGCACTGGGGCAGCGATGTCAGCCTGAGGGATAGCAATTATAGTTCGGATTGGGGCACTGGGGCAGCGATGTCAGCCTGAGGGATAGCAATTACATGCAAGCAGCTCTTTTTGCTTACAAAAGCGACGTATCGTTACGCTTTAGTGCGGCTCCCTGCGTAAGTTTTGAATAACTAGCTCCTCGTTGATCAGCTAGTTGTTCAAAACTTACACAGGGAGCCACACTAAAGCGTAACGGTACGTCGCTTGCGTAAGCAAAAAAGCTGCTGGCATGTAATTGCTATCCCTCAGGCTAGCATCGCTGCCCCAACCCTAACTGTAATGCAAGATTTTGAAGCAAAAAAAAGATTGCTCCGTGCATGTCCTTCCCTGTTCCTTATACTTCGTATACTTCCATTCCACGCAGTCGCAACCCAAGTGCATATCAAACCCTGTTGCGATGGTTGGAAGCTAAGCACAATAACCACTACACCACGTAGCTTGCAACAATGCAATGAAAAAATGTCGTATTTAAACCAAATGCATGAGAAAAAGGCAATACAGGGGTACGCTTCAATGCGGCTGCCTACGCGAATTTTGCATGACTAGCTTCTACTGTTACGATTGCGTGGAATGGAAGTATACAGAGTATAGACGCAGTACACAGGAACGGGAAAGGAAACGCATGTAGTGCAGTCGCCAGTAGAGTTCACGAGCACCCAAAAAATGTATTTTTTTCACCTATATTTTTGAAATTCTGAATAAATGTTCTTTCAAAATCACCAATGTTTCCACCCAATTTCCGGTTGTTTTGGCGGAAATCGTAATTCCCCGGCGAAACGGTATTGAATTCTTTTGCTGAGGTAGGGTTGATTTTGATTCTAACAATCGTATTTCTGTATAAATTAGACAGTCGATTTTAGATTCAAACGAAAGAGGAAGATAATTGCAAACTTTTTATAAAAAATTTTTTGGATTGTTTTATTATGATGTCACGATATGGTTGATTGATTCCAAATTTTTACAAAAAATTTTGATTTAGGGTGCATATCGTTTGTTATTACAGCCAAAGTTGACGGAATAATGTCATGAAAGTTGCAACATTGATAAACCAGTTTCTCACCGACAAAATGAAACCAAAATGACATCTTTATGATGTCATTAGAGAAAACTACGAAGTAAAATGCAAAACCGACTAGACGCGCTTTTCATAAACAACTTGTGACAGCGAACATTTTGATCGCGGCGCTGCGGTTTTCGTAGCAAAGTATCAAAGAAAATCAATTTCACCGTCGTAAACACACAAAATGACGTTTGTATCAAAACTTTTTTACAGTGTGAGTGCATGAAGATAAACTCTGTTCAAAATTCAAGAACAAAATAAGAACAATTTTATGCTCAGTGCAAGAAAAACATTTAAGAAGTTTTTTTTTAATTTTATTGCTATTTTGTGGCAAAGAATGACATTGCACTAGCAAAAGGTTCAAGCACATTGTTTTGAAAAGTCATAAAGTTGGTAGAGTACGAATAAAACGATATATAAGTGGTGCTTCCAACATTTTCTTATTAAAGGGTATCAAATTTTTACGGAAAACAATATTGTCACCAGCAAAAGAGCGTGGATAAGCTCATTCAGATGTTTTAATTTTTTGTGTTGTCCTGATCGGACGCTTTGTTCGCAAAAGTGTCTTTTAAAATAACTAAAGAATTGTTTGTTACAAAAGATAATTGATTACTTGTGTAAAATAGTACACAATTTTCACATCAAATTGCCCCGCATATAATCAAAAAAAAATTGTGATCTTCAGTATCTAAGAATATTAAAACCTAAAAAGTAAAATCTTGCAAAAGAAATATCAACAACATTAGGTACTTAATTTATTATTGCCAATTTGCTTTGATCAAGAGACAACGAAAACCTTGCTATCCTTAAGTCCAACTGCTATCTGCCTACATGCCTACCACAAGTAATGGTAGCTTCACATTACGTCTTTTCTGATCGCCAAGCAGGAGAGCTGTGAATTCGCATTTATATATAGTTCAGCTCGATTAGGGTTCGCACCAGAGTCTATACAGCTTTTTTGTGAGCATATTTTGTATCATCCACCAAGTGTAGAGTCTTTAAACATTTTTAGAAGCACTGGTAATTATTTGAAATCATTGCACGCATACATAGCCAAAGCCATGTTACGGTAAGCGCGACATTTGACTATTAGTGACGTAATTACTAGGATTAATTTGAAGCCCCCCCTCAGCCAAGTCACTTCGAAAATTAACCCAGATAAGCCTTTTAACGTGCTTTGAAAAGCAAGGGAAGCCGAAGGGGCTAAGTTATTAAATGTTTTGTAAAGCATTTTTGTAAGAAATCAACAAAGTTTTGCTATCCTTCTCTGTATTACCATTGTTAATTTGTCTAAGAGTAAGCATGACCTATAATAATAGACAAATTTTAACCAGAGAAGGATAATTTGTGTAGTTTATTCTCCAGTACAGTTAAGAACAAATGAGGCTGAAAATTCGTGAGAATTTAAGAACAACCAGCCTCAACCCAAAATTTACGGTTCTTATGGAAAAAATATATTGGGAAACTTTTGGCTTTTTTGGCTTCACAATGCATCCTAACATAATTTTGTCGAACGAATGCATAGGCATAGCCAAGATTTTTGATTGGGGGAGCCCCAAATCACAAATCACATGCAATGACGTCACCAGAGACTTCGAAAGAGGAGTTTTTTGTCGGGGCAAAGATATCGTAGAATAAAAGATCAAAAGCCGTGGTCTGGCGTTGGCACGTAACTAGAAATTCGTTCAAGGAGAGGTCTTAAACCAATAGTTAAAATGCAAAATGTCTAAATTTGGAGACGTGTTTGAGTAAAAAAGTGTACTATAAATCAAACGCATCACAGACGGGAGTCTGGGAGCGGAGCCCCCAGGCGCCGGAGGCTACGAGGGTTTGGGGCAAAGCCCTCAACCGCTGGGCGATTTTTTGTACTTTTTTGGAAAAAAAATCTATTTTAATACCATTGGATCATATTTCGCACGTATTCATAGTCATTTGAAAGTACTAGATTTTTAACATTTGAAAGCCAATTGAAAAAATTAGGTTGTTCAGTCCTCCTTTTGCTTGCGATTTAAGTCCAAAACACGTTTAAAATCTTGCATTTTGGGGTTAAATATTGTAAGTGATTTGGCCCAGGTAGGGGGAAGTAAAGTACATTTCCTCCTGCAATATTTTAGTAGTAAATAACAATCCAGTCGAATATTTTCCTTAGAGATTATTGTTTTGTCCTGAAAACAACGAGTCATAGGAGTACATATAAGGCCAGGGGGCCCAGGCCCTCTCAATTCAAAATTTTGTTCAACAAGCATTCCCCTTGCTGTTGCTTATTTTTTTCAGAAGTATTTTTTTGCTTAAAAACTGGCGAGGTGGAGGTGAAGTGTTATTGAAATACGTACAATAGATAGCTACGCCTACAAACCATGTTATTGCCCGGGCCGGATTTATATTGAGTTGGGCTCCTGGCATTTTGAGATTTTTGCAATATTTTCCTGCCAAATACAGGTGAAGATCAAAAAAAAGTCTTATATGAGCGCGGGGCCCATGGCACTATGAGCCATATATGTTAAATCCGTCCCTGGTTATTGCATTGCGTTCATAAAAAGGTTAGATGAGGGCCTCAGTTAGCAACTTTTAGGATAAAAACCCGTAGTTTTACTCGGGTTATACGTTTAAATACAAACACAGCGTTCGTATTGTCGATTTCATAGCTTACTCCTTAGTAATAGGAACGACCGGCGCTCGCGTCGCGTTTTTGTTCGGCCATTTTCAAACTAACCAGTTTGAAGTTACAGACTGTTGCTTATAACTCGATAACGGTTAGGTTTGGCTGCATGAAAATTTGACAGTAGTTGGAGATTAAAAGCAAAGAATCATCCAGCCAATTCCGGTGGTTTACAATAGCCGAAATTGAACTATAATTTTTGATGTTTTTTGTTTTGATTTTGGGGCTGCGGTTGCAAAGATATTCAACAAATACAAAAAGATATTCCCCGAAAAACGTTTTTGGAAACTCAGGGTTTTGTTCTTCCCACAAAAACCACAGTTCTCTAAACTAAAGACGGCAACAGCGCAGCGTACGCGGCTGCGCGCTGTTGTTGGTGCACCACGCCGCGCAGCGTGGCAACTAAAATTTGCATTACGAAGCAGCGTTAGTGCAGTGCGGCGTACTACAATTTTTTACATTTTTTTTACAGTTATTGCTAGTGAATTATTTCTTTATGTACAACCATAGTCGTTATATATATGGTCTGGAAATTCAATGCGTTTAGCTTGCAAAATTGTGTCATTGCTCGCACTCTAGCGACTGTTAGTGGGAAAGTTTAATTTTTCATTGGTTGCTGCTGAGTATCGGTAGGCTAGTACATTTCTGCTAAGTATTTGAGCTAAACCTGGCGTTAGCGATGAAAAGTGAATGTGAATTTAATTGACTATGTTTATTAAAACGTAATTTGATTAAAACAAATCAAATTAAAGGCGGTGAATCATCCAGCCAATTTCAGTGGTTTACAATAGCTAAAATTGAACTATAATTTTTGATATTTTTAGTTTTAATTTTGGGACTGCGGTTGCAAAGGTATTCAACAAATACAAAAAGATGTCCCCCGAAAAAAGTTTTTGGAAACTCTGAGTTTTGATCTTCCCGCCAAAACCACAGTAGGCCTAATGGTTTAGAGAACTGTGGTAGGCCTAATAGTTTAGAGATAGTTTATTTCTAAATAGTTTAGGCCTAACTATCTCTAAACTATTAGGCCTAATAGTTTAAAGATAGTTAGGCCTAATAGTTTAATAAGATTACAGTAGGACTAATAGTTTAGAGAACTGTGGTTTTGGTGGGAAGATCAAAACTCAGAGTTTCCAAAAACTTTTTTTGGGGGACATCTTTTTGTATTTGTTGAATACCTTTGCAACCGCAGCCCCAAAATCAAAACAAAAAATATCAAAAATTATAGTTCAATTTTAGCTATTGTAAACCACTGAAATTGGCCGGATGATTCACCGCCTTTAAAGTCTCAGGAGATTATTAGCTGATAAGAAATCAACATTTACCCATATTGATTTTGGTTTCAGATTGACTTTCAAACCAACCTAGCTAAAGCACTTGGGGTATAAAAATAGAGTTCATAAGGAGCGAATTTTGGTAGATTATTAAACTTATGTCATAAACTTTCTCTAAACTTTGCCTGGTGTGCATTATGAAGCGCATTAGGCATATAGAATATTGTGTGTAGTAATAACTTTGGGTAATGGTACACTATTGATGGATTGCAGCTACGTCATAGCTTTTTCCCGCCAAAACGATTGGACATCAAAACGCAATTATAAAGCATTGGATGTTACCGTAAATTAGCGTATAATTTTTTTAGTGGGCATATTTGAAGAATTTGATTGTAAAGTAATACTTTTGTAGATAGCCTGGCCTTAATTGTAAGTTACCAGGAGCGTTTTCAGCAGCTTACGTAGCTCAGCGGGTCTAAAAAGTTACGCTTTTTGTGAATTCTCATCGTCCATTGCCTGCTATTGCCCACTTTGACCGGTTTTTAGCTTTGGTTCTCATTGTAAATTCTGTCATATCCTAAAATACTTTAAATTCTACGTCACAGCTGTAACACATGGCCGATTAATGTGTAATAAGCACTATTTATGAATAATATTTAACATCACTAGCTCAAGTCGAAATAAATGCAAATTAAAGGCGGTGAATCATCCAGCCAATTCCAGTGGTTTACATGAGCTAAAATTGAACTATAATTTTTGATATTTTTTGTTTTAATTTTGGGACTGCGGTTGCAAAGATATTCAACAAATACAAAAAGATGTCCCCCCGAAAAAAGTTTTTGGAAACGCTGAGTTTTGTTTTCCCGCCAAAACCACAGTAGGCCTAATAGTTTAGAGAACTGCCGTAGGCCTAATAGTTCAGAGATAGTTTATTTCTAAATAGTTTAGGCCTAACTATCTCTAAACTATTAGGCCTAATAGTTTATAGATAGTTAGTGTAGACGACGCAAAATCTCTTCTGTCTGCCGTGTCTGACACCTCTACATGCGTTAACTTATCTTCTTATATTGTCAACGGTTTCTGTAGAAAGTACGGTACGCCAATTAGCAATTTTGGAATCAAAAACGAACGTAAATATTACTGCGCAGCACCAAATAACTCCCACAATTTGAACACACACAGTACGCCTAATATCCAAACAGAAAGTAACAACTACGGTATAATTACGATTTAAGAATCAGACTGAGAATACTGATTAGAATAATTGCAATAAAAACCCAAACTCACCGATGGTTTCGTCTTCAGGCAGACAGTAAGCTTTAACTCCAATCGAAGTCTTTAAAGAACGCAGTCTCTGAAGTGGGCCCCCGGGAAACGGTACGGAAACACTTGATAAGAGAGGACAATAGTCCAGTAAATAATTCTCAAACTTGAGCAACAGCTCTGGGGACAAAGGTCCAAGTATAAAGAGCAACAGCTCAGGGGACAAAAGTCCAAAATATAAATAAGATGGGACCCACCCAGGACAAGTTTAAGGCCTCGAGGAAGGACTGCAATTCTGAAACTCCAAAGCTTGCTAATTTTCTGAAACAATCTGATACTTAATAATTTCAAATTTAAAGATTCTTGGTAATTCTGAGTGTAAAAATTTAACGTCCTTCCTCGACTGCAACCAAATTTGACTGACCCAGAACAAAGGAGTTATAGCGCGAAAATTCAAGAAAACAGTTTCAAAAAGTTGCGCAATAGATAATTTGCATACAGTAGAAAAGGCGCGGTAAAACGCTTAATCGCTGACATCACGTGCGTTGTGTAGCATTACATCATTGAAAATCCTTAGCAGCCAAATATACACGAAAAGCTAAATGCAGTAGAGTGAGTGTTCGAAACCAGGTATAAACAAGAAAACATAAGCGACGTTACACTCCCCCTAAAAATGGGTACTCTAGACATTTTTATAACACTAAGTCGCGAAAGTCGTATTCAAAGAACACACAAAGACAAAAATTTAAACAAAGCAAATCTAACGTACAACATGTAGCATAACAATAAGCAGGTTATTCAAATCAGTCGTGTGTAACAACAGGGCATAACTTAGCTATAGGCCGTTTAACAACACTTGTTTGAGTCTTGACCAGAACAGTCCTAACTAAGCCATGTTTATCAGGTAAGTTTCAAGGATTCTACCCAAAACCCATTTGGAACGCTGCTGAGTATCTTCCACAAGAAGTACAACATCATTGACTTGAAAATTCCGTTTCACTTCAAACCATTTTTGTCGTTGTAACAAATTAGGAACGAACTCATCCACCCAACGTTTCCAAAATTGATTGGCAAGATACTGTATTTGTGCCCATCTTCTTTTGACATAACAATCGTTTTTTGAAAATAGACCAGGAGGCAGATTCGGATTGCTTCGCAGCAATAGCAAATGGTTCGGAGTAAGAGGTTCCTGGGAAGTGTCAGAAACTGAAACTGGAACCAAGGGTCGAGAATTGATTATATCCTCAACTTCAGCCATCAAGGTGAGACAACTTTCGTCATTCAAGGATTGCCTTTCTAAGATGCTTTGCAAGATTCTACGAGTAGAGCGGATCATACGCTCCCAGGCACCACCCATATGACTTGCCGTGGGAGGGTTAAAACTCCAGGTAATATTCCTTTGCAAACAGTACTCTTGCACCCTATTTGAGTTCAATTCTTGCAAAGATTCTCGCAACGTTTTGGAAGCGCCAACAAAATTAGTCCCGTTATCGCTAAAGATTTGCTGCGGGGCCCCTCTACGGGCAATAAATCTGCGCAACGCATTAATGAAGGAGTCTGCATCCAGAGAATGAGCAATTTCTATATGAACTGCACGCATGGTTAAACATGTGAATATGCAGCCATACCTCTTGACAGTGCTGCGCCCTTGCTTGACTGATAAGGGTCCAAAATAGTCTACGCCTACATTAAAAAATGCAGGTTGGTCGAATTGGAGCCTGCATGATGGAATATCAGCCATTAATTGCTTCCCAACAGCAGAATTCCTTCGCTTGCACCAATAGCAATTTCCAATCGATTTTCTCACTGCGGCTCCCCCCTTTATTATCCAAAACTTGCGGCGGAGAGAAGCCCAGGTGTGGCTGGAACCAGAATGGCCAACCTCAGCGTGATGTTGACGAATAACAAGTTCTGTGAAGTGCGAAGTTTGAGGTAAGATAATGGGATGTTTCACATCTAATTCAAATGGGACTTGTGTTAATCGACCTCCTACCCTCAGGACACCATCAATTACAACGGGTTGCAGTTTTTGAAGATGCCAGGGTAAAGATTTTATCGGTTCTTGTTCTTGATTACTTGAAGTAAAGCAGTATGGAAAATGTTGGCGTTGCAAATGCTTAATCAACATCTGCTCTGCAATTTGTAGTTCTTGTACGGAAAGAGGTTCATTACAGTTAAGTGGTTTTCCAAATCTTCGTTGCTTTAAGAATGTAATGAATCGCCATAGCCAAGCAGTTTTCCTTTTAAGCTTGTACAAACTTGAGCAATGACTTGTAAGTTTGTCGATGGCATCCAGCTCTCGATCCACTTTGATGATCGCTTGTATGATATGCGTTTTAGCACCAAGAAACTCGGAAGGTGGCTCATCTACAGTTTGCTCAGAATCGGGCCACTCAGAATGGGGTTGTGACAAAAAAGGCGGTCCCTTTAACCAATTCTCCGAAATCAGTTTGCTCGCTTCCACCCCTCTAGAAGCAATGTCAGCTGGATTCTGCTTTGATGGCACGTGATGCCATTGTTCAACACTGTTGTGATTCATTCATTCATTCATTCATTCTTTTTTTATTCTTTGATTTTCGATAATAGCCAAGCGATTGGCTACAAACACAGGAAATCTTTTGGTGCTGTTCTTTATACAGTATAGAACCGCAGTAGAATCAATCCAAAAATAAGAAGAACCCACCGGTAGATCAATTTCCTTCCTAACTAGCACATCGAGCCTAACGGCCAACACAGCAGCGGTCAATTCCAGGCGTGGGATTGATACAGATTTTACTGGCGCTAGTCTTGACTTGCCAATGATGAACGACAAACAAACTGAGCCAAATTCGTCCTCCAACCCAGGGATATCTAGAACATCGGGATCGCTCACTGTAATTATGCGCTGACAACAGTGGTGCTAGAAATTTTTTTACGTTTTGTAGATATAAACTAGAGACAGAGTTGCAAAAATACGAAAACCATACTACATTGAAAACCGTACTACTTCCATGAGAAAATTATAGACCTGGGTTCAATTCCAGAGTCGTTTCTAAATTATGCAGATTGAAAATCAGCTAAAAATTTAATTGAACCGTAGCAATACTCAAATAAAATGACAACACCCGATTTAAAAGTTAACTAGCAAAAAGCGAATTCACAAATTCAAACAATAAATAATAAATCGAACAAAATCTCGGTAAAACTACAGTATAGCCAAGTCCAAACTGGCACAGCATGTAACATTAGCTTTTTGGGGGTGAATTTGGAAGCAAGTTTTCTAATGCCACGGCTCATATTTGCAAGAGTCTCGATCTCGCATTGGCTGATGCGCTTTAGCTCATTTTTAGCAAAACAGTTGAATAAAGCTTTCAGGATATGATTGAAATTGCTAAAAACTCGCGTTGAGGATTTAAGCAATATCCTTTAGAAGAGTCCAGCAAAGGGCACTTCGTCTTTCAAACACAAAAACTGCAGTCGAGCGCTTTCACGGACAGCTACTTAGTTGTAAATCTAAACTCCCAAAACACAACTAGCATGGCAGTACTGCTTGGGACTTGGGAGCATATAGGCCACCACGATTCGCTAATACCACTAGAAGGCTTTTTGCTCTCCAAACCCGGGATATGTTCAGTATCAATCAACAATTCTTTGCAGCCAAAGCATTTTCTTTGCTGAGATAAGCATCTTGCTATGTACCCAGCAACGCAATAGGTGACAGCGGTATCATCATCATAACTTCGTCAACTTCAATTTCTGAAGCCCATTTTTTTAAGTTTTATTTCCTCCAAACAGTCCAAAGCTTCCATGTCATCCTCTGTTGAGTTAGTTGATCTGGTATTTAGGTGAGCCAAGTATGCAAAGCATTTTGGCGAAGTACAGGCAACGAATCTTTTTTCAGCCTAAAATAGCTGCGGAATTGACACAAAAGTTGCCACCTTTTATTCGCCTATACCGGCCAAAACGTCCTTTAACTGGATCATTGGTAAATTTGCCAAGTAATATAATACTTAAATCCATGCTTGTTAATGAGGTGGAAGGTCATTGCCACCATTGCCTACAGGGATAAGAGTGCAGGCAGTAAACGTTTCAGCTGTTAAGCCTGATTGACCAGATGCTTTACATTCTTTCAAGATTGCAAGTGCTTTTAGCAAAAACTGGAGAGTGTAGTTGCTAGATCCATCTTCATCGAGACAAAGGGGTTTACACATTGAATCGTTCTTTCGAAATCCTGAAAAGTGCAATAGGTGATTAATTATTTTCAATTACATAGCTATAAATATATGAATAGGACTGGTATGAAAAATAACACTTTGGTTGCAATAACTGCCAGCTCAAGACAAGGCAAATTGTTATTTAGTCACTCAGTAACAACATATAGCAGTCATAGAGATTGATTAAAATTGCGACAGGAAAGTTGCAAAAGAATTTGGCGGACAAGTCAAGCAACCACCCTAATTGTCAAGAAAACTTTCTAATTTAGCCAGTAATATTGAGGTCAATATTTTTTATGTTATGCACTGTTGTTAGATTCAAGCGTTTAAATGCAGCGGATATAGCTTGAATTTGAAAGTTACGAATAATTCAGCATTTAAATAAGTTCAAAATTTTAACTCCACCATCAAAGCTTCAAAAAAAGACCATCAATTTTTACATACAAAGTGCAGTTTATTATGTAAATTGTATAGAACAAAAATTGAAAAGGGAACATCGTTTAAAAGGTACACTACGAAAGCAATCGAACAAACATCAAAATTCACAAAGGTCATGCTAAAAGCAGAGAACAAAAAATTACGAGTTGCATGCCTAAGACAGCTGTTTCGCCTAATTTTAAGGCTCATCAGGGCCAAAATGACAAATATTACAGGATTAAAACTTCCAAAAAAAAAACTCAATAAAACAATTAATTATTCGCAATAAAACTCTGTCCCATAACAATCTTTACCCAACAAATTATGCTAAATTAATTAATTCTTTCTAACTGAGAGATCGCTACCGAATGAAACTCTGGGTCTCGAAGTGCTAAACTCACAGAAATATTTACCAAATGAAACTAGGTTACGGGCTATTAATCTAACTGAAATACTTAGGAATAAAGAAATCTTTACCGAAATATTTGATTCCTTTCATATTGTACCTTTTAAACGGTGTTCCCTTTTCAATTTTAGTTTAATACGTGATTACTGCACCCCACTCAGCTTGGATGGATTTCCTTATGCTACAACTTCGCTATCCCTTTTTTTAAAATTGTATAGTGAATTTTTTGAACAAAATAGAAGTTTTTACCTTTCCATGAAGATTTGAGAGATATCACTTTCCACAAATTGTTAATAAAAGTCACAGTTTCCGGTTGCAACGAAGCTTGGATAATTAGCATTATAATGAATCAGAACATGGGTTGTGGGTTCACGAAAGAAACCTGAAAATAAGCATACAAATGTGTTCAACACGAAATGCATCCCTAAACTACAAGGTTTATTTTTGTAGAGAAGCATAGGCGTAGCCAGGGGGGGGCCCCAGGGGTCCGCCCTCCTCCCAATGAAATTGCCACCAGTGACAAAAATGTGACAAAAAGCCTATTGTTTTTTCAGTTTAAGTTTCTTTTAGTATCTTCGCGTACAACTGTACATGTGTGCAACAGTAATTAACAATAAAATTGATGACCAGGAGGCCCGGGCTACCTTAATTCCAACCAATTTAAATGTATAACCAGGGTGAAACTAAGAGTTTTTGTCTTAAAAAGTAGCTACCTCAGGCACTCATCTAACCTTTCCATGAACGTAATGCAATAATCAGGGTCAGATTTACCTTATGGCACAGTGACAGGGGCCCCACGGTAAGACTCTTTTTGGTCAGATGGTAAGACTCATTTTGGTCTTTACGTATATTTGGCAGGAAGATGTTGCAAAAATCCCCATTCCAGGGGCCCCGCGTAATGTAAATCCGGCCCGGGCAATAACATGGTTAGTAGGTGAAACTATTTATTGTACGATTTTTCTATAACAGCTCACCTCCACCTTGCCAGTTGCTATGCGAGAAAATGCTTTTGAAAAATTAGCTAAGGGGAAAAGCTCATTGAACGAATTATTGAATTTGATTTAAGGGGGCCTGCACCCCCTGGCCATACATGTACTACTATAAATGGCTATTTTCATGACAAAGCAAAAAGCTCTAAGAAAAATCTTCAAGTGGATTATTATTTTCTGCTAATATATTGCAGAAGGCAAGATATCTTACTTCCCCCTACCAGGGCCGAATCACTTACAAAATTTAACACCGTAAAATTTTTTTCCATAGGTTTTTAAATTAAATATCTAGTTCTTTTAAATTGCTCTGAACATGCGTAAAATGTGATCCAATGTCATCAAAATAGCTTTTTTTCGAAAAATTTTTTTCAATTTTTTTCAAGATGGGGGCTTCGCCCTCAGACCCCCGTCTGTAATACGTTTAAGTTACACTAGTTTACTCACACACGTCTTCTACTTTAGACATTTTTGTTTTTTAACCATTGGTTTAAACCCAACTTTCCATTTAGCAAAAACCCAGCTAAATGCCAAACTCAGGGCATGGCTGAACTTTGTCCCACGAAAAGTCCCTCTTTTAAAAATTTCTGATCACGACATTGCATGTGATTTGTAGTTTGGGTCCCCTAATCAAAAACCCTGGCTACGCTAAGCACAGAAGTAACATGATTTAGCAGTAAAATGGTTCAAGTTAATTTCTCGGCAGATATACTGAAACGTTTCTTTTTCAAACACATACAAATAGACAAGTAAAAGAGATGTTCCCCATTATTACAATAACTCTGCTGAATCCATATATATCACTGCTTTAGTTGAAATAACTAACAAGTATAATGCAGGCTATACTTAGAAACGTAAAAAGAATGCCTGCAATAAACAAGCTATACTTTAAGAGGCCTAATCTCATTTACCAGTACGTCTAGGAACAAATACAAGATATAACTTACAAATAGCATGTTGCGGTAACGTCTTGGCTACAATGCGAGCAATTTTCAAGATTTTGTGCTCTTCTTCAGAGTATAAATCTGCTTGATATCTCCAAATAGTCCAAAGCAAGGGTATCCAAGAATAGTCTCATAACTAACTTAAGCGCAAAATAGCTACGTATTGTTGAGTTAAATTTACTGTACTTCATCTCAACTACAATTTCAAAAAGTAACAAATACATTTGCATTTACCAAGACGCTGAAAAAACTGCAGAAATTACAGAATGCATCTGTAGAACAGGACTGCAAATTAGTAAGTAGTAACTCTGAACTATAGCACAGTTGACTTGTTCTGTAAACTGCGCTTTTCTAATCAACTACTCATCTTAAAATCACGTACATTTTTATAGTCGCAATCTAAACTTGTTACAAGTAAAAGTAACTAAACTTGTTACAACTGCTCAACAACTTACTGCTCACAACCAAACACGTGCTCGTGATTTTGTCAAAGCGCAATGAGCAAAACGAGCAGTTTTGCAATGTTATCGATCATTCAAGCGTCCGATAGTTACTCTAAAAGCGCTGCGTAGCACCACTGTTGTCAGACGAAACGTACGAAAAAGGCAAAGTAAGCGATCCCGATGTTCTAGATATCCCTGCTCCAACCTCAAGTAAGAGCAAGTTCCGTAGCCGTAAGAAGATGCATCGGCGAAGTGGTGTATTTGCACAGACACGACCTTTCCGAATTCTGAGGGTTTGAAACATCTTGGAACCTTAACTGCGTTTAAGTCATAAAGAGCTTCGATCCAATCTTTCCATTGTTCGAGTTCGGGTTCACCAATGGGATCATCCCAACCTAAATTTTGCTTGCAGAGTACTTGTAAAAGTCGTTTGGCTTTCAAAAGTACGGGAGCAACAAAGCCAAGTGGGTCATAAAGACTTGCAACTGTAGAGAGGATTCCTCTTCTCGTAGATGGCTTGTGCGTAAGTTTTACATCGAATGTGAATTGATCGTCATTCACATTCCATTGAATGCCCAAAACTCTGTCATCCGACAAGATATTGTTGAGCCCTCTTCGATCTTTCACTCTCCGAAATTTCATTCAACACCTCTTCATGATTTGCAATCCATTTGGTTAAGTGGAAACCTCTACGAGCCAGGATACTTGTCAAGCTATTGTAAATGTAGATTGCATCTTCAACAGAAGGAAGAGAGACGAGGCAATCATCAACGTAAAAATTGTTGTTGATGATAGAGGAAATAACAGGCTTGTATAAATGTCCAAACTCAATAGCAGTTTGACGCAAACTAAAGTTGGCACAACTTGGAGACGATGTCGCTCCAAAGAGATGGACCAGAATCTGACATACTGTACAATGGGTTCATTGTTCAAATCTCCATCTTTCCACCAAAGAAATCGCAAGGCATTCGTGTGTGAAGGCTCCACTCTGACTTGGTGAAACATAGCTTCCACGTCAGCAACTAGGGCAATCTTGTTCTTTCAAAAACGAATCAGTACTCCAACTAGATTGTTCATAAAGGTTGGGCCCTTCATCAACGTATCATTCAAAGACAATCCGTGGTATTTAGCTGCACAGTCAAATACAACTCTCACCTTTTCTGGCTTGTGAACATTAGTTACCTGATGATGAGGTAGATACCAAATCGGGTCATTTGATTCAGTCAGGTAAGCTTGCTGCACCTCGCGAGCGTAGCCTTTAGAAAGATAAGACTCGACAACTTCGGCATATTTCACTCTCAAATTATCATCACGTTGAAGTCGTCCTTTCAAGCTAGTGAGTCTACGTTGAGCTAAGGGTAGATTATTGGGAAGCTGATTCTTATAAGGTTCCTTCCATAGCAGAGGGAGTTGGTAGTGGCCATCAATAGTACAGATTTCTGATTGCATCAAGGTGTGTGCTAAACGATCTTCTTTAGAAAAGGAATCATCAAATATCGAAGTTCCTGGTTCAAATTCAGGTTCCCACATTCTTGCTACCATCTCTGTTGCGTCTTTCTTGACGATGAATTTTACAGTGCAATTACTTCCTTGGGAAGGCGATAAAGACGGCCCTAAAAGCGACCATCCAAGTGGAGTCTCAATAGCACAAGGCGTGCCTCGAGGTCCTCTCCTAGCGCTGTAAATGCAAAAGAGCTCTGGGACATCGGCTCCAATTAAGAGATTGACAAAAGCGTGAGGGAGTGACTTCAAATTTATATCCTGTAAGTGCGGTGACTTACATACTTCCGCATCAACCGAAACGTTGTTAGGCTGGACAGGTATGTTTTCGATGGAATGTACATTGGATAATGAAAAAGAACTGTCGCTATCCAAGTCAGATACAACCAGATTGCAAGAAACAGAATCCATGTCATTAGTAGTTCCAGAAATAGTTTTGAGTTGTAACCTTTCCCGAGTGCCAGAAGCCTTTAACTCTTGCAATAAAGATCGTTTGCAGAATGAGTGAGTTGATCCCTGATCCAAAAAGGCGTAGGTAGAAACAACATTTTCACCGAAGGACACTCTAACAGGAACGATACAAAGGTAAACATGGGAATTGTCCGAATTACTGCAAGACTCTGACTTGGTAAATCCGCAAGTCACTGGCACAACCGCCTTATCCTCTGAAGACGTCTTTGGAGGGTGCTCCTTTGTCGTAGCAAATTTATGCAACAGAGTGTGATGATATAACCCTTTGCATCCAGTCACTGAGCAAAGTTTACTCCTCTTGCACTCTCGTGTTTTGTGCTTCGAGCTTAAACACTTATGACACAACTTGGATTCCTTGACAAAGGAGATACGATCCTCAACAGGTATTTGCTTAAAGTCCTTGCAGTCAAAGAGTATGTGGGAAGTGTTCTTACAATACCAACAAGAACCAACCTGAGTAACATGTCTGGAACCAGAGATAGAAGACTTGGAGTTGACATTCGCAGATGTCTTGGACATGACCGATCCGAATGAAGAAGCCTTTGTTTTCGTGGATGTAGTCTTAGGATGGAGAGAGCGAAGACCAAAGAGAGAGTTTACTTCGTCTGATTCCTTGCGAACAAAATCCACAAAATGTAAGAAATTGGCAAGATGTCCAAGGTAGTTCTGGATTTGAACAGACTTGCTGACCCAACGCTTTTTAAGATCGTAAGGCAATTTGTTCACCAATTCTGTCAGCATATCTAAAGAGTCTAGACTGGTATATTGTCATATGTCCTTTACAATTACGCCATTTTTTTCGAGAAGTTCTGCAAAACGTCTTAATTGCTTTCCATCGCCAGATCTTACTGAAGGAAATTTTTTCAATCGCTGCTCGCACGCATCAGATATAACCCATGGTGAACCGTATTCTTTGTTTAGTCTTTGCTTAGCCACAGTATAAGACTGAACTTCGCTAGTAGCAAAGTGTTCTATGCGATCCTTAACATCCTTTGAGCAATGTTGCTAGAGCAGGCAAATCAAAGTCTTCTCGTCGCGCACTCTTGGTTCAATGTGCGTTTCAAAATTGTTCATAAAGGCTTTGTATTCCAGAGGATCGCCAGAAAACTTTGGAAACTCCGGACGAGGAAGAAACAAGCTGTCGTAATTCACGGAGTTTTGATTGTACACACCAGGATAAAGTAGTGGTGAAACGTGGCTATAGATTGGTAAATCTGCACTACTGGGCGGCGGACCCAAAGGGTTAGAAGCAGGAAGTCTGTTGAAGTTATAAGAGTGAGCAACTGAAGGAGCCACTTGCATATGAGATGATCCAGCGGAAATATCAGGATGTGCAGGCAGGGGATCGTGAACATATGAGGAGCTCCAGACTTGACAGGTGGAAGAGGATGATTGGACAGGTGGAAGACCCAGAACTGGACCAGTAGACATGGAAGACTGGACAGGCAGAAGACCCAGGACCGGACCAGTGGACATAGAAGACTGGATGGGTGGGACACCCAGGACTGGACCAGTAGACATAGAAGACTGGATGGGTGGGACACCCAGGACTGGACCAGTAGACATGGTAGACTGGACAAGCGGAAGACCAAGGACTGGACCAGTAGACATGGAAGACTGTACAGGCGGAAGACCCAGGACCGGACCAGTAGACATGGAAGACTGGACGGGCGGAAGACCCAGGACCGGACCAGTGGACATAGAAGACTGGACAGGCAAAAGATCCAGGACCGGATCAGTAGACATGGTAGACTGGACAAGCGGAAGACCAAGGACTGGACCAGCAGACATGGAAGACTGTACAGGCGGAAGACCCAGGACCGGACCAGTAGACATGGAAGACTGGACGGGCGGAAGACCCAGGACCGGACCAGTGGACATAGAAGACTGGACAGGCAAAAGATCCAGGACCGGACCAGTAGACATGGTAGACTGGACAAGTGGAAGACTGAGGACTGGACCAGTAGACATGGTAGACTTGGCTGGCGGAAGACCCCCCAAAGACAAGGTGTTACTTCCAGAAAGATTGTTGGAAAGGAGCGAAGATGATCGAGCAAAGGTTAGTTCAGAACAGGTTTTTGGAACGACAGTTTCAACAGTGTTTTCGTTGTCACTACTCAAGATTGTGGTGACGTCATCACTCAGTCGCGTGGTTTCAGCAGCAAATTCATTGTAGATCTCATACTCCGCCCTTGCCAAGGCAATTTCACGATCAGCCTCTCTTTGTTCAATTTCCTTTTTAAGACGAAGCCGTTGCGCTTCTTCATTAGCTCTAAGACGAAGCCGTTGCGCTTCTTCATTAGCTCGCTCTTCAATATGCACAAGCTTCAACTGAGCAATCTTTAACTTAGCTGTCGCCTCTAAGTGTTTAGCACTTATTCGTGAAGAGGAGCTACTAGACAACTTAGAAGAACTCCTGGAAGATCTGGAAGAATGCCGGGAAGAGCTGGGAGACACAAAACTTGACGGCCTGGGAGCAACGGTAGATGGTTCGGGAACAGCAGCAGTGGAAAATGATGGGTTATCCAAAGTTGAAAACCATTCTTTCTTTCGTAGATTAAATTCGTGTTGATTTTGCGTTACTGCTACAATGGCCTCAGTATCTTTACGTGCGGATGCCATAGCCCCAACTAATTCGTCATAAGATTTGTCAATTTTAGCCAAAATAGCCTTAAGTTCGCTAGTATTAGGGGTACGTAATGCCATAATTTTTTCAGCAGCTAAATAATTTTCATTCAGAACGCCTTGCAATTGATTAATGGCACGCTCTACATCCGTAAGATTGGTTTCGGATGCCATAATAAACGTATAAAAACACTCCACTAACACACGCTCTAATGTAAAGTATATAAGCACAAATAGCACAAGATAGTATAATCCAGGAATGGATTCAACAAACTCCGTACTTATTGTTACAATTAGCAGTCGAAGTCTATCGGTTCAAATTTGGATATGGTAACCACTAATAACCGGCAGTTAAATACGATCGGCGGGTCGATTGCAACAGCGCTGTTTGGAATAATATCAGTACAATTTAATAAACCGAAATACCGTAATTGTTGTTGGAAATGTTCATGTGATGAATTTGAAGATGTGAACGAAGAAATCTCTTGAAAGACTGTTGTCCAAGTTGAAATTAGTATCATCAAACTTTGTAGCCAACAAGAGAAGAGACATCGAAACTTTGTAGACGACGCGAAATCTCTTCTGTCTGCCGTGTCTGACGCCTCTACACGAGTTAACTTATCTTCTTATATTGTCAACGGTTTCTGTAGAAAGTACGCCAATTAGCAATTTTGGAATCAAAAACGAACGTAAATATTACTGCGCAGCACCAAATAACTCCCACAATTTGAACACACACAGTACGCCTAATATCCAAACAGAAAGTAACAACTACGGTATAATTACGATTTAAGAATCAGACTGAGAATACTGATTAGAATAATTGCAATAAAAACCCAAACCCACCGATGGTTTCGTCTTCAGGCAGACAGTAAGCTTTAACTCCAATCGAAGTCTTTAAAGAACGCAGTCTCTGAAGTGGGCCCCCGGGAAACGGTACGGAAACACTTGATAAGAGAGGACAATAGTCCAGTAAATAATTCTCAAACTTGAGCAACAGCTCTGGGGACAAAGGTCCAAGTATAAAGAGCAACAGCTCAGGGGACAAAAGTCCAAAATATAAATAAGATGGGACCCACCCAGGACAAGTTTAAGGCCTCGAGGAAGGACTGCAATTCTGAAACTCCAAAGCTTGCTAATTTTCTGAAACAATCTGATACTTAATAATTTCAAATTTAAAGATTCTTGGTAATTCTGAGTGTAAAAATTTAACGTCCTTCCTCGACTGCAACCAAATTTGACTGACCCAGAACAAAGGAGTTATAGCGCGAAAATTCAAGAAAACAGTTTCAAAAAGTTGCGCAATAGATAATTTGCATACAGTAGAAAAGGCGCGGTAAAACGCTTAATCGCTGACATCACGTGCGTTGTGTAGCATTACATCATTGAAAATCCTTAGCAGCCAAATATACACGAAAAGCTAAATGCAGTAGAGCGAGTGTTCGAAGCCAAGTATAAACAAGAAAACATAAGCGACGTTACAGTTAGGCCTAATAGTTTGATAAGATTACAGTAGGCCTAATAGTTTAGAGAACTGTGGTTTTGGCGGAAAGATCAAAACTCAGAGTTTCCAAAAACTTTTTTTGGGGGACATCTTTTTGTATTTCTTGAATATCTTTGCAAACGCACCCTCAAAATCAAAACAAAAAATATCAAAAACTATAGTTCAATTTTAGCTATTGTAAACCACCGGAATTGGCTGGATGATTCACCGCCTTTAAGGCTCAATGAAAGTTACACCGTTACACTGAGGCCAGTTAAATCATTAGTTTAAAGTTTAAATGACATCTCTTCGAAATAATTCAGTGAAAACAACTGCTAATGCGTTTTAACTCTTAGCAACCAATAATATCCAAGCAGTAAGCCGCTATTGACAGCGTGAAACGCAAAAAATCACCAAGATCCTGCAAAATAGACTTCTGAAATTACAAAAGTTTAAAAATGCGCTAATTTTGTTTCAAATAAATGAGATACAACTGTTCCATTACAGCGCCGTAAGCTAGAGATGGCGCGGATAGCAAAAAATGCATCCGCATGCTGCGCTGCGTCCGCAAACTTTGTCCGCATGCTGCACCGCACCGCATTCAAACACAACTAAGTTCACGCTGCACCGCGCCGCACCGCAAGTTAAGTATCTTTTAAATTTCCACTAACATCAGAAAAAAATTAGCTCTCTAGCTTATGACATATAAAAAATTGATTTTAGGGGTATTATTTTGGAGAGTTTTCAAAAGAATCGCTCTCTCAAACCATGTCAAAATATTTGTTTTTTAAACATCTGCCGTTATAAGAAAAAGTAATGCCCTAGCTTGAGTCGTTCAAAAAACTAATTTCTGGGGAGTCCATTTGGGGGCACCTGGGGGGGATATCTCCATACTATGTCAAACTATTTGTTGCTTAAATATCTTCCAATAAAAACAAAAAACTATCACCCTAGCTTGAGCAATTAAAAAAATTAGTTTTTTAGGGCCCCATTTTGGGGGGTTCTGGGGAGAAGCCTCAAAAAAATTCAGGAGACAAAATAGCATTTGCAGCCCAACAAATTTACACAAAAATTAGATATCGATGATGTGTGGTTTAGGAGAAGAAGAGTGCACAAAATTTAGAAAGCAAAAAAATGAAAAAAGAAAAAAAAATCAATGCAGCTAAAAGTGTAGGTAGAGATGACAGAGTATCTTACAACATATAACCATGTGAAATATTTTTTGCCGTACTTAAGCCGTTTTTGAATAAAAACGCTTTTTATACCAGACTTTTGAAGTAGTTTTCAGGTCCTAAACCTGAAGTTACGGAACTCATTGCCTTGACATTTGGCACACACAAATAACTTATGAATCTCAAACTGCGGTCAAAATTTCATGTAGCTAGACCAAACCATTATCGAGTTATAAGTAAAAGTCTGAAACTTCGCACTCGTTAACTTTGAAAATGGCCGAGTAAAAACCAAAAAACATGCGATGTGAGATCAGTCGTTTCAATTATAGGCTTTCAGGTTTAATTTGCCTTGTGTGTGCTTGCTATCAGTTTTTCTGCACCATGTTTTGGCAATCAAAAACGATCTACCCAGTTCCAGTCTACCTGATAATTTCATGCAACTACTGTACTAATCCTGAACTAGTAGCTCAATTAATGAAATATGAGGTATCACGTGCTCTGCATGCTGTCAAAAGCTACTACCCTTGTATGAAACTACCCTATGTATTAATACCTTTGCCGTTTACATGTGTGTTGGATTGTGGAATAAATTTTGCTATTACGTACCGGTAGGCTATTTTGCCATTGGAAATAAGTGTAGCCTAGTCTTTGTACTCTACTACATACAGACATAGGTCTACCAGATCTGAGATAGGCTCCAGACATAGGACCGAAAGCCTAATTATTGATTCCATGACCTGTTGACGAATAGGCTACACTGAACTAACTCTTTCACTCTGAAATACAAGCGCATGTGTAGTAGAAACTGTTGTCTAGCCTTGGGCTTGTACCAATTCCATAGGCATAAGCCTACTGCGTAAAGGGAGGGTGTGTCGCTAGGCTTTGTTTTGTGCCTCTACTCTGATGATTGTTTCCAACAAATATGTTTCTTGTACTTTTGTTTACCTTTGTTTCATCTTCTCACCGACAGGGGTTCCGAAACCCGGGGGGGGGGGGGGGGGGGGGGATGGGAAGATATATCCTCCCAATAATTTGACTATATCCCCCCCAATAATTTGAGTATAGTGTGCATCTGCATCCCCCCAATAATTTGACTTTGGTGTGCATTTGAGCGCAGGTCTCCACTAGAATGTTGGGAACAAAGTTTTCTTTCTTTAGGTGAAGACCTTTTTTTTTGGTCTTCACTTTATTTGCTTACCTGAAAAAAATCGTGGTTGTCGAGGTTCATCCCCCCAAAGTTGAAAATAGGGAAAAATTGGGGTAAAATTGCAAGTTATTCCCCCCAATGCTCAACGAAGACCGGCACCCCTGCTCACCCAACGTCCCAAACCTTTCTTAGTCTAACCTACCAAAACCAAAATCTTTTTGTTGGTGTCAAAAGATAAACACGTTCAGCCGATCAAAACTAAGTTTCTTGTAGCCAAAATAGCCGATTCTAGGATGCTCCGAATTCTAAAAAAATAAACTTCAACTGAAGGCACCTTTTCCTGTTTTAGTAGCATGCATTGTCTTCAATTCATACGGTATAATAGTTACATCCAACCTAACCATTATTGTTCATAAAGAGAAAATCACCAACAATAATTGTAAAAAAATTGTAAAAAAATTTTAGTACGCGGCGCTGCGCTGATGCTGTGACGTAATGCAGATTTTAGTTGCCACGCTGCGCGGTGCGGTGCACCAACAACAGCGCGCGGCCGAGTACGCTGCGCTGTTGCCATCTCTACCGTAAGCCTCGAATTTGATTACCGAAACTAGCTACCACCATCCATATTACATGATTCTAATGGATTACTTAACAGCAAGCCAGATTTACGTCACTGAAAAAAAGCAAACAAAACCGAATTCTTACTAATTAAAGTCTTTTTCAGTTGTTACAGGCTTTTACCTAGCTTTTAAATTTAATGTTACAAAGAATCAACTCATTTATGGCTTGAAAATACGCTCTATATATTCACTGTCAGTGTTTTAGCGTGCATTTACATAGCGCAGATCTGCGATTTTGACGTCCAGCGGTTTGGCTAGCAGCGCGATGACGTCACGTGCAATCCATCAATAAATTATGACACATCGGTACCGGTAGCCTACCGGTAACTGGTTGAAATTTGTTAAAGCTACCGAATTTCTGAATTTAGAAATGTAAACTAGGCCTACATTTATTTGAATTTTTTAGGTTAGGTCAAGACCATTTTAGAACCATTACCTTTAGGTGTTTCTTGAAAGCCAATTAAAACAGCAAGTTATTAACAGCCTTTGCTGGTGCAAATTGAAATTACCCTAGGCCTACCAGTATGATCAAAACAAAGATCTTTAACCTTCAAACACTGGTAGTGTAACTGATGGGGAAATTATGCCCCTTCTGGTAGCTCAAATAATGCTCCACTACTGTCAGAGGCTCCAAGTGCATGCCACACTAACTAAAAAATTGCAATGAATATTTGGCTGAAGCCAATTTTGTAGAAAGCATCAACAAGCTTCTGTATTTCAAGTGAAGCTTGTCCTTCCTCCGTTCTTAGCTCGACTGACAAGTTATGCCACTGCCTTTGACTTTCAATTACTATAATTTTTCAACTATAGATTGCTACATATCGGTATCATTGATTGTTTGGAAAGAATGGGTTTATTTCTGCTAGTAATACTGGCATGAAAGTAGGCCTATATTTCAAGTTACTTTAATGAGTTGTCACACTCAGCAGTGGGCCAAAGTACTTATGTAATAATGTTTAGTTTTGCTAAATTAATAGCCATAACATTTCCTTTAAAAAAAATAATTGCCAAGACTGTTGTAACAATTTTTTAATATCTATTCTGTATTTTATTACTTGTCAATATAAGCATTACTTGTCAACTGATCAAATTGATCCTGAAGTAAGGTCACATAACTCAAGAACATATTTGATTACACTTGCTACTGTAGGTTAATTAGTGGTAGCTAGGCTACCCTTATTAGCTGTTGCCAAAAAATATTATACTTATCACTCAAATCTGTTTGCCTTTGTCTTTCTACATCATTACTGGTACAGATTTCAAAGTCTCTTGTTTAAAAAGTTGCTTCTAAAGACCAAAATCCTGGGAAGCCTCACATGGTTAGACAATACTAAATTTTGCAGTATTTTGTTTTGACTTAGGTACAAGCCAGATAACTTCAGAGCATATTTGATTACACTTGTTAGGTTAATTAAGCTTCCCTTATTTGCTGTTACCAAAAGCTTTTATAGCACTCAAATATAAAATTGACCTTTTATTTTCACATCATTACAGATTTCACTTATCTAGTCTCATTTTTAATAAGTTGCTTCTAAAGATTAAAACCCTGGAGAGCCTCATATGGTCAGACACCTTTAAAATACTGCAATACTTTGTATTGACTTAAGTACCAGATTTTGGTTGAAAAATAAAAAATAAACAGTATCATTTTTGATATGCAAATTTCTTCCAAATGACCTTGCCAATTTCATCTTGATGCTGTTGGTTTACCCTAGAAAAACAATTTTATGTTACAATTTCAATTAAGTTTTTGTTTTTCAGAAAGAATAAGCTATCATTACCAATTTAATATTAGCATGAAATATTACTGGTGAAACTTCATTTTGTGTCAGTGGGAAAGACATCAAATATGTTGGATAATGGTATCACAAGAAAAAACAGTTTTGGCTATGTAAATACAGAAAGTCAGAATTAGTTGCAGCAGTAATTACCATAAAAGTTGCTATACAAGTCAGTACGTGAGACGGTGTGGAATTTCCAACTCTCAATATCTGATGCGTATAAAGCTGATTTCGACTTTCATCGATGTATGAGTCATCAGGCCAGGATAGAAATGTCAGACACTCGTTATCAGAAATCAACATCAAATTTTAATTTTTTCACTCGTAAATCAACATTGCATAACCGAAACAGTGTTTGCTAACAGAAATTGATATCGCGTAATCGTAACCGAGTTTATTACAGACATTAATATCATATGATCCAAATCGCTTTGTTATCGAAAACCAATGCCCACAATTGTTATCAAAAACCAATGCCCATAATCTAGAGGCAAAGTTTTATGCGCTCTATCAGAGAAATTATGAAAACCAAAGTTACAATTTTATCCCCACGTTACAACATTCCACCACTACCTTTCAACCTTTCCCACTGTTGTCTTGCTTAAATTATTGCAATACAGGCAAGCAGACAGGAGATGGGCTACTATTGTTGGAGTCGTGCAGATAACTGTTGTTAAAGCCAAAATTAAGCTACAACAACATTTTGCATGCTACGAACTTGCCCATTACCTTGTCACGCATTACCAACTGCACGTGAACTGTAGGCTACTACAATGGTTTTTGTACGCAGTCTTGTCTTGATTCTTCTTGATCGCATGTTTTATTTTCCAGAATTTAAACTTGCCAGAATGTACATTTGGCCGAAATTACATTTTCCCGAAAACTTATTTTCCAGAATTTACTCTTGCCGGAATGTACATTTGGCCGAAATTACATTTCCCCGAAAACTTATTTTCCAGGATTTTTACTAAACAAAATTTACGTTTAGTCGAAAACACATTTCCCCGAAAACTTATTTTTCAGAAATTACATTTCCTCAAAAATTCATTTTCTAGAAACTATTTTTCATTCGAAAAATTATACTATGTTTAGGTTATTTATTTCTAGTAAACAGAACAAACTTTTAGTTGAAATTAACAAACGTTGCGATAACAGTTAGCTTGCGGAATAAGAAATATAACCTAGCTTCAGTGGTGGGCAGTAACTAGTTACAATTGTAACTAGTTACTGTAACTAGTTACTTTTTTAGTAACTGTAACTGTAACTTCGTTACTTATTTTCAGATGTAACGATATTTGTAACTAGTTACTAGTTTAGAACCCTAAAAAAAGTTACAGTTACTTTTTATACTACATTTTTTGAAGCAAATTACAGATTTTTTATGAATTCCATTCAAAATAATTGTATTACACTGGCAACACAGGACGCCCAGTCGCATGTCTGATCAACCATAACCTTTTATCCATATTTTCTTCACTGTGTTCACTGGACTATACATGTGGTTGCTGGTTAAAGTGAAGGCAGTGGTAGTTTTCCACCTTCGCTTTCTGGTGATTGAAACCGTTTGGGGATTCAGTGCTGAATAGGCCTACTGCACAGCTGTACGAGTACTAGCAATTATTGTTAGTTTGCAATTTCAGTGAAATGCATTTCTAATCAGTGCAACCTAGTTCAAGAGGCTGTAGCAAGAAGAATCGGAGGGGTTAGGGATTATCTCATCTGTTATGGTAAAATTGTGTTTGGGGTTCTAGATCAAGTTTCTGGGTCAACTTTAAGATTAACGTTTAAGTTTCCAGGTTTCGTATTTGGAGTTTGCAGTTAAAGTTCGGTTTTGGTTTTGTGGATTGTGGATTACAGTTTTGCAGTTTAAAATAAAAGGTTGGGATTTTGGGTAAGAGTTTAGTCTTTGAATTTTAGGAAAGGTGTCAGGCAACCTTCCAGTTGTTCTGCATTGATTTGCACCGTCCTCTTGCCTCCACTTAAACTGGTAGGTTCTGGTATCGATAACACGTTTTCAAACCAGTTTTCAGGCTTTAGAGTTTGGGTTTAAGAGTTTGATATCAGATTAAATAACCCCCATAAGTTACCCAACTGTTGTATACTGGAAGCACATTGATTACCGGTATCGTATGAGATACTTTTTGTGTTCAGGAGTCTATGTTACCTAGCTGCCTCGTACCAGTACTGATACGATGCTACATTACAGTGCCGCCTGACACCCTTCCTAAAACTCAAAGACTAAACCCTAACCCAAAATCCCAACCTTTTATTTTAAACTGCAAAACAGTAACCCACAATCCATGAAACCAAGTGCCGACAGGCCTGTTTTTAGTCCAAATTTTTAATAACTAAAAGTAACTGTAACTTGTAACTGTAACTAGTTACTTTTTCAAATTTGTAACTGTAACTTAGTTACTTTTTTTGCCAAGTAACTGTAACTTATAACTAGTTACTTTTAGAAAGTAACTTGCCCACCACTGCCTAGCTTATTAGTCAATTTGCTGTCATAAGTTGTGCTTCAAACGTAACGAAAATTAGCAAGTAAAAATCGATGCAAGCATATTCACAGAGGCAAAGCAAGCTTACTTTAATCCAGGTTACACTTTTTTTAGAAGAGCCAATAAATTTTAAGTTGAGCTGGCTTCTCATAGTTTTTTGCCAATTTGCTGCTTCATTTGTTCTTAATATTAGTCCTTGAATTTTGAGAACCTTCATGTCAATTTAAACGACCATGTTTTTAAAGTTATTTTGGAGTCCAATTCCGAATGCTCTGTCAGCTTAAGCAAAGACTTTTTTGCAGCATCGTAAAACTGCAAAAGCGAAAAAGTACGGAGTTTTTTTTTGATTTGAGAACATCCAAATGTTTATGAGTTGCTTGCGCAGTTTGAAGCAGCACTCTGTAATTTTAGAATCGTTGCAATATTTTACTTGTAAATACTGGAAAATTTTTAACATTTTATTGCTTTGAATTAGCACAGAATTTAATTGCTTTCAAGATTTGAAATTTATTCTTTTTTGTTTCCAATCTTTTTGTTACTGATGGAGGCTGGCATTTTTTTAGATTCTGAGCAACAATGAGCCTCGGGTTTGTATGAAATATTACTGTTATAAAAAAAATAGTGTAATTCGTCTTGCGTTCGCGACAAAATTAAATCCGCAGCTGTAGTACGAAGTAGCCAAAATCTACGTCAAATGCATGCCAGCAAAACAACACTTGTTGCATTCCTCGGCAAAAGATTTCGCGCTTTAGCTTACCAACACTCAAAAAAGCAGCAATGTAAAGATGGCGCGGATAACAAAAAATGCATCCACATGCTGCGCTGCGTCCGCAAACTTTGTCCGCATGCTGCACCGCACCGCATTCAAACACAACTAAGTTCACGCTGCACTGCGCCGCACCGCAAGTTAAATATCTTTAAATCTCCACTAACATCAGAAAAAAATTAGCTCTCTAGCTTAAGACATATAAAAAAATTGATTTTTGGGGTATTATTTTGGAGAGTTTTCAAAAGAGTTGCTCTCTCAAACCATGTCAAAATATTTGTTTTTTAAACATCTGCCGGTATAAAAAAAAAATAATGCCCTAGCTTGAGTCGTTCAAAAAACTAATTTCTGGGGAGTCCATTTGGGGGCACCTGGGGGGGATATCTCCATACTATGTCAAACTATTTGTTGCTTAAATATCTACCGATAAAAACAAAAACCTATCACCCTAGTTTGAGCAATTAAAAAAATTAGTTTTTTAGGGTCCCATTTTGGGGGGTTCCGGGGAGAAGCCTCAAAAAAATTCAGGAGACAAAATAGCATTTGCAGCCCAACAAATTTACACAAAAATTAGATATCGATGTTGTGTGGTTTAGGAGAAGAAGAGTGCACAAAATTTAGAAAGCAAAAAAATGAAAAAAGAAAAAAAAATCAATGCGGCTAAAAGTGTAGGTAGAGATGACAGAGTATCTTACGACATACAACATGTGAAATATTTTTTGCCGTACTTAAGCCGTTTTTCAATAAGACCGCTTTTTATACCAGACTTTTGAAGTAGTTTTCAGGTCCTAAACCTGAAGTTACGGGACTCTTTGCCTTGAAATTTGGCACACACAAATAACTTATGAATCTCAAACTGCTGTCAAAATTTCATGCAGCTAGACCAAACCATTCTCAAGTTATAAGTAAAAGTCTGACACTTTGCACTCGTTAACTTTGAAAATGGCCGAGTAAAAACCAAAAAACATGCGATGTGAGATCAGTCGTTTCAATTATAGGCTTTCAGGTTTAATTTGCCTTGTGTGTGCTTGCTATCAGTTTTTCTGCACCATGTTTTGGCAATCAAAAACAATCTACCCAATACCAGTCTACGTGATGATTTCATGCAACTACTGTACTAATCCTGAACTAGTAGCTCAGTTAATGAAATATAAGGTATCACGTGCTCTGCATGCTGTCACAAGCTACTACACTTGTATGAAACTACCCTATGTATTAATACCTTTGCCGTTTACATGTGTGTTGGATTGTGGAATAAATTTTGCTACTACGTATATGAGATAGGCTCCAGACATAGGACCGAAAGCCTAATTCTTGATGCCATGACCTGTTGACGAATAGGCTACACTGAACTAACTCTTTCACTCTGAAATGCAAGCTCATGTGTAGTAGAAACTGTTCTCTAGCCTTGGGCTCGTACCAATTCCATAGGCATAAGCCTACTGCGTAAAGGGAGGGTGTGTCGCTAGGCTTTGTTTTGTGCCTCTACTCTGATGATTGTTTCCAACAAATATGTTTCTACTTTTGTCTGCCTTTGTTTCATCTTCTCACCGACAGGGGTGCCGAAACCCAGGGGGGAAGGGGAGATATATCCCCCCAATTTAACTGTATCTCCCCCAATAATTTGAGTATAGTCTGCGCCTGCATCTCCCCAATAATTTGACTTTGGTGTGCATTTGAGCGCAGGTCTCCACTAGAATTTGGGGAACTAAGTTTTCTTTCTTTAGGTGAAGACCTTTTTTTGGTCTTCACTTAATTTGCTCACCTGAAAGAAATCGTGGTCGAGGTTCATCTCCCCCAAAGTTGAAAATAGGGCAAAATTGGGGTAAAATTGCAAGTTATTCCCCCCAATGCTCAACGAAGACCGGCACCCCTGCTCACCCAACGTCCCAAACCTTTCTTAGTCTAACCTACCAAAACCAAACTCTTTTTGTTGGTGTCAAAAGATAAACACGTTCAGCCGATCAAAACTAAGTTTCTTGTAGCCAAAATAGCCGATTCTAGGATGCTCCGAATTCTGAAAAAATAAACTTCAACTGAAGGCACCTTTTCCTGTTTTAGTAGCATGCATTGTCTTCAATTCATACCGTATAATAGTTACATCCAGACTAACCATTATTGTTCATAAAGAGAAAATCACCAACAATAATTGTAAAAAAAATGTAAAAAAATTTTTGTACGCGGCGCTGCGCTGATGCTGTGACGTAATGCAGATTTTAGTTGCCACGCTGCGCGGTGCGGTGCACCAACAACAGCGCGCGGCCGCGTACGCTGCGCTGTTGCCATCTCTACAGCAATGGCGTGTATTCCCGCAACCAGCTTCAAAGAGCTTTTAGTTGAAACCTACGGAGAAAGCCACTTCTACGGAAAGCTCATTATGATGTCAATTCCCGCCATTCACATTTCATACAATTTTAGAACATTTCATTCGCAGTTCATGTGAAGGTAGCAAGAAGATCAGCGATTCCTTCAGGTGACGTCACAATTAAAACCTACGAGTCTTCCGGTAGCAAAAACTGACCGCATAATGCAATGTAAGGAACAGTGGTGCCACTTCTAGTGAATTTTCACTAGATCTAGTTAATTTTGGTCCGGTCTAGTGACCTAGTGAATTTTACGATCTAGTGAATGTTTTTGTAGAATGTGAAAATACCTGAAAGACCTTTTTTTTTTAGAGATGACCATGAAAATTACGCGAAAACCGTGCGTCGCTGGAGTAAAGAGTTTTTTTTGGGGGGAGGGGGAGAACACCTAAAAATTCACGCAAAAACTACGTGCAGTGGTGCCACTCCTAGTGAATTTTCTATAGATCTAGTGAATTTTGGTCCGTTTTAGTGTCCTAGTGAAACGATCTAGTGAAATTTTTTCATCGATCTAGTGAAATTATTGTAACTTACCAAGTGAAGACCTTTCTTTTTTTTTGAGATCATCTAAAAAGCAGTCTCATTGTTTTGTTTTTAACTCAATTTTAGATTAAAAGCACAAAGCGTTGTGAAAAATTTTGCGTTTCACAAAATTCTAGTGAATTTTGAAGAGTAGCCTGCGGCAGCATTGGTAAGGAACAACGTAGAATGAATGATCTTGTCGAGATTGTTGTTGGGGAGGTAGCTGGACTGCAACTGCATAGGATGAAAATTCGAATTTCCTGCTGTTAAGAATTCTCTGCTGTGTACTTTTGACCAGAGAATTTTGAGTTAATATTTGTTTGCAACCAGGCTCCTGTCAATCTTTCGAATTGAACAATTTCATCAATTTACACTTTGGTTTCAGAGAAACATTAATTTTTGCTTTAAATAAATTTTTCCTCAAGGCGCGTAATGCCTACCTCAAATCAAAATGACAGTTCCGTACGGTGTTTTTTTTTATTCTTCAAATTTATTAATACGAATAGGCCTATTTCATTATATTATTGTATAATTATTGCGAGAAAACGCTCACCTAACGAACTCCATTAAAGCAAGACTGTGGGCCAGTGATTCCCATTTTTTCATCACCGTGACCTATTTTCAATTCGAAAATTTTCCATTGCCCACATCTAAATCGCTAGCTTAATCGCAATTTATCAATTTTTAGGTGATCCCCACAAAAAAAGGTACCGTATGGTATTCACGCCAAAAACCGCAAATTTTGTGCTAGCTCGCTCTCTAACGGGCCCCACAGCCCTAATGATTAAGACAGTTTTTTAACCGAATTTGCTATTACCCAAATAGCTCTAGCCCACCACAAAATGCTCCTATGGCTCACAGGTTGAAAACCACTGCTGTAGGCCATACGTAAGCGTAATGGTTGGGAAATTTCAGTTTCGTCTTTTCATACGTGTAAATCTGTGCTAAGGTCAGTAGCGTAGGCGGGGAAGTGATGCAGTGCCGTCGCTACAGGGGGCCATGTCTTCCGATTTCAGTTTACTCAAGATGCTGTTTTTGCAACATCACGTAAAGATAAGACAATAGTCAATGATGGAAAAATAGCAATAATAACTTTCAAACATTATTTTCCTATGACGTTTTCAGATTTTTTGCCAAATTGCTGGCAATCAACTGGTGTACATTAATGCGACGGAATAATCCGCTTTTTTACTGTAACACGCCTACACAAATGTGTCGCGGAAGAGAGATATAAGACTGCAGAATCGCTACCGATACTTTGTTAGTGATTATGACATGAACAATAGGTGAAAACATTTTTTTCAAAGAGCAGCAGTGTTCTTGATCTTTGGAGCACACTCAACGTTTTTAGGTCGCAGTGAGTGGAGCACCAGGTGATTAAAATGCCGTTAAAATTCCTATGTTTGTGCTGTAAAATCTCAAACATTGCCCAGAGGTTGGGTGGCTCCGTCCCCAGGCCCCGGTCTGTGACACGCTCGAGTTGCATCAGTTTGTTTAGCAAAAGGCCTAAATTAGACTATTTTTGTGCAAAAATAATTTTGTTTCACCCCTGTAGCAAAATCCTGGTTGAGCGTTGGGCAGCATTCACTGCTGCAGATAGAGTTTTCAAGCGATTACGGCAGGGCCGCAACTCAGGGGGGGCCAGGAGGGGCTGCACCCCCCAAGCAAAAATTTCGCCCGCCCAAACCCCAAAGCGACAATAGGAGAACAAATATTGATTGTGGTGGCACTGGCACCCGGTATGCATAAGCCTAATGCATAATCGCAATTTTTGCTTGATTTAGCTGACAAGCTACAAATTGTTTAGTAAGTAAAATCTTTGAAGAATATTGCAAAATTTTATTGTGACGCAATAGCAACTATTTTGCAATCAAAAAATTTACGTTAGGTGCGGTTGCGGTAGCATCATGGTAGCACGCTAGCATTAGCAATGAGTGCACGTGGTCACTTTGAACTTGGCCAAAAAGTTGTTTAGTAACTGTTGCACACTGCGTTTTGTCTTGTTTGACAGTAATGGTAGGTGCGTCATGAGAAGTATTGGAGACCCTCACCCCGGTCCGATTCCTGCTTCTTCTGAAGCTACCGATACTCCTTCCACTTAATTATCTGCACATGCATCTGGTGCCCCTGGTTAGCTTAACCTTCTTGCTCCTTCACGTCCAAACTTGAATTTATTCCTGAAAGGCAAAAATAACCGCTGCTTTTGTCCCAAATGGTTTCGAACCCATACCCGCACCATAGGCTTAGCCAGGGGGGGCCCAGGGGGCCCGGGCTCCCCCAATTAAAATACCACCAATGATAAAAATTACAACATCGAAGGCTAGCGCTGTTTAACTGCAGTTTTTTTTTCAGCAATTACGCACATAACAGTAATTAATAATAACATTAATGAAAATGAGGGAGCCCCGGGGCCCCTAACTAACAACCAGGGGGCCCCAAACTAACGACTATGGGGCCCAAACCAACAACTAGGGGGCCCCAGGGCCCCTAACTGATAACCAGGAGGCCCCGGGGCCCCTAACTGACGACCAGGGGGCCCCAGGGCTCCTAACTAACAACCAGGGGGCCCCAGGTCTCCAAACCAAAAACCAGGGGCTCTGGGGCTCCTAACCGAAAACCAGGGGGCCCCAGAGCCCCCAACTAACAACCAGGGGGCCCCAGGGCCCCAACTAATAACCAGGGGCCCCTAACCAAAAACCAGGGGGCCCCGGGGCCCCTAACTAACAACCAGGGCTGGGGCCCCTAACTGACAAACATGTGGGCTCAGGGCCCCCCTAACCGACAACCGGGAATCCGGGGCCTCTAAGTAACAACAGGGGCCCCGGGGACCCTAACAGACAACCAGGGGGCCCTGGGGCCCTCAACTGACAACTAGAGGGCCCCTAACTAACAACCAAGGGGCCTCTAACCGACAACTAATGCGCCCCAGGGCCCTTAACTGACAACCAGGGGCATCGGGGCCCCTAACTGACAACCAGGGGGCCCCCGGGGCCCCTAACTGACGACCAGGGGATCCAGGCACCCTAATTAACGACCAGGGGGCCCCAGGGCTTCTAACTGACAACCAGAGGTCCCCGGGCCTCTAACTGACAATCAGGGAGCCCCAGAGCCCCTGACTGACGACTAAGGGTCCCGGGCCAGTAACCCCTTAATTGAAATTTTTAATAATTTATATGCAGAACCTGTAAGAAATTTAAGAGTTTTTTCCTAAAAGTTGCAACCCCAGGCCTTTGTTTGACGTTATTATGAACTTAATTCTATAACACAGGCGGTAAAGCAAACCCCCCAATTGAAATACTACCAATGATAAATATAATGAGAGCATAGCCTTGTCCGGAATTGCAGTTTCTTTAATTTAGGATTTACGCGTACAAAAGTAAGTAATAATAATGACGACCACGTGTCCACGTCATAATAATGTCATTCAATTCTTGTACGTTTCAAAAAACTGTCAAATGTCTTGACTCAAGTCCTCCACGTTTTGGAAAAAAGTTATTTTAATTTTGCTTTGAATTTTTTTTTATGAAAAAACTTAAGGGCGCGATCTTATATCAAAATCATAGGCGATGCCAATGGGGTGGCCCAGGATGCCCGGGCCCCCTCAATCGAAATGCCACCAATGACACAAGTTTGACAAAAAAAGCTTGTTTCTTCATTTTATTTTTTTTTTGCATCTTTGCGTTCAACAGTGCAAGCGTACACTAGTAATTAACAATAAATAATATTGACGACCAGGGGGCCCGGCGCACCTCCTTATTTCAATTTTTTCCTACCAATTTATACGTTTAACCAGGGTGAAATCAAATTTTTTGTTCTAATAGTTGCTACCTCAGGCCCTCATCTAAACTTATTATGGACGTACTGAAATAACCAGCGCCGGATTTGCCATGTGGCACAGTGCCAAGGCTCCACGCTCAGATAGTAGGACATTTTTTGGTCTTCACTTATATTTGGCAGGAAGATGTTGTAAAAATCCCCTAAGTGCCAGAGGCACCGAGCGATGTAAATCCGGCCCGGGAATAGCATGTTTAGTAAGCGAAACCATCTATTGTACCACTTTTCAGTAACGATTCATCTCCACCTCGCCAGTTTTTACGCACAAAATACTTTTAAAAAAATAGCTAGGAAAATGCTCATTGAACAAATTATTGAATTTGAATTGAGGGGTCCTGGGTCCCCTGGCTGAACATGTGCTCCTACAATTAGTTAAATTCATGAGAGGAAATTCTTTGGGTGGATTATTATTTATTGCTAAGATATTGCGGAAGGCAATGTGCCTTACTTCCCCCTGTATAGACAAATCACTTACAATTAAAATTTTACACCATAACACAAGATTTTAAACGTGTTTCGAAATTTAATTGCAAGTAATAGAAGGATTGAACAATCAAACTTTTCTATTGGCTTTCAATGTTAAAAATCTAGTTCTTTCAAACGGCTGTGAACACGTGCGAAATGTGATCCAATGGGATTAAAATAGCTTTTTTTTCCAAAAACTTACAAAAATCGCCCAGCGGCTGGGGGCTTTGCCCCCAGACCCCCATAGCCACCGGCGGCTGGGGGCTCCGCCCGTCTGTGATACCTTTGAGTACACTAGTTTTCTCAACACGTCTCCTAAGTTAGACATTTTTCGCTTTTTAACTGTTAGTTTTCGCCCTCTCCTTTTACCAAAATCCTGGTTAAGTGACAACAGATCACGACTTCAGATCTTCTATTCTACAATATCTTTGGCCTACAAAAAGTTCCTTTTTTGAAAATTTCTGATGACGTCATTGCATGTGATTTGTGGTTTGGGCCCCTCCCAATCAAAAATCCTGGCTACGCCTATGACCCGCACCAACCAATGAATTGAACTCAGCTTCAGAGGTTGCTAAAAGCTTTCTTATTTCTAAAACAAACTGCCCAGCGCATAGGTGTAGCCAGGGATCCCGCCTCCCGCCTGCAATTGAAATGTCACCAATGACAAAATGCGACGAAAAAGCCTCTTGTTTCTTCAGTTTCAGTTTCTTCTAGCATTTTTTGCTTACAACAGTAATTAATAAGAATAAATGACGACGTGGTCTCCTCAATTCAGTTTTTACCAACCAATTTAAATGTCTATATAACCCAGGAGAAATGGAGAGTTTTGTTCTAAAAGTTCCTATCTAAGGCCCTCAATTAACTTTTTATAAACGTAATGCAATAACTAGGGCCGGATTTACCATAATATGGCACAGTACCAGCAAGGGGTTCCGCGCTCAAATGGTGAGACTTTTTTTGGTCTTCACCTATATTTGGCAGGAAGATGTTGCGAAAATCTTTAAAGAGCCAAAGGCCCCGCACAATATAAATCTGGCCAGGGCAAAAACATGGTTAGTAGGCATAACTATCTATTGTACCATTTTTAAATAACAATTCACCACACCTCGCCAGTTTTTACGCGACAAAATACTTTAGAAAAAAAAAAAAATTAGCAAGGGAAAATGTTCATTGAACAAACTATTAAATTTGAATTCAGGGGGCTTGTACCTCTTGGTCGGATATGCACTCCTGCAACTGGTTATTTTTATGACAAAACAAAAATCTCTGACGAAAATCTTCGAGTGGATTATTATTTACTGCTGAAATAGTACAGTAGGCAATGTACCTTGCTTTCCCCTACCTGGGCCAAATCACTTACAAACTTTAACACCAAAATGCAAGATTTTAAAATGTTTTGAACTTAACTTGAAAGTTAAAGTGGGATTGAACAATTTAATTTTTTCAATTGGCTTTCAAATGTTAAAAATCTAGTTTTTTCGAATGGCTCTAAACACGTGCAATTCGTGATCCAATGGCAATAAAATAGCTAGTTTTCCAAAAAATTCCAAAAAATCACCCAGCTGTTGGGGGCTTCGCCCCCAGACTCACGTCTGTAATACGTTTGAGTTGCACCAGTTAGCTGAACAGGTCTCCCATTTTACACTTTTTAGGGAGGTTTAAGCTCTCTCCTTTTACCAAAATACTGGTTGTGGGCTAACACACTGGCCACGGCTTGTGATCTTCCAATCTACAATATCTTTGTCCCACGAAAAGTTTTTCTTTCAAAAATTTCTGGTAACGTCATTGCACGTGATTTGTGCCCCTCCCTAATCAAAAATCTTGGCTACACTTATGGCCCAGCATGCTCGTATTGTAGAAAAAGGCATCAATTTTTAGCCTCCCCTGAAAGAAATTTTGCCTCATAGAACAACGTTCTAGTTGCGGCACAGTATTTGGGGGCGCAGACGAAAACGAGATAGGAAACGTTGCCGGCCGTATACGTCTTTTTTTTAGACATGAATACAGCATTTTTAAATATATATTTGTAGCCGTACTAGATGTGAAGATCGGTTTTAATCAGGGTGTCGAACCGTTTCAAATAACGGTTCGGGTTCAGGTTTAGCTCCTGCTCAAAATATTTTAGCGGTTCAGGTTTGGTTCGGGTTCACTTGAGCACCATTTTCGAGGTTCAGGTTTGGTTCAGGATCGCTCAAGAAAAATATTACTGGTTCAGGTTCGGTTCGGGTTCATTGACTTAAAATTTAACTGTCGTTACTCGTTTCGTCCAGAAAAAAAAAAAGGAGAAATTGTTGATCCTGTTGAAGTTCACCACTGCTCTTATTGTGCGTGTACCAGCGTCAGCGGCATCCGGATATGGAAAAAATATATTCTTACTTTTGTTAGGGGTTCAGATTTGGTTCGGGTTTACTGAAGTAAAATTTTGCTGGTTCAGGTTCGGTTTGGGTTCACCAAAATGAAACGGTTCATTCGGGTTCAGGTTCGGTTCGACACCCTGGTTTTAATATGCAAAAGTTTAGTCTATTTTAGTGCCCCCCACTGTCGGATAGTGTCCCTTCGCTTCGTTTGCCCTGGCGACGGCAATGGGGTAATGGCTATAGCTTTCTGAGAATGCAGTCTTTTGCACTGGAATGGACTCAAAATGATTTAAAGCATCTTTTGAAGCAATTATTCACGGAAAACTGATTTGTCAGAAATAAAATACATTAATGAGTAAAAACTTTCAAACTGGCATAAATCAGCAATCAAATTTGATCGCTTGCTAAAAAATGCTGAACATGGATATTCATCAAAAAAAAAAATTAAAAATCGGAAATACGTATGGGGGCTATTCAATTTTAGTTAATTACCAATAACTTCTCTCAAATTTTGTCAACCACTTCTTTCAAGTTTCATTCCATTAGCACGCTCCCCCACCAATTACCTTTCTCTTAAATATGCACAAAATAGATTACCCCTTGTAAGTATTACTGATCTAGGATTTTATGATTTACCAGCTTGTAAATATGAAACTAAATTTTACTGTTCATATCCACCTTCTACATAACCCATTTCTGCAAACAGTTTAATCAAGTTTTTGCACTGCTACCTTCTTATGCCAGTTTTAGAGCAATGGTTTTTATCAAAATAGGCCTAAAATTAAGTCCTTTTTGCAAAAAATACAAAATTTTCCAGCGGCTAGGCGCTCTTCCCCCACACCTCCAATGGCCTCTGGCTGGGGGCTCCGCAATCAGACCCCCGAAACTGCCCCTCAGTGCAGATTTCTTACTACGTGCCTGATTAAGATACTTCATTGATACAACACTTATGCTGATGTTTTTGTGAGTTTCAGCTACTATCGAAATACCGTAATATTACCGATAATCTAAAAACACGTCAAAATATCATCACAAACTTCGGAAGAATAGTTCGGTTCTGAAAATGCACTTATTTTTGTCAAAAACCAAAATATTTCAAACCTAACGTTGTTTGTAAAAATTAGTTACAAGACGTGAGAGACTGCTTGCCTCTGCCCCTTTTATTCTACACGCGGCATAATAATTTTTGAAAATGAACAAGTGTAGGAAAAGGCACCCTAACGCATACCATCACTTTATCCAACGCGTCCATTGACGACTTTCGATACGTAAGGAAAAAAGGCAAGATTTATCGGAGCGCCTTAAATAGCGCTGCACGCACTAATTTGGATTATGCTATGCTATGCTATTCTATTTTATTCTAAAATTCTTTATTCAAAATTCTTGGTTCTGAAATTTGTTGATTCTGGATGCTTAATTATTGAGTCTAATTATTGATTCTGGATTTATTCTAAATTTCGTAGTTTTAAATTTCTGAATTCCAAACTCTAAGATAAAGATGCTGTTCCTAATTCCAATTCATCCGGATTCTTTTCTCTACATCGCATCAATATAGTTCGTCAGTGGAAGATTGGTCTGGTTTTGCGCTGCGCAAGAGAGACAAGAATTAAAGATAGTTACAGTAATTGCAAGCGCAAAGTTCAACGGAAGGCAAGAAACAAACAGACTCTACGGTAGAAAAGTTGTTGGGACAGTTAGTAACTCACTTCACGGCGAGGAGTTACAAACAAAATCCCACACAAGCATATTTATATATTTTCGTAATGTAAATTCGATCAATAACGAAATTTCGGTTTAATGTGTATAATATCTGGAAAATGAATTTTCGGGGAAATGTAATTTCGGCCAAATGTACATTCTGGCAAGTGTAAATTCTGGAAAATAAGCTTTCGGGGAAATGTAATTTCGGCCAAATGTACATTCTGGCAAGTGTAAATCCTGGAAAATAAGTTTTCGGGGAAATGTAGTTTCGGCCAAATGTACATTCTGGCAGCAAGTGTAAATTCTGGAAAATAAGTTTTTGGGGAAATGTAGTTTCGGCCAAATGTACTTTCTGGCAAGTGTAAATTCTGGAAAATAAGTTTTTGGGGAATTGTAATTTCGGCCAAATGTACATTCTGGCAAGTGTAAATTCTGGAAAATAAGTTTTCGGGGAAATGTAGTTTCGGCCAATTGTACATTCTGGCAAGTGTAGCTTTCGGGGAAATAAAATTTCTGGCAAGTCCATATTCAGGAAAGTGTAATTTCTGGAAAGTGCACGTTCAGGAAAATGTAATTTCTGGCAAGTGTATGTTCAGGGAAATGTAATTTCTGGAAAATGCACGTTCGGGGAAATGTATGTTCGGGATAATGTAGTTTCGGCCAAGTGTTTTTCGGGGAAGTGTAATTTCTGGAAGGTGTTTTTCGGGGAGGTGTATATAGCATCCGGATATTTATATTATTTTGTAAATACAAGTAACTAGCCTTGAAAATGCATCAGCTTTTATGGTTGCTATACATTGCTACTTCTTGGTACAAAACGTCGACCTCTTTGCCGAAACTATAAAATTAAATAAATTGTAGAGCACAGTGCTTAAATTTCTGCAAAAATTTTACTGCATCAATTACAGTAATAATTGCAAAAAGAAATATTTTCGAAAAAATGACGCCATAAATGAGAACGTCATCAGTTTTTTGCTATCATTTGTGAAGTCCGTGAAAAACTTTGTATTATCTCATCTGTAACAACAGCACAAACTTTGGGACATTTTTGTGATCATTTTGTGATCAAGTATGATGTTGGACGTGATCAATATGACGTCCTAACATTTTCACCTTTATAATACTTTAAAATTTTTCTAATTTCGAAAAAAAGTGGATTATGGAAGCAAATAAATGTTGAAATAAACTCAGTATCGTCTTCGATGACAAGCAAAACGCTGATATACGATATAAGTACATAAGGGAATAAAGCCCAGCAGGTAACTAAATGGGAGCTTGCTGAGAAGCAATCTCAGTGAACGACCCACGCATGTTGAACAATGAGATTCTCAAAAAAAAAAAAATTCGCTTTCTCGTTAAGAAATGAATTAGAAATATCTTCTGGGAAAAGAGGGTTTGGAATTTCGAAGATTGTCAATATATATATTTCATTGAAACCTAGTGTTTGATCACATTAAAAAAACATTGTATCGAAACCTAAGCCGTTGGAACTATGTCAAAATAATTGTCTCTTAAAGAACTGCTGACATCAAAAAAGTAACGCCCTAGCTTGAGCCTTTCAAAAAAAAAAGATTTTGGGGGTTCCATTTGGCGGTCTCCGGGGAAGTGATTCCCCCAAACTATGTCAAAATATTTGTCTGTTAAATTTCTACTGGTATCCAAAAAAAACTGCCACCCTAGCTTGAGCCGTCAAAAAAATTGATTTTTGGGGGTCTTCGAGGGAAGTGGGGGAGTGATACCCCCAAATTATGTCTAAATATTTGTTTCCTAAATATCTACTGATTTCAAAAAAACTAGCGCCCAAGCTTGAGCCATTAAAGAATTTGGTTTTTGGGGCCCTATTTTGGGGGGGTTTCCGGGGAGTTTCCCCAAAAAAATTTGGCAGAAAAAATTGCGTTTGCAGCTCAACAACTTTACATAATGATTAGATTTTGGTGTTTTGTGGTTTCGGAGAAGACGAGCGTACAAGATTTAGGAAAAAAAAAAGAAAAAAAACTCATTGCGGCCGAAAGTGGGTTGGTTGGGATGAAAAGGTATCTTAAGACATATAACAGTGTGAAATATTTTTTGCCGTACTTAGGCCGTTTTTGATTGAGACTGCTTTTTAGCCAAACTGTTGGGGCGGTTTTCGGGTCCTAAAACCAAAGTCACGCAACCAATTGCCTCGAAATTTGGTACAAACCTACGAATTAATAATCTCAAACTGCTGTTAAAATTTCATGTAGCTAGACTAAACCGTTCTCTAGTTATAAGCAAAAGTCTGAAATCTCACAATCATGAGTTTGAAAATGGCCGAGTAAAAACGAAGGAACACGCGACACGAGCGTCGGTCGTTCCAAGAAGCAGAAATGGAGTCCTTGGGGACGCTCTTGGCCTCGAGGACACATTTTGAAGTTCTTGGCCTTGGCCTCGACAGTCAAGTTCTTGGCCTCGAAGCCTCAAGTCCTCGAAAATTGCCCTGTCTGCTGCCGGGAATAGCACTGTTTTTTGAATCGTTAAAAGTTTGTTAGAAAACGTCAGAAACCTTTTTTTGTTTTTTTTTTGTGAAAGCGAAAAATTCGCGAAGACCTTTTTTTGTTTTTTTTGGAGATCGCCTAAAAATTTTTTTGAAAATCTTTTTTCTTTTTTTTTGTAGAGAACACTTGCGGCTGTGTCCTTGGTCCTTGGCCTCGAGCATTCTTGTCCTTGGCCTCGAGAGGGTCTGTCCTCGGAAGGGCTGTCCTTGGCTGGGCATGGTATGGAATGGAACGGAAATTTCGGTATGGAATATGGAAGATGCCAGAATGGAATGAAATGGAACATTTTAAGAATGGAATGGAAGACAATCTTCCACACTTCCATACCAATTCCATGCTAGATTTCGCTTATGGCATTTAAACGGATAATGGTACTAGAAATTTGTTGAAGCGTTTAGCAGCTAAACATTTGTCGACAAATTAATAAGATAATTTGGTCATAAACGATGCGCAAGCAGTGTAGGCATTGCATCATTAGAACAACCGACGCTCGCGTCGGGTGTTTCTTTGTTTTTACTCGGCCATTTTCCAACTAACGAGTGCGAAATTTCAGACTTTTGCTTATAACTCAAAAACAGTTGGGTCTAGCTGCATGAAATTTTGACAGCAGTTTGAGATTAATGAGTTATATGTTTGTATCAAATTTCGAGGCAATAGATCACGTGACTTCGGTTTTAGAACCCGAAAACCGCCCCGCAAGTTTGGCGTAAAAAGCGGTCTCAGTCAAAAACGGCTTAAGTACGGCAAAAAATATTTTATATAGTTGGATGTCTTAAGACACCCTCTTATCCCAACCAACCCACTTTTGGCCGCAATGAGGTTTATTTCTTTTTTTTTTCCCTTTTTTTTCGTTTTTTCCTATTTTTTCTTCCTAATTTTTGTACGCTCTTCTTCTACTAAACCACAAAACATCGAAATCTAATTTTTGTGTAAAGTTGTTGAGCAGCAAACGCAATTTTTTCTACCGAAATTTTTTGGGGCAACTCCATCGGGAACTTCTCCAAAATGGGGCCCCCAAAAAATCAATTTTTTGAACGGCTCAAGCTAGAGTGCAAGTTTTTTTGATATCTGCAGATATTTAACAGACAAATATTTTGACATAGTTTGGGGATGCCACCCCCGGGGACCACCCAAATAGACCCCCTAAAAACCAATTGTTTCAATGGCTCAACTTAGGGTGCCAATTTGTTTTGATATCATCGGATATTTAACAGACAAATATTTTGACATAGTTTGAGGTGCCACCCACCGGGGATCCCCCCAAATGGACCCCCAAAAATCAATTTTTTGAACAGCCCAAGCTAGGGTTCCAGTATTTTATGGTATAAGGAGATATTTAACTGACAATATTTTGACTCTACTTTTCTGGAGGTTCTGTAATCATATATTTTTGAATAATTGCTGATTTTACGGTAGACAAAAAGTACTTTTGAGCGTAACAGCATTAGCTATGCGTTGGTCTTTCACTGGGTTTGCTGGCAAACTCCCATCTAGTTAGATCATACAATATGTTCATTGCAATTTTCAGCTACATTAATGCTGACTAGCTTAATATTTGTTTTGAGAATGACAATTTGCCTAGAGCTGTCGCTTTAGCAACGAAGTGAAGAGGCACTAAAATAGATTGAACTTTTGCACATTAAAACTGATCTTGTACGGCTGTAAATTACGCGCATTTTCAAAATTCGGTAATCATGTCTAAAAAAGAGACATGTAAGTTTGTTACTCCGGTAGCGTTTCTTAGATCCTGTCGTATCCGGCCCATAATCGTTTGAAAAGTCATCTGCAGCAGTGACTGCGACCTAAACAACTTTGAATGTGCTAAAAAAAAACAAAGAAAAAACAGCTGATCTATTAAAAACGAAATAAACAATTTTGTTGGTTTACATTTTTGTTGGTTTACATTTCTACTCTCCAACACACCCATAAGCAGGAGTGCAACCAAACTTTTGCAGAAGAAGGGGCCTGAAAGTTAAAATTTTTTTGTTTGAAACTTGCTTTGATAGGAGGGCAACCTGAGCAAAGTGGCGCAACTCAATCACCTCGTATGGACGGAGGTTTTTAGGCGAAGTCCCTGTCGCAGAGCGATTTTTTATTTTTCTAGAAAAAATAACTATTTCAACGCCGTTTGGATCACATTTCGAATGTTTTTAAAGCTAGTTGAAGAATTAAATTGCCGAGATTAGAAGCCAGCAGGAAAATTAAATAGCCCAGCCTTTTCAGCTTCAACTTTACTTACAGGTCAATTCAAAACGCGTTTAAATGCTTGAATTTTAGGGTTAATCTTTTGAAGTGACTTGGCTAGGAGGGGTTGCCCTCGTAGTTGCACTCAGGGGTGCCGAAACCCGGGGAATGGGGGGATATATCCCCCCCAATAATTTGAGTATAGTCTACATCTGTATTCCCCCAATAATTGACTCCGGTGTGCATCTGAGCGCGTAGGTCTTCACTAGAATTTGAGAAAAAAAGTGTTCCTTCTTTTGGTGAAGACCTTTTTTTTTCGGTCTTCACTAAGTTTGCTCATCTGAAAAAAAAAAAAAATCGTGGTCGAGGTTCATCCCCCCAAAGCTGAGAATAGGGCAAAATTGGGGTAAAATTGCAAAAAATCCCCCCAATGCTCAACAAAGATTGGCACCCCTGGTTGCACTACTATATCCGTAAACGCTTAGCGGCCTGTTGTGCATCCCAACCCATACTTGAGAAACACTGGCTTCGGGCTTTGAATAGGCCTACTTGAATTGAATACGATGCAATCACTCATGGTTTTGAAATTAATATGACCAGCCTAATAGCTTGATGACCTGTTAAGTTCAGAGGTGTAAACTTTGGATGTTAAATCTGGTGTTTGAACCATGAAGAAGCATTAAACTTTTGATATTTAAAAACTTCAATATACTGTTAATGAAGGTAACTTTAGTGAAGTAGGTAGAATATTACTATTTCTCTCTGCATCATTGTCGGTTTTCTTATCGTTGCAAGATGTTCCCAAAGAAGTATTTTTTTTAAACTAAAATGGGGGCAAGGCCCCCCTGGTTTCCTACAGCAACGGCACCGAATTTGCCAAATGACAGAACTTTTACTTCCATCGTAACAAAGATTAGTGTTTACTTTTTTATCCCCTATTGAGCTTAATTTTTTGTTGTTGTTTATTGCGTTTTTTTTTTTTTCGGTATTTTTGAAAAACGTTTTTGGCAGTTTGGTTATGCCAAATTTCATAGTTGGTGTGATTACAAACTTCCAATCATTAAACCCAGAGCATACGCCTACCGGTTAACTTGTTGTTCAAGTGGTTGATATTTTATGCTGAGTGAATTTTTGTGGTACAAAAGCTCATTGCGATAGTGCTTCAAACAGTGGCGTTGCTAGAAATAGTGACACCCGGGGCGGAATTTCGTAGTGTCACCCTTCATAATGTATAGAAGGCTGCAAAAGGTTATATTTGAAAGAGAGTGGTACTACTTCATCACTGAAGATAGCGGTTGTTGTTGTTAATGTACCGCATATTTATCCTCCTGTCAAAGGACAGCGTCAGAAGTTAACTTATTGGACGATCCGCACTCCCTTCATTGCAACGATTACTTCGTGATTGGAGGAATCCGCATCTGCTTAAGAATTTCCGATGATTTAAATGTTCCAGCGGATTTCTTCGAATTCTTGTCTACTGAATTTTCTGCTTGTTCAAAGCCAAGCAGAAATAATCATCGCAAAGCGTCTTATCTAAGGACACAAGAGCGTGACCAAGGTGCGGGTTGAACCAAAATCATTCGATTAGGGTCGTCTTAAAAATGACGCATTTACCCATGCGGCCACGCTGTTGTTTGGCTTGCTCAATAACTTCTCATTGTAAGATTCTAAAATCTGAAGTATGAGCTGCACACGTCTACTATCAAGCGCGGAACCAGAAATCTGCATTGGAGAGGAGCTGTGTGTCGGGGGTCGGGGGCAGAACCTCAGCACTCAAAAAAATTTTCTTTTGCAAAAATGACTTAACTTTTGGCTTATTTTGATAAAAATTTATTCTTTTTAAACGTGGCATCAGGGGAAACACTGGTGACATAGAAATCAGCAGTGTAAAAACATAATTAGATTCAGGCGCGTCGTGAAAAATCTGCAATGGGGGACTGGTGTGGGGGTGGGGGCGGAGCACCCAGCGCTCGAAAATTTTTTTTATTTTTATTTTACAAAAATAACTTGATTTAAGGCCGATTTTGGTTGAAATGAATGTCTTTGAAATGTGGCATGGAAATTTGCATAGCAAAAACATAATTAAACTAGTTGCATAAATGGGCAATAGTAGGCCTATGTCTGTGTGGGAGGTGGCTAATGGTAAATTTCAGTTTTCTTATTTACAAGCTGGTACCGTAAATCATAAAGTCTTGTAGTTCAATGAAACTCAAAAGGAGTAAACCATTTCGTCTATATTTTATCCATTTCGTCTATACAGAAAATTAATTGGTGGGGGGAATGGAACGATGATTGGTAATTAACTAATACTGAATAGCCGCCCCCTTCCCGTTCCTGAGCTTATACAATACTTTTTATGAAACCTACATTTAGCATGTTTCAGCAAGCGATCAAATTTGATTGCTTAGTATTGGTGCTTTTTCAAAGTTTTTACTGATTTGTGATTGATATTTTTGGCAAATTAGCGCTCCCCTTTTAAATAAATGTTTCAAAAGATGCTTTAAATCATTTTTAGTACATTCCAGTGCTAAACATTTCCAATGATGTTAAACATACTGTTGTTTTCTTTTTTGTTCGATTTAAATCATAAAATGGTGTCACCCCAAAATGGTGACACCCGGGGCGGGCCGCCCCCCCATAGTGACGCCACTGGCTTCAAATATGGGATGAGATGCATCGTACCATACTGCCTACCTTTGCGAGCGATTACTTGCAAAGGAACGCTAATTGTTACAAAATACAATACAAATTACGCTTAGCTTCCGGTCTAAACTTACCATGGTATGAAATAATGGAAGTATGGAATGAAATATGTAAGAAAATTTTAACGAGAAGCTAGTCATTCAAAATTCACACAGGCAGCCGCCAGAGGTGGAGTCGAGGACGCAAGGCTCGAGGCCAAGGCCAAGGACACAAAAAAAAATCCGAGGCCAAGGCCAAGGACAGCCTTTCCGAGGACAGACACTCTCGAGGCCAAGGACAGGAATGCTCAAGGCCAAGGACCAAGGACACAAGCGCAAGTGCTCTCCAAAAAAAAAAAAGGTCTTCACAAAAATTTTTCAGGTGATCTCCAAAAAAAAAATGGTCTTCACAAAAATTTTTCAGGCGATCTCCACTAAAAAACGTTTTCCAAAAAATTTTTCAACCGCTCCACAAAATTTTAACAATTCAAATAATAGTGCTGTCCTCGAGCCGAGGACAGGCCAATTTTTGAGGACTTGAGGCCTCGAGGCCAAGGACTTGACCTTCGAGGCCAAGGCCAAGGACTTCAAAATGTGTCCTCGAAGACTCCACCTCTGGCAGCCGCAATCAAGCATAACGTACGTCACTTTTGTAAGCAAAAAAGCTGCTGCCACATAATTGCTATCCCACAGGCTGGCATCGTTGCCCCAACTCTAACTGCAATGCAAGGTTTTCAAGCAAAAAAAGATTACTTCGTGCATTTCCTTTCCTGCTCCTGCGTACTGCGTCTATACTCCGTATACTTCCATTTCATGCGTTTGCAACCCAAGGGCGATTCAAACCTCAGTGTGATGGTTGGAAGGCGAACGTGTTAATTACTAGACTACGCTGGTCGCAGCAATGCAGTAGCAAAATGTCGTATTTAAACCAAATGTATGAGAAAAAGGCAATAGAGGGTTATGCTTAAATGCGGCTGCCTACGTGACTTTTGCATGACTAGCTTCTACTAAAATCTTAGAATAAAATGGATTATGGAAGAAAATTTTAGTGTGGAATGGAATATGGAATGGAAGATTTTTAGTATGCAATGAAATTGAATGGAAAAAATTGCCAATATGGAATGTGGAAAAATTGTCTTTGGCTTTAGCCTGGTTCTTGGCTTTAGCCTCTGTTTTTTTGTGTCCTTGGCCTTAGCCTTGGCTTCGAGCCTTGTGTCCTCGACTTCACCTCTGGTAATAAGACCCACAGCCCAGATCTCCGAAGTTAATCTTTTTTTTATTTTTATTTTTCGTTTACTGTAATATAAATCCTATCCGCAAAAATTTACATTAATCCGTGCAAAAACGAGATCGCTAGAGCGAATTGAAATTTCCAAGTCAGCATGTCAAAAATTGAGGGCTTAAGCTAGGCTAGTCAGTAGACAATTTTTTTAGGTAGTGACTATTTCACCGAAAATTTTCAACTTAAAGAGAATAAAACGAGAATGAGAAATATTCATCCGCGCTTTTTTCATTTGCTTTTTTAGGGGTTAAGATTAGGGTTTGGGTTAGGGTTCGATTTGGGAATAGTTTTAGAGTAAGCATTTGAGTTTGAGTTAGATTTGAGTCAGAATTAATAAAAAACTAGATAAAAATTTCCGGTGAAATAAAGCCTTCCATTTTTTTATATGAGGCAGTAAAATATTTTTTAATATTTCGTTTAAACAAGTGTAGATGCTAGTGAAAAATTTAATGTTAGTTTTAGGATTTGGGTAACATAATGCATAGCATAATGGCAGGCTTTGCACCGACGTCGTTAAGTAGGCTAGGCTATGAGCCGTCCTTTTTTTTTTTTAAATCTCTACCACTCGTGTACCAACGTTCGCGCGCTCTCGCTGTCTCGTGCGTGTATTCATTAGAGTTAGGGCTAGATTTGGGGAATTGCTTAGATCGGAGAGAAGGAGAGAGCGCACGCACGCTCATACACGAGCTGACGAGCCGCAGAGCTTAGAATAAAAAGTGACAACCTACTTACCGTACGATAACCTGGTAACTACTGTATGTACACCATTTTGCACTTGCAATCAGGGCCTACAAGAGGGGTGTTCAGGGGATCGTACCCAGGCCTAGGGGGCCCGAAAGAGTTCAGGTGTTCACATTAAGTTTTGATGTCGCACCCAGTGGCATATCTATCTGTCTATGGAACTAAATTTCAGTGAAGACCTTTTTTTGCTCTTCACCTACTGGTAATTTTGGGCAGAAAATCGGACTAAATTTCAGTGAAAACCTTTTTTAGACAGTGGCTATTTTGCCTCTGGAGGCAAAATAGTCCCATGTTATTTTGCCATTTGGAGGCAAAATAGTCCTAATGGCTACTTTGCCGCAAGTGCCAAAATAGCTCTAAGCCTAATCCTAACCCAAACTCTAACCCTAATCCTAACCCTAATCCCAATCCTAGCCCTAACCCAAACCCTAACCCAAACAGCGGAAAAACACTGTTTTGCCTCTAGAGGCAAAATAGCCTCTTCCTTTTTTTTATGCTTTTCACCTAATTTTGGGCAAAAACTCGGAATAAAATTTTGCGCAAGTTTGATGCCCGAAGAGATTTCAGATTTGGGGGGCTCGGTATCAACCTTTGTACCCCCAGGAAAAATTTCTCTCTGAGGCCCTGCTTGCAACTAATGAGGCCCAAGCAAGATTTTTTAGCCATTTAGGCCCATTGTGATGAACAAAAGTTGCTTGTTTCATTAACACTCGAGTGTTTGTTATAAATTGTTATCCAGCTGTAAGGTAAGGAAGTAAGTTTATTGTTCAGCACACATAGAAGATGCACTCTGTGGATACACCAGAAGAACAGAGCTCATCGAGCTACTGCACCCACTTATACTTACAGAAAACACTTGACTTGAATGCAATTTACACTTGCAGAAAACACAAAAGCAGAATTATTTAACAGTAAAAAGGTATCACATCACAACACTCATTAGACAACTATACAGTAGCCACAGTATCAATCGTAGCACAAATAGCAGGAACATTTATAATAACAATAATAATAATAATAATGCAACTTATATACCGCTTTAACCTACAGATCATCCAAATACCCTCTCAGTGAAAGAAGAAAAGAGGTTGTCTAAGTGGTTTTGACTGCAATGTGACTGGGTAGAATTACAGAAAAAGCACTGGAGAAGCAAAACAAAACCAAACGCCAAGTTAAAAACACTGTGTCTCACTCTCAATACTACTGTAAATTAAAACACATATCGGTTCGTGCAAAATACTGTAAATTGGTGAAAACACTATGTAGCCTATGAAATGACGCAATTTTGAAATGACACTCCTTTCAGTAATGTCAGCTTGATATACAAGCTGAAAAAGATTTGGTCAAGGAAAGAGCAAAATTAAACAGATTCGAACTTGAAGAAAAAGGCAAGGTTAAAAGTAAAAATTAACAGTATACAAAAGGTAACATACAACCAAGCAGGGAAGCGATGTACCAAAACAGCTGAAAATAAAACCAGTAGAGCCATTAGGCATAGGCTTGCCTGAAATAGTGAGTTTTCAGTTCTTTTTTGAAAACATCTGCATTTTTGATGCTGCGAATGGGATAGGGTAACTTGTTCCATACATCTGGAGCTGCATGCATAAAAGCAGATTCTGATTTTCTATATTTTGTATGAGGCACTTCCAGCCTACAGAGTTGATGTTCGGGGCGTAATTCATATGTGGGGTTGGTTTTCTTTAAAGTCACAAGATTTTGCAAGTACAAAGGAGCTTTATCATTGAGACATTTAAAAGTGAGCAAAGCGATTTTGTAGCGAATCCTGTAGAACACGGGTAAAAAGTGTAATTCTTTTTTGTGAGTCTCAACACTACTAAAAGGTTTTAAGTTCATAATAAATCTCACACATTTGTTTTGTACAGATTGTAATTTAGACAGCAAATTGGAGTTCAGACCATAGTAAACAGAGTTGAAATAATCAAGACATGACATAACATAAGCTTGGGTCAATTGTACCTTTAATTCTTTTGAAAACTTAGTGCCAATTTTTCGAAGATTCATTAATCTAAAATTACATGTCTTAACTATTTCTGTGACTTGTTTACTTAAAAAAAGTTTGTTGTCATAGTAGAAGCCAAGACATTTGGCATATCGCTGTGGTTTTATGCAGGTGCTACCAACTGTGATGTTGGGAAATTCTGTGAAACAGTTGGCATGCTGAAATGGACATATTTCTATTAGTTCTGTTTTGTTCATGTTCAGTTTTAGAAACCTTTCAGACATCCACTTCTTAATATCAAACAAGCATTCCTGAACTTTTTGTGCAAGATCATCCACACTGTTTGAAGTCGTTGGAGAGAATTTTAAATACAGCTGACTGTCATCAGCATAGCAGTGTAATGAAAACTTATGTCTTTCTGCAACCAAATCTAGATTATTAGTGAAAAGAATAAACAGTAGAGGGCCAAGAATGGAGCCCTGCGGAACTCCAGTGGTTAAATGAAACTGTTTAGATTTGGCTTCATTTACAATTACACAGCAATTTCGGTCTGTTAAATACGACTGCAACCACTTTAAAACTGTCTCGTCAATATCGAAGTACTTATTAATTATTTCCAACAAGTGATTATGCTGCAGAGTGTCAAATGCAGCTGTCATATCAAGTAATATGATCAAGCCATGATGCAATTTGGAGTCAGAGCTTGTGGTTAGGTCATTATAAATTTTTGTGATGGCAGTTTCACAACTGCGATAGTGACGGTATCCAGACTGATAGGGTGACAATAAGTTGTGATCTATGAGGTGATCAAGTACCTGCAAATATACACAGCGCTCAATGACTTTTTACAAAAAAGACAAGTTTGATATAGGTCAATAATTGCAAAGTTCGTTGGAGTCCAATTGTTTCTTTTTTAACAGCGGAGAAACAATTGTAGTCTTTATCAAGTTCGGCACGTGTCCAGACTGCAGGGATTTGTTTACAATGTAGTGGATTATTGGAATTACTGCATCAATCACTTGTTTGAGCAGCCATGTTGGGATAGAATCAAGAGCACATGATTTGGTTGTCATACTCATGATTACTTGCTTCAATTGAAGCACTGAAATAGTCTCACATGAAGTTAGCTTAGTTGTATCAGAAATTAAATTGGGATGCTTGGGAATACTGTTCAGGAGTTGATTTGTTTTCAGTAACTCAAAGTGTATTTTCTCAATTTTCGATTGAAAAAATTGAGCGAAATCATTTGCTAGTTTTTCATTATCTCCAGTAGGAAAAATTTTGTAGTTCGATCGCCCTAGCAGGTAATTGATAATTTTGTAGTTATTTATTTGAAGCAAGCACAATGGTGCTAGGTTAACGCCTACACACACTGAAATGTGCGAAAAAAGCAATAAAGAAGATATAGCACACAAAAACAAAGGTGAAATACTGCCAAGCCCAGACAAAAAACACGCTGTCACATCACCTAATACAGAATTGTTGCAATGTTATATAAATTGAAGTGTTTGAGATGATTTTTGAACACAAGCAACGTTGGAGAAGTAACTATATTCTCATAGAGATCATTCCATAAAGGCGCAACACGGTGATTGACAAAATTTGAACAGTTTTGTGTTTTGGTCTACATAGGGGTCTCAGGGCCAGGCGATGACGTCTCAGATCATAACCTGTATCACAATATTCAAAAGAATCATTAAAAGCAACGTTAACTAAACCATAGCAGATTTTATACGTTAATATTAGATAGAATTCAAGATGACAATTTTGCAATGAGTTAATGTTCAATTTGTTTAAACGATCAGCATAACAAGAAAAAGGAATATTGCAGTGTAAACATATACTTCTAGTGAACTGTTTCTGTACAGATTGTACAGTACTGGACAAATTATTAGCCTTTTTGTTTTTTAAGCAAATTTGATTAACAAAATTTTAAAAACAGTTTTAAAATAGTTTATGACAAACCTGTGCAATATTATTATGTGATTATCATCTATATGAGTTATTTAAACGCACTGTGCTGTAATACACAAAAAAGCACGCGAGACATTAACCATCTTTAGCCTGTTCGGTTTTGCTTTGAATATCTGTGTTGGTTAGAAATGGGCAAGGCTAGTGACTTGAGTCCTCGCAAAAAAGGGCAAGTAAAGGTGTTACTGCAGCATAGTGCTTTAAATTAGTCGAAATAGCAAAGACACTAAACGTTTTGACACATTTGATTGGTTGATCAAAGAAGAAACTGAGAATAATGAAGATTTGGAGGCAAAAAGAACAGGAAAATGCAGAAGAAAACGCAAAGCAGCAAAACCACCCCCAGACTTGACAGAAAGATAGTAAAGATGTGTCTTAGTAACAGAAGGAGTTCATGCAGAAAATTTTATCTGGTCTAGCTGCTCAAGGGTTTGTAGTACATAGAAGAACAGTTAATAGAAGATCATGTGAAGTTGGTCTGAAAGCCTACAGACCTAGAGAGAAACCTCGTTTGACAGTGAAAATGAAAGCCATTCGTCATGCATGGGCTATGAAGCCCAGTGACTGGACTTCAACGGATTGGGAGCAGGTAAATAAATTTGTTTAGTACACTCTTGCTTTGATTTTAACTGTATACTTACAAAACTGTTTGCTGGGTTATTTCTTCAGATGGATCAACCATAGCTGTGCTGGATGACAGAATTAGACAGTGAGGAGGAGGAGTGGAGAAGAGTCTCAGTCAGATTGCATTCGTAAGACGGTCAAGTTTCCAACTAAAATTATGGTGTGGGGGGCTATTTCTATACATGGTACCAGTTGGCTGTTCATTGTTCAAGGCACTATGAATGCAGAAAAAGACGTCGAGGTGCTAAGATGACGTTTGAAACCACAGATCCATGAATGGTTTGGAGGTAATCCATGCATATTCCAGCAAGACTCGGCTCCATGCCATACTGCTAAGAAAGTCCTGAAATGGATGAAAAAGAACCACTTAAAGTTACAGCTGTGGCCGGGTAATTCACCTGATATGCATCCTATAGAAAGTTTATGGGATGTTTTGAAAGATGAAATCCACGAAGTTCCTATAACCAACAAAACTCAGCTTGTAGAACATCTGATTCATGTTTGATTTTACTCTGAAAAAATTTCTCATGCATGCACTCATTAGGGTTAGAGCTAGATTGGGGAATAGGTTAGATCGGAGAGAAGGAGAGTGCACGTGCGCTTATACATGAGTTGCAGAGCTCCTGTAAAAAATAGCGTCGGCTCATATTTAACGACACCTGCATTAACTGTTGCTTTATTATGGCTTTGCAGTGATGGGCCTTATTACCAACAAATGCAGGTAATGGCCTTATTACCAACATATGCAGGTAATAAGGCCAAAAATTGTTTTTTCAAAGTGAGATCACGCTAAATTGTAGTATCATGGCTTTGCCTAATTTTGATATAAGGTTACTAATTATGGACCTAAGCTACTAGGCCTTCCATGCAAAGATTCATCCAAAACGAGCGAGTAGGTTTTTGCAGACATCAAAAAGCGTGTTAAGTGGACCTTATTACGTACAGGTAGGGTTACCTCAGGTAATTCCGGACATGAAAGTAAAATTGATATTATTATGTTGATTTGTATTACCTATATCATCGCAGATTATTATTTCAGTAATAAAATAATTGCCTGGTCATTTTATGTGCGATAAAACAATTTTGCGTAGTTGCTCTCTACTTTTGTTTATAGATTAGGTTAGATGGTAATTTGTCCTATATTGCAACCAAACACCCTTGCATAATCTGCAATCTAAGCAAACCAGATTCCTATTAAGTTTATTTATTCATAATTCCAATTTTTTACCGAAAAAAGTTAATTTCTTGTCCGAATCTGACTTCAAAAAGCAGTAAGAGAATAAGTTTGGGAGTAAACATGATTGTAAAAGAAAAAACAAATTTAGAGGACATAGCTTGAGGGTAAAGAATAAAAGAATTGCATTGCTATATTTACTAAAAAGCCTAGGCTTTGCGTTAAAAAGTACAGACTGCACTTGATAAATCCGCGATCCGCAGACCAAAGCCCCGACTCTTCGATAATTTTGGGGTACATGTTAATTTAAGACAGCTCCCAAGTCATGTGCATTTTCTGAGTAGTGATTTTTGCAGGGATTTACCTACAATGAAGGTGTTGAAAGGAAATTTCAATCACCATTGCTTAGGCTTATTTATTTTAATCGACATGGCGTAATGACTAAATTGGGAGTACTTAAATGCATATGGCTAGCGGAGTGTATTAAAATTTCCAAAAAAGTACCCAATTATGCTTCTTAGTATAATAGTCCAGTTTGAAATTTTTGTAAATCTGTTATTAAAAAGTATCAATTTCATACTTTGTCTTTGAATACATAGATGTCCGGATTTACCCTTTCAAGGGTAATTCCGGACATGTCCGTTCAGAACGATTTTTTCATCCATTCCTTAAAAAATTTTTCAAACCAGTATGAAAATACTCAAGTCCTCAGTTGAAATGCACAAATGAAAGCAATAGTTTTGAAAATAATTGTAGAAGAGAAAAGATGAAACAAAAATAGCAGAATTTTGTCTGGAATTAGCTGAGGTATTCCTACCTTATATTGCAAACTGGGTGTCATATTTTCAGTGTAGTTTATTGTATGAAAATGTCAATCAAAGTAAACCAAATTCATACAGTATGCTTTAATACGCATGTACTTTCTTCAATAGCAATACCATGGCTCTACATCAAATATAACAAAAGTTATAGGAGTTAACACCCACTCAAAATGGTAATTTTTTATAATTTTGGTAACATTTTTGTTCCTGCATTGTGATGTCATAATTCTACAATGTCATAAATGCATCTAAAGGTTGCCCATGTCCACTTGTTGAGTGACCTAAGTTTGGAAATTCATGTTCAACCATACGAGAAGTGAGATTAAATAAAGTAAAAGTCAAGAAAGCTAAAACATTTAGCCAATTTTTGCAGAAATGGTGCCATTATGACGTAAATGGGCAAGAAAAGTGCAGTGGGGACAACCCTAGTCGGAAACATCAAGACTATACTGAGCATCGCGATATAGGTAAAAAAATACATCTTTCTAGGGTCTGTGAACACGTTTTTTGACTAGATTTAATTTGGCTTCTTTTAAAAGTAATTCTTTCCCAGTTGTTCTTAATATTATCTTTTTGTTGTTGAGGCTGGCATTGTTCTTAAATTTTGCCATGGTTTGATTATTTGCAATTGGTGGATTACTATTACCACCCTTTGTAATTGACTTCTAATTACCGTTATTTGAAAATGGTGTAAACCAGTGGTTCCCAAAGTGGGGTCTGCGGACCTTTTAGGGTCCGTGAAGCACTTTCAGAAGATCTACGAGAGAAATTTGGTTTAAGCCTTATTGGCTCATAGCTTAGTGATCTTGATTCAACTCCTGTGTGTTCAGGAGGTATGCAATCTATGCTTGCGAGATTCATTTTTTGCTTCCTATGCGTTTGTTGTGATCACGCTACCCAATTCTCCTATGGTGTCACACAGAAAAAAGTTCAGTTTATCGGCCGCTACTGCTATGATTAGCTACTCCTATGGCCTAGCTGAAGCTGGCCTAGCTGTCACAAGTAAAACTATATCAAATTTTTATTGCAGTAAATGCAGTGAGTGTGATAAATTTAAACTATAAACCACTTGTATGCAAAAATTAAAAACAAAAAAATTGTCAAAAATGGCTGTTGAATCTACAGCCACTTCTAATTCAACTCTCAATACAAAAATAATTCGAATATAAAACAATAATTTGAAGCAGCTAGCAATCATAAACAACTTCAAAAGTTCTTTAGCTAGAATTTAACATTGTTTTTACTACAAGTTATTTAGAACAAGATGTAACAATTAAACTTTAAAAAATATCCATTTAAACCTTGTTTTTACTATATTTACAACAAGGTGTAACAATTAAAAATAGGAATCTGCTGGGAGATGAATCCTTAGCTCCTGAAAAACTTTGTACGGTATTGTTTGGTACAGCTAGACTAAAAGTAATCATGAAACGTCTCGCGGCTTGGTGTGTGTGCCAAGATGACACATTTGCACAAGCAACTCGTGCCTGTTCACCTCAGAATTTGAGACCACTGGCAGGAGATTGCATACGTCTGACTTAGAAAAGAAACTTTGCTAACATTTTGCGGAAAACAATTTTTTTTAATGCAAAAAATACAATTAGGAAGAAACCTTTTTTTTTTCTGTAAAATTTTTTGACATTGCTTGTCATTTCTATTTTTCAGGAGGTTCCAAAATGAAATATTTTTAAATCATTGTTGATTTCACGGTAGACGAAAAATACTTTTGAGCGTCACTGTCACAGTTCACTGGGTTTGCTGGCAAACTTCCATCTAGTTATTTTTCTGCAACGATCAAATTGCCCATATCATGTTACAGCTTTTTCGCTTGGATTCAGAATACAAGCTTCAGCATGCTAAGAACGTAATATGCAACATGGCTGGCAAATTATTATCTTTTGTCTTTTGGGAAAATAGTAGTCTGGTTATAGATTAATAGATTATATGTCCATCTATCATAACTAAGCTTTTTATGCTATTAGGCCTAACTAATTTGACTCTTACGTTTTCATCCCTTCATTTTTTCTGCTTACGCTTTCGTACAAATTTCTTGCTCTTTCATCCCATCATACTCCAGTAAATGAAAACAGCGATGAATGTGAGACTTTTTTAAACTTTCGTATATAGGTCCTGCACCCCAACAATTAATAAAAAGTCTGACTGAACTTGTTTATCGAGAATTTGGTTTGAAGTTAAGGGTAGTTTACGATACATTCAAGATCGATCTGTACTTTCTGCTGAAAACAAAAACACCACATGCTCTCTGTTCCAATGTCGTGTACCAGTTTCAATGTTTGTGCGATATGAACCTTGCCTACATAAGCATGACTACCCGACATTTGGCTGCAAGAGCTTGTGAACATTTGGTTTTTAGCTGGACCATGTAAGAGTGCTATAAAAGATTACATACGCACATGTACCACTTGCCGTGAGTAAAAGTACACCGTAAACTCTTTCCAGATTTTAAAAAGATGCCATACGGAGCATAAGGCTAAAATTCAAGAAGCACTTTTGATGAAAAAACTAAATCCTAAGTTAAATAAGCAACTTTATGCTAAAGGTGCCTCTGTTTTTGCTAAGAATTTTCTAAATTGCTACATTTTCTGTTACGTCATAATATCATGAAGTTTGTTCTTACCTGGATTTGACTTGATTTTTTCTTTATTTTAACTACACCTTGACTAACCCATAAATAATTATTCAAACTGAATTGGTTTATTTCATGCTAAACAGTGTATGCTGTTGCTTGTTTGACTGTAATTTTAATATGATTGCTTTGCTCCAAAACTGGAAAGGCATTTTTATTTTGATAGATAATAATTTTTAGTATTTCCTCATATAATGTAGGTTATTAGTTAGCTATACGTAATTTATGTTGCAGTAATCCTTCTACTTTGCTTTGCAGATGTTTATGCAGTATTATTTATAATATCCTTATGAGGGCTTAATTGTTTTAAGCCGAAAACGTTTGATATGTTTTGTTTTTAATAAAAATGTTGAATCCACCAAATTTGCTGCTTATTGGTTTAATATGGTATTGCAAATCCACCTCTTTGCCTAAAATAATTTGGCTCTATAAATGTATAATTCATTCCACAGTTTGCAGGCTAGGCCAGATCTTTGAATGATAGGCTTAGTCAAGCTGCAGTACAAAAACACTACGGTAACATAACAGAGTTATGATGGTGGAAAAGCACTTGAGTGATGGTTTAATTTCATACATGAGAGATGTTGATACTACATTTCGAAATGACTTTGAAACAAGTGAAATGCGACAGTTGTTTTTGGAAAATGTATTCAGAGAAATTGAGGGTTGCGAGCTGAAGCTAATAGTAAAAAAATCAACTAGTTCTATTTTGGAAAACCTTGTTTCATCAATGTCTCCTAAACATTTGTTACAACTTTTGAAGGTAGGTTTGATTTGTTATCAATCAAATATCTGATATACAATGGGATATAATAATTGACATGCAGTAGCCTCCCTAATTAATTGTTATTCAATCTCTGAATCTGCAATGCATACTGCATAGGCTAAGGCCATAGCACAGGGGTGGGCAAATTACGGCCCGCGGGCTGGATCCGGCCCACCGAAGCATTTCATCCAGCCCACTTGTACCTGCTGAAACCACTACTATAATTTTTATCGAATATAAATTTCCGTTGAAAGTATCGATGAAAATAACGAATAGTTTGCTAAAATGTATACCTTAATATAGTGTGACGAGTCCGTTTAAGCATAGACCTTTTATGCAAAAATGAATGAACTCAATAAAAAACTTCAAGAAAAAAAATATAACCAGTGGTGGGCAAGTTACTTTCTAAAAGTAACTAGTTACAAGTTACAGTTACTCGGCGAAAAAAGTAACTAAGTTACAGTTACAGATACAAATTTGAAAAAGTAACTAGTTACAGTTACAGTTACAAGTTACAGTTACTTTAGTGATTAAAAATTTAGACTAAAAACAGGCCTGATGGCTTTAACTTAAACTTTAACCAGCAACCACATGTATAGTCCAGTGAACACAGTGAAGAAAATATGGATAAAAGGTTATGGTTGATCAGACATGCGACTGGGCGTCCTGTGTTGCCATTGTAATACAATTATTTTGAATGGAATTCATAAAAAATCTGTAATTTGCTTCAAAGCATGTAGTACAAAAAGTAACTGTAACTGTTACTTTTTTTAGGGCTCTAAACTGGTAACTAGTTACAAATATCGTTACATCTGAAAAAAAGTAACGAAGTTACAGTTGCTAAAAAAGTAACTAGTTACAATTGTAACTAGTTACTGCCCACCACTGAATATAACTGATCAGTGGTCGAGTGGATAGAGCGTCTGCTACTGAAATGATATACTCTGGTTCGATTCCTGGTCGGGTCAAGCCTAAGATTATAAAAATTGGTATTCACAGCTTCCCTACTTGATGTTCAGCTGACAAGTTTGACGTCCTTTGTGGTCGACTCCTGGGAAATCATAACGACTTCCACTGGCAGTTAGGTGGCCAGATCCACCACCAACCCTGCAGCTACAAAGCAGCTCGAGTCAGAAGATGCACAGAGCTGTTTCAAGCTTTTAGCTCTCACCGGCAGCCCTCAGCTTCTCTAGCAAAGTTATTCCCCAGCTGGACAAGACTCTTGGCTGAACTGGACAAACCTTAAGGGCTTGCACAGCGGCAGAGGCTTTGTAGGGAATAAACGATTTTTCACTTGTGGTACTTAAAATAAACAAGTGAAAAAATCGCTGAACCATTGCAGTAAGGATAGCCATAGGCAGTCCTCAGCTTCTCTAACAAAGTTATTCCCCAGCTGGACAAGACTCTTGGCCGAACTGGACAAACCTTAAGGGCTTGCACAGCGGCATAGGCTTTCTAGGGAATAAACGATTTTTCACTTGTGGTACTTAAAATAAACAAGTGATGTTTAGCTATTGAAGGGACAGTGTGAAGCTTCAGCCATGTGTGGTAGACAGGTGGGCAGGTGGCAGCTTGACTCAAAGACTGAAAGGTCCCTTTGCTCTCTCGCAACCAAGGCAACTTGGTGAATAAAATGTAATCACAATTACTAAAAAAACAGTTACTCATGATTAATAATTGGATGTTAAATCGTTCCAAACAAAGTTTACACGTTTGCAAAACAAAATGTCAAATGAAAACTTTGCGCACATTCCTCCCCTAAAAAGTCAGTCTGTTAACGCTACATCTACAAAAAAGTACAGTGGACCTTAGGGTGTTGCAGTTGCCCGTACCTCTTCCGATTTTTTTGTACCTTCTTCAAAATAGGAGGTTACCAAAAAAAAATCAAGAATACAAAGTTTGAGAAAAAAAAAAGAGGTTTAGGGGTCGCACAGAGACCTTTTTTACCCAGGATTTGGTATTCGTTTTATTTTGTGCCGCTAGATGGTGCTATGTGAAGTTTTTGTTACTAATGAGTCTATGCAAAATTGAACATTTACTTTTGATCTTATACATTCAAAAAAACTTCAATACAACTTCTAAAACTGTTTACATTTATGTTTTTTATGTTTTTTTAGAATTAATAGTGGTCAAAATTGATCACGTTTATGTGCGGGAAAACTGCAACAGAAACTCTATTTATCTTAGACCTACAGTATCTATTTTGGCTGGCTGTGTAGAATAGAGTGAAACATAGCTTACATTGTTACTTTCTTAAAGAATGACGATGCAGACTATGCTTTAGGCCTAGTTATTGAAATCTATTAAACAACTGTCTTAACTATAGATACAGCAGCAGCTTACTGAAACCATATTAGTTATGTTTTGCTGTGTAACATACGGAGTTTAGTGCAATCTATTGAAAATAAGCTCTATAAAACATGAATATTAGTAAATCTACTAGCAATATACCATTACTAGATCTGTAAATTCTTGCAGTTGGCAGCCTGGAACTATCTCTAGATCTGATGACAGCACTATCAAAAGCACATGTTTTCCCACCACGAAGCTGGAATTCCTACAATTCGTCAATTAAAAATAATTGAGGAAGTAAAGAAGCTGGTTGATGAAATGAAAAATTTGTGCATATGTAACTTGAACAGAACAAGCAGTAGAAAAGCAAGCAAAACCATTGAAAACTTCAAGGAAAATTCTCTCTCTCCTAATTGCTCTATTTCCTGTGAGTGTTGCGGGGGCAGCAGCTTGAGTTTAAGCTACCACTCTTCACGGTTTTCCATCACCCCCCATCATTTCGCTTGGATAAAGTTCCAAACATTCCACCCAAGATCTCAAGGTAATATTGATTCATCTACAGTAGTTATGGGTCGTCTAACTGTTTTTTCCCCATTTGCTTTAGCAAATAAAGCTTGTTTGGAAGTTTTTTCTGATGCATTCTGCCTACATGGACAAACCATCTAAGCTGAGATCTTTTAATTTGAAGAAGTAGCGGATCTCGAGATTTTCGAATCGTAAAAGAAGTGCACCTTGTCAATGATGTAACTCCTTTGATTTTTTTGAGAAACCTCATTTTGGACGCTTGCACTTGCAATTGCACCCTTTTAGTTATTATCGAATTTCATGACTATACAGAGATAGAGTAGGTAAGAAGGGACAAAGACTGTTTCTAAAATTGAGAGCTTTGCTTCATTTTTGACAATTTTTGTCTCACAACTACAGAATCGTCTCATAACTACTGAATAGTGTAACCTTTCATTATTGCAATTGCCTTGCTATTTGGGATACCCAGTTCTTTGTTTGCCTTCCGTCACTCGTAAGTGCAACCCCAAGATACTTGAACTTGTATACTTGTTTCTGTGTCGCTCCATTCAGTTGCAACAAGCACTGATTAGTGTTTCTTGAAACATTAAACACTGTACATCAGTTTTGACCGAGCTTATTTTCATTCCTGCGGTGTCATAAGCAGCTGCAAACCTATTTAATGTGTGCTGAAGGCCAGATTCTGTAAAAGCAAAATCAAATCATCAGCACAAAGCAGGCAACTGATTTTTCAATTTCCTATGGTGGCAAATTCATCAGCTTGGTTTCATTTGTCGATCCAATTCATGTAAACAATAAAGAGGAGAAGAAACAAACTGCATTCTTGCCAGAGTTCATGCTTATATGGAAAGCTTTGATTGCCTGCTATTTACTCAACCACGAAACTCCAGTCGGCACCGTAGAATGCTTTAATGGCATGTAACAACTGACCATCGATGCCATTCTCTTCAGAGCTCTCCAAAGATAAAAAGGCAATTATAATATGCTTTTTCGAGATCAACAAAGCATGCAAAAAGCTCTTTGCCATATTTCCAAGATTTCTCAAACATTGAAAAAAATTGAATACTACAATGAAATCTTGGTCATTGAACCAACGCCTCAACATGATTGAAAAATGAAGAAAAAACATTTTTGCATAGGTTGATGTCTGATTAAAAAACCAGTATTGTAAATATGGGAAAAATTTTGGCTGTTAAAGAAAATAAACGAAAATTATAACGGCTTATTAATAAGATGCTTTTTGGTTAACACAGCTGTCTAAAATAAAAAAAAAAGACTGACATTTGGTAGATAGCAATAATGAGCACTTGTCAGATTAAAATCAGGGCCAGATGTAAAATTAATTATTAAATTAGAAAAATATGCAATAAGTTGGTATTAATTATGCTTATGGCAGTAGGTCTATAATTCAACTTATGATAACTTTGATTTAAGAAGTTCTTTTGTTGGCTATGTACTAAAGAAGGACTACCAAAAACAGTAGAAGTGATCAAAAGGGATCGTAGGTTCGACTTATAGTCCAAAAACATTCAAAATAAAAAAAAACATGTTTTTTTTGAAATTGCCAAAATTTTGATGTCACTGTGCGCCCCCTAAACATTGACAAATTTTTACAAAACTTGACCAGACCACAAGGGTTTTTGTGTGAAGCCTCCAACTTGAGCTAAGGTAGAAGTTGTCATGACAAAATTATCAATTTTAAGGGGCAGCTGCAACACCCTAGTGGACGTATTAAAGGCCTGAGAAAAGAATTTGTCAGAAGATTTGCTTATTTCAGTGCCATGGAGCATAAATTTGATTTACTGAAGTCCCCGTTGTTGTGTGATGTGAAAACGGTCGCTAGCGAATTGCAGGTGGAACTCATAGATCTCCAAGCTGACAATGCTTTGAAGAGTAGTTTTGAAAACAAGTCATTGATTGAGTTTTATAAATCGCTTCTCCCAGAGAAATTCAAAAATGTCAAAAAATTTGCAAGAAAAATGTTTGTGGTGTTTGCATCAACATACATATGCAAGTAAACTTAAGTATGAAGATTTACAAAAGCAAAAACAGATTTTTTGTGATGGATTCAAACCTACCAGCTGCCTTAAGAATCAGCAGGAGCAGCTCTAGCCTGATTTAAACAAACTTTTGGACGCATGCAGTTGGCTACACCAGTCCCATGATTCGTTGCGGCACTTTGTATATGGGCTGTATTGTTGTGCATTAGCTTTTGTGCCGGTTATTTGTGAGTAAATTGTGTTGTAATTATGTTTCAATATTGACGTTGAGCCTCCGGACTAGTAACTAAGTTCATTATCTGTAATCAGCCCACTCAGGAAAGTAATTGTACACCCCTGCCATAGCTGATAGGCCTATTACTATCTTGGGGATGCGGTGCATTTGATGTAGTATTGTTGTTAGCTCTTTCTCTTTGAGCATTGAGAAAGTGAAAATCAGCATTCAAAAAGTGATCAGATATTCTAGGCTGTTAATATGAAAAATTCAGTATGACTGATGATAGTCAAAGTTAAAATTCAATGTAGTTGTGTTACTCTGAACTGCATACCGCTATCTGGTGCGAATACTAAGGTGAGCTATTGCATCAATAAATGCAGCCTTAATTAACAAATGTGGTACCGGTACCTGTATTACATTAATAATTTAAGGCATTACCAGTGATCTCATCGCAAAGTGTCTTCGCCACAAAGTGAGGGTTAGGGCAAGACAGCTCTGGGAATAGTGGAAATGTTTAATGACTGCTGTTCTCAGTCAATGCTTTAATTTCAACCATGCTATAGTATAATCTGCAATTAAGCCATTTCTGTCTTCAGAATGCCATCTGTCGTGTATCACTACCGGTATGTGACAAAATTACTTTGCTCAAAAATCACTGGCAACCATTTAAGACAGGCGTTATTTGCACACTAGCATACGAATAATTCTGGCTTGATTTGCCCGGTTGCCAGTGATTTTGTCACGAAGTTATTACTCATATGTGACGAATGGCATTGTGAACACAGAAAAGACAGAATAGATCTATTTGCTAACCAACTGTATTGTACAATTGTATTAAAATTAAAGCATTGACTGAGAATAGCAGTCATTAAACTAATTGTACTATTCCCAGAGCGGGTGTCATTACATATCAGTCGTCTGCTTGTTTTTAGAAACTCTGCAACCGGTGTATGAGCTCACGACTGCTCTCTCCTCTCTGATCTAAGTTATTCCCAAAATCTAAGCCTAATGAGTGCACGCATGAGAGGAACGAGAGATTATGCATACTCACACACTGGTTGCAGAGATTCCGAAAAAAAAGCGAATAGCTTTTACTTAACAACATACCCCCAGAGCTGTTTTGCCCTAATCCTCACTTTGTGGTGAAATTACTGTGACAAAATCCCAGTGTGACGTATGGGCTATCGTCTTCATCTCGTAACTTCAGGTGCTGAAAAGGCACACCTAAATTTTTCCAACGTACTGCTCTGGACTCGTGTTTTGCGTAATACCAACGCTCATCAGCAGAGCTGTCGTTCAAACCAAAATTCAAAAGCTAAATTAAGCTGGCTTACAAACCGAAATTAAAACAAATTTAAAATTAAAGCAAACCGAAATCAAAACAAATTTAAAATTAATTTAAAATTAAAACAAACCGAAATTAAAACATTATTCATCATCATTTTTAGCAGAAATTAAAACAAACCTACAAAACAAGCCGAAGAAGCTATGTCGTAGACCAATCACAGTTAACTTGCATACAACTGTACAAATAAGACTTGCTTATGTAGTGCTTATTTCAGATTTGCTTGCAAGAATTACAGTTGACTTAATAACAAATACAAAATAAGAGTTTTGTATAGTACAGCTTATTTGCACACTAGCATGCAAATAAGCTCTTTCTTCATTTAATTAAATTATGATGCTTTCAGGTATCCCAGGAAAACTTGGACGAGATTCTTTGTAGTACAAGTGGCTGCCACATTTTAAAACAATGTTTGCGAAGATTAGTTATTTTACTTGACCAAGCAAATAGCAGTAAGTTAATTTTTTCTTGTTTACTTAGTTTTTCTATCTAATTGTATTCTTTGATGTTTCAGGAAAGACTCACTCTTATCAATTGTCATTGAATAAAGGATGGAAACAGGGCTTTAAGCATATTTTTTTCTGGCCTTTCGTTAAAACCATATCTTCTAATATACTGCGTATGTACCGCTACCAACCAACATATTGTTGTTCTCTGTTGATAATTTCATTGCTTTTGATTAAATTTTTTCTCGGCCAAATTTCATTAAGTAAATATAAGCTATGACTACCATGATGAGGGTCAGTCAAAAAGTATTTTTAATGCCTTTTTGTTACCGGAGACACAATTATGCAAGCTATGTGCTAAAAATTTGAAATTTGCTGAAGGGTTGAGGCATATGTACTGGTGAGATTTAAATTTTAGGTTATGCATTTTCTCTTTTAATTTTCAATATATGAAAGGATTGGTGCACATTCCGTTTGCGCATGCTAGAGCTTTGATGCAACTGTTCAATAGCAATCTAAGCTATTCCTCAAAATCTAACCCTAATTAAAACAAAAATTTCTGGTTACTTAAAAGAACGACTTAAATAGCTGGAAATGTCTATTAATTTTATTTAAGGAAAAGACTGCGTGCAAACTGCGCATGTTGCGTTCTCCAAGTCACTTTATTGAAATATGCAGTTAGCATAGCGAAAGGTACTCTGACAGCCACGTCGGAGATCCAAATGTTTGTAAAGCCAGTTTTTAGCAGCAGTTTTCACTTGTTCATCATAAGCATACTCCTAGCATTTCTATTCTTAGGTCTTGGCACTAACAAGATGATAGTCTTTAGGTGTTATACAAGTATGGAGGGTGTCATGTGGTAAGGTTGTTCATCCCCCAAAAAGAATAAGGTAGTGACTATTTCACCGAAAATTTTCAAGTTAAAGAGAATAAAACGAAAATGAGAAATATTCATCTGCGCTTTTTTCATTTTCTTTTTAAGGGGTTAAGATTAGGGTTTCGGTTAAGGTTTGGGTAAGGGTTCAATTTGGGAATAGTTTTAGAGTGCGCATTTGAGTTTGGGTTAGATTTGAGTGAGAATTAATAAAAAACTAGATAAAAATTTCCGGTGAAATAAAGCCTTCCAAAGAATAATGTCGTCCATGGTTTTGATGCTTGGGTAGGGTGAGGCATTAACATTTGTCTCTTCAGATTGGTTCTTGCTAGTTGAATTCTTGCACAAAGTTTTTTTATGCGTCCCAAGCATGATGACCCAATACGATATGCCAACTGATCAATTGTTATGTGTTTATAGTCTGTAAATGTGTTGCTTTTATTGCTTTTTTCAGCCTCTGTGAAAGTTGAAAAGCAACCTTACCTAAACTGGTCTCTCTAAGTTACTTAACGATATTTTATGGTTTGATAGCATGCCTGTCTGTGCATATTACTATAATCTGAAGATGTCATCATGGTATCTTTTTGAATGTTTTTAGAGTTTCTCCATCAGCCACAAGGAATTCAATCATAGCTTTTTGTTTTAGACAAATCTATCACAAGGCTGCTGGAGTCGAGCCAAGTCAACTGACCGTGACAAACTGACCGCGAAGCGACAATTTCGTTACAGTGATTTCGTCACTGATTTCATCGCAGTGATTTCGTCACAAAGTGAGGGTTTGGGTAAGATGGCTCTGGGGATAGTAAAAATTTATTTAGGATTGCCCTTTTCAGCCAATCGGTGTTGTCCGAGGTCAGTTTGCTTGCGGTCAGTTGGTTCGCGGTCAGTTTGTCACGTCAGTTGTCGTGGACCCGCTGGAGTAGCCTATCTTTAGCTTAGCTAATACCTAAATGTGTAAATGCATAAATTTAAATTTCTTCAGTACATATGCCTCAACATTGCAGCCAAATTTTATTTAGTGCACAAGGCCCTAGCTTTTATATTTTGTGTTTCCATTAACTAAAAAAGGCATTACTGTTTGATTGACCCGCATATTGGTATAAATCTGATATCCAAGATTCACTTTGATAGCTTTAATTGATTTTTAAACCTTAAGATTATCAAAGCAGTGACATATGTGGAGTTTAAAAGTGCTTTAAGTACATTGTGCCATTCCCCTCCTTCACTTTTTAGCAGAGGTGGGCAGTGGGCACAAATAACATTATATCAAAAGCGCAACGATCTTTTCGACCAGTAAAAGCGCAAAATGCGCAATTTAATTTTTTTTAGCATCTGAAGCGCAGCGCAACTTCCGCAATGAACTTTTTGATTCAGTTGAAGTGCAACACAATTCCGCAATTGCAGAACAGCATTTTCGTATCAACTTAAAAGTGCAACCTAACTTCCGCAATTGAAATTTTACTACACAACGCAAATACCGCATTTTTTGCGATTTTAGACAGAAAAGGAGCAAATAATTTACTAGAAAAAGTCTACATTTATCAATAATACGATTGAAATGGAACAAAATTGAGTTTAATGTGTAGAATTGCACTATTTACTGAAAAAAACATTGAAAGCGCAGCGCACTAATTTTAATTTTAGTCCGCAGCGTAACTTCCGCAATGTTTCAAAATAAAAAAATTAAAGAGCAACGCAACTTCGGTAATTGTGGAGGTTGCGCTTCGGATTGCGCCTTGCCCACCTCTGCTTTTTAACCATTGCGCAACGCAAAAAACGTTAGAAGCTGCATAATTAGAATAAAAACAAAACGCAGCATAAAGTGGAAAAGGCTTTCACTACTTGACATTTTCGTAGCATTTTAACCAGGTTAAGGTGGTCCAGATTTCAAGTTTATTTACACATGCCAATATTTTTTGCCTTATATATATTTTTTGTTGTTGTGCTTTAGAGCTTGTGATTGACAGTAGTGTTCAAAACTAACGGTTGCCCGAGGCAAGCTAAAATCGTCTCATGTAAGTTATTTTCTGGTTTCAAAATACAATGTAGGAAGTGAGCAACTTCGAACAAGATTATTTAAAAACGCAAATTAACGCTTTTGCTTCTGTACTATAAAATAAATGCAAATAAAGTAAGCTTTTGCTTGCTTTATTTTAGCGCATTCACGCCAATTAACACTTAGTTGAATGGCACGTACATCATTAATCGTAATTAACCCTTCTTAATCCCACGCAGGTTTGTTCGATACTCAGACGCACTTCGCAATCCTTTGGCGTAAAATGTTTCGTTTTTGTTTTTTTTTCAGCGAAAATTTTCCTACACTTGCCGCGATAACCGCTCTTTCGGGTATGACAAGTACTACCCTTTGCTGTAAGAAAGTGAGGTCAAAAATTCCGCAATTTTTTTTCTTTTAGTTTTTTAAGATCTGCATTTCCTCTATCTTTCACACAAAAAAGTTCAGATTTTTTATCTGGTTTAGTTTCCGAGATATTCGGGATTGAAAAATAAAATGCGTTTGTAGCAAAAGGCAGCGTGAATTATTTATTGTTAATGTAACAATTGAAATGATTAGAAATTTTTGTAAATTGAATGATAGAAAAAAGCATCCATGACTTACTGCGATATTTGTTGCGCAAGAAAACTGCGATGTGATGCAGATTGCAGAGTAGGACAATTGATGTGATTTTTTTTGCGATAATTTTAAAATTTTTCGATGCGATAAACTCCTCACTAGGTTCCGATGATTGTTTTTTTGACTAATTTTGAAACTGAAGCTCAGCCAGCGCAAGGCTTTAGTTTAATTACGTATTCTGATTGTGACGCAACCAAGCCACAACATTCTCGAACTTCTTTAAATGTGACTTATGACAAAACAGAAAAGCGACAGAAATAATGACAAAAATCGGAATAATCACTTGCAAAAGTCGAAGATTTTTTGTTGAGTTTTCTAGTGCGGTAATGGATGTGGATTCTTTTGCGTGTTTCGATGTTATATTTTTGGAAAAAAAGCGTGCAGTGCGATTGATTCCAGAAAAAAAGCCATCACTCTAATTTAAAAATTGCACTCAAGAACTAGATTTTCGCAAACTACAATATTATGCAAATTCGGTAGTTATTAACGCGCTTTTCCAAAATTGAACATTATCAAAATGCACTGTGCCTGTTTGTTTTGGGCAAGTTGAGATCCCCCTGGGCAAGTAAACATGTGGTATCAATTGCCTGACGGGGAAGTTGTTGCAAAAGTTAATTTCAACCCCTGGACAGGTAGTTAATGATTTCATAACCAAACTACACGCAATTCATGCAAGGTATTCTCGCTTGGTGTCTGAATTCTTTGGATCGCGTCAATCCTGACATTTCTCCGTTTGTCTGAATAATGATTGGTTAACATGCAGATGGAGCGATACATTCGTTTATTTTGCAAAGCTGTGAGTATTATTTGCCTGGTCTCAGAGAATACCTTACCTGCTAATTTCAGTGCAAACAAGTTGCGAACAAAACTTTCTAGCTCCAAAATGCTGAAAACTAGATACCAGTATTTTACTGCCATTAGCTCGCACTGGATGATACATGCATAAGTTGGATATAGAAAATTGTTGATAGTCAATCTTCTGAAACAGTGCTCGATGACATACCTAGTAAAATCAGAGCAAAATACAACTATAAAGTCACAGTAAAAGGTTAAAAGCACAACAGGCTGTTTAAGATTACAGCAGCGCCTGATGAGTCGTTAGGACGAAAGTAGTATAGAGTGCTCCCTTTCGTGTGGTTTGGGGAGGGGAGGTTTAGGGAGTGGGGAGGTTTGGGGAGGGGGAGGTTTGGGGGGTGGGAGGTTTGGGGAGGTGTGTTGTTTGGGGAGGTTTGTCTGAATGCGACGTTGTAGTCTTGGCTCTAATCTTAACTCTAAGTGTAGTTGTAAGAATCGAACCCAAAACTTAGTGTTGATCTGAAGGGTGACTGAGTATCAAACCACCGCAGGTGCCTGGCTTCAAGTCTAAAGCTTGAAGAGTGTCTTGCTCGAGTACCGAACCACCGCAGGTGGTTTGTCAAACCACCGCAGGTGCCTGGCTTTAAGTGTAAATACCCTTAGTGTCTTACCTGAGTATCAATCCACCGCAGGTGCCTGGCTTCAAGTCTAAAGATCCTTAGTGTCTTACCTGAGTACTGAACCACCGCTCCCCAGGTGGTTTGCCTGGCTTCAAGTTCAAAGTAGTAGTCGGTTAAAAGCGAATAACCAGAGAAGGTAGTTTCTAAAAAGATTATCTAGTTAATGCTATGAAGTCTATTTTGTACGTTTGGGAATAAGCTTCGCGTAACTTGAAACGATTCCTGTCGCACTGAATTTTCGCTGCTGTGTCGAAATCGTGGCAGCTGTTTACATGAGGTAATCTATCTAAGGTTTAGCTGTGAATCACTACCTTTTTGTTAATTTTTTTTAATCTTCGAATATGGAACGAGCATGGTGCAATACAACTTGTTTAATCTTAATAAGTTTAACTCTTTCGCATTTAATGGTGCAATACCGTTGCTTATAAAAGGCAGTCATGAAACTATAGTTTCATTCTACCAAAATGTATTCATGTGAGTACTGTGCAAAACCGTTTATTCGAAAAGATCATTTGTTACGTCACAAGCGAGAAGTGCACGAATGGATATTACAGTTTGAGTGTGAGAGATGTGAAAAAAAATTTAAAAGAAAACATCACATCGACCGTCATAAACCGACTTGCTGTCGTTGCCAGAGGTGTCACATTCAATTCAAGTCTCCCCAGGAGAAAAAAAGTCAAGTATGCGAACCAGCTAAGAAAAAAGCCCAAATCGTAAGTGAAGAACATACTGTACCAGTACAGTGTGCAAGAGTTCAGTCCCCAACATAGTCACCACTGCTGAAACCTCAATCAAATGCAGCAGAGTCTTCTTAATCTTCAAACAAACGTCGCAGAGCAAACAGCTCAACTCCCTCCAGCAGCTCAATCCCTACCAATTTCGAGCGGTGCTCCAACCTCGGTGTTAACTTGTCCACCATTTACACCAGCTCCTCGACGTCGCAAAAGTTTGAAAATCAAGCGGCCGACCAAGCTCTCGAACATCCCCCCACCTCCACTATTGACACCAGCACCTGGATTGCTTGCGAATGATCCCAAACCACTGCGGAAAGCTGAAACCAAAAAGAAATGGCGGGAAGTAGAAGAAAACGAAATTATTCATGAACTAGATCCAGATTTAGAAAGATTTATCCGTTTAAACTGGGACTCTATTCGCACATTTTCGCGTAGAGTACCTGTTCAAAATCTTTTTAATTTTTACTATAGTGACGATGTTTGTAATTTAATTGGTCGTATAGCAAAAACTATCATGAAAAACCAAGAAAATCGTTTTAAAATTAACTATGGTTTTGGGTTTGTGACAAAAAATATTGAAACAGGCGAATTCCGTTATTATCATGCTTCAAATAATTCGCTAATGCTTGACGCTGCAGTATTGATTTCTAATAAAGCTGAGTTAAACGAATTTTTAGCACAAATCGCCGATGAAGATTTTTTGGATTCTGTTTCCCGACCTGATACGAAATGGCGGCTGTATCAAATTACAAATTTATTGTTTTGTAAATCACCTCAAACAAGCCCCGCTAGGGGCGCCGTTACCACTCCCGAATTTTGTAAAATATAATCGTGGTCTTATCAATGTTTCAGGCAATGAAAATCAATGTTTTTTCCGTTGTCTAGCAATTTTTAAAGGGGTTGATGGTAGATATTGTGAAACGAAGGCTAGAGAGTTGTTTGCACAGTATGCTATGAATTTTGATGTACACAATTTCAACGGTGTTGCTATTGAGAATTTGATTTCAATCGAGGATTTGTTCAAGGTCAATGTTTCCATATATCGTCACCTGAATTCAAAATAGCTTTATGTCACACTTTTGGCCATTTTAGCTTTTTTCAGGTTTTGAGGTATTTGGACATAGAGCTTTCCGTTGCACTTGGAATTAGGCCTCTAGCATGCACCATTCAGGATTTAGCTCTGGAAAAAAGCTGTATGTCCATTGTATGCTGCCGGAGCCAAAAAGATGTATGTCCAATATATTAAATACGAATAGCCTTATGTCCAAATTTATGAAATTATTTGGACATAAAGCTACTCAGTTTATATACTAACTCTATAAATGGCTTTATGTCCAATAATTTGTGACATAAAGCTTTGAGTTGCAAATTGCATTCCACTCTTTTTTTTACACAAACCAGGAGCTTTGTGGTTAAAGCTGGTCGTTCTCAATTTTTAGAGATTACCGAACTCAATTGTTCTTTATAAGTTCGTTATTTACATTAGTTGACGCTAAGCTTTCTTTGAAGCAACCGTTAAGCCGTGATGCTTGCTAACCCTAAACCGAATACAACCTAACCCTAATACAAACCCTAAAGCAGGGTTCATGCTTGTCCAGAAAATGGAACGATTTTTCCGTTGGTCGCCCATGATCACATTTAACGCGGAAGTTTTACCATTTATTCCACGAGGTAAACTCTCACTCTCAATAGAAGAAAAACGAAGTTGAAACAGTTCAACTTTTTCCGTTTCTGTAGAGTGCAGAAGGAAAATGGCAAGTCACTAAGCTACACCTGTTTAGGCCTACATGGGAGTTTACAACAGCTGTGGCAGTGTAGGCCTATAAAACGTTTTAAGAATAACCTGATGACAGTACTTCATAAAATTTTTTGTAGCTAAGGTAGAAAGGCAGACTAGCATATTCAGACTAAAGCCTGTAGGCTGGTCTCTTTTCAGTTATAGGGTAGCCTATAGGCCTAGGCAGCTAGGCCTAGAGGGATTGAAGTGAGCAACTTATATTCTAGCCTGCTAAAAAACTGCAATATACTCCTACTAGGCTTCTTACAAAAAATTGTGGTCCCTTTTGCTAGCCTAGTGATCAAGATAGGTTACAACACTGAGGTTTTTATATTTTTTGAGTAGCCTAATAGCATGATGACATCACCTAGCTTGAGCATCCATATTGCAGTCGGTAGGCCTGGATTCATTTCACTGGTCAAGGCATCTAGGTCTACCAACAAAGGCCTCATGATCAAAGCATAGGCATAATATGAGGCTTCGAAAATTAATGTTTAGCCTTAGACCTGCTTGACGTTGAGTAGCCTAGCCTATTAAGTGGCAGTAACAGGAAGAATATAGGGTCATTTGCAGTCTATGAACATGGCGAACATTGCAGTAAACTCAGTTTCAATAAGAAACTTTGTGATCTCAGTCTCACTATGCCAATGCAAATTGATGTTCTTTATTAATTCCTCTATAAGCTCCAGTGTACGCCATGATCTGACTTCCAGGAATAAAGGAGAAAAGTTGCCAATAAGGTGGCACAGAAGTAGCTTACACTATTTGTATAATATGAATATCTTAATGAAGTTATCAGTTTTAGTAGATATTCAACTGTTTTATTTTGTTGTTTTACAGAAAGTAAGATCTTGTACAGCTAGGTTGTCAGTAAAATATTTCTGTATGGCTGAGTTGGCAAAAACACGAAGGAAAGACTTAAACAAAAGTATATCCAAAAATGAGCGAGTGTTTGTTCATAAAATGTACTTTGATACGGAAACAGACAAGTATTCTGAATCATTGCCTCCTAATGTTGGTAGAATTTGTGGCATTGTTGTAAGTATGAGAATTGATACAGCCAGAGTTAAATGGGATGTGGATAAGACAATATCAAGTGTAAAATATGCAGACCTAAAACTTGAATGCCATGTTGACAAAGATTTACATAATACTGATGAAGTAGAACATGAACTTGTGGCAGAGAAGGAAAATGCACTAGAAAATGAAGATTTAGCAGAGATTGAAGATGTATTTGAAAATAAATGTTCAGCGAAGATTGTAGATGTAGCAGAAAATAAAGATGTAGCTGAAGCAGAGAATAAAGATGTAGAAGAGAATTCAAAAGTGGCAAACAATGATGATCAAACTAGTGTGGTAGCAAATTGCGATGAAACTGATCATGAGTTAGTTTCTGAATCAGAAGACTCTCTTTCAGATGATATGGACAAAGACTATGAGCCCCCCCCCAAAAAAAAGCGTTACAGCTCTTCTGATAGTGATATTATCATGACCGACACAAGCTCAAAAAGATTACTTTCAGATGGTCAAGAAGTGTATCTTTGCCGTGGAGACTACAGGATTTTTAAGGCAACTGTTAGCAGTAGTTATGGAAACACTGTCTATGGTGTTTCATTGGATGAAGATCATGGACGATTTTTCATCACAAGACTACTGCAACACAGTAGCAAATGGGATAACTTTGATTGTGACATTCATTGCGTTGGTTCTGCCATAAGGTGGAGATTGAGTAGTGTTAAAACAATTAAAACTGATAAATTTACTGACTATGGGACAGAGGCACAACAACCAAAAACTTTAGAAATGAGGAAAAGAAAACGAAACACTCAAGAGTGGAAAAAAACTGTCAGAAAAGAACAATACAATTCCAGTTATGAGCATAAATATCGAACCCAAACAGGTGAAATCAAAGTGCGACCTAGTCGCCGTTCCTTTGAACAAGATTGCAACTGTCGTATGAACTGCTCGTCAAAGTTTACTGAAGAGGAAAAAAAAGTTGTGAACAAAATCTTCTGGGATCTTAAAGACAAAGACTTACAAAGAGCATTCATCTCAAAACATGTGAAAATACAGGAAGTTAAAAACAGAATGAGAATCCGGCATGATTGTAAGACAGGGAAGAGGAGACACAGAAAACCAAATAGAATATACAAACTCCCGAAACGAAATGAAGACAACAAGCTACTTACTGTGTGCAAGATTTTTTTTACCAACATCTTAAACATTGATGTTAAACGTGTGGATACTGCACTAAAAAGCAAAGGTGATGGCGGCTTTATAACTCCAGACAAACGAAACAACCAGGCACTACACAACACTACATCAGAGGAAAGAATTGCAAAAGTGGTAGAACACATAAAGAAATTCAAAGTTGTGGAATCCCACTATGTAAGAAAAGCATCTAAATTTGAATATTTGCCAGAGGAACTGTCTGTTGCCGCTATGCACCGAATGTATAAGGAATGGTGCAATGAACAAGGATACACAGTTGAGTCTGAGGATTTTTATCGCAATATATTTAAAACAAAGTTCAATCTCAAATTCAACAAGCCCAAAAAAGATGCTTGCGATATCTGCGTGTCATATGCAAACACTCCGCAGACTTGAGAACAAAAGAAATGGAAGAAGAACTGCAGCATACCAAAGAAAAAGAAATGGCTAGAGACTTGAAGAACAATCTCAAAGAGCAAGCCAAATTTCAACCAAGCAAAATGGTTGTGGCAGCATTCGATATGCAGAAGACGTTACAATCTCCGCATGGTGACACATCTTCCTTATATTATTCGAGGAGGTTGAAAACATTCAACTTCACCATCACAAACATCTGTACAATGAAACCCTATTGCTTCATATGGAATGAAGGTGATGCTGGCAAAGGCTCATGTGAAGTTGCAACTGCCCTGTTTCAATACCTCAATGAATTGAATCGACAAGGTGTTGAAATAGTGCATTTGTTCTGTGATAGGTGCACTGGTCAGAACTGCAACCGCATGATGGTTATCATGTTGTCAACAGCTATTAATTATTTTAACTTCCAGCAAATCACTCTAAATTTCTTTGTGACTGGCCACTCACAAAATGAAAATGACACCATCCACTCAGTGATTGAAACCTTTACCAAGAAAAGACATCTTTATAGTACAGATGACTGGGAGTCTGCAGTAGGCATGGCGTTTGTACATAATCGGCCAGATGTGATTCGTATGCATTTCAGCGACATAATTGACTTCAAAACTGCAGTGCAAAATCCGTTGTACAAAAATATACTGACAAAGAATACTTACACCCAAAACAAAACCAAGGAAAAGGTTTATTGGAGCAAGCCAATGAAGATGAAGTTTAACAAATCCGAACCAACTAAAATGATCTTTGTATACCATTATGATGAGGACGTTTACAACGAAATTGAGTTATTTAAACCAACCAGAAGGAACAACATAATCACCGACATCGGGCAAATGCCTAAGCTGTACACAACTCAACCTGGTGTTGGTGCAGACAAGATAAAAGATCTCATGAGCCTATGTTCACGAAACCTCATACCAAGTGCACATCATTCTTTCTACAAACAATTGGTGCAAAAGAAGTAAGACTACATGATTTAATTTGACTTTTTCTGCTTCGGTGTCTCCGCTTCGTACAATTCCTACTTCCACTGAATAACTTTCTACGGTCACTTTCTTAACCCTATTTTTTGTGTGTATATTTTTTGATAATACTTTTGTACTTTATTTTGTATTTGCATTTCCTAGCTATCTAGCTGAAAGCAGCTGATCAAGTGATCATAGTCAGTTTGTTTCTCAATTTAAACTTTAAACAACAACTCTGAATGACTACCTAGAACCGTCATTCTGGGATACTTTGGACCACTTTTTGTATTGCTATAATCATTTTCATTTACCTTGAACAATTTGCCACTTTTTAGTATTTCTCAAGGGACCCCTAATAGAAAGCTAAATGATTATAAAAGTTAATAAACGGGCTTCATGGTAATCATGTTTTTTTTCAAAGGTCTTGGGCCAAAATTTTCCCACCAATGACAGCTTGGCCCGACCACATAAAAACAATTTCTCTTTGGTTTGAAGTAGCCCTGACTTACGGAATCAACTATGCTCTATGCCGCATATTTTTGTGTTATAATTTGTTACACTGAAAGACCTCCAAATGATGAGACATTTTTTTCTTTAACTGGGTGGTGAATTTTTTATGAACAACTGACTTGATTCTTGTTTATTGTCAAATATTGTGTAACATGTGTTATGCAGTTAATGCAATCTTAATTAAGTGATCTTTTTAATTAGTGTGTCAGGCATTCAAGTTACGGAGAATGCGAATTTTGTATGTTTAGTTGCATTTGTTTATTTAACAACTACCAGTATAATACATTTTTTTGCCAGATTGTTAATGGTAGTAGTGTTGTTGCTTATGCTCAATTCACCTGTTTCGTTTATTCGTTTGCATTTCAGGAAAAGACATGCTAAGTATTTTATAATTAGCTCTGGTAACATTTAAATTGAAGCTCAACACATCTGGGAAATGATGAATTAAACTGCACACTGTACATCATGACATAACGCAGTTAATGATATTATCAGAGCATGGATAGTAAACATTTGAAACTTTTGGTCATATTTTTGCTGAAGGTCAACTGATGTAACTTGAAACAGACTTTGTCTTCATTACTGATGTATTTTCAGCATCGAAAAGGAACTATTTCATAAAATAAAATGGTGTTATGTCCAAAAAAGCTGACAGGTTTATGACAATGCTGATTTTCCAATAGCTTTATGTCCAAACATCGACCAAAAAAAATGTGACCACTAGATGGCACCATCATGAGGATGATGCAATTCGAGCCTGATGTAACAACGAACATAATAATCTGATTAGTATGAGGTTTTGGTATAAAGTCAACAAGATATTTGAGATTGAGTGACAATGAAAATGGTTTTTTTGCAATATCTCGAAAACTAGAAATGGCCAAAAGTGGGACATAAAGCTATTTTGAATTCAGGCGACGATTATCAACTTAATGAAGAATCAGCTCGACTTGTTTACAGGAGCCAAGGTCTTTATCAGGAAACAATGGCTTTGAATAAATACCAGAATCATCTTAGTTTAATTACTGACTTTGAAAAATATTGTGCTGTGTACCGCTGCATGTCATGTAGAAAGTTGCATTACGGTAGAAAGGATTTCTTACGCCATTGTAAAACATGTAAAGTCGTCACTCGGCAAACATATCTCGGGGGTATATTTAAAGCTAAAGAAACAGTTTTTGATAAATTAGCAATATTGGTATTAACGTTCCCCCAAACAACCGTCACTTTCCCCATTACGCCTGCTTTGATTTTGAATGTCTATTTAACAAACAAAACTTACCACAAAACGCCCAACAACTTTCCTATGAAGCCAGACATGTGCCGTTGAGTTTTGGTGTTGCCTCCAATGTTCTAGGGTTCACAGAGGGCATTTGCCACGTCAGTTCCGGTGACGAAAGCGAACTCGTTGCAAAATTGATCGATTACCATGAAGGGGTGGCTGATGTTTCGTACGAGATACTGAAACAGAAATTCGATTACGTTTTGGCGGCTCTTGAAAATCATCCAAATTGCAGAAGGGAAAAATTGACTTCTAAATTTCACTTATATCTGCAAGAGCTACCGGTTTTGGGTTTCAATTCGTCTAATTATGAGTTGGCTCTTATTAAACCTGCTCTGGTTCGTTGTTTGATGGTTAAAATCAAGTTTGTGCTCAAAAAAGCAAATTCTTTTCTTTGTTTGAAAACCACAAAACTTAGGTTTCTGGATATTAGAAACTTTTTAGCCCCAGGGTTCTCTTATAGAAAATTTCTCATTGCATATGGGGCTGAAGACAGGAAATTTTTTTTCCTTACGAATTCATGGATTCTTTTGAAAAACTGAACTTTCCCAGACCCCCACCTCATGAAGCTTTTTATAGTTCGCTGCACCAAAGTAACATTAGCAACGAGGAATATGCTCTCATTGTAGAGACTTGGCAGAAAGAAGGTTGGACAAGTCTCAAAGATCTACTTATCCATTATAATTTGTTAGATGTGTCTCCTTTTATCCAAGCAATTTCAAATCTTTTACAGCCCTATTTTCAGGATGGTATCGACCTCTTTAAAGATAGTTTTTCAGTGAGTGGTGCTGCAAAACTCAAAATGCAGAGGGAAATTAACAATGGGACTTTTTTTTGCTTGTTCCCAAAAAGGCATAGTGACCTCTACCAAAAGTTAAGGTCTCAGTTAACCGGCGGGTTGAGCATGGTCTTTTGTCGATTAGCAATTGCTGGCCAAACGAAAATTCGCCCTCATCAGGTGGAGAACCCATTTACATGTGCTATTGTAAAAGGTTGCGATAGTAATGCTCTCTACCTCCATGCCATCATGCAAAAGAACCCCACAGGGTATTTTTGCAGGTACCGGGAAGAAGACGACTTTAGGCCCTTACCTGCCTGCCGATATGGGCTATCCTGCTACCAATGGCTTTCCTGGGAAGAACATTGCCGAAACATTCGCATTCAACATCAGTTCAACGGCGGTGAATGTCGTGTGACCTTCATGAGTCTACCCGTTGATGGGAAATCAGGGAACCAAATATGGCATATGAATGGCTGTTTGGTCCACGGTTGTGATTGCTGCTGGGCCAATAGAAATCGAGACGGTACCCTCAAGGAGTTCAACTAGCGCGGTGATAAAGTTGAAGAGTTGAAGAAGCAAACCCTGGAAATCACGCAAAAAATTGAAGAAGATGGGTACGAGGTAATATCAATTTGGGGATGTGAGTGGAAAAGGATGAAAAAGAGACCAGAGATTGCTGAATTCCTAAAAACTTCAAAAACAGTCCAACCTAGAAGAAAGCTAAGTTTTGATCGAATACTAAAAGGTATTCAAAATGATACTCTTTTCGGGCTCCTTATTGTTGATATTCATACACCAACAAGAGTTGAAACCACTTTTTGCAGACCACCCTCTCATTATCAAAAACACAATGGTCTCACTCGAGGATATTGGGGATTATATGAGAGGTGTGGCTGAAAAGCATGGTTTTCTCAAAAAACCAAAAAGAGCTTTAATTTGCAGTCATTTTGGGAAGGAAGTGTTAATCACCTCAGAAATGGGAAAATTTTATTTGGAAAAGGGACTGAAAATTACCAAAATTTATGAATTTATTGAATTTCACCCCCAAAAATGTTTTGAAGATTTAGGCAATGGGATATGTGACGCCAGACGACTTGGAGATTTGAATACACATTCCCAAATAGCAGCTTTAACAGCGAAACTTACCGGCAACTACCTTTATTCGGCAACCCTAATCAATAAAGACAAACATAGGGTAATTACTTACTGTGATGACAGTACAGTGAATGAGGAGATAAATAACCCAAGGTTTGTTAATTTGGAAGTTGTTTTACCCGGAGTCTACGAAATTAAATCGTTAAAAGAAGAAAGTCATTAATGACTTGCCAATTCAAATCAGTCTGTTTGTGTATTTGAATGCAAAATTGACCATGCTACAATTTTTTTACAATTTTCTTTTCAAATTCTGCCAAAAAGAAAAATTATCTCTTTAGAATGCGATATCGATAGCTATTACTGTGCTCTAGCTGAACCTGATCTCGATGATTGCGTGAAACCTTAAAAAAAAGCGCGAATATTTTACCCAAAAACCAAATTATTTAATTGTGGCTGTTTGTGAAAATCACAAACAAAATTACATTGAAGCGAAAGTAGCCTGGCGAGAATGGAACCCAGAACCTTGCTGTGTTGCCAGACAAAAATTTATGAAGCGAATGCCCGGAAAATTTAAATTAGAATTTTGTTCCACTTCGATGGCCCTTTTGTCCCCAAAAAGTTACATTTGTAGTGGACCAGAAGGGGATAAATTGGCATGCATGGGTGTAAACACAAAACAAAACAAACTTACATTCGACAATTATTTCCAAATATTAACTTCAGATGATACACTTACAATAGCAAACAGGGGGTTTCGAACCAAGAACCACAGTGTATATTTCTGCAAGCAAAATAAACGAAGTCTTTGTTCTTTTTACTGCAAAAGACGCGTACTCAATTGTGGAATCGAAACAGAGCCCCTAGATTTGTAACCAGTGTATTTTTTGTGACTATTATTTCATTGGTAAAAATGTGTTTTTTGCAAATGTGGAATTGTCTTGTTGGAAATGTGTATGTTATGTCTTATATCGATTTGGAATAAAAAATGAAATCAGATTTTACCTTTGTTTTATTGCAAAACAGCTTTTTCAGATCTAAGACCAAGTTTGGTTGATAAGTTTGTGTACATAACAAAGTAGGCAACTAACTTGTTTGCACAGTAACAAGTAGGTAAAATAAAACACATTCGACGCTATACCAAACCATATGGGAAAACTATGAACTGAGAAAACCTCAATTGCTTCATTGCAAACTATTTCGCACCATTTGCTGTTTTTTCATCATTCACGCTCTAACTCTGAATATATTTATCAAACACACAAGTCTCTGCTCTCAATTAGGATTCATAAAAAATAAACTAAAAAAATATTCATCAAACTTACAAACCCTACCCTTAATTCGATTTGGCTCATAAAAAATAAACTAAAAAATATTCAATACTGTTGTAAACCGTATGGGAGAAATTATGATCAATTGCTTCATTGCAAACTTTCGCGCGCTTTGCAGTGCTTTTTTTGCAAGTTAAACAAACTAACAAAATCGACCTAGAGTTGAAAGAAAAAAAGTGGGGGGTTGAGAAGTATTAAAAAGGCTCGATCTTGTATTTTCACACATTTATTTGAACAGACTCAAGAACCGAAAAAAAACTACCAACATGGAGCAAAAGTGAGTTTGTTTAACTATTTTAAATTTTATCAAGTCTAGCGATTTGTTATGACTGAGCAGTGTTCCCACTAACACGAATTTTGTTGGAGCAATGGTAAATGATTTCGATACAGTAAACATAGCTTTAGAAAATTTGTGAAAATATGACATAATTAATACTAGATTGGTGCGAAATTTAGAGCATATAAATACTATTTTAGAGCTTTGGTGTAAAGAAAATTCGGACACCTACCAATTAATCATGAAGTTAGAGGGAACACAGCTTCTTTATCGAATTAGTTGAAAAAAAAAACGGTCTTTTTTATCTTATTATTTTAAAGAAAAGTAAGGTTAGTTGAACAATAAATAAAAAATACAAATTTTGAGCGACTGGTTAAATTAGTAAAATAAATAATGAACATACCTCCATTTCTTCTAAGATATATCGTTATTTCTACAGCAACAACAACATGGTTGCAGAAGAAGAAGTCTTGGTCCACGAGCTGGATGACAATCAAGACGACCCGGAACCAGACCCCCCGCGATTTCATGCATAGCTTGTATGGAAGAAGAGGCCGTTATGGTGGCGCTCTTCTGTGGGCATTGTTGCTTTTGTGTGGGGTGTTTTAATATTTACGAGGGGAGGAGAGAAAGAAGATGCCCGATTTGTCGGGAAAGAATTATATGTTTTTTTAGAATTTATTATTAATTTTTTTTTTTATGTGTGTTTTATAAAAAATTAATACATTACAAAAAAATTCAGTTGTGAAAGTTATTTCAGATCTAGCTAGGAATCGAACCTATCCATAGAGATTTTAAGTAGTCGCGATGACGTCACCGCAAACTGTCGCATACTTGATCACAAAGAACTTTATCTAAGTGTATGACGTCACTGCGAGTTGTGACGCGTTAATTATGCGGCTAGAATCTCTTTGTTTCTAAAGCGTGCACCCGGTCAAGCGTGAAAAATTGCGCGCTAGCAATTGCTTACGTGTCTTTTGTGTTCGAAAGAATACCAATCATGAAAACATAACAGATTCACTTACCTGCGAATTATCAAGGTTGCAACGGTCACACTATTATCCACTAAAAACTGTTCCACAGTGAATTAACCAATATTTTTCGAATAAACATTCTTTACTACAAACCACCATTTTCAAACAAATTTACTACAGACTAATATCTTTTAAACAATAGGGTTTAAATCTTAACATTTCTTAGCTCTTAGTTAAGTTTTAACATGTTACTACAAGCTAATATTCACAAAAACTAGGTTTTAAACCTTAACAATTCTTAGTTAATTCTTTGCTACCATTTTCAAACAGGTTTTAAAACTTCTTTGCTAACACTCTCAAAAAATAGGTTTTAAAAGTTGATTCTCTGCTACTATTTTCAAATAGAGTTTAAACCCTTTCTTAGCTCTTAGTTAAGTTTTAACGTTTTACTACAAGCTAATATTCACAAAAACTAGGTTTTAAACCTTAACAATTCTTAGCTCTAGTTAATTCTCTGCTACCATTTTCAAATAAGAATTAAACCCTTTCTTAGCTCTTAGTTAAGTTTTAACATGTTACTACAAGCTAATATTCACAAAAACTAGGTTTTAAACCTTAACATTTCTTAACTCTAGTTAATTCTCTGCTACCATTTTCAAATAGGGTTTAAACCCTTTCTTAGCTCTTAGTTAAGTTTTAACATGTTACTACAAGCTAATATTCACAAAAACTAGGTTTTAAACCTTAACATTTCTTAGCTCTAGTTAATTCTTTGCTACCATTTTCAAACAGGTTTTAAAATTTCTTTGCTAACACTCTCAAAAAATAGGTTTTAAAGCTTAACATTTTAAACTCTTAGTTAATTCTCTGCTCCTATTTTCAAATAGCGTTTAAACCTTAACGTTTCTTTACCTAAGCAATTATTTCTTTATTTACCACACAACCACTTTGCATAACCGACGCAAAGAACAATTCCATGCGCCACGCCAGTCGTCGCGAATTTTTTTTTTTTTAAATGCGTGCAAGGGGTAATTTCTTCAGTTGTAAATAAGTATGGCGTTGAGAGTAGATAACCCAGCTTCTTTTCTTTTGTTGGGCCCAAGTCAGTCAGGCAAGACTCTTTGGATTTTCCGCCTTATTGAACATCACAATGAAATTTTTACAGAAAAAATCGAAAAAATTTTTTATTTCTATGACACATATCAGAAAAAATTCGACCAATATATCGACTCTATTCAATTTATCCAGGGTTTACCCAGTGTGGAAATATTGAAAGATGCAAGTCAATCTTTAGTAGTTCTTGATGATTTAATTCACTATCCCAAAGATGTGATTAGCAAAATTTTCACCGTCTATTCCCATCATTATAATTTCTCAGTTATATTTACCACACAAAATCTTTAAAAAAAAAACATTCGTGAAATATCGTTGAATTCACATTTTGTGGTTTTATTTAAAAACTGTCGTGACGCCACTCTAATCCAAACTTTCATGCGGCAAGCTTTCCAAGAAAACGCAAAAAATGCGTTTCAGGCATATAAAAACGCGACATCGGAAGCAAGGGGTTATTTATTGCTAGACTTCAGACTGGATACGTACGACTCCCAGCGGATTCGGACAGGAATTTTTCTAAACGAAGTGAATTACATCTATCAGTAACCTTCCCACACATGGATCGGTTAAAAAGAAACGCTTCTACTCTCAAGCTTTTGCATGGTGCAAAACCTTCTTTCCAAAAGCTGTTTTGGAAAAATCAAAAGATGATTTAGTAAAATGTGTTTGCGACATAAGTCTCAACGTTCTGAAAGGCACTGCACCGATTTCAAAACAGAATAAAAAGCGACTCAGTCGTCACAAAAGTTCATTACGTAAACTTATTGACCGGCAACTATCTCTCAAAAAAAAGAGAAAAGTGATTCAAAGCGGTGGTTTTCTTTTGGCATTATTGGCCGCAGCCATTCCTGTATTGGGTAGCTTGTTCGGTCTAGCAAGATGAGGAAATTAGTGGCGTTGGAGCCAGCTGTGTACGAAAAATTGAAGGAGGGAGCTGGACGAATCGAGTCTCGTGTTCTTGGTGACTTGGATAGACAAATGCAAACAGTTTTACATTCCCAGCAACCCGAACATGAAAAAATTAATCTTTATAACTCGATTTTGGAAAAAGCGGCGCGGTACGAAAAAAAGACTGCAGATGGTAAACCGCAAGCGACAGAAGATCGAATATTAGCGGACTTTGAGCAGCAAATGCAAATCATTTTACATTCTCAAAAACCACCAAGCGAAAAAATGTTATTATATAACAATATTTTTGGTAAATCCAAAGTATACGAACAAAAGCAGTGCACTAGACGTGTGCAGAAAAAAGAAAAGCTACCAAAGAAGGAAATATTAAAACACTTCAAAAAAGCTAAAAACAAAAAGGTGAATCGGATTCTGAAAGGTATTGAGGAACAGAAAAATATTAACTGGAATGACGCCGGAAACTTGGTTCTTGACGGTCGCCCGATCCCTTCCAGCAACATAACAGAACTGCTACGCTCAGCTGTAGTGAAAAAAGAACCGAATATTCCAGGGTGGCAATCGTTCGATAGTGGTTTACCATGGGAGAGTTTTTAGATTATTATAATGAAAATAAACCTGGATCGTTTAGTGGCGCGGCGGCGTTTCAGAGAACCGTGCAAAACCCTGAGGTAAAGAAGTGGCTTTTAACCGAAGACGCTTACACTCTTCACAAACCGGTTCGAAGGCGGTTTCCAAGACGAAAAATCATTGTGGCTGGTCCGAAACAACAATTTCAAGCAGACTTGATTGACTTTAGTCGTTTACAGAAATACAATGACGGTTTTAAATTTATTCTTGTCGTGATCGATGTGTTTTCGAAATATGCTTATGTGGAATGTATAAAGAATAAAACTTCTAAGAGTGTGATAGCTGCGTTTTCTAAAATATTGAAACGAAGTGGACATTTTTCCACTTTGCAAACCGATTTGGGTACAGAATTTACAAATAAAGCATTTCAAAGCTGGCTCAAACAACACAATATTCATTTTTTTACCACACACAACCACAAAATTAAAGCTAGCATAGCAGAACGTTTTATTCGTACTATTAAAGAAAAACTTTGGCGTTGTTTTACGCATGAAAACAAACGAAAATATACCCATGTGATTCAAAAATTAGTGCATGCTTACAATCATACCTTTCACCGTTCAATTCAACGTTCACCAGCGGAGGTCAACCCTTCTAATCAGGAAATGGTTTGGTTGACCTTATATGGAAGTCTGCAGCCTAAAACACCGAAATTAAAAGTAGGAGATCGAGTAAGGATCTCAATGATACGCAGACGATTTGAAAAAAGTTATTATCAAGGATGTACCGAGGAGGAGTTTGAGATTGCCGAGGCATTCACTAATGACCCTCCCTATTATAAGATCAAAGATTTAAAGGGTACTGTTTTGGAAGGGACTTTTTACGAGCAAGAAGTTCAAAAAGTAGTTAAAAACGATAACATTTACAAAATTGAGTCCATTCTTAAAAAACGGAAACGTAAGAAGCATCAAGAGTATTTTGTGAAGTGGTTGGGGTACCCAGACTCATTTAACAGCTGGATACGCAAACGAGATCTTGTACGTTATGCTTAATCTTTCGTCAAACACGGCTGACATCATCGCTTTTTTGTTTCAAGTGGTTGCTGTCTATATTGTAATCATTATAAGTCTATTAAACTTGACACGAGGTTCGGATAATAAAGAGCTCTGGGTGAGCCTTCTGTTGAGTAGTGTGGGGTATTTGCTGCCGACCCCCATACTCACAAAAAAACATGTTTCTGTTGTTACCCAGTAATTCTTCGATTGATGTTTTCCCTGACAATAAAACTTCAGACTTTAAAGTACAATTACCAAAGTCTGTGAGTCTGGAAGGTTCTTGGGAATGTGGTTTAGCTGAGATACAGTACCCATGATCTTGGTACACAATGCCGCAAACTTTGGATCATTGGGTACAATGCCGGCAGGGTAACGTGGAGGCGATGGGGTTCTTACCGCTAGGATACTACCAAGACCCTCGCGATGTGATCGACCTGCTCAATCATGCATTAGAAACATCTTTCACATTTGTAGTAGACAAGAAAATGGTGGACCCTACGTCAGGGATGACGACACGCCCGCAATTGAAAACACGTTTACGCTTCGACCCTTATTCTCAAGTAGTGTCGTTGGAAATTCAAGAACCTCAGCTCAGAAATATGAGAGTTAGAATTTCTCTGGCATTAGCACGCATATTAGGTTTTGACACAATGTATTACAGACGACCAAGGACGTATGTAGCTTCAAGAGTTGTAGATTTAAACAACACTCACGCTCTATTCGTTTACAACGATTTAATTCAACCACAAATCGTTGGTAATACCCTGACACCTCTTCTAGACGTCGTTGCTGTCCAAGGTGGACCTGGAGATCTGGTCTGTAGTAGATTCGATAAACCACATCACAAACCTGTTTTGAGAAAGCAATTTTCCGATATCCATATTTCTTTACGCGATGATCAAGGCGAACCGATTCGGTTTGAAAAGGGAAAAGTTATCATGACTTTACATTTGAGAAGAGCGAAACTTTCTTTTTAAATTCAACATCAAATCTACACTGCATTCATTTAGACCAAGCAATATGCATGTAAAGTACTGCTGTGATTCAAAGGCTTATCAGTCTTATTACCAGAACCAAATTGGACACGGTGGCCCGTATTTTAGCGGTGCACCCTTTCAAAATGGGTACGGTCTTGGTGGAATTTTTTCTAGTTTGGCAAAGTCAATTATGCCCTTGATCAAGTCAGGGGCAAAGGCGATAGGTAAACAAGCCTTAAAGGGCGGTCTTGGTTTTGCCTCAGACGTTTTAGCAGGGAAAAACGCAAAGGAAGCGGCTGTTGAGCATGCAAAGATGGCCGGCTCTTCCCTTTTGCGACAGGCTGCAGGTCGTAAACGCATAGCTCCAGGGCGAGTACAAAAGAAACGACGCAAGCGAACGAACGACATATTCAGTTAGGATGGCTTCCTTGATACATCCCAGTTCTTCGGAGTCTGTGACCAGTCAATTGGATCTATTCTCAGTGCCGCCAACTCAGACTAGTTTAGAAGATGGATTTTTTACGGAGTACAGACCTATTTCTGTTTTAACCTCAGGCGGTCCGGTGGAGTTTTGTATTGCTGCTGAAAGCTCAAACTACATTGATTTAGCTAACTCTTTTCTGTACATAAGAGCGTCGGTCACAAAAGCAGATGGCACCGCTCTTGCAGCAGATACTGAAATCACCCCAGAATGTAATTTTTTGCATACGTTGTGGTCTCAGTGTGATCTATACTTAAAACGACACATTGGTGACCCAGTCGAGCAACAATTATGGCTATCGCAGTTACATAGAAACGTTGCTGTCGTTTGGAAAAGACGCTAAAGATTCGCAATTATTGTCGGTTTTGTGGTATCAAAACTCTTCTGGTTCATTTGATATGCGTGGCGCAGGCAACGCCGGTTATACGAAACGAAAAGCTATTGCAGCACAAAGCCATGAATTTGATATGATGGGATGTTTGCATATAGACATGAGTTTCCAGTCTAGATACGTTCTTAATGGAATCGAAATCAAATACAGGTTGATTAGAGCAAAGGATAGTTTTTGCTTGCATGGAAACGCCGACCAAGCTGAAAACAAAGTCTCGTTGAAAGAGGTCTCTTTATTCTGTCGAAAAGTGAAGCCAACCCATCCATTCAACTAGCACACGCCAAGGCTCTACAACACGGGATTGCAAAATATCCCCTGAGACGTGTAGAAGTAAAAACTTTCACTATCCCTCAAGGAAATCCCTCTTTTTCAAATGAAAGTCTGTTTTTGGGGCAATTACCCACCCGCATTGAGGTCGGTTTTGTTGACAACGACGCTTACAACGGAAACATCACAAAATCACCCTTCAATTTTAAGAATTATGATATTAATTTTGTGTGTGTTTATCGTGATGGGACGCAAATCCCTTCGTCACCCCTTCAACCGGATTTTAACAACAACAAATTTATTCGCAGTTATTTGAGATTGTTTTCGCAGACTTCCCAATATTTTGCTGACACAGGTCTAGCTTTGTCTAGGTCTGATTTTGGTGGTGGTTACACGCTGTTTGCTTTCGATTTAACCCCCCAGTTAAATTCGAGCGACCCTGCTTTCAAGTTATTAAAAAGTGGGAATATTAGATTGGAGGTTCATTTCGCTGCAGCAACTCCGCGTACCTTGACCGCTGTCGTGCTTGCTGAGCACGATAATCTTTTGCAAGTAGACGACCAAAGACATGTAGCTTTCGACTATACAGCATGAACACGATTCAGATCGAACATTTATTGAAAAAAGATCCTTTTACTAAAACTATTTTTAAAAAGGCTTGCGCCAAAAACCAACTACTTCGCGTTGATTACCCGTCTGCTTACGTCATTAATTCTCACCCAAGCTCCAAACCTGGAGAGCATTGGATCGCGGTGTATTTTGATAAGCATGGAAAGGGTGAATATTTTGACAGTTACGGTCTGCACCCTAGCATGAATGGTTTTATTGCTTTTATGGAACGTAACTCAAACGGTTGGATTTACAACAACAAAACTGTACAAAGTCTGTTTTCTACAACGTGTAGTCATTATTGTGTGTATTTTATTTTGTATCGTTGTCGTGGTTATAGCATGCATGATATTGTTTCTCGTTTCTCATCAAATCTTACTGAAAATGATCGTAACATTAACCTGTTTATTCGTGCTTTCATGTAAATCGAACACGCAACTTTTTTCACATGTATTTTATTGCAATAAAAAGTCACAAAGAAAACAAACGTCTGATTTTCATTCTGTGTACAAGTTCGAGACAAAATTCAATTACTTTAGCACAAGCTTCGATTCGCTGGCGAAAACGTTGGCGATTTCGGGCAGCACGCATCCAATTGCCGCGCTTCACGATAGGCGTCGGATTCAAACAGCAGGCGAATAGTCACATAGTCAGAAAAATGTACACTTTTCATTACAAATATGTCTCTAAACTTTGAGTGAGAGGTAATTCAGAGACAGTAGGAAGAGCGGTGTCAGAAAGTTTACGCTTCTTCGGTGTTGCGATGTTATTCGCCTCCAAAAGAGTCAAAAAAGACTCCAACTGTTTATGGTCCGCTGGGGGGAGGTGACAATCGTCGTCGTTTTGAACCGCTAACGTGATGTAGTTGTTGAGCATGTAAAGGGTAAATCTTCGCGGTGATGGAATGTTTTCCACTTTAAATCGAAGTTGGTAGCCGTCAGCCAGAACTTCCTGTTTAATCACCTCTGCGTTTTCTTGAATACTGCAAAGCGTGTCATCAAAATTAGTTGACCAGAAAACGAGAATAACGTAGTCCCTTGTATCGCTTTTTGGTCGAAACAACAAGTAGGGTTTGTTTTCCATAATCATTTGCACCACGCGCGAAAGTTGTTCTGTGGAGAACATAAACTTTCCTTTTTTGACCGAGACCACTGCCTTTCTGAGCAGAGTCGAGGTAGGAAGCGGGAACCCAGAGTCTGCAATGGTTTGAAACTGATGACGGATTTGTCTCGCTGAATCCTCCATTGTTCTGGCACGTTCAATTAATTCTTCTTGCTGGTAAAGAGTCTCGTAGCAGCTCGTAAACGTGGGAATGTAGTCTGGTATTTGTACGTTTTGAGCCTCTAAATAAAGTTCGTTTGCTCTGTTGGTGTAAGACTGCATGATTTCAAGTTTTTCGAGTGCAGCTCTTTTTATAGATGAGGAGAAAAAAGTAATTGCACCACAAAATGGAAAAAGTCCACAGCTGTTTTTGGTGCTATTGCGCCACGGTTACACATAATGGGGGTACGCCAGTTTTGTGAATATGGCGCAATCCTGGTCTTACACTTGATACGAGCGGATTTTTTCTTCAACAAATTCACCGCAAATGGTACACAGTTGCGACTTCCTGGAGCATGAAAAACAATGAGCGATGTGAGCACATGGGAGATATACCATGCATCTTTCTTCCTTTTCACATTTCAAACACTTCACTTCATCCAAAATTTCTTTTGCACGTTTCATTGTTAGTTTGGGTTTAAAAATAACATCGAGTTCTTCCATTAATTTTAACATAAAATCGTAAAAGGTAGCAAAGTTCTCGTTGTGTTCTTGAAATCTTTTGGTCAACACCCGAGAAATTTTTCGGTCTTCAAACCCTAGCAATTTCTACATTCCTTCCCAATAGCATCTCTCTTTCGACTTTTTCTTTTACATCCACACCACCTCTAGGGTCGATGAGGGGAGGGAACGGTGGTTGGTGTTTTCTAAGGGAAGGGTAATTGACTAATTTTTCCAAACCTTGAAGCTTGCTTTTGGGTGGTGGATTGGGAACAGGTGGTCGATTCAAAGTAACAAAACCCCTCACAATATCTTTCACAAAATCTACCCCTCTACTTTTCAGCAGATATTCACAGAACGGGAACCATTTCGCGTGTTCTATCCACGGGTCGTCGAAACGTTCCCAGTTCTTTAAACCTCCGTTACAGTACCAACATTTTGCCCGATCACCGTCACCGAGATAGTAAAACCCGGCGTCTGCTATTAACTTGGGATCGGCTGCGATTCTTTCTCTGGGCCAATTTTCAGATTCGATAAACGTCTGATAGCGGTCGCCAATGCTACGCATGTGCGGGTTCATCGGTTACTTACACGGGAACTGAGAAAAAGTTGGTGGGGGAACATCTAACCCGCGTACTGGGACAGAATCACTCGCGTCTGCCATGTTGCTTTTGTTTTTGAATGAAAACATAGTTTGATGACCACCTTTTATAAGCGATGTTATTGCGCTATCATATGCCACAAATCTAACCCTAAAATCATTGGGGTTAAACGAGTACAAGTTCTATTGCACCATGCTCGTTCCATATTCGAAGATCAAAAAAAATTAACAAAAAGGTAGTGATTCACAGCTAAACCTTAGATAGATTACCTCATGTAAACAGCTGTCACGATTTCGACACGGCAGCGAAAATTCAGCGCGACAGGAATCGTTTCAAGTTACGCGAAGCTTATTCCCAAACGTACAAAATAGACTTCATAGCATTGACTAGATAATCTTTTTAGAAACTACCTTCTCTGGTTATTCGCTTTTAACCGACTACTACTTTGAACTTGAAGCCAGGCAAACCACCTGCGGTGGTTTGACAAATCACCAGCGGTGGTTCAGTACTCAGGTAAGACACTAAGGATCTTTAGACTTGAAGCCAGGCACCTGCGGTGGATTGATACTCAGGTAAGACACTAAGGGTATTTACACTTGAAGCCAGGCACCTGCGGTGGTTCAGTACTCGAGCAAGACACTCTTCAAGCTTTAGACTTGAAGCCAGGCACCTGCGGTGGTTTGATACTCAGTCACCCTTCAGATCAACACTAAGTTTTGGGTTCGATTCTTACAACTACACTTAGAGTTAAGATTAGAGCCAAGACTACAACGTCGCATTCAGACAAACCTCCCCAAACAACACACCTCCCCTAACCTTTCCCTCCCCAAACCTCCCACCCCCCAAACCTCCCCCTCCCCACTCCCCAAACCACACGAAAGGGAGCACTCTATACTACTGACGAAACCGACTGTAGTGCTTTTTAACCTTTTACTGTGATTTTATAGTTGTAAGTTGGATATAAAATGCTTTGCTTTGTAGCAACCAAGTGGCAATGATAACCAAGCCATGAAAGCCTAGTTATTCTCAATGCTGCATTTGTATTAGTTTTATGTGCTTATTGCTCTACATCAGTGTTTTTTCAATAAACTGTTCATTCAAATGTAATCTTTATACTCGCTGTAATACGCCAAAGCGTGTAACGAGTTGGCGGGGCCCATCTCCGCGTCATTACGCTCGTGCAACACAGCTCCTTTTGAAGAAATGTTGCAGCGGTGGTCAGTCGTTGGCAACACTGTGTCCGATTTGACCGACTCGAGATTTGAACCTCTCGCTCCAGAGACGAACGCGTCACTGCTCGACCAACAGGCCGGTAACTGTTCACTCTAAACTTGAAATTTTAATTTTAGATCTTGAATCAGATACGTGGAAGCAACTGATTAGCGTTGTGTTGAATTGCTGCAGTTTTTTCAAGAATGAAAATGATTTAATTCTTTGGTTGACTGAAAGTTCACAAGCCTTTCAGTCATTGGTTGCAGCTTTAGGTGGCTGTAATGCTTTAGCAAGCTCGAAAAAGAAGAAATCACAAGAATCATTAAAACTTCAACGTAAGTTGTAAAATGTTCAGTGAATTTGCGATGAAGATACTAGTTTCGGTTAATGATTTTTAATGTGCTTGGATATTATGTGCCTCAAAAATTGAATTATGAAGAAAATTTTTCTGCACTTTAAAATTAAGAATTAATTTTCAACAATAAATAATTAAATTTAGTTTACCGAAAACCAAACAAATACAAGGCATTTAATAGAGTAATGTCGACGTACGTTTAAATTTCAATTGAAGTCGCGTTAGTGAGAAAGTGCACCCAAGGAGTATGTTTGATGAGTTGGGAGTTAGGGCAATGAAGAATGTCATGCACACCGAACAGCATATGCAACGTTTTTGTAAATGCCAGCATCAAGGCTAAGTCATGAGATTAATGTTACAAGCTGTTGTGCTGACCAAGGCTTCGACTTCACGTGAAGTTACAGACAGTTTTAACAAAATAATAGATATACCGGCAGTTATTTTTATCATGTGCATTAGTTTTCAATTATTTTTTGTTTTCAAAATTAAAATTTTTTTAAGCCTTCATAAGCTAATGTGTTTGGATGTTTTTTTAGAACCAAGCAGTGAAATCACAGTTTCAAAAAAGAAGCTACCTCCAAAATTTGTAGAAACCTTTGAGAAAATTGTTTCTTGTTTTGTAGCTTTGAAAAAAGTGAAGATTGTCGGTGAGTAAAATAATTTCAAGTTTATTCTTGTCTGTAGGTCTATGAACTAAGGACTTGCAATAGTTCGTTTATGTTACCTGCCAGTGCAGAGAACCTTTTTTTTATAACTGAAGTTAATAACAAAATGAAAACTATTTAAAGAATCGATTTGAAAAAGTTTCGTTTTTAATAATAAGATCTACCTATTCATTACCCTAGTAGTGCACATTAAGCAATAAGGATACTAGAGCATTAGATGATCCTGTTTTCAATCCAAATCTTTTTGTGTAGACTGTAGACCAGTGTCCCCACCAAGCCGATTTTTTTTTAGCGAATCGGCAATATGTTGGAGCAAGGGCAAATATTACTGGCAATACAGTAAACATAGCTTTAGAAAATTTGACAAATTTGTGGAAATATGACATTCGGTATACATTAATACTGGATTGGTACGAAATTTAGGGCACATACATGTCTTTTTAAAGCTTTGGTCACAGTTGTTTAAAGAAAATTTGGGCATTCGCCGATTAGCCATAAAGTTAGAGGGAACACAGCTGTAGACTTGTGGAGATAAAAAAGTTTGCAGAGTTAACTATCTCATCAATTTATGAGATTGTTTAATAATGTGTTTTACATTGAAACTAGGTCCTTTTTTACTTTATTGTATTACTGCTGCATTTTTGTTTTTGATTGTATTTTTGCTCAAACCGACAAAATCTATTTAGTTCGTGCTACCGTTCTATAGAACAATAGCTGCAATAGTAAGACAAGAAATAGAAGTTAAATTGTATGTACTGTTGACTTGCAGTCTACTACTAAGGCAACATTTGAATAATTCTTTGCAGAATTACTGAATCATGATAAGGCCGCACCATGTATTTGCTGTATGCTCAAAGTTGCAAATCTGTGTTCCCCGACCTCCCTGGAACTTTTGTGCGATAAACTGCTTGCCATTTGTAAAAAGGATGACAAAATTAACGATTGGAGGTAATATTGGCTTATAGTATCAACGATTCATTGGTATCTTGATTTGAAACGTTTGATTTGACGTAGGCAAAAGTAATTTTGTACATTTGCAGTCTTCACCAACTCGATTTCCTAATTAGAGGTTAGGTAGATAGATAGGTAGACGTTTATTCTGCACTTCAAAATCACTTCAGATGAACACATTTGCTTAAATTAAAAATATTTTAGAAGTGCTGTATTTCAGCAAAGAAAAGGACGTATTTGCGGCGTAATTCCAAGTTGCGTTTAATGTTCATGATTTTTTGCTTGTCATTTCTTAATTTTTAACAGCTTTAGCAGTTGGCATTGAACAGAGTTACAAATTTAGAGATAGAACTGGAGAAATAATTTCAAATTTTGTGTTATTTGATTAGGGTGTCAATCGTGTATCAATTTGCATTTTGCAGTATCCTTATTATCTTAGTGAAGGATCGAATTGCAAGTCATGTGATCGAGAGTGTGTTGGAAAGCGATCACAAGGAAACAATCCAGAAACTAATCAACATTCTCGCTGCTAAAGAGCATTTAGTTGAATTGGCTTGTCACCCGGTGGCAAATTTTGTTGTACAAAAATTAATCGTGAAATCATCATCTCTTGGCAAGGTCAGTCATAGAGTGTAATAAGAATAAATCCTACTGTTTTGGGTTGATAATTTATGAAATCATCGTCTTGCAACTGCAATGTTTTATGTGAACTGAAAAGCTATTAGCAGGTGTAACATATTACATGCAATAATTTTTTACAGTACAAAGGCTCAGACTGCTACTATCTTTTGTTAAATTGTATTTGTGAGTGTATGGTGATTTTTGAGTGAGGTATTTATTGACCAAAATCACATATAGAGTATATACAATTGCACATTTATACGGTGTATATAATTCCATAATATTGTTTTAATTTAAACCTTGTCATGGACTTCCATTCTTCCAAGCTTGTTTTTGTTATAGCTGCTTTATACGGTCTTTTAACTTCCAAGCTGCTTTACATGTCTTGTTTCCAATTTTATAACAAATTGTATTTTGTTTTTGGCTGAAGATGCTTTTGAGGCGAAAAGCTCTAAAAAGTCAATGAAACTCTATGTAATGTTAGACTAGATGTCAATTTTCCAAAGGAAAAAAAAAATTGCGCATATATGGGACTTCCATCCATCCTTCTTCACCAGGCATTTTCGTTTTTATGAAGCTGACTTAGCTTTCTCTACTAATCAGTTTCCGTCTAGTTGGTGGATCCTTCGAGTATTAGTGATGTACCGGTAGTAATTAAATTTGTATTGTGGCTAATACTAGAAAAAATGTTTGTCTGTATGGAGTGAAGTGAAATCTGCTTTTTGATCAAATGTTCAACTTTTTAAGAAATGCAAAATGAAAGAAGATTCAGTCAACAATAACTTTAAGACTTGAGCGAAACAAAATCTCGCATATCTCTCGTGGCAAATCTAGCGCTTACAGCATGCACGAATTCGAATCTACAATACAGAATACATGTCGAGTTACAATATTAATTGAAAAATAGTATCGCTCGAGGAATAGCCAAGAGTTATTGCGTCGAAACCTTTAGCAATCCAACAAAAAATAATAAAAGAATTGAAAACATTATCTTTAAAATCTTATTATGAGTGACCAATGCAATCCTCAATCCCAGAACGTTAAATTTAAACTTACATCCAGCGATCGAATTCATAATCCTGCAGTATCTTATAAAAATATTTCGGATAAAAACCAATCCAAATTTAAAGTTCTTTTAAAACAGAGTTTAGAACACAGCTAGTCAGCTATTAGAATCGGGGATCCTTTGATCAACATTAGTTTATAAAGCTTCTCTAGTTTTCAAAAATTAGTCGCATAAGAGATTAATGAACAATTGGGGTATTCAAACCCAGGACTGACTTTTTCGTTACCAATGATTGATTGTCCAATGCACGAACCCACATCATCTGGAAAAAATATCACATTTTAAGTATTAAAATTCTTACGTGAATTGTGGCATAGTTGTTGGGCCGTATTCGAATGACCTATTACCACGAACAATATGGAAAGGAAACATGTAGATTTACTTAAGTTTCAAATTTCAACTTTCTAGCGTTAGTAATTTTTATGCGCTAGTATCGAAAAAAAATCTCATACTACAAAGAAAAATACCTCATGAAGAAAAAAATGTTGGAATACAAAAATTTTGAATGTGAGAGCTTAATGTACGTCCCCAGGTGACTCGAATTTCAAAACTTTTATTCTTATCCTCCAATTAGTTCACAGCTTTTCAGTTTTTTGGCATGAAAACCTCATCACGTGCCCGATTGTTCCAGAAATTTTTCCGCGTGTTACCCATCTTAGTTCCGAATTTCTTGTTTGAAAAATTGATTGGTAGTGCAGAACTTGAGAATTGATTTGACTAAAAAAGTCATGAACATTAAAGCAATTTCTTGTTTCTATCTTCGGCTGTTTCGAAGTTATGGCTATTCTGGTAGTGTTAGCGGAAAAACCGCTTATTTATCTCAGAAAAAAACAACAACAAGGGACTTCCAATGCGAAGCGTCGTGGATGTCCCAAAAAATGCATCCTTGATTGGTCGGAGCTACCTGACTCTTTCCTATGAACGAGAGCATGGTACAGTGATAATTGTTTCTCCAATTTGTATCCCTCGTTATGCCGGCTGTTGGGTGGAATCGTGTACAGTTTCATGTTTTGATTTGTTGAAAACTAAATCGATTTTTGTTTTTCCTGGCAAAAACGGAAACATTGCCAGTTTGAAATAATAATACCGTTGTTTTTTTTAATTTTCAGTTCGAAAATATTTTTGAAGCGCTAGTCAATGGTTTGGAAGATATCTTGGCTGCTGAAAAGTATGGGATAGTACAAAAACTTGCCGAGCAAAGCGTTCATGTTGCTATATGCCAATCAGCAATGTTAAGCTCGTTATTGCAGGTATATCAGAAACAACAATTGGTTAGAAATTTATTGCGAAATTTTCTAGTTTTCCAAAAATTTTGTCATTCTTGAATAACATGACCCGTTTCACTGACAAGTGACAGCGATGAATAAAAATTAGCTGTTTTAACCTATGAAGCTTTTATTGACATAAGTCACAATGTAAATCGAGGTGTAATTTGCACTTTGAATTGGTTGAGTAATAATATACCACTGGTACATAGTGCTTTAGCTTTTAGAATTGCTGAATCTTAATAAAATTAATGATAGACTTTTCTCATTCCTTCCGTCACTCATGAGATGACAAAATGATTGCTTTTGTGTGTTTCTCTGTTTTGTCTAGTCTGCATCTCAAATACGCCGTGATAAAGTTGGTCGAAATGAATTTTAAGTTTAATACCAAGATGATGGTTATTCCAATATTTTTGATATTCCGGTAATCTTAGTTCAGTTGAAATTTCTATGTCTTTATTGGGTTTGGAAACATGTGCATTTTTGTAGACATATATTTGATATACCGGTAATCTTAGTTCAGTTGAAATTTCTATGTCTTTATTGGGTTTGGAAACATGTGCATTTTTGTAGACATTTCATTGTATTGAAGAGAAGCACTACAATTTCATTGTATCTTTAATTGCGTCTTATTCAACCTACGATGTATTCTTTGATGAAAAGAATAACGAAGTAAGTTTCATAATAGTAATACATGTAATATTGATCTTTGATCACAGATTTTTTTAATTATTTTAAAAACTGGAGAAAATAAACAAGTATCATATGCCCCTCTCTACAATTTGTTCATTACAGCTGTTTTATGTTTAATGATTACAATACGGTACCGATCTGTTTTTTTTGCATGGATAAGTCAGAGAGAACGAATACATTTTAAATGGTGACAAGTGGGGCAGTCAGAGATGTTTTTTGTGGATAGTTTTTATTTTTTAACCTGGTCGAACAGAATTTTGTTGCTCATTTCAACAGTGAGCGTTTTTTTCCTGTTAGACAATGACAATGTACAACCATTGGTCATCTTATTGTAAATGTTAAGAGATTGGGTTAACATGTCTCTAAAAATGCTTTATCGGGTTTCGGCAATTTTTGCTTGAAAACGAACGAGAGTAGTTCTACAGCGTATACATCACAAATTTGTCTACGTCCTAATTTCGGACGTGCTTAGAAATTAGAACTGAAAAAACTTCGGTATTACAAAGCAACAACCAACCAAGAAAATAATAGAACTTCTTGAAAACTTCCAAAGCACTGCAGTATGTCTTCAAACTGTGCAAACAGATCAAGAAGGATAAAAAGACATAATGGGAATGCCTTGTATCCTTGGAAAAGATGGAAAGCTAAAGGTGACACTGCAGGAGAAAATTAAAGTTTGGAAGTAATATGAATAAAAGCTGTTGAATGAAGAGTATGATTAGATCAAAGCTCTGGAAATAACAAAGGTTGAAGGTCCATGTCAACAAGTTTCTTCAGAGGATGTGATGGAAGCTTTTGCTCTAATGAATACAGGAAAGGCGGCTGGACCAAGCGGAGTTACAGTGGAGTTGTTGAATGTTTGCAAAAAAGAGTCTGTGTGGAGATTGGCCGAAGTTGCATACTATATGCTGGAGGAAATAACATGCCAGAGTGTTAAAGAAGGAGTGATCTGATTGCAATTTTTAAAGGAACAGGAGATGTAAAATCGCGTGGAAATTACAGAAGCATTAAACTGAAAGTGATTGAAAGAATTTTTGAAAGAAGGCTGCGGAAAGTCGAGGATCTAGATGAAATGCAGATGGGTTTCATGCCAGGTGCGACGGAAGCTATCTTCATAATGAGGCAGGTGATGGAAAAATGGTGGCTGGATGAAATCTATACATGGTATTTGTGGATCTTGAGAAAGCCTTTGATCGTGTTCCAAGAGAGATGATTAGGTGGTCGCTGAGGAGAAAAGGAGTGCTAGAAAGAAAAATAAAAGCGATTATGCAAGTGTATACAAATATTGAAACATCCGTGAAGGTGGAATCCAGTAGTTCGGAACCATTTGATGGAAAAGTTGTAGTCCATCAAGGATCGATACTAAGTCCTCTTTTGTTTGCGTTGGTAATGGATGAAGTGACTAAAGACATCAGAGAAGGAGTTGTAAAGAAATGCTGTATGCAGATGATATTGTGCTGGTGGTTGATAATTGGGAAGAGCTAGAATCTCGATACACTCGATGGAAGAAAGCATTACAAGAAAAAGGAATGAAAATAAATGTAAACAAGACAAAGGCTTTTTATACAAGAAGAAATTTTGTACGAATGCAATTTCGAAAGTATCCTTGCAGAGGTGGAGTCCTCGAGGACGTCCTTGGCCTCGAGGACACATTTTAAAGTCCTTGGCCTTGACCTCGAAGCCTCAAGTCCTCGAAAATTGCCCTGTCCTCGGCTCGAGGACAGCACTATGTTTTGAACAGTTGAAATTTCGTTGGAAAACGCCAGAAACCTCGCGGAAAATTTGCGAACACCTTTTTTGTTTTCCTCACTTGGAGCATAGGCGTAGGCAACTGGCAAGGGGAGGGGGGCAGGGCCTCCCTCCCAATTGAAATTTCACAAATGACAAAAATGTGACAAAAAAGCCTATTGTTTCTTCAGTTTCAGTTTCTTTTTAGCATTTTTCGCTGACAACAGTATAACTAATTAACAATATTTAAGACCAGGGGCGCCGGGCCCCCCTCAATTCAATTTTTGCCAGCCAATTCAAACCTATTACCCGGAGAAAATGGAGAGTTTTTGTCCTAAAAGTTGCTATCTCAGGCCCACATCTAGCCTTTTTGTGAACGTAATGTATTAATCAGGGCCGGAGTTACCATAACATGACGCAGTACCAGCTAGAGCCCCGAGCTGAAATCTTAAGACTTTTTTTTGGTCGTCACCTATAATTGGCAGAAAGATGTTGCGAAAATCTCCAAAGTGCCAGGGGCCTAGTGCGATGTAAATCCGGCCCGACAATAACATGGTTAGTAGGCGTAACCATCTATTGTACCATTTTTCAACAACAATTCAATTCAGTATTTCACCTCCTACCTCCCAGGTTTTTACGCACAAAATACTTCAAAAAAAATTAGCCATAGAAAATGCTGATTGAACGAATGATTGAACTTCAATTGAGGGGGCCTGGGCCCCCTGGTGAACGTGTACTCCTATAACTGGCTATTTTCGTGACAAAACAAAAATCTCTAAGGAAAATCTTCGAGTGGGTTATTATTTACTGCTAAAATGTAGCCAGAGACAATGCACCTTACCTCCCCCTACCTGGAGCAAATCACTTACAATTAAAATTTAACTCCAAAATGCATGGTGTTAAACGTGTTTTGGCTTAAATTGCAAGTAAAAGGAGGATTGAACAATTTCATTTTTTCAATTGGCTTTCAAATGTCAAAAATCTTGTACTTTCAAATGGCTCTAAACACATGCGAAATGTGATCCAATGGCATTAAAATAGCTTTTTTTTCCAAAAAATCGTCCAACGGCTGGGGACTTCGCCCCCAGATCCCCAAAGCCTCCGGCGGCTGGGGGCTCGCCCCCAAACCCCCGTCTGTGATACATTTGAGTAACACAAGCTTTCTCAACACGTTCCCAAAGTTTGGTATTTGCATTTTTCAACTATTAGTTTAAGCCCTCTTCCTTTGCAAAATCCTGGTTACGTGCAAACAGGCAACAACGATTTCAGATCTTCCATTCTACGATATCTTTGTCCCGCAAAAACTTCGTGTTTGGAAAAATTTTGATGACGTCATTTCATGTGATTTGTGGTTTAGGCCTCCTACAATCAAAAATTCTGGGTACGCCAATGAATTGGAGATCGCCTGAAAAACTTTTTTGAAGACCTTTTTTTTTTTTTTTTTTTTTTGGAGAACGCTTGCGCCTGTGTCCTTGGCCTCGAGCATTCCTGTCCTAGGCCTCGAGAGGTTCTGTCCTCGAAAAGGCTGTCCTTGGCCTTGGATTTTTTTTGTGTCCTTGGCCTTGGCCTCGGATTTTTTTTTGTGTCCTTGGCCTTGGCCTCGGATTTTTTTTGTGTCCTTGGCCTTGGCCTCGGATTTTTTTTTTTGTCCTTGGCCTTGGCCTCGAGCCTTGTGTCTTTGACTCCACCTCTGTATCCTTGCTCTGTATGTGGCAAAGGAGTGGGAAGGAACTCTCTGCAGTGTACAAAATGTCAACACTGGGTGCACAAGAAGTGTTCTGGAGTTGTTAAAAGTTTAACCAAAGAGAAGGATTTTCCTACAAAAATGCATCCCTGGTGTGTTATTTCAGGATGAAGATAAAATGATAAATTTGGATGGAGACGACATAAAAGTGGTGAACAGGTTCTCTTACCTTGGAGATGTACTCAGTACGGAAGGAGTAGCTCAGGAGGCTGTAACATCAAAGATTAGATCGGCATGGAAAAAATTGAAAGAGGTTTCGAATGTTATATGCGGAAGAAGCATTGATGCTGAATGCTGGGCATTGAAAATGGAAGATGACGACCACAGAATTCAGAATGTTCCGAATGATATGTGGAAAAACCTTCAAAGATAAAATGAACAATGAGAAGATTCGTGAAATGACGGGTGTAGAGAGATTGAAATAGTTTCTGAGAGAGCAAAAGTGCGATGGTTGGGGCATGTGGAAAGAATGGATGAAGAAAGGGGTCCAGTAGAGGCATTACACTTAGAAGTTGATAAGACAAAGAAAGGAAGACCGAAAAAGAGATAGAAAAAAGTGCTGGAATGTGACATGATTTCCAGAGGTTTGCAAAGGTTGGATGCTCAAGGTCGTGGAAGATGGCGACTAGGCTACAAAAACCAGCTAACCCCTGCATGCGGAGAATCTCTGCCGTGCTCCAGAAATAGAAAGAAGCACATTCCTGGAGCAAAATGATGATGACGATGACAACCAAGCTATTGGAGAATTTTCTAGAATTATTTACTCATTTGATGTTTGGTTTTTCAGATACCTCCTTTGCAACTTATTACTTATCATGGATCTTTGCTGCTCCAAACTTTATTAAAATTTGATGATCCTTCAATTATATCCGACAGTATGACAAACCTACCTACAGAACATGTTGTGAAAATTGCTTGTCACGCATCTGGGAGCCATATTATTGATTCATTTTTTAATTCTTCCACTGTTAAAGATAAATCGAAGTTAAAGTTCATCGAAAATCACCGAGTAAGTAATTGATTTGTGAAATCGCGAATGGAATGGCTATATAGCGAAACAAAAGTTAGGTTTTGCTGTATCTGGCGCTTCAATTGTGAGAATGTTAATGATGTAACTATACCTTCGACAATTCTGGATTGGGTCCATGATTCATGAGCTCTATAGCAGTATTACTGCATAGTTGTGGCGGCGATAGCTCCGTGGTAGAGCGTCGGGTTGGTGATCGAAAGGTTGCTGGCCCCTGGTTCGATTCCCGAACTGGCGATGGGTCGTTACGTCCTTGGAAAAGACATTTTACACTTATTTCCCATGGGGACAAAACACTCTGCCCGTTGTGGTGACCCAGCCTGACGAAAGTCCTCGCGGAGTACCTGGTTTATACGAACGAACGAATTCATAGTTGATTTAAGGTTCCCTTTTCATCTGCTCTTGGGATTTTTGGATTTAAGTATCTACAGGGTTCAAATTTAACGCTTGCCCGAGGCAAGCTAAAATCGTCTTGGGCAAGTTATTTTTTGGTTTACCTTGCTTGACGGGCAAGCTAACAAAATGCAGCGTATCAAACAAGATTATTTAGAGACGCATTTTAGGTCCGCTTTTGTTGCAATAAAATAACACACGTAAGTAGAAAAGCTGTTGCTTGCTTTATGTTAGTGAGCACTTAGTAATCATCACTGTAAACACCTTGCAATCCTACGCACATTATTTAATTGCAATTAACACTTTCTAATTGCAAGCAGATTTTTCGATACTCAGACGCGATTAGCAACTTTTTGGCACAAAATGCTCCGTTTTTTTCTTCTAAGAAGAAATTTCCCACCCTTGCTGTGTTAACCGCTGTTTCAGATATCACAAGTATTACACTGCGCTGTGTGAGAACATCGTCAAGAATTTTACGAGTTTTTTGTTGTTGTTTTTTTTGGTTATGATTATGCTGAAAATATTTCAGCTCTTCTTGCAAAAAATTTTGGCTTTCTAGCTAGAGTAGTTTTTAAAATACTAACAATAAAAATTCTTTGCAACAAATCGCAACGCTAATCAATATCATTGTAACGTAATAATTGAATAAATTGCAATGAAAAACATCAATTTTCGAGTAAAGCATTATTGGAAAGAGTTACTTATTGCGTCACATTTACATAACATCGCCCACAAAAACTTGATTCTCGAAATAGGATACACGATACGCGTATTTTGCAAATCGACTGCTTTTTGCCAAGTACATTTCACTAGTTTTTTTCCCAAAATTAAGCAACCTCAGAACTTATTACACCTATTTTTTTCGGGCAAGTTGAAATTTCCTGGGGCAAGTAGACATTTAATATCAGTTGCCCGACGGGCAAGTTGGTAAAAACGTTAATTTCGACCCTTGATCTATATCTACTATTTACTTTAGGGTCAGTTTAACGTTTTAGCCAGAGATAGATATGGAAATAAAGTATTGTGGAACATGTGGACCAAATTAAATTTAAACATGAAAGTCGCAGTGGCCGAAAGTTTACGTGAGTATAGAAATTGATTTACTATAATAGAATAGCTTCCAAATGTTTGGCTTACTAACTGTTGTCATTGTAGCGCAATTAACGATTTATAGACCTATTGTATACCATGTTGTTTGTTGCCGAAAGGTTCTCAGCCGTGGTTAAATTTTGCTAAAAATCACAGTGTTTTACGAAAATGAGCCTATCATCTTTTTTAAATACCAGTCGGACGCGTTAACACGTGCGCAGGCGTATTCCATTCGATCACTTGCAAGTGAAAAGCGTATCTTGTGTGGGAGATTGGTCATTTTTGACATCCAGTACCTACAACCGTTAAGCACTCTAATATATATGAGTAAAATATTTCTTGTAATGCTTCCAAATGAGCAAGAAAATAAAAAAGAACCTCGAGCGAGAAAACTCGCCTATGTATAAAATAACGTCACAATGGCATTGCATATTCCATAGAAAGAAAAAAATGACTGTCTCAAGAGCGGAGAGATAAAAAGTGTTGGAAAAAAAGAAGTGGAGGGTGTGGATGTGGGGCACCGCACTTGTATCGTGGTAAAATTTACATATAGGCCCGCAACTGGTAATTTAGCATGCCGACATCTTCGGAATGAGTGAAGCGGCTTAGCGGCCGTTACCTAGTGGTTCAAAATAACAGATCCGATGGACCACTGCAGTAGTGGTTGACTGTAGTAGAGAGTTGTGTTTAAATGATCAGCTCTACCGCTGCCGTTCTATGATGTGACATTTTCAGTGTAATTGACCAATTAAACACGAACGGTAACTGCAGTAATCTTTCTAAATTCCTAATGAAGTTACAGATTGTTGTCTGCTACACTTAGTTTGATTCGGTATCATTACTGGTCGACGGATGACGTTTGATTATCTTCCGTACATGTAAACGAATACTAACTGGAATTTATCTTATTTTGGCAGTGAATTATGAAGATTTGAAATCTCACCGATATGGCAAGTATGTTCTTATACACTTTCGAATTCGTGATTTCGTCGAAAAACGAGAAAACTGGAACAAATTTCAAATGCAACAACAGAAGAAACGAAAAGTATTTGATGAATTTTTAAACACAGGTAATTTAAGTATCTTTAACTAAATTTAAGGTGAAATCTCTATCTTGCTTCTCTTTATCATTGAAATGGTAGTGTCTTGCGAATATACCCAATCAAAAAAGCTATGCCTATTTATATAAAATTTGCTTTGCAAGTAACTTCTCACTTCAATAATCTTCATACATAACTATTTTTGTGTTCGTATAAGTTTTCCATACAAGTTCAAATCCGTATTGTTTTTCATGAACTATTTCATAAAATTGACGGTAGGCCAACCTAACATGAGACAAATTTGCTGCATAAGAAAAAACAATTTAATGAGATAAAACGTCACTCAATGATCGTAGTATTCACAGTTACGAGGATATTGCAGGTACGAAAGTTCACAAAGCGAAAAAGCGGCGCTAATCACATTCATAATGTTTGAAGAAAGATATGGAAGGGTAAAGGCGCTGCAACATGTCAACAGTTCTGCTTTCAATTTCGTCTACCTGAGAAACAGGACAGTAGCCATCCTCCGCTGATCTGCAAATATCACACATTCCTCCTTATTAAAACAGTTAAAATCTGGTGCATTTTTAGGCTTGTTACTTGTATTTGCAATTAGCGAACGTTTTCGGCAGTACAATTGGCCTTCTTCAGGACTATCCAAAATTGCAATTATAACTAAAACAGTATTGAATAGATTGCTTTATCGTAACGAAACAATAAGCTTACAGCGATATCAATTGACAGTCACTTACTTGCCAAAGATATGTTTGTAAAAATTTTGGTTCTTGCAATAAAAGTAAACTTATCTGTGATTAATTTTGCTCATACCTTGCTATAGTGACAATAGACGGCGAATGATGTGCTGATTTTAAAATGTTTTCCACGGTTTTTATTAAATTGTTTACGTCAATTTTTGTGCTGACGTGATGTGGAAGGCTCGGTTCATCGGTAGCGCAGCCGGCTCCATGAAGCTGCAAATGCACGTACAACGCAATATATTAATCCTTTATCCTCCCCCTTGTTTCTAAGAAATTCAATCAAGTTCACGATTCGTTGAATGACTTGAGTAATACAAATTGCAGTAAACAATGAAATAGGAAACCAGAGTAATTTCATGATAAGTACACTACATTGCCCGTACCAGCTTAAGCAGAAAAGTCTAATATACAGTATTTTTAAACGAATACACCAAAGGCAATGAATGCAACTACGAAACTTACTATTTCTATATCTTCAGCGTCCAACTTTCGCTGTGCTGAACCTTCAAAGTTCTTCATAATACGTTGTAAAATACAAAAACTGAAATTAAGACAGTAAATGTTGGCCAAGCTAAAAATTAGCAATTTAGTTTTTGTTACTAATACTAAACTATTAAAAAGTAAAAACCACTTGTAAGCTCTTCAATGACTAGTTTTACTGCATTAAAAGAAAACACGAGCATTGTGATGGTAAACATGATGCAAGATTTAAAAGTAAAATGTAAAGCAAATCATAGATGACCTAAAAGGAAAAAATATTTAAAAATGTAGCAGTCTCAATCAAAAGTCTTGAAAAACCTCGACATTACATAACGAAACGAAGCTAAATAAACACTACAATCACACAAGCTTACTTCTTATCATCGCACGTTTCGCCGTTTTGAATTTGCACCATCCAAGATTTTAATTTAGCTAACTGCTTCTGCCTTTCGCGTTGGCTGGATAAAATAACATCGACCTACAGTAAATACATTCTAAAAGCTACATGAGAAATATTTATCGCCGACCTCTATCCGTTTAAATTTTGCACAACACAAATGCAGGTATGCGGATACTGGGTCGCAAAATGCGTGGACAGGAAAACTGAACAGAAGTAGACATATAGGGCATTGATTCTATTCCGAGAAAAGGGAGAATGAGAAAACAACAGCTTTTGCGTAGATAGAAACGTAATGTGAAAAGTTGAAAACCTGCATTCGCATTTTGATGTTACCAAAAACAAACCTTTCATTATTCTCACTGTATTGTGCCGAAGCGTGTAACAAGTTGGCGGAGCCCATATCCGCGTCATTGAGCCTGGGCAACAGAGCTCCTTTCGAAATGTTGCAGCGGTTGCGAGCCGATGGCAACATTGTGACCGATTTGACCGGTCATCTAACACAAACCTTATTGTTTGGTTAAGCGACTTCTTTTACGGAATTTTTTAAAAACATTGTCATTGTTTTTTAATACTTTGTGTCGCAAAATACTGGAAATTTAAATTTTTTAAATGAATTGAAGCACTGTACCCGGTTTTTGAAAGCTTAAGTTCTTCGAAAAAAATTGCGGGTTTCTGAGGAAAAGTACTAAGTCCCCATGCCTCCGTTAAACAATTTTAAGGATTTTTTTCCAGAAAATAGCAATTTTAGTGGCTTTTAAGTAACTCAATCACAATTTTAAAGCAATTTGAAGAAAGAAAATAGGTAAAAGTTAAGTCAGTAACTTTTCCTACATTTTCCCAATCTTAATTTTAAGCTAATCTTTTTATGCTTTAGTACGCGTGATGTCTCTCTATTTTCTCGCATCTAATGCCTATTAATGAATGAGCGGCGAGCGCGCACGTTTCGCCCGCTAACATACACTTTATAAAATTTATCATAAGGTATTTGACTGCAAAGAGTAGCCTAAGATCCCAACTGGGCTGTATTAAAGGCGGTGAATCATCCAGCCAATTACGGTGGTTTAGAATAGCTAAAATTGAACTATAATTTTTCATTCTTTTTGTTTTAATTTTGGAGCTGCGGTTGCAAAGATATTCAACAACTGCAAAAAGATATCCCCCGAAAAAAGTTTTTGGAAACTCCGAGTTTTGTTCTTCCCGCCAAAAATACAGTAGGCGTAATAGTTCAGAAAACTGTGGTTTTGGCGGGAAGAGCAGAACTCGGAGTTTCCAAAAACTTTTTTCGGGGGATATTTTTTTGCATTTGTTGAATATCTTCGCAACCGCAGCCCCAAAATTAAAACACAAAATACCAAAAATTATAACTGTAGTTCAATTTTAGCTATTGTTAACCACCGGAATTGGCTGAATGATTCACCGCCTTTAAGGAGGAAGGCATTTGCGATTGTGTCCGGGGGCCCCCCCCTCTTCAAAAAGCCGACAATTTGTACAAACGTAAAAATAATAAATCATTGCTTTTTCTACAAATTTTTAAGTTTTTTGCGGGAAGCTTCGTCTCCTTTGACGTCGTGTGAATAATTGCTTTTAAGTGCAGTGCACATCATGCAGACATTCGAACAATTATAGTTATATTCAATTTCACAGTCGCTTTTTTAATAATTCTTCATGCAGCGTTTTTTCTGATACAGAAACGTCATTTATTACATGGAATTCTTAGCAGCTATTTTCAACACAAAAATCGTTCAGCGGGTGTGGCTTAGTGCCCAGACCACTTGTCAGTTATTATAGAATTGCTCTTTCAAACCGTATCTCAAAACAAATTCTTCGCAATGTTCGCTCATGTATTTCCAGAGCAAGGCGTTCTCGAGATTGGTTTTGTTAGTTAGCTCAGGAATATACTTACGTATAGATATCCCTGATTTAGTGTAAGAGGTTACTGTGTTACATTTCATTACCACGCACATACTTTCTTCTGAATCCGCACTCAGATAGGCAAGGTCATGTTTTCGCTTTAGCAACTCAAAAATGCTTGTGTCTGAATCCCCGGATCTCTTTGTTATGACCCTGGACGGTTTTAGTGCTTTGCTGTTTGTACAATCCGCATTGGAGAAACAAAAACGATTCTACACTGCCATTTGACACCGCATTCTCCAATTAGAGCTCTCACACAATGCCATTTAAAATAAGGCTTATTATGACTAGACTAACACATTACATTACTTTTTAAAATAATAAAAAAATTGAAACAAATTGACAGGCTAGAAGTTTAGATTATTTTCTGACTGGTTATTTTTATTTCCTTTCCATTCAATCAAAAAATAATGCTATCCTCGAGCCGAGGACAGGACATTTTCGAGGACTTGTAGGCTTCGAGGCCAAGGACTTCAAAATGTGTATTGGAGGCCTAGACGTCCTCGAGGATTCAAACTCTGTTATAGAGGTTTGATTGAAAAATGAGAACTACTTGAGGTAGGGTCAAATTTAGAGGGGGGCGCTCCTACCCCCCCCCCCCCCCTACTAGTAGCTTATACATTTGCGCGGTGCTGCGCAAAATAAAAATATTTGTCTTGTAACAAGCTAGTTTGGTCAACCTTTCCGCTTTTTTTCGCACAGTAGATTAATCCTGACATTTTGAAGTCACCGACGCATCTTTACTCCAAGAGCAAGGAGTGAGTCGCCAAGAAATAATTTCGTAATTAAAGAGGAGGGGGGACTAAGGGGGGTTCAGCCACCTTAAAAAAATTAACCCAAAATTATAAGCGTTAATACATGTTTTGGAATTGACCAGTGAGTAAGTGGGGGGAAAGGGGTAGGAACTGGGCAATTTATTCCTTTACTAGCTTTCGAATCTCAGCAATTTTGTTCTTTCAAATGGCTCTAAAAAGATACGAAATTTGATTCAAATGGCGTTAAAAAGGCTTTTTTTTTCTGAAAAATCACAAATTACCCACCGGTTGGGGGCTCTAGACCCCCGTCTGTGATCAATTTATTGAAACATTTTTCAAGCAAAACTATTTGACCTCTGGATTCAAGTCCTCTTAACAAAATCCTGGTTTTGCGCATGCGACAACTAACCTTTCAAGCATGTTGTTGAAATAAACTGGATTTAATTTTTGCATCATCAAAAAACGAGGCCCCCACCGAACTTGGGACCCAAGGTACTCTATCACATAAATCCGGCGTTGACTTGAGGTAATATTTAATCTGTTTTGACTTCGCACCATTGGCAACCCTGCGTTTCGAAATTTCGTGTACTCAGAAAACATAACTTTGCAAAATTTCTTGAAGAATATCGAGTGCTCATTTTGTAGAAATTTTGCAGCTATCCTTTTCTGTCGTCACAAAAGTTCGAAATGCATGGTTGCCAATGTTACGGAGTCAAACGAAATAAATCGATTTTCGCGTATAAGAGCAATAGTGGAACAAGGTTTAAGGCACCTCTTTCTTACAGTACGTACCTTAAGTAGTTCTCATTTCTTCACTAAAACCAAACTCGAGCAGTACTCCTTTAAAAAATTATAAAACCTACTACATAAGACATGTATATTATTTCTATGCGATTAGATTTTTTAATTTTCACTCTGAACCTCTCCGCGGTTTTTTAGTCCCACTACATTATGTCATGGTAAATTAATGCAAGTTTGGAAGCGGTCGTGACGCAAGCGATTGGAATGCAACTGCTTCCGCATTAGAGCTTTGGATCTCATCATTGTGCTTAAAGAAGTGAACTGACAGATGCTATACCGGCTGCATTTTAGCAAAATGTACCTATATTTTACCATCTATTGCTTTTTTCTCTTTAACTCGACCTAAATACGGCACAAAAAATAGGGTACACTTTGCAATTATGCATCCCGGCTCAATTTAATAGTTGCATATCTTACTGGCGATTTACCTGTAAATGACTAAAATACTATGGTATTATGACGGTGATTACCTATAAGAGAAACTTCTACGTCTTGGTTAAAATTTACAGCAGCTTCTTATTTTGCTAAAGCACCCCAGAAGTAGACTTCGACTGAACGACCAATTTGGTGGTACTATAACTAATATGTTATATGAGACACAGTCATATTCATAGCCGAACAACATTGGAGCATAAAAAGCAACAAAAAATTGATTTTTTGGGGGTCCCAGGGAAGTGGCACTCCAAAACCATTTCAAAATATTTGTCAGGTAAATATCTACTGATATCAAGACAAACTGGCACCCTAGGTTAAGCCGTTCAAAAAATTTATATTTGGGGGGTTTCCTGGGGGTGGTACCCCCAAACTACGTCAAAATATTTGTCTGTTAAGTATCTGCAGATATCAGAAAAAACTAGCGCCCTAGCTTGAGCAGTTCAAAAAATTGATTTTGGGGAGTTTCCGGGAGAGCCGCCAAGAAAATTTACGGAAGACAAAATTGCGTTTGCAGCTTAACAACTTTACACAAAAATTAGATTGCGATGTTTCCTGGTTTAGGAGAAGAAAAGTGTACAAGATCTAGGAAAAAAAAAACGAAGGAAAAAATTCATTGCAGCCAAAATTTGGTTAGTAGGGATGCAAGGCTATCTAACGACATATAGCCACGTGAAATATTTTTGCCGTACTTAAGTCGTTTTTGAATGAGACCGCTTTTTATGCCAAACTTTTCGGGTCCTAAAATCTAAGTCACGTAACTTATTGCCTCGAAATTTGGTACAAACATATAACTCATTAACCTCAAACTGCAGTCAAAATTTCATGTAGCTAGACCAAACCGTTCTCGAGTTAGAAGCAAAAAGTTTAAAACTTCGCACTCATTAGTTTGAAAATGGCCGAGTAAAAACAAAGGAACACGCAACGCGAGCGTCGGTCGTTTCAATAATTAGTCTTTTGTTCCGCTGCGAAGCAAAAGCTTTTCCAATCATATGCAGGTGTACTCTAGATACTGTCGTTATTATCTAGAGTTTAGAGAAATCTATCGTTTTTTTTTAAATTTTTATTCGTTGCAATTTATTTGAAAAATTGACCGACTTCGTTTTCTAAATTACATAATTATTTTCCGAAGCACGAAAACGTTCACGCAGATTGCAGAGTTACGTCTCTGCGTCCTTATGTCTTGACGCCCTTATGTTCTCACACCCTTCAAGTCCTACGCCCTTTTGTGGTAGATCTCTAGATCGTCACTTACACTGTCAGTTGCAGGAATCTGAAACCAATAAAGTTCGGTCAAATCCAACAAATCGTTTTCGGAAAACATAGCTCGAAATGGATTGCATGTTGAAAAGAAATCTAAGTCAATATCAAGAACGTAGCTTCGGTCGGGACGTAAGATGTTTGCTAAAGATCTACATAATAACGTAAAGTGGTTAGTTAAAATTACCTCAACTGAGTGAACTCTTCACGTATACACAAAGTCATAGTAGATAAAATATGCAATACTTCAATTTTTAGGTGTTTTATCACTCGTCTGCGATTCAGCATGACAAACAGAAGCAAGCAATTAACTCAAACACCCTTCTCAGTAAACTTTCCACCAATAGCTTACATTTTTGTTTTCGCTCTGTCTTCAATTGTTATCACTGTAAGTTGCACTGGTTTCGCGTTCAATAAAGTTTCTTCTTGTACCGATAAGCAGTCACTCACAAAGTATGGAAGATACGATGAAACCCTGTAAAAACAAACTACCCTGAGACGAACCTTGTATTCAATTCTGGTGGTATAGTTTATTGAAAGCTTCATATAAATGAAATCGTATTATTTGATTTAATTTTGTGTTAATCCAAACTTACTTTGACAGCACGATATTAAACAAAGTGTCAAGAGTCTGTGGAAAAAACGGTTTGGTTGTACTGGCGTAACAGGGGACAAGGGTACATTTGCCTCCCAGATGTGGGCAGTGGGCATCTTACTTACAAATAGGCTCTCTAACTAAGTGCAACGAATTTCTGCAAAAAAAAAAAACGGAAAAAATCAAACAGCCTTCACCTAAATTCGACGGTAAAAACATCGAATTTTTGGGGAAGACTTTGTTTGGTCTTTACCTACATTACGTCGAGTTGTAGGCCTCCAAGAAGATTGCCCCCCCTCCCAGGCATAAATCTAGTTACGCCACTGTTTGTTTTTTGTGTTTGTATGAACCAGACACTCTGCACCTGTTCCACAACATCAACCAGAGCACCCTTTTTTTGGTTTTTTCTTTGCAAGTCTTTCATCAGGCTGGGCCACCACAACGGGTAGACGGCATACCCCAATAGGAAATAAGTGTGAAGTGTCTTTTCCAAGGACACAGCGCACTGCTTAGTTCGGGAACCAGCAACCTTTCGATCACAACTTGAGCTATTGCCGCCCATAAATGGTCAACAGGAAGACCAAACAAACAGGAGTCCGCTTTGCTAGAACACTGACAAGAACATTTACATCGGTTCACAAAAAAATAACGTGATTCGATAAATAGCCTGTTAATAAAGCAACGGAAAAGTTGGGAAGGACCTCGCAGACACCGCATCAAGCAACCACTGACCGTCAGATAGGCGAACATGTATTTTGCCTCTATGTCGTTTTAATATCAAGTTGTTTGTGTGCGATACACAGGGCCTACGACAGGGGGTTCAGGGGGGTACATCGTACCCAGATCTAGGGGCCCTGGAGGATCCTAAAAGCACACACGTTATGTGTTCTGCAAAACTTCTCAATAAGGTAGTGATACTCATAGTTATTTCTTTTGGCCTTCACCTGACCAAAACCTAGCCAAATTCCGGCAAAGCCTTATCTTTTTTTTTTGGTCTTCACCTAATTTCCGGCGGAGCACAATCATAATTATCAGTCTTCATACCACTTGAAAAAAAATTCCCTCTGAGGCCCTGGCGATACGCTGCGAGATCTCTTCACTTCTCCTGCCCAATGTCAAAGGTACATTATACATACCCTACATAAATAATTCAATTCCTTTTATCAATGAACAAAGGAATCATTGATCTGCAGGTTTTCGAAACGAGTGGATAGCAAATCTACATGACTTAATAATGCCTACCTAATTTTCCCATTAGTTGGATCTTTACCAACAACAAACGAATGGCTGCCTTCTGGAATTTGTGCTGACCAAGGTGGTTTGAACCAAATAATGTTATCAATATGACCAGCGTATACAGCAGGTAATATCCAACTTTCAATTTGAAGAGCCCTGTTCAAGCATTAACAATTTTTAAACAATTCATGAAGAACAAGTATCAAACGTTCAACAATTGAGCATCTGCTTTTGAAATTCAATTCCCAGTAGGGTCACATTGCGGTAGTATTAAAAATTAGTAATCCCTGCTTGCCTTGACGTTCAGCTTGCAAAGGGGCAATGTGAAGCCTTGGTGTTGGTGGTAGACAGATGCGTAGCTTGACCTAAAAGGTCTTTTTCGCTATCCCACAACCAGGACAACTTCACGAATCAAAAATTGAATATAATCTCAACTACACCTACAGTGCTCACTCAATGATCTAAATCAGTACTTCTTACTTTTTTTGGTTTTGTTCACCCCTACCACGGAGCTTTGTATCTTATTCACTTTCGATATATGAAAATAGTATTGCGCGTATGTATTACCACGCTGCAGCACTGATTTGTGTACCTTTTGTATATAAAATCTACTTAAGCTTGTAGTGTCACAATTACAGAAAGCACCTTGCATACAGTAAAATCTTAATAACAAATTCTTGCTTCCATGCAAACTTTCTATCTTATGTTGGTTCACTCTTGCAAAAATTTTATGCACCCTGGGGGTACAATTCTCCCTTTTAAGAAATCCTTTGTAAAAAATGCAATGCGGCCACCTATCATATTTGGGTTTGGTTTTGGTCATGGCCAACCATACCTTGATCAAACACGTTAAAGCATACTTTACATAGTCAGTATATACTAATCCCACTATAGCTCTAATCCTTCCTACAACATGAAATCTTATCTATGCCGTTAATTAAATTGAATTTTAATAGCAGATGCTCAATTAATCGTACATGAATTTGATGAAAAAGCACACCATAAAACTTGAAAATGAAAAGAGATATCAGTTCCTCTTTTCTATATTGCCAGATGAAGTTCTGCACAGCTACATCAAGTACAGCAACATGAAGAGCAACCCAGTGATTTGCAAACTGTTTGTCACAACGTCCTAATAATTTCATTTTTAAAGCAGTACAGCTGTTTGACCCTAATTTGTATATTACAGTAAAAGTGAATTACTTTTCTAAACTCCACATTAAGATTAAAATGTATCCACACAGGAGTATCACCACTAAGCTGATTTGTGTCAGCAAACCAACAATTTGTTGGATCAGAGGCAAATAACTTTTGGCAAAGCAGCTTTAGACAAGTTGACAAAATTTGTGGAAATATAACTTCACTTTAATATCTGATTGTAACAAAATTTCGGGCTCATAAACGTCTTTTTACAGCTTTTACAACATTGTTAGTGCTCCCACCATTCCACTAAGATGATTTTTGTCAGCAAATCATCCATTTGTTGGCAAGAGCAAATGATTTTTGACAATATCATAAACACAGCTTCAGAAAAGTTGACAAATTGAGGAAGTTCGCACCAATCCAGTATTAAAGTATATCAAAGTCATAATTTAGGACACATAAACAGATTTTTAGAGCTTTGGGCACAAAACTTTGGAGAAAATTTGGGCACCTGCCGATAATCCAAAAAGTTACAGAGAACACTGATATAGTTCAAATTTCCTAAATACATGAAAACCAATCTTGAGCAGTATCTCTTTTTACTAAATATCCAAAGAATCAAGTTTTTTTGTAATTTTGTCAAAATAGTAAAAAAATGGTAGTAGAACAACCTATTAAAAACATTCTTACAATGAAGAAAGCAACTCACTCCAGCAAAATATCTTTGTGGTAAATGTCATCAGCAAGTAAATCTGGTGGGATTCCCAAATCTGGATGAGAATCAAAATGAACCAATGTTAATTGACTGTAATGAAGAAGTTTTGCTCCAATAGCTCGATAAATGAATGCCAAAACCTAAACCAAGAAACTACTCTTATACAACAATTTACAAAAAAAAAGACTGTAGGTGATCATTGAAGTGGAACAAAATCAGGTCAAATTGAAGGGTTGATTTCAATGTCGCATAACTCTAACCACTGTTCCTTCTTAAAATGGTGAGTCACCGTGTGCCCAAAAAATCGACGATTTTAACAGTAAACAATGGAATATCCAAAAATAAGTTGAAATGTGCCCAATGAAAATACTGATTTGCTGACAAAAATCAGCTTAATGGTTACATAAACTCTAACCCCAATTTTTTGTCAAAAATACTTAAGTCAGTTGTGGTAGAGTGATTTAGTGTCAAAAATGAATTCTCAGCACCATCAAAAACTGCATATGCATATTTGTTTGAAATAATGTTACCAGAAATGGATCTAATAACTTAAAATTATTATGAATGAGAAAGACTGTATCACCATTCATTAGTCACATTCTTGAAAATTACACATATTATCTCTGTTTACATCTAGGTGGGCAAGTTAATGCAAAACATTAGCTTCGCTAACCACTAGTCTGTTAAGCAAACTTCATACTTTCATTAACAGTAAATTCGTTATTTTCAGCTTTAATTGACAAAAGTTAATAAGGTCTGTTAATTTATTAACATTAGGAGTGTAATTTAATTTTTTTTTATTCACTCACTTTTAGAATACATAATCTGTTGAGCTGATTGTAAGGAAAAACTTATTGCTATGGTTGTCTTTTTGTGTTTTGGAGTTACATTTTGCAGATATTTCAAGATAAAAATATGTTCATATGCACTAATGAAGCTGCGATTGAAAAATCTTTGGAAGTTGCAAAAAGCAATAATTAATAAATTTATGAGGCTGCAGTTTATTATTTGCAACAAAAAAGCAATAGATGTACTTTTTAATTGTATGGCACTTTTTTCCGAAAAGCCTAAAGCCTATCTTGTATTAAGACATTCATTAATATTCACCAATAAAATGATAGTCATTTTCATCTTATGACTAATTACACAGAATTCATGGGTGCTTTATGGGCATACCTCAGTATCGCAGTTCAACACATCTAAGATCTAACCCACTTCATACTTGCATGATTAAAATTATATTTGCAGCATTTCTTATTGCGTCTGCTCATTTGATCCAGCATTTGCTCTTTTTATCCTGTAGTTCCTTTCTTTGCTTTTTCTTCCATAAAACTCCTGCTAATACGCAATAAGTGTTGCCAGTGCAAACTGGTTTGTACCGGTATGATGAATGAATGGTGCAAGAATTTACCAAAAAAAACTTATATTAACGAAACTTAAGGTACAGCATAAGTTAATGAACTGTTGTCGTTAAAGAAGTTAATTTACGTTGTTAACATAAAAAACTTTTTCACAAATTAACTAGTTAATGAAAAAGTTAGCTTTTTTATTAACAGATTAACGAATTTGCACCCACCTGTGATCTAGGCTGTGATAAATGGCTAATTTTACGCTTCATGGATTATTGTTATTTGATTCGCTAGTTATAACATCAATTTTACACTAATTTTCATCTGGTAGTTTTTCATGGCGACAATTTAATTGATATCAAATTCGCTCTACGCAACCAGACAACAGACACCTGACTTAGACATTTTTTGCTCATAATTGGGATCCAAAATTACACAATTTAATCACAAGTTTTGTTTTCGAAAATTATCACACTAAGTCCTAAAAACACATTTTATCTGCTCATCAAGACCTTTCAAATGATATGTTGTTGGTGAGTATGGCGACCTTACAATACATGGGGAGCACCACAATTTACAAGTGATCAAAAGTTAGTCATACTTGATTAATTTTTAAACACCTCCATGTTAATATTTGGGGGGGCTAAAAGTTCATCAAAGAGGTGACATGGGTTGGCTGTTTTAAGTTGTTTGGATGAAATGGTGATCAGATATCCCATAGAAACAGAAAGCATTCCAAAAGAATATTTCACGGCGGAGTAATGCAGCACTGTGCAATACAATCAACTCCTAAATTGGACCAGATTTTGTTTTGCTTGAATGATCACAAAAATAGTCAACTTTGAATGGTCATAACTTTATCAATACTGATATAGATTCTTTTTCAAAAAGTTTGGTTTTCCATGATCAGCTCAAAAAGTTCTACAAAACAACTACTATTTCTTGATTTTTTTGGCTCAACTGAATACATGGAATGATCCAATAGTGATGTCACAAATGCAGCAAATCCAAGCCCAAGCCTGAAGCTCCACTAAAATTATTACTACCTATAAATTTCATTTCTATAGGTCTACCCGATACAGTCAGCATGAGTTAAAGAGCGAAGGGTTGAAAAGTTGACACAACACACAAAAAAATTTCAAATCAATTCATCTTTAATCGTTTTGCGTGCTTCTGGCCTAAAGGCTACCAGCGCGGAAGCCTAGGGAAGAGCCACCAGAACGGCAAATACTTAAAACAAGCAATGCAAAAACGTTGTCTTCCTACAGAATTACAACCTGCAGCCTTAGGATTACCAGTCAACTGCTCTACCACTTGAGCTAGAGAAGACGTCTCCTCGCATGCTTAATTTTGGCTATTTAAACATAGCAATTTGCTTGTACTATGATTTTTATGATAAGTCAATTATGATGTTTTTGACGTTTGCAGGCATAATTGACTTAATTATAAACATCATAACTGACTTACTATTCAAATCATAGTACAAGCAAGTTGCTGGGTTTAAATAGCCAAAATTAAGCATGCGAGGAGACGTCTTCTCTAGCTCAAGTGGTAGAGCAGTGGACCGGTAATCCAAAGGCTGCAGGTTCAAATCCTGTTGGAAGACAACTTTTTTGCATTGCTTGTTTTAAGTAGTCGTCGTTCTGGAGGCTCTTCCCTAGGCTTCCGCGCTGGTAGTCTTTGGGCCAGAAACACGCAAAACGATTAAATATTAAAACTCTGGCCTGCAAAAGTCAAAAACATCATAATTGACTTATCATTAAAATCAATTCATCTTACAGTACAGTATTTGAAATCGCTCAGGATGTCACTAATCAATTTTTCTAAATCTGTAAATAGGCATAGTAGGTTAGGGTTTGGGTTAAATTTTGAGTTAGAGTTTGGTATGGGCATTGGAGGGTGGTGATGGCATACTAGGGTATGCCTATGATGCAGTATGTCATACTACCCCTATTTCAGATTTATGGGCTAAATCAAAGATAGAACCCATGCGAGTTAGGGTGTAACACTTTTACCACTTTTTTTGAAAATTGATGATGGCTAGTGATTGTGGTTTGTAATTTGGCCGAACTTGATAAATGAAAAAAAATTTTTTGAAAAAATACTTTGTTTGAGCAGGCCACACTCCCCATTTTTATATCAACACCTTCCTGAACCATTGATTTCTCATATCTCATGTTCTAGTTGTCATAGTGACTTGATTTTGGTGTCAAAAGTTGTGCAATACCAAAGTTTATATCTAACTTTCTAACATACTATAACTCTAAAATGTTTAATTTAGTCATTAAATGAGAAAAATCGTTTTCGACACCAAAATTTTGCTTTTTAGTGATGAATATCGATTTTGCAGCCTTCAACAAGAGTGACATGTTTGCTGTGAGATGAGGTACCACCGGCAAAGAATCATTTCAACCTTAGATTTTTGTTGCAGACAACATCAGTTCATTAGAGTGATACTAAAACACACAGTATATACAGGACCACAAGAACCTCAAACCTTGCGATCCTTTCGATTCTGTATGTTTTAGTAGTACCGTAAATCGGGGTTACTTTGCCCAAAAAAGTAATATTTTTTTGGATTTTTTTAAAATAACTCCTGATATATTGGATTGTTTTTGTTCATTATTTGTATGCACAACCTTTGTGCTCTAATATATTATGTCTTTCAAACAAATGTGTGTAGTTGTAAATTTTCAATATTTTTTTTTTATTGGCTTTGAGTGGGCAAAGTTGTCCTGCTTTAATGCAACTTTGCCCTCTATGATTGTTTCAGGCTTTTTTCCTATAAAATGTTATCAAGAGGTAATATTAGCACTTTGTATGACATCTTTGCCCTCTTTAAGTGTTTTTAAAAAAAGAAATTGCCAGCGTTTAATCCATATGATAGGATTAAATGCATTATAAACAAGAAAATTTCACAAACACTATTTCAAATGTGCTAAATTTCGTGCTTCAATTTAATCCTATTTAGCTCTTCACCAAGTAACATAATTTTAATCATGTATCACAAACACAACATAATTGTGTAATAAAAACGTAATTGTCACTGTGAACATAATCTTATAGTCAACATAAACATGATCATTTTTTCTGATTATCAGAGCTTTTATATGTTAATTAGTGCTGTTGCATGCAATCGATTCAAAAGCTAAACCAATGTATTTATCCTTTGTTTCTTAATCATACCGTAAAACAGTGAGAAAAAGAATTGTAAGATAAAGAAACAAAAGATAAATCGATTTAACTTTTGAACCGATTGCAAGTAAACATAGTGATTGAAATACCATTTCCAGTACTGGTACTCTTAACAGTTGACATACCAGTTGTAGCTGATACCACTACCAGGTATGCTACTATTTCAAAATCAAAAGGCATCATTAACTTATTTCATGGTAGAGGCACACTGTATAGAATCTCCTTAGCACATTAATGCATTGCACTGGTACCAGAATAATGCAGTGTCCTTATATGTCAAATGTGTTTGTAGATGGCTATCTAAATGTGCCAAAAACTGTACATGACAATATTAGTTGTTTGCATAGTTATAGCGAAGCCAGCAAGTTGTTAAAATTCATCATTTCAAAACGTGTGCTAAACGACTGCTAGCGTTCTCAATTTCAAGATGATAATGTGACATTCAGCATACTGCTATTTTAGCAACTTATTAGTTTGATTTTATACCACTGCTAATTGTCTCAGACCACAGGTACCAGATGTAATGCATGGAAAACTGGACATAAGTTTGAGCACTTTTAATATTCATCCTGATATCTGCAAATGCAAAATATCTAATTATTAAACATTAAAATCAAATCAATATTTTCATCGATTACATAAACACAATGCACGTACAGGACAAGTTTTCGAAAGAATTAAGATTGCGTTTGACTTTGCCTTGCATGTACATGTGGGCAAAGTTCAACGAAATAAATGATTTTGAAAAAAAAATTATTTAAATCCACCTTGTTGCTTTGTGGGATTTGTTATTGCTTAAACTTGTATTTTTGCACATCAACAACCACATAGCGATATTTTTAAGAGGTACAAAAGTTTTCTGCCGTAGCTGACCTTTGACCCTCTGGACAAATTTTAAGGTTGTGTTTTAAGATGTTTTTTATTTGTTAGTTTCTTTTGTGAATTTTATATTGGAAACATTGCTGCAGATCATGTTTTTGGGTTTTAAATCTGATCTAATATAGTTATTCCTTAGATGCAAATAAAAAAAAAACATGAAAACTTTCATACAAAAATTTTTACGAAACGGAATACAGCAACTATAAAATTTGGGCAAAGTTCACCCCAGTGGGTAAAGTAACCCCAATTTACAGTACCAGTTTATTACAATGCAGTTTAGCTCACTGCAATGTTAAAAGTTGTTTTTCCAGAAAGGTTAGAGTTGTCTGCAGTTACTGATTGTGTCGAATGCTTCGTGTTTAGATTAGGCATAGATAAAAAAATAGATAAGATAGGCCTATTATGAAACTACGTACAAGCTGGCCTAGCTGTTTTATGGCGTAACATCTAAAATATTTTCTGCACATTTTTGCAGATTTTTGAAGGCTACGATATTTATTTTTGCACTATTTTTTGCAATTAAAAAATTGCAATGTGTCGCCAGAATATTGTAACCGAGGTGTGCATTATGGAGCTTACTAAGTTATGAAAATTACCTACTCTGCGAAATGTTATACAAGGATATTATTGGAGACAAACTGAGCTAGAAGTCGGCAAAGGTCCCAAATTTCAAACCAACAGTGCATGATTTTGCAAGCCTTTTAAAGGAAGACATTCGCAAGACATGGAATTTTGCTAATTTAGAAAGTACATTGCTATCATCTCTAAGATTTAAAGAAAAAATCAAATATAGTTCTAATGCTCTTTCCAGCAGAGCCCAAAGAGAGATGCCAATCTCTGTGCTATCTGCAAATTCCGAAAAGCAATGCAATGAAGCGTTTGATATTTGCTCATGCAAATCCTCATGTGATCATACCATCAATGAAGAAAATATCCCCTACACTGATCAATGGAAAACAAAAATTATTTGATTTTGCCACATGTCTTCAAGAATTAATCCAAAAGAGTTAAAATTCCTACTAGATCAACAATAATAATAGCAACAAATGATGATTGGAGGTGTGGATGTGGTTGTTAGTCGTGAAAATCTAAAGAAACTGCAGCACAGTCAAGCAAGTCTTCTAGTAGTAAGCTTCTCCATAACCCACACCTTGGTTAGAATATTCCGGAGAGGCATTGCAACTTTTTAATCGCAAAATTTTATAGTGCATAAGATATTAACTAGTTACAGACCACCACAATTTATCATGCCCTAACATTCTGTTTTATCCATATGGGTGAAACACACTACTGGGACATGATAAATTGTGGTGGTCGTGTCCTAGTTAATATTTTGCTTTGATTGGTCATCGAGCACTTCATATGGTTTGCCGACCCCAATGCAAGTGTAGCACCAATATCATAGCCTTCAAAAATCTGCAAAAATGAGCAGACTGTAGTAATTTAGATGTTACCCCAGAAACAACTAGCCCACCCAAACTGTGTTAAGTAAGAAATTTCATAGAAAGCAGTAGTGTTGTACGTCACTTGTACCTTGGAGGTCGCATTATAGGCCTATCTTTCATATGATCATCTATGCTTGAAAGCTAGAAACATTCGACATAACTGCAGACAACTCTAACCTTTGGAAAAACAACTTTTAACATTGTAGTGAGCTGAACTACTTTGTATTAAACTGGTACTACTAAAACATACAAGAACGAAAAAATAGCAAGGGTTGAGATTTTTGCTGTCCTTTAGGTTCTGGTGTAGTTTTTGCGGTTTTTCTGTAGTCCTTGTGCTCCTGTATAGACTGTATGTTTTAGTATCACTCTAATGAACTGATGTTGTCTGCAACAAAAATCTATGGCTTAAATGATTCTTTGCTGGTGGTACCTCACCTCACAGCAAACATGTCACTCTTGTTGAAGGCTACAAAATTGTTATTTATCACAAAAAAGCAAAATTTTGCAGTCGAAAACGGTTTTTCTTATTTAATGACAAAAAATAAACATTTTAGAGTTATAGTATGTTAGAAAGTTAGATATAAACTTTGGTATTGCACAACTTTTGACATCAAAATCAAGTCTCTATGACAACTAGAACATGAGATACGAGAAATCAATGGTTCGGGGGGGTGTCGATATAAAAATGGGGAGTGTGGCCTGCTCAAACAAAGTATTTTTTCAAAAAAATTTTTTTCATTTATCGAGTTAGGCCACATTACAAACAGCAATTACTAGGCAGTAAGCAAGTTTGTTGTAGCGTTACACCCTACTGCGAGTTGTTCTTAATAATAGACCGAGGCATAGTATGGTTAGGGTTGGCATTGACATAGACGTTGCCTACTAATGCTACTACTGCATGCCAGTTTAGAGCAATTTGGCATTATTTAGGAAGGCTTTATTTCACCGGAAATTTTTATCTAGTTTTTTATTAATTCTGCCTCAAATATAACACAAACTCAAAAGCTTAGTCTAAAACTATTCCCAAATCGAACCCTAACCCAAACCCTAACCTAAACCCTAATCTTAACCCCTAAAAAAGCAAATAAAAAAAGCGCAGATGAATATTTCTCATTCTCGTTTTATTCTCTCTAAGCTGAAAATTTTCGGTGAAATAGTCACTACCTATTTAGTATGCAATGCATACTATTCAAACTAAGCACTACTCCTATTTAGAACAACCCATCACTAGTAGTGGAGATCATAGATTGATGAAGTGAAATCCACACCAAAGTTAAGTTTGAAATGTTGATTGCTTGCCTCTCAAAACCTGAAATACCGGTATGCATTACACACTACACTCATCCTGCTGTTTTTTTCACATAAACAGCCTACTTAACAACTGTCCGACTGTTTCACACAGATTTCATCTACCGGCATACAATTTGACAATGTAGTCACAGTAGTGATTATGCTATAAGTTAAATGTATACCGTAAGTACGACTAATTTTTTTATAGGAAAAGGCTTGGTGCACGTTCCGTGCGCGCAGACATGTTGTAAGAAAGCCAAAAAAACTAACCCTAAGCCCTAACCCTAACCTTAACCCTAATCCTAGCCCTAACCCTAAGCCTAACCTAAACCCTAACCCAAACCTATAACTGTAATATTCAAAGTAAAATTTTCCGAAAACGAGTGACGTCACCCGAATCTTTGTTTATTTAACCGCGCACGTTCCAGGCGCCAAGTCACTTCGTTTTTTATATACAGTCGGCCTAGTGACTTTAAAATTTGATTGCCCACAGTGAAGTAAAACATCTTAATCTAACTTAAGCAATGTGCCCTTGCAATAATTATCGAATAATGTAAACAGTTTACCTACCTCATTATGATATTCCACAATATGAGCTTTGAGTTTGATTTTCTGATTCTTTTCAAAACTTGAGGACATTTCTTAGCTCAGAAAGTTGATAAATAGTGAAAAATACAAACCCAAAGATACCGGTATCAGGTATTGACAGATTCTGGATTGATACCGATACAGGGCAGCAGCCAGCAAGGGTATACTACAACTCAAACTCAGGGACCAGGGATGTGGAAGCAGAGTAGGAAGGGATACGATAGATTCCTGTGAAAGCAGAAGCTGGAAGTACCGGTAGTAAAAATGTACTGTACTGCTAGCACTATGACAATTCTTTGGATGTCATTAAGTATAAGCCAGTACCAGTAATCCGTCCGCTTTTTTTCAGAATCTCTGCGATCCATGTATCAGCGTGCACATGCTCTTGTTCCTCTCATACATGCACTCATTAGGATTAGGGCTAGATTCAGGGAATACAGTAGCTTAGCTTGAAGAGAAGAAGAGCGCATGTGCAATCATACACAGGTCACAGAGCTTTCAAAAAAAAAGCGAACAGCTTATATTTAACGACACAAAATTCTTCTTTACACCAAGTAGGCTACTGATAAGTGATATCAAAAATTTCAATGTGTTTTGGGTAGCTTGCTTTGTAGAATAGGTAGTAGGCCTATAGACAAATTTATTTGGAAGAGGTATATAGGTAAGGGAAGGCTTTATTTCACCGGAAATTTTTATCTAGTTTTTTATTAATTCTGACTTAAATCTGACACAAACTCAAATGCTTATTCTAAAATTATTCCCAAATTGAACCCCAACCCAAACCCTAACCTAAACCCTAATCTTAACCCCTAAAAAAGCAAATGAAAAAAGCGCGAATGAATATTTCTCATTCTCGTTTTATTCTCTTTAAGTTGAAAATTTTCGGTGAAATAGTCACTACCATAGGTAAGTGGTAATATCCATAGACCAGTTTTTAGGGACACTTAGGACGATTCACACGCATTAGAATGCGCCCTAAACTTCCTAACAAACCAACACTTTTTTTAGCATGCTATCCAAAATCAACTGAAATCAAATAAGGCTATTTTAATTTAAAATTTAGACAGAGGCTGCTGTTCTGTGTTCCATGACATACAGTAAAAATAAGAAAATCGCTATCATATCCTAGCCCTAACCCCATCTTTTAACCTAACCCAAACTCCAACCCTAGCTCTAACCCCAACATTAATCCTAACCCAAACTCAAAATCTAACCCAAACCCTAACGTGAATTAAACAAAATGAAAAAGAGTAACTAGCAAATGATTGAATGAGTGCTCACTCTTAGCTCTCTTATTCTGTTTATGGGCGTTACGTAACGTAACACTAACCACCTTCAAAAATCTAATCGGAATTTAATAAAAATCAACTAAAATCTAGTTTTTAACAAAAATTTGGATGCGAATTCAAGCTGTACCACCCGAGCAATCAGATTTCTCTGGATCTGTCGAATATTAGTTGATTTGATTTGTAAATGCACTAGGCCTACTGGTATGTACTAAAACACCTCTGCCCTTACGACGCTATTACAATCATTGGAACGACCGACACTCGCGTCGCGTGTTCCTTTGTTTTTACTCGGCCATTTTCCATTTGCCAGTACGACAAAAATATTTCATATGGTTGTATGTCTTAAGATACCCTTTCATCCCAATCAACCCATTTTTGGCCACGATGAGGTTTATTTCTTTTTTTTCCTTTTTTCTCCTTTTTTTCTTCCTTATTTTTGTACGCTCTTCTTCTCCTAAACCACCAAACATCGAAATGTAATTTTTGTGTTAAGTTGTTGAGCTGCAAACGCAATGTTTTCTCCTAAAATTTTTTGGGGCAACTCCACCGGGAACCCCCCCGGGGACCCCACCAATGGAACCCCCCAAAAATTAATGTTTTGAACGGCACAGCATAGAGTGCCAGTCTGTTGTCATATCAGCAGATATTTAACTGACAAACATTTTGACATATAAGTTTGGGGGTGCCTCCCCCAGAGACCCCCCAAAAATCAATTTTTTCTATGGCTCAACTTAGGGTGCCAGTCTGTTTTGATATCAGCAGATGTTTAACAGACAAATAGTTTGACATAGTTTTGGGGGTGCCACCCCCCCAAAAATCAATTTTTTGAATGGCTCAACTTAGGGTGCCAATTTATTTTGATATCAGCAAATATTTAACAGAAAAATATTTTGACATAGTTTGTGGATGCCATACCCCCAGGGACCTTCCCAAATGGACCCCCAAAAATCAATTTTTTGAGTGACTCAACTTAGGGTGCCAGTCTGTTATGATATCAGGAGATATTTAACTGACAATTATTTGACTCTACTTTTCTGGAAGTTCCATAATCAAATATTTTTGAGTAATTGCTGATTTTACAGTAGACAAAAAGTTCTTTTGAGCGTCACAGCATTAGCTTTGCGTCGGTCGTTCACCAAATTCTCATCTCGTTAGATACTCGGTTTGTTTTAACAAAATCATCAATCTAAAGTGATGCAAAGTTCGAAGAAAAAAGATCAATCATCTTTAACCTGCTAGCAAACTAAATTCAATGCAAATTCTTAATAAATTTGGCTTAAAACATCCTGGTCCGAAACAAAGTGTCAAAAAAGTTTTTCCCAAAAAAAGTATTTTTTCCAAAAACAAGTTTATTTTTTCAACACAAACTTTTTGCTTCAAAAACATTTTTTTCAATAAAAGCTTTTTCCAAAAAAAGGTTTTTTTCAAACAAAAAAGTTTTACTTTGATTAAAATGTTAATATTTTCGAAACTTTTAATCTGACACTTGTCAAGAAAAATCATATAAATAGAGAGCGCAGGAAAAGCAGCTGCTACGGAAAAAAGCTGAGGAGTGATTGGCGGGAAAAACATCAATGAGAAAACGTCATTTGTGTGCAATCTTTAGTTTGAACACGAATTCTTTTTGCCGGCAGAGGGCGGGGTTAGAAGTTTTGATAAAGGTGACTGCCGAGCCCATTTTCCTTCTTCTCTATCTATCGTTGACTTCTGAGCTCTGGCTCAGAACTTGGCTCAGAACTCTGGCTCAGAACTTTGGTGTGGTCTAATTGTTAAGTCTCCCCAAAGTTCCTTCATGGTCTCAACCCTGTTAAGAATGAGGTAAAATGAGTCTCGGAGGGCTACCCTCGACGACAGCACGGTGTGCAGTATTGATAGAGCTGTTTTTGATACTTTTTTGTCTACCTTTTTATTTATATTGAAGGGAATGCAATGAGCAGAGGTGGAGTTGAGGACACAAGGCTCGAGGCCAAGGACAAGGACACAAAAAATCCGAGGCCAAGGCCAAGAACAACCTTTCCGAGGAAAGACACTCTCGAGGCTAAGGACAGGAATGCTCGAGGCCAAGGCCAAGGACCAAGGACACAAGCGCCAGTGTTCTCCAAAAAAAAAAGGTCTTCACAAAAATTTTTCAGGCGATCTCCACAAAAAAAATGTTTTCCCAACAATTTTTCAAGCGCTCCACAAAATTTTAATAATTCAAAAAATACTGCTGTCCTCGAGCCGAGGACATGCCAATTTTTGAGGACTTGAGGCCTCGAGGCCAAGGCCAAGGACTTGACCTTCGAGGCCAAGGACTTCAAAATGTGTCCTCGAGGCCAAGGAGGTCCTCGAGGACTCCACCTCTGGCAGTGAGCTCGACAAATTTAAACTATCGCACTTGCATGAAAAATTTTACATGAAAAATCGTCAGAAATTGGTTGCCAAGTCTGTAACTACTTCTAATTCAACTCACACTACAAAAATACCGGTAATTTAAAAGAACAAAAATAATTTGAAGCAGCAAGTAATCCTGTTCAACTTCAAAAGTTTTTGATGCAATTCTGGAAAAGTTAACTGCAAGAATTTAGCATTGTTTTTACTATAAGCAGTACTTAAATTGTAAGGGGGACACGGGGAGACGCGTCCCCCCATCAAGAGTTAGCGTCCCCCCGTCGAGATTTAGCGTCCCCCCATTGAGATTTAGGCGTCCTCCCATCGAGAGTTGAGCGCTGGATGACCAGAGGAAAAATAGCCAGCCAGGACTAAAAGATCCTACAAATTTCCTGCCGAAAATGGTCGCAAATTGCGGCGAAGCCCTTTTTTGTGTTAGTCTTCGCTGATTTCGGGGAAAAATGACTTCAATTTTCGGCGAAGACCTTTATCTTGTTTTTGGTCTTCATTCAATTTCGGCGACGGAAATACCGGTACTTCATTTCCACTAAACTTTTTGTAAAGTCGGTCAAGGCTGAAAAAGCGTCCCCCCAAGCAAAATTTTACAATTTAAGTACTGACTATAAGTGCATTCACAACAAGGTGTAACGATTAAACTTAAAATTATCCATTCAGACAATGTTTTAACTGTACAGTGATGAGTGATCCCTCGTAATATCGCGCTTCACCTATCGCGGCTTTGCTGTTTCACGGAATTTTTTACAGTGTTTTTTTTTACAGTGAATTCTGATTGGCGTAGGGACGTTACTGTTGTCTCGAAGTTCATTACAATAAAACAATATTGTTTTACAACACCGTTCTTTAAGCTATTATAGTTATTTGTAAGAAAACGTTAATATTTCTATTTCTTAAACACATTTTGGGCCTGAAAAGAGGTTTATTTTTTGTTTCATTTTGCAGTACAGTATTGCATTGTAAAATAACAGCAAAAACTAAAGCTGACTGTTTCGCGGATTTCACCTATCGCGGGTTATTTTTGGCAGAGATGGGCACGCGTTACTTCAAAAGTAGCGCCGCTACCTCTACTTGCCTTAAAAAGTAGCGTCGCTACCGCTACCCGCTAGTCATGTTCAATAGTAGCGTGCTACCGCTATTTTACCACGAAAGTAGCAGCTCTACACGCTACTTTGAACAATCTGTAATTTTTTTTGCAGTGACTTGTGACTAATTGAGTATATACTGGGATAATTAAGAAAAAAAATTAGATTGTTATCGACTGTCTTGTGAGTAGCGCAGCAAAAAAAATCATACATTTTTTGAAACCAGCATATTTTGGGTTGGGCTGACTGTTTTTTAATTTTCACTACAGTATTTGTGACCTCATTTGTTCTTAACTAAAGCTGGAGTATAAAGTGACCTAAATTTCATGAAACATAAAGTGGCACATTTATTTATGCTTAGTTAAAGTTAATTTTTGTTTAAATTAGATCATTATTCAGTTTATACTGTAAGATAAATCAATCAAAGGAATCCCATCGATTACATACAAATGCGTTGAATTAGATAGTGTTCATTAAATATTTTTTTACCTTCTAAGGCTAGCTTTGGTCCAAATTTGTGTTTAAATTTTGAGCAAAACTGAGTTTCGTATTCTTATAAAATTAATATTGTTCTTTCGAAAAAAAGTATATAATAAATTATTAACGTTTTTATGATAAAAAAAGGGAGCGCTTATATTATTTAGATTGCTCAAATTAGAGCAACGTTTTGTATTTTTAATTAATTATACAGGTTGCTCCAAAAAATGTAACTACTTTAATTTGCTTTCATTTGCACGTTTTTTACACAACAAACTTTAAACGCGAGATATATTTAGTCAAATAGGTTGGATCGTATCTGAAAGTCAAAGAAACTTCCTGTAGTCCACATGTTCAATATGACACCCATTTCTGTTGAAACATGCTTTCATGCGCATGCAGAAATTTTGGCCCACTTTTTGCCATGTGTTGTTGGTTACTTCAGCTGCATAATCTACCACGTTCTGCTCAAGATCAACTTGCATTTGAGGTCTGTTGGCATAAATCTTCCCTTTTGCTGCTCCCCAGAACTAGAAATCAAGTGGATTTAGGTCTGGACTGTGGGGGACCCACTCATGATCTGTGTTGAAGCTGATCAGACAATTCTTGAAAAAAATCTTAGGTGCTTCAATGATGCATGGACTGTGTGAGGTCTAGCGCCATCCTGCATGAACCAAGCTAGTCTCAACTGTCCTTGGGTTAGTTTCTGAGTCAGGTCACCACGAAGCTGGTCAAGATTAGCAATATAACGCTTACTGTTGATGGTAAAGGTGTGCCCAGCAAGTCGTGCTTTGCTTTGAAGGCTACAAACGCAGTGACCTTCGGACATTTGAGGTGCTTCTCACCGATTTCTTCTGGATGACTTTTATGGAGAACTCTGGAGAAAATCGTCCAGAAGAAATCGGTGAGAAGCACCTCAAATGTCCGAAGGTCACTGCGTTTGTAGCCTTCAAAGCAAAGCACGACTTGCTGGGCACACCTTTACCATCAACAGTAAGCGTTATGTTGCTAATCTTGACCAGCTTCGTGGTGACCTGACTCAGAAACTAACCCAAGGACAGTTGAGACTAGCTTGGTTCATGCAGGATGGCGCTAGACCTCACACAGTCCATGCATCATTGAAGCACCTAAGATTTTTTTCAAGAATCGTCTGATCAGCTTCAACACAGATCATGAGTGGGTCCCCCACAGTCCAGACCTAAATCCACTTGATTTCTAGTTCTGGGGAGCAGCAAAAGGGAAGATTTATGCCAACAGACCTCAAATGCAAGTTGATCTTGAGCAGAACGTGGTAGATTATGCAGCTGAAGTAACCAACAACACATGGCAAAAAGTGGGCCAAAATTTCTGCATGCTCATGAAAGCATGTTTCAACAGAAATGGGCGTCATATTGAACATGTGGACTACAGGAAGTTTCTTTGACTTTCAGATACAATCCAACCTATTTGACTAAATATATCTCGAGTTTAAAGTTTGTTGTGTAAAAAATGTGCAAATGAAAGCAAATTAAAGTAGTTACATTTTTTGGAGCACCCTGTATTTATTTATTATTGAAACAAAAACAAACACAAACACTTATTCAACCCTGAACATTGCTATGCAAGCAAACAAACAAACAAAATAAAATTGTTAGACAGCAACTACAAATCACAGCAACAGAACACCGCAAAGATTTTTTCAAAGTTTTTTTTTCCTTCTACTTTGATCTTCAACTAAAATAGACCTTGTTTATTTTTTTGGCATTCAACTAAGATTGATGGAAAAAGCTACCGCATTTCGATGAAGACCTTGTTTTGGTCTTCACCTAAAGCTAACCAAAAAAAGTTAGTGCATTTCGTTGTTTTCAAACCGCACTCCTCAAAAAAACTTTTTTGTGTCCCCTTTCACAAACACTCTACTCTGGCGCCGAGCCAGCCTCTAACTACCTAATGTGGCCTAAGCAAGCGCAAGTCTCTACTCTGGTGCCGAACTGTATCTTTGCATTTTTTATTTGCTTTTTGTCTGTTTAATAGACTTACCAGTGTTCCCTCTTAGGTTTTGTGAGTCGGCGTGTGCACAAAAAGTTGGTGATTTTCCATTAGCAAACAACGTATCAATTTATAATAACTAACCTATAGCAAGAGTATACGCCAGAGATGGAAACCGGTGGGGTCGACTGGCACCGGTCGGGTCGACCAGCCGGTCGGGTTGCCAGTCGGGTCGAGATTCTTCGACCAGCCAGTCAAGCCGGTTGAACATCCAGTCAAATTCTCCTTTCTAGCAACTAAAAGACATCTAAGCACCAAACGAAATTTACATTATTTTATCATAAATCAAACTTTTTATAAAAAAAAACAGTATTACAGAACCACGCCTTTTGAAAACACTTGTTGAATGGTTTCAAGCTGTGAATAATATGCTCTGACCAGTACTTACATTGTAAAACTTTGCATGGGGCAACGCTTTCGCAGCCTTGACCAAATTTACAAAAAAATTAGTGGAAACGATGTATTTCCGTCGCCGAAATTGAATGAAGACCAAAAACAAGATAAAGGTCTTCGCCGGAAATTGAAGTCATTTTTCCTCCAAATCAGGTGAAGACCAAAAAAGAAGGTCTTCGCCGCAATTTGCGACCATTTTCGGCAGGAAATTTATAGGATCTTTTAATCCTGGCTGGCTATTTTTCCTCTGGTCATCCAGCACTCAATTTTCGATGGTATGACGCCTAAATCTCAATGGGGGGACGCTAAATCTTGATGGGGGGACGCTAACTCTTGATGGGGGGATGCGTCTCCCCGCGTCCCCCCAACAATTTAAGTAGGCCTACTAGCTCTGACCATTAAGACATAATGCTCACTGGAAGTTATCGCCCAATATCGCTTCTGAGCCACTCATTCAAACTGATGGGACAGCTTCTACTAAATCGTCTCTCTCCATTTGTTGAAGAGCATCTCATCGACCAGCAAGCTGGATTTCGTCTTGGCAAATCAACAACGGGTCAGCTTTTAAATCTAACTCAATATATCGACAATGGATTCCAGGAAAAAAAGATCACCGGAGCAGTCTTTGTAGATTTAACAGCCGCCTATGACACAGTTAACCATCGCCGTCTCCTTACGAAGACTCTGAAAATGACGAAAGACGTTCTGCTTACCAAGTTTTTGGGTGTTATGCTTAGAAACCAAAGATTCTTTGTTTAATTGAACAATAAGAAAAGTCGTGTTCGATTACAGAGGAATGGTTAACCTCAAGGAAGTGCGCTTGCTCCTCTTTTGTATAACATCTACGCAAATGATCAACTGCAAGACCTGCAGACCAAACGATTATATATGTTGATGATTTATGCATCACCTGCCAGGATACTCGGTTTGACCACGCAGAGGAGACTTTAAGCAATGCACTAGACCAGCTGAAAGAGTACTATAAGATCAATAATCTGAAAGCCAATTCATTGAAAACCCAGGTTTGTGCCTTTCATTTTAAAAATAGTTATGCCAACAAAAAGCTTAACATCATTTGGGATGGACAGCACCTCCAGCATTGTGACAATCCAGTGTATCTTGGTGTTACACTTGACAGCAGCTTGACATTTAAAGAGCATGTCACCAAAACCAAACCTAAAGTGTCAACTCGTAATAACATCTTAAGAAAGCTAACAACATCAAAATGGGGTGCATGAGCACCAGTTCTGCACACCACTGCCTAGGCACTGTCTTTCTAAGCTGCCGAGTATGCCTGCCCTGTCTGGGAGCGTTCAGACCATGCATGTTATCCGGATTCAGTCTTAAATGAAAGCTCTTGCTTGATTACTGGTTGTCTTAAACCAACCAACACTAGCAATCTCCATCTGCTTGCTGGTATTGCTCCCCCAGAGATATGCAGAAAAGCTGCTAGCAAGCAAGAATGCTTAAACATTGATGTGATCCACGCCACATGTTGTTCAATTACAAGCCCGCCCCACCAAGGTTAAAATCAAGAAAAAGCTTTCTACACAGCGGAGATCCTCTGGAAGGGAAGATTAAACCTTGGAGAGAGGAAGTATGGGATAGAAAGTTGGTAGAGTTGCCATCAAGCAATCATTTAAATATCAAACCCAACTAGATGGGAGCTTGCCAGCAAACCCAGTGAACGACCGACGCGTAGTTAATGCTGTGACGCTCAAAAGTACGTTTTGTCCACCGTAAAATCAGCAATTATTCAAAAATATCTGATTATGGAATCTCCAGAAAAGTAGAGTCAAAATATTTGTCTGGTAAATACAGTATCTCCAGATATTCAATGTTCAATATTCATATTCAATATTCATTTATTGTTTCGCCTGATCAATAGTACAATAAAGATATCGCACAATAAGCCTAACAATCAGGCCAGGAAGCACCGAACAATCCGGAAGTTTTTTAATCAAGGTGCTCCCTGACTAAATTCGTTCAAACATTGCGAAGAGAAAACAGCCAGAAAGCACAGCAATACAGAGAGCTAAAAATAATTACAAAAAATCAAAAAAAAAAAGAAACAAACAGCGAACAGAAACCAAGAAACGGACGGAAAACGAGAGATAGCCATTATTGAAGTATACTGTAAGCACATGATGAAGAATGATGCAATATACGATGTATTAAATTACAAACGGTATTGCTTGAAGCAAATGAAAAGGAACATAAAACAATCAATTTAAAGCACTATAAAGATCAATGTCGGCAGCACAGCACTATTAACTATTAATGTGGGCAGCACAGCACTAAAACAGATAAAATTTTGTTTGGAAAAGAACAGCGACAGAAATAATACACTGGTTACATATATTGTTAATTGACAAAAAAAAAAGTTATTGACATATGACTGAGAAACACTTTAAGTTTCAACATAATTAAATAATCTTCTTTTAAACCGTTTTTTGAATGAATACCAACTTAAACTTTTGATTGATTTATCTATGCTTTCCCATAATTTTGCACCTCTATAAACTAATAGCTCTTTTCCATAGATGGGCACAAGTCCGTTAATCCGTTAATAACGAAGCTAACTTTTTCATTAACTTGTTAATCCGTTAAAAAGTTTTTTCATGGTAACGAACTAAATTAACTTCAGTTAAGTGCTGTTAGCGGACTAAAGTAACTTTCGTTAAGTTCTCTTAACTTCCGTTAAGGTTTTTATCGTTAATATCTTGCAGCTTCGTTGTGCATTTGAACTTGCTTTTATCTTGAAATGAGATTAGACTGTAAAATGTAACTTTCAAAACACAAAAAGATTACCACAGCAATAAATATTTCCTTACAATCAGCTCAACAACGTCAATACGTGTTCTAAAAGCGAATGAATAAAAAGAAATGAAATTACACGCAAAATGTTAACGGATTAACGGACTTTATTAACTTCCGTTAGTTAAAGCTGAAAATAACGGATTAACCTTAACGGAGGTGTCAAGTTTGTTAACGGACTAGTGGTTAACGAAGCTAACGTTTTGCATTAACTTGCCCATCTATGCTCTTTTCCAATAGACTTGTTTACTCGCAGCCTAAAATACACTTCATTTTGAGTTTGTCGAGTATTGTGGCTATGTATTTCATTTAGTTTAACGTAATCTTCATATAAGGAAAACGGAAGTTTGTTGTTATGGAGCTGATGCATATACTTAGCTAATTCCAGACCATATATATCTGCTAGTTTTAATATATTAAGCTTTTGGTATAGTATCGTCATTTTGCAGTATTTACTACTAAAAGTTATTGTGTATTTTTGCTGCATTTCCCCAAACTAAAATTCTGTATTGTATTTTTGAAAGTATGAGACTATGATAGAGCATGCGCAGTTTCCCTTGGTACAAGGTTGCAAATTCTGTAGAAAATTCCTGCATATCGAGCTGGTTGAAGAGACAACTGTTGGATATGCGTAGACCAACGCAATGTTTCATCTACATATAATCCAAGATATTTTACAGTTTGTTGACGTTTCAAGGGTGTGGAATTTAGAATCAAACTAAGATTTGTATTGCAGGATTTTGAGGGCACCTTATTTATTAATTATCATATAGCAAGATTTAGAGTAATTTAAGGATAATTTACTGCTGCTCATCCAGGTATCAATTTTTCTTAGTTCATTGTTCGCCTTGAGCTCTAGACCAGATAAACTCTTGTCACTTAGAGTTAAATAGGTATCATCAGCAAATAGAGTTGTGCCAAATTGACTTACTAGTGGTAGGTCGTTTATGTACAATAAGAAAAGAATGGGACCCAAGGATGAGCCTTGAGGGACTCCATATGTGATTTTTCCCAATTTTGATTTATAGGGATGGAGGTTTGTGTATTGTTGTCTATTAGATAGGTAGCTCTCCATCAGCTGAAGTGCCAGGCCTCGAATGCCATAATTACGCTCCAACTTATCAAGTAATATCTGATGATCAACCATATCAAATGCTTTGGTCAGATCTAAAAAAACGCAACAAGCGTACAAACTATCATCAGCACTTTTTAACAGTTTCTCATAGATGTTACATAGAGTATGAGTTGAAGATGAGTTTCGTCTGAAACCATAATGATGCTTAGACAACAAATTACATTTTTCAAGGTAGTGGTGAAAGCAGTTGCAAATCAACTTTTCAAGAATTTTGCAAAATTGCGATAGTAAGGAAATTGGCCTGTAGTTACTTGCCTGATTCGAGTCACCTTTTTTGAATATTGGCACGACTTCAATTATTTTTATGGAATCTGGAAATTTACCTTGCTCAATACAGGAATTAAAAATATTACATATGACAGGAGATATTATTACGTTGCTATATTTAAAAAAATTTGTTTCAATATCATTTTCTCTATTAGATTTTTTGGGCTTTAAGGATCGAATGATGGCTGCTATTTCATCAGGTGATGCAGGAGAAAAGAAAAAAGAGTGTTTAACACAGGGTAGATTATTGTGAAATGAAGATGGCTTATTAGTTATGGGTTGGATTTTGTCGGCGAGATTTGTACCTACATTAGCAAAGAAATTGTTCATAATCTCACAAATACTTTGAGGGTCCTGTACTATTTTATTGTCACTGATGAGTTCTGAAGGAATAACTTTTTTTTCTTTTAATAAAGGCCAACTTTTTAATGACTTTCCACAATTTCTTTAGGTCATTTTTATTTTGGTAAAAGAATCTCTGTAGTAAGATTCTTTAGCTGATTTGATGACTCTATTGAGAACATTTCTATATCTTTTGTAATTATTGAGCTCTCCATCGCTATGCAAGGCCTTGTGCAATTTGGAAAACAGAGCGTGTTTCCTTTTTATTGATTTTAGCAAACCTTTTGTTAACCAAGGCTTTGCATGGAGTAGTTTTTCTTTGCGAGAGGCTTTTCGCAGAGGAGCAATTTTGTTTACAACAGAATTAAAAGTAACACAAAATTTGTCAAATTGTTCGTTGACAGAATCGTTTTTTTTCTAGTTCAGCATCTTTTAGATGTTGCTCTAACTCTTGGAGAAATAGTTCGAGATCAAAGTTACTCACATCACGAATTTGTACAACTTTGGGTTTATCTACTTGACATTTTTTTTCAGCAACAGCTATGAAAGTACCAAAGTGATCGCTAATATCCGTAAGTAACACCCCGCTTGTATAAACATGCCTGGTATAATCACTAACATAAATATGGTCAAGAAGAGTTTTGGAATGAGGGGTTATTCGCGTAGGTAAATCAATTACGCACTTACATGATGAGTTGATCATGTAATGTACATGGTTTTTAACGCTATTGCTTGCATTTACTCTCATTAAATCTATGTTATAATCACCTACTGCGTAGAAGGGCACTTTTTCAGCGTTAAATTGGTAAAATATGTCACAAAGACTAGAAGAGAAAAGTTCATAGTTGTTGATTAGATAACTCGGATGTCTGTATATCACTCCTAATGCAGCTGGACCAGTCTTGGTTAGAACTTCTATCCACAGGTCTTCGACATTGGCCAGGTCTAGGATAATATTTCGTTTTAATTTATAAGTGACTGCTTTTTTGATAAAAAACCCTACACCTCCTGAATTGGACGAGCTATCGCAACGTACAAACTCGTAACCTTCGAGGTCAAAATTGGTGAATTTGGTTTGGCGACAATTTCGTTTCAGTTAGTGCTATTATATCTGGTAATTTTTGAAGTTCCGTGAGAATCATTAAAAGTTGGTCAAAATTTTTTTGTATACTTCTAACGTTGAAATGCATTATCAACAAGTCTTGTTTACTTATGATTCTATTTAATGAGGTAATGTCAAAGTAGGCAGATTTGTCAAAGAAATCTGAGTAAGGAGCATTGTTAGCAATAGCGGCGGCGCCGCCAGTAATTGGGTCGTCTTTTGTATTGAATTTGCTATCCGTGACAAGAATTTGAGTTTGTCTAGAGCTGCAAGGCAAACATTTCTTTACATTGTGATTAGTTACGGCATTGTTGAAAAAGCAAGCTTTGTGAAGATTTCGCCGACATGAGTTGCATTTTAGAAAGTCGCTGCTACACACGCTTTTGGTACGCTCAACACAAAAGGTTGGAGTGGCCATTGGGTCTGATAAGAAAGCACAACATCACACAAACATAAACAGTACAGTTAAGATGATCTTAATTAATTTTAAGAGGTACGTAGTCAAGTTTTTTTAAAGTCAATAATAATATCGTGCTTGAAGAGACCGTCCAGGCTAGTGATGATGATCCCATCACCGATGCCCTCATCCTTATCATCATTATTCAAATCACCGTTTCTTCGCGCTGATTTTTTCAACCTGATTTTTCCATTATAAGTATGACACAAAACAAACTCACCGTCGCATTCGTTCTTAACATGATTTAGTAATTTTTGTCGAAGAGGAGTAATTTCCTCAACAACAAACGCGTTCTTGTAATCTTTGCTTTTCTTAAGCTCAGATTTTTTGTAAAAAAGTTCATTCCTCTTTTTGTAAGAGACAAAACGAACGATAATGGGGCGAGGCTTTTTAACGTTCTTCTTCTTCTTGCCCAGTCTATGAGCGCGCTGAATATCTGCTGGCCGTAAATTTACACCAAGAGTTTTTGCTACATTCAGAATAACGGTTTCACCATCATCCTTGGTGGACTTGGTTTCTTGAACACCGTATACACGAATAGTTTCTCTGCGATTATGTTGCTGCATGTCATCTAATTGAAGGGTGTTTAAGTTAATCACTCGCTTCAAGTCTCCATTTTCAATTTTTAGGTGCTCAATTTCTTGTTTGCTCGTTTTTAATTTGTTTCTGAGTTCTTCTATTTCGTTTTTGAAACTTTCTACTGCTTCCAGTATCTCATTTAAAGTTTTCCTACCATCTTCATTAAAACTTCTGCTTCTGGGAGTCTTGGCAATTTTTCTCTGCTTGCTTTGAGGCATTTTTCTCTGTTTGCATTGACGCTGTTGACAGTACGAACGCTGGCACCCTAGCTTATAATAAAACTGGCACCATGATATCATAAAACACTGCCACCCTAGCTTGGGCCGCTCAAAAAATTGATTTTTACCGGTCCATTTGGGGGGTCCTCGAGGGGGGTGGCACCCCCAAACTAAGCCAAAATATTTGTCTGCTAAACATCTGCTGGTATCATAAAACACTGCCACCCTAAGTTGAGCCGTACAAAAAATTCAGGTTTGGGGGATACATTTGAAAGGTCCCCCAGGGGTGGGACCCCCAAACTATGTCAAAATATTTGTCTGTTAAATATCTGCTGATATCAATACAAACTGGCACCCTAAAGTGAGCCATTCAAAAAATTGATTTTCGGGGGATCCATTTGGGGGAGTCCCCAAGGGGATGGCACCCCCAAACTATGTCAAAACATTTGTCTGCTAAATATCTTCTGATATCAAAAAAAGTAGCACTCTAGCTTGAGCCGTTCAAAAAATTGATTTTTTGGGGCCCCATTTCGGGGGGGTTCCCGGTGGAGTTGCTCCAAAAAATTTTGGAAGAAAACATTGCGTTTGCAGCTCAACAACTTTTCACAAAAATTAGATTTCGATGTTTGGTGGTTTAGGAGAAGAAGAGCGTACAAAAATTAGGAAGAAAAAAAAGGAGAAAAAAGGAAATAAAAGGGGAAAAAAAAAGAAAAAAAAACTCATCGTGGCCAAAAGTGGGTTGGTTGGGATGAAAGGGTATCGAAAGACATACACCCATCTGAAATATTTTTTGCCGTACTTAAGCCGTTTTTGACTGAGACCGCTTTTTACGCCAAACTTGCAGGGCGGTTTTCGGGTTCTAAAACGTGATCTATTGCCTCGAAAATAGGTACAAACGTGTAACTCATTAATCTCAAACTGCTATCAAAAGTTCATGTAGCTAGATCAAACCGTTCTCGAGTTAGAATCAAAAAGATTAAAACTTCGCACTCATTAGTTTGAAAATGGCCGAGTAAAAACAAAGGAACACGCAACGCGAGCGTCGGTCGTTCTAATGAAAGTTTGCCTCCTGGATCACAACTAGAGTGGAAAATGTGGCGCTGCCTTAACCGCCTTCGTTCTGGCATGGCTAGAACAAAAACAGAACTGAAAAAGTGGGGCTTCGCTGACCCATCCACAAGCGTAATCTGCAAGGGTGGAGAAGAAAATGCCACAATCCAACATCGATTAACATGCTCTCTGCTTGACGAACCTTGCTCCGTCGCTGATCTGTGTGACTTCAACGAGAGAGCCAGACGGTGAGTAGAACTGTGCGAAACATTCTAACACCGGAAGAATCGACTACATACATACATACCATTAAGACATGCACATCCTGGGGCGTATTTAGGGTGGGAGTATTTTGCATTCCCCCCCCCCCCCCCCTTTGTGCAACGCACAAAGTAAAAAAGTGCAAAATATACCTTAAAATCGCGTAATCAGATTCTAATAAAGCATGCACGTGGAAGAGGCTTGCGCTACGTGGCATTTTGGTATCATTTTAATCAGCTTAAGAGTAGAAGTGGTGCAAATTTCAGATTTTTTAGTACATGCTAAAATCTTGCCGCTTTGAAAAGCTTTTTTCAACTTAAATTTACCACACTCTACAATGGGCAAGAAAGACATAGCTCTTTTTTTTTATATCTAACTAGCCATGGCTTGTTCTGAAGTAGCAGCATTTCTACAAACTGCTGGGGAACATTATATTTCAAAAATTTTCTATCCAATGTCGTAACAGTTTAGTGTTTGCTGCTCGGCAAATTGCGAATAATATGTCACCAACAGCTAAAAAATTGTACCTTCATTTTTTGGCCTTTCCCATAATATGAAAGGTGGAGTCGAGGACACAAGGTTCGAGGCCAAGGCCAAAGACACAAAAAAATCCGAGGCCAAGAACAGCCCTTCCGAGGACAGACCCTCTCGAGGCCATGGACCAAGGACACAGGCGCAAGTGTTCTCCAAAAAAAAGGTCTTCAAAATTTTTTTTTCAGGCGATCTCCAGAAAAAAACGTTTTCCAAAATTTTTTTTAAGGCGATGTACAAAATTTTAACAATTCAAAAAATAGTGCTGTCCTCGAACCGAAGACAGGACAATTTTCGAGGAAATGAGGCTTCGAGACCAAAGCCAAAGACTTGATCTTCGAGGCCAAGGACTTCAAAATTGTCCTCAAAGACTCCACCTCTGCGTAATATCATTAGAAAGAGCGTCTAATAATTTAGCTTGTGCCCTCCAGTTCTTTTTATGCTTATTTTGAGCACGGTTTGCGCTGCTCAAAACAAGTCTTTCAAATCGAAACTTAGCCTAAAAAGGTCTTCAAATTGAGTTATTTTTGAATTGAGTTCTATTTTTTTCTGAGACTTCCGTGCAAAGTCACAGGTTTTAACACCTCACCCACGCCCCTCCCCCCCTTTTGAAAATTTTTCATTAGATACATTAAACAGTGAATAAAAACCTTCTGTAAAAAAACCGGTCGACCGGGGCGGTCAGAAACCGTTCGACCGGCCGGTTGACCGGTCGGTCAACCGGCAATGATTTTGAAATTTACTGGTCGGGTCGAGAAAATCCTGATTGGTTCCATCTCTGGTATACGCCACTCGTATTCAGATACAGCAGCTACCGAATCATGGCCACGTGACCGTAGTTTAGTTTAGACAAATCTCTTGTTGGAAATTGCAAAACGTAACAAATTCATCATTACAACGTCACAAACAAAGTTATTTCGGCATTATTTTGATTTTATTAAACATATTACAATATGCATGTGAAATAAGTAGCGGTAGCGGGATAGTTAATTTTCTAAAAGTAGCGGTGCTATCGCTACCGCTACTTGCCCTAAAAAGTAGCGTCACTATCGCTACCTGCTACTCGGTTTTCATAGTAGCGGCGCTACCGCTACTCAAAAAGTAGCGGTAGCGCCGCTACTACAGAAGCTCGCTTCTGCCCATCTCTGATTTTTGGAACGTATCCCCCGCGATAAACAAGGGTTTACTGTAACGATCCTAAAAAAGGTGTCACGATCATAAAAACGGTGTAACGATCATAAAATCATCTCCACCAAGGTGTAACGATCATACAAACGAATCTGCCAAGAGATAAATCGTTAGCTCCTGAAAAACTTTGTACTGTATTGTTTGGTAGAGGTAGACTCAAAATAACCATGAAACATCACGCGGCTTGCTACGTGTGCATGGCGCCCTCAACAACAGGCCATGACATCGTGCAAGCGGCGGCTGTTTGTGGACGCCGACTGCGAAAATTCTCTATTGTTACAAAATTGCTGATTTAATGATTTTTAAAGTTATGTTCAATGGTTTAGCAATCGTCTTTCACAAAGTACACTTATTGACGCATTTGTTAGCGCTGGCAATGCATCTATTAAAAAATCCCGTTTACTCCCGTCTACCCTGTCTACTTTGTTTTTGCCCGTCTTGCGAAATGCTATTGATTGACTGTTTTCGTTGCTTGCAATAAAGTTGTCCGTTGAGACTACAACTACTTTGTTTTACTGTCAAGGAAATTGGCGGGTTGGGAAATTGATCCACTTATCAATTTCCATAATCTGAGTTCTCTGGGTCTGAGTTATCCAACTTGCTAGCCTATCGTTTTTAAAGTTATTTTTCGAAACGACACTGTTACATTTTCCATTCAATATTTTCCTGTTGGTTATGTTGTATAAATATAGCTTTGCTTGTAAAATAATTTTTTGCTTTGCAGCTGATTGTTTTGATAAGATAAGCTTTTCTTGTCAGCTCAATAATTTTTTCTGAGTCCATAAGTTATGTCAAGTTTTGTAAAAACCTCTAATAAAATTTTGCTTTGATAGCAAGTATGGTATATCTTTGTAGGGAGTAGATGTAAAAGTGTCTTTTGAGTAAATGTAAAAATCTCTTTGTTTGGGAGGCATTGGCCAATTTTTTTTTTTCTGGAAACAGTAGTGTTGTTATGTTTGTGGTTGATCGTGAGGTTTGACGGATCTACTGGCTTGATTACATACATGCAAAAAACAAAAACAAACAGGTAGGTAAAACCCCTCTATGTGCTGTCGGCATAGTCACTAATATTTATTGACTAAGCTGGCAGCTGGTGGAAAACCACAATTGGTTTCCAACACTAAGTGTCCCACGGAGCGCAAGGACCATCACCTCTTCAGTCAAAATTTGCAACCAATTGTTGGAAATAAGATTTTCTTCAGCGTAAATAAAACTGACCAGGCAAAAACTTACCGAGGTTCACTCTTCTAATTAAAATAAATTAAAATTATGACTAGTAGCTTTAAAAGAAATCAACGTCCTGCTACTAACCACTCCAATGACAATTTGACGCCTCCATGTGTACAATGAACCGAAGACTACACAAAGCACAGATTCTGGAGGCAATTTACAAACCTCCAAATTAAATCATTATTATCGGTTCCATTCCAATGTGTTGCAAAATAACGTGCAATTAAGTGATAGGAAAACAGTGTGATGTAATGTTTACACGCGAATTTGGTAACAATCAGTAAAGCAATTAAACGCGGCGGTTTTAAGCATCAACGTTCGAAGTCTAAGGTTCGTTTCTCTTAAAGGTAAATAACATTACGCCCATACTTTAAAACAGCTGTGCCGGAACAGCAGCACATGAGGTTTTTTCTTCTATAGTAGAAATTTTTCAAAAAGGGGTTTTAACTACCTGTTTGTTTTTTGCATGTTTGTAATGTAATCATGCTAAGTCATAAGTGATGCATTTTAACTGTTAATTTCAACCGTTAATTTTTGTGACGCAAAAGGCTATGGAAATATTGCTGTGGATATTTTATTGCGGTCGATCAAAGATTTGGCAAGTGCCATTACTTATTATTTCTTACTTATGTTAAATCGAAGAACCTGCATGTATTGTAATTTGTAATTGATTGTCAACATTTTTATAATTGATCATTGACCTTAGACCGCAACCTAAGAAAACGAAACTATGTATTGATAGCAGGCGTGTAGCCAGGATTTGAAAAAAAAGGGGGGGGGGCTTTTTTAAAAAAGTGAGAAAACTGCAAACGACCTTGACTCGAATTTTCATTGTTCTTGAACCAGAATCAGACAGTTTATCCTAAAACTGAGACGGATTTTTGGCCAAAATCGGAGATTCAAACGCTTTTTCAGCCCCAAAACAGGTGATCTCCAAAAAAAAGGTCTTCACCGAAATTGAGACGGATTTTTTGGCCCAAATCGGAAATTCAAACGCTTTTTCAGGCCGATTCACAACATCTACTTCACAACTTCGGCACCCAATTTCCTTTGGGAGGGGGCTGTTTGGCCTCAAAAGCACCAAAAACCTGCGCTTTTGCATACTTTACAAGCCAATGGGGGGCTCGGCCCCCCCGCCCCCCCTGGCTATGCTACTGATTGATAGATTGGTTTATTCTTGTTGATCAAACTCAGGGGTACACAACCTTTTCTCTACTGCAAGCCGCAAAACATCCCGTAAGTGCTCTAACGGCCGCCACTAGTTAAGGTCATTTTTTACGAATTTACGTTTTAAACCTTACAATTTAACTGCCGTAAATGCTGCCGTAAAAACTTCTTATTCTCACTTCTATTCTCCAAGTCAAGAATATGCACGTTATTTATAGGCAAAAGGAACAATCCCGAAAAATCTAAGAAAAGCTAACTCGTTTGTAAGAGTCATACCATTGTGACGACACAGTCAGAAATTTGTACTCGGCATTAAACAAGCGTAATTTTGAAGTAACAAAAATGAAGTTTCGGGTTGAATATGAAGTTAACAAAAAAGAAGCTTGAACAACTTATTTTTATCTTGAAATTAAATTAGACTGTAAAATGTAACTTCCAAAACACAAAAAGACCACCATAGCAATAAATTTTTCCTAACAATCAGCTCAACAGCGTCAGTACGTGTTCTAGAAGCGAGTGAATAGAAAAAAATGTAAATTATACGCGAAATATTAACGAATTAACGGAGTTTATTAACTTCCGTTTATTAAAGCTGAAAATAAACTAGTTAAAATAATTGTGACGTTGAAAAGTTAAGCAACTATCGAATAGGGACTATTTGGAAAGGACTCGGCTGAGCCAAGTGTAAGCGGCAAATAGTTACGCATTGGTAAATAAACATCGCTAGCATATTATCGTCTTAATTAAATGAACAGTTAACAAATCGTAACTGTTTCTAACCGTTATTTCTCGTCAGTTGCGTAGCAAAACATTTTAATCAAGCACGGCTGCCACAACGTGCATTTTGAAGCACAATTTCACGGCCGTAAAAAATCCTTTTACGGCCACATACTGCCGTAAGGCCGCAGGTTGTGCACCCCTGATCCAGCTGAACTTAAGAATTTTTCTGCCATTTTAATGTCAAAATTGCTGTAGGCCATTCAGCACGCTAGCTCTTTGCATTACATTAAAATTGCAGCAGTCTATTTTGGGCAAAAGAAGTGCACTTCAAATTAAATTCAGAAAAGAGGAAATGGGGGACATATTAGAAGCTATGCATTGAAAAAGAAAGATGCTACTTTGCAAAACTATTGCAAAACACTAAAAAGAATTTGCTGCTAGAATAAATTCATTCGACAAGCTTCAAAAAGGACAAGCATTACATCGCATTCAAACGGGCCTTATATCTGTACTTTCTTACACCTGATCAAATTTTAAAATAATTATTTATTCTGTATTCATAGTGATGCTTTGAAATGACAACAAAATATCGATTGATGTCACTATTAGCTGAGAATTGTGCATTGGAAGCACATTCTAAAATGCAGGAATTGTGTGTTTTGCAATTAAAAACACACTGTTTATCAACTTTGTTTCATCAAAAGACCAAAAAACAAAAAAACACAAAAAGAAACAAAAAAACACGGCCAAAAAAAAACAATCGCAAAAAAAAATGTTTTTTTCCATCTCTAGGAAGCACGCGCGCGAACTTGACTAAAATCACTTAATAAACTTCGCTATCACAAGTTTTGGGTGCATCTGCCCCAAACCACGTGATGTAGCGCCTCCAAAATTGCGGGTACGCACTTCATGTTTAGACCTATCATCTGTTCAAATTTCAAGTTTCTAGCTTTGGTGGTTTCGGAGTTTTTGTCACCATAATGTGATTTGCTTAATAAATGAAAAAAAAAAAGTGTCTGAATTGTCATATTTTTTGGGGGGAAGTTGAAACTGCCTGCCCAGACGCTTCTAAATTCGAAACTTTTATTCTCCTCATGGGATTAGTTTTCGAGCTAGAGCTGTATAAACCTCCAATTGGCGTTCCAGTTTTTGGCTCGGAAACCCGCATCACAAGAAGGATCGCCTCCTAAATTTGCACAAAAAATGATTTATATGTGCCCCATCTAAGTTCTAAAATTCAAGTTTTTACCTTTAGTTGTTTCAAAGCTATAGAGTTTTTACTTCTGTTGCCGAATTCGTAATTTTTTCGGAAAAAACATAAGGACTTTCGACGCAAAGCGTCGCGGAAGTCCTAATAAAGTTCATATCTGTAGTTACGACTTCTGAATTCATACAATTCGACAATTCAAACTTACCCTATATTTGACAAACCAGACAGTTGAGAAACTATCTTAGATAAGAATAGGATTAGAAAAAACTAACATTTTCGAGTAGTTCTTGGAAGCTGTGCAAAAAAGTTTTACTCAGGGAATCTGTAGAAATAGGTAAGCCTAACTCATCATGTAAAACAGTACCACTTGTACCAACACATAATTTTCATCAGAAAAAAATGATAAAGGAAAAAAAGACACAATAAAAGCACACGAACAAGTTTTGAACAATCATTTGTGTTCTGACCTGATTCTTAGTCTTTTTAACCAGTTTATAAATCGCTACTTTCACAGTGTAAGTTTTGATTTGAGAAAATCAAATTCATCGAATGTTTAATTAAGACCTTCAAAATCAAATTCATTGACTTCGCAAAAATTAATATCAAATTCATTGACTTTGTAATAGTCGAATTCAAATTCATCAATAACTCGTGAGCGGATTTAAATTCAAAATTCAAATTCAGTCCAACCTAGTGCACAGCATGTATTCATTGATATTGAGTAATGGATAAGCTTATATCATATCCAATCGTAAACTTCTGGGCAGAACAGAGCTTGACACTCAAAAGAGAGAGAATGCCATTTAGTGAAAAAATTTGCCCATGTTTTTTCAAAAACTACTAAGCCAAATGCAGTTTACCAAACCAGATGCTTATGCAGAAGGATTCTCGCTTAGTGCCTGAACTGATAACCATCAGTCGTGACATTCTGCGTTCATCTAAATGTGAATGGTTAGTGCGTAAGCGGAGTGCTACATGTTTTCCTATTTCACTTCTGTTCGATCAGTCGAGCTGACAAGACGTGTTTTGGTAAGCTCTCAAAGTTTCAAAAAAAAGGTGACAAAATGCCTGCTAAAAAGTTGGACGAAGAATTTCTACAAAGCTGTTCAATTAAGGTAGCTGAAATTCTACAAACTCAAATTGACGAAAGGTGCAAGGCAGCGGTGCAAAAGTTTAAACAAGGCTATGAAGATGAAATGGCAACATTGAAGGCAGAAATTTCACAGTTAAGCAACAGCCAAGAATTTATCTGCTCGCAATATGATATTTTAAAAATCGAAAACGATAAACTAAAGAGAGAAAATGCAACACAAGGCAATGAACTTCGGACTCTTAAGATAAATTCTACCAAAATAGAGAAAAAGCGGAAACAGAGGCAATTAAACTTGATGGCATCGACCAGTATAGTCGAAGACAAAATTTAGAATTCCACGGCGTACCGCAAACAAGCGATGAAAACGTAATCAATATTGTTGTTAAAATTGGTAAAGTGCTTGGTGTGGACATCAACCAAAATGATATCTCAACAGCACATAGACTTCCACAAAAACCTCATTCGAATTGGCGTAGTAAATCTGATGAACCACCACCACCCCCAGGAATCATCGCACGTTTTATTAATCGAGACCTTCGAAATTTTATTTACAGCAAACGCGCATTAGCAAAAGATATTGCACGTAAGGACTTTCCAGTAGCCGGCATGCAGAGGCTGTATGTAAACGAAAATCTGACTCAATCACGTAAGCGTTTACTATGGCAGACGAAACAAGCAGCAAGAACAAGAGACTATTGATATATTTGGACTCAGAATGGAAAAATTTACGTACGAAAAAATGAGAATTCCGATTCGATGTTGATTAATAATGAAAGTGAATTACGAAATCTATGAATATTAGTGACTCTGATATTATGGTTTATTGAAAATTATTGAAAATTTCTCTGCAAATAGTCGAAAAAAATGCCCCTGGGGCATTCAAGATTATTCAATTTGTTGTACGTATGATGGAGTCGATGATATCGATAAAACGTCCAACTCGCTTCCCAATTTAAGTATATGTCATGTAAACATAGTGAGTTTGAACAAAAACATTGTTAAACTTGAAGAATTTCTAAATAAATTCTCCCATTTGCCGGATATCATATGTGTAAGCAAAACCAGAACCAATGAAGTAAATGTAAAAAATATTAATATTCCAGGTTACAATTTTTTTTTAATAACTCGTCTACCAGAGCTGGTGGAGCTGGTATCTATATCATTGACTCACTTACGTGTCGTGAACTATTAAGCTTTCGCATGAATGTGCCTGCTTGTGAAGATGTTTGGATTGAGGTCACTACAAACCCAAAAACAAAATTTGTCATTGGAACTGTTTATCGGCACCCTCAACAAAATTTTCAAACTTTTGAAACTGCTTTTAAAAGAAATTTAAAACTTTCTAAAACCTATAAAAAGTATGTTATTATGGGCGATTTCAACATAGATTACAACTGTTATGACACCAATGCGATTGTCAAAAAGTATGCAGATGAAATTACTTGTTTAGGATGCGAACAAATGATTGTCTTGCCTACCAGAATTTCACCTAATCGGTTATCAATCTTAGATCATATTTATATTGAAAACGCTATGCTTAACGAAATTATTAGTGTTGGAGTAATCAAATTCGACATTTCTGACCATCATCCTACTATCATAACATTAAAAACTAAAACTCAGCGAAAAGATATTGCTAGACCTCTGGTGAGAAAAATTCAGACAAATAAAATCGAAAAATTTGTAGAAGAACTAGACAAAAATCTTCAAAAACATTTTAGAGATGACTTAATGCATAAAAATATTAATGTGTTGATTAGCTGCGTAAAAATCGTTACAGATAATATCTTTCCTAAAACTAGAGTGTCAAGAAAGCAATTCAAAATTGCAAAAAAAACATGGATTACAAAAGACATCCTAAAAGCACTCAAGCGTCAAAACAAATTATACTCTAAGTATCTAAAATCAAAAAAGGAATCTGATTATCAAACTTACAGAACATTTAGAAATGAAGTAACACGTATGAAAGAATCGTCCAAAGCAAAACACTATCAATACCTAGTGGGAAATGGTAGTGATGTTTCAATGACTTGGAAAGCCATTAACCAAATTCTTAGAAAAGACAGAAAAAACGCATCATCTTCACTTCCGACCAGTATTAAGTTAAATAACAAAGTCTTTAGCAAACCTGCCAAAATTTGTAACGCATTAAATCAACATTTTTGTAAAATTGGACATAAAATGGCAAACTGTATAAATACAAGATGTGCTAATACTCAACCCAAACGTTTTTTTGGCAAACGTGTATTAAATTTATTGTATCTGGAGCCTACTGACGTGTACGAGGTGACGGATATTATTAGTACTTTAAATTCACATAAATCTCCGGGCATTGATGACATTCCAACTAAACTAATAAAAGCAGCTAAGTATGTACTAAGCCCTTATCTTTCGAAGTTGATAAATTATTGTTTAAAAAATGGATGTTATTTTGACTAACTCAAAATCGCTCGTGTTACGCCTCTTCACAAAGGAGGCTCCAAATTTGACTTGCAAAACTATCGTCCAATATCAGTACTGACTTCGTTTAATAAGATTTTTGAAACAATTATAAAAAAAACGCCTATTGAAGTTTTGGAATAAGTATAACGTATTTACCGAAACCCAATTTGGATTTAGAGAAAATTATTCAACTACTCTTGCGATTACCCAGTTTTGTGAGTATATCAGAAACGAAACAGACCAAAGCAATAATGTATGTGCTATTTTTATGGATTTAGCGAAAGCATTCGACACCGTAAATCACGAAATTCTTCTTTCTAAATTAGAGCAGTATGGAATAAGAGGTTTAGCAAACAAAGTTATTCGAGATTATTTAACTAATCGTAAGCAATATGTACATGTTAATGGTGTTTCTTCTATGCTAGAAAACATTAGTATTGGCGTACCACAGGGTAGTGTGCTAGGACCGATCTTATTCCTTATTTACATCAATGATATTGTTGATTGTTCAAATTTCAATGTTACCCTGTATGCTGATGATAGCGTGTTAACTCTGGCTCACTAAAACATAAGCACCTTACAATCTAATCTAAATATAGAAATTCCAAAAATAAATTCGTGGCTGATAGCAAACCAATTATCACTGAACATTAGCAAAACTAAGTTTTTGTATTTTGGGAAGTCTAAGCAAAAACTTGAGATAAATGTTCAAAGTTCCAAAATTAACCAAACTGATTTCATAAAATACTTAGGTGTATATCTGGATGATAAGCTTAAATGGCATAAACATATTGACTACATCGAATCTAAATTATCAGCAGCAACTGGTGCTTTATATAACTTGCGCAAATACGTTACACAAACCGTTCTGATTTCGGTGTACTATAGTTTAGTATATTCTTATTTGCAATACTCCGTGATTTGTTGGGGAAATATGACTAAAACTCTTTTACACAAGTTGCAAGTAAAGCAAAATCATATTGTCAGAATTCTTTCCCGTAAATTGAAAAGAAAAACCAAATTAAAACCGTTGTATGAAAAATTTAAATTTCTGAATGTTGAAGGTGTGTTTAAACTAGAAATTGCCAAATTCATGATGAAACTCAATACTAACAAACTGCCTGATATATTCACAAAAAATTTTGCTAAGGTAGCCTCTGTACACTCGCATTTTACGCGAAGTTCTAGTTCCAATGATTATTATGTACCTAGATCTTTTTATTTCAAAACAAACCAATCAATACGAATAACGGGTGCAAAAATATGGAATGACCTCCCAAGTGAGTTAAAAGATAAGGTTGGGAGTGTCAGTTATAGACTGATGTCTAAACAGCTCAAAGAACATTTATTACAACAAACGTTATAAATAAAGCATTCCAACTCTGCCAAATTTTTACTCTGATAAGTCTTTTGTTTGTTAGTTTTACCTAGATTAAACTAAAGTTAGCTTTACCGTTACTGCTGTTTTACATTATTTGATTGTACTTTATACCGTTGTGAAATTTATTTCTCGAAAATTGTCAAGCCTAATTGTTGTTAGAAATTTTTGTAATAAGTCTAGTTTTTTTTATGGTTAAATTGAAATGATATGTGAAATACGTTTTGTCACTTTGGACTTGGAAGTAGAGGAGTTGCAGACTCGGCGACCGGCAAGCTACGCTTGCCACATGGTCTTTCGCGACTCCTCTATGAACTAAATGTAGAAATCGGTTTGTAATTTTCTACAGTTTTTTGTTTTATCTACTTCCGTAAATTCTGATTTGTGTTTTAGTTCAAAATAAAATAAACTCTCTCTCTCTCTCTCACAAAGCTACGTCGTTTCACTTGGTCTTTGAGAATACGTTACAGCATACAAGCTAATTTTAGAGCAAACAAGTTACAAAGCGAACTTTCTAGCGCCAAAATGCCAGAAACTCGAATATTTTTCTGCCGTTAGCGTGCGCCCTATGACAAAATATGCATGTACAGCGTTTCCCTTGTAGCAAGGAAGTAGGAATTCAATCAAAATATAAATAATTTTGAAAAGGTATGTTGCCTTAAATTAAGATAGATCAGACAATTTTGTTGGTTGTTCAAAGAGTACCCCGATGCCTCTCACCATAGGTCGGCACAAGTTCAGTAATCGTTCATCCGTTAATAACGAAGCTAACTTTTTCATTAAATCGTTAATCCGTTAAAAAGTTTTTTCATCTTAACGAACTAAATTAACTTCCTTTAAGTTCTGTTAACTTTCGTTAAGGTTTTCATCGTTAATTTCTTGCACTGTTAATTCATCGTACCGGTACAAACCAGTTTGCACTGGTAACACTTGTTGCATATTAGCTCAAGTTTTATAGAAGAAAGCGAAGAAAGGAGCTCTTTTTGAGGCAAATAATAAGCTGCAGCCTCATAGGTCTATTAATTATCGCTGTTCACAATTTCGAAAGATTTTCCGCGGCTTTGTTAGCACATTTGAACATATTTTTATCTTGAAATGAGACTAGACTGTAAAATGTAACTTCCAAAATACAAAAAGACCACCATAGCAACAAATTTTCCTTACAATCAGCTCAACAGCGTGAATACGTGTTCTAGAAGCGAGTGAATCGAAAGAAATGTAAATTATACGCGAAATATTAACGAATTAAAGGTGCGTTTAGACAGGACGCGAGGCAACGCGTAGCGAAGGTTGGGGACCTTCGCCAACCTTTGAGGGTGGTCGCTTACGTCACTCGCGAAGGTTGCCAACCTTTGCGAGTGGTTGCAAATCTTTACGACCGGTCGCTTCATAGTCTAATTTTAATGACTTACTTTTAAAATGTATTCAATGAGCAGAAAGCGATGCGTGTTTTATTATTGAAGCACTATTATAGTAATCACAGGTTCTGTTTCGTCACAGCGCGCTAGAATTAAAACGAAGATTGAGTTTGTATTATGTTATCACGCAAAAACCGTGAAGAAGAGCCTTGACTAATGGCCTAGTTAACAAAACAATCTTGAGAAAAAAGTTCGTAAAGTATAAGAGAAAAACGAAGTACAGCAGATCGAATTTGGAAATGAAAAGACAAGTCATTTCTTCAAAAACGTAGTAGTACTAAAGGCGGGTTCACACAGAAGCCATCAACGTTTACATCACCGTTCCGTTACCGTTCAGCGTTCTACCGTTATTTGGCGGTGACGGTAACCTGAACATGAGAGGTTCACACTGATCTGTCACCGTTACGTATTACGAAGAACCTGTAAGTGGTTGTAATGCTTGCATAGCAGTTTTGTTTAATAAACCAATAGGCCTATCAAGTTTGGGTTTTGTAATCAGTAATCACTATTCCATCAAACTATGCTTAAATTGAAAGCTACTGATAATATGTGCAGGTTATTTAATGCACTTTATCCTGTGGGGTTAACTTGCTGGTTTTGAAGTGCTTGCCAAAATCATCAACAAACATTTATCAAGTATCAGTGATAATTGTGGAAACAAGTGATGAGTTTTAGCTTTAGTTTTACTTAGTTGTACAATGGTACTGCTCAAGTAATTTTTTTCATGGTAATGTTGCTGGGTTAAAAAACTGCTGAGATTTTTTGTTAAGTTACAGCTTACATATTTGTTGAATTTCTATTAAATAATTAAATTTCTTTAACAGTCAAATACTGATATGATCACAGATTTTAAGTCTATTTTGCAAAAGTAAAAAAGTGATTAGTAAGTAATTGCATTTAGAGTACAGGGTGGACCAAAAGTAGGTATACAGCAATCACAAAATAAATACTTTAAATTTCTTTTTACTTCTAATAAGCAGCACATTCCAAAAGACTTTGCATTACTTGCTCAGCAATAGGAACTGTAATATGACTTAAAATCAAGTAAAAACCGCAGTGGAAAAAAAAATTTGAAGCACTTTTGAGCGATGGCTGTATACCTACTTATGGCCCACCCTGTATATCATTTAATTTAGATTTGCACGAACAATTTTAAGGTGGTGTAGAACTTAAATTTAAATTTACTGTAAGCAATATAATATGAATTCAAATTGCCTAATCACTAGATTTTGTTTTTCAGAAATAATCTGTAGATAAGATATAGGTTGGTACCGTACTGAAGTGGAATTTGATTTTGGCAGATTTGGTTGGTCAATCAGTAGGCTTACTCCAATAGTGAGTAATGTAAGAAGTAGAAGACTTTAAAAAGCTGAAAGTACTGACAGAAATTACTTTAAAAACTGAAAAGTACTGGTAAAACCTGCAGAACTAGAAATTTTTATACTCAAAATTGCGGTAAATCAGTGTTTGAGTTTTTTGAAATGTTTCAACTCTCAATATCTGATGTGATTGCAATTTTTGACTAACATCGATAACAACAGTTAGCAGGTCAGAAAGTGAGCAAAAAGATATCTAATGCAGCACATGCAGTTTATTACGGCATTCATTATCAGAAATCGTTATCGCGCAATCAAATCGAAAATTGCTATTACAGTATGTGTACGCTTAAAGAAGTCTATTTTTTTGTACGCTACCGTATCGCGAATTGTTTCGGTAATCGATATCATACACTTGTTATCTGTCATATGGCGTACTACCAGTACTAGAACATACAGATTACAGAATCATAAGTGCAGCAGCACAAAAACCTAATCCAAACCCCTGCGGTCCAGGCTCAGTACCACTATGTACCATAGGTATGTGAGCACCATCAGAAATCGATCTCGCGTATTCGGCATCTGTTATATTGCGAAGTGGTGGTCTACTGTACTGGTAGGCTATCACAAACTGGTACAGTACTAAAATATGCGTGAAGTGCAGCAACAATTGAACTGTACGGAAACTATCACTACTCAACTCTTGATTTGTACAGTACTGTACCAGTGCACAGTATGTTTTCCCCACTCCAATTTGATTGTATGGTACTGATTCGTTGATTTTCTAAAGTAGCTATAACCCCAAACCACATTAAGCTTAAAACAAATAAAGCTCAATGCAATTCAAACCCACAGCCAACTTTGTATGTGCGTTGTACCAACACTGTATAAGTAAACCAGCTATTTTTTTCGCATCTAGTGATCCACTGCTAAGAATACAAGATGATTCTAACATCATACAATTTCATTTCAGTGGCTGTTTAGCGCTCACACAAAACAAACTGCAGAGTATACAGATACAACAACTACCAGTAGCCTCTACCTGACTATTATTAAATCAACAAATAGATAGGCTTATGAGTTCCTAAAAATAAACAAAAGTTAAGAGTCTATGGTATTGGTAGCTAAGCAATCACTGGTCAGTATTTATATGCATCATGGCAATAATCATGACCACAGACCAGTATCGGTACTGGTACAAAGTACCGGTGCACTATGGTATATGATCATGACTAGGCCTATTGATGATACAGCGTCCAAAATGGTCAAAAGTGGCCACTTTATTTAAAGGCAGTGGCTATTTTGCTTCTAGAGGCAAAATAGCCCCATGTTATTTTGCAATTTGGAGGCAAAATAGTCCTAACGGCTATTTTGCCGCAAATGCCAAATTAGCCCTAAGCCTCATGCTAACCCAAACCCTAACCCAAACTCTAACTCTAATTCTAACCCTAATCCCAACCCTAGCCCTAACCCTAACTCAAACCCTAACCCAAACAAAGGAAAAACACTATTTTGCCTCTAGAGGCAAAATAGCCACTTTCAGACATAAGAAAGGTCTCTACTGTAGAAATTGATTGCTTCCAGTAGTTTATAATTTCAGCTTTCAAGAGTCAAGTCAATTGAAGTTCAAAATTGAACTTAGCCAATTGTACCAAAACAAGAGCAAGGAAAGCCAAATTGAATTGGCTTTTTCAACTGGCTGCTAGCAACCAACTCAGATTTAACATGCCTACCCTGTACCAATTACCGGTAGTTTCAATATCTCATTCTCTCTTCTTTTCTCAAGCAGAAAAAAAGCAATCCAGTCTGAAGTACCGCTAGGCTAGATACCAGTATCACTGCTACTGTACACTACCTATACTACAAAGTAGCGGTACATGACTAGACCTAGCCTACAACATACAGCTCTAAGCACTTAACATTACCTGCTGAAAGCTACTTTTCAACAAAAACCAATTCTTTTTTCAAGATTTTTAGTTTTTGTGGCTCAAAGTTTGCCCCAACCACCAAAAAAATGCTCGAAATCGCTTACGTTACTTACGTAAAGTTAAAATTATTTTAACTCAACGTAAGACGGATGAAATCAAGAAAATCACTTCCGTCACCGTCAAAATTTTCTGTGTGAACACCTTGACGTTAGACGTAACTGCAACGAAACGGTAATGTTGACGTTGACGGCTTCTGTGTGAACCCGCCTTAAGCCTATTTACTAGCTATCAATGCTTTGTTTAGATCCTTCCACTGAAAACTTGCCATAATCTATTTTGATGATGACAGTTCTGGGTTTTAATGCAGAAACGCAATAAGCTGGAAGCAGATGCCAAAGTTCTCTTTACGTGTTTACTCTGTTAACAAATCCTTAACCCTTTCACCATCCACGTCTCATTATGGTACTGGTAGATCTATCTTGAAGAGTGTAGACCAATAGGCTAGTCTACAGGTACATTTAAAGCGTAAACTATGTTGTTTTATTAAAGTGATTTTTCTTTTTCAGACCAGCATGTTATGATACCTATAGTAAGCTTAAACAGTTGTTTGTGTTTGCTATTTAGTGCTGTTTATGAAGACTCCCAATGTTGACGCAATGAGTGAATCTGAAAGCTGGATTTGCCATAAGTTATGAAGTGAATTTTTTGCTTATTGTGCAATGGATTGCTATGTTGATTTGCTGGAGAAATAAAAAAACATTGCAGTTTTTGCATGATTTGACACTATCATCGAAGGACAAGAATTTAGCACAGTAATACCAGCAGTTGCTTTAAGGAAAAGTCAGCTTCTAAAACTATTTTTTTATTCACTAGCAGAGCGCTTATCGATGTTTAGTGCGAAGTTAAATGCTTTCAGGAGCATTTTATTAGTTTGCATTTTCTCGCGGTACTGGTACGTTGCGACGATCGCGTTTACCTAATAGGGCTTCACTCCAAACCACCGTTTGCAAGACACAGACAAATTTACAGCTGTAAGTTCTAGCCCCCTCCTCTTCCTAGCAAGTTTTTGGTTAAACTCCTGATAAAAAAAAACATTTAGATTTTTTTGGATGAAAATTGTTACTCAAGCATCTAAATAAAAGTGTTGTTGGTTCTCACATTTTCATCTAACTGACGATTCCTTTCCCAGTCCAATTATTATTATTATAAACGCTACATCGAGTTTTTTGTTTAGTGGTGACTAATGAGAATGGTTTTCTAGATATATAAGCTTTCTAGTTCAACCTGATTACACTGACTGTAATTGTAATGATTGAACTTCAGACTTAAAATTGTGTACTTTGTCACTTTATCCACCATGTAAAACAGTTAAAATTTTAAAAGACAATAAAAATGTTTTAAAACTCACAAACAACTAAATTCAGATATTACCGTACACAAAGACACAGTAAATGAATATTTAACACACTTGACACTTCTATTTTCATCACATAGGACTGGAGTGAAAAATCGCTACCAGACTACAATATTCATCATTATAAAACTCGGGGGAGTCCAAAATCATTGCTTCCAGTTGAACTTGATTACAGTCACAAACCTTCAGAAACAAGAAGACTTTTAAGAGGACATTCAGAAGAAACAATTCCATTTTTGTAGCTATTCAAAGCAGTGATTACTAATTAGGCCAATCCAAAAGTTCGTCGAAAATTTTCGATTTTTTGTATCTATCTAGCTCTTGTATGTAGCAGTGTAGCTTGAAACCAATTCTAAATACAGTTTTATTCACCAAGTGGCTTGGCCAAGTAGATAGCAAAAAAACTTTGCGAATTTGGAGTATTCAAGCAATTGTTCAATTGTGGTTACTCATAAAACAACAAGCTAACAAACAATGGGTAAAAACACTAGGCTATCAACACATTCAAAACTAGCGCGTTGGTGGGTTATTTTATAATCTGAAAAAAAACAAAAACACCATGTTAGTTTAAGACAAAAAAGCAAAAGCTGCTCAGCCAAAAGAACCACTGGACTGATACAATAACTTAATAGCTTCTGCTATGCTGCACAGAATAAAAAGTTTTGTTTTAAAAGCTAGATGCCGTGGGGCTAGGCCTACTGCTTTGGTGAATTCAATATAACGAAGCTCTGAGATCAAGCATAGCTATGAAAAATCATTCTAGGATTTACAGCCTTAGCTGTTAGATCCAAATTAACTTGGCTAGCCTAGGGCTATCCTGAATCTAACTATGCCAACTACCATAGGTGGGCACAAGTCCGTTAATCGTTAATCCGTTAATAACGAAGCTAACTTTTTCATTAAATCGTTAATCCGTTAAAAAGTTTTTTCATCTTAACGGACTAAATTAACTTCCGTTAAGTTCTGTTAACGGACTAAAGTAATTTCTGTTAAGTTCTGTTAACTTTCGTTAAGGTTTTTATTGTTAATATCTTGCACCATTCATTCATCGAAACGGTACAAACCAGTTTGCACTGGTAACACTTGTTGCATTTTAGCACAAGGTTTATAGAAGAAAGCGAAGAAAGGAGCTCTTTTTTGAGGCAAATAATAACCTGCAGCCTCATAGCCTCATAGGTCTATTAATTATATCGCTGTTCACAATTTCCAAAGATTTTCTGATCGCAGCTTGGTTGTGCATTTGAACTTATTTTTATCTCGAAATTACAGTAGATTAGACTGTAAAATGTAACTTCCAAAACACAAAAAGACCACCATAGCAATAAATATTTCCTTACAATCAGCTCAACAGCGTCAATACGTGTTCTAGAAGCGAGTGAATAAAAAGAAAGGTAAATTACACGCAAAATGTTAACCAATTAACGGAGTTTATTAACTTCCGTTAATTAAAGCTGAAAATAACGGATTAACGTTAACGGAGGTGTGAAGTTTGTTAACGGACTAGTGGTTAACGAAGCTAACGTTTTGCATTAACTTGCCCACCTATGCCAACAACCTATTCTTTGGACTGATAAATAGGCGCTAAACCATATAAATATACTATTTACATTATTTTCTAGCAAACTGCAATCGTAAAAATCCGATCAGTGATTTAGTAGGTTATCTTACTATAGCCTGCAAGCAAGCGATGTTGCGCAACTGCTCACAAAGGTTGCAACGGATTGCAACCTTTCGCGAGCTGTCGATGACGTCAAATTTTGGTTGCTTTGCGTCCAGTTTAAACGCACCTTAACGGACTTTATTAACTTCCGTTAATTGAAGCTGAAAATAACGAATTAACGTTAACGGAAGTGTGAAGTTTGTTAACGGGCTAGTGGTTGCCGAAGCTAACGTTTTGCATTAATTTGCCCATCTATGCCTCTCACCGATTGTCACTAATACTTAATAAAGACCGAGTGTTGAACAGAATAATGCGGAGTTATCTTAAAAGTTGAAACTTTTGTAGTACGTTAAAACACACTTTGGCTGGTGGTAAAGCAATTTTAATAAGCTTGTTTAGCAACTGCAATGGGCTACTGAACTGCAGTTATAGTACAAAATCATGCATTTTTACATTACTCGCAACTCAGATTTCTTAGCAGCGAACTAAACATTTTGCTTTTTATTGAGGATTTATGAGAAAATAGAATATGCTTTAATCAGTGACAGAGGGGAGACTAAAGAGCTAAAGCTCCCTTGTTAACCAAGTCGCTGAAAAGATTTAAGGCAAATATGCGATCTTTCATCTTTTAAACGTATTTTGCAACACAACATCGGGTAGACATTTCTACTTAAAGAGAGCTGACGCAACGTTACACTAACAATTGACTTTTCAATGGCTTAACGCAGTGTTTCTCAACCATTTTTTTCTGCCACCCAAGTTCGTTTAAACCATAGGTGGGCACAAGTCCGTTAATCGTTAATTCGTTAATAACGAAGCTAACTTCTTCTTGAACTCGTTAATCCGTTAAAAGGTTTTTTCATGTTAACGGACTAAATTAACTTCCGTTAGTCAAGTCAAGCTTATTTCACCATACGCTTAAAAATACGCAGGCAGGAAACAGCGATAAGACCATGCGGTCATCTAGGTCAACTGAACCTATTAGCAATACTTAGCAGTTACAGGCATAAATTTAAGCTTGTCATTGAAATTAAAAAACTCAAAATATCATTAACAATGTAACAGGTAACAATAACTGTCCTGCCAGCTTTGCACTAAATATTTACGAAAAAAATACACACACACAAAAAAAACAAAAAAAACTGACTTTTGCTGGATTAAAAAATTGAATTACTTAGAAATTGAACATTGTTAAAAGCTCAACTTGTTTTGTATCAAAGAAGGCAAGTCAGTCATAATTTAGTTTAAAGTCATATTCTTAAACAGCAATAACATTTAAAAAAGACTGAATTAAATTTTTGTATTTTGGATTGATAGATATAAAACTAAGTAATGATCTGAAGAGACAATTTTGGAAACACTGTATATGGTAAAAAAACAAATTTTTTAACACTATTTACCCAAATAACAATTGGATAATCAAAACATTGATTGCAGTTACTCGCAAACAATCAAAAAGCCGTAACAATGCACTTTTCAGTTCGTTTTAATTCAATCGTGTATAAGAAAACTAATCAATATAACAAAACAAACCTAAGCAAACATTAACTCAGCTTCCAAATCGATTGCATACTAACGCAGTAGACGACTGTTCATATTACATCAAGCAAATCTGAATGCCATCAACCTTTAAAAAAAGTTTTTTTTTCCGTCATAACTCAAAATTAGGACCATCAACTTCTCCAGATTTCCAGAATTTTGACATTTTACGCTTTAAAAAGACCCTTAGCTTAAGTGGCCCAAGCAAGAACACTGAAGTTACGCTAGAAATAAAAAAGAATTTCAGACAATCATAGATAAGGTATGGAATAAAATAAATGTCTTGGCCGTACCATAGTCAAATTATGCATTGCAGACTTTAGAAAGAAGAGTACGAGGATCTAAAGCACAAACACTGTACGATTTTCAATATAAATTTCTGGATATTCAAACACACTCTACAGCATAAACCCGAATATGCAATATCAACACCATGTCGTTTTTATGTTTTTTTTCTTTTTTCGAAAATACTTAAAAATGTAAAAAATGCAATCAATATTTTTGAAATATTACGTTTTTAACCAGTTTGATAGGCCTACGTATATCACTTTATGGCAGTTAAAAGCAGTGAAGAAAAAATAATAGACGAAGGTTACTGTATAAGTTATGATTATAATAACTACAACAGCAATCATATTTCTGCTCGAAACGATACGTGCAGATTATCGAATGCTACTTCAGTAATTTAAGAGAAAACAATTAGTTAAAATAGAGGGACTGTATGAATAGTGACACAAACATAGAAAGTACAGCAGACACACAAGAAAATACATAAATAACGATAAAAAATTAACAATAACACAAAAGTGATGGCCTGATATTTCTCGTAGTTAAGCACATTAATTGTAATTGTTTAATAGCTTATTTTTACAAAGTTTTTTAAATTTTGCAAATGAACATTGACGATATTCTTGCGGAATACTCTTCCATTCACTCAAACCGAGATATTGCAACGTTTTTTTCCCTGTTTCAGTACCGAAAGAAGTTTGAAAGTACTCATTTCTACTTAAGTTCTGTTAACGGACTAAATTAACTTCCGTTAAGTTTTGTTAACTTCCGTTAAGGTTTTATCGTTAATTTCTTGCACCATTCATTCATCGGAACGGTACAAACCAATTTGCACTGGTAGCACTTGTTGCGTATTAGCACGAGTTTTAAAGAAGAAAGCAAAGAAAGGAGCTCTTTTTGTGACAAATAATAAGCTGCAGCCTCATAGGTCTATTAATTATCGCTGTTCACAATTTCCAAAGATTTTCCGGTTGCCGCTTCGTTAGAGCATTTGAACTTATTGGAACAACCGACGCTCGCGTTGCGTGTTCTGTTGTTTTTACTCGGCCATTTTCAAACTAATGAGTGCGAAATTTCAAACTTTTGCTTATAACTCGAGAACGGTTTGATCTAGCTACATGAACTTTTGATAGCAGTTTGAAATTAATGAGTTATACAGTACGTTTGTACCAAATTTCGAGGTAATCAGTCTCGTGACTTTGGTTTTAGAACCCGAAAACCGCCCTGCAAGTTTGGCGTAAAAAACGGTCTCAGTCAAAAACGGCTTAAGTACGGCAAAAAATATTTCAGATGGGTGTATGTCTTTCGATACCCTTTCATCCCAACCAACCCACTTTTGGCCACGATGAGTTTTTTTTCTTTTTTTTTCCCCTTTTATTTCCTTTTTTCTCCTTTTTTTTCTTCCTAATTTTTGTACGCTCTTCTTCTCCTAAACCACAACACATCGAAATCAAATTTTTGTGTAAAGTTGTTGAGCTGTAAACGCAATGTTTTCTTCCAAAATTTTTTGGGGCAACTCCTCCGGGAACCCCCCCAAAAATCCATTTTTTTGAACGGCTCAACTTAGGGTGCCAGTCTGTTTTGATATCAGCAGATGCTTAACAGACAAATATTCTGACATACAGTAGTTTGGGGGTGCCACATCCCCGGGGACCCCCCAAATGAACCCCCAAAAATCAATTTTTTGAGCAGCCCAACCTAGGGTGCCAGTCTGTTACGATATCAGCAGATATTTAACTGACAAATATTTTGACTCTACTTTTTTGGAGGTTCCATAATCAGATATTTTTGAATAATTGTGGACTTTACCTGGGACAAAACGTACTTTTGAGTGACACAGCATTAGCCACGTGTCGGTCATTTATTGGGTTTGCTGGCAAACGAGTTTAAGGCAACGAGTGATTTAACAGTTGATAGCTCAAAATGCTCTAGCAGTTGAAAACATAAAGCGCATCAAATAGCAACCGCGAGTGCTCCGTCACGTTCCACTAACAAATATACAAAAGCAGCTGCGCCAAGTGTAAACGTACATTTGCGGTATTTTTTTGTCGTTATTTATTAAATAGTGACTATTCAATAAATACATCGAGGCCCAGGCCAAGGACTCAAAAATAATCCGAGGCCAAGGCCAAAGACTGACTTTACGAGGATAGACCCTCTCGAGGCAAAGAACAGAACAGAACATTGGTTATTTTTGTCGCGACTACAACACGTTTCAATTGAAATCATCACAAAATAGCAAAGACAAATGATTAATAAAAAAGAGCTATAATAATTTAGGTAATTCAATGACAGGGAGACTACGAAAAGATTTCATCGGTCATCGACTCAAAGCAGCCACCCTATATGCTAGCAATGCGACGGAATTACTGAACATAAAAAAAAAAAAGTTGGTTTTTTGATAAGAACTTTAAATTTATCAATTGCTCGAGTAAAATGCGACAACAGATGGTTAAGGTCATCATCAGATGTACAAATGTAAAAGATATTCTTTGAGTTTGACTTCAAAAGAATGTTTGGGAAGATTTTGTATTTCTGTGTTTATTGAGTTCCACTTGGAAGCACTCTAATACCTGATGCTACGTTGCAAGCGATTAGTGTGATAAAGGGAAATATGCAATTTGTTTTTGTTTGACAGTAATGGTCGAAGCCAAGTACCAAGGACACAGTTTTTCTAAACTATGATCGGCAAATTTTCCTAAAGAGATATCTGGAGTATGCTTCTCTTGTTACAAACCAGGGCACATCGCTCGTTATTGCAACAATTCGGGAAACGAAAGAGGGGTTCACCTGCGCCATCAACAGCCTCGAAGAACAAATGGCGCAATCATACCATGCTTGAAAGTCAGTGTAAATGGAAAGTCGGTTTGGGCGCTGGTTGACACTGGTTGTACGGTGTCCTGGAAAATGATGGTACTGCAAATGCCGGTACTGGAAAATGCCAGTACTGGAAAATGCTGGTACTGGAAAATGTCGGTACTGGAAAATGCCGGTACTGGAAAATGCCAATACTGGAAAATTCCGGTACTGGAAAATTCCGGTACTGGAAAATGACGGTACTGGAAAATTCCGGTACTGGAAAATGCCGGTACTGGAAAATTGCGATACTGGAAAATGCCGGTACTGGAAAATGACGGTACAAATGCCGGTACTGGAAAATGCCAGTACTGGAAAATGACAGTGCTGGAAAATGACGGTACTGGAAAATGACGGTACTGGAAAATGCCGGCACTGGAAAATGCCGGTACTGAAAATGCCAGTACTGGAAAATGCCAGTACTGGAAAATGCCAGTACTGGAAAATGCCAGTACTGCAGTGGTGCCAATGCAAAAATTTTCATTGTTCAGATTGTGGTACCTGGTAGTAGGCTGATATAGAACATCTACTTACTAAAAATTTCTAAAAAATTGAACATTATTGAGCCCTATACTCGGATGTGCCTTATGCATGGACAAGGTTATGACCTACTCTCTTTTTTTATCATTTAATTTGGAATTATTGCAGCTTTGTTGAATTTTTATGTGTTTGATTTGATTTTTGATTTTATTTGTTTGGTACGGTAAGTGTGCTTTATGGAGTCTGTTGAAATAAGCATGATTTCTACTAGCCTATGAAAATGAAACCATTATTTATAGCCTACTGCAAATATTTCAGAGCACCATATCAGCTATTGTCAGCTACAGACTACAACTTTATGTTGTCAGCATGGCAGACTACCATATGTTATTTACAGCAGTTCTAATAGTCTGCAATTTTTCAGATTAGGCTACAAGGCAAACCTAAACTGTAAATTATTTAAAAGTTTTTCAAAAAAATTGAATTTCCTTCTTGTATAAACTACAGTAAATCAAGTTTTTTGATAGATTGCTTTAAATATCTAGATCTCGAATATACTGCAAACTGCATGTCTACTGTTTAAAATGAAATCTGCTATGCAGATGGCTTATAATCTGGTGTAGTAGGTTACTTGTCAGTAGTACATCAGATATAAGTTCATGTTGCTGATAATGGTGCCGGCATATAACTGTCATGCCCATGCATTTTGTTATGACAAAGAGACTAAGACACCAACTAACAAAATTTTTATCCAAATTAACATAGGCCTGTAAGCTACCCTAATCTCATCATCATCACCATCATATTTATTTACCAAGTGACGTCATATCACAAGAAAAAACTGCAACTTCATCTAGGTCTATCAGCAAAGCATTGGAACACGCAATTTATGATGATAAAAACTTCAATTTAAGTAGCAGAAGCAAATTTAAATATCACAATCATGACACAATACCAATAGTAGCAGTAAAATTTTATTAAATACGATACACCACAAATACAGTAAACATTTAAAACTAAAAAGACATAATAGCATGCTGGGAAAGAGCAGAAGACCAAAACATAGCCTGATACATATATGCTATCAATACTGTATACAAAATATTGCAGTAGCCCACACTCACAAAAAAATGTCAAAACATGGTGTTGAGTTAAAAAGTTATAATAGTGTACAGTATCTAGTTTAAAAGTAGGCCTATATGATTGAAAAAGCAAAACAGTAAAAGTAGATATTGCCTGACTGCATGCAACTCAACCAGGCAAAAATTTATGTTGTACCGGCATGGCTGGGTATCCTTGCTGACCCTCACCACATTTGTAGGCAACCGTGTATATTGTGGTCCTAACCTCGACTGAACTACAGTAGGCCTATTGTAATTTTGCTTACTCTTAGCCAACTAATTCCAGGCCTCCTACTCAGTCTGAAATTTTGAAAAAACTTTACCAATTTTGTTAAGCACTTATTGCAGTTTGTGTACCTTTCAGCCTACCTCCAGATTTCAAATTTCTCTCAGTCTATTTCCAACACAGGCTGATTTTTTCACTGCAAGAATTTTTATAGCTTATTTCCATAATACATCAATTCAAAGCCTACCAAAATATTGAATGGCAACACTCCAGTACTGGCATTTTCCAGTACCGGCATTTTCCGATACCAGAATTTTCCAGTACTGTCATTTTCCAGTACTGTCATTTTCCAGTACTGTCATTTTCAAGTACCATCATTTTCCAGTTCTGGCAATTTCCAGTACCGGAATTTTCCAGTATCGACATTTTCCACTGCCGGCATTTTCCAGTAGTGGCATTTTCCAGTACCGGAAATTTCCAGTACCGGCATTTGCAGTACTGGCATTTTCCAGTACCGGCATTTTCAGTACTGGCATTTTCCATCGACCCTGGTTCAGTAGTGGTCTTAGGAATGTGCAAAGTGTGCAAATGCACAGGGGCCCCCCACTTCTGGGGGGCCCCCCCATTTGACCTATCGCACGCAGAAAAATTTGATTATGAAAAACTATAGCAAAATATGATAAAAAGTTTATGCATTTGTTTTAAGTGTCATTCCATATGTACCCCCTCCCTCAAGATGCACTTGTTCCAAGTGTTATTACACATATCCCCCTTTCCATGACAATATTACTTTTAACTTTTAAGTCAGATTTAGTAAACAGATAATAAAAATTTACTGGTAAAGTCAACTTACTACTCTTTTTTTTTGCTTGCTATAGTGTTAGGCTACTGAGGTCATATGCGTAACCAGGGTGGGCCCAGGGGCTCCCCTAATTGAAATGCTACCCATGATAAAAATGTCACAAAAAAGACTGTTGTTTCTTCAGCTTCAGTTTCTTTTAGCATCTTTGCATGCAACAGTACACCCGTACAGCAGTAATTAACAATTGTATTGAGCCAGGGGGCCCTGGCCCTCTCAATTTAATTTTTACCAACCAATTTAAATGGGCCCCCTACAATAATAATTAAATGGGCCCCCAACAACAATATTGATCCAGGGGCCAGAGCCCCTTAATTTAATTTTTGCCAACCAATTTTAAGGGGCCCCCTACAAGAATATTTATATGGCCCTCTAACTTATATGGGCCCCCAACAATAATACTGTTTCAGGGGGCCATGGCTCCTTCAATTTAATGTTGCCAACCAATTTAAACGAATAACCCGAGTGAAGTTAAGCGTTTCTATCCTAAAAGTTGCTAACTGAGGTTCTCATCTAACCTTTTTATGAATGTAATGTAATAACCAGGGACAGATTTAACACATGGCTCAGTGCCAGGAGCCCCGCACTCAGATAAGACTTTTTTGGTCTTCACCTGTATTTGGCGCGAAAATATTGCAAAAATCTCAAAGTGCCTGGGGCCCAACTCAATGTAAATCCGACTCGAGCAATAACATGGTTTGTAGGCATAACTATCTATTGTACATTTTTCAATTACAATTCACCTCCACCTCGCCAGTTTTTATGCATCAAAATACTTTTGAAAAAAATTAGCTTCAGTAAGGGGAATGCTCCATAGGTGGGCAAGTTAATGCAAAACGTTAGCTTTGTTAACCGCTAGTTCGTTAACAAACTTCACACCTCCGTAACGTTGCTCCGTTATTTTTAGCTTTAATTAACGGAAGTTAATAAAGTCCCTTAATCCGTTAACATTTTGCGAGTAATTTACATTTCGTTTTATTTACTCGCTTCTAGAACACGTATTGACGCTGTTGAGCTGATTGTAAGGAAGTATTTATTGCTATGGTGGTCTTTTTGTGTTTTGAAAGTTACATTTTACAGTCTAATCTAATTTCAAGATAAAAACAAGTTCAAATGCACAACGAAGCTGCAAGATCTTAACGACAAAAACCTTAACGGAAGTTAACAGAACTTAACGGAAGTTACTTTAGTCCGGCAACAGCACTTAACGGAAGTTAATTTAGTCCGTTAACATGAAAAAACTTTTTAACGGATTAACGAGTTAGTGAAAAAGTTAGCTTCGTTATTAACGGATTAACGATTAACGGACTTGTACCCATCTATGGAATGCTCATTGAACAAATTTTTGAATTGAGAGAGCTTGGGCCCCTGGCCGTATATGTACTCCTATAACTGGTTGTTTTCTACACAAAACAATAATCTATAAAGAAAATAATCGACTGAATTGTTATTTACTGCTTAAATATTGCAGTAGGGAAGTGTGGCGTGTCAAAAGCGAGCGCGCTCCGATTGCGGTTAACCGGCTCGACTGCGCAGCCTATGATCTGCTATGATCTGTTGATTTAAGAAGCCATCGGTTAGAATTATCTTTCGTTTGTGGTTACTTCCATCCTAGTTTCCACATCGCCCCTGGATGAAGTAGGAACTGCGACAGAATGTACTTTACTTCCTCCTACCTGGGCGAAATCACTAATAAAATTTAACCACAAAATGCAAGATTTTAAACGTGTTTTGGACTTAAATTGCAAGCAAAAGGAGGACTAAACAACTTATTTTTTTCAATTGGCTTTCAAATTTTAAAAATCTAGTACTTTCAAATGGCTCTGAAAATGTGCAAAATGTGATCCAATGGTATTAAAACTACTTTTTTTCCAAAAAATTACGAAAAATCGTCCAGCGTCTGGAGGCTCCGCCCCCAGACCCCCGTCTGTGATACATTTGAATTACAGTACACTTCTTTACTTAAGCACGTGTCCCAATTTACACATTTTCGCATTTTAACTAGGCTATTGGTTTAAGCTCTCTCCTTGAACGAGTTCTCAGTTACATGCCTACACAAGGCCATGACTTCTGATCTTCCATTCTGCGATATCTTTGCCCCACCAAAAAATTCTTCTTTCGAAGTTTCTGATGACGTTATTGTATGTGATTTGTGGTTTTGGCCCCCCCCGCAATCAAAAATCCTGGCTACGCCTATGACTCAGGTAGTCGTTTTTCACTTGTTTTTTTTAACTGCTTTCAGCAACTGGCAGTAATAGGTTTTTGACTAACGTATACAGTAGGCTATATCATATGCTAAGCAGTATAAAGCATTCAAACATTATTGCTAAGTACTCAAACATATTCTGTAAGAACACAAGCATACTGAAAGTAATTGCTGAAAGTTTACGTTAATTTACTGCAATTAATTGAGTTAATAATCTAGATGAGAGGAACTTATGAACAAACATTTGATTTAATTAGGGCTGCAATTGCATTGGTCTTCTGGTCTTGTTATTTATGATATGCATTGTTGCGCTTAATTGCAAGTGCAGATAAAACATGTTAAAGTAGTGTGTAAAGAAAAGGCCCCCCCCATTGAATTTGCACAGGGGCCCCCCCTTTCCTAAGGCCACCACTGCCCTGGTTGTACACAGACCTTGATTGGGCCCAAGATGCCGTTATGTACCAATAAAGTTGAGGTAGCGAAGCAAATCATGACTGTCGACGGAATAGCCTACTGGTAGACTGTCGTGGCGACGTGATTGTGAATTTGGAGGTAGCCGGAAAGGTTCTAAAGTTGCCTTGTATTTCATGTTGATAGAATGCTACCTGATGTTGACGTAATTTTGGGAACTGATGCACTGCGTTACTTTGGCTGTTCTTTTATTCGTGAAGAGTTTTGCATTTGCGGGGTTGCAGATGTGTCCAATTCTTTTAAAAGAAAAAAAATTCAAAGCAACAATTTTAATGTCAAGTTGATGGATATTCAACTTAGGTTTAAATTCAACTTTAAAATTCGATAACGAAGTTTACAAGTTGCATCAACCTAGTTTTGGCATAAACTGCGTCCCTGAAATCATGAAAGCTGTGATCTCAAAAGTGCTGTCCTTAGACGATATGGTTCGCACTGTTACTGATCACTGCTATGACGATAACATTGTGGATCTGAATGTCATCAGTGTTGAGCAAGTTCGGGATCATCTCTTGAAGCATAGGCTTGTGTGCAAGCCATCTGAACTATTGAATGATGCATATGCATGGGTGCTAGGCCTGCAGCTAAGCGAGAAGATAGAAGGGCTGTATTAAGGAAGACCTGATGAAGATTGAAAGGTCGATAATCTTGATACGCTGACAAGACGTCAGATGTTTTCGCTTTATTGCAAAATAACAGGCCACTGTACCATTGCTGGTTGCCTGAGAGTCGCTCTGAGCTTCATCAAAAAAAGTTGTGAAGAAACTGGCTGGGATGAACTTGCTGGTCCAGTGGCGGTCTTGAAAATGAAAGAAGTGTTGAGTCGAAAGCGGAGTGAAGATCCAGTCAAGGGCATATGGTCTGTCCCCCAGTACTTAAATTGTAAAATTTTGCATGGGGGGACGCTTTTGCAGCCTTGACGAAACTTCAGGGGAAATTACGTAATTCCGTCCCCGCAATTGAATGAAGACCAAAAAAAAGGTCTTCGCCTAAAACTGAAGTGCTTTTTCCCCGAAATCAAGTGAAGACCAAAAAAAATCTGTACCGCAATTTTGGACTATAATCGGCCGGAATTTTTAGGATTTATTCATGCTTGCTGGCTCTTGATCGTTTCATCATTTAGCGTTCAAATCTCGATGGGTGGATGTCTAAATCTCGATGGGGGGATGCTAAATCTCGACTGGGGGACGCTAACTCTCGACGGGGGGACGTGTCTCCTGCGTTCCCCTACAATTTAAGTACTGCTGTCCCCTCCCCTGGAGAGATGAACATTTCGTGCAACGCGAGTAAAATGTGTGTCCTCAAGGACTTCAAAATGTGTCCTCAAGGCTAAAGACGTCCTTAAGGACTCCACCTCTGATAAATAGTGACTACTTAATAGGGTGGAGTGAAAAAGTTTTTTTCTTTGGCATCAATTTACTTGGGGCCAGAAAACTTGGCAAATGGGCTAAAAACACCATTACATCTGTTTTTGTGGGGTTGCATGCAAAAATGTCCATGCTACCGCCATCTAGTGGTTCGGCGGCTCTCAATTTTCAAACAGTTGCCATAACTTTTGATTCTGACAATGGACTGGTAAAGTTGCTAGGTGGCGCTATCTTAGCAACGGCCGTCGCTGGTTCTAAACAATCGCTGCATTATCGTAGTTACCAGTGTAATGAGAGTGTCGGATCGTGTGATCTATCGTGTCATTGCTTTTGTATTAAGCTGATGAACCAAAATCGGTTGATCGAGGGGAAAATCAGTATAAATCCAATCATGTGGAAGCGTTTTTATATTCTGCTTGATCTTTAAGAGAAAGGGTACACTCTGATATGAAAGCTAGATCTGAGTTCATGCAACACAAAGTATAACAGTAAGTTGGCAGGGTGATTAATTCTGTGTCAAAGTAAAACTTGACTTATTTGTTTGGTTCTCATTTGGTACTCTACTAATAGCTATACTGTACGCGGAAGTCTTAGCTCAATGTCAGAAGCGGACAATAGGTGAGGAACTTCATTTTATAGCCTAGTTGTAAACAGGTAAAGCAAATGTTTTTCTAAAACATGGGTCTTTTGATGTGGCCAAAAGTTGTGAAACCTTCATTTCAAAATAGCTGTGGAATAATGTTTGATTCAAGTTCGATTGGCCTTTGTTTTTCAACAAAACTGTTGATATTTCTATACAATAGCCTGCATAACCATCACCCAATGGCTATTGAGAGAAATTATTTAACTTTAGTGCTTTAAAATCTATTAAACAGGTTTATTTTCGATTCTGCTGTATAGGTGGCTAGACTAGTGTATAGGTGGATACCAGCTATACTAGACTAGGCCTAGTACTGAATCAAGATAGAGCAGAGTTGTTGAATCAGTCATGCTTGATATTGATCTCAAATTCTCTACATTCTAGGCAATGAACTTTTGACTCTGATAGTATGCTACACCTAATTATGTTAAGTATTATTGGATGTTAATACTTAGCTAAGCTTGGTTCACTTTAGGCTTCAAATATGATTGAGTGGTATTCAACAAAGTTGAAGCTTAATTGACATAAACTATTACCAACATTGATTTACCAGTATTTCTAAAACTTCCATTTATTTTTTGCAGAAGAGCTGACAGAGAGCCAAACTTGAACTCCTGAGTGTGCAGTTGCCATTTTAAAGAGAAAAAAAATGAAAATGATCCAACAATATTCAAAAGAAATGCTAACAAATTTTTTCCTGTGGAAAATGCAGCAAAAAAGCGCAAACTAAGGGTTATCAGTACTTCAGAGGCATGCCTTGTACCAAAAATTGACGATGACAAGTGAAACAATTTTTCATTACATCTAGCTGAATCAGCATTAATGGATTTTTGAACTATTTATTTAGAAAGTGTGGACAAGTACAAAAAATCTGATGTTGCTACTTGTACCAATAATAGATTTTATTCATTTAAAAACTTAAATGAAGAAATTATACGAGTAGAAACTGGTATTCCCATAAAATAAATTTGTTCATTAATAGTAGATTATGCAAGAAGATTTGAAGATGACGTATCATATTTTTATGGTTGGAGGGTGGAAAGCATAGAATTTGTGGATCAGATTTTATCGCATTAATGAAATTAGGCAAAATTATCCCAATTTGCATCTTGCAAAGCAAAGTTGGTTTCTTACAGCAAAACTACAATTGCAAACTTAATTTTGACTTCAATTCATGAGTTACATAAATTGTATTGTTGTTTGATGATCTTACGTCAAATGTGCCTTCAAGATTTAAAAATAATGTATCTGCTCCAGGTGCATTTGCTGATTTTCCAAATTGCTGCATTATATTGGATTGTACAGATATAGAACTGGTCACGCCAAAAAGAATGGATTTGCTGCAATTTACCTATTCCACCTACAGATCTATGAACTCGTTTAAGGCCCTTGTTGGTGTCGCTTGTAATGGTGTCATCATTTTTATCAGTAAGCTGTATTTTGGGTCCACATCCGACAAAGTAATAGTTCAAAAGTGTGGGATTTTTAGTCATTTTGTTGCATTTAATCTCATACTTGCTGATAAAGGATTCTTAATTCAAAACATTGTACCAGCAGGAGTAAGTGTCAACATTCCGATGTTTCTTGAACGTAGTAAGTTTACTTAAAATGAAATTGTTGAAACAAAAAGCATTGCTAAATTTTGAATTCATGTGGAACAAGCCAATGCTTGGCTTAAAAGCTTTTAGCTTTAATTCCATAATGGCTTTGGAGTTGTGTTTTAGTTAGTGGTTGCTTTAGTTAACTTACAATTTCCTTTGATCAAAGAGTCATGTAATGATAATTCTTATGAGTGATGCAAGGGTATTTTAACTGTGTTTTGCTAGTACTGTAGTTTGGATTACTATTTAGTGTTGCTATACAGTGTATATCATGTTTATCTGAGAATTTTGAAAGTGTTAGGCCAATTGCTTTTCAGGGTGTGTATGATGACTAGAATTAGTATTATTACTGTCTATTGCAAAGAAAGCAACTTTTGGTTTTGTATTATTTTGTAAATGCAACCAGTTTTGATCCATTTAGAAGGTAATGTTTATAACCAGTTTTACTATGTATAAATTTTTTGCTTGCTTAGGTATTTTTCACCTTTGTTGGTTAGATTATGTAATATTTAGTAAATCTCTCTGCATAGTTTGTACGAGTATTGCGGATCTATACAGTATATGTCATTTTTTTTCAAAAGTTTTTGTCACGAGGTTAATATACTTATACCTCTGCTGACTGAAACCAAAAACCTTGTCTTGCGCGTGTTTTTAAAAGTTAGATTTAATTTTGATTACCTCAGGGATCAAACTTATCATAATTACATTTGACTGCCAAACGTCACCAACATCACTTCAAAGTGTTTATGCTAAACAATTTTTGCAATATGACAGCTTTTTTAATATTGTTATGTTATCTATTGAGACTTTCTATGTGTATTGCATTTGTTATCTTTTTATTGGCCACGTCAACTGTTAGACTCTCCACAATGTACTTTTCCACAATAAAATTGCTTGTACTGTTAAAAATTTGTATTTGAGCAAGCTATCGATATAGCAAAACTTATCACGGGTATAACCAACACAACAGATTTATAATAGCAAATTAAAACAATAGAAAATAAAGAAACATGTTATTATTTTTTATAAATATTGTATTACAGTATTGTGATAGCTCAGGTTTTTTACTTGCCAAAGCGACAAAGCAAGTTAACTGATCATGGAAATTACTGTTATAGAAATTATCTGAACCCTTAAGTTAATTACTTTCAATGTGACTGTTCACAACATACAGTGGTACGTTACAGTGTCATATGTCATCGAGAACCCCGCTATTAATAATTAGGAAATTTAAAGATTAAATAAATACATAAAAAATACAAGCAGTGACTATATTCTTCATAGAGATTGGCAAGAAATCAATTACAAATGTATTAAAAAATCAATCTAAAAACGTAAACAGACTTGGCAGTTTTTACTTTGCAATAATTTTATTAAATCGAGCACATAAACTGATTGTATAGATGCACAGAAAAAATGGTGTTTATCAGTAAGATTCATCTATCAAGATTTCCACCGTTAAAGGTTGAGGGGGTTTCTTATGTCACCACTCATGTACCTGAAAATAATATGCCAAACATTAGTATTGGTAGCTTAGTGGAAAACCCTATAAACTAGGGTTATCCAGATCATAAAATGAGAAAACTTTTGATAGTGGTTGCAGCAGCTCAAAGCTCAGAAGTATTAATATTATAACAATTAAACACACCCAAAAATCCCTTTGTATGTATAACTATGTAACATTTTGAAATCATGTGATTGATGGACTGGCATATGGGACCATACCAATCTTTTTTACTACAGCCATATGCCAAACTACACTACTTCAACACCCCGGATTCTAATAACCAAGATCCCATAGGCCTATCAGTTGATTTATGATGCTATTTCATAAGTCGCCTTATCCAAAAATATATATGGCCACCTATACAGCAGAATTGAAAATAAACCTGTTTAATAGATTTTAAAGCACTAAAGTTAAATAATTTCTCTCAATAGCCATTGGGTGATGGTTATGCAGGCTATTGTATAGAAATATCAACAGTTTTGTTGAAAAACAAAGGCCAATCGAACTTGAATCAAACATTATTCCACAGCTATTTTGAAATGAAGGTTTCACAACTTTTGGCCACATCAAAAGACCCATGTTTTAGAAAAACATTTGCTTTACCTGTTTACAACTAGGCTTTAAAATGAAGTTCCTCACCTATTGTCCGCTTCTGACATTGAGCTAAGACTTCCGCGTACAGTATAGCTATTAGTAGAGTACCAAATGAGAACCAAACAAATAAGTCAAGTTTTACTTTGACACAGAATTAATTACCCTGCCAACTTACTGTTATACTTTGTGTTGCATGAACTCAGATCTAGCTTTCATATCAGCGTGTACCCTTTCTCTTAAAGATCAAGCAGAATATAAAAACGCTTCCACATGATTGGATTTATACTGATTTTCCCCTCGATCAACCGATTTTGGTTCATCAGCTTAATACAAAAGCAATGACACGATAGATCACACGATCCGACACTCTCATTACACTGGTAACTACGATAATGCAGCGATTGTTTAGAACCAGCGACGGCCGTTGCTAAGATAGCGCCACCTAGCAACTTTACCAGTCTATTCAGACTTTGATTTCTGAAAAATATGCTATAACTTTTTATTTGATTTGCTGATATAGCAATAGTAAACTGACACACATTCCTTTGTCAAAAATTAATGTCTGCAAGAACAACCAGTATTTTTAAGTTTGTTATATGATTTAGGTAACTAACATAGATACAATAAATAGTTAAAACAATCAAACCGAGTACTGCAAAACTATTTTGAAACTATATTGCATATTGCAAAAACTTTTGAACTATATTGCAAAAATATATTGCAAAACTATACTAACATATTATTAAGTTTCTTGACATTCTATACATTAAGCAAGATTTTTAGGCCAGTTATGAATGACTATATTTTGACTAGATATGTCTTCTAGATATAGCTTGAACAAAAAGTTTTTGAACAGAGCTTTAACAGAGTTTATGAAAAAGTTTAAATTGTGTAAATTTTTACAGATCAACATCAAGATTGATGCTTCATAATCAACTGACTTCAGATAAGTGATAATCAACAGGTAATTTAACAAGCAAATTGTTTCTTGGTTTCAAATCTTTTGATCAAATGCCTGGATTTTATCCAATGTCTAATGAGCCCATCACGACTAGCAAACCCTGCTGTAACTGACAAAGTCTCAGTTACAAGTTTGATGTGACATTCAACTGCCTGATTGTGACATGGATGCGATACTTTCAGGGGTGCACTCCTTAGGTTTTGAATTTGCGTGAAAGATAATTTTTGAAGTAGTGGTGGCTCTACGACAGTGATGGAGTACTCGAGTACAGTACTCGTACTCAAGTACAACTCGAGTACCATTTTTTGAGTACTCGTACTCGAAGGTCAATGTACTCGGTACTCGGTCAAAAAAAGAGCCAAGTACACGAGTACATTTGGCCTTCGCTAAAAGTAATAAACAAAATGAATTTTTGATAGTAAACTGTAGCCAATAAAACCCACTAATTTATTGAGTTGCTTTTGCTTAAATCCGTGCAGACCGCAGCTGAACAAACAGCTTTTTAATGGTGAGATCGAGCGAAATCAAGCGTTGGAATGTGGTAAAGTGATTGGGTCGACAGCGCATAGTATTGTTTGACAACAAACGCCTTTCTGCTGCAGAAAACGTGTGAAATTTGCAGCAAATTTTGATTTATTTAGCAATTAAAGTTACATACCACCGAAATCGAGCCACGCGTGTTGTACAAAGACGGCATCAGTTGGGTTAGCATTTTACGATTTCAGCTCAAATGTTGATAGATTATTTTCTACAGTAGATGTATTACTGTAATCTTCCAATCCCAAATAATAGTTTTACTGTGGTATTGGAAGGGGTATCCGAAAAAGCATAGAGTTAGATTTGCAGGCAATATTTTCAGTGTTAAATTTAATTAGGTCAGATAGAGATAGCTTAGTTGCATAGTTATTCTGAAGCTGAGTTGCAGCTGTAGCCAAAATTTTACTTTTTTTTGCAAGAAATTGATAAAATAATAAGTCAAGTCTTTTGATAACGCATGTAAAATGCGTTTGAAATATTAATATGACGAAGCACTAATCAGGATTATTTTATAAAAATGGATGTTAGATCTAAAATTAAATAATAGAACAGTAAACAGGTAAATATACAGAATAAAAATACCGCTATAAATTACAGCTGTAGCTATTAGCTGATATTAAATTGCTGCATTATTTTATGCTCACATTACTTAGTCATCTCCTTTGAAATGCAGCATTATTTCGAGAACATTTACTACTACGTCATTTGCAGTTTAGTTTTACAAGTTTTAGATAGTCTTTGATTAAATGCATAGAAGGGCACAAGTCCATTAATTGTTAATTCGTTAATTACGAAGCTAACTTTTTCATTAAATCGTTAATCCATTAAAAAGTTTTTTCATGTTAAAGGACTAAATTAACTTCCGTTAAGTTCTGTTAACTTCCGTTAAAGTTTTTATCACTAATATCTTGCACCATTCATTTATCATAATGGTACAAACCAGTTGGCACTGGTAACACTTGTTGCGTATTAGCACGAGCTTTATAGAAGAAAGCGAAGAAAAGAGCGCTTTTTTGTGACAAATAATAAGCTGCAGCCTAATACGCAGGGTGCCGAACCGAACCTGAACCCGAACCGTAAACCCGAATGAACCGTTTCATTTTGGTGAACTCGAACCTAAACTGAACCAGCAAAATTTTACTTCAGTGAACCTGAACCAAACCTGAACCCTCAAAATTGTGCTCAAGCGAACCCAAACCGAACCTGAACCCCTAAGAAAAGTAAGAATATATTTTTCCATATCGGGATGCTGCTGATACACGCACAATAAGAGCAGTGTTGAACTTCAACAGGATCAGCAATTTCTCCTTTTTTTTTTCTGGACGAAACGAGTAACGACAGTTAAATTTTTAGTCAATGAACCTGAACCAGTAATATTTTACTTGAGTGAACCTGAACCAATCCTGAACCTCGAAAATGGTGCTCAAGTGAACCCGAACCAAACCTGAACCACTAAAACATTTTGAGCCGGAGCTAAACCTGAACCCGAACCGTTATTTGAAACGATTTGACACCCTGCTCATAGGTCTATTAATTATTGCTGTCTGCAATTTCCAAAGATTTTCCAATCGCAGCTTCATTAGTGCATTTGAACTTATTTTTGTCTTGAAATTAGATTAGACTGTAAAATGTAACTTCCAAAACACAAAAAGACCACCATAGCAAAATTTTTTTTCTTACGATTAGCTCAACAACGTCAATACGTGCTTTAAAAGCGAGTTAACATAAACAAATGTAAATTACACGCAAAATATTAACGAATTAACGGACTTTATTAACTTCCGCTAATTAAAGCTGAAAATAATGGATTAACGTTAACGGAGGTGTGAAGTTTGTTAATGGACTAGTGGTTAACAAAGCTAACGTTTTGCATTAACTTGCCCACCTATGATTAAATGTTAATTGAATATAACATTTAATCGCAAAAGCTCTCAAAAATTTGTTGTGGGTAATCATGTTTGGAGTAGAGGACTTTGAAAGCTTATTTGTGATTGAAAGAAGCATACGGTATACGAGGTGTCGCTATTAAATAACAAGACTGGTGACATAAAACAATTTTATTGAAGAAAAAAAGGTCGTATTATTTTGTTTCCCCTTTGATGTATTCTCCCTTAACATCAACACAGCGTTTCATTCGGATTTTCGTAAAAAAAAAGAACATGGCAACACCCTTAACATACAAAAAACAATTGACTTTGCCTTAAATTTTGATTTTGCTCTATTTTGCTTTTTTAATTCGAGGTGAGTTTGCAGTTTTCCAATGCATGGACTGCCTCTTTGTCTCAGGGTCGTACTGGAAAATTCATCTCTCATCGCATGTACAGTAATCACACTGTCTAAAAATTTAGGGTTTTCTTCAATTTGTTTTGAAATGTCAGCGCAAACCTCTTGGTGTTTTTCTTTTTGATCGCTAGTTAAAAGCTTTGAAACAACTTATGAACAGACCTTTGTCATATGCAGATTTTCATTCAGTACTTGCCACACTGTTTCTTTGTCAATGGATATCCTCTCTGCTATCAGTCGAATACTAAGCCAACAATCTTCTCGGACAATTTTTTCAATTTCTCGGTTATTGTTAGTGGTTTTTGATATGGTTGGGCGTGGTGAACGTTCATCATCTTCAACTTCAGTTCGGCCTTCATGAAATCTTTTGTGCCATTAAAAAACGCGGGTTCTTGACATTCATTCTTTGCCGTAAACTTCCATCAAAGCTTGAATTTTATCAAAAATTTCAAGTTAATTCTTTGCTCAGTTTTAGAGTTAAACATTTTTCTGCGGCTGCCACAGCACTTCTTGCAACAATGAGCAATTTGCTGCTTCTGCAAGCCAAGGTTTTTTCCGACGCGCAAAAAAACGTGCACTTGCTTTCAACGTCAAGGTACCTAATTTGTTTAAAATATAACAGTAATTTTGCGTGCAACGTAGCAGAAAATTGTTGCCTGCAGTTGTGCACCTTCTTAACATACCACTCACAGAAAAAAAACGTATTCATTTATGTTTTTGCGACAAATTTTGAGCTGTTACAACTTAAAAAATTTTTTTTCTGAACTTGTAAAAGTACTCGTACTCGAACTTTTTTTACGGTACTCGTACTCGAGTACATTTTTCAATATCAGTACTCAAACTCGAAGTTTTTTGCGGTACTCGTACTCATACTCGGAAGTTGAGTACTCGACTCCACCACTGCTCTACGATCTTCTCAGCATCAATGTTTGCCATGTTATGATATGATTGGGCCTTGCAGTTAGTTTGTGTCACCTCAAAACGACAAATAGCCATGTTTTTGCTGCCTTCTTCAATCAGTTCTGTTGCTTTTGCTTCATGATTTTTGATATGCATAACAATCTTATCAACTGCAGCATTACAAATACTTTCATCTGGATCAGCCACCATACCTAATAGAATATTTTCTGGGTGAGCAAAAAACGCATTCCTTTCAATAACTTCTAGAGCTATGTTTTGGACTTTAAGATTAGAAAAATTGTGGATTCTTTTGTACAAATTAAACAAACTTTTCGGCCCATCGCTGAGTTTACGTTTGGATTTAATTTGAAACCAAAGTGGAAAGTATACTTGCTCACAAAATTTGGAAAGAGTCACAGGAGCTGTTGAAAGCTTTTGTTCCGACACATAACAACGTAATATTCTGCATGCTAAGGTGTGCCATCGAGAATGAACGATTGGACTAACTTCAATCATCGAGAAGTCACTATCCCGTTTACCAGCAATGATGGCCAAACAGTCGCATCTTTTTGGCCATCCATATATATAGTATGCCATTGATGCAAGAAAATTGCAAGTCGTCATTTGTTTTTATTTCTTCACGATACTTCATCCTTTCTCACCTCAGTTTGCTTCTATCAATAGTGAGACTGTTATCATATTTGGTTCAAAGGTTGCTTGAATTAAGGTCCTTGATGACTGTATTTGACACAGCAGTCAAACCTTTTACATATCAAGGTAAACCTTGGTAGATTGATCCTGGCTTGTTGCAGCTTTAAATCACAGTCACCCATCAAAAGCAATGAATCATCTGATGTAGGTTGTGAAGAATCACTACCAACAGAATCTTGTCTGACAAATGGACAATGTCATCATTTGAGACTCTTTCTAATTCAAATCATTTGCTTATTGATGGAGATTCTAATGACTCTGCTCTTTATTTAAGGGCCGGTCTACACTGTGCGTAAAATCGTCAGCTTACGAGCGTAACCTTAGTTTATTTTAAAGGAAAATTCCGTAAGCCTAGGTGTACCACCTTACGGGCGTAGCACCTTACCAGAGTAAAATTGCCAGCGAAAAAAATTTGCTAAAAGAGCAAATTTTTTTCGCCAGTACGCTCGTAAGCTCACGATTTGCGTGAAATTTGAAAAACTGGTTTGCCAAGTCTCGGGGTTGGCTAAAATTAGGTTCATAAGTTTTGTTGAAAAAAAGTTGATTTTCAAAAGTGAAAGTATGCGTGTTGGTTTGAAATAGCCTAGTTCAACATAAAAATGGTCATTTTACTACTCTATGAGGAAAAACTTGCAAAAAAGAGGCTTAGGTCTACAGGCCCAAAAGTGAATTATAAATTGTTTGTTGTTATTGTTATCTCACCGAGCTTTTTCTATTTTAATTATCTGTCGTTGTTGGGCCTCGAACACATTTATATTTCCTATTTTCTGCAGCAACCAAAAAAAAAACGTTTGCCTGCAGCTTCTGCGCACTTTACTTTGCTTTGTTTTTCACAGTTTCAGAAAATCATTTTTTCACGTTTTTGCACGGTTGCTAATTACGTTATAGCACCGAACTACATGTTGTTCATTTTGGATTTTTGTTATCTGGCGGTTGGACGTATTTTTTACAAGAGAAGACTTCGCGGTATTTCTGTTTTATTTTACTTTTCCGGGATACTTTTGATTGTTTTTTGCCGCGCTGATTTGAGTTAATTACCCAATTAAATTTTGATTAAGTTCTTTTTTGTTGAAGTAATTGTCAGAGTCGGAGCGGTGAAGTCCTGGAAGCTCCTTCCAGGACACCTGCAACCACTAGTTACAGCTCATTCTGTAACATAAGAAAAACAATCATCTTTTCCGCAGAATCAACCCCATTCGGGAATCGAATTGCAGTACCAGTGGTTATTCCTTGGTACCTTTCTGCTTGGACCCCTGCATCAGCTGAGCTGCCATCAGCGCTCGCTGTACCTTCGTCGATTGCTGATTTGAACTTGCAACCATCCTTGCTGTCGTTCGGTTGAGTTGTGGATTCTGGTTCCAGCGCCTTCCTTTCGTCGTCATTCAACGATTCAACTTTACCTGCTTTCTTTGAGTTGCGATACCAGCGCTCATCTTTACCGTGAATCGTTGAGTTGGCATTTTCCGTTGGTTGTTGGCTGCTTCGAGTCGCATTCAATCTCCTATCTGCTGGTTCATCTCATTGATCATCATCTTTTCATTCGTGGTCGTTGGCTTCGTGCCTTTTCTGTTCAAGCAAGAAATCGTTTTTCCATTCAATCGTCGGACTGCAACTTGAATTTTTAAATTTGTTCATCGGACAATACTTTGTACCAAAACGGTGAAGAAATTCTTTGAATTGCGTAAGTTTATGCTTTATTGTATTGTATTGTATTGTGTTTAATTGATTGTATATTTTGTGAGATTGTTCCTTCCCTCTTATCTCCAAAATGTCAAATACTAATAAGAGTGAAAGTAATTTACCTGCTGACGCTAAGTGTGAGGAGAACGACCAGGTCGGATCTCCAAATTTGATTGACCGTGCCAGTCATTCAAACCTATTACCTGATTGTGGTAATCCTGGGAAAGTAAGGGAAAACCCCGCTGTCCAGGCTACCCCGGGAAACGTACCCCGCAAACTGCTTACCATGCATCGCAAGTCAATGGTCGATATAAAACGTAGTCGCGGAGCTCTTTTAAAATGTAAAACTAAGGCGCAGTTAGATCAGGAATCCAGTAAAATTTCTGTGATAACTAGGACTCATGATAATTTCATATGCGCAGTAAAAGAACTTAAAGAAGACGATCTTTTAAAAGATTTGTCTTCTGACGTTACTAAATGCCTGCAAAAATGCCTTGACTTGTATAATGAATGCTGCTCGCGTATTTGCGATAAATCTGATGATAAAACTTGCGAAGTCTCTGACACTAGCGAGGAGGAGACTGATCCCGAACCGTGCGATAGCGCCTCGCAAGTCGATAGTCGCTATAGTGCTACTTCCAGCAAATCTTCAGTTGTAAAACGTATCGAATTGCAAAAGAAGCGTGCTGAACTTGAAAACATGCAAGAACTCGTGAAAGCTCGTAAAATGCGGAAGTTGGCCGAAGCTGATGAAGCGGAAGCCCTAGCCAAAGTACGCTTGGAAATGGTCAATATTGAAGCCGAGGAACAGCTGCTTGCTTGTTCTGAAAGTGGGTCTTCAATTGTTGCTCCATCTAAAACCTCTAAAGCTGAATCTGTGCTTCGACGACGAGCTGGCTCGGAAAATCTCGCAAAACCAAATACCACTAATCGTGTAGATTCCGCTATTAAAATCGAGCGTTTTCCTGAATTTAATTTTGATACACGTTTGAGTGCGAAAACGCCTCGTTTTATGCCTGTTAAACTTGATCGGACCTTAACTAAACCTAAACTTGCTATAAATCGCATTAATGATTCTACTAATCGAGTTAATGCTTGGTTAAATGACGAGACGTGTCAGGATGCTTCCGTAAGAATCGAACCGGAGACCGTTGCGCCAAGAATAGTGCAAGAAACTAAGTATCCTAATCGCGGAGTTGCGAAGGTGCCAGAATCGGCTCCTGGAAACGCTGACCGTGAAACTAGTGCACCTTTCCAATCTCAAACTTGCAATCGGGCCAAACAAACGCTTTCAATTGATAACCAAGATGTTAATTTGCTCACCTATCTTGATTGTCAAGGCAGGAACGAGTACATTACACTTGCTTCGCAAATTGCTTATGACGGTATATTGCTTTCGTTTTTTACGAAAACCAAATTCGACGGCTTATGGAGGAGAGTCCCTTTGAGGAACGTAAACTCGAGGTGTTGCGAGCATCTTGCGTTGGACAACCACGTGAGATGGTTAACTTGTTCTGTGCACCTATGAAAAGCATGTCTACCTCGGAGCGTATCGAAAAGGCTTTAAGCCGTTTGCGGCAAAGATACGGAGTTACGGCTGGATTTACTTCGGAACCTAAAGTTAAAGCCGTGCGTCACGGCCCTAAAGTTTCGTTTAACTCGGCGTCACTGAAGATGTTTAATGAGGATTTAAATACCCTCGAAGTTTTTGCTTACGCCCATGACGAACCGGGAAAGCTTTCTGGCCAACTCCTGCTAGATACAGCGGGTCGTTTGCCCATCATTTTAAAACGTAGGTACCTGGACTATCTTGACAAATTGGGATTGGATATGAGTCAACCTGGGTTTGAGTCCCTACGTAAATTTATTCTTCATGAGATTGCTATGATGGCCTCAGAATATGCACAGGCTTTCTTTAAACAGGAGGAAAAGGAGGGGCCACGTGATTCCGGGACCGGTTCTAAGGATTTCCGAGTGCGTCAGGTGGGCATTAAGGTGGATAATCGAGACCGGGACCGGAGCTCTACTGGGACCACTTCTGATACTCCCAGAACCAGTTCACGTAAAACTAGTGCTTCTAAGCCCTCATATGGCGCTAATGATAAACCTAAACCGCCGCCTATATGCTTCGTGTGCTCCAAACCGGACACTAAGCATTTTTTAATGGATTGTGAAATTTTTAATGACCTTTCACCTAAAAGTAGACGCCAAACGGTTATCGAAGCCAAGCGGTGCTTAAACTGCCTATCTTTAGATCATATAGTGCGTAATTGTCCCCGCTCTACTAAATGTCGTAAATGCGGACCGTGCTCTCAAAATAAACATGCAACCGCGTTGCACGAAAGCTTTATTTTTCCAAACACTGGGGCCGCGGATAAAGGCAGCGATGAACCTGGCTCTAAAAATGAAACTACGCAAAATGAACGTAATGAAAGAGTTGTTTTGAAAGCAAACTCTTCGGACAAACGTGTGATCCTGCTTCGTACTAGCGCTGTTAAAATTGTTAACCCCACTTCAGGCAGGTCGTCTCTTGTCTATGCCCAACATGACACGGGTTCTCAAGTGACACTTATTTCTGATAACTTGAAAACTGAACTTGGTTTAGAGACCGTTCCTGAACCTTCGATAACTATTCGCACCCTTGGTGATAAAACTGTACCTGTTGAGGGTCGCACTAACTTTAAACTTCAATCTCTTTATAATGGTGAAGAGTTCAATGTTAAAGATGCACTGGTTGTTCCTCAATTTTCGGACAATGCCCATACTCTGCCACATGCTGTGGACACTAGTACGCTGGAACACTTCGAAGGGGTTCATGTTCCGGTTGCACCGGGTCGGAGACGTGTTGATGTTCTGATTGGTCAGTCAGACAAATCTTTGTTGACTGTCCTTGAGGAGCGCGAAGGCATGGATCCGGAGGAGCCGAATTATGTCCTCACGCGACTGGGGCCCATTGCTAGTGGGGGCAGAGTGTGTGGTCGCTTAAATTCTTCAAATTGCTTGTCCACTATGCGGATTAATGTCTGTTCGCCGGTAAATGCTAACTGCAAATGTGCTAAACTAAAGAAAGAAAATGTTGCGTTAAAACAGTCAATCCGCGAATATGAGCTTCAGGACGAAATGATACAGCCATCGAGGAACGATGAGCTTGCTCATAAACTGATTGAATCTGATATCAAGGTGAAAGACGCCAGGTACGAAATTCCGGTACCCTTTAACTTGGAAAAACTTCAAACGTTACCTAACAATTACGAGAACGCATTAAATAGAACCTTGTCACTGCGTAAAACCGCGTTGCGTAATTCTCAGCTGCAACAAACACTTGTTGACACCTTTTCTGAGTTGATTTGTAAGAAATGGATTGAACCTATTGAGGATTTGTCATCTTGTGTTGAACCTACGTGGTATTTGCCCTTTTTTGTGACAAAGTCTGCTAAACCCAGAGTGGTATACAATGGTGCGGCTGCAGTTCAAGGTATGTCATTGAATCAAGCTGTTTTCGCTGGTGAAAATTTATTGAATAATCTAGTTGAGGTTTTGACTCGGTTTCGTCTTGGTAAATTTGCCTGCGTGGCCGATTTAGGCAAATGTTTTTTTCAAGTTCAAATTCCTCCTAGTCAGCGAAACCTTTTTCGATTAATTTGGTTTAAGGATAATGATGTAAAAACTGGTGATGTTCAAGTTTACCGTTTTACAAGACACGTCTGGGGGATAAACTCCAGTCCTTTTGTTGCTTTACTTGCTATTAAACGCTTAATAGAGGAAAACCCTGTTAATGCTTCTTTGTTAACTTTGAATGCTGTAGAATATAATCGTTACATGGATGACGTATTGCTTGCCAACAATTCGTTGGAAAATCTTAAACTGATTGTTAAAGAAGGACTTGACCTATTTAGTAGTCGTGGGTTTAAACTACGAAAATGGGTGGCTAACTGTCATGCTAAAGAAATTTTGTCTTGTGTGCCTCAATGTGATTTGGCGACAGGTGTTACTGAGGTTGATCTTGGGTCTGATCCCCTCCCCGATTCTAAGACACTAGGCTTAACCTGGGATCCTGAAAATGATAAATTTCGTGTTACTATCAAGGAATTTTCCAACGCTGCTACCAGGCGAGAAATGTCTAGTCAACTTGCTAGCCAGTTCGATCCTCTAGGCATGGCCTCACCTTACCTGCTTTGGGGTAAATTGATACTGCAAAAGGTAGCTACTTCGGGTGTTGATTGGGACGAGACTCTCTCTGTCGACATTCAAGATTCTTGGAAAAAGTGGTTAGGTACTTTAAGTCTAATAAATGATTTTTCTATACCTCGGAATTGTTTACCTGATCTTGAATTTGATTTTGCTGTGGCTAAGTTTCAATTGCATGGTTTTTGTGACGCTTCTGACTCGGCCTTTTCTTGTGTAATTTATCTTCGATGTTTGGTTAATGATAAACCTTCTGTAAGTTTTGTTCTAGGAAAATCTAGAGTGGTTTTAAAACAACAGGCAAATTGGATAATTTCTAGAAAGGAACTGGAAGCTGCGAAATTGTGCAGCGATCTAATGTTACAGGCTAAAGAGTCTTTGCGTCATTTTAATTGTTCTTTACATTTTTGGACTGATTCTCGGGTAGTCCTTGGCTGGATTACTAATGCGGATCTGCATCTCGCTCGCTTTGTGAAACGTCGGGTGGATAAGATAGTTCGAGTTGCTCCTGCTTCGGCGTGGAACTACATTCATACCACGCAGAACCCGGCCGATGTTGGTACTCGTAGTGCTGCTTGCAGGAACCCAGACTCTGTACGTTTGTGGTTGGAGGGACCTGGTTGCCTGTTGCAGGAACGGGTTGACGTTCAGACCTCCGACTCGAGCACTGTCGTTCGTGTGAGTGTTGTGAGTGGTTTGTCTGTTGAAGAGGAGGGCGAGTGCGGGTTGGATAAGCTCATTGCCACGTCACGAGATCTGTATACGTTGAAAAAACGTCTTGCTTATCTTATGGCTTTCGCGGAGTTTGTCGTAGCAAAATTCAAAAAGATAAACTTTCAAAAACCGGACTTAAACGCTACATATTTAGATCACGCGCTTGTCAAGACTGTGAAGTATGTGCAGGGGCGATGCTTCGGGGCCGCAGTCGATTCGCTGCGCAGGGGCTCGCCTGATGGTTTCGACGCTATTTTGCGACGTCTTAATGAAAAGCGTTGCGACCCGGAGAGTACAAGACGGATTAATGAACTTAAAACGTTAAGAAATTTACGGCCTTGCGTCGGTCAAGACTCTCTCTTTCGCATCGATGGACGTTTGGAAAATGCTGAGCTTCCTATCGATGCAAAGCATCCTATAATTTTACCTGGCAGGCATGCCTTGACACGCTTGATTGTCCTCGACGCGCATGAGAATGCAGGACATGCAGGCCCTTCCTACACGCTTATGAAAACCCACCAACGCTTCTGGCTAATCCACGGAATTTCGAGCGTAAAACATTATATTGCGGAATGTGCTAGCTGCTGTCTTTATAAAGCAAAACCGATAAGACAATTAATGGCAGATTTGCCTGTTTGCAGGCTTACTGCATGCAACAAACCGTTTAAATACTGCGGATTGGACTATTTGGGCCTTGTTAGCTACAGACAAAACCGTAGTGAATGTAAAGCGTGGGGTTTGTTATTCGTTTGCATGTGTACCCGCTGTATTCACGTCGAGTTGGTAACTAGTCTCGACTTAAACAATTTTCTTTTGGCCTTTACTAGATTTACTAATTTGCGCGGAGCAGTTGATACAATTTATTCAGATAACGCTTCTACCTTCTGTGCTGCTTCCAATCATTTGCCTAAATTACTCAGTTCTACGGAGTTTCATAATGCCATGCGTAAATCTAACATTTTTGGCGTAAGATCCCTCCCAATGCGCCCAGTCAAGGAGGTAGCTGGGAGAGCATGGTTAAATTATTTAAGACGGCTCTACATCGCGTTTTGCAAAATACACGACGCATGCCTTCTCTCATCGAATTGCAAACCTTTTTCTCGGATGCAGTACGTATAGTAAACGACCGTCCTTTAACCACGTTAAGTGATCAACCTAATGACTTGGCTCCAATTTCTCCCTCATCCTTTTTGGGGCAAGAGCTGGCACCGAACACGCCCTTGGGTGAGTGTCACGACACAGGGGATCTTCGTAGGGATTATTTGTACAATTCTAACTTGGCCCATCGTTTTTGGCTTGGGTGGATGCAGTCCTATCTTCCCTCTTTACAGGGACGAAACAAATGGAGGGTCCTACAAAAAAACTTAACTGTGGGACAATTAGTTCTTGTGGGCGATGCGGAAGACGTAACTTACAGGGGTGCTTACCATTTGGGACGGATCCACTCCCTTCATCCACACATACGTAGGGGCAAGGAAATTATTCGCCGGGCTACTGTGGCTGTCCTGGCTAAGAACACGGTTGGGAACCCTGGAAGGATAGAGTATGTTCTTCGGGACTTGTCAAAGATCGCTCCTGTGTAGTGTGTTTTATCGTGTTGTTTTGTTCGTATGTCGTACTTTTATTTTATCGTTCATACTCGCCAGCTTATTAATGTAACGCCGTAATAAAAACTGTTATTTTATTTTAATTATACTACCGTTCCTTTTTCTGCCAGATTGTGTTTACTATTTGATCGCTTTCACCCGCATTTATTGCGTTATTATTATTGCCTTATTTGTCCACTCATGATTTTTGTATTTGGAAGTTTTCCTTTTTCGGTGCTTTCACTTGTTCATGTTTTGTTGAAACTTCTTTATGTTTCTGTTTCAAGGGGCCGCTTATGTTATCGCACCGAGCTTTTTTATTTTAATTATCTGTCGTTGTTGGGCCTCGAACACATTTATATTTCCTATTTTCTGCAGCAACCAAAAAAAAAAACGTTTGCCTGCAGCTTCTGCGCACTTTACTTTGCTTTGTTTTTCGCAGTTTCAGAAAATCATTTTTTCACGTTTTTGCACGGTTGCTAATTACGTTATAGCACCGAACTACATGTTGTTCATTTTGGATTTTTGTTATCTGGCGGTTGGACGTATTTTTTACAAGAGAAGACTTCGCGGTATTTCTGTTTTATTTTACTTTTCCGGGATACTTTTGATTGTTTTTTGCCGCGCTGATTTGAGTTAATTACCCAATTAAATTTTGATTAAGTTCTTTTTTGTTGAAGTAATTGTCAGAGTCGGAGCGGTGAAGTCCTGGAAGCTCCTTCCAGGACACCTGCAACCACTAGTTACAGCTCATTCTGTAACAGTTATGTAACATTTGGTTAGCCTATTCCAAGTAAAAAAATTTAAAAATTAAAACTTATGTGTGGTGTGGCGATGCAGATCACAGTCCTGACCAGGGGGACTTGCTTAGGCCAAAACCAGTACCAATAGGCCTACCAGTATGGTACGGTAGGTCTACGTCTTGGTGGTACTCGTACCTAGGGTGTAATATACCGCGTTGTTAAAGTAAACTAGTAATCTTAGCCTGATAGCTGTTGTAGGCTAGTTTAGTTCAAAAGGTTTAACCTACTGGTGCACCTTGCAGGTGCAGTGATGCTGCAGTATACCAGTAAGAGATACTGGTAAGCAAGCAACTTAATAGTCTAAGCTACTGTCAGAAGATATGCAAAGTTAAAAAATTAGTCTGCCGATAAAATCTAGGCTCTGATTTTTTATATCAATGAAACTCAAAAGTATTAGAGCCTACACTATCAGTTAGCCTACAGCTACTGTAATAAAAGCAGAATTAAAATGCTATAATCTAGGTGTACCCTGGTACTAGCCTACTGATATGATGGGGTGTGCAGTAACAGCTATATAGGCATGTAGAATTATTCTATTTCAAGACGTGCTCACTTATTATTCAGTAACTATCAGGTTTTAGACTTTTACAAATAGTTGAGTGGAATTGCAGACACTGCCAAGCCAATAGGTTTGGCTTACTGTCATGTCAATAAGATAGTGAAATCAAAAGTTTTTCTATTCTGCAATTGCTTTTCAGAATTGTAGATTAAGACTCTATTAGCAAGTATTTATTGTAATGAACAAAATATAGTAACTGTAAGTATTTGGAATTTAACAAATTTATCAATGATATGGTACTTTGGTCAAGACTCAAAGAGACTTATTGATGAATTTATGAAACAATGTTGATCTTTTAAGCTCAAAAATTTCAAGAATGATAACCAATCTAACAGTGGCATTGTCAGGTTTTCAAGGTTAGTTATGTGTATTTCTAGATTGACAATCTTTACCAGCTATTTGAGCTTTTATTAAAAAAAAAAAACTTTAAGCGTTTTCATAATGAAAATAAAAAAAAACAAATTTGGAAGTTTTATCTAAATAATTTGCTTTTAGTTAAAACAATCATTTAAAATTAGCAGTTGACCAAAAAGAATTTGTGGCTTTTAAAGTTTTTCTAATTTGATTGTGTGACACGACAGTATTCCCATCACTGCAACTTAACTATGCAATTTCAAGTTTCTTGTAACATATGAGTTGCATTGCTTGTTTTTCTTAGGTGCAACTAAGATTTTAAAGTGTCATATTTTTCAAACCATAAGGTGCACCAATGATACTTAAATTTTTTAAGAAATCCAACTTGTGCCTTATACTCTGATGCATTTAATCTGTACTTCTGGTTATGCTCTCTTACGGCCAGTTGATCAAGTGGTAATGCATTCGTCTCTGGAGTAGAGGTCTGAAATTTAAATCAGCTTGGTCAAATCAAACACAGCATTGCCGGCGGCTTTGTATCGCTGCGACATTTCTTTCAAGGCAGCTATGTTGCTCGGATGCGGTGATGCTGTGGTGGGTCCTGCCAACTTTATGCGGTTTGATGTATTACAGCATGTATAATGAAAGACTTAATTTGATTCCATAATTTCATTCAGAGTTAAACCATTTAGATTTTTAAAAAGTTTTTTAGAGTTTCATAAATTTAACGTAATGTAGTGCATCTTATAGTTTAGCGCACATTGTGACTAAAAACAAAAGCTATAGAAGCCATTTGGTGCGCTTTTTGCTAGAAAATAATAATTATAGAAGCTATTTGTCGATACTACGACAGTGCACCAATTAACAGTTGTATGTTCCAGTTTGCTGTGCCTTATGGTTTAAAAAATGCTGTAGTGATATCTTCGCTAGAATTAATTTTGATAGAATAAAGTATTCTTTGTTTAGTTTTAAAAAAAGTTGTTTTTTTTGCTTTAATTTTGCTAACTTGATTTGATAGCTTTGTTCTGTAGTGTAGTATTGGCGTGTTTTTGAGATTGAATGTGACTGCTTTGATGCAAGAAAATTTGACACCGCAGCGATATGGTTAGGGTTTTGCATCAAATATCTTTCGGGTCTGGTTCAGACTAAGATTAAATTTGGCCAAGTCAATCATCTTGTGTCAACTGGTTGCCTTTAGAAGTTTTGGGCTCTTCTCTGAGTGCAACTGTTTTATGCATAATTGGTCCGTTTTTTTTTTTGATATGTCTACTGCTCATGATGGTTATGGACACTTTTTTTGGTTGGAGTAATTATTATTTGTTTTACTCTAGGTCCTCCAACAAGTAGAAGATAATTGGAAAATTGTTGGAACTGCATGATTGAAAACCAGAAGCCATCAAGTTTCATTAATGTTTGCTGTGTATTTCTACTACATTTCTGCTTCATGGTCATCACAACCTACTGGAAATTGATCATAATTTGGGTTAAGCGCTGTTGACTAACAATATGACATTTTCCCCTTTAGTGATAAGAGTGAAAAGCAGAAGTAAAGCCATCAAATTTCATTAATATTTGTTCTGTATTTCTTCAACATGCCTCATGGTCAACACACCATAATGAAAATTGCTCATGGCTTGGGTTAAGTGCTGTTGGCTGAACTTGTGACATTTTCTTCTTTTCCACCATGAAATCAATCAAGACATTGGTGATTATTAATGCTTCATAGAGTTGCTGCTTGACTTTTCCAGGATCCAGGCATTACTCATTTTCAAGTTTTATAATCGAAATGTTGGTGATGTATAATAAAATATCTGCTTTCTGAGACTGATTGGACATTGGCATCCTTTTTAATCCTCTGGTTATTTTTTCCTACAAGTTTTGATTAAACCTATGAGACAGCTTTTGCTTTAAGCAAAAACTCTGGAGATGAACTTTCCTACAAGTTTTGATTAAATCTCTGAGGTAGCTTTCGCTTTACACTTGTTTATACATCAATACTATCAATAATAATATGTGCTTGTCTAATCTGCGCTGATATCTACGTGAAGCGACAACCAGATGGAGGGTTCCTCACTCCCTCCGAAACATTACAGTCGTAAGAGATGCCCGATGTGTTACTTTCTGAAATATTAACTGCTTTGCGCTTAAAATTTTATACTTTAGCTTGCAACAAATTTAGTTTATTGAGTTTTTGAAAATAATGAATACAGTTGCATTACAAAACTTGCAATATCTGTCTTATTGAGAGAATTCAAAAGTTCCCCCTCAGAGTACAGTAAACTTATTGAATGCTCTAATTGCACAATCAATTTTCTGCAGTTTCGGTGGTAATAATATTTCTGCAGTATAGGGTAATTGAAATTTTTTAGCTACCATAGTTCGCCCTATTTTCGTTTTATGTTTTATGAAAGTGCAAGGAGCTGGACATCAGTGAGATTTCTCTCAATCTTCGGCTAATGCTAGGGTAAGCATTTCTCCAAATAAGTTTAGGTTTAGCGAGTGAGGGATTGAATCCCAAACTTTTATTATCAAATTCTTGTGCGTAACTGTGATACAAAACTACCAGAGTGGTAGTAAAAAAAAGCGGTCAGTAGAAGCGTTCAAAAGATGAATACTGCAATAAGTATGTCAACAAAAATTTTAGTATGAAATCACGCGTTATAATGCAATTCAATCTGATTAATTACAAGGAGTTAACTCAAACCGCTTGGGGGAGGAGTCAATACAATAATGATAAAATACGTGTTGTTTTTGCAGAAGGATTAAATGGGAAAAGATTGTAGTTTAATGTGTTCGCGCACTCAAACTGTTCGACAATTTGAGAGGATAACCTACACCTGCATGCTACGCATCATGCACCGTCTATTGTTTCGAGGAGTGGACTGGATAAAGTTTATATAAAAGCTGATATGGGAGAGAGGCGAAAGACGCTCAACATTTGGCTTAAACGGACACGGGACAGAGGTGGAGTTGAGGGCACAAGGCTCGAGGCCAAGGACACAAAAAAATATCCGAGGCCAAAGACAGCCTTTTTGAGGACAGACTCTTTCTAGGGCAAAGACACCGGCTCAAGTGTTTTCCAAAAAAATAATAATAATAAGGTCTTCAAAATTGTTTTCCAGGTGTTCTTAAAAAAACAAAATCAAAAAATCTCCAAAAAACAAGTTTTTCTACAAAAAACGATCTACAAAATATTAAGGATTCCAAAAATACTGCTGTTCTCGAACCGAGGACAGGGCAATTTTCGAGGACTTGAAGCTTCGAGGCTAAGGAATTCAAAATGTGTCCTCAGGACTCCACCTCTGTAAACGAAATGTATCAGTAGAACTGAAAAACATTTGAAAGCTGAAAACAAAATGTACCCTGCAAAACATTGTAATCAGATCTTTCCACCGAGTCACTCTCCGCTAAGAGGAATTCAAAAGAGGAAGAACCGGACCTTTGAAACCAGCCTCTGGTGCCCATCAGTGCAGGCCCGACGCCACGAAGGGGCATTTCGGGGCCGTGCCCCCCAAATGACTGCTTGTGTGCCCCAAGCGAGGACTGTGCTCCGAAGAAATTAACAGGCTCGGGGCTACCGGAGTACAAACCGAGGCCTAAGACACCCAAATTGGTGCTTATCGCCTTAGAATTTGCGAGCAAGAACTGTTTTTTCGTAGTTTTTGTGGACTCACACCGGATTTCATGAAACTTTGGGGACGAAGACCTTTTTTTTTGGTCTTTGCTTTTAGGATTTGTAAAAAGTCGCAAATTTTTGAGATGAAAACCAGAGTTTGTGAAAATTTTTGAACCCAGGATTTTTTTTTTTATGTCTTCACCTTTTTTGTTTCCTCCACACTCTTAAATTTACGTAAATAAACTTCTCGTGCTCCCCCAAAATTTATTTCTGCCCACCTAGTCACGCTATCCTGACGCCGGGCCCGCATCAGTGGCCTATAAGTTAATTTTTGTAATTTTGTTGTATTCACCAAGTTGCTTTGGCCAGGAGACAGCAAAGAAACCTTTTGGTCTTCGAGTTAAGCTGCCACGTTTTGTCTACCACACACTGTGGAGTCTTCACGGTGTCCCTTTTTATTGCTGAACGCTAAGCAAGGAATCGAACCCAGATCTAGTTTTTCAGTAACAGACACTCGATCACTGATTGGCCGTACGTTATGTTTTTTTGTGAGGAAGGTAGAAAAAAATTCACGTTTAAATTATCAAAAAGACAATACTACTTCTTGTGATGCATAATCTAACCCAAATTTAACCGAAACAACAAAGAATTGTAATAAATCTGTGATTTCCGTCATCCAATTCAGCATATAATATTATGGCCACTCACAGAATACGTTGTTAAGCTGTTACGCTCGTAAGCGCCGTTTATTATAGCGTAGACACCCTCGACGTACGAGCGTAAAAAATTTTGAAATTTTGTACGCACAGTGTAGACCGGCCCTAAATCGTATGTTACCTGTTGTCAGTTTTTTAATTGCTGCAGTTTATTTTGCAGCTCTTGTTGTTTTCTGGTCAGTGTAAAATGCATAATCTTTCTCACACTTTCGAAACCAGTACACAATTTTTAAATGTCTTCTTTGAGCATTATCTTCACGGAAAATATTAAAAAAACTCTACAGTTTTTCCATAAACGTTGCTTCTTTTTGCAGAAATGTTGCACCTCGTTTGGTTTTGGGGTATCTGTCCAAATTTCTGAATTTTTTTATTAGATGTTGTATTTTACTTCCAATTTTGGTTGTGCTAATGGTGTAGACGTTAAGAATACTCGAGGAAATTCTTTGATGCTTTTGAAGGTGTGTCCACTATGCAAAACTTTTGTCACTTTAACAGCTTGGATTCTTGTTTCGATGTTTTGCAGTAAAAGACAACCACGAACTGTTTTAACTAACTGTGCTGCACTACCGCAATCCAGGTTTTGCAATGCCTAAAAACATAAAATGTGTAAACTGCACTTGTTACTATGTATCCTGTATGCTGCAATATCAATTATCATTTAGATTAACAAGTAAAATTCATTCAATTTATTATAACTCCCTTTATCTTCACAGCAGGATGCTTGCTTTCATAATTACCTGTCAATAACTTTAATTAGTGATCTGCTTTCTTATCAGAGACCAATGTTTTTGCAGTCTTCTTTTGCTTTGTTACATCTCAAAGGCTTCATAGAACCAATAGCTCATATGCTGATACCTTGGCCTTGGCCTCGAGCATTCCTGTCCTTGGCCTCGAGAGTGTCTGTCCTTGGCCTCGAGCCTTGTGTCCTCGACTCCATCTCTGATAACAATATTACAGTAGTGTAGCAAGCTTCCGGTCCTTCGAACTTCGCCCACGTGCATTTTGGAGAGGGCCCTGTAGCAATAGCACTCATTACTGCTTCCATAAATTGCACCATTGTTTCTAAACCATAGCGCACCAATCAAATTTGCCCATTATTTTTTATCACTGTGACGGTCTTGACGTAGCAACGATATACAATGGCGGTTGGTATATAATGCTGGTGTGTGCCGGCTGTAGATACTCAGACAGTTATTGAGAGATGGAATTCGTATCTTAGTGTTCTTACGAATAAGTGAAGTGGTTTTAACAAATCGGTCTGCTCGACCTTTCACTAGAATACTGTAGAACCGCTAAAGTCATAAGCGTAGCAAGGCCCAAGGGGCCCAGGCGGCCCGTCCCCCCCAATTGAAATGCTACCAATGATAAAATTGTCACAAAAAAGACTATTGATGGATTGCAGCTACGTCATAGCTTTTTCGCGCCAAAACGATTGGACATCAAAACGCCGCTACAAAGCAATCTGTAGGACGTTATCGTAAATCGATGCATAATTCCTTCGGTGGGCATATTCAAGGAAATTGGTCGTAAAGTAAAACTTTTGTAGATAGCCTGGTCTTAGTTGAAAGCTACTAGAAGCAATTTAAGCTACTTACATAACTCAGTGGTTCTAAAAAGTTATGCCTTTTGTGTATTCTCATCGTCTATTTTGCTTGCAATTGTCCACTTTGCCAGGTTTTTAGCTGTGGTTTACCCCGTAGATTTGGCCATCTTCTAAAATACATAACAAGTCTACGCCACAGCAATACTGCATTGCAGATTAATCTTTAATTTAAGCACTATTTATGAATAATATTTAGCATTACTAGTTGAAGTCGAAATAGAAGCAAATTAAGGTTTCATCAAACGTACATTGAGCCCAGTTAAAAGATTCGTTTAAAATTTAAATGACAACTCTACGAAATAATTCAGTGGAGACAGCTGCTTGTGCGTTTCAACTCCTAGCAACCATAGCGCTAAGCCGTTAATGACAATACAAAATGTAAAAAATCATCATAGATCTTTCAAAATGGACTTACAAAATTGCAAAAGTTTAAAAGTGCGCTAATTTTGACACAAATAAAGGAGATACAACTGTTCCATTTCAGCGCCGCCAATAGTAAACCTAAAATTTGATAACCGAAGCTAGCTACCACCATTTATTGCATGATTTCTATGGGTTGCTTGCAGGCGCGTCACCAGCGGGGGGCATAGGGGGCATTGCCCCCCCCCGGTTTTTATTTTTGCCTCCCTGATTTATATCTTGCCCTCACGCTGTATTTTTTCTTAAAAGTGAGCATCGCCCCCACAGTTAAAATAGTGGTAATTGTAACTGTTTCATCCCCTATCCTGTCATCGATTGTATTTAATTGATTGTATATGAATAAGCTGAAGATGGCCACTGGCCAAAATCGATTTTGTGAAAGTTTTTGTTAATATACGTTAGCTAAGTATATTTTTTGGCTGATTTTTTGTTTCCTTCATGCAACATAAGTATCCTGACATCTGTGTTACAATCTAAGGTACGGTTAGGGCTTCAGAGAGAAAATTTTCCAGGGGGTACGAAGGTCAATAGCGGGCCCCCAAATCTTATTGGGCCCCCCAAACCTTATCGGGGCCCATGCCATTTAATCATTTTTTGTCCGATGGGCGTAGATCTTTATTTAAAAGTGAGGGGATATCAATATTCGCACACAGTTAAGATCTATGAAAAACACAACTAGAAATAAAATTGGTGTAAATCCAGCTAGGGGTCTGGGGGACCGCTGTGAGCTCCCCCAGCGGTTCCGAGGCAGAGCCCCGGAAGCTTTTGCACTTTTTTTCTCAAGGGTAAAATACAGCATTTGATTAACATCCCAGCACCAAACTTGCTTAAATCGACAAGCAGAAAACGTGATATAAATGAAAGAAAGTATGTGAAGTAGGGGAATGATGACATTGACAAATATTATACAATTTAATGACGTAAATACTGCAAATCCAAATATTTTACTGATAAAAGTTTTATCAATTTAGCTAGTCGGATAAAATATTCCCCACCCAAAATCTTGATTATCTTGGCAATAAGTTTATTTGTTAATATACGGGTAATATACAAGTGCCTAGATTGAGCTAGAGGCTAGATAGACATAGAAGGCAAATAAGGCAGGAGTAGAGTGGCCATGGTGAGTGGCCATTCTTAACCGATCAGCGGTCGAGAGGATAGAGCGTCTGCTACTGAAGCGGTAGACTCGGGTTCGCTTCCCGTTCGGGTCAAACCAAAGACTATAAACATTGGTATTCACAGCTTTCCTGCTTGACGTTCAACATTAAAAGAGACAGTGTGAAGCCTCCGCCATGTGTGGTAGACAGGTGGACAGGTGGCAGCTTGACTCGACGACCGAAAAGTCCCTTCGCTGTCTCCTGGCCAAGGCAACGTGGTGAATAAAATGTAATTACAATTATATGGTGGTGGGGTAAAGGTTATGCTATGCCTTCTATTCCTATAGGCTATACTGTGCCTATTTAGAACAACCCCAAGTGCCTTGATTGTGAAGGCCCAGAAAATGCCAACTGTTAGTATTAATCAATTTTGCTTTAGCTTAAAAATTTTCCTAAACAGTTGCTCTTTGTACTGGTTTGTAATGTCAACACTCAACACTACAGCATAGACACTACGCTATGACTATACCGCCGATAGCAGTGGTTGACAATTCTAAAATTAGATTTCCATTGCTTACTCTCTGGCATATGCAAATTGTGTGCAGCATAGCATATTATATGATATAGGATATTATTTGGCTAGGAATAGTCTATAACTTACAGTTGATTATGTAGCCTAGTCCTATTGAATAAGCAACATGGGGGGACGACACGTTCAAATAGCATACATTGGCTTTAATCGATTGTTTTAGCGGGAATTCTCAATAGAAATTGTTGTAGGCAGCAACGTCCTCTCTGAAACAACATGACTAGGACGACATGGTCATACTCCCAGTCAGTGGTGCCGATTTTTGTTGAGCATTAGGGGGAATAATTTGCAATTTTACACCAATTTCGCCCTATTTTCAACATTGGGGGGGGAGGGATCTCAACCACGATTTTGTTCAGGTGAGGAAATGTAGCGATGACCAAAAAAAAAGCAACATTTTTTTTTTTGGAACACTTTTTTCCCCAAATTCAGGTGAAGACCAAAAAAAGGTCTTCCACAAGAACAGAACACTTTTTTCCCCGAATTTACGTTCAGATGTAAACCCATTCAAAATATTGGAAGGATACAGCCAAATTATTGGGGGGATATATCCCCCATCTTGTTTCGGCACCCCTGCTCCCAGTACCAGAGTACAACAGTGACGTTCACCGTAAAAACCACAAACAAGAAGTCATCTGCAATCATAGACTTCACAAACCCAAATACCTATTAAAACTCATACAGATAGAGTGAGTTACTTAATGATAGTAGTATAGTATGTCAACTTTGACTCCGCTCTCAGAGGTTGTATTGCTTTTGGATCTCTGGAAATCTGGGCCCTCGTACTCTGTTATACCGTAGAATTAGGGCTCTCAAGTCAAAGAAATGTAATAAAACGTTACTTTCGGTGCAAGTTTATGGCTTTTGATACATTTTTCCTCTTTTTAAAATCAAATTGGCCACTATTGGATGCCCTAAAGGCTGTGCAGCAAAAATAGCGACCAATTACCAATGCTGAATAGGCTGACTGATATTTTTGCTGTAGGCAAGTTTGATTACGGTGTTATGGTGCAATACCAAAACTTAACGAGGAAACCAGAACTCTTCCGGACCCCTTGAGCCTGGCCCCCCAAGGCCGGGACCCAGATACGATGTACCCCCTGAACCCCCCACTCGCATGCTCTGGGTACGGTACGCAGCACAATCTCGTGTCTTGGCTCAGGTTCAACAACAAATCAATTCAGTACGGTATAATAATAATACAGCTACCAGCAGTTTGCGTGTACTGTGTAGTAGGTGTGGCATTGTAGATTATGATGTCATATACAGCAGCACTTATAGGCGAGGCCTTATTATAAGTTAGGTGTAGTGACTGTTGAAGGTAATGTACAGTAAGTTGGTGTAGGCTGTAACTTGGTGATCAGTGGTATACGCATTGTACAAACCATCCGCAATGTACCGTGCAATCAATAGTTACAGAAAGAAAAATAGACTATCGCCAAAGGCCTCTGGAAAAAAGAAAAGTATTCGATCGGATCAATACCAAAGACAATCACGCACGTCAGATAGGCATTAAATAAATACACGGTTTAGTAATCGTTTCATTGCAACCTAGGTAATTAGTTAGTAAAATAAAGCAGAAATTGGTTCTATGAACTTAATCAACGCCAAATAACTGTATTATTCAAATGTGAAACGAAATTTACAACCCCGCCACACAAACAATCTCAAGGTTATTGGTAGTTTTAGCGTGAAGTTAATAAGCAGCAATACACATAAGAAATTGTTGATGAGCAAGAGACAACAACGCTATGGAAGCAGCGAAACAGTGACGCTCATTTAGTCTGCTGCCATCAATCTGCTTAACTCTTAAAATACTGCAACAATTTACAGTCAAAACTTTGCGCCTCCAGTTTTCAGCTTTGCCCCCATGATCTCACTAAGCTGGCGACCCCCTGGTTACTTGGGAGCAAGCCGGATTTACGTCACTGAAAAAAGCAAACAAAAACTGAATTTTTTCTAATTAAAATCTTTTTCAGTTTTTACAGGCTTTTATCTAGCATCTAACTTTAATGTCACAAAGAATTAACTGATTTGGAGCCTGAAAATACACCTTATATCTTTGCTAACTCTTTTTCGCATGCATTTACCTAGCGCCGAACCGCGATTTTGACGTGCAGCGGTTTTGCTAGCAGCGCGATGACGTCACGTGCAATCCATCAATTGTTTCTTCAGTTTTAGTTTCTTTTAACATCTTCACGTAAACAGTACACACGTACAACAATAATTAACAACAATAGTGATCCAGAGGACCAGCAGCTAGGGCCCCCTCAATTTAATTTTTACCAACCAATTTAAATGGGCCCTCCGTACAATAATATTTAAATGGCTCCACATTTAAGTGGGCCCCCAACAATAATATTAATCCAAGGGGCCCGGGCCCCCTTAATTCAGTTTTTGCCAACCAATTTAAATCGGCCCCCTACAATAATATTTAAATGACCTCCAATTTAAATGGGCCCCCAACAATAGTATTGATCGAGGGGGCTTAAGCTCCTTCAGGTTAATTTTTGCCAACCAATTTAAAAATAAAAATTGAAAAGGGAACACCATTTAAAAGGAGCATTACGAAATCAATCGAACAAACATCAAAATTCACAGAAGCCAATGCTGAAAGCAGAACAAACAAATACCAGTTGCATGCCTAAGACAGCTGTTTCGCCTAATTTGAAGGCTCATCAGTTAGGCTTAGCAAGGCCAAAATGACAAATATTATAGTGATAAAACTTCAAAAAAATTAGAAAATGATGAAATATTTGCAGATAAAATTCTGTCCATACCAATTTTTACCCAACAAATTACGTTAAATTAATCAAAACTTTTTAACTGAGATCGTTACAAACAAAACTGCAGGTCTCAAGATGCTACACTCACTGAAATCTTTACCAAAAGAAACTAGGTTACGGCCTATAATCTAACTGAAATCCTTACCGACTAACGCTAGGTTATAGGCATAGGTGGGCAAGTTAATGCAAAACGTTAGCTTCGTTAGCCACTAGTCTGTTAACAAACTTCACCCCTCCGTTAACGTTAATCCGTTATTTTCAGCTTTAGTTAACGGAAGTTAATAAAGTCCGTTAATTCGTTAACATTTTGCCTGTAATTTACCTTTCTTTTTATTCACTTGCTTCCAGAACACGTATTGACGCTGTTGAGCAGATTGTAAGAAAATAATTATTGCTATGGTCTTTTCGTGTTTTGGAAGTTACATTTTAAAGTCTAATCTAATTTCAAGATAAAAATAAGTTCAAATGCACTAACGAAGCTGCGATCGGAAAATCTTTGGAAATTACGAGCAGCAATAATTAATAGACCTCTGAGGCTGCAGCTTATTATTTGTCACAAAAAATAGCTCCTTTCTTCGCTTTCTTCTATAAGACTCGTGCTAATACGCCACAAGTGCTATCAGTGCAAACTGGTTTGTACGGTACGATGAATGAATGGTGCAAGATATTAACGATAAAAACCTTGACGGAAGTTAACAGAACTTAACAGAAATTACTTTATTCCGTTAATAGAACTTAATGGAAGTTACTATGAAAAAACTTTTTAACGGATTAACGAGTTCAAGAAAAAGTTAGCTTTGTTATTAACAGATTAACGATTAACGGACTTGTGCCCACCTATGGTTATAGGCTATCAATCTAACTGAAATCCTTTCCAAATAAAGCTAAATTACAGGCTATTAATTTAACTGAAATCCTTACTGAACAAAGCTGGGTTACTGGCTATTAATTCGACTGAAATCCTTACCGAAAACGCTCGGTTATAGACTACAAATCTAACTGATATTTCTACCGAATACACCTAAGCTACGTGCTACTAACTACATAAGCTGTAAAGCTGACCAACTGAAACTAGGCTACGAGCTACAACTAACTAATAATTTATTTTCAATATGTATTATATAGTAAAGTAATGGTGTATGAATTGCGCTTCTTTTTTTGTTTCACATTGATTTTCACCTTATACCCCTTGTTCTTGATTACATGATTGTTGCGTCACTGTGCAATTGTTACTGCTTCATTGAATTGATCTAACTATAATCATAATATTCAGAGGTGGAGTCGAGGACACAGAGCTCGAGGCCAAGGCCAAGGCCAAGGCCAAGGACACAAAAAAAATCCGAGGCCAAGGCCAAGGACAGCCTTTCCGAGGACAGACACTCTCGAGGCCAAGGACAGGAATGCTCGAGGCCAAGGCCAAGGACCAAGGACACAAAGCGCAAGCGCTCTCCAAAAAAAAAAAAAATCTTCACAAAAATTTTTCAGGCGATCTCCACTAAAAAACGTTTTTCAAAAAATTTTTCAAGCGCTCCACAAAATTTTAACATTCCAAAAAATCGTGCTGTCCTCGAGCCGAGGACAGGCCAATTTTCGGGGACTTGAGGCCTCGAGGCCAAGGTCAAGGCCAAGGACTTGACCTTCGAGGCCAAGGCCAAGGCCAAGGACTTCAAAATCTGTCCTCGAGGACGTCCTCGAGGCCAAGGACGTCCTCGAGGACTCCACCTCTGATAATATTATTAGTTAGTTGTAGCTCGTAGCCTAGTTTCAGTTGGTCAGCTTTACAGCTTATGTAGTTAGTAGCATGTAGCTTAGGGTATTCGGTAGAGATATCAGTTAGATTTGTAGTCTATAACCGAGCGTTTTCGGTAAGGATTTCAGTCGAATTAATAGCCAGTAACCCAGCTTTGTTCAGTAAGAATTTCAGTTAAATTAATAGCCTGTAATTTAGCTTTATTTGGTAAGGATTTCAGTTAGATTGATAGCCTATAACCTAGCGTTAGTCGGTAAGGATTTCAGTTAGATTATAGGCCGTAACCTAGTTTTTTTTGGTAAAGATTTCAGTGAGTGTAGCATCTTGAGACCTGCAGTTTTGTTCGTAACGATCTCAGTTAAAAAGTTTTGATTAATTTAACGTAATTTGTTGGGTAAAAATTGGTATGGACAGAATTTTATCTGCAAATATTTCATCATTTTCTAATTTTTTTGAAGTTTTATCACTATAATATTTGTCATTTTGGCCTTGCTAAGCCTAACTGATGAGCCTTCAAATTAGGCGAAACAGCTGTCTTAGGCATGCAACTGGTATTTGTTTGTTCTGCTTTCAGCATTGGCTTCTGTGAATTTTGATGTTTGTTCGATTGATTTCGTAATGCTCCTTTTAAATGGTGTTCCCTTTTCAATTTTTGTTTTAATACGTGATTACTGCACCCACTTGGCTTGGATGGATTTCCTAATGCCACAACTTTGTTGTCCCGTTTCTTTTCAATTTAAAACTGCTCCCTACAGTAATATTTAAATGATTCCCAATTTAAATGGGCCCCCAACAATAATATTGATCCAGGGGACCCGGGCCCCTTCAATTTAATGTTTGCCAATCAATTTAAACGTAAAACCCTAGTGAAATTAAGGGTTTTTATTCTAAAAGTTGCTAACTGAGGCCCTCATCTAACCTTTTTATGAACATAATGTAATAACCAGGGACGGATTTAACATATGGCACAGTGCCAGGGGCCCCGCGCTCAGATAAGACGCTTTTTCTTGGTCTTCACCTGTATTTGGCAGGAAACATTGCAAAAATCCCCAAGTGCCAGGAGCCCAACTTTGTAAATCCGGCTCGAGCAATAACATGGTTTGTAGGCGTGACTATCCATTGCAAATTTTTCAATAACTTTAAATTCACCTCCACCTCGGCAGTTTTTATGCAACAAAATACTTTTGAAAAAAATTAGCTACAGTAAGCGGAATGCTCATTGAACACATTTTTTAATTGAGAAGGGCCAGGGCTTCATGGCCGTATATGTACTCCTATAACTGGTTGTTTTCGTAACAAAACAATAATCTCTAGGGAAAATATTCGACTGGATTGTTATTTGCTGCTAAAATATTGCAGGAGGCAATGTACCAGAGGTGGAGTCAAGTACACAAGGCTCGAGGCCAAGGCCAAGGACAGCTTTTCCGAGGACAGACCCTCTCGAGGCCAAGGACAGGAATGCTCAAGGACCAAGGACACAGCCGCAAGTGTTCTCCAAAAAAAAAAAGGTCTTCAAAACATTTTTTCAGGAAATCACCAATTTATAGGCGTAGCCAGAATTTTTGATTGGGGAGGCCTAAACCACAAATCACATGCAATGACGTCATCAAAAATTTGCCTGTTGGCACTTAACCAGGATTTTGCAAAGAGAGAGGGCTTCCCAGTAAACATGCTTATATCAGACCAGTATTGTTTGCGTGCTGTTTTATATTGTGTGTATCGATGTTGTCTAGCCAATATAGAAACAACATTGGGCCTATTTTACAAAACACATAAAAGTGAAATACGAAAAATATTATTAAACTGCTTTATATCACAATTTAACTTTATCCGTCATTCATATTTGCATGTTTTAATTAGCGTGTTGTCAAAAGACAAATGTTATTACACAATATTGTGCAAGAATTGTTCAATACTGTCAAAACAGTACCGGATTACCAATACTGAGAAACATTAACTCAATACCGAAAGAGTCGCGAAATCATGAAATGCATAGAACACCCAAAACTGCCAACCACATACAGTAATGCGCCGTTTGTGAGCTCCAGGCGACAGACACACTAGCGTACGCAGGATTTTGAAAAGGGGGGGCAGGAAATTTGAAAATATTGAAGATCAAAAGAAAAATTTCTCTACTCAGATTTAGTCCGGTTTTTGGCCCAAAATTAGGTGACGACCAAAAATAATAAAAATAAAAAAAGGTCTTCACTCAGATTTAGCCCTGTTTTAGGCCCAAAATTTGAAATCTGGTGAAGACCAAAAACAAGAAAAAATCTTCAGTCAGATTCTGTCCGTTTGTGTGCTCAAACATGGTGCCAAACTTGCAAAGAGGGGGGCATGCCACACTTTTGCGTACCATTCTATGCTAATTATACTATCCTGGCAACCCAAATGGGGCGCCATGGCCATGGCCCCCCTCCTATAAATAGGCTCCTGGGCAGACACCATCATCTTTAGATTTAGCCTAATTATTCTACAACAATAATTAACAGCGCTTTTTATTGTTATGCATATCAAGCAAGGCATAACTTTTTTGCAGATGATAGTAACGCTTATCGGAGAATTATTTTGGTAGCTTTTAGTTCGTTTGCAATCAACGGCAATTGTCCGATTTAAATCAGCATTACCAATTTCACTTTGCGGTTTTTGTATTCATTCTCTGCAGTACATGCTGTCATTTCATCGGTTTGTAGCGATTGCACTCATTACCGCTCCCGTAAATTGCGCCATTGCTTCTAAACTACAGCGCACCAATCAAATTTGCCCATTCCTTTTATCACTGTGACGCTCTTGTCAACTTGACGTAACAATGATATACAATGGCGGTTGGTATATAAACCTGGAGCGAGCCGCTGTCGAGACAGACTCAGGCAGCTAAAGAGGCAAAGTTCGTGTGTAGTCAGTTTGAACAAATAAATAAGTGGTTTAAGCTAATCGGTCTGCTTTACCTTTCGCTGGAATATTGCAGAACGGCTAAAGGTTGGTTCATGATTACTTTGCCTTAAATAACTAAAATAGGCCTATTTGCGAGGCTGTAATAATAGCATAGATGCACAGAATGTACAAAAATAATATTCAAAAAGTGAAAAAAACAACGATCTAATTAAAAGTGCGTAGGTGCACCCGATTAGTTTTGGATCAAGGCTTCTTAATGCAAAAAAGTACGTTAATCCTTCGGCTTTCAAAGGCTTTCAAGTGCAATACTTGCGAAATCAGGTAGCGTGACCATAAATTCACGCATGGTTTATCGCGCTTACAGGTTGGCGGGAAGGGCAAGGCAGTAGAACAAAGACTGTGCACATGCTGGTCACCGACTTGCCAGTGACAACATTGTTTAGTTTCGTGCTGCCGGCAGATCTGACAAGAAATTCTGACTGGATTGTGTTGTGGAGTTTAAGGCGCGCATTATAAAACAGAACTTGAGTAGACAGGTAGACCTAGGACTTCGTACTCATTAGGCTACTCAAGTCCAACTTGGCTATACGAATTAACAGAATTGTGTTAATAGCCAAGCAAGTTGGACTTGAGTATGAAGTCCTACTCAAGTTCTGGTTTCTCTTTCAGTTTAAACCTCCCTAGGTTAAACTATTATCTTCTAAAACCACCAAGTTTATGCTATTTAACAATAACTTTTAGGGTATGCAGTTAATATGGCTAATTAGGCTGAGTAAATTATGAGAGGAGGCTTACACCAAAAGAGACCCAAGTTTTGTTTTAAATTACGAGCGTAAGGTGCTGGTCTTTCACTGTTTCCTACCTGCACTTTTGAGTGTTGAGATGAAAAAACTTTACTTGACTGGTGTTAAACAATGATGCATCAAGGTAAGCTATTATTTACGCAGTGGCTATTTTGCTTCTAGAGGCTGAATTTAGATAGGCTAGTCCTAATTGCTATTTTGCCTCAAAAAGCCAAATAAAAACAGTTCTAAATGCTATCGTCGTCGGAGGTGACTTTGATCACCTGTTTGTCTTCAAGTGCTGTGATGTACGGTACTACCACACTGCCGCTCTATCTTTCTCTAGCGACTGGTCATAACACTCTGTGGCTGAGCTCTCTTGTCATGCATTGCTTTTCGATTAGTGTCACGTGATGTCCCGTGCCAGGGGTGACTTTGATCACTCATATAAAACTGCCGTTTTATATAAAGTAAACTCATCTGAAGGGTGACTTTTTTCATTTTTATATTTTTAAAAAGTGTCGGGGACTAAAATTTAGTGTTTATTAGAGTGAAGTGCAATTACAGGAGGTTTGGTAAAAACAATGCTACAGGTAATGGCCATCTCACATCTGTCTCGAGTTCGGGAGGGTAGGGGTTCGATTCCTTCTAAACCGATCAAATATAACACTTGTTGTTGTTAATATTAAAGGCGATGAATCATCCAGCCAATTCCGATGGTTTATATTAGCTAAAATTGAACTATAATTTTTGATATTTTTTGTTTTAATTTTGGGGCTGCGATTGCAAAGATAGCCTATTCATTCAACAAATACAAAAAGATATCCCCTAAAAAAGTGTTTGGAAACTTTGAGTTTTGTTCTTCCCACCAAAATCACAGTAGGCCTAATAGTTAATAGTTTAGAGAACTGTGGTTTTGGCGGGAAGAACAAAACTCAAAGTTTTCAAACATTTTTTTCGGGGACATCTTTTTGTATTTGTTGAATATCTTTGCAATCGTAGCCTCAAAATTAAAACAAAAAATATCAAAAATTATAGTTCAATTTTAGCTATTGTAAACCACTAGAATTGGCTGGATAATTCATCGCCTTTAACTTGCAACCGCTATTACGTTGCACATTTGTGCTAGGTGGCTTGATAATGTGTGTTCGATTTTGAAAATGAAGACCTGAAGACTAGAGATTGGATAACAAAATTAATGAGGGAAAGTAAAGACTGACAAGGGAAAGTGTACCACGTTGCTAAAAGTGCTGCCGATTATTGTTTGATTATTGCTCTATTTTTGTTCTCCATTAAATTGGAATTAATTTGCATGGGAGTGGCGAGCTGCCACATTCTAAAAGCCGAAATTGGTGCCGCATGAAATTTTGGCGATAAAAATAGTAATCACGTGACCAAGCAACCACATATAACTCAAAGTACGAGGTGACAATATTCACTACGGGTTTTGCAATTTGTGATTGTTTTCCGGTACAAATCAAAGTCACCCCCAACGACTGTATTTTGCCTCTAGAGCAGTGGTTCTTTATCTTTGTTATGTTGTTACTCCTACAATATTTTGATGTACAGGGTGTCCATAAAGTCTTTTTACAATTTAAAAAAATTACTACTAGCCTCCAAATGATGAGATAACACAATGAGGGTTGTTTTATGTTACTCAGTACTTCATAAACTTTTCATTGACACTAAAGTTTATTGGTTCAGATAAAATTTTTATGTGTTTCGGATAAAATTTTTACAAGTGTAATGATTGAGTTCTATATACCCCCTTAAAATCTGAAATGACTACTCCTCTAGAAAAAGCGCAATGTGTATCTTGGTTTATTGAGAAATTCAGGTGTTTAGACCATAGGTGGGCAAGTTAATGCAAAACGTTAGCTTTGTTAATAACTAGTTTGTTAACAAACTTCACACCTGCGTTAATGTTAATGTGTTATTTTTAGCTTTAATTAACGGAAGGTAATGAAATTTGTTAACATTTTGCGTGTAATTTACATTTCTTTTTATTCACTCGCTTCTAGAACACCTATTGATGTGATTGAGTGTTGAGCTTTTGATTGTTAGGAAACATTTATTGCTATGGTGGTCTTTTTGTGTTTTGCAAGTTATATTTTGCAGCCTAATCTAACTTCAAGATAAAAATAAGTTCAAATGCACAACAAAGCTGCAATCGGAAAATCTTTGGAAATTGTGAACAGTGATAATTCATATACCTATGAGGCTGCAGGTTATTATTTGCCGCAAAAGAGAGCTCCTTTTTTTGCTTTCTTCTATAAAACTTGTGCTAATATGCAACAAGTGTTACCAGTGCAAACTGGTTTGTATTGGTCTGATGAATGATTGAAATAAGATATTAGCGATAAAAACCTTAACGAAGGTAATTTAGTCCGTTAACATGGAAAAAACTTTTTAACGGATTAGCAAGTTAATGAAAAAGTTAGCTTCCTTATTAACAGTTAACGGACTTGTGCCCACCTATGGTTTAGACTCATCAAGACTACAGAACTAAGTATGGAAGAGACCCACCATCACGTCCTTCAATTCGTTTATGGTAGAAATTTATGGACACAGGGACGTGACAGTTGTCACCTCACTAAAAACGAAGTCTTTTTTTCTGTTGAACCAGTTTGTGATACAAACGCCAACAGCACTGTGAAATCGCTTGATCAGCATCACAAGCTGGTTGAACAGAACTAGTCAAGGTTGTTATGCTAATTCTGTTTAACCAGCTTGTGATGCTAATCACGCGACTTTGCGTCGCTGTTGTGGTTTTGCATCACAAGCTGGTTGAACAGGTTATTTTGATGTTTTTTTTTCTGGAGTAGTCATTTTATTGGGGTTCAGGTTATTTTGATGTTTTTTTTTCTGGAGTAGTCATTTTATTGGGGTTCATTAAACTCAATCATTAAACACGTTGAAACTTTATCTCAAACAATAAATTTTAGTGTCAAGAAAAACTATGAAATACTGATTAACATTAAACAACTCTCATTGCATTGTCTCATCATTTGATATTGTAGTAATTTTTTTTAATTGCACAGAGACTTTAAGGACACCCTGTATATCAATTTGGCTACCGTTTTTAGAAAAACAGCAATTATAATAGCTTCCAATTCAAAATAAACTTGCACTAAAAGAAGGTAATTTTTTATGACAAATGCATTTGATTCAATAGGAGGGTTGATGCTGCTTTTTTGTTATTAGACTAAGCGTTTTAACTTCTAATCTAGGCTTAGCGCAGCAAAGAAAACATCTTATACCATTATTATCAATCTCAAGCCTGTTTTGATAGTTTGTCTTATTGGACACCATTGAAGAAAACTCCTCGCCACAACAGTATCTTGAAGGAAACTGAATGAAACTCATAGCTTTTATTGAAGGGATAGGATATTCATTTTAAATACTGGTATCAACCCAAAGTTTTCTTATAGCCTCTCCTGTGAAATCAGTTTTAGGACGTGCATCTTTGCGCAGTTGACAAAATTCTATTTTTGCTACCATATCATCATCATAAATAGAGTTTTTGTCACCTACAAATGGCTTGCTAATCCGCAAACAGTAGGCCTATGTCACTCAAAATTCCAAGAAAATATTGCTCAATCGCAAGATAACAAATGCTCGCATCACGCATATTACTAACTGGACTAGACTATCAGTTGTTTTTTTAAACAAAAGAATTTAAAGAGATTCTATAATTCTGACTAATTGCTATAAAACTATGACATCATAGAATACATAGTGATAGTGAAGCAAAATAAAATGTTTAGAGTTGGTAGCCCCATACAATATCCATAGAAGATTTCTTTTTAATTTCAAAAAATTACATTACCCCTTTTAGTTTTAGAATGCCAAGTTACCACAGGCTAAGAACCAATGCTCTAGAGCCAAAATAGCCCTAAATACTATTTTGCAATTTTAAACACTGTCCTGGTCATTGACTTAGGCCTCCCTAACCTCCTAACAGAGGCAAAATTGCTCTAAGGTTAGGGTTTGGGAGGCCTAAGTCACAACCAGGAGAGTGTTTAGGATAGCAAAATAGTATTTAGGGCTATTTTGGTTCTAGAGCAGTGGTTCTTAATCTGTGGGTAAATACTCCCAAAGGGGAAACTTGGCATTCTAAAAATCTTCCATGGCTATCATGTGGGGCTACCAACTCTAAACATTTCATTTTGCTTCACTATCACCATGTATTCTATGATGTCATTCTTCAAATTAATACTAATTAGTCAGAACTATAGGGTCTAGTTAAATTCTTTTATTTCACAAACAATTGATAGTCTAGTCCAGTTAGTACAGAGTAATAGGTGGGAGGGAAGCATTTGTTATCTTGTGATTAAGCAATATTTTCCTGGAATTTTGAGGGACATGGGCCTAATTGTTTGTGGATTAGCAAGCCATTTTCAGGTGACGAAAGCTCTATTAATGATGATGATATGGTAGCAAAAATGGAATTTCTTCAACAGCACGAAGATGATTTAACCAGAGAGGATATAGGGAAACTTTGGACTGATACCAGTATTAAATATGAACATCCCATTCTTTCAATAAAAGCTTTGAGTTTCATTCAGTTTCCTTTAACTTATTGCTCTGAAGTGGGGTTTTCTTCAATGGTGTCCATAAAGACAATGTATCAAACAGGCTTAAGATTGATTATGGTCTGTGATGTTTTCTTTGCTGCACTCAGCCAGACGTTGTTAAGTATGAGCTGTCTGCTTTTTTTTTGAAATCTCTATGACTCGTGTATGAGCGTACGCACACTCTTGCTCCTCTCATGCATGCACTTATTAGGGTTAGAGCTAGATTTGGGAATAGCTTAGATCATAGAGAAGGAGAGAGCACACGCATGCTCATACACGAATCGCAAAGGTTCCGCAAAAAAGCAACGACTCATACCGGTACTTAACTACACCCCACTCAGCCTAGATTAGAAGTTAAAACACTTAATGCAAAAAAGCAGCATCAACCTTCCCATTAAATATTAAATGCATTTGTAATAAAAAATTATCTTGTTTTTCTGTGTGTTAATTTTGAATTGGCAGCTCTTATAGTTGCTGTTTTTGTATAAAGAGTAGCCTAATTGATATACATTAAACTATTTTAGGGGCAACAACGTAAGTACTGTAACGTAAGGTAAGAGCCACTGTTCCATAGGCAAAATAGCATTTAGAACTATTTTGCCTCTAGAGGCAAAATAGCCATGGGACCACGACAACTGACTGCGAACAACGCCGATTGGATGAAAAGAATGATCCTAAATATATTTTTACTATCCCCACAGCCATCTTTCCCAAACCCTCACTTTGTGGCGAAATCACTGTAACAAAACCGGTGGTTCGTGGTCAGTTGACTTGGCTCGAAATAGCCACTACCTATTCTTTAGGGTGATACCTACTGGTGTGGTAGCATTGAAAGTTGAAATATCGTGCAATGTCTTCATATTGGTCAAAGTGGAGGAAAGTCAATAAACTGGCTAATGAAATAGGAGCTAGAAAAGAAAAATCCAAGCAACCTGCTTGTAATTTATCTACTTTTACGTCAAAAGATCTTGGAGCAAATAAAAATGTTGAGGAGAAAGATGTTACAGTAGGCCAAACTGTAATGCAAAGCCATACCATTTGTGAAAATGTACTGGTAGATGATAATACTGCAGTGCCAGTTGTGCAAAGCAATAAGAATAGGGAATTACGCTGTGCTGGCAATGCTGTTAGCAGTTATCATTTGGACACTGATAACAGTGAGAATGAAAGAGATGATGATGATGATCAATTTTTGCATACTTTCGGGGTTAGGTTGATATTTTTATGAAGGAAAATTTTTTAAAAATTGGCACCAATTGCGCACTTTTTTATCTAATCTTTATTTAAAAAGTTGTCAAGCTTTTTGTGAAGATGTTTTGTGATTTACACCCAGCTTTCGGACGTCTGCGAAAGTTGAGTGCGATGTCTTTAGCAGCGTTTGATTCAAGTTGAAGTGGGTGTTACTGCTTAATATCAGTCACAGTTACTCCCGGCAGCATTTTAAGCCAACAGCCACGTTTCGTTTTGTAGCGGTTTCAAGTTGTTAATAACAATCACAAATTGCAGATGCGTTTTGGAGACGTTCAAATTTGGGTGAAAATTGCAAAACCTGTTAGCAAATTGCTAGATAACTTTTTAAGTAATGCATTTAGTGGGGCGCAGCTTTTGTGAAAGCCAAAAGCGGGATTTTTTCAAATTTTTAAAAAGCATTTGAAACTTCGCTCTTTTAAGTTTGCGTCTAAATCGAAAAGATAGCCAACACTACAGTGTATTGATTTGTTTTTTGACAATTTAACGGAGTTGAAAAGGCAGTATTATTGTCTTATGCGTAAGTAAGTCTTTGTCTGCGGTTGTCGTATCTTTGTTTTAAAGTGTAGTAATCCATGACAATTTGCTTTAGGTAAATTGGTAGTCAATCGTTGGTGGCTCCTTGGTCAAAGCAGTGAGTTGGCGTGTCATGGAGACACTAATGTCCAGCAGTCTCAGCGAGTACGTTAGCTGGACTGGAAAAAGTGGACCATTTAAAGCGGATGTCCAGAAAGAGGCGTTCAATCAGCATAAGCGTTTAAGCAACGCTGTTATAAGTAAGTAGGCCTGTTGTTTGCATGTATCAAATTTGTTGAAATCTTGGATACAGACGTGTGTTTTTTTTCACTTGGGCTTACAGAATCACGTATAGTCCTCTACATTAAGGTGGAGCCGTTGACTGTCGCTTTACTAAAGTGGCCACTTAACACAGTAAATATTAAGCTTTCTAAAACTATTTTGGTACCGATATGCTTGATAAGAGAGTAGTCCCAAGCCCACCGATAGCAAAAAGGATGCTTTAATTGCGTTTACTACTATGTCATTGCGCCAGCATTAAGAACGTATTGTAGCAGAAAAGCAGATACTGATGAAAATAATCCTGTTTATATTTAACTCTGATTTGCCATTGCTATGTTCAAATTCTCTCCACCACCGAAGCAGGACATCCTGACGCGAGACAACTCACCCCGGGAATCCTGACGCCAGGGACATCCTGACGCTAAAAGCTCCAAACTTTCGCGCTCTGCTTTTTCTTTTCCGTGCTACACCATGGCTTTGCTTTTTTCTCTAAACGATTAACGTTCGGTTATTGTGACGTAAGTATAATATTTTCCGTTAATTGCAAACTTCATCGGAATCTCTGTTTTGCAGAAACAACTCAAACGCGAGTTGTATTTTCGCGAAAACAATCGTGATAAAATCAAAGTCAGGTTAGCAAATCTGTAAAAATCCTGGCGATAAGTTTCAAACGATGACCGAATGCCGCGATTGAAAGTAGTGTATGTTTTGCTATTATTAAACGACCACATAGATATTTCATAAACAGAGAAAAATGCTCTAAAGGAATTGTAGATATGTGTGGTTAGTTTACAGAGAAAAATGCTCTAAAAGAATTGTATGTTGAAAGAAAATATTAAAAATATAATTCAAAGTTCAGTACCGCAAATCGAAATTAATTAATGCAGCGATTAAAATTTATTATTTTTGCCTATTATTATTGGATGACCACGTGCAATTTTACACGCATTTTCATGAAAAAAAGTTTTTAGTTTTTGGTTAGCAATAATTTGTCGATAGCATTTCGATGAGCAACTTGTTGTCATTCTTGTGATCTTACTCTTTAATAAACTGAAAATTTTGGAGCTTATCGAAATTAGCAACTTGTTATTATTTAAATGCTTTGATTTTGCAAGCGGAGAAATTACGATAATTTGGCAAGGTGATATGAAGCGTCTGACCGTCTTGTTTTGTCCTTTCAAAGTCATTCAAAGTAAAAACTGCGATTGCAAAAACTAACGGCTCAATTAATCGAGGTTAAAACTAAATAAACCGCCTATTGGGAAATTAATTAATTGGATGATTACAAACTATTGCACAGTATTTTTAATCTATTTTCATTCTTGGCCGTAATTTCAACTTTAATTTCAAACGTTGTCTATTGAAAAACTATTGTTTACCAAAACCTAATAACTTTTTTATGAAAAATGTGTGTAAAATTGCAACGTGGTCATCCAATAATAATAGGCAAAAATAATAAACTTTAATCGCTGCGTTATATAATTTCGATTTGCGGTACTTGACTTTGAATTATATTTTTAATATTTTCTTTCAACATACAATTCCTTTTAGAGCATTTTTCTCTGTAAATTAACCACACGTATTATTGTTTATGAAATATCTACGTGGTCGTTTAATAATAGCAAAACATATACTACTTTCAATCGCGGCATTCGGTCATCGTTTGAAACTTATCGCCAGGATTTTTACAGATTTGCTAACTTGGGTTTGATTTTATCACGATTGTTTTCGCGAAAATACAACTCGCGTTTGAGTTGTTTCTGCAAAACAGAGATTCCTATGAAGTTTGCAATTAACGGAAAATATTATACTTACGTCACAATCATTGAACGTTAATCGTTAAAAGCCATGGTGTAGCGCGGAAAAGAGAAAAAAAGAGAAAAAGCAGAGCGCGAAAGTTGAAGTGTTTGGAGGGTCGATGTCCGCTCCGCTTGAGAAACTACTCCTATGTTTATTAAAACATTGCCAACAAGTATGCTTTTAATTGTTTCTCTTTTTTACGACTATTACTTTGAGGTGAGGTTGTTTTAAGGAAATCGAAGTCGCTAGTCTAAGCGGTTTTTTCATGCAAACAACTATAATACATCAACAAAATATAGATCACGATTTCGTGTGTTTGTTTGCTGAAGCTGTGTTGAAGAATCCTCATACTAAGGGTTCTGTTGAAAAAGAAGTGAGCACTTGCATGAGGAACTGGCGGGACCGATGTGGCAGAAGAAAAAAATCTTGTAATCAAAATCTAACCGACGAATGAGCGTGAAGGCTGCTGCGTGATGTGTTTTATTACATCTGTACATTTCTATTTGTGATATGTATTACATCTTTTGATATTTACTTGCTTTGCTATTTGTATACTGTACGTTGTATCAACCCAACTCAAGAAAGATTTTAGTATTAGCAAATGCAGGATTATATTCGTAACAGTATATGACTATAAAAACAGGACCATATCGCAACAGTACAAGACTATATAAAGGCAATATAGGGTGACTATAGCAACTCCATATTAACCCAATATGGGTTCCAGCATTGTTAGACATAGATCCAGTATAGGATAACTATGTCGTGACTATATGAGCCAACATACAGACAGCATTGGATGGCGATATCGAAACAATATATCCCCGATGAGCAAACCTATGTTGTGTCAATATCAAAACCCCATATCAATACAATACAGAATGACTATATGAGACAATATCGAAACAATATTGTCCCAATATTAGCATGTTTACTGGGTTAAACAAATATAGTTGAAAAGTGCAAATACGTAACTTTGGAGACGTTTTGAGAAAGCCATTATAACTTAAACGTATCACAGAGGGGGGATCTGGGAGCGAAGCCCCCAGCTGTTGGGCGATTTTTTGTAAGTTTTTGGAAAAAAAAAGCTATTTTAATGCCATTGAATCACATTTTGCACATTTTAGAGCCATTTGAAAGCACCAGATTTTTGATATTTGAAAGACAATTAAAAAAATTAAATTGTTTAATCCTCCTTTTTGTTGCAATTTAAGTCCAAAACACGTTCAACATCTTGCATTTTCGTGTTAAAGTTTAATTGTATGTGATTTGGTCCAGGTAGGGGGAAGTAAGGTGCATTGTCTCGTGCAACATTTTAGCAGTAAATGAAAACCCACTCGAAGATTTTCCTGAGAGATTTTTGCTTTGTCATGAAAATAACCAGTTATAGAAGTGCATGTTAGGCCAAGGGGCCCAGGCCCCCTCAATTGATGTTCAACGATTTGTTCAATCAGCATTTTCCATGGCTAATTTTTTTAAAAAGTATTTTGTGCGTAAAAACTGGTGAGGTGGAGGTGAATTATTGAATTGTTAATGAAAAATAGTACAATAGATGGTTACGTTACTAACCATGTTATTGTCGGGCCGGATTTACATAACGCTGGGCCCCTGGCACTTTGGAGATTTTCGCAACATCTTTCTGCCAAACGTAGATGAAGACCATGAAAAGTCTTAAGATTTGAGCACGGGGCCCTAAGCTGGTACTGCACCATTTTGGGTTAAATCCGGCCATGGTCAATGCATTAGGTTCATAAAAAGGCTAGATGTGATCCTGAGATAGCAACTTTTAGGAGGAAAACTATCCATTTCTTCCAGGTGTACGTTTAAATTTGCTGGCAAAAATTGATTTGAGGGGGTTCCAGAGCCCTTGGTCTTCAATATTATTGTTCGCTACTAGTGTAAGCGAAAAATGCTAAAAAGAAACTGAAACTGATGAAACAATAGGCTTTTTGTCACATTTTTGTCAATGGTGAAATTTCAATTGGGGGGAGGCCCCCTTTTCTAAGCCTCTGCTCCAATTGCGGAAAACAAAAAAGGTATTTGCAAATTTTTTGCAAGGTTTCTGGCGTTTTCCAACAAAATTTGAACGGTTCAAAAAATAGTGCTGTCCTCGAGCCGAGGACAGGGCAATTTTCGCGGATCTAAGGCTTCGAGGCCAAGGACTTGAAAATGTGTCCTTGAGGACGTCTTCGAGGCCAAGGACGTCCTCGAGGACTCCACCTCTGCAATTTACATTACTTCCCCCTACGTGTGCCAAACAGGGATGTGGAAGCGCCTATTTTCCAACCGCTTCCGCTTCCACCTCCATCGCTTCCGCTTCCACCACTTTTACCAAAATTTATCATAATATTTTTAGCTAATAATATGAATAAAATGGATTAACGTGTTACTGGTATGTAAATGAAAAGTGAAAACGATTTATTTCATTACTAACACACAGAAAAAGTAAACATGAAGAAAAACAATACTCCGTGCAATAAAAAAAAGTAATATTAAAACAAGTAATTTAAAACAGTGAGTGCAATAAAAAAGCACAAGAAAACAGCGGCTGTAATAAAAGAAAAATCCAACGAAAATGGTGAGTGTAAAATAAGTGTAAAAAATATAAAATAAGTGTAAAAAATATTAATAGAGTAAAAATAAGTGTAAAAAAATAATTTTACTTAATTCTCAACTGCTCAATACGTATTAGGCTATAAGTACGAGCTACTCAAATTTACTTGGTCAAATATCAAGTTTGAATCGTCGTATCTCTATTTATACGCCGAATATGCATGTCATTTATTACATACTTACGTCATCTACTACGAATTCTCACCGCCTTGTAAACACGAGAAAAACAATGAATTGAGTTGCATATCGTTAATCGTAAACAAGTTTAAAGTTTGGACGTAGGAAAATACTTTGAGACGTCACCGAACTCCATAGGTGGTTGCAAGAACGGCACTTTATTAAATCGACCGAAGTACCGTCAGCTTGGTAGGTTAGTATTTTACAATAAAATTAAATTCAAAAATGAAAACAGCAGTTTTGAGAAAGTGAGCGCACTGCGACTATTGTTTTTGTATTTTTTTCGTGATTCACGAACCCAAACATTACAAACGTACGCTATTGTTCCCAGAGAATTTTCCTATCACCAAATTTAACGCTACACACTCACAATTAAATTACTTACTGCAAAGAATCGTCAAATGGAATACGCGAAAGCAACATCAAAATACTCAGTTTTCTTTCATAATACTTTAATGACAATGAAATTAAATTATTTTAAAAACTATATTAACTAACATTACTTCAAAAAGCTTGATTTTATTTGAGTAATAAAACTTCCCGTTGTGAATCGATAGTAACTTGCGAGATTTGCCAACAGTCGAAAGATTGCAAAATAGTGCGTTGGTAACTTGGTATTCGCTAACTGCCTTTTATAATTTGTAAATGAGAAACCACGAAGCTTTGTTTTCCAAGTGTGAACTGGGATTGTTGCTGAAATTTCGGCAAAATATGGCTTTGCCAGTATTTATAAAGTTTTAAACCAAAGATTTAAAAAGTTATTGCCCCGATTCGCATTTGAGGGCAATGAGTTTAGCAAACAGCGGTGGATTCAAATTTTTGCGAGTTTAAGAGTGGATACTTTCTGCAACAGCTGGCTTCACAAACACTTGTAATGGTATGTTTCAATTGTTTGTTTTGTGTTAAAAAAGCATTTAGTGTGAGTATTGTCGAACAACGTAAGTGGAAGTGGAAGCAGTACCCATTTACCGCTTCCAGCTTCCGCTTCCGCTTCCACAAAAATTTACCGCTTCCACCGCTTCCGCTTCCAGCTTCCGCTTCTGCTTCCACATCCCTGGTGCCAAATCACTTACAAAATTTAACCCCAAAATGCAAGATTTTAGATGTGTTTTGGATTTAACGGCGGTGAATCATCCAGCCAATTCCGGTGGTTTACAATAGCTAAAATTGAACTATAATTTTTGATATTTTTTGTTTTGATTTAGGGACTGCGATTGCAAAGATATTCAACAAATACTAAAAGATATCCCCCGAAAAAAGTTTTTGGAAACTCTAAGTTTTGTTCTTCCCGCCAAAACTACAGTAGGCCTAATAGTTTAGAGAACTGTGGTTTTGGCGGGAAGAACAAAACTCAGAGTTTCCAAGAACTTTTTTCGGGGATATCTTTTTGTATTTGTTGAATATCTTTGCAAACGCAGCCTCAAAATCAAAACAAAAAATATCAAAAATTATAGTTCAATTTTAGCTATTGTAAACCACCGGAATTGGCTGGATGATTCACCGCCTTTAAATTGCAAACAAAAGGTGGTCTAAACAACTTAATTTTTTCAATTGGCTTTCAAACGTTAAAAATCTAGTACTTTTGAATGGCTCTGACACGTGCGAAATCTGATCCAATGGTATTAAAATAGCTTTTTTTTGCAAAAAAATTACGAAAAGTCGGTTAGCGGTGGCTGGGGGCTTTGTCCCCAGACCTCGTCTGTGATACGTTTGAATTACAGTACACGTCTTTACTCAATACACGTATCCCAATTTAGACATTTTAGCTATAGGTTTAAGCCCTCTCCCTTGAACGAGTTCTTTTTACGTGCCAACACCAGGCCACGGCTTCTGATTTTTTATTCTATGATATCTTTGTCCACCGAACAATTCCTCTATCCAAGTTTCTGATGACGTCATTGCACGTGATTTGTGGTTTGCCCCCCCCAATTAAAAATCCTGGCTACGCCTATGGCTAAAGTAGTGATAGATTGGCAACAGGCATAGGTGGGCAAGTTAAAGCAAAACGTTAGCTTCGTTAACCACTAGTCCGTTAACAAACTTCACGCCTCCGTTAACGTTAATCCGTTATTTTCAGCTTTAGTTAACGGAAGTTAATAAAGTCCGTTAATTTGTTAATTATTTGCATGTAGGGGCCTAATTTACCTTTCTTTTTATTTGCTTGCTTGTAGAACTCGTAGGCCTATTGACGCTGTCGAAGCACAAACGAACGAAGCACAAACGAACGATAACAAGATAAACATGGCACAATCTTACAACTATCTTTGCAAACGCAGCCCCAAAATCAAAACTAAAAAAATCAAAAATTATAGTTCAATTTTAGCTATTGTAAACCACCGGAGTTGGCTGGATGATTCACCGCCTTTAACGATAAAAACCATAACGGAAGTTCACAGAACTTAATGGAAGTTAATTTAGTCTGTTCGTTAACATGAAAAAACTTTTTAGCGGATTAATGATTTAATGAAAAAGTTAGCTTCGTTATTAACGGATTAACAGACTTGTGGCCACCTATGGCAACAGGTATCTGCAAAGGGACCGTAGTCTTCAAGTCAAGCAGTAGCAAGTGAATATCATATCCAACAAAATCATAGGTGGGCACAAGTCCGTTAATCGTTAATCCGTTAATAACGAAGCTAACTTTTTCACTAACTCGTTAATCCATTAAAAAGTTTTTTCATGTTTACGGACTAAATCAACTTCCGTTAAGTGCTGTTAACGGACTAAAGTAACTTCCGTTAAGTTCTCTTAACTTTCGTTGAGGTTTTTATCGTTAATATCTTGCAGCTTCGTTGTGCATTTGAACTTGTTTTTATCTTGAAATTAGATTAGACTGTAAATGTAACTTTCAAAACACAAAAAGACCACCATAGCAATAAATACTTCCTTACAATCAGCTCAACAGCTTTAATGCGGGTTCTAGAAGCCAGAGGTGGAGTCCTCGAGGACGTCCTTGGCCTCGAGGACGTCCTCGAGGACAGATTTTGAAGTCCTTGGCCTTGGCCTTGGCCTCGAAGGTCAAGTCCTTGGCCTTGGCCTTGGCCTCGAGGCCTCAAGTCCTCGAAAATTGGCCTGTCCTCGGCTCGAGGACAGCACTATTTTTTGGAAAGTTAAAATTTTGTGGAGTGGTTGAAAAATTTTTTGGAAAGCGTTTTTTCGTGGAGATCGCTTGAAAAATTTTTGTGAAGACCTTTTTTTTTTTTTTTTTTTTGGAGATCGCCTGAAAAATTTTTGTGAAGACCTTTTTTTTTTTTTTTTTTGGAGAGCACTTGCGCTTTGTGTCCTTGGTCCTTGGCCTTGGCCTCGAGCATTCCTGTCCTTGGCCTCGAGAGTGTCTGTCCTCGGAAAGGCTGTCCTTGGCCTTGGCCTTGGCCTCGGATTTTTTTTGTGTCCTTGGCCTTGGCCTCGAGCCTTGTGTCCTCGACTCCACCTCTGCTAGAAGCGAGTGAATAAAACAAAATGTAAATTACACGCAAACTGTTAACGGATTAACGGACTTTATTAACTTCCGTTAACTAAAGCTAAAAATAACGGATTAATGTTAACAGAGGTGTGAAGTTTGTTAACGGACCAGTGGTTAACGAAGCTAACGTTTTGCATTAACTTGCCCTCCTATTAACAAAATGTATTACTCAATTTTGTTAATGAAATAATAATTTTTCAATTAAAACAAGAAAATAATTTCGGGTAATAAAACGCCGATCCAATGCCATGCTAATCAAAATGCAATGATTACGCTGACTTGCACGGATAGAATTAACAATAATAATAGTGCATCAGTACCAATTGTGCCGCGGTAAAATTTAAGAAATAAAGTCATTGATCATTCCAAGTACATAATACTGTACCATCTCAAACCAAATAAATTCCATCAACAAGGTGAAAATTAGTTTTCAAAATTCCTGCGTTTTCCTTCCTGTAGGACTTTGACTTAAAAAAACAAAACATAAAGATCTTTATTTCCTCGGCACTGCGAATATTGGGAAGTTTCCTACCAGAAGTGGAGTTCTTGAGGATGTCCTAGCCTCAAAGACGTCCTCGAGAACACATTTTGAAGTCCTTGGCTTCGATGCTTCAAGTTCTCAAAAACTGCTCTGTTTTTGGCTAGAAGACAGCACTATTTACTGAATTGTTAAAATTTTTTTTGAAAACGTAGGAAAGTTGCGGAAAACTTGGGAAGACCTTTTTGTCTTCTTTTTTTTTGGAAAACCTTATGAAAAATTTGTTTGAAGACCTTTCTTTTTTTTTCTTTATTTTGAGATCGCCTGAAAAATTTTTTGAAGGACCTTTTTTTTTGAGAACACTTGCACTTGTGTCCTTGGTCTTTGAGCATTCTGGTCCTTGGCCTCGAGAGGGTCTGTCCTCGGAAAGATTGTCCTTCGCCTTGGCTTTGGCCTCGAATTTTTTTGTATTCTTGGCCTTGGTCTTGAGCCTTGTGTCCTCGACTACACCTCTGTTTCCAACCGTCCACGCGTAAATTTGTTGCGTTTGTCAAAACTGTTTTTTGGACTAAATTGGCGCAGGATTTCGTAATATTGTGCGCCGGAAAAATCCGGCGCAACATGCAAACTTTTTAATGAGATGTATATATCAGCTTCGGTACTACTCTGCACCACTGTTAGATTAGTTTCATGAAGTGTTGGAGGACGAACTAAACAACAAAGAAAAATGCAACTAGATGTAAGTTTTAAAACCAAAGACAGGATGGGTTTTAACTAATCTTCAGTTGGCTAGTCTAGTTTGTAGTTGTACCAGTATGTATTACCGGTAGCCTATTGGTAGGCTATTAATTAATAATTAATTCAGACTTTCAAAGCAGAGTACATATACTGGTATCCAGTAAATGTTTAATTTTCCGGATACTTTATTGGTATTTTAGGTCACCGGTATTTATGTTTTTCAACAACTTGCTAGGCTGTTCAGGGGTCGAAATTGACTTTTTCAACAACTTACCGACACCCATACCTGTGGGGCTAGCCTACTCATTGGAAAAGTGCTCAAAAATCTCAACTTGTCTGCAACAAAAAAGGACAAGCAATTTTAAGGTGGTTAAATTAAAAAAAAAAAAAAAAGGAAAAAGGAACTACTGGTACCGGTACTTGCTTGTTAAGCACTAAATTCGCATATAAATGCTTACCGGTACCTTTATATCTTTTTTCAAAAGAATCAAATTACTGTATTGTGTGTGATTGTTGTGTTGATAAGGTAGACCTGTCTGATAGTGTATGATTAAAAAAAGTTTTGTGTTTGTTAATACCAATTTAACAAATTGTTATGTCACATTATCATAACAATCAGCAATCGCACACAAAAGCTTTTGTGATATGCAAAAGTTCATTATTTGATTTGCAATACAGTATTTTCGGTGTTAGGCCTACTGGTACAACATGTAACCAATCACATTGATTAATGTTGCTTTTCTGCTGCAAATGCTTTTTCAACTGCAAATAGGGCCCTACACCAGCCTGCCAGCTAAAATCAAAGAAAGCTGAAATTTTTTGCAAAAAATGGAGGAGCTTAAGATCATTAATGAATACTGCATTATAAAGTATCGTGGTGTCTCCTCTTTTTTCTGTTTTGGACTTGTATACATCAACACAATAGAGTATGGTGGGGGTAATTCGGGACAAAATTTTAGTTTTCAATCTCTATTTATCGACCTAGCTCTTCTAAATTTGGTTTATTAACTTTTGTTTATACATTTGGATATCCGACTTATATTTGGCAACACCTTGGTTTTCAACGCTTAGCGGAGTAGGGTAGTATGTGGTAATTCGGGACAGCGGGAAATTCGGAACAGAGTAATAAAGACATCTCTTGGCATTCATCTTTTAATTAAAGTCTTGAAGCATCCCATATGCTAAACTTTTTAAAAAAGTTAGTGGAGTAGCATTGTTAAATCCATTCCAAAAATTATCTTCGTAAGTCCATTTGCCGCAATCCTAGTCTAATACTTTAAACCGCACAACAAAATTTTGACGTAAAAAAAACTAATAAAGACCTCATTTAGCATAAATCATTTTCTTACGGAATATTCTCGAACGTTATCCAGATCTTTTTAAACATTTTTTTTATGCACTTTTACTATGCTTTTATCAATGTCCCAAATTTCCCTGCAGGCGGGAAAATCTGGACAGCAGAGTGGCTTATTTTAAAAATCCATTATTCCATACTCCAATTAGCGTTGAAAACCAAGGTGTTGCCAAATATAAGTCGGATATCCAAATGTATGAAAAAAGTTGATAAACCAAGTTTAGAAGCCCTAGATCGATAAATAGAGATTGAAAACTGAAATTCTGTCTCGAATTACCCCACCATGCCCTATGGAATCATGGATTTTTGAAATAGGTAGTGGCTAAGGTTACGTGATTGTAATTTTCGTTTTTGGAATTAAAAGTTGCGTGAGATCACATTGAAACCGGACATTGATTCGATTTAAATACAGCACTTTGACACATCAAAATTCGAAGCCCTGATGGCGTAGTGGTTAATGCGCTTGGCTGCAATGCCGAGGGTTGGAATATCGATACCCGCTGGACACGCTTTCTAAAAATACTGCTAGAGAGCTATTTTGCTACATAATCCTTTTTTTTTCTCTAAAATCTTATTATTTTAGTTAGGGTTCGGGTAGCAATGCCAGCTTGAGAGATAGTGAATTGAACAGCAAAAGTGGTCACGTAACTTTTAATTCCGAAAACGAAAATTACGGTAACGTAGCCTTAGCCATTGCCTTTAACATAAGCCACTCCGCTGTCCCGATTTTCCCACTTGCAGGGTAATTCGGGACATTGATAAAAGCATAGTAAAAGTGCATAAAAAAAAGTTTTAAAAGATCCGGATAACATTCGAGAATATCTCGTAAGATAAGGATTTATGCTAAATGAGGTCTTTATTAGTTGTTTTTTTTTATGTCAAAATTTTGTAGTACGGTTTAAAGCATTAAGCTAGGATTGTGGCAAAATGGACTTACAAAGATACCTGGTAATTTTGGAATGGATTTAACAATGCTACTCTGCTAATTTTTGACAAAAAGTTTAGCACATGGATGCTTCAAGACTTTAATTAGAAAATGAATGTAAAGAAAAGTCTTAAATTACGCTGTCCCAAATTACCCCATGCTGTCTCAATTTTCCTTCTGTACCAAATCCCCCATACTGCCCTACCGATACAATTAATGCAAATGGCACAGGGCACAATGAAACTACTGATGGGGAAATTGGAATTGTGTCCCTTGTATTGGGTTTTTCTTTAGGCCTACAGACTGCAGAAGAAAAAAAAACTTGTTGACATTGTTTTCTTTGAATAGTTTCCAGCCAATTAAATATAAGTTATAGCCCAAACAAGAAAAGATGCAATTTTCTTGCAGCACAAGATAATAATTCTTACTTGTGATATCTGAAAGAGTGGTTGACACCAGACATAGCAAGCCTAGGAAAAAGTTTTCCGGAAAAAGAACTGGACATTTTGTGTTGAATGAACCTTCATGTCTCATGTGACTGAAGAGTGATAATTTTTTTAATTTACTGGTAATTGCTTTGGACAGTGCCTCTAGTGGCTATTTTTAAGTTTTTTAACGTTTTTCTTCTTTGAAAGAGTGCAGCGAGATTCCAAAATTCCCCTTCAAAAAACATAGATACTCAAGCTTGAAACTAACCACTAGGGAAGCTGTACAAATTTGGATCGAGTTGTCCAAAGTTTAAATTATTTTAAGGTATGTGATCGAACCAAGTGTTATATGGAATGATTGCACTAAAATAAAACAAGCAACAGCTTTAATTGCTATATTTGTGATTTGCAAATTGAAACCAAAGCAGTGATTGGTGTTGCTAAATAATCGTGCTTGAAGTTGCATATTTAACCGTATATGCTGTATTAGTTCACTTGCTCACCAGGCTAGTAAAGCTAAAAACAACTTGCCTTGCGCAAGCGTTAATTGGCACTTTATGCGAGCGCATAGTACCTTTGTTGTTGTTCACAAATTTTGGCAGATGAGGATTGATTTGTTTATAACTAGCAAATGGTAAAACCCAGAAAGTTGGAATTTGAATTCAACAAAAGAATCAATGAAAGTGTTATATGTGCCAATTTTGGAGGTCCTAGGTCACGTGATGGTGATTTGAGACAAGAAAACATTAAAACAAAGGCAGTGGCTGCTGTTACGTTATGTAACACTTCACTCGTAGGATAATATTACATAATTTGTAACATTTCAGCAGTGAGATATTTTTATGTGAATTTTGCCACTTAGCTCTTGCAATGTTTATTGCAGCGACAAGACTGCAAGTGCAAGAGCGTGTTGCATCATAGAAGGGAGAAGCCGCAAGCGTAATTATTAAATTAATACTTTTTTTTAGGATGCATTAGGACTGTAGTCCGCATTAAGACTGTTGTCCGCATTAAGAACTGTCATAACAAACCGATACTTTTTTTAGTACGCTATCAAAAATCAACTTAAATCTAGATCATTTAATTAAAAATTTAATTGGAATTCAATTAAAATCAACTAAAATCTTGTTATGAACAAAAAATTAGATGCGAATTCATACGGTAATAAACGCAGTACAAGTCCATAAAAACCATTCTGTCGTAAAAAAGTTAGAAGGCAATCAAAAGCTTTGTGTTTGCACTTGGATTTGCTATCTCGCAGGGTGGCACCGCTGCCCGAACCCCAACTCTAATGTAAGGTGCTGAAGTAAAAGAAAGAAAAGAGAGCATCACAAATCTTTCTGATCGTAAAACATGCCACAACAATCGCAGCAAATCAAACCCATACGCAAAAATCAGGAGATGCATGCCCCTACCACTACACTATCGAAACGTCGTCATAGGTGCTTCAAAATACCGTATTTACCATAACTTGTAAAAGCTGTAAAAAACTTTCAAACTTTTTTTAGGACAAATGTGTTTTAGTACCAGTTCTGCATCCATTACTGCATGAATTTGCATTTAATGTTTTATTCAAAACTAGATTTTAGTTGATTTTGATTGAATTCCATTTGAACTTTTAATTATATAAATTAGAGTTGAGTTGATTTTTGATAGCGTCCTAAAAGCAGTGTCGGTTTGTTATGATGGGTCCTAATGCGTTCTACAGTCCTAAACAAAGTACTAATTTAATAATTACGCTTGCAGCTTCTACCTTCTACGATGCAACATGCACTTGCAGTCTTGTCCCTTCAATAAATATCGCAAGAGCTAAGTTGCAAAATTTACGTAAAGATATCCCTCTGCTAAAATGTTACATATTATGTAATATTATCCTACAAGTGAAGTGTTACGTAACATAACAGCTGCCACTGCCTAAAAAGAAACGGTGAATTTTGGCTTGAAAATTTATTAATTCACCTAGAACTGAAAAAGCCCTTGACATGCAAAGTTGAAATTTTAAGGCAATGTGGATATTTATGAATGCTTTATGCAAACTAAGTTTTGGGGCACCTAGTCACGTGATTAGTGTTCCCTGTAAGTGTATACGCAAAAAACTGCAAAATATTTTCCAGCATTTTCGCATAAATTCTTCGTAAGTGCAAAACGCATAGGTGGGCACAAATCCGTTAATAGTTAATCTGTTAATAGCAAAGCCAACTTTTTCATTAACCTGTTATTTCATTAAAAAGTTTTTTTTATGTTAACGAACTAAATTAACTTTCGTTAAGTTTTGTTAACTTCTGTTAAGGTTTTTATTGTTAATATCTTGCAATTGTACCAGTGCAAACCAGTTTGCACTGGTAACACTTGTGGCATATTAGCACGAGTTTCATAGAAGAGAAGCAAAGAAAGGAGGTCTTTTTTGCGGCAAATAATAAGCTGTAGCCTCATAGGTCTATAATTGTTGCTGTTCACAATTTCCAAAGACTTTTCGATTATAGCTTCGTTACTGCATTTGCACCTATTTTTATCTTGAAATTAGATTAGGCTGCAAAATATAACTTTCAAAAAACCACAGCAATAATTGTTTGCTTACAATCAGCTCAACAGTGTAATTACATGTTCTAGAATTGAGTGAATAGAAAGAAATGTTAATTACACTGAAAATGGTGATGGACTTCATTAACTTCTGTTAATTAAAGCTGAAAATAACAAATTAACTTAAATGGTGATATGTAGTTTGTTAACAGACTAGTGGTTAACGAAGCTAACATTCTGCATTAACTTGCCCACCTATGGCAATACAGCATTTAATTCTGGTGTTTTTCATTTTGAGGAACGCAATACGATGTTGAATTCCGGCATTTTGTATGTGGAGATGCAAATGTTTCCGCATCACCACTTAATTGCTATACGTACCACTTTGTCATTTTTTGGCTTATTTATTTATATGGTTTTACACTGTTTTGCTTTTTGTAATGGCTAACAAGTTCTTTTGGCCAATCACCTTTTCAGGTCAACTTTGCACTCGGTACTTTGCAATTACTGGTAGGATGTCACACTAACCTGGTACATTGGCCTGTCTCGGGAGTGTTGTCGCCTTTAGTTTTGAATTTTAGTTGTTGAGCTAACAGTTTGCTTTTTATCTTGGTATTCTAGAGAATTTCATTTTGGAAGATTTTTTTATTTTGCTGGCAAGATCTTGATTTTGTTCTGTTGCCTGTTGAGTCTCAATTTTAATAAAATCGGATAAAATACAGTCTTCACTGCGTATTTGAATTAATGAATGCAGCAACGTCTGCAAAGTGTACTGTCTTAGCCGTGTATTTGAATTAATGAATGCAGCCACGTCTTCAAAGTGTACTGTATGCTGGACCAGTAGGCCGGAGTCAAACTGTGCATTGAATACTTGTTGGGCTCTCCAGGATATGAACCAACTTCCGAGTTGGAACGACAATGTCTGGCATGCTTTGGAGTAGCCAGGATTTTTGATTGTGGGGGGCCCAAACCACAAATCACATGCAATGACGTCATCAAAAATTTTCAAAAGAGGAACATTTATGGGGCAAAGATATTGTAAAGAGGGCTTAAACCTATAGTTGAAAAGTGCTAATGTCTATTTCGGGAGACATTTTGAGTAAACTAGTGTAACTCAAACATTACAGCCGCTATGCGAATTTTTATTTTAATGCCATTGGATCTCCTTTCATACGTGTTCAGTGCTATTAGAAAGAAGTAGATTTTTAACATTTAAAAGCCAATTGAAAAAAATTATATTGTTTAAGTCAATAACATGTTTCTTTACGTTGCAATTGAATTTAATTTATTTACGTTGCAATCCCTTTACGTGCAATTTAAGTCAATAACATGTTTAATATCGTGCAATTTGCTGTTAAATTTTGAAAGTGATAAAGTCCAAGTAGGGGGAAGTAAGGTACGCTGCCTCCTGCAATATTTTTGCAGTAAACAATAATCCACTTGAAAATTTTCATTTAGAGATTTTTGTTTTGTCTTGAAATTAACCAGTTGTAGGAGTACATCTATGGCCAGGGGGCCCAGGCCCCCTCGATTTAAATTTAATAATTTGAAAAGTTGATTGGTGTACAAAACTTAAGAATTGCCTTGATTAAAACATTCATATCTTCGAAGCTTTTCGTCTTTGAACACTTGTCAAGGATTCACACGCGTATCGATATGTCACGCGCTTGACACATGCCCAACAAGGAGTGCACTTTCATATGTGATGAAGTCAAGAAAAAGCGTTCTCTTATCAAAATGCAAAAGAGTAATTATCGCATGCTGTGGTCATGTGCTCGAACAATTCTACCCTTCGACCTACAGCATTTTTGTCACTACGTTGCCAAGATTGACAATGTGAAAGACGAAGAATATCTGTCGAAAAACGAACGCAACCTTTGTTTACTTCGACTGCAACGTTTTGGCAACACAGCTTACCCGAACAAGAAAAACATCTCCAATCTCTCCGACCACAAACTTTTTCCAACAGAAGAATTCCTGCTTTCGCACAGAAGTCCTAATTGCTCAACTTTAGTACCATCGCCCTCAATCACTCGAAAAGCACTCCGCTTTGAAAGCCAAACTGAGCGATTTGGCACATGCTTACTGCGGCACACCCGTTGATGCTGGCGATTTTCTCATGCTCAGAGAATGTCTCAGTGCAAATCAAATCCTGCGATCAAACAGCAAAATCCTGATTACCAAACCAGACAAAGGATCAGGCAGGGTTATTTTGAACAAAAGTGACTACATCAAAAAAATCAACTCATTCTTGAAGACGAAACAAACTTTTGACACTTGGCCCATCAATCAAAAAGGACAATCACCTCCCTCAAAGATCGAATCCCGAATACAACGCTGCCTGCTGCAGTTGCACAAAGACGATTTGTTTCCTACAAATTTGTGTAATCTTATTCGACCGACTGGTTCTCAGCGACCGCGCTTGTATGGCCTTCCCAAAACACACAACAAAGATGTTCCACTCTGACCCATCCTGTCTATGACTGGTTCAGCGCAACACCAGCTGGCCAAATATCTCTCTTCTCTTCTCAAATTGGTTCTCACTCTCAATTCAAGCAACTGCATGCGGGACTCTTTTACCTTTGCTGACCTTATTAAAATTCAAATTTGGACCCCTCCTCCATCTTTTTCTGCTCTTTTGATATTTCGAGTTTATTTACTAATGTCCCTCTAGCAGAGACTATTCAAATTTGTGTTAATGCTCTCTACAATTTGGAACACCCTCCTGCACCTTTTCCACAGCAAATCTTTGTCCAACTTATGGAGATGGCTACTTCTTCGGTTTAGTTTAGCTTCAATGACACCATGCATCGCCAGATCAACAGGGTCGCCATGGGATCACGTTTTGGACCAGCCCTTGCCAATATTTTTGTCGGCTACTATGAATTTAAACTTTTTCAGACCACTTCCAAGCTGTAGATGTATTACTGCTATATGTGTGGCACCTTCGTAGTACTCAGCAACGAAGATGAGTGCGATCTTTTCTTAAGACAGCCTCAACTCGCTTCACCCTTCTCTCTGCTTTACTTTTGAAAAAGAATCTAACTTGATAATCCCATTTTTGGATGTGTTAGTTGAAAAATCTTCTAAGTTCATCACCTCCGTCCACCGTAAACCCTCATCCACCCATCAATATCTTTGCTGGAATTCCTTTTGCCCACAGAAACGCAAAACTAACTTAATTCTAATCGTAACTCACCGGGCTCTTACCATCTGTTCTCCTGAAAGATTGCCATCTGAACTTGACAAAATCAAGTTAATTTTACAGACTAATGGATACCCTGAGCATGTCGTCAAGTTGTTTATGGCCAAGAAGATGAAGCAATTTCACGCTCTGTCTAAATTTGGACCCGAAAAATGCCCCATCTTTTTCGTCTCCCATGGCTTGGTTCTGTTTCTAACTGGTTTAAAAAGCAAGTAAAATCTGTCAAACAGTGCTTTTCCGCTCCGGAATCACGTGTTGTTTACTCTACCAAAAGCTTCTTTTCACTACCAACATAGATGTACTGCCTGCTTTGCAGAAAAATAACGTGATTTATCAATTCGCATGCCACTGTGACGGTCGATATGTAGGCCATACTTCCCAAAAGCTGCAGGACAGAATTAAACAACATGTCCCCAAATCTATCCATTCTTGCTCTTCCCAGAAACGATTACTTTCTGCCCATCAGTGGAAATCTTCCACCCAAACTGATACCTAGTCTCTTGCTTCTGATTCAGCCATTGGACTTCATCATCTCTTACTAAATCCTATTTGCGCTCAACACTATGATGACAGTAGATTTTCTGTTCTTGCCCAAGGCTGCTCACCTTTTCATCTATTTGCTGTTAAAGCTACTTTTATCAAAACTTCTAACCCCGCCCTCTGCCGACTAAAAGACTTCATGTACAGCTTAAAGATTGTGCACTGATGATGCTCTCTCATTGGTCTTTTTTCAGCCAATCATCACTCGGCTTTTTCCTATAAATAGCCACTTCTTTTCCTATGCTCTCCATTCTGACGATTCGTCTTGACAAGTGTCAGATGAAAAGCTTTGAAGATATGAACGTTTTAATCATAGCAATTTAATAATTTGTTCAATGAACGTTTCCCTAGCTAGTTTTTTTTAATTTATCTTTTTTGCATAAAAACTGGCAAGGTGAAGGTGAATTGTGATTGAAAAATCATAAAATAGATGGTTGCACGTAGTAACAAAGTTATTCCTGCCGGATTTATATTGCATGGGTATTGAGGATTATTACTGGTACTTTGGGGATTATTGCAACATCTTCCAACCAAGTATAGGTGAAGACCCCAGTGATTGCATTACGTTCATAAAAAGGTTAAATGAAGACCTGAGTTAGTGACTTTTAAGAAAAAAACCCTTATTTTTACCCAAGTTATACATTTAAATTGGCTGGCAAAAATTGAATTGAGGGGGCCCCCTGGTTGGCAAAAGTAAGGAAAGCTGAAGGAGCTAAATAATAAAACTTTTTACAAAGCCTTTTTGTAAGTAATTAACAGAGTTTTGCTATCCTTCTCGGTATTACCATTGTTAATTTGTCTAAGAGTAAACATGACCTATAATAAAAGACAAATTTCAACCAAACAAGAATAATTTGTTTAGTTTATTCTCCAGGAAAGTTAAGAACAAATGAGGTTGAAAATTCAGGAAAATTTAAGAACAGCCAACCTCTGTTTCAATACTTTTTATGGTCCAGGGTTATAAAAAAAGTGCATTCAGAAGACCTCTGGCTTTGCAATGCCCACCACCCTAATTGTGTTAAACAAATGGGTGTAAGACCCAAACTTTTGAAGGCTTTAAACTAATGATAGAATTAGCGGTGTTGAACTGTTTTTCACTACTCTATCATGCTCCTGGAAGAATTTCAGGCACCTCAAATCATACGGCAGATTTCTTGCCTAATGACCCTGGCACACTGCGTAGTGCATGTCAACCTACTTGAAGTTGTCTAAACTCAAGTTATCGATGACGTATACACCCGTTTGATGAAAATTTTTTCTACACTTGTGTTAATCGTTTCTTCAAATATCACATATCGCAATTTCTTCAATTTGCTACAAGAAGGCAATGTCAAAAATTTTGCATTTTAGTGTAGTGTTTTAAAAGTATTTAACTACTCTATTTTGTGAAGAAATTTAGCTTTCAAACTGGTGTAATTTTCTATATTTGTGGTTGAAAATGCAGAAAGGTGACATGAATCACTGTTAGCTGAACAATTGAAGTGATAAAAATAGTAATATCAATTTTTGCATATTCCGTGATTGAAAATAACTACCTCTTCCGTCACATCAACATAACAATCATGCACAAAACTTGATTTTCTTAAAATAAGGTATGAGAAGCAGTGCTTTTGTTACAAAGTATGTTTATTTACAAAGTACTGTATCTCGTTTTTTTCAAAATTCAACGACTTAAAGATTTCCTGTACTTATATATTTCTTTCGGCAAGTTGAGATTTCCTTGGCAAGTATGCATGTGATTTCACTTGCCTGATGGACAAATTGTTGAAAAAGTTAATTTCAACCCTAGTCTTGGTATGTTGGTTTTGCCTGTAGAACTTGTTTAACTTCTCAGATTATTTCTAGGCCTTACTTGAACTTTTAGAGCAAACAATCCTACAGTTCAGAATTCAGTGATGACAATAATGAAGTTTCTTCGACTTATCGAAGACAGAAAGAAAAGGATGTACTGTTTAGAAAACCAGATTCGTAAGTGATAAGCTTCGTCCATTTTAGCTTAAACTTTTCATACATTTCAGTATTTGATAAGTTCAATTCAGTCCTGGGTAACTCAAAACAATGGGCATGCCATGCATGTGACATGCCCACTAATTTAGCCATAGGTGGGCAAGTTAATCCAAATTGTTAGCTTTGTTAATCACTATTCAATTAGCAAACTTCATACCATTGTTAAAGTTAATTTGTTATTTTCAGCTTTAATTAACAGAATTAATGAAGTTCGTTAATTTCTTAACGTTTTGAGTGTAATTTACGTTTTTTTTTATTCACTCACTTTCAGAACACGTTATAGCACTGTTGAGCTGATTGATTGTGAGGAAAAAATTTATTACTGTAATGGTGTTTTTGTGTTTGGAAGGTACATTTTATGGTCTAATGTAATTTCAAGGTTAAAATAGGTTCATATGCTCATACTAAGCTGCAATCAGAAAATCTTTGGAAATTGTGAACAGTGATAATTAATAGACCTATGAGGCTGCATCTTATTATTTGCCCAAAAAAGCGCTCCTTTTTTCACTTTTTCTTTTATAAAATTCGTGCTAATACGCAACAAGTGTTACTAGTGCAAACTGGTTTGTACCAATACGATAAATGAATGGTGCAAGAAATTAACGATGAAAACCTAAACACAAGTTCATGAAACATAACTTAAGTTAATTTAGTCCTTAGGAGCAAACAGGTGGGAACGCTTAACGATTCTAAGAATAAAAAGTACAGCCAAAATGCAGGAATACATTTTAATAACTGACGTTTCGCTAAACACTTACAGCATCTTCAGAGCTAAAAAGACATTAAACATTATTCTTAGTTACTAACTGTTACCTTAAAATTAAATTAAAATTAAATTAGTGAAGCCGTACAGAATTACTGTAATAAGCCGGAAACATAAGCGAAAATATGAGAAATCACTATTGGAAAACTTATCTGCATAACGCGGCACAAGCAACTAACTGTGACACAACGATCGCTTTCCATCACAATTAGAGCGAGACAAGACATCAGATATTATGATGGTAGCGATGCAGTTACGCACCGTCGAACACATAGTGTCGTGCGAGTGCAGAGTCATGCGAGTGCACGTAGTGTAATGTTTAATGTCTTTTTAGCTCTGAAGATGCTATAAGTGTTAAGCGAAACGTCAGTTATTAAAATGTATTCCTGCATTTTGGCTGTACTTTTTATTCTTAATTTAGTCCGTTAACATGAAAAAAACTTTTTACCAAATTAACTAGTTAATCAAAAAGTTAGCTTTGTTATTAATGGATTAACGATTAACGAATTTGTGCCCACCTATGCATTCAGCTGTTGTTGGACTTCACCACAGAATCAATTTGATTGCTTCACTAACAAATACCTTGCTAAATATTGCAAAAATTGAACAACAATGTTGTAAGCCAATGGTTAACACGATATTAATCGTGAACTGTCAAGCAACACGGTAAATTCTTGGTGGGTCATTTTAGCCAAAAAATAGGCCTGACCTAGAACAAAATGCAACAAAAGCAAATGCACTTGGGCAGTGTTGAATATCCATCAGGAAACATCATACTCAAAATCAGCCAAAATCGGCCTACGCAAATTTCCCTAATTTGCCTTATTTTAAAATGGTGGTTACAGGAAAATGCAAATAAGAATTATCACACTTCACATAATTCTGTGGTGCACAACTTATGATCCACCCTGTATGTTAGGCTGATCTGAAAATCTTTTAGATAAGGTTGATAAACAGCTTGCAATTAATCTAAAATCATTAAGGGTTTTGGGCAGTACTTGCTTTGTGATTAAAGTGAAGTTCGGTTATGGTGTCTGTGGTAAGGTTTTATGGAAATAAAGGAGTCTTAATGATTTGTTGCATATCATGCAGCATTTTACCATCCTAATGCAACAAAAGTAAAAAAAAAAAGTTTTAGGCTGTATGCTGTTGCACGTTTAACAGCATTTTAGAAACAGCGATCTGTTTTGGACTCTCAATTGCTACACTTTTAGCAACCACTAAATCTGCTGGTGTTCCACGATGTATCTGCTGTTTATGGGCTACTTGGCAGATTTGTTGATGACAAAGATTTCTGCTTTAGGATGCTGGCTGACTGGAATATGTAAATTCAAACTTTTTTTAATCTTTTTTTTCAACTACGAATATCAATATTAGTTGTATTACTAGTGTTTATACTTCAGGCTTCAGATTTTTTTTTCAGCAAATTTTCATTATTTTTTTCCTACTCTTAATTCCTGTCACTTATTTTTTTCTCCATTTTTTTTCTAGTTTTCACTTTCTAGCAGTACTGGTAGTGTCTTGTTGGTTTTTTAGTGCTGTTTCAAGTCATTAGAAATCTTCTGCTAGTGTCAAGTTACTTGATACACACTGCTTTTAGTTTGCACTTTTAAGCTGCAGCACAGTACGTTCGCTGATATACAGCATTCTAGAAGCAGTTGTCTAGACTCTCGAGTTATCTTGGTTTTCTAAAGATCTTTGCAATCTATGGTTTATACCATGTGATGCAAAGATTTTTTAAGCTAAATTTTAATATGGTTCCAGATCAACGTCAATTTTCATCCATTGATCCTTCACTTTGAATGCAGACATGTTGCATCATTTTGTTTAGATTCTACTTAGAGATCCTGATGATGATGTTTATTGTTTTGTTTTGGGGTTTGGCATTTGCCTTCAAAATTCATGAACATATCTTTAACCACAAGAGGAATAGTGGTTTTTGTGTACTTGTGTATACAATTTGTAACGATAAAATTCTATAAATCCATTTTTTTGTGGGTAGAAAGCAGCCAAATTTTATTAGATTTTAGAACATTTTTCTGGCAAAGAGAATTAGGTTGTTGTTTTTCTAAATAAGACATACTAAGACGCCTAGCAATATAGCATGTTGGTTTGGGAGCATGCGTACTACCGGTATTTCTTTTTTAGTAATTGCTAGACTAAGCACCTAGGCATAATAAGCATGGTATGGCCCAGAGCCAAAAATACAATACCTGTTTAGAATAACTGCAGAGAATTAAAAGGTGTGAAATTAACAGAATACAGCAGTGATTATAAGTTAATACATTATATACATTCTGTGATAATAACTTTGTGCTTTTTAACATACTGTACTAACTTATTCTACCAGTGAAAATTTCAAAAAGCAATTAACATTAGTTCAATGCAACAATTACTTTAATGACAGCATAGCTTACGGAAAGTTACCATATATTACCAAAAAAATTGCACAACACTACTACGCAATGAGATATATCGCAGAAAATGCAATAAAAACAGTGAAAAAACATGTTTTTTTGATTTTACTTGAAAAATTGAACAGCTAGGCTTATATAATGTATTGAGAGCAGATAGGAACTTGGGTATTCTGCATCTTTAGAAACAAAATTTGCATCTAGCATGAGCAGTGCTGAGTTATGGCATTTTTTTGATTTTTGTCGCATTGCCAAGGAAACACGCTTTGAGGAGGCATAAAACAAAAATTAAAAAAAAAATTTTGGTGGTAAATTGAATTGGTGGTTGAACCACAACTTTTGGGAGAGTTCCTAAGAAATTGAAGAAAGTCACCAAAATTTGGTACAGCCTAAATTGCTTAGCGCGTAATGACTTATCAAATCGTAGATGCCGAATGTCTGCTAAGTGTTCTTTTTTGCGGATAAAAAACTGCATTTTGTTTCGCCAGTAGGGATGTTCATTTCAGAATATCTGCATATTCTAGAATAATTTCGGATCTTTTTTTGGAATTCCAGAATCTTTCCAGAATATCAAATCCTATTGCAAAATATCGTTTTCAGACGATTTCGATCGATTCAACAATGTATTTTGGAGCATAATGATTGGAACGTATAAGTAATCTTAAGATAAAGCAAAGAGCCAAAATGTGAGTGAACATTTTTTACTGAACGTTTCAAGACATTACTAGTCTCATCATCTGCGGATAAATGATATAGGCAACAGCAACTTGTCACGAGCACAGCACAGGAAAAAAAAGGCAAAGCAATGACGCAAAAAAAAGAAAAAAAAAGAAGGAATCGAGCGTAAAATTGAAAGCAATTATTGTTTTCAGATGTTGAATAAATATTTCCACACGTTAAATGAATGTTTTTACTGTTTTCACACGTTAAATAACGATAATGGAATTGAAGCTTTGTCGGAGTTTAGATCTGGATTTCTTTGTTGAATCATTACGGTTTCTTGGATTAATAATTTTTGCCAATGGTCAGATCTAGCCAGGATGATGGGGTTATTAAAACAAACTGTGTGATTAGGGTTATTGGTCAAATGTCGAGTGACGTCCGTATCCTGTGGTGTTTTAGAAGAAGGATCGTGGTTATTGATATGGGTAATTAGATTCCGTGACGTTTGGCCAATATACGAACTGCCACAGTTACAACTTATTTTGTACTCAATAGCATATTGATAAAGAATTTGTTGTTGCTCTTTATGTTTAAATACATTTTTAAAACTATACGTATCATTAATTAATAAAAATTTGGTTTCAAAATCAAGCTTGGCAAAAAAAGAATTAATTTCTTTTTCTATTTGCTGTGGAATTTCGCGAATAAATGATAACCGCATGAAAAACTTTTTAACTCGAGGGTCCTTAAATATTTTCTTTGGGGATATCTTTTCTGTAGTGTTTTTCCATAAAATGGTTAATGTGCTTGTTTAGAAAGTCTTTGGGGTAGCCATTTTTTTCCAAAACCAAAGAAATTTGATTAAATTCTTTATGAAGCAATGTGAAAGAACTGCAGATTTGATGAGCACGATGCAATAAATTGTTGATTAGATTACGTTTGGATTTGGTTAGAGTATAGCTGTCCCATTTGGTATAGAATATCAAAGTATGTAAATTATTAATCAAAGAAACCGTAATGATTCAACAAAGAAATCCAGATCTAAACTCGGACAAAGCTTCAATTCCATTATATTATTTAACAAGTGAAAAAAGTAAAAACATTCATTTAATGTGTGGAAATATTTATTCAACGTCTGAAAACAATAATTGCTTTTAATTTTACGTTCAATTCCTTCTTTTCTTTTTTTTTTTCTTTTTTATGCGTCATTGCTTTGCCTTTTTTTTCCTGTGCTGTGCTTGTGACAAGTTGCTGTTGCCTATATCATTTATCTGCTGATGATGAGACTAGTAATGTCTTGAAACGTTTAGTAAAAAATGTTTGGTCACGACAATGTATTGTTATAACCGATGTCTATATCAATAGCGGCATAACTGCATTGCTGTGGTCACTTGTAGATTTCCATTTTATGCTTTTTCTTTATGATAGAGAAGATTTACATGCCTATTGCTGCCACGAGGAAGAATGGATTAATTTTCAATCTCTCTTTTTTCCCATAAAAACTAACGAGAAGAGAAACGCAAGAGTTTTAAGAGAAATAAGCAAATTAGCTTTGTCATGCATTGCTTGCATGTACGCGTACTCCGTACAGTCGTACACAATCGCTATTATTCGTAGCTGTACACTATTTACTGTGTGCACTTGTTACTGAGTAAGCAATGCGCAATCAGTTACGTTCATATGAAAACAACGAGGAAGCAGCACATCTTAACTAATCTTTTCTATTTCGATTCCATAATTTGAAACCGGTTCAATTTTGGAGTTCGTTCCTGTGGATTTGATAAATTCTGGAATGAACATCCCTATTCGCCAGTATATGAGAAGTCACAGTCATGGCAAGGAATTTGATATATTGCTCCCTGTCGCTTAATACTAAGTCTTTGTGACTAGCGAGTTTCTTGGCGATGGTGTATCATGATTTTAATATGGTTTTCACATTGTGGTTAGACAAACAGCGTTGTATTTTTACTGTCATTCCGGGATAGTAGGGTATAATGGCCGAGTCTTTGAATTATTGTTCTGTGCGGTTTGAAGGTTTCTTGATGAGGGTCATGCTCGGGTACAAGTTTAATTTTAAAGTGTCTTTTACGTGTTTGATTTCATCTTGATGTTTTTTTGTGGTACAGCAAAAAGCACTGGCCCGGTCGATTAGTGATTGTACAACGGATTGTTTGTGTTCCAAAGGATGGTCAGAACGGAAATTTAAATATTGGTTGCTGTTGGTTGGTTTTTGGTAGAGATGTGATGAAACCGCCATGCTCATTTGGTCAGACCAATGTATCTAAGAAAGGATGTGTGGACTGCTTCTTTTTCGATTGTAAACTTGATTGAGTTTTCGATAGTGTTTAAATGATCAAAAAAATCGTCAACAGAGTTTTTGTTAATTATGATGAAGGTGTCATCTACATACCGTTGTTGATAGGGCTCTTTTTTCAAAATCTTCCATGACTAGGTTGGCGACCGCAGTGGAAATGGGCCAGCCCATTGCTGTGCCAAAAGTGCCAAAACCGTTGTTGATAGGGCTCTTTTTTCAAAATCTTCCATGACTAGGTTGGCGACCGCAGTGGAAACGGGCCAGCCCATTGCTGTGCCAAAATTTTGGCCAAAAAAGCCAAAACTTTCAAATATTAGCTTTTTTTCAAAGACTTAGCTATTTCTTATGTCAATTTAATTCTCAAATGGTGGGTTAAAAAGAATTGAAAATCAGATTAATGACTTGAATGCTTTTGGTTACTGATACATTGTTTCTGACATTGCGGTGAAGTTTACATGGTGATCTTCAACCGGTATTGTGTTTAACAGAGGTCAATACATTTAGTATGACCATGTACATTGTACAGCTTACAAAATATTACGCTAATTTTGATAAATAGCAAAGACTTGCCTTTCACGCATGCTTTAAACAAAGGAATGTTACTATCAAAAAGTAATAGAGTTGTATTTAAGAAAAAAGTTATGGAAAAGTTGGTTATTGTGTATGACATGTTTCTAAAATGAAAAACTGAAGAAATGCATGGTTTTAAATTTGATGCTTTATAATACATGTTAAATAGGATGGTCCATATTTTATCAACTTTTGAAAGTTTTAAGTCTCACCCCTTCAAGTTGTGTCATTTCATGAAAAAATAACTTGTGTAAAATTTTTTTGAAAAATTTTTGCGTTTAGGGGTTGCCCAATCCCCTCAAAAATCGGAAATTTTGTCAAATTTTGATATTTTTGGCATTTTGACTTTGATGTATTTTTTGATCGAAAACTGTGATAATAGATGTTTAAAATGATTTGTCACCTTATATTTGTCAAAATTTGACACTCATATGTGTTGATAATGCAAAAAATTGTGGTCACTTGATTTCTACCACTATGTGGCGCTATAGTTTAAATCATGAAAATTGGTAATATTGTGTAGTTTTTAACCCAAAACAATGGCATTGATTTCTGGAGCCACATTTTCAGCAATGGGTGTTCCAAAACTTTTATATAATGCTATTTTTATGTGTAGAATAGCTGTACACTTGTTTCATTGTTCTTTACAGTGATTTTAAAGCTTTTGCATTTAATTCACTTTCATTTTCGGTGAAACAAACAATTACTATGTATTTTTAAAATAGTTTTTGACTAGACGACAATATTATTGTCAGATTTAGTAGCCTTTAAGCAGAGTTGACATTGTTAATTTGGTTGGCATTTTATGATTGAATATTTACTATTTAAATTACCTATCTGTCTTCTAGTACTGAATGTCAAACAAAAAAGCTGTTAATATCTCTTGAGCTTTTCTCAATTTGGTTTGAATCAGCTTCAAGCTAGGCATTGACGCCGATGTTCAAGTTTTGAGCTTTCATGGTAAATGACTTGAAGTTAGTTTGTCCCAGATCCATATTCAAACTGTTGACAGCAAAGAACCTACTGCATCACCAAAAGTTCAAGTGTAAGCTCAACTTTGTCTTCACAAAAAGTCTGACCTTTTTTGTTTTGTATAGGCTATCCGGTTTTCTCCCAAGCAAAATCTTATTGCAGTTTTGGAGTTCCAGTAAAAAATAATCATAATAGTTGGAGCAACAATGCAACATTGTAGAACTATTTTGGAGTGTTTGGTTTTGCTTCTGTTGTACAACATGCAATAGACACTACAATTGTAATACTCCTGACTTTAACACTATGGTGGGCAATGATTGTTTTGTCAAATTTTAAAATATTTCCCTTGACTGTAGTATTCAAGTTTCAAATAAAAGCTGAAAGCAAAGACATTCAACATTGACTTTTTAGTACTGCAGTCCAACTTGCAAAACTGTGGCTATCTCATTAGTTCTCTTTTCAGCCAAAGTTTAGTTTTGTCAAATGTTGTCATAACTGACTGCAAATTATTGTAATTGAGACTGCGCCATAAAGTTTTTTGTTTTTAGTTTAATCAGGGTTTAATCACAAATGGCTTCAATAAAAAAGTTAGTATTGGTCATAATTCTGTACACCTAATTTTTTCTTTTGTCTATTTTTCTTAAATGTTTTTTCCAGTTTTGTTGGTGACTCATTGTGTCTGTTTAATGATTATAGTAAAAAAAAAATTAAAAATGCTAATTTTTCAAAATAATTATGCTCTACTGTTTCTTCACAAGATATTAAGAGCTGCAACATTTTTATGAAGCAAGTGCAGCCCAAATTTTTGCAGAATTTTGCACTAAATGAAAACGCTTTTCTTCAAGAAAGGTTTTAAACTTTTCATTATTTTTCATTTTAAATTTTAATCTTTCAGTTACGTTGTTTGTCAATGTGGTGTGTAATGATATTTTAATCTACTTTAGTTTATTCAAGTTATAACTCAAAACTGTTCAGTTAAAAAAGCACCGAGTTTAAAGTTATTAAACGAAAAATGTTACTGGAAATTTTCACTGGCAATCTTTTGAAATATATGAAAAAGTATAACTAAAAGCTTATATTCTGACACCATATAAAAATGGCATTATATAAAAGTTTTGGAACACCCATTGCTGAAAATGTGGCTCCAGAAATCAATACCATTGATTTGGGTTAAAAACTACACAATATTACCAATTTTCATGATTTAAACTATTGCGCCACATAGTGGTAGAAATCAAGTAAACACAATATTTTGCATTTACAACACATATGAGTGTCAAATTTTGACAACAATTATCAAAGTTTTCGATCAAAAAATACATCGAAGTTCAAATGCCAAAAATACCAAAATTTGACAAAATTTCCAATTTTTGAGAGGTTTGGGCAACCCCTAAACCCCTAAATCGAAGTTCAAATGCCAAAAATATCAAAATTTGACAAAATTTCCGATTTTTGAGAGGTTTGGGCAACCCCTAAACGTAAAAATTTTTGAAAAAATTTTACACAAGTTATTTTTTCATGAAATGACACAACTTGAAGGGGTGAGACTTAAAACTTTCAAAAGTTGATAAAATATGGATCAGCCTAATGTTAAATCAGTTTGACAAAGCTCGGTTTCATATTAGCCATACAAAATAGTCATCCAAGGTGGGTTAAAATATTTTTTAAGAAAAAAAAATTTAGAGCACCCCATAATCGAGGCCCAAAGAGAAACACATAAATTATTAAATAACTCAAAAAACAATTTTTTTAGCTTAAAAATAACAGTTTTATTGGATTTGGCATGGTCAATTATGGGGGGTAGTAATTTACTGTATCCTCTTACCTCAACTTTGAGCGTTAGAGGTAAAAATCACTCATGCATATCCTTAAAATTCACTTTTTCGCACAAATTGAAAAAGGCCATTTCTCAGAAATGGCTTGTGCTAGAAAGGTGAAATTATTTACAAACAAGTTTGTTTTTACTCTGCTCTATCCTTATGCCAAGTTTGGAGAAGATTTTAGACATTTCACAAAAAGCATGAATTGACCCAAAAGACACTTTAGAATTAAACTTGTACCTGAGCATGACCCTCGTCAAGAAACCTTCAAATGGCACAGAACAATAATTCAAAGACGTATACTCTTCTACCCCAGATTGACAGCAAAAATACGGCGCTGTTTGTATAACCACAATGTAAAAACCGTGCAACACCATTGGCAAGAAACTCGCTAGTCACAAAGACTCAGTTTTATTCAACAAGGAGCACTATATCAAATTCCTTGCCATGACTGTGACTTTTCATACATTGGCAAAACAAAACACAGTTTTTCCATCCGCAAAAAAAGAACACTTAGAGGCATTTGGCATCTACAATTCAATAAGTTATTACTCACTAAGCATGATTTTGACAACAAACATTCCAGGGATTGGAACAACGCTAAAATTTTAAACTTTGAATTTTACTTCACAAAATGCAGGTTTATTGACTCGTATTTCATTAACCAAATCCCCAACACTATGAATGATAAGCAAAATGACAAATTCCCTCGTAGTTATTCGGCTACTCTACTTTAAAGTCCATGACATAATTATATTGTTTTACACACTCCTCTAATCTGTCAGTTTTTTGTTTCCAATATGTTTTAATTTTTTTGCGTTAACATATGATTCTTTTATCAAGAGATTTTCTCATCTATTGTACACTTGCTTTTTAACTTGGCAGTTTAGCCCTGGCAAAGATAAGCTATAGCCTATTGAAACGTTGGTAACAAGGTTTTTACTTCACCAATTGAGCTAATAAACTTGATTTAGCTTACAAAATAAGTCGAAAATTTCGGACTTGTTTTGTAAGCATTTTTTGTTCCAACTTGGAGTGCATTTTGTTGTATATAATAAGTCGGAAATTTTCGATTTATGTTGGACAAAGTTGGAAATTTCTGACTTATTTTGAAGACGTTTTTTGTTCCAATTTAGAGTGTATTTTGTCGAACGTAATAAGTCAAAAATTTCTGACTTATTTAGCAAGGGCTTTTTTTCCAACATAAGAGTGCATTTTGGTGTATATAATAAGTCAGAAATTTCCGATGTATATATCGAGCAAAATTTATGGTGAATTAGCTCAAAAACAAAGTGTTACAAAATCAAGATTTTTACAAATGATGCCACATAGTTAATGCTCCAGCGTAGTAGAGCGAGTCCCACCACTGTATAGCAAAAGATTTCATTTGAAGAAATATTTAAAAAATTTTTGAATTTTTTTCCTACAAAGCATGATTTTGGCATTTGAAACCTGATGACTTTCTCATTATCATGGGACGATGTAATTGTTCGACAATTGATAGCAGTGATGGAGTCGAGTACTCAACTTCCGAGTACGAGTACCGCAAAAAACTTCGAGTACGAGTATGAGTACGAGTACTGATATTGAAAAATGTACTCGAGTACGAGTACCGTAAAAAAGTTCGAGTACGAGTACGAGTACTTTTACAAGTTTAGAAAAAGAAATTTTTAAGTTGTATCGGATCAAAATTTGTCGCAAAAATATAAACGAATACGTTTTTTTCTGTGAGTGGGATGTTAAGAAGGCGCACAACTGCAGGCGACAATTTTCTGACAAGTTACACGCAAAATTACTGTTATATTTTAAACAAATTAGGTACCTTGACGTTGAAAGCAAGTGCACGTTTTTTTGCGCGTCGGAAAAAACCTTGGCTTGCAGAAGCAGCAAATTGCTCATTGTTGCAAGAAGTTCTGTTACAGCCGCAGAAAAATGTTTAACTCTAAAACTGAGCAAAGAATTAACTTTGAAATTTTTGGTAAAATTAAAGCTTTGATGGAAGTTTACGGCAAAGAATGCGTGTCAAGAACCCGTGTTTTTGAATGGCACAAAAGATTTCATGAAGGCCGAACTGAAGTTGAAGATGATGAACGTTCACGACGCCCAACCACATCAAAAACCACTTACAATAACCGAGAAATTGAAAAAATTGTTCGAGAAGATCGTCGGCTTAGTATTCGACTGATAGCAGAGAGGATGTCCATTGACAAAGAAACAATGTGGCAAGTACTGCATGAAAATCTGCATATGACAAAGGTCTGTGCGCAAAATGTTTCAAAGCTTTCAACTAGCGATCAAAAAGAAAAACGCCAAGAGGTTTGCGCTGACATTTCAAAACAAATTGAAGAAAACCCTAAATTTTTAGACAGCGTGCTTACTGTACATGTGATGAGAGATAAATTTTCCAGTACGACCCAAAGACAAAGAGACAGTCCATGCATTGGAAAATTGCAAACTCACGACGAATTAAAAAAGCAAAATCAAAATTCAAGGCAATGTTAATCGTTTTTTTTATGTTAAGAGCGTTGTCGTGTTCTTTTTTTTGTAAAAATCCGAATGAAACGCTGTGTTGATGCTAAGGGAGAATACATCAAAGGGGAAACAAAATAAAACGACCTTTTTTCCTTCAATAAAATTGCTTTATGTCACCAGTTTTGTTATTTAAAAGCGACACCTCGTATACCGTATGCTTCTTTCAATCACAAGTAAGCTTTCAAAGTCCTCTACCCCAAACATGATTACCCACAACAAATTTTTGAGAGCTTTTGCGATTTAATGTTATATTCAATTAACATTTAATCATAGGTAGGCAAGTTAATGCAAAACATTAGCTTCGTTAACCACTAGTCCGTTAACAAACTTCACACTTCCGTCAACGTTAATCCGTTATTTTCAGCTTTAATTAACGGAAGTCAATAAAGTCCGTTAATTCGTTAATATTTTGCGTGTAATATACATTTCTTTATGTTCACTCGATTTTAGAGCACGTATTGACATTGTTGAGCTGATTGTAAGGAAAATTTTTTGCTATGGTGGTCTTTTTGTGTTTTGGAAGTTACGTTTACAGTCTAATCTAATTTCAAGACAAAAACAAGTTCATATGCACTAATAAAGCTGCGATTGGAAAATCTTTGCAAATTGCGAACAGCGATAATTAATAGACCTATATGAGGCTGCAGCTTATTATTTGCCACAAAGAAGAGCTCCTTTCTTCGCTCTCTTCTACAAAGCTCGTGCTAATATGCAACAAGTGTTACCAGTGTCAACTGGTTTGTACCATTATGATAAATGAATGGTGCAAGATATTAACGATAAAAACCTTAACGGAAGTTAAAAGAACTTAATGGAAGTAAATTTAGTCCTTTAACATGAAAAAACTTTTTAACGGATTAACGATTTAATGAAAAAGTTAGCTTCGTAATTAACGGATTAACGATTAATGGACTTGTGCTCTCCTATGCATTTAATTAAAGACTATCTAAAACTTGTAACACTAAACTGCAAATGACGTAGTAGTAAATGTTCTCGAAATAATGCTGCATTTCAAAGGAGGTGACTAAGTTATGTGAGCATAAAATAACAGAGGTGGAGTCGAGGACACGAGGCTCGAGGCCATGGCCAAGGACACAAAAAAAATCCGAGGCCAAGGCTAAGGACAGGAATGCTCGAGACCAAGGACCAAGGACACAAATGCAAGTGTTTTCCTAAGAAAAAAGGTCTTAAAAATTTTTTTCCGTCGATCTCCAAAAAACGGTCTAGAAAAACGTTTTTCAGCCGATCTACAAAATTTTAACCATTCAAAAAATAGTGCTGTCCTCGAGCCGAGGACAAGGCAATTTTCGAGGACTTGAGGATTTGAGGCCAAGGCCAAGGACTTGAAAATGTGTCCTCGAGAACTCCACCTCAGTAAAATAATGCTGCCATTTAATATCAGCTACCAGCTACAACCAAGGGCGTACGCAAGGGGGGGGGGGTTAGGGGTTCAACCCCCTCCCCATTGGTCTGTCGACTAAGATGCACAATAAAGAAAATATCACGTTTTTAGCACTTCTGAGCCTGTTTTTTTGCAATGACACGGACTCCAACATGATTTAAAGCAACTTTTGAAGCATATAGAGTTTCTTAGGGGGGGTAATTTGTCAAAGATATACCTTACAAACCAATAGCAACTTCAAAAAATATGGCAAAATTAGCAAATTTAACCGCTAAAAATGCTTATCATTGGCTTCATCAAAAATATAAAGATGGGGTTTCAGTATTAGTTAATTAATAATCCACTCAAATCTCGTTCCATTCGCCCCCCCTCCACCTTCTCCAACTGTCTCACTCTATAAACTACAGAATATAAATGCTTGTGAGTTTTTCAAATCAAGATTTTATGATTTACCGGCTTGTAAATTAGAGGACTGAAATGTTACCATTAGCCACCGCCCACATAGCTCACTTATGCGCAAAGGCGTACACAGGAGGGTGGGGGTTTAAACCATCCTCCCTATTGATCCGACGTATATCATTCGAAATATCGTCTTATTAAGCAAAACGAACAAGCTCCTTCTTTACTCTCATAGTAATATGAAATATTTAATTATATAGTAACTAACTTTTTTGTTATCTAATGCAACAATGTAAGCGACTAAATGTAAAACTGAAACTCTGGAATGTCATGTTACGAGTTAGAGTAACTTTCAGTAATGTAGGCAGGGGGGTTATAGCCCCCCCCCCCATTGGCCTGTCAACCAAAATGCAGAATAAGAAAAATACCGCGTTTTTAGCACTTCTGAGCCTGGTTTTTGTTCTGGAATGGACTAAAAAGTGATTTAAAACATCTTTTGAAACATAAATTTAGAGGGGGGTGTGGCAAATTTGTCAAAAATAAAACTCACAAAGCAATGAAAACTTTGAAAAATGTCCAAAAACAAGCAAGCAACTTTGATCGCTAGTGTAAAAATGCTAAACATAGGTTTCATCAACAAGCATATTATAAACTTAGGAATAGTAGTGGGCTTTTTAGTATTAGTTAATTATCAATCACTTGTCTCAAAATTTTTTCCGTTAGCCCCCCTCCCAATTATTTTTCTCTGTAAAATATAGACGAAATAGATTGTGAGAGTTTTCCTAAACTATACGATTTTATGATTTACTAGCATGTAAGCAAGAGAGCTAAAATTTTACTATTAGCCACCTTCCGCATAGCCCGTTTATGCAAACAGTTTAATCAGGTTTACACTACCAATTTCTATGCCATGCTTTAAAAGCATTATTTTTTATCAATATAGCCCTAAAACTAAGTTATTTTTTAAAAAAAAATGCAAAATTTTCAAGCGCTGGGGGCTCAGCCCCCAGACCCCCAATAGCCTCCGGCGGCTGGGGGGCTCTGCCCCCAGACCCCCACAACAGCCCCCTCAATTGCGAATTTCTGGCTACGCGCCTCCCACACTTTGCACTGTTTATAATCATATGAGTTTTCGTAGCTTTTGTTTTGAACAATTTTTTTCTTCATCGTTCAGTTGCAAAGCTTGTGATGTTAACTATAATAGATGTATGCTTAATGCTTAATTGTATTTGGTTTGAAAAGATTTATTTGCATTACGCACTGTGAGACTTTGATTCCATCTTGTTACATTGCACTAAGTTATTTATTCGCCAAAGCATAGATCGCGAACAAATTTTTGATGTCACTTTTGAAACCCCCCCCACTGAAAAATCCTGCGTACGCCTCTGGCTACAACAGTAATTTATAGCGGTATTTTTATTCTGTATATTTACCTGTTTACAGTTCTATTATTTAATTTCAAATCTAACATCCATTTTTATAAAATAATCCTAATTAGTACTTAGTCATATTAATATTTCAAACGCATTTTACATGCGTTATCAAAAGACTTGACTTATTATTTTATCAATTTCTTGCAAAAAAAAGTAAAATTTTGCCTACAGCTGCAACTCAGCTACAGAATAACTATGCAACTCAACTATCTCTATCTGACCTAAATTTAACACTGAAAATATTGCCTGCAAATCTAACTCTATGCTTTTTCGGATACCCCTTCCAATACCACAGTAAAACCATTATTTGGGATTGGGAGATTACAGTAATCTATCTACTGTAGAAAATATTCTATCAACATTTGAGGTGAAACCGTAAAATGCTAACCCAACTGATGCCATCTTTGTAACACGCATGGCTCGATTTCTGTACTATGTAACTTTAATTGCTAAATAAGTAAAAATTTGCGGCAACTTTCACACGTTTTCTGCAGGAGAAAGGCGTTAGTTGTCAAACAATACTATGCGCTGTCGACCCAATCACTTTAACCACATTCCAACGCTTGATTTCGCTCGTTCTCACCATTAAAAAGTTGTTTGTTCAGCTGCGGTCTGCACGGATTCCAGCAAAAGCAACTCAATAAATTAGCGGGTTTTATTGGCTGCAGTTTACTATCAAAAATTCATTTTGTTTGTTACTTTTAGCAAAGATCAAATGTACTCGTGTACTCGGCTCTTTTTTTGACCGAGTACCGAGTACATTGACCTTCGAGTACGAGTACCAATCGAGTACCTGGGGTTCCGAGTACGAGTACGAGTACTCAAAAAATGGTACTCGAGTTGTACTCGAGTACGAGTACTGTACTCGAGTACTCCAACACTGGTTGATAGGTGGGGTAATTCTTAGACAGATAAAAAGCATGAAATCTAGAAGGAATCTGTTGACCTTTGGTATTTTAAAAGCTTAAGTTCGATTAGTTATATTTATCAAAAGAATAAGAAGTTTTCTTCTTTGTTTTATGAGAAAATGTTAAAATTTTATGAAAAATGGAACTAAGTAAAAAAAGTAATTCATTAAAATTGAAAACAATTTTTATGATTTTGAAAAAAATTATTGGCAATCCTATCAGGAGTTGATCTAAATCACATGATATTGGTTGAATCATAATCACAGCTTTGTCAGGTTGCCTGTAAAACATGTCCAATATCATAAGTTGAAAAATGGGGTAATTGTTGGACACCTACAGAACAAATTTAGCATTGAACAACTGTTGTGTTCAGAGATTGTTTTCCATCAGCAGTATAGCAGTGGTTTTTATTGTGTAATTAGCTGCAATGGCATGAAAGTACAACCCTAGACCAAAAAAGTATGGACTGAAACTGCTTTGAAACATGCAATAGCTGAAAGTAAAAAAAAACAATGTCTTGGATTGTAAAAATTTGTTATTTTTTCCATTTGATTTGTTTGTAAAAAGCTTTTAAAAGTTCTTTTCATTGTGTAATTGGTGGAGTTATGTTATACTGCATGCTACAAACTGTGTATTGAACTGTGAACATCACCACAACTATTCTAACTGGCATGTTGCTACAAAACTAGGTGGGTTATAATTTTTAAAATTAAACAATGAAACATTTTGCAGAGGTACTGGACTAATAAATTAATGTGTTAATATCACAAACCTTGTGCTTTTTTGTGATATAAGTAAGCTGTTGTGATGTTGATTCATGCTGCACACGTTTCTGATATTTCAGTTCTTTTAGTACATGCAAATTGACAAATGGTGTGCTGTCCAACCTTACCCCATTAGCCCAACATTACCCCAGTAGAAAACATTAAAATTTCTGTCTAGATAGACCTTCCAGAGCATGCAATTGATTTTTTACTGGAAGAGGGATAGGTGTCCTGTGTATTCAATACATTTAGTTGAACTCAAATGCTTAACTTGGTAAAAAATTTCCAACGTTTTTCAAAATTGTCCTATAATTACCCCATCTGACTACATTGATTTTTTTCATGAAAGTATTCAAAAACTTGAAGCAAAATATGAAAGATTCCAACTATAAGCATTAAACTTACTTCATACCAAATTTGACCTCAATTAAATTATCCATTCTATGTTCAATTCTGTCGACAAAAACTGTACCTCTTCTTCTTTTGTTCAAATTTTAGTGGTTAAAACTAATGCCTACTCGCATTGGTTTACATTGAAATGTGGGGTCTAATCCATCGCTCAGCATAGTCTTTAGTTTCAAACAAACAATTTTTTTCTCTAGTAAAAACAAACAAATTAAAGCTGAAGAAAATAACACAAAAATTCAGTGCAACCTTTGCTAACTTTCATTGATTAGTCACAGTTTTTTGCGATTATTATTTTGCAGCACGCTTACACACTAACAACAAAATCATCCTACAAATAATGATTGAGAGCAATGACAATGCATGAAATATCAGTTTACAAAAATAGGGCCCATATTGCATATTGATGAAGTTTTTGCATGCACAGTGAATTTCAAAAGTTGGCACTATGCTCGTAAAGTCAATTCTCATCAGCATTTTTTGCTGAGTGCAAGCCAACTAACTCATGTCTAATTTTTTCCATACTTTTCGATTTTTGTTATGAAAAAATTCCAGTGTTTTGACCCAAATAGACTTGGCAAACTTTTTAAACAAAATAAGGTCTGCTTTGATGCTCCTCTCTTCATTAAGATGGTGTGATCTTCATTGAAAAGCATAATTTCAGCACCTAAAATTTAGATGCTTTTTTTGTACTGATTAATTGAAATTTTCAATTTGCCGATTTCGAATAATATTGTTTAATATGAAGAAAGTAGGCCTAATGTATTCACAAGCAAATATATTTGTTAATACATTCATACTTATGCAGGGGTAAACTTGGCCTTTTTGTGGGTGGAAAATCCAAAGGAAAACCATCTAAAAGAGTAGCAAATGATCTGCTTGATCAGGAAGAAGGAAAAAGGATGCGATATCACGGATTACTTTCTATGGATGCTGTATCCTTTGCAATGAGAGTTTGTTGACTAAGAGCTGAAAAATTTGTTTTTTTAATTATGTCTTAGCAAACAACCAGATGATTCTCAAAATGGATAAAACCTTGTAGAATTTTAAGCTATTAAGGGATGTGTACTGTGTCATGCCATTTTAAAGTCAGTTTGTCACTTGATACAAAAATTGGAATATTCACCTGTGATATGGATCTAGAATTTTTGGGTTCTGGACAAAGCTCAAGGTGTACCCCCTTCCTAAACAAAATAGTTTGAAAACCACGAAAAGTTTTCATAGCTAGAGGGTCCCTAAGTATAATCTGGTTGACACCCAAATGTTCTGAAGCTCGAGGCAAGTGCTATGTTTGTTTCTCACTTAATGCACTACTTATGCTAGCTGCTGTTATGAAAATCCAACCAATTATTATTCAGCAGTAATAAACAACTGTATCTTTGAAGGAGGTGAAGCATCCAGTCAACTGCAGTAGTTTACCTCAGGTAAAATTAAAATACAGTTTTTGTAATTTTTGATTCTCATTTTGGGCCTGTGGTTGCGATGATATTCAACCAATACAAGAAGATATTGGTATCCCCTCAAAAAAGTTTTTGAAAACTTCGAGTGTGTTTTTCAGCCTGAACTTCGACCAAGAAAGAGAGATTGAATAATATACCCTTCTATTAACATCACATTCACTGGGGACGATTTAGGGTGGTTGGGGATTGGCATCCCCTCTGGTCTGACTCTGAAGTGGGTAAAGTATGTCTGGCTTCCTTGGTTTTTTGACATTGCACTTTGTAGTAAGTGTGTTGAAAAATGTTTTTAAGAAGATATTTTAAAGATTGCATTAATTTACATGTACATGATGATCTAAAAAGAATGTTGCGTAAAATTTCCGCTTAACGAGGGCAAAACATAACCAGTGCTAAACTTACTACTACAGTACAGGTACTCGTAAACCACAGCAAAGCAAAATTGTTTCTTAACAATTAAGTTTAACCGAACTTCGTACAAAATTTTTGCCCCCTTGGAATTTGCTTAATCAGCAAAAAACCGACGCCTATAATCACATGACTAATCCAATTTTGATAAACCCCTTCTTTTTCTGGAAATTCCTGCTAAGAGAACAAACTCAGGGTTTCCAAAAACTTTTTGAGGGGATATCTCTTTGTATTTGCTAAATATCTTTACAACTGCAGCCCCAAAATGAGAACACAACATTTCAAAGGTTATATTTTGATTTTAGCTGTTGTCAACTACTGGAAATGGCTAGATGCTTCACCGCCTATAACTTCTCAGTATCGTTATGTATTTGTGGGCTGCTTACAATGCCTATCCAACCTTCCACTAATGTATTTAATTTTAAAATACATATAAATATACATACATGTTATTTTTTACCAAGTGACTTGGCGCATGGAACGGGCTCACTGCTTTTTTCTTAAATGAATTAAGATTTCCGTTTACCTAACTCATTCTTTTAGGTAACTAGAAATGTTTATTTTGGTGAGGGTTAGATGTTGGGGAAGAGGTTAGGATTAGAGTATATGGAATAGCTTGGGTTGCTATCGAACAGCTGCAACAAAACTCTAGCATACATGTATGGAACATGCGCCAGACCTTTTCCTATTTTTTATTGGTCATTGCTATGCTAGATAGAAAGCTTTCTAGTTGTATTTCTCAGTTGTTAATTCTTAACCTACAATTTTCAAAGTATACTAGACACAAGAAACTAGTAAATGATTACTTACTTTTATATGGTGGAAAATACTCTGATTTCAAAAGAGATAGGTATGGTTTATTTTTTTGTAGTAGTAATAAATGGTTTTTAGTGCTTTTATTTTCTTACATAAGGCTCATTGAAATACAAGGTGCACTATATTAAGTGCAACTTATAAAGCTATACATATTTCTTAACTTAACTTGTAAAGAGAAAAAGAGTGTAACCTGATCCATGTATTAGGTGCAACTGAGTATAAGGTGCACTTCGATTTTTAGAAACTTTTAATGTTTCAAGTGCGTCTTATGTTCCCAAAAATACTGTGCATTGTATTTTTTGGACCATAAGAAGCAGTATCACTAAATGGCCTTTGTTGGGTATGTTTTTACAAATTATAAGGCACACTTTTGTAATAGACCTATCTGTATCTAAATCACGATGAGTGGAGTTTGAATTCAACCGATTCATTTACTTTTGGCAGATACCCCTGATGATCCCGATTACGGGTGAAACAGACTGTAGGGTTTGAATTTTAATTGACGTGTTCTGTGTTATGTTATGTGTCTAAATCACTATAAGCTATCTTCTATGAGGCCTATTATCTATGATGAAATTATTGCCTGATCTATTTATGTTCAATAAAACTTTTTTACTTCGTTATTCTCTGTGTATCTTGCAGATTAAGATTATGTACCTTTCTTGCAGTAACATGAAACACCAGGCAAAACCAGCCTGTTCTTTGCTAACACTATATCCCAAACTCTGTTGTTTTTTTTGTATATCAAACTTTAATTCCAATCCTTTATCTTTTTTTTTTTATCAAGCTTTAAATTCATTCTTAATGTAAGGTATTAAAAAAAATCTTTTCAAAAAAACTTTTTGCTAACTGTATTTCTCAAGATTCCATTTATTCTTTTTCTAACTATTTTTTCAGAAAATAAATCCATTCCAAATGTATGGTAACTTACTCTGAAAAAAAGTCATTCTCTACAAACTGTATTTCTCAGACTCCATTTATTTTTTTCTAAGGTTATTTTTTCTTAAAAATAAATAACTAAATCTATTCCAAATGTAAGTAGGCTAATTTTTTGAGCATGTGTTTTGATGCATGTACGCTATTGTAATTTGCCTGTTTGAAATAAGTTCAAAAAAGCGAGTAGTTTTTGGTGGAAGAGAAAGAATACAAAATATTATGGTGAAGAGAAAGAAAGTGCCAACCCGATCCAGTTGATTTGCACTTTAGACGTGCAGCAGTAAAAGACACATGTTTGACTTTTGAGAAAATTTATATATTTTTGGTGCAATTTATGGTTCCCAAAAAATTGGTTTTATTTTTATTTGCTTCGTTAAAGTTTGCAGTATTGTCCACACAAACATTGGATGTGTCAACTGTATCATATGCAATGCATTGAGTGTAGAAGGTTGCACACATACGGTACCAATTAATGGCATATTTACTACTTTGTAGTGTGCTATTTAACTCTCCTTTTGCAAAACTTGTTTTTGGTGCTTGTACAATGTACATTGTAATGTTAAGTATGGTACTCTTTCATACATTCAAGATTCTGTGTGGACATTACTGGGAGGCGAGAACTTGATTTTTGTTTTAGCTAGTCTTTATGAATGGAGCAACAAAAACATGAACTGTGACCATTAGGAGAAGATGATTGAGCATGGTACTATTAGGCATCGGAGCCAAATTTTTAAGCCCAAAATTTCTTTCTAATCTTTGCACTATTTATGTCCATTTTGTTTCTTCACATTTTTTATAACGCTGCTTCTTAACATTAATTTTTTCATCATGTATTACACAAAAAATATTCAGAAAATCGAATCGTTTGATCACTATTATTTGCTCATTAAATGGTCGTTTTTTTAGTTTAAAAAAGTTTGACAAAAGCTCAGCTTTTGTCGAAGCGTTGTACTAGAACTTTGTGAATTTAATTTTGTATTAACTATGATTTTTGTATTTCCTATTGAATACCGTATATACTCGCGGATAGGTCGCAACTTTTTTCTCATATTTAAAAAAAAAAAAACACGGGTGCGACCTATCCGCGCGACATACCTTGAAAGTTTTCGGCTATTGCAAGTACCGTATTTTCCGGCTAATAAGCCGTTATAGCCATGAATTGCGCTTGCGCTTGTGCTTGCACATACCAATGCGAGACAGTTTCATGCGTGCACACGCACATGCAACCACTCAGCGTGCGTTGGATTTTCCCGCCTTGTTAAGAAAAATGGTTTTGCGATTTTAATGTTCGATTTTGAAGTTATTTGTTTTTAATTTATTTTAATTTTTGAAGTTTATTTTAATTTTCACACAGATAACTTCGAAAATTTATCTTAATTTTCGAAGTTATCTGTGCAAAAAAGCTAGGGAAAGGGATTTTTAAATCCCTAGATTTTTAGTGCGACTTATGTGCGAGTCAACGCTAAATTCAACTTTTTTAACACAAAACTAATAGTGCGACCTGTACGATGGTGCGACCTATAGGCGAGTATATACGGTAGTTAATTTTTGACACTTCTCGTTCACAATGCAAAAACAAAACAGCATAAATCGTAAAAACAAGCGAAATAGTTTGTTTGTCATAGCATATTTTTTAGTTGTTGATTTAATTTTCTATTAAGCAAATTTTTTAAAATGTTTTGTGATTAATTGTCGACACTTTTAATTTTAGCAAATTTTTTACAATGTTTTGTGATTAATTGTCGACACAGCGCAAAAAAAACAAACACAAAAAACAGCATGAATTGTAAAAACAAGCAATGAGTTTAGTTTCGTGGTGTACTTATGGTTTTTTAGTTTTTTAAAACTTGATTACTTTGTTCCAAACCATCTATGGTTATCGGCATAATTAGCACTAATTAGTAGCGCCGAAACAGGTTATGAATGCGAAAAAGTGATGAAAGCAGCATGAATTGCAATTTGGCAACCTTCTAAATATAAGTGAAACAACTGACTACAAAAATAGTAATTGATGCAATATGCTGTACAGTTTTGCCAAACTTCAAACATTTGTAAAATTTGCTGAAAAAGTTACTACAAAAGTTTAAAATATCCATTCAGTTGTTGTTTTAAGTGTAGTTAAGACTTCAACAGTATAACGATCATAAATAGGAATGTGGGAGATGAACTCATTGCTGCTGAAAAACTTTGTAACTTTTGTTAGACCAAAATCATCTCAAAAGATCACTGTGTGAATCAAAAATTGCTTAAGCCAATTGTGTGCCACAGAATTTTGGACTGCAGTCAGCTCAGCAGGTTCTAATTTCTGGGTTAGAAAATAGAAGTTTGAAAAAAAAAAAGTTAAAATAAGACATAACCTGCGAACCAACTGACTGGCCAACTAACCAATGTTGGTGGTCAGTTTGCTGCGGTCAATTGGCTAGGTTTACTATCAGTCAACCAGTATATACACTCTGTTCGCTGCTGACAAAGGGACAAACCCTAAAACTGCAGGTCGTACAGCGATTGAAAAGTAATGTATATTCAACGCAAAAATTGGAAAAAAATTTGCGAAAATTAAAAATTAGGTTGTGGCACCTAATAGCCAAATCAAATCTTTCATTATACTTGCTGTATTACACCAAAGCCTGTAACGAGTTGGCGGGCCCGATCTTCGCGTCATTGCACTCGAGCAACACGGCTCCTTTCAAAGAAATGTTTCAGCGGTGGCGAGCCATTGGCAACACTGTGTCCGATTTGACCAGCTCGAGATTTGAACCTCTGACCTCCCTCTCCAGAGACAAACGCGTTACTGCTCGATCAATTGCTGGTGCACCTAATAGTAGTCCTGGTGCATAATAGTTCTGGAACTTGATAGTGCTGCCACATAATCAGTTGTGCATAATCGTCTCATGCGTAAAAGTTTAAGATGGACAAAAAATCATTCTGTTGCATTCATGACCTTTTAATGTTTTGGCAGTTCTAAAGATCGCACTGATTCTGATGTCATTAAAGAAAACCATCAGTTTTTGTGGGATGATGATGATGACTTGTCATGGGGAAAAAGACTAGCTAAAAAATACTGGGATAAATTGTACAAAGAATATGCAATTTGTGACTTAAGCAGATATTTGGAAAATATGATTGCATTTCGATGGCGAATCGAGAAAGAGGTACAGGCCCAAATAAATGTCAGTTAAAAGCAAGTTTTTTTGTGGGATTTAGATTGGAATAAGCTTGAGAAATTAAAACTTTCAATACAGCTGTTTACATAATTTAAATGCTTGGTTACTGAGAACAGCATTATTATACCTAGTGTTTAAAAAAAATACCTAGTAATAAGTATACAATTGTGGAAGTGCCTGGTGTGTGCATATAATACTGGTGTATTTGTATAACTTGTTGTTGACAACTGCTTGCAAGAAGTCTTCGAAACTTTGTTCGAGACCACTTGATGAATAGTCAAAACAATTTTCTTTGGTTGTTTAATAGAAAAGTGATTAAAGTTTGTTGGCCATGTGACGTGATGAATAAAATGTCTTTAGAACTGTGATTAAAATGTACTGGTATAAGTTTGTTGGTGATGTCACATGATGAATAAAGTTATCTGTGAAACTGTGATTAAAATTTATAGGTAATGTCACCCAAACTTCAATTCATATCTGGAGATCCAAAGTTTTGATAAATCAGGGCAAAATAATTATGAAAAAACAGGATGACAAAAAGAAAGCATTGATACCAACTGTCTAACACACTATCTTCCATTCTAGGGCTGCGCAACCTGTGGCCCGCAATCACACGATTTTGGTAAAAATGTTTAAGTTTGGTAAAAAATTATCATAAAAATGTATGTTGCTCGCAATAACTTTTGTCTTGTAAAAGTGACTCGGAACAGTTAAAAGGTTGGGCAGGCCTTTCCTACTATGTTACTAGTGTTGTGGATTTAGATTGACAGTAATAATCAAAACTCTGAAGTTCTTCGATTATGGTATGAAAGTTTTGAGGCAAATAATCATTTGCGATTCTGCAACCATGTACATTGCACAAATGTTAGTTCAATGCTTAAGCTGTGTTCCCTCTAACATTATGGCTAATCGTGAGTGCCCAAATTTTCTTTAAACAATTGTGCCCAAAGCTCTAAAAAGACAATTATGTGCCCTCAATTTTGTACCAATCCAGTACTAAAGTATACCAAATGTCCTATTTTCACAAATTTGTCAAATTTTCTAAAGCTATGTTTACTATATTGCCAAAAATAATTTGCCCTTGCTCCAACAAATTGCCGATTCGCTGAAAAAAATCGGCTTAGTGGGAACAGTGTGCTTAAGTGCTTTTTTGCTGCAGTTTCTCTTTGTTTACTGGAAAATGTTTTATCTTTTGATTTTAGGTAATAAGTGGAAAAGGTCAGTTTTCATGTGCCAATAAAAAATGCCTTGAGAAAGAAGACTTAAAGAGCTGGGAAGTAAATTTTGCTTATCGAGAAGACAATGAAAAGAAGAATGCTTTAGTGAAGTGTCGTTTGTGTCCAAATTGTTCTGAAAAGCTGAACTTTCAACACAGGTAGGTTGTCTCGCTTTGTGATATGTTACTTGCGATCTAGGACATAAAGGCACAGACAAAAAAGCACAGGAGAAAAGAGTACTGATATAAGGGTGCAGAGAGACATATTCTTGTGATTCATGCTAACATTTTTGTGCTTCGAAAAATAATCATCTTATTTTCGATCCAGTTCTTCTGCAAATAATAATTTTCAAGTTAATTGCCAGAAATTATTACCAGTGTTGATTACCGAAATGCTAAGCTTTTTATTGCAACAAACAATAATATAACATATTAATACAAATTTAATAATAATGCAAAGGTATAACAAAACCCTGAGTTCAAAATCAATGCTTGCCTGAAAAATCTTTTGTTTCGATAAAATGCAAATAACCAAAGCTTTTGCTTGGTTTTCAACATCTTAAACCGCAATTAACACTACTTTAATCGCACGCAGATTTGTTCTATACTCAGATGCATTCTGCAACTTCTCTGGTGCAAATTGCTGCATTTTTTGCCAGCAAAAAATTTTCCCACACTTGCTGTATCAACTGCTTTTTCAAATGTCGTAAGTTGTTTAGAGTCAAAATTTTTGCTATTTTTTTATTCTAGTTTTTTAAAAAAATTAGCTCTTTTATGTTTTGCAAAGAAATTCAGTTTTAAAGCTAGTGTACTTTTCAATATTTGCAGTTAAAAATGTATTTGTAGCAAAATGGCAAGTTGAATAATGAATAAAAAGTTAACATAATCATTGAAATGACTACAATCAAACTTTTTGGGTATTGCATGACTGAAAATAGGTACCTATTACATTATATGAACACTATGTAACCATTAAGTTGATTTTGTCAGCAAATTGGCTTTTTTATTGGGCTCATGCCAATTCATATTTGAATAATCCATTGTTTGCTATAGAAAAATTGCTGATTTTTTTGGTGCATGCTGACATGCCAAAGTGTAAGATGGAACACAACGTTTAACATAACAATTGATTGCAAAACTTGATTTTCGGAAAAAAAGAGAAGAGAATATGGTAATTAAGTGCTTTTGTTTTGAAGTACTTACGGTACTCATTTTTCTTGCATCATTATTTATTCTGACAAGTTTAGATTTTCTTGGGCAGATAGACATTTGATTTTACTTGCCTGACAACTAAGTTGTTGAAAAAGTTAATTTTGACCATTGCAAAACCTTTTTATTATATTTTGTTTTTTAATATTTTCCAATATGCAGAATAATCAAGTTTTTTTTGGTGATATTTCAGTTATGTTAAAAAGCAAGTTAAGTTCTTCAGTGATGGTTCCATGATTAATGTATTTAGTAATTTATATCTTATAAATGTGTGCTGTTCAAAAATAGTTTGATTTTCATCTTCTGCTTAAAATGGATTTGTTTTTTCTTTGGGCATAAATTAGATATATTTATTGTACTGTATAATACATATATTTATTTGAGTATAAGGTGCCAATTTCATACTAATTTTCGATCAGAAATTAAAGCGTGTGACTGTGCGTTATACTCATATAGATTTGGTTGAGTCGCTTTGCATGCTACTGCCCAATAAATCCTTATTGAGGCTACAGAGCTCAACAAAATCATTACCAAAACCAGACATCCAAAAAGAAGTTTTTCTAACAACTCTGCATACAAGTACCGGCAGTGTTCCATCTAACTTTACGGCAAATCAGCGAGTGCCCAAATTTTCTTGAAACAATTGTGCCCAAAGCTCTAAAAAGACGATAATGTGCCCTAAATTTTGTACCAATCCGGTATTAAAGTGTATCAAATGTCCCATTTTCACAAACTTCTCAAACTTTCTGAAGCTATGTTTACCATGTTGCCAAAAACTTTTTGTCTTGTTCCAACAAGTCGCTGATTCGCTGAAAAAAATCAGCTTTGTGGGAACACTGAGTACCGGTAATATCATTTATTGTTTTGAAGACACAATCATTATTCCATGTGTGCTTGTTTTTGCAAGCATGCCTCTGCCGTGTTGGATAAGAAAAAGTAAAAAAAAAATATACCGATTTCATTCAAAAATTAAATGTTGGTGTTATACTCGAACAAATATGGCGATATCCTTTGCAAACATGGGCATTGATTTTTTGTTAAAAAAAGCAAATTTTGGAAAATCGAGATTTTTTCGTCCAAGATGTTTCTTGAAAGCATTTTCACCTGTAGTATTTGTGCTCTTTTAGTGAGCCAGATCATCGCGCATTTAGTCAGAATTCTAAGTACCAGAACCATTTTCAAACAATGTGATATTTTCTGGTCTACGACTTTTGAGCATAGACGTTTAGGTGTGGGACGATTATATAAGTCTGTCAATTATTATGTGCCAGAGCAAAAAATTTTCAAAAAAAACAACAAACTTTTTATAATAAAATTAAAAAAAAAATTCATTTCCTTTATTGTATTAAAAAAATTTTTTTTGCTCTGGCTCCTAAAAATCCCTGCGCCTAATAGTCTTACTGCATAGTAGTCCTGGTGCATAATCGTCTTGGGCTTAAATGTTCATGCCTAATAGTCACTGTCTGATATTTCCACGGTGACATGTTTAGCATGATCACATGTTTATTATGGCGCTGCACACCGACTTAACACTTTAAGCAGACATTGCAAATATGTCCAGTGTTTGTTCATAATGAAATAGATCTAGTCATTTACGCAACAATGTAGTTATAGTGCCATAATGCTGTTAAATTTTCATTAACTCGGTATCTTTTTAATGCAATATATTTTGATAAGTACAGTAGGGCTATCTTCATGATGGCAGACCCTTGTAGCTCACAAAATCATCTTTTTGAGATAATTGATAAAAACTCATTTTAATTTGGCATAAACAGTATACATTTTGCGTAAGTTGGCTGTAATTTCATGTGTTTGATTGAAATATTATTTTAAATAGGTATTGCGAGTCAAATTGCGAGTCAATGACCTTTGTACTTGATTTTTTGCAATATTGTGGTATTAATAAATTATGTTCATAGTACGATTCAGCCACTTATTAACCAGATAAAACCACATAAGACAATTAAATGCCAAATATAGATTGTAGCACTTAAATTATTATAGTTCCTTTTTTATTATTATAGCTCTTTTTTAGTAATCGTTTGCCTTTGCTTTTTCGTGATGTTAGCAATCGATACTGTGTTGTAGTCATGACAAAAATAAACAACAATCTGTCCTGTTCCTGCCTAAAAAAAAAAAACAAAAAAAACTCAAATTTGCTAATTGTAAGGGTTTTTGTTTTTGCCATTGGTATGTAAAGATTGATCTACTCATATAAATATCGATTTGCTCTCAATGAAAAATCGTGAGCAAATGAGCTTATCCTTACCATCCCTTAGTTTAATATGTTAACCATGCGGTAGCTTGTACACTCGTAAGGCAGTATGCCAAATGTAAAGAATTTCAGTTTAAAATAAACTAAAATAGTGCTTGTATGCTTATGATTTTTTGTCCAAGTAAAGATTGAATATAAGTCACAGCTTTTTCCAAGTAAACCACTGTGGTTACTGGCTACTTCAAAAGGAAGGTAACTACAAAATCAAAAATGGTTGTTTGGTACACTAAAGTGATATCTTAGCTCTAAGCGCAAAGAAAATTTTGTGCAGATTTTGCCTCTAGAATGAAAAAAACACCTTTAAAGTGTTAAAACAATTTTTCAAGTCATGAAAAAAACTTTAAAATGTGCGTTGTTGAAGTCGAGTTGGGTTAGGGTCTGAAGAATCTGGGAATGCCTAAGGTCCATTTCTTTTCCAAAATACATGGAGAAAAAATTGTTTTATTGCAGCAATTTTCAATGAAAAGTGCTCTGGTTTCTTGAGCAGTATGTGATGTCTTTTATCTTGCTGAGTATTGAAACTGGTCCGGTTATTTTCAAGACTAGAGAAATTTATTTTATTGCTCAGTAACAGCACGAAGTAGAAATTATATAGCATTCTTTTAAGAAAGTAACAGCGAAGTTGCAGAAGACCTTAAATGATCATGGAGTCAAGCAACCACCCTTTTGTCAGAGAGGCAATTAAAAAATTGCCTAGATCTTCAATTCGTGTAAATGGCTGCTATAATTTCTTCAGACTTTGAAGAACCAACTTCCATATTGGAGCTACATTCTCTTCTGAGCGATCACTTCCAATTTCCTGCATGACTATTAAGAATGTTGCCATGTTTTGAATTTTTCACAATTTAATATATTGTTTTCTTTTGCGTTGCATTCTCATTCTAGTACAAACTCTAGTTGGTCAAAAGATATTCTCAATTAAATTGGCTATCGAGCACCTCCTTTTTAATCATGCTGTGAGTAGGTATTTAACCGAAGTGTGAGTTTGTTGTAATGTTTATGGCTTGCATTCCTGCATTCTATTCCAACAGTCCAAAAATTAAATTTAGACCTCATTTTGTTCTAGAGGTCATTTGCTATTTTGTTTGGCTATCGATCAGTCCCAAACACTCAAAATTTTGGCTGATCCAAGTAAATTTTAGCAGCTAAATTTGTTTTAATTTTGCAAAATTTATTACCAGTAGCTGATTTTCAGATTTTGATGTACATCCAAAGGTGCATAATTCATTCATCAAAGCAGAAAATTAACTATTACCAGTACTTAAATTGTAGGGGGGATGCAGGGGTAGTTAAATTGTAGGGGAGATTTAGCGTCCCCCCATCGAGATTTAGGCGTCCTCTCATCGAGAGTTGAGCGCTGGATGACCAGAGGAAAAATAGCCAGCCAGGACTAAAAGATCCTACATATTTCCTGCCGAAAATGGTCGCAAATTGCAGCGAAGACCTTTTTTTTGGTCTTCACCTGATTTCGGGAAAAAATGGCTTCAGTTTGCGGCGACAACCTTTTTTTTGGTCTTCATTCAATTTTGGCGACAGAAATACATTATTTCCACTAAACTTGTGGAAAGTTGGTCAAGGCTGCAAAAGCGTCCCCCCATGCAAAATTTTACATTTAAGTACGGGCTGTTACTGTAATATATTTATGAAATCTTAAAATAATTTCAGCTGCTAAAATTCCCTTAGATCAGCCAATTTTTAAGTATTTGGAACTTAGCTCCTGACCTCTAGAACAAAACAAGATCAACAGCTAAATTATGAGTAGCATATTCAATATTTTGCTCATTGCTGAAAAAAAAAAAAGAATTATGTCAGTTTGTATGTTTAATGCTTTTCAGAAGAAAAGAAGTGAAACACACACAGAAAAAAAAGCAAATAAAGTCCAAAGATCATAAAAAAAAGAAAAAATCAGGTATTGATACTTTACTTTTGTTACTGCAAGTATTACTAGTAACGAGCAATTGTATATGTTCAAGTAGGCTTAGAAGTTTGGGGTTATTCAGATTTATTTAAATTCATTACCTAATTGTGGTTTTTGTGGTTGTAAAAGAGCCACAAGTTAAGCCTTATGTCGAGAGTTTGCTTATACTGGTAGAGTTAATAGGTATGCTGCAATCAAGTAAAAATTATAAAAATATCAAAATCTCAAGCTCAACAGCTCATCTGATGTTATCAAAGGCTAGTTTCAACAAATCATCTTGGTAATTTAAAATTACCTTAATTCAATGTTTATGTCAGGAATTAAAGTTAGTTTTTGAGAACCGGTATCAATTAAGTTTGGAGACTAATGAACACCAAAAGAGCTTTCAATTTTGATATGCCTCTTGTTCAACTGCTTAGTATGTACATCTTGGAAGAAACTATTTCACGCAAAAAATGAAATTTTTCAGTTTTTCAAGAAACATTTTATTTGAAAATTTCAAGTTAATGAGAGTAAATGGAAAATGACAAATATTCATTTGATTGTTTTTCACTTACTTTTTAAGGTTGGATTAGTGTTTGGGTTCAGGTAAATTTGAGACAAGTTGAGAAAGGATTTGAGTTAAAATTAATAAAAAAAATCAGGGTTTGAAACTAGCACTTGCCCAAGGTAAACTGAAATTGCCGTAGCTGCAATTCTGGCTTCACTTGTCTGATTTGCAAGCTAACAAAATACAGTGAATGAAGTAAATAACATCAAACAAGATAATTTAGAAGCTCAAATTATCTCTTTTGCTGCAATGAAATAAAATGCAAGTAAAAAAGTTTTTGTTTGCTTCATTTTATTGCAGTCATTGCAACTAGTGTTTAATTTAATCATACGTACATCAGTGATGTCAATTAACCCAGTCTTAATTGCACTCATTTGTTCGATTCTCAGACGTACATGCTTTGGAACGTTTTCTTTTTCTGAGAAAAGTTTTCCTTTACTTGCTGCATTAACAGCTCTGTCAAGTATCACAAGTGCTAATCTGTGGTGCAAGAAGACAACACCAAGAATTTTTTCATTTTATAATTTTTCAGCTCCTCTATTTTTAACAAAAACTCTCAGCTTTCTAACTAGTGTAGTTTCCAGGCAATTACAAATGCATTTGCCGCAAAAAGGCAACATTAATCAAAATAATTGAAATGATTACAATGAGAAAATCAATTTTGCATTTTGCATGATTCAAAAAAGTTTCCTGTTATGTCACATTAATATAGCAATCTTGCACAAAACTTAATTTTCTCAATATAAGACAGGAGTAGCAAATTTAGCATTTTTGCCGAGAACTACATTTTACGCATTTTTTCCCAAAATTAATCAACCTTGGAATTCATCATGCCTATTTGTTTCATACAAGTTGAGATTTCCTTGGGCAAGTTAACAATTGATATTACTTTCTCGATGGAAAGTTGTTGAAAAAGTTTATTTTGACTCCTATAAAGTTGATTGATTTTTAGTGATAAATAGAGTCTACTGTATATATCTTTTTTGTGAAAATTATTGTTGTTCTTCAGCAGTGATAGACTAAGAAAATTCACAGCTACATTGCTTCAACACTTTGGGCTGCATATATATTTCACAGTTACTAATTTATAAAATTGTTCATGATTTTAAAATTTGCATTTTAGGCTGACCATTCAAATACTAAATAATGAAAAAAAGTTGAATTTTTCGTTTTCTGTTTTTTGGATACCAGTATGCAACATCCTGATGTGAGACAACTTAGCTTTGGAGTCCTGATGTCAGTTATAAATTTGACGTCAAGACTTTAGGAATTAGACAATTAACGTAAAGGATTACGTATACAGTTGGCTTTGAGCAAGAGTTTATTGGCGGCATGGCCAAGAGGGCAAAGATTTTATTTTTATGACAATCCGATTGCATAATCTTGGTTCAACCTGTACCCCGGTCAGTGATCACGTTGTTGAACAAATTCAGTGGACAAGAATTAGTGAAAATTCGTTAGAGGGGCGGATTCGTCTAAAACGCGAGGTATTGAACTTGTTACAATGAAAAGTATGTAGATAATCCAATAGTTAGCGTCTGGTGCTGTCTGGCGACATCATCATTATCATCTCAGTTTTAATCCAGGTTTTTTCCCCATCGATGGAGTTGGCTGGGTTTTATATGGCCTTTGACTAATCATGTCTTGCCATTTTGTTCGATTGCATGCATCCTCTTTCATCAGCTCATTGTAAGAAATAATTTTATCCTCCTTTACTTCTTCGGTCACAGGAAGATTAATAATTAAATATGTAACAACAAGTTTTGAAGACGTAGTACAGATTACTAATTACAAGGTATGGCACTGAGTGAGAGAAATGACATTGTGCGAAATTTTTGAGCTTTTGCCATCAGGATTCCCTGGGTGAGTTGTCTTGTGTTAGGTCAATTGTGTCAGGATGTCCTGCTTTGTGCTGGTATGTGTTCCTTCATACACAGTGCAATTAAACTGCATTTTTTGTCTGTAGAAGTCACAGAATGCAAGTTCAGCACTGCATATACAACTTTTAATTTTTCAATCACCAGGGCAGTTTTTCAGATTGGATTACTAAAATCTCAAAAAATCTATTTTTGAAATAATCTTACTGCATAATTGTAGCATCAAGCTATCAAAGAGGAGCATTTGATTAGTTAACGTCTATTTTTGCTGCTAGATGTCAATATTTGATTTTGTGTTACTGTAGTTTTTGCCTTTTTATAATCAGTGAAAATGTTCTTTGTAGACTTAAAAGACCATGGAGCTTCTAAGTCAACCCTGAAACAAACGTCGTTGGATAAGCAAGAGCATGATATATGGAGTAAGCCATTGGAAATAGAGAATGAAAAATCACGGTTAGTATTAGTGGAGTGGGGATTATAAAACAGGTTGCCGAAATGCATTTGAATATCGTTTGATTATGGAATTTTTTGTGACCATAAATACATGCATAAAATACTCTAAATTTTTGAAAATTGAAGGTGTGCCTTATCTATGAAACAGATTATATACTTTTTTTCACGAATCATTTCAAAGTTATTTAATAGCTTTATTGCAGTTTTTAGAGATTAGTAAGTTGTATCCCTTGTAATTAAGTGCACTTCATATTACAATATATGACGATGTGCCTTTATGTAAGAAAATAAAGGTCAGTTATTGAAACTGCGCCTTATACTACACCTTATAATTCAAAATATATGGTAATTCAGTTTATTTTTGATCAGGAATACTTCAGTAAAAACTGTCAATAAGCAGCACTATTTCAAAGAAAAACTGCTCGAGATTGGCTTTACAGCAGAAATCTGAACTACTGGAGATAATGATATACAAGCAGAAATAATTTATGCTGGATGTAAAATAATTTATTCGTCGAGTAAAATAAGTCATAGCATCAAGAATGACACATAAAACAATATCAACAGGAGACTGCAAAGTGAACAATATTTTAGATCTTCTAGTCAAGTATAGCCACCCAGAAATTCTGATTGTGACATAATATTAGAAACTAAAAATTCTAAATTTTCGATACTGATTGCACAGCAGTTTTATTTAATTTGATTAAAAAAAGTAAAGCCTTATTTAAAAAAGTAAGATTTTTGAACGTTTCGAACTTGGCTATGTCCATCATCAGTAACAACAAAATCTAAAACAGTAAAAAGTGCAAAAAAACAGGTCTCAAAAGAAGCAGCCTCACTGCAACGCAGCGCTATTTTACAGCTTGTATTGCAGTGAGACTACTTTCATTCGAGGCCTTTTTTTCGCTTTTTACTGTTTTAGATTTTGCTTTTACTGATGATTGCCATATTCGAGTTAGAAACATTTAGAAATTTTACTATTTTGAATAAGACTTTAGTCTTTTTTATCAAAGGAAATTTTGCAAATATTTGCTTCATGCTGTCTTTTGGGCTCATCTATAGGATAATGTATATTTAGCAATAGCTTTTGAGAAGACTTTTTATTACTTTTGAATTTACTGAATGTTTGCTTTCTAACTTCAAATAGGATAGAATTCCTAATTTTAGCACCATGGTATTTAAAGCAGGGATGTGGAAGCAGAAGCGCAAGCTGGAAGTGGAAGCAATTAAATTTTTGTGGAAGCGGAAGCACTTTGATGAAAGAGGTTGGAAGCGAAAGTGTTAAAAAGGAGCCGAAAGCGGAAGCAATTTTTTGAAAATCAGACACTTCCGGATTTTCAAACTCGGTACAACCGTTAGGGTAAAATGCAACAATAATCATAATAATATAGAATCGACAACACAAGTCAAATAAAATAGCTTACAAAGTAAACTTGCCCGTTTTTTTTTTTACACTAAATACAACTAGAACATGGCATTGCAAGCGATGTCTGGGGACTTCATGGCATTATCCAACCTTTATTGAATTTTATTAAGCTTTAAAATAGTGATCTGATTGCTTTGAATGAATTTGTATAAAATGTAGTCGTTTATAGTCAGATCAATAATTTGAATTCACCCATTTCAAATTTTGTTTCACCAACTTAAATCGCGTAGTGGTTTTTCGAGTTCAAAATTTAAATCTCTCGAAGTTATCAAAAATAATCGAGTAACGCCATCGCATAACAGTTTACAATATAGCGTCAAATCTCAACACTTTTTACAAGTTCTAAACAGTTTTTCACTCCATTTGAAACAACATAAAGCGGTCTTTTAAATTCCAGCGACTCACAAGCAAGTTTCGTTAGATCAACCAAACTTACAGCCATATATGATTCTGAAAACGCTCTTTCGCATCGCAATCCAACATATTATAGTGTTGGTATATCGGTTGTTTTGAAATTAAAGCTCCCTCCTCAACAGCATAAACTAAAATAAAAAGTGCTAAAATTATGCAAATTTAAAACAGGCATTTATTTAAGTTTTTTTATTAAATCGTTTATGTTTTTGCCCCATAGACTGTATTCTTGAATGGTATAATTTGACATATTGCAAAAAAAGGAAAATCAAAATTTATTTTCCCAAGTTAATGCTTCACTCACAACTTGTCACAGGTCGATAAGAACAATTTGGTAAACTATCCCGGTTTTCTATACGCCCTTTAATTAACACGATCTTTCGAGCTAATTATTGTTTAGCATGGCATCACCAAGTGTGGCATATTTTATCTTTTTCCAATATTAGCCTACCCGTACTCTTAAAATTTGATATGTAAAGCTGGAGTTCTTCGTACTTAAAATTTTAAGGGGCCCATTCGGCAAGGTCTCCTCAATGTGGCCCACCAAATTTTGTTATCTATATTTGATTTATACTAACCTATCCAATAGATTTAATTTGTTTAGATTTTGTTGCTAATGGGGGAAGGTGTCGACATAATTGGAGGACCCCTAGAGAATGAGATCCTCAATATTTTTTGATATTAAATTTTTACCTATCTTGAAAATTTTATTTGTCTAGCTTGAGTGGACAAAAATTTTGAAGAACTCATTGGAAGAGGACTTTCCAATTGTGGCATCTAGTCATATTTTATTTACCTATTCTGATTTTATTTTTCATTTATGTTTACCTATTCTGAAAGTTTCATGTGTCTAGCTTGAATGGTTGAAAAGTTTGAATTTTGAAGGATTCAGCTGAGGGACCCGATTTTGGTGCCTCAAATTTTGTCAAATTTTATCTTTCCTTGATATTTGCTTATTCTGAAAATTTGATGTGTCTAGCTTAAACAATTAAAAAGTTTTGAATTTTGGCATCCTCATTTGAGGGGAACCCCCAAATTTTGTCAAATTTTATCTTTTCTTCATATTTACCTATTCTGAAAATTTCATCAGTTTAGTGTAAGCGGTTAAAGTTGAATTTTAATGTTCTTATTTGAGAAGGATCTCTTTGTTTTGGTACCCCCAAATTTTGTCAAACTTTAACTTTCATTCGTATTTGCCTATCCTGAAAATTTCATGAGTCTAGCATGAGTGGTTAAAAACTTTGAATTATGGTGGCCCCTTTTGAGAGGAACACCCTCATTTGGTTTCCCCAAATTTTGTCATATTTTATCTTTAACTTATATGTTACTGATTGGATTTGATTATTGCGTCTATTTCCTCAATCAATAACACGTTTGGTTGATTAACAATTTATTCCGATTAGATGAAAATGAATCCACAAAAAATGAGATACTAAAACGAAATACCAAATAACGGTTTCAATGGATTTTCGGACGTAGACGCAATAACTTCACAATTTGATTGAATAACTCAAAACTTGAAACGACAAATCAGTCTAGTGCTGGTGACCTATCCAAAAGGAGAGGGGAGAGATATGGAGGGAGACTCAGCTAAGCTGGAGGGGGTATGTGCCAATGGGCACCTACAAGCAATAGCTCTAAAGCTAGATTGAGCAACAAAGCTTTAAAAATAATGGACAATTTTTCAGTCCCAATCTCAAGTCTCAATGGACCTAGATCAAAGGCCATGCTAACTTGGCTTTAACTTTGAAAATTGCTTACTGACGCGATTCCTTCCAGAAGGGCCTCTGCCCTTTGTCGCAGCTAATCCAGACTGATTTGCCGTTGCAAGTTTGAGCTTGCAAGAATTACAAAAATTTGCATATAAATTCAACACAAGAGATTTTCACGCAAAAACGGCAATCTAAAATGTAAATAAGGTCTACGTCACAAAGAAATAATTAAACAGTTTTTGGACAAAGAACCGGATTTAAAATAGGAAGTAATCTGTAGCAAATCAAAAAGGTGTGCACTTAAAATGTTATTTGAATTCCGTTTATCCTTAACCAAGAAATGTGCGGATAAATGAAACCTGGTTTGAGTCTTGAACTAAGCAAATTAACAAATCGCCGCTACACTCCCCACCAAATTAGCGTCTTGCGGTAATTTATCACATTCTGAGCGGCGTCATCAATAAATACAAAGCAATAAATCAATAAATACAAATATGAGCGAAAATCGATAGTTACAAACTCAAATCGTTCAAAAACTTAACGTAGCTTAAAACTTAGAAACGTCAATATCGTTCGTGATTATAGGGCAGAGTTTTGTAATTGGTCGCTTAACGACGTTCGACTGCGTTTTAACCAGCACTGTTCGAACTAGGCCGTTCTTGCCTGGGTAAGTTTCTAAAACCCTGCCTAGCACCCACTTAAATCTCTGCTGCGTGTCTTCGACAAGCAGAACAACATCATTTACTTGTAGATTCCGGACTTGCTGAAACCATTTCTGTCTGTGTAGAAGATTAGGAAGAAACTGGTTCAACCATTGGCGCCAAAATTGATTTGCCAAGTACTGAACCTGCGCCCATCGCCTTTTGGAATAGTTATCATCCTTCGTGAAAAGTCCGGGAGGCAGGTTCGGGTTTCCCCGCAGAAGCAAAAGATGATTAGGGGTGAGCGGCTCCTGGCTAGGATCGGAAAAGGAAATCGGAACCAAAGGTCTAGAATTGATAATTGCTTCGATTTCTGCCATAAGAGTGAGGCAGCTTTCATCGTTCATACTTTGGTTAGCTAAAAGACCTTTGAGAACCTTTCGAATGGTTCGAATCATTCTTTCCCATGCGCCGCCCATGTGGCTGGCTAGCGGAGGGTTAAATGACCACTCAATACCTTTTTGAGAGCAGTAATGATGAATTTTGTCATTGTTGAAAGATTGAAGTGCGGTCCGTAAAATTCTTTCGGCACCTACGAAATTGGTCCCATTATCACTGAAAATCTGATGGGGTGTGCCTCTCCTTGCTACAAATCTACGAAGAGCATTTAAGAACGAATCCGTGTCGAGTGAATGAGCTACTTCGATGTGGATGGCTCGCATTGTCAGGCAGGTAAATACACAGCCATATCGCTTGACTGTGCTACGACCTTGTTTTATAGCAAGGGGGCCAAAATAATCCACTCCTACGCAGTAAAACGGAGAATGATCAAACTGCAACCGGCATTCTGGAAGGTCGGACATAAGTTGCTTGCCAACAATTGAGTTTCGCCTTTTACAGATAATACATTGGCCAAGAGATTTTCGGACAGCTGCCCCGCCCTTGACGATCCAGAACCTCTGGCGAAGCGAAGCCCAGGTGTGGCTTGCGCCCAAATGTCCTACTTCGGCATGATACTGACGGATTATCAATTCTGTAAAGTGTGAATCAGGCGGAAGAATAATCGGGTGTTTCAGATCAAATGCTACGTCAGCTTGGCTGAGACGTCCGCCAACTTGCAGTACGCCCTTGTGAACAAAAGGTCGAAGTTTTTGGAGAGAAGTTGGCAGAGATTTTAATCGTGCTTTGTCAGTGTGTGCGGAAAAGAAATCACAAAAATATTTGGACTGCAAGTATTTGATCAAAGCGGTTTCAGCACCTTGCAATTCCGACACGGAAAAGTTGTGTCCAAAATTTGTCTGTTTGCCATCGACCTTATCTTTCAGATAAAACCTTACTCTCAGTAGTCCGGCAGCAAGTCGCTTCAGCTTGTTAAGGCTAGAGCATCAGTCTATAAGCTTGTCGATAGCATCTTCGCCATGCTGCACTTTTTTGGACATAAAAACATTTTGCTTGCGGACGGGTTGGAAGTCAGGAGGTGGCTCGTATCCTTTGATGAGAAAAGATTCTTCAGAGAGATGAGTGGATGTTTTTTCGGTTAAGAACAGCGGACCTTCAAGCCAAGTTTGAAGTTGAGAAGTGTTGTCAGCCGAGACTCCTCGACTAGCAATATCGGCTGGGTTGATGTCTGAAGGGACATATCTCCAATGAGCGGTTTCTGTGCTTTGCTCAATTATCGCTAGCCTGTTTGCCACAAAAGGTGGAAATCGTTTGGCCTTATTTCTAATGCTGTGCAGAACTGCCATGGAATCAGTCCAAAAATAAGAGTGGCAAGATTCTGCTTCCAGGGCACATTTAACTACATTGTTAAGCCGAACAGCGAGTACGGCAGCAGTCAATTCGAGGCGTGGAATGGAAACTGACTTGATAGGAGCGAGACGTGCCTTTCCTATCAAGAAGGAGCAAAAACAATTTCCATCAACTCCTGTAATTTGCATATAGGTGCATGCCCCATAGGCGTAAGAAGAAGCGTCGGAGAAGCTGTGAATTTCTACGTTGATTGCATGCACAAGTGTCGTTGGCTTCAAGCAGCGAGGAATAAATAAATTGCCGATAGCTGGTAAACGATAAATCCACTCAAGCCATTTTTGTGCCTCTGAAGGGGTAACTTCTTCGTCCCAATTAGCTTTGCGTCTACAAAGAGCTTGCAAAAGGAGTCTACCTTCTAGAATAACGGGGGAGACAAAACCGAGAGGGTCATATAAACTAGACAGAGCCGAAAGAATTCCCCTGCGAGTAAGGGGTTTCTCAGGAAGATTAACTAAAAATGTGAAGGCATCTTCTTTCAGTTTCCACAACATGCCAAGAAGTTTTTCTTTGGTTGAGTCTTCTAAAATGTGTCCTTGAGCACTAGGCGAACGCTCAGACTCTGGAATTTCCTGCAAGACCTTGTCATTGTTTGATAGCCATTTTCGTAAACGAAAACCGCGTTTGGCCAAAAGCTCACTTAAATTCTTATACGTAAGTAGTATACGATGCTCCTTTTCGTGTGGTTTAGGGTGTTTAGGGTGTAGGGTGTTTAGGGTGTTTGCAAAATTGGGGCGTCATCCAATTGCGGCGTCTTAACCTTAGCTCTAACCCTAGCTAGTTGTTTGAAAGTTGGTCCTGCCTGAGTATCGAACCACCGCAGGTGGTTTGCCCGGGTATCGGTTCAAGTCTAAATAAAGACTCTTAGTGTCTTGCTTGAGTACCGAACCACCGCAGGTGGTTTGTCAAACCACCACAGGTGCCTGGCTTCAAGTCTAAAGCTTGAAGAGTGTCTTGCTTGAGTACCGAACCACCGCAGGTGGCTTGCTTCAAAGTAGTCAGTTAAAAGTGAATAACCCGGTAGTTTCTAAGATGTTCTAGTTAATGCTATGAAGTCTATTTTGTACGTTTAAGCTCTGTGTAACTTGAAACGTTTCCTGTCGCGCTGCAGTTGAATTTCCGCTGCCGTGGCGAAATCGTGACAGCTATTATCTAAGGTTTAGCTGTGAATCGCTATCTTTTTTGATAATTTTTTTTGAATATGGAGCGAGCATGGCGCAATACAACTTGTTTAATTCCGATGATGTCAGGGTTGGTTTGTTACTTTTTTTTTTCGAATATGGAGCGAGCATGGTGCAATACAGCTTGTTTAATCCCAATAATTTTAGGGTTAGATTTTTGCGTAGGATGGTGCAATACCGTTGGTTATAAAAGGCGGTCATGAAACTATATTTTCATTCTATCAAGATGTATTCATGCGAGTACTGTAAAAAAACGTTTATTCGAAATGATGCTATGCTGCGTCACAAGCGAGAAGTGCATGAATGGATATTGCGATTTGAATGTGAAAAATGCGAAAAAAAATTTAAAAGAAAACATCACCTCGACCAACATAAACCAGCTTGCTGTCGCTGCCAGAGGTGTCACATTCAATTTAAATCTCCCCAGGAGAAAAAAAGTCACATATGTGAACCGGTTATGAAAAAAGCTCGAATTGTAAGTGAAGAACAAGCTGTACCGGTGCAGTGCCCAAAAGCTCAGGCCCCAACAGAGTCACCACTGAAATCTCAACCAAATGAAGCAGAGTCTTCTAATCTTCAAACGAATGTTGCAGAGCAACTCCCTCCAGCAGATCAACCCATACCAATTCCGAGCGGCGCTCCAACCTCGGTGTTATCTTGTCCACCCTTGACACAAGCCCCTCGACGTCGCAAAAGTTTGAAAATTAAGCGACCCACCAAGCTCTCGAATCTTTCCTCACCACCACCGCTGACACCAAAACCTGGATTGTTTCCCAAACCACTGCGGAAAGCTGAAACCAAAAGGAAATGGCGGGAAGTAGATGAAAACGAAATTATTCAGGAACTAGATCCAGATTTAGAAAGATTTATCCGCTCAAACTGGGACTCCATTCGTACATTCTCACGTAGAGGACCCGTTCAAAATCTTTTTAATTTTTACTATAGTGATGATGTTCGTAATTTAATTGACTGTATAGCAAAAACTATCATGAAAAAACAAGAAAACCGTTTTAAAATTAACTATGGTTTTGGGTTTGTATTAAAAAATATTGAAACAGGTGAATTTCGTTATTACCATGCTTCAAATAATTCGTTAATGCTTGATGCTGCAGTACTGATTTCTAATGAAGCTGAGTTAAATGAATTTTTAGCACAAATTGCAGATGAAGATTTTTTGGATTCTGTTTCCAGACCTGATACAAAATGGCGGTTGTATCAAATTACGAATTTATTGTTTTTTGTAAATCACCTCAAACAAGCCCCGCTAGGGGCACCGTTACCACTCCCGGATTTTGTTAAATATAATCGCGGTTTTATCAATGTTTCAGGCGATGATAATCTCTGCCTTTTCCGTTGTCTAGCGGTTTTTAAAGGTGCTGATGGTAGATATTGTGAAACAAAGGCTAGAGAGTTGTTTGCACAGTATGCTATGAATTTTGATGTACATAATTTTAACGGTATTGCTATTGATGATTTGATTCCAATCGAGGATTTCTTCAAGGTCAATGTTTCCATATATCAACTTAATGAAGAATCAGCTCGACTCGTTTACAGGAGCCGAGGCCTTTATCAGGAAACAATGACTTTGAATAAATACCAGAATCATCTTAGTTTAATTACTGACTTTGAAAAATATTGTGCTGTGTACCGCTGCATGTCATGTGATAAGTTGCATTACGGTAGAAAGGATTTCTTACGCCATTGTAAAACGTGTAAAGTCATCACCCGGCAAACTTATCCCGGGGGTATATTTAAAGCTAAAGAAACAATTTTTGATAAATTAGCAATGATTGGTATTAACGTTCCCCCAAATGACCGTCACTTTCCCTATTATGCCTGCTTTGATTTTGAAAGTCTATTTAACAAACAAAACTTACCACAAAACGCCCAACAACTTTCCTATGAAGCCAGACATGTGCCGTTGAGTTTTGGTGTTGCCTCCAACGTTCCAGGGTTCACAGAGGGTGTTTGCCACGTCAGTTCCGGTGACGAAAACGAACTCGTTGCAAAATAGATCCATTACCTTGAAGGGGTGGCTGACGCTTCGTACGAGATACTGAAACAGAAATTTGATTATGTTTTGGCAGCTCTCGAAAATCATCCAAATTGCAGAAGGGAAAAATTGACTTCTGAATTTCACTTATATCTGCAAGAGCTACCGGTTTTGGGTTTCAATTCGTCTAATTATGATTTGGCTCTTATTAAACCTGCTCTGGTTCGTTGTTTGATGGGTAAAATCAAGTTTGTGCTCAAAAAAGCAAACTCTTTCCTTTGTTTGAAAACAACAAAACTTAGGTTTCTGGATATTAGAAACTTTTTAGCCCCAGGGTTCTCTTATAGAAAATTTCTCATTGCATATGGGGCTGAAGACAGGAAATTTTTTTTTTCCTTACGAATTCATGGATTCTTTTGAAAAACTGAACTTTCCCAGACCCCCACCCCATGAAGTTTTTTATAGCTCGCTGCACCAAAGTAACATTAGCAACGAGGAATATGCTCTCGTTGTAGAAACTTGGGAGAAAGAGGGTTGGTCAACTCTCAAAGATCTCCTTATTTATTATAATTTGTTAGATGTGTCTCCTTTTATCCAAGCAATTTCAAATCTTTTACAGCCCTATTTTCAGGATGGTATTGACCTCTTTAAAGATAGTTTTTCAGTGAGCGGTGCTGCAAAACTCAAAATGCAGAGGGAAATTAACAATGGGACTCTTTTTTGCTTGTTTCCAAAAAGGCATAGCGACCTCTACCAAAAGTTAAGATCTCAGTTAACCGGCGGCCTGAGCGCGGTCTTTTGCCGCCTAGCAATTGCTGGCCAAACCAAAATTCGCCCTCATCAGGTGGAGAACCCGTATACATGTGCTATTATAAAGGGCTACGATTGCAATGCATTGTACCTCCATGCCATCATGCAAAAGAACCCCACAGGATATTTTTGCCGGTACCGGGAGGAAGATGATTTTAGACCCTTACCTGTCTGCCGATATGGACTCTTCTGCTACCAATGGCTTTCCTGGGAAGAACATTGCCGAAACATCCACATCCAACACCAGTTCAATGGCGGTGAATGTCGCGTGACTTCCATGAGTCTACCCGTTGATGGGAAGTCAGGGAACCAAATATTCCAAATGCATGGCTGTTCCGTACACGGCTGTGATCGCTGCTGGGTCAATAGAAATCGAGACGGTACCCTCAAGGAGTTCAACTGGCGCGGTGACAAAGTGGAAGAGCTGAAGAAACAAACCCTGGAAATCACACAAAAAATTGAAGAAGACTGGTACGAGGTAATATCAATGTGGGAATGTGAGTGGAAAAGGATGAAAAAAAGACCAGAGGTTGCTGAATTTGTAAAAACTCTAAAAACAGTCCAACCTAGAAGAAAGCTAAGTTTTGACCAAATTCTAAAAGGGATTCAAAATGATACTCTTTTCGGACTCCTAATTGTTGATATTCATGCACCAACTGAGTTAAAACCGCTTTTTGCAGACCACCCTCTCATTATCAAAAACACAATGGTCTCACGCGAGGATATTGGGGATTATATGAGGGGTGTAGCTGAAAAACATGGTTTTCTTAAAAAACCAAAAAGAGCTTTAATTTGCAGTGATTTTGGCAAGGAGGTGTTAATCACCTCAGAAATGGGAAAATTTTATTTGGAAAAGGGACTAAAAATTACCAAAATTTATGAATTTATCGAATTTCACCCCCAAAAGTGTTTTGAGGATTTAGGCAATCGGATATGTGATGCCAGACGACTCGGAGATTTGAACCCACATTCGCAAATAGCTGCTTTAACAGCAAAACTTGCGGGAAACTCCCTCTATTCGGCTACCCTAATTAATAAAGACAAACACAGGGTAGTTACTTACTGTGATGACAGCGCAGTGAATGAGGAGATCAATAACCCAAGATTTGTTAATTTGGAAGTTGTTTCACCCGGTGTTTACGAAATTAAATCGTTAAAGAAGAAAGTTATTAACGACTTGCCCATTCAAATCGGCCTGTTTGTGTATTTGAATGCAAAATTGACCATGCTACAATTTTTGTACGATTTTCTTTTCAAATTCTGCTGAAAAGAAAAATTATCTTTATTGGAAACAGATACCGATAGTTTTTACTGTGCTCTAGCTGAACCTGATCTCGATCAATGTGTGAAAGCTGAAAAAAAGCGCGAATATTTTACCCAAAAACCAAATTATTTAATTGTGGCTGTTTGTGAAAACCACAAACAAAATTACGTTGAAACCAAAGTAGCCAGGCGAGAATGGAACCCAGAACCTTGCTGTGTTGCCAGACAAACATTTATGAAGCGAATGCTCGGAAAATTTAAATTAGAATTTTGTTCCACCTCAATGGCCCTTTTGTCCCCAAAATGTTACATCTGTAGTGGACCAGAAGGGGATAAATTGGCATGCAAGGGGGTAAACACAAAACAAAACAAACTTACATTCGACGATTACTTCCAAATATTAACTTCAGATGACACACTGTCAATAGCAAACAGGGGGTTTCGAACCAAGAACCACAGTGTATATTCCTGCAAGCAAAATAAACGTGGTCTTTCTTCTTTTTACTGCAAACGGCGCGTACTCGATTGTGGAATCGAAACAGTTCCCCTTGATTTGTAACCAGTGCATTGTAACTGTTATTTCATTGGTGAAAATGTGTTTTTTGCAAATGTGAAATTGTTGGAAATGTGTATGTCTTATATCGATTTGGAATAAAAAATGAAATCAGATTTTACCTTTGTTTTATTGCAAAACAGCTTTTCAGATCTAAGAGTTTGTGTAACAAAGTAGGCAACTAACTTGTTTGCACAGTAACAAGTAGGTAAACACACTCAATGCTATACGGTAAAAAACTAGGAACTAAGAAAAAACTCAACAGTTTCATTGCAGACTATTTTGCACCGTTTTCTATTGTTTCATTCACACTCTGAATATCAAACACAAAAGTCCCGCTTTCAATTCGTATAAAAAATAAACTAAAAAATAATCAACACTGCACCAAACCGTATGGGAGAAGTTATGATCAATCGCAGACTATTTCGCGCAGTTTTTTGTTGTTTCCGTTCACGCTCTAACTCTGAATATCAAACACACAAGTCCCGCTTTCAATTCGTATAAAAAATAAACTAAAAAATAATCAATACTGCACCAAACCGTATGGGGGAAGTTATGATCAATTGCAGACTATTTTGCACCATTTGCTGTTTTTTTCCATTCACGCTCTAACTCTGAATATCAAACACACAAGTCCCGCTTTCAATTCGTATAAAAAATAAAGTAAAAAATAATCAATACTGCACCAAACCGTATGGGAGAAGTTATGATCAATCGCAGACTATTTCGCGCCGTTTTCTGTTGTTTCCGTTCACACTCTAACTCTGAATATCAAACACACAAGTCCCACTTTCAATTCGTATAAAAAATAAACTAAAAAATAATCAATACTGCACCAAACCATATGGGAGAAGTTATGATCAATCGCAGACTATTTCGCGCCGTTTTCTGTTGTTTCCGTTCACACTCTAACTCTGAATATCAAACACACAAGTCCCGCTTTCAATTCGTATAAAAAATAAACTAAAAAATAATCAATACTGCATCAAATCGTATGGGGGGAAATTACGATCAATTACTTTATGGCAAACTCGTATTACATCAAGATTGTTCGAACACGCGGTTCCTGGGGAAACTTCGCACGCTTTGCAGTGCTTTTTCGCAAGTTAAACAAACTAACAAAATCAACCTAGAGTTGAAAGAAAAAAAGTGGGGGATGAGAAGTATTAAAAAGGCTCGAACTTATATTTTCACACATTTATTTGAACAAATTCAAGAAACAAAAAAAAAAAATTCACCAACATGGAACAAGAAAAGTGAGTTTGTTTAACTATTTATCAAGTCTAGCAATTTGTTATGAGTAGTGTTTCCACTAAGACGAACTGTGTTGGAGCAATGGTAAATGATTTCGATACAGTAAACACAGCTTTAGAAAATTTGTAAAAATATGACATACTAGATTGGTGCGAAATTTAGAGTACATAAACACTTTTTAGAGTTTTGGTGTAAAGAAAATTCGAACACCGATTAATCATGAAGTTAGAGGGAACACAGCTTCTTTTTCGTAGAGTAATGTTAGTTGAATAATAAAAAATATACTTACTATTTCAAAGAAAAGTAAGGTTAGTTGAACAATAAATAAAAAATACACTTACTATTTTAAAGAAAAGTAAGGTTAGTTGAACCATAAAAAATGTAAATTTCGAGCAATTGTGTAAATTAGTAAAATAAATAAGGAACGTACCTCCATTTCTTCTAAGAACTATCATTATTTCTACAGTAACATCATTCTCCCATTCCAACCAGCAGAAGAAGTAGAAGAAGAAATAGTCATTCAGCAATTTGATGCGAATGTGGGGGTGCAACCCCCATTGGAGGGTGAACAGGAAACCCCTCGCATCCCATGCATAATCTGCATGGAGCGAGAGGCCGTTATGGTCTCGTTATTTTGCAAGCATTGTTGCCTTTGCGTTGATTGCGCCCGCCTTTTTGAAGAGAACGGAACAAACTGCCCGATTTGTCGGGCACACGTGTTGTGTCTATTTCGGATTTATTATTGAAATTTAATTAATGTTTTTTTGTGTGTTTTATAAAAAAAAATAATAATAATAATAAAATCAATTCAAAAAATTCAGTTGTGAAAGTTATTTCAGATCTAGCTAGGAATCGAACCTATCCATAGAGAATTTAAGTAGTCACGATGACGTCACCGCAAACTATCGCATACTCGATCACAAAGAACTTTATCTAAGCGAATGACGTCACTGCGAGTTGTGACGCGTTGATTGTGCGGCTAGAATCTCTTTGTCTCTAAAGCGTGCACCCAGTCAAGCGTGAAAAATTGCACGCTAGCAATTGCTTACGTGTCTTTTGCTTTGGAAAGAATACCAATCATGAAAAACATAACAGATTCACTTACCTGCAAATTATTAAGGTTGCAACGATCACACTATTATCCACTAAAAGTTGTTCCACAGTGAATTGACCAATATTTCGCGAATAAACATTCTTTACTACAAACCACCATTTTCAAACAAATTTACTACAAACCACCATTTTCAAACAAATTTACTACAAACTAATATTTTTTTTAAACAATAGGGTTAAAAAATTTCTTAGCTCTAGTTAAGTTTTAAAATTTTACTACAAGCTATCACAAAAACTAGGTTTTAAACCTTAACAGTTCTTAGTGAATTCTTGGCTGTCATTTTGAAATAGAGTTTAAACCTTAACAGTTCTCAGTGAATTCTTGGCTGTCATTTTGAAATAGAGTTTAAACCTTAACAGTTCTCAGTGAATTCTTGGTTGCCATTTTGAAATAGAGTTTAAACCTTAACAGTTCTTAGTGAATTCTTGGCTACCGTTTTGAAATAGAGTTTTAACCTTAACAGTTGTTAGTGAATTCTTGGCTGTCATTTTCAAAAAACAGAGTTTAAACCCTTTCTTAGCTCTTAGTTAAGTTTTAACACGTTACTACAAACTATCACAAAAACTAGGTTTTTAAACCTTAACAGTTCTCAGTGAATTCTTGGCTACCATTTTCAAACAGTAAAGTTCTTTGCTAACACTCTCAAAAAATAGGTTTTAAAAGTTAATTCTCTGCTACTATTTTCAATTTGTGTTTACACTCTTTCTTTACCTCAGAAATCTTTATCACACAACCGCTTTGCAAAACCAACGCAAAGAACCACGCGCCACGCCAATCGTCGCGAAATTTTTTTTTTAAATGCGTGCAAGGGGGCGATTTCTTCAGTTGTAAATATGGCGTTGAAGGTAGATAACCCCGCTTCTTTCTTGATTTTAGGGCCTTCAGGGATTGGGAAATCTCATTGGATTTTTCGCCTTATTGAACATCGCAATGAAATTTTTACAGAAAAAATCGAAAAAATTTTTTATTTCTATGACACATATCAGAAAAAATTTGACCAGTTCGTCGACTCTATAGAATTTATTCAAGGTTTACCCAGTTTGGAAATATTGAAAGATGCAAGTCAATCTTTAGTAGTTCTTGATGACTTGATTCATTACCCCAAAGACGCAATAAGCAAAATTTTTACTGTCTATTCCCATCATTATAATTTCTCAGTTATATTTACCACACAAAATCTTTTTAATAAAAGCATTCGTGAAATATCATTGAATTCACAGTTCGTGGTTTTATTTAAAAACTGTCGTGACGCCACTCAAATCCAAACTTTCATGCGCCAAGCTTTCCAAGAAAACGCAAAAAATGCGTTTCAGGCATATAAAAACGCAACATCGGAAGCAAGGGGTTATTTATTGCTAGACTTCAGACTGGATACGTACGACTCCCAGCGGATTCGGACAGGAATTTTTCCAAACGAAGTGAATTACATCTATCAGTAACCTTCACACATGGATCGGTTAAAAAGAAACGCTTCTACTCTCAAGCTTTTGCATGGTGCAAAACCTTCTTTCCAAAAAGCTGTTTTGAGAAAATCAAAAGACGATTTTGTAAAATGTGTTTGCGATTTAAGTTTCAACGTTCTGAAAGGTACTGCACCGATTTCAAAACAGCATAAAAAGCGACTCAGTCGTCACAAAAGTTCATTACGTAAACTTATTGACCGGAAACTGTCCCTCAAAAAAAATAGAAAAGTGATTCAAAGTGGTGGTTTTCTATCGGCGTTATTGGCCGCAGCGATCCCTGTTTTGGGTAGCTTGTTCGGTCTAGCAAAATGAGGAAATTAGTGGCACTGGAGCCAGCAGTGTACGAAAAATTAAAGGAGGGGGCTGGACGAGTCGAGTCTCGTGTTCTTGGTGACTTGGATAGACAAATGCAAACGGTTTTACATTCCCAGCAACCTGAACATGAAAAAATTAATCTTTATAACTCGATTTTGGAAAAAGCGGCGCGGTACGAAAAAAAGACTGCAGATGGTAAACCGCAAGCGACAGAAGATCGAATATTAGCGGACTTTGAGCAGCAAATGCAAAACATTTTACATTCTCAAAAACCACCAAGCGAAAAAATGTTATTATATAACAATATTTTTGGTAAATCCAAAGTATACGAACAAAAGCGGCGCACTAGACGTGTGCAGAAAAAAGAAAAGCTACCAAAGAAAGAAATATTAAAACACTTCAAAAAAGCTAAAAACAAAAAGGTGAAAGGGATTCTGAAAGGTATTGAGGAACAGAAAAATATTAGCTGGAATGACGCCGGAAACTTGGTTCTTGACGGCCGCCCGATCCCTTCCAGCAACATAACAGAACTGCTACGCTCAGCTGTAGTGAAAAAAGAACCGAATATTCCAGGGTGGCAATCGTTCGATAGCGTTTTACCATGGGAGAGTTTTTAGATTATTATAATGAAAATAAACCTGGATCGTTTAGTGGCGCGGCGGCGTTTCAAAGAACCGTGCAAAACCCTGAGGCAAAGAAGTGGCTTTTAACCCAAGACGCTTACACTCTTCACAAACCGGTTCGAAGGCGGTTTCCAAGACGAAAAATCATTGTGGCTGGTCCGAAACAACAATTTCAAGCAGACTTGATTGACTTTAGTCGTTTACAGAAATACAATGACGGATTTAAATTTATTCTTGTTGTGATTGATGTGTTTTCGAAATATGCTTATGTAGAATGTATAAAGAATAAAACTTCCAAAAGTGTGATAGTTGCGTTTTCTAAAATATTGAAACGAAGTGGACATTTTTCCACTTTGCAAACCGATTTGGGTACCGAATTTACAAATAAAGCGTTTCAAAGCTGGCTCAAACAACACAATATTCATTTTTTTACCACACACAACCACGAAATTAAGGCTAGCATAGCGGAACGTTTTATTTGTACTATTAAAGAAAAACTTTGGCGTTATTTTACGCATGAAAACAAACGAAAATATACCCATGTGATTCAAAAATTAGTGCATGCTTACAATCATACCTTTCACCGTTCGATTCAACGTTCACCAGCGGAGGTTAACCCTTCTAATCAGGAGTTGGTTTGGCTGACATTATACGGAAGTCTGCACCCTAAAACACCGAAATTAAAAGCAGGAGATCGAGTAAGGATCTCAATGATGCGCAGACGATTTGAAAAAAGTTATTATCAAGGGTGGACCGAGGAGGAGTTTGAGATTGCCGAGGCATTCACAGACAACCCTCCCTATTATAAGGTCAAAGATTTAAAGGGTACTGTTTTGGAAGGGACTTTTTACGAGCAAGAAGTTCAAAAAGTAGTTAAAAACGATAACATTTACAAAATCGAGTCCATTCTTAAAAAACGGAAACGTAAGAAACATCAAGAGTATTTTGTGAAGTGGTTGGGGTACCCAGACTCGTTTAACAGTTGGATACGCGAACGAGATCTTGTACGTTATGCTTAATCTTTCGTCAAACACAGCTGACATCATCGCTTTTTTGTTTCAAGTGGTTGCTGTCTACATTGTAATCGTTATAAGTCTATTAAACTTGACACGAGGTTCGGATAATAAAGAGCTCTGGGTGAGCCTTCTGTCGAGTAGTGTGGGGTATTTGCTGCCGACCCCCATACTCACAAAAAAACATGTTTCTAGTGCTACCGAGTAATTCTTCGATTCAAGTTTTTCCTGACAATAAAACTTCAGACTTTAAAGTACAATTACCAAAGTCTGTGAGTCTGGAAGGTTCTTGGGAATGCGGTTTAGCTGAGATACAGTACCCACGATCTTGGTACACACAATCTTTGGATCTTTGGGTGCAATGCCAGCAGGGTAACGTGAAGGCGATGGGTTACTTATCACCAGGATACTACCAAGACCCTTGCAATGTGATCGATCAACTCAATCGTGATTTAGAAAGATCTTTCACATATGTGGTAGATAAGAAAATGGCAGACCCTACGTCAGGAATGACGACACGCCCGCAATTGAAGACACATTTACGCTTCGACCCTTATTCTCAAGTAGCGTCGTTGGAAATCCAAGAGCCTCAGCTCAGAAATATGAGAGTTAGAATTTCTCCGCCGTTTGCACGCATGTTAGGTTTTGACACTATGAATTACAGACGACCGGGGACTTTTGTAGCTTCAAGGGTTGTAGATTTAAACAACACTCATGCTCTATTCGTTTACAACGATTTAATTCAACCACAAATCGTTGGCGATACCCTGACACCTCTTCTAGATGTTGTTGCTGTCCAAGGTGGACCTGGAGATCTGGTCTGTAGAAGATTCGACAAACCACATTACAAATCTGTTTTGAGAAAACAATTTTCCGATATCCATATTTCTTTACGCAATGATCAAGGCGAACTGATTCGTTTTGAAAAGGGAAAAGTAATCGTGACTTTACATTTGAGAAGAGCGAAACTACCTTTTTAAATTCAGCATCAATTCTACACTGCATTCATTTAGACCTAGCAATATGCATGTAAAGTACTGTTGTGATTCAAAGGCTTATCAGTCTTATTACCTGAACCAAATTGGACATGGTGGCCCGTATTTTAGCGGTGCACCCTTTCAAAATGGGTACGGTCTTGGTGGAATTTTTTCTAGTCTGGCAAAGTCGATTATGCCCTTGATTAAGTCAGGGGCAAAGGCGATAGGTAAACAAGCGTTAAAGGGTGGTCTTGGTTTTGCCTCAGACGTTTTAGCAGGGAAAAACGCAAAGGAAGCGGCTGTCGAGCGTGCAAAGATGGCCGGTTCTTCCCTTTTGCGACAAGCTGCAGGTTGTAAACGCAAAGCTCCAGGGCGGGTACAAAAGAAACGACGCAAGCGAGCGAACGACATATTCAGGTAGGATGGCTTCCTTGATACACCCCAGTTCTTCGAAGTCTGTGACCAGTCAATTGGACCTATTCTCAGTGCCGCCAACTCAGACTAGTTTGGAAGATGGATTTTTTACTGAGTACAGACCCATTTCTGTTTTAACCTCAGGCGGTCCGGTGGAGTTTTGTATTGCTGCTGAAAGCTCAAACTACAGGGTGGGCCAAAAGTTAGGGGGCAGTTTTGTGTATCACTTTTGTGTATCACTGCCCCCTAACTTTTGGCCCACCCGGTACATTGATTTAGCCAACACTTTTCTGTACGTAAGAGCGTCGGTCACTAAAGCAGATGGCACCGCTCTTGCAGCTGATACCGAAATCACCCCAGAATGTAATTTTTTACATACGTTGTGGTCTCAGTGTGATCTATACTTAAACGACACATTGGTGACCCAGTCGAGCAACAATTACGGCTATCGCAGTTACATAGAAACGTTGCTGTCGTTTGGAAAAGACGCTAAAGATTCGCAATTATTGTCGGTTTTGTGGTATCAAAACTCTTCTGGCTCATTTGATACGCGTGGCGCAGGTAACGCCGGTTATACGAAACGAAAAGCGATTGCAGCACAAAGTCACGAATTTGATATGATGGGACGTTTGCATCTAGACATGAGTTTCCAGTCTAGATACGTTCTTAATGGAATCGAAATCAAATACAGGTTGATTAGAGCAAAGGATAGTTTTTGCTTGCATGGAAACGCCGACCAAGCTGAAAACAAGGTCTCGTTGAAAGAGGTCTCTTTATTCTGCCGAAAAGTGAAACCAAACCCGTCCATTCAACTAGCACACACCAAGGCTCTACAACACGGGACTGCAAAATATCCCCTGAGACGTGTAGAAGTAAAAACTTTCACTATCCCCCTAGGAAATCGCTCTTTTTCGAAAGAAAGTCTGTTTTTGGGGCAATTACCCACCCGAATCGTGGTTGGTTTTGTTGACAACGACGCTTACAACGGAAACATCACAAAATCACCTTTCAATTTTAAGAATTATGATATTAATTTTGTGTGTGTTTATCGTGATGGGACGCAAATCCCTTCGTCACCTCTTCAACCGGATTTTAACAACAACAAATTTATTCGCAGTTACTTGAGATTGTTTTTGCAGACTTCCCAATATTTTGCTGACACAGGTCTAGCTTTATCTAGGTCTGATTTTGGTGGTGGTTACACGCTGTTTGCTTTCGATTTAACCCCCCAGTTAAATTCGAGTGACCCCGCTTTCGAGTTAATAAAAAGTGGGAATATTAGATTGGAAGTTCATTTCGCTGCAGCAACTCCGCGTACCTTGACCGCTGTTGTTCTTGCTGAGCACGATAATCTTTTGCAAGTAGACGACCAAAGACATGTAGCTTTCGACTATACAGCATGAACACGATTCAGATAGAACATTTATTGAAAAAAGATCCTTTTACTAAAACTATTTTTAAAAAGGCTTGTGCCAAAAACCAACTACTTCGCGTTGATTACCCGTCTGCTTACGTCATTAATTCTCACCCAAGCTCCAAACCTGGAGAGCATTGGATCGCGGTGTATTTTGATAAGCATGGAAAGGGTGAATATTTTGACAGTTACGGTCTGCACCCTAGCATGAATGGTTTTACTGCTTTTATGGAACGTAACTCAAACAGTTGGATTTACAACAACAAAACTGTACAAAGTCTGTTTTCTACAACGTGTGGTCATTATTGTGTGTATTTTATTTTGTATCGTTGTCGTGGTTATAGCATGCGTGATATTGTTTCTCGTTTCTCATCGAATCTTACTGAAAATGATCGTAACATTAACCTGTTTATTCGTGCTTTCATGTAAATCGAACACACAAATTTTTTTCACATGTATTTTATTGCAATAAAAAGTCACAAAGAAAACAAACATCTGATTTTCATTCTGTGTACAGGTTCGAGACAAAATTCAATTACTTTAGCACAAGCTTCGATTCGCCAGCGAAAACGTTGGCGATTTCGGGCAGCACGCATCCAATTGCCGCGCCGTGCTTCGCGACAGGCGTCAGATTCAAACAGCAAGCAAATAGTCACATAGTCAGAAAAATGTACACTTTTCATTACAAATATGTCTCTAAACTTTAGTGAGAGGTAATTCAGAGACGGTAGGAAGAGCGGTGTCAGAAAGTTTACGCTTCTTCGGTGTTGCGATGTTGTTTGCCTCCAAAAGAGTCAAAAAAGACTCCAATTGTTTATGGTCCACTGGGGGGAGGTGACAATCGTCGTCGTTTTGAACTGCTAACGTGATGTAGTTGTTGAGCATGTAAAGGGTAAATCTTCGCGGTGATGGAATGTTTTCTACTTTAAAGCGAAGTTGGTAGCCGTCAGCTAGAACTTCCTGTTTAATCACCTCTGCGTTTTCTTGAATACCGCAAAGCGTGTCATCAAAATTAGTAGACCAGAAAACGAGAATAACGTAGTCCTTTGTATCACTTTTTGGTCGAAACAACAAGTAGGGTTTGTTTTCCATAATCATTTGTACCACGCGCGAAAGTTGTTCTGTGGAGAACATAAACTTTCCTTTTTTGACCGAGACCACTGCCTTTCTGAGTAGAGTCGAGGTAGGAAGCGGGAACCCAGAGTCTGCGATGGTTTGAAACTGCTGACGGATTTGTCTTGCTGAATCCTCCATTGCTCTAGCACGTTCGATTAATTCTTCTTGCTGGTAAAGAGTCTCGTAGCAGCTCATAAATGGGGGAATGTAGTCTGGTATTCGTACGTTTTGAGCCTCTAAATAAAGTTCGTTTGCTCTGTTGGTGTAAGATTGCATGATTTCAAGTCTTTCGAGTGCAGCTCTTTTTATAGACGAGAAAAAGGAAGATGCGCCACAAAATGGAAATAAGTCCACAGCTATTTTTGGTGTTATTACGCCACGGTTGCACATAATGGGAGAGTACGCCAGTTTTGTGAATATGGTGCAATCCTGATCTTACACTGGATACGAGCGGATTTTTTCTTCAACAACTTCACCACAAATGGTACACAGTTGCGACTTCCTGGAGCATGAAAAACAATGAGCAATGTGGGCACATGGGAGATATACCATGCATCTTTCTTCCTTTTCACATTTCAAACACTTCACTTCATCCAAAATTTCTTTTGCACGTTTCATTGTTAGTTTGGGTTTAAAAATAACATCGGGTTCTTCCATTAATTTTAACATAAAATCGTAAAAGGTAGCAAAGTTCTCGTTGTGTTCTTGAAATGTTTTGGTCAACACCCGAGATAGTTTTCGGTCTTCAAACCCTAGCAATTTCGCCATTTCTACATTCCTTCCCAACAACATTTCTCTTTCGACTTTTTCTTTTACATCCACACCACCTCTAGGGTCGATGAGGGGAGGGAACGGTGGTTGGTGTTTTCTAAGGGAGGGATAGTTGAGTAATTTTTCCAAACCTTGAAGCTTGCTTTTGGGTGGTGGATTGGGAACAGGCGGTCGATTCAAAGTAACAAAACCCCTCACAATATCTTTCACAAAATCTACCCCTCTATTTTTTAACAGATATTCACAGAACGGGAACATTTTGCATGTTCTATCCACGGGTCGTCGAAACGCTCCCAGTTCTTCAAACCTCCGTTACAGTACCAACATTTTGCCCGATCACCGTCATCGAGATAGTAAAATCCGGCATCTGCTATTAACTTGGGATTGGCTGCTACCCTTTCTCTGGGCCAATACTCTACAAACGTCTCATAGCGGTCACCAATGCTACGCATGTGCGGGTTCATCGGTTGTTTACACGGGAACTGAGAAAAAGTAGGTGGAGGGACATCTAACCCACGTACTGGGACGGAATCGCAAGCGTCTGCCATGTTGCTTTTGTTTTTGAATGAAAACATAGTTTGATGACCACCTTTTATATGCAATGATATTGTGCTATCGTAGGCCAAAGAGTTAAACTTATTGGGATTAAACAAGCTGTATTGCACCATGCTCGCTCCATATTCGAAAAAAAAAAAGTAACAAACCAACCCTGACATCATCGGAATTAAACAAGTTGTATTGCGCCATGCTCGCTCCATATTCGAAAAAAATTATCAAAAAAGATAGCGATTCACAGCTAAACCTTAGATAATAGCTGTCACGATTTCGCCACGGCAGCGGAAATTCAACTGCAGCGCGACAGGAAACGTTTCAAGTTACACAGAGCTTAAACGTACAAAATAGACTTCATAGCATTAACTAGAACATCTTAGAAACTACCGGGTTATTCACTTTTAACTGACTACTTTGAAGCAAGCCACCTGCGGTGGTTCGGTACTCAAGCAAGACACTCTTCAAGCTTTAGACTTGAAGCCAGGCACCTGTGGTGGTTTGACAAACCACCTGCGGTGGTTCGGTACTCAAGCAAGACACTAAGAGTCTTTATTTAGACTTGAACCGATACCCGGGCAAACCACCTGCGGTGGTTCGATACTCAGGCAGGACCAACTTTCAAACAACTAGCTAGGGTTAGAGCTAAGGTTAAGACGCCGCAATTGGATGACGCCCCAATTTTGCAAACACCCTAAACACCCTACACCCTAAACACCCTACACCCTAAACACCCTAAACCACACGAAAAGGAGCATCTTATACTACTTACGTAGCAATGGCTTCTTCGACAGAAGGTAGAGAAACGAGACAATCGTCCACGTAGAAGTTGTTGTGAACGATCTCTAGAGATTGAAGGTGGATAAAGATGACTGAATTCATTAGCTGTTTCACGGAGGCAGAAGTTAGCGCAGCATGGTGACGATTTGGCGCCAAAAATATGCACAGTCATTTGATGCGGAACGGGGTCATTCTCTAAATCGCCGTCTGGCCACCATAAGAAACGCAGTGCTTCCCTGTGCTCCTCGTCCACGTACACCTGGTGGAACATTTGTTCAATGTCTCCAACAAGAGCAACTGGCTCTTTGCGGAACTTTGTTAAGACACCAATAAGACTATTCATAAGATCAGGTCCGCGCACGAGCTTGTCATTCAAAGAAGTGCCACGATATTCAGCAGCACAATCAAACACAACTCTGATCTTAGACTTGTGAGGATGGACAACTGGATGGTGAGGGAGGTACCAAGATATGTTTGATTCTTGACTGTCATTGGCAATCTGTTTGGCGTGGCCCTTTGCCAAATAAGCGGAAATGACTTCAACGTACTTTTCCTTTAGGGTAGAGTCTTTAAGAAACCTTTTCTTTAAGGAAGACAGTTTTTGTTTGGCCATCGTGATGCTATTCGGAAGACGTGTATCTTGATCTTTCCAGAGCAACGGTAGTCGGTAGTGTCCGTCGTCGGTGACACCAATAGAGGACTTCAACCTTTCGTGAGCAACACGATCTTCACTAGACTGTGATGTACTCAAAACAGATGTACCTGTCTGAAAGTCGGCGTCCCATAAGTTGCTCACTAACTGTTCAACATCGTCGTCAAATTTACGTACGAAGTTAACTTGACAATTAGTTTCATAAGATGGAGACAGCGATGGTCCTAACAACGACCAACCAATAGGAGTTTCGATTGCCACTGGGGTTCCATGCGGACCCTTTCTGAAGCTCTTCATGCAGAACAGTTCCGGAACATCGGCACCGATTAAAAGAGATACTGATGCACCAGGAATGGTGTTCAACTCAACGCCTTTAAGATAAGTCATATCTGAAAGCTGGTTTGACACCATGTTAGACTTAACAGGAATTTTATCGACCACATACACTTTGGGTAGAGTAAAGTTAACATGTTGGTTGAAGTCAGATACACTCAAAGTGCAAGAAGCGGTTGAAAGATTCCTTGAAACCCCGTTCAAGGTTTGAATTGATCGATTTTCGCAAGTACCGCTGACGCCAAAGAAGTTAACCAAGTCTTGATCGCAAAACGTATGCGTCGATCCTTGGTCTAAAATTGCATATGTAGCAAATTCTTTTCCATCACAATGTACGGTCACTGGCACCACACACAAGTACACGCCAGAACCAACTGATTTATCAACAACTGTGCAAGAGGTTGTATTAGTCGAGTTAGGTTTCGACTGAGAGCTACCCGTGTCTTGAGAAGAAGACGGTTTGCCTTTATCCTCCTTATTCGAATAATGCAGGATAGTGTGATGAAACTTGCCGGAACATCCTTTGACTTCACAAATGTCGGATTTTGTGCAGTCGGGTGTCCGATGTTTCGAGCTTAAGCACTTGTGACATAACTTGTTTGATTTAACAAAGTTATATCGCTCCTTTACCGTAATAGAAAGAACTTCTTGCATTCAGCGAGCTTGTGTGAAGACTCGGTACAGTACCAGCAGGCCCCAACTTTCAGCTTTGATGACTGATCTGCTTTCTTGGTAATGGAGCCAGCTGAGGAAACGTTGAAAGAGGAAGCCTTTACTTTAGAGGCTGGTTTATTAGCAGCGCCAGCAACAGGCTTCGTGGTTAACGACCGAAGACCAAAGAGAGAGTTGGCTTCGTCGGACATAACTTGCACAAACTGAACTAAATCGGCGAACTTAGCAAGAGAGTTTGTTGAGTTTTCAATCGCCACTGATTTTACAACCCAACGTCGCCGCAATTCGTAAGGTAGTTTGTTAACCAAAGATGTGAGAGAATCAAGAGAGTCAAGACTGCCATAATGGCCTATGTCTCCTAGAGTAACCAGCGATGATTCCAATAATTCGGCAAAACGCTTTAACTCTTTAGCGTTGCCAGACTTAATAAAAGGAAATTTCTTGAGACGTTGTTCGCATTCGTTTGCAACAACCCATGGGGAGCCGTACTCTTTCTGGAGCCGCTCCTTGGCAAGACGATAACTCTGATCGCCTTTGCCGGCAAAGTGTTGAATTCGCTTCTTCACTGCATCAACACAATGTTGAACAAGCAGGCAAAAGAGTGCCTTCTGATCGTATATTCGTGGCTCGATATGCGTTTCAAAATTATTCATAAACGCCTTGAACTCAAGCGGGTCCCCAGAATATTTTGGAAATTCTGGTCGAGGAAGAAACATGCTGTCATATTTCAAGTAGCTGCAACCCGGTGTGTAAGAAGAGTAACGCCCAGCGAATGGTGCATTTGTCACGTGATTACCGACGTAGTACGGGGCTGGAGCGTAAACATGTTCGTTGAATGGCTGAAACGCGCCAGAGCTTGGGTTGCTTGCAGGAGCTTGAAACGAAGAACCAGCATGAGTGTAGATTGCCTGAGAATTTCCGTGTGCTGGAGAGTAAAAGGTAGCAGACAGAAAACCATTGTGGTTAGAGTGAAAGGTGGAGGAGTGAACTGTTGAGATCATAGTTCGAGCACTGTTGGAATCAACTCGATTTGCTGGATAAGAAGCACCAGCACCTTGCCAAGGAACTGCGGCGGGTGGCTCCGAAGAAGCAAGATAACGTTGACTTCCGACAGAATCAAACTGCTGATCCAATACAGATTGACCGATACTTACTGTAAAGTGTGTGTAGACGCGAGAAATTGAGTTGACATTGAGATTTGGTGTTGCTTCAATAGGCCTTTCAACCTTCCCAGGTTGTTGGTAGCTATTAAATCGACCCATACTCACCTTTAGAGACGACGTCGAAGATAAAGGAAGACCACTGACCAACTCTGGTCGTTGGCTTGCACCGTATCGACCTGTACTACTTACCGTAGAAGTTTTTGGATAAGACCATACGGAATTTTGAGTTGAAAAAGTATCAATAGCAGTAGAAAACAAGTGACCGCTACTCTGACCAATACTTACCTCCACAGCAGAATCCGATAAAGACGAGCATGAATGACTGGTTTTTTCGCCCTTAGAAACCTTAGGTGAGAAAAGGCCAAGAGATGTGGAAAAGTCTTCCTCGATCTTGCTTAAAGTATCGCAACGTTGCTTAGCCAGCTCAATTTTCCTACGACTTTCGCTTTGTCGCATCGAATTTTTTAAGGCCGTTAGCTTACTTTGCTCTTCGATACAGTCCTTTAAATGATCTGCCTGTAATTTAGCAGCTTCCAACTCAAGTTGAGCATTAATGCGCTTAACACTTAGAGCGGTTGATTTAGAACTCCGCGAAGAATTCGACGTTTTTGAACTTCGCGAGGATTTAGAAGATTTTGAGCCTACGCTAGAACGAGAACGATTACTAGGGCTTATAGCGTAAGCAGGTGCGGTGCTAGATTCCCCAAAAGGTTAACGATGGTACTAGCTTTAGAATGTTTTGCCAACCAATCACTTTTACGAACATTAAACTCAACCTTGTTTTTAGACGCAGCAGCAGCGACCGAAGGGTCAGCCCTCAAATCAGACAAATTTGAAACTAAGTCGATGTAAAGCTGATCAATTTTAGCTAAAGTTTGGTTTAGTTCGTTAGTGTCTGGTTTACGCAGTGACATCAGTCGTTCAGCGATTAAATAATGCTGGTTCAAAGTAAACTGGAGGCAGTTAATCGATTTCATTACTTCGTCGTTATCACGTTCATTATCCTTGTCAGCTCTTAATTCGATAGTGCTACACTCGTCTGCACTAGGTTCGCTAAAATTCATATTCACAGTACAACACACAAAGCAGTACAACAAATTGGATTTGGGCAAGAAAACCTCGAAATTTGTTGGGCTACGGTCAAATCTGACAAAATCGACTTCCGAATCGGCCAAATATCTGGATGAGAAACAGACTTAAATTTCGCACAATAATCTGAATTCAAGAAAAAATCCAAAACGTATAACAAAGGCGAAATGTTTAACTGGTGTCGGTAAACGCTACAATAAACTGAGAGTTCAAAGATCATAAACGGCGCCACTGCGTGGACGCTCCTGCCTTCACTATTTCGAATGTTCTTGTATAAATATTTTCCTACCGTATAGCCAATGGAGATGAAAGTTGATCGTCAGTTGTTGAATTGAAATTTGGAAATTGAATCTTCAAATACGGAAAATGTTGAAACTTTAACGCGGTGAGATGAATCCCATTGAAACTTTGTTACTGATCGGATTTGATTATTGCGTCTATTTCCTCAATCAATAACACGTTTGGTTGATTAACAATTTATTCCGATTAGATGAAAATGAATCCACAAAAAATGAGATACCAAAACGAAATACCAAATAACGGTTTCAATGGATTTTCGGACGTAGACGCAATAACTTCACAATTTGATTGAATAACTCAAAACTTGAAACGACAAATCAGTCTAGTGCTGGTGACCTATCCAAAAGGAGAGGGGGAGAGATATGGAGGGAGACTCAGCTAAGCTGGAGGGGGTATGTGCCAATGGGCACCTACAAGCAATAGCTCTAAAGCTAGATTGAGCAACAAAGCTTTAAAAATAATGGACAATTTTTCAGTCCCAATCTCAAGTCTCAATGGACCTAGATCAAAGGCCACGCTAACTTGGCTTTAACTTTGAAAATTGCTTACTGACGCGATTCCTTCCAGAAGGGCCTCTGCCCTTTGTCGCAGCTAATCCAGACTGATTTGCCGTTGCAAGTTCGAGCTTGCAAGAATTACAAAAATTTGCATATAAATTCAACACAAGAGATTTTCACGCAAAAACGGCAATCTAAAATGTAAATGAGGTCTACGTCACAAAGAAATAATTAAACAGTTTTTGGACAAAGAACCGGATTTAAAATAGGAAGTAATCTGTAGCAAATCAAAAAGGTGTGCACTTAAAATGTTATTTGAATTCCGTTAATCCTTAACCAAGAAATGTGCGGATAAATGAAACCTGGTTTGAGTCTTGAACTAAGCAAATTAACAAATCGCCGCTACATTATATTTATCTATTTTGAAAATTTCATTTCTCTAACGTGTATGGTTAAAAAGTTTTGAATTTTGGCAGCCTTGTTTGGGGGGACCACCATTTTGGTACTGGTACCCCCGATATTGGTCAAATTTTATCTTTCCTTTGTGTTTACTTACCTTAAAAATTTCGTTGGCCTAGCTTAAAAAGTTTAAATTTTGAAGGGCCTGTTTGGGGGGAAACCCCCATTGTAGCACCCCCAATTTTTGTTAGGTTTAATTTATTTTTAACGTCTACCTATTCCAAAATTTGGACTTGCTGTAACGGTTTAAAAGTTGAAAATTTCAGAGGGCCCGATTGAGGGGGATGCTCCCAACCTGGAACTCGCGATTTCATCCCCACACTAGTCCTCCGTGATATTTCTAATTGCTTAAACTTTAAATATCGTGCGTTTAGCGGTTTAAAAGTAGATAGCTGGAGAAGAAAAAGAAAAGAAAAAGTAAGAAAAAAGAAAAAGTAGAAAAATAGTATTCAGGTTGTTGGGGTAAACGAACATACCAAAAAGAAAGGCGGTTAATAGTGTGCTCAAAAAACACAAATCATTTTCCATCAAAATTGGTATTTACCCAAATATACCGGTTCAAAATCGTCCACTTTCTGCCCATGTTTGGCTGGTAACATTTTGATCACGTGACCGAGCACGTTCAAACTCGGTTTGTATAAACGATTTATAACCACCAACCAGATTGTTTACAAATTTCAGCTTTGCACGCCAATGGTTTTTGAGTTATAGGCAAATTAATAAACTTTCAAGCCAAAAATCGCATTTTTTGTATGTTCTTTTGTGTGTCAATTCACGATCACATGATCTACGATCCCCAAAACTGGCACACATAACGCATTCATTAATTTTCATGTTGAGTCCAAATTTCAACTTTCTTGGTTATATTGTTGCTGGTTATGAACAAATCAATCCTCATCTGCCAAATTCGCGAACAAAAAAACTACGCGCTCATGCAAAGTCCCAATTAGCTGTTTCATACTGAGCAGGGATGTGGAAGCAGAAAGCAGTGGAAGCGGTTAAATTTTTGTGGAAGTGGAAGCGCTTTGATGAAAGAGACTGGAAGCGGAAGCAAACTCGGAAGCAACTGTTTCTATCTGGAGCTGGAAGTGGAAGCAAAAAATTCCAAAAGTGAGGAAGCGGAAGCAAACTTGGAAGCTTAAAACTTCAGGAGGAGTTGAAAGCGGAAGCATTAAAAATTTGACTGCTTCCACATTCCTGATTTAAAGATTTTTGACATTGTGAAGGGGATAATTTCAGTAAATAAAGTTTATTTTCTGATTTTGATCTGGTTGAACGCTCATGTTTATAACGAAAAGTAATATGAAAAATTCTTGAGAAGCAGTGTGTAAGGTTTTGCCTATAATGTTGGTACATTAGTTTAGCTATCTCCAATTTATATAGTTCAGGTAATTTTAATATTCCTAATTTGAAATAGTGGGAATTATTAATTGACACTCGTAACTCACTATCGGTTGTTATACAAATGGCTTTAGTTTGAAGGTGATGAAGCTTGGTTAGATAACTTGGATTGTGTTTCCCCACATAGGTAGACCAAATAGGAAGTGGGGGTAAATGAACAAATAGTATAGTGAGAGAAGTGTAAAGGAAGAAAAAAGATAGCGTGGTTTACTCAATATTCCTACCAATCTGTCTATTCCTACCTTTCCAATTCCTACCTAGTATGCTCCTATTAACTAGTCTAGCTTAGAAATAAGGGTCTTTGCAAGTTTTTGACTCAATGCGAGAAATTTTTAGCAGTCGATATGCTGGACTTGGGCTCCTTTGAAATACCGAAACCCTTAATCCAATTCCTAAAATGTTTTGCCATGAAACCCTACTTCTAGCTTTAGCTCTAACTATAGGCAGCTACAATAAAACCTTATGTGTGAAATTGGTCGCATCAAAACGTCCTGATCCAAAGAATAACATTCGAGTGATGTGTAATGAGTAGCATAAGCCTGGCCTAAAATCAACAGTAGCTGATCAGCGTCAGATATATTTTCAACTAATTGTGCCACTGATAACTATTGTTTAAACAAGGACTGCAGGCCAAATCATTGAGGGTATCTAAAGCTAGAGCAATCGAACTAGGACGGTGACTTTTAGGTGAGGAAGTTTATGCTCTGGATGATGATGCACCGAGACTATTAGCCACCAAGACTACCAGGCACAGGGACTTTTAGGTTCCAGAACTTTAGCTACCTGCTGAGAGATGAATCCGTCGCCCCCGAAAAGCTTTGTACAATATTGTTTGGTACAGGAAGACTAAAAATAACCATGAAATGTCACGCCAGTTGCTGCATGTATCAAAATTACAGATTTACACTAGCAATTCGTGCCTGTACGCCACAGAATTTGGGACCGCGGGCTGGAGAGTGCATATGTCCAGTTTAGGAACATGTAGTGGAAAACATTTTTTTTAATGAAAAAAAAATACAATAAGGAAGAAATCGATTTGTTTGTAAAATTTTTTGTTAGAAAAATGTTTTGGGTGAAAAAAAAGTTTTACATGAAAAAAATTTGAATATTTAAAAAATTTACCGAGTTAAATTAGTCCTGAAGTGAAATAGGCAGAACTAATTTAATAGTTCTCAGAGACATCTCATCTTACATCACATATAAAAGTTTAAAAAAATGTTTTTTGAAAACCAAGAATTTCTTCTTTGAAAAAATTTATTTTGGAAAAAAAATTTTTTTTATTTTTTGAAAAAACTTTTTTCAATTTTTTTTAGCTTTGGTGCAGAAAAGTTCCCCCACCTAATAGTCTCGGCATATAATAGTCCCAGCGCTTATCCGTTTTGCTTATCATCTTGTGCCTAAAAGTTGTAAACCATTTGTACTACCTAGATTAGATTGGTATTGACTCCATCCTTCTTGACCCAGCTATCCCAGAGATTTTCTACTTAAATAATAATAATAATTTAGTCATTTGTATAGCACTGTTTCCTGCAAGGTAGCAGATCAAAGGCGCTGTACAGAACAAATACAGTTTAGTAATATGAAAAAGTAGCACATTAAGTCACAAGCAACAAAAATTTTGGTATACTATAGTTGGCATATCGTACACTTGTGTAAAGAAGAATAGGTACTAAGAGGTAGACAAAAATGAAAAAGAAACAAAAACAATACTATTTAGCATGCAAAGTGTGCACAATGAAATACTGATCATCTCAAATATGCATGTTTAAAGAAATAAGTCTTTAGCAGAACTTTAAATTGAAAGGTAGATTTAGCGTCTTTTATGTGTGGTGGTAATGCATTCCAAAGACGAGGCCTGCATAAACTAAAGCAGCGATCACCGAAAGCAGAGAAAGTATGCGACACAAATAGTTAATTGGAGTTGTTTGATTGCAGTGAATGAGAAGGAACAGGGTCTTGGGTGATCAAGTCAGTCAAATATGTAGGGGAAAGACCATTTATCACTTCAAAAACATGCAAAAGAATCTTAAATTTCAGACAATATTCAATAGGCAACCAGTGCAACTGAATGAGTACAGGAGTGATGTGATCATATTTGTGGGTTCTTGAGATTAATTTGGCAGCGGTATTTTGAACTCTTTGCAAGTGTAAAATTAGGTCAGTTGGCAGGCCATGGTATACAGCATTGCAGTAGTCAAGCTGAGAGATTATCAGACTATTTACAAGCACTTTGAGCATAATTCTACAGTTAAAAACTTCAAATACAACATGTTGACATAGTGGCCTATTTGATTTTCATTGGCAGCTATAAGCACAATTTTAATTTTTATTGGTAACCTTAACGTTGATAGCATTGGTGATGCCATCCCAGTTCTAGCCTAAGGTAATGCAGCAATTAGGTACAACCAGTAAATACTTACAATAAACAGTGCAGTGAAAAGCATAAGATTAAGCAAATATAAAGTGCTCCTAGAAATTTTTGTGAAGCTGAACAATGGCTTTTGGCCAAGTAGAAACATCATTTACATGGGTTCAAAAGCATTTGCTTTGGTATTTTGTTTAAAAGTATGTATTTTGTTCATTATTCATGGGACTGGGATGGCTGGTGGTTTCGTATGATGATTTGCTGCATAAAGCTGCCTAGAAGGGTTGTAATAAATATCTTCGACCTTTTTCCTAAAAAAGTAAAGAATTCTAAACCGTTTTACATCCTAATCCTTCTACATCAATAGTTTTAAGTCGTTTGTTTTTCAAGTAGTGTTGCTAGTAAGTTTGTTAGTATAGTTTAACTCACTGTAACATACTTAACATCGTGGCTTCATCTGTTTATTGTAGTATCTACCAGTATTTCTCCAAGAGTTTTCAAGTTGAAAGAGAGCAAAACAATTAAAATGAGTATTCATCAGAATTTTTTTTTGCTGCTTTGAAAGTCAAGAAATTTTGATTTAAATTAGGGTTTGGGGTTAAATTTGAGGTTAGTTCCAGTGTAAGGGAATGAGTTTGGGTTAGATATGTGTCAGAATTATTAAAAAAGTAGGTAGAAATATTCAGTGAAATTGAAACTTTCTTTTTCATTGATGATTTTATAGATGTAATCCTTCCATTTTTGTTTGCAATGGTTTAAAGGCTGACTAGAGTTTGCTTTAAGCATTATCAAGAAAAGCACATGAGTTTTAAGCCGTGGCTTTTTTCTTAAATATATTTTTGGTTTTAATGTTATTCAGGATTTTGTCATTTCTTTGCAGATTTGTTTTAGCCTGTAAATAGCCTTTTCATAATTATTTTATTACAGAGAAGAAGAATTTGAGGATTACTTTGAAGGATTGTTTCTATGAAGTGCTAGAATTTCAAGATGTAGTGGTACTTAAAGACAATCCAGAAAAAGGAAGAGCTTTAAAGAAATCGTGGTTGAAAATATAATATTGATTCCTCAGTTTTTTATGCGTTATGCAAAAAGGTAAAGAACAACAAAAGGACAATCATTGCCCCCTGTAGTTATGGCCTGATTTGTCACACTTTGGGAACTGATGCTAACAATTTGACTAAACTTTTCTTCAAACTCTTTCATTTTGCTTGATTCTGCCTGCTAAATGTTATACATCTTACATGAGGTCACTAGCTAGCTGGGCAACTGGTGTCTATCAGCTATTGAACTTTTTGCCATAAGCTCCATGGTTGCTAGGATCACCATAGTCTACCAGCTATAAGCCATTCTTGATTAACTGGAAAGTGTATGTGAAATTGTTTTTGGTTTTGCAATTTCAAAACAAGCTTGCAATTTTTTTGCAAACCGTTTTTTATTTACAAACATAGAAAAAATAAACGCCATTCTGGTAAATACTGATTTTTTAAAAAATGTTTTGATGGGCAGCTTTGTGCTTCTCAACCTTTTGTTGTGGTGACTGAAATTTAGAGCATAAATAAGTTACCAACTCAAAATTTTCACGGATTTTTTTTTGCAAACACAAACAATCAAACTATCTGGATCACAATTTATTGCAAAAGGTTCAAATTGAATTGAAAAAATTTAAAGAGGTTTCGAACGTTATATGCGAAAGAAGCATATCATTGAAGGTTAGAGGCATCGTATACAAAAGCTATGTGAGAAATGCTCTAACGTATGGTGCTGAATGTTGGGCATTGAAAATGGAAGATGAAAGGAGGCTGAAGACCACAGAAATGAGAATGTTGCAAATGATATGTGGGAAAACCTTGAAAGATAAAATGAACAATGAGAAGATTCGTGAAATGACGGGTGTAATGAGATTGGAAGAGTTTCTGAGATAGAAAAGGTTGCGATGGTTGGGACATGTGGAGAGAATGGATGAAGAAAGGGGTCCAGTAAAGGTATACTCTTAAAAGTTGATGGGACAAAAAACGGAAGCCCGAAAAAGAGGTGGAAAAAAGTACTAGAATGTGACATGACTGCCAGAGGTTTGCAAAGGTTGGATGCTCAAGATCGTGAAAGATGGCCACTAGGCTGCAAAAACCAGCTGACCCCTGCATTCGAGGAAACTCTGCTGGGCTCCAGAAATAGAAGGAAGCGCATTCCTGGAGCAAAATGATGATGATGATGTTCAAATTTATTCAACGCGAGTCTTGGTTTTGAATTGATTCCTTTTATGACATTTTCAGCTTGAAAGCAGTTGCTAATTTTTGTTCTAATATGCGCAAGTGCAGAAAACTCACTCTCAAGCCGCATTTACTTGGGTGACTTTTTTGCAACGCATTTTGAAGATTGTTTATGTGTGAAAATCTCACTCGCATAGTGGTTACTCACACGAGGCAAGACTCACTTGCTGCAATCGCATTTGAGAAGAATCGTCGCCTTGTAAGTAACACCGGCGATTTGCGATGTCGATTATATTTTGTGTGACTCGATGCAAGAATCATTCTCGCCCGTGATCTATTACATGAGGTCGATATCAACGTCTCAAAAGTCCCAGGGCAAAGTCGTGCTCATGTAAACATCAAATCGTATGCAATTTACAAGTCGCCCAGGCATAGCGCAATGCACAAATGCTTTGCGAGTCACTGGCTGCTATTATCCTAAATATACCTCATAAAGTATTGTGGTTTAGTAGCATAGCTGGGGGGGGGGGGGGGCGAACTATAGCCCCCCATTGGCCTGAAAGTATTTAAAAAATCATGTTTTTAGTGCTTTTGAGGCCGATTTTTGGTCCAAAAATGAAAATAGCCACCGCCCCCAATGGGATTGGGGAGCAGAAGTTGTTAAGGACTCTGCTGTTATTTGAACCAGAAAAGTGGAGTTTTTGTTTGCTGGATCACACCTAAAGTTGGTCAGGAAAACTGACTGAATTTTGGTGAAGATCTGTTTTTTTGAGATCACCTAATTTCGGTCAGAAAAATCGTTTCAATTTTGGTGAAGACCTTTTTTTTTTTTGGAGATCACCTGATTTTGGCAGAAAAACTGTCTCAATCTGATTGAAGACTGATGGAAATTTGGGTCAAGTTTGTTTACTGATGCTTCCAGCTTCCAAAAAAGCCCCACCCTCTTTGCGAATTCCTGGCTACGCGCCTGTTGTGTCTATGGCACAAAACAGTATGTAGTGCTTTTACTGTAATTAATTGTGGTTTTGATACTAAATTTACTTCATATTAGAAACGCAGAAGGAATAATTTTCTTGTGCATGCTGCCACTGGTCTACTGCAGATACGGCAGTCATGAGCTGATTGCTGTTAAATGTAAACCCAATCAAGCAAAGCTTTAACCCTTTATAAAATGTATGATAAATTAACCAATAACCACAGATAACAGTACCTTAATTGTATTCTGCTTTTATAATACCTGAAGTACACTATTTTTTTTAAAAAATCAGTAAATTTTGGGTTAAGGCTGGCTGTTCTTAATTTTTTGCCAATGTTGAGCCTCAGCTGCTCTTAAAGTTCTTAAATTTTGAGATCATTGATGTCAATTATGGCGACCATGTTTGTTAATTCCTAATGCTATGTCTGCTTGTAAACACCTGTTTTTGCTGCATCATAAAATTGCGGAAAGCGAAAAATCAAGCACTAATTTTCATTTGAACAAGAGCCAAAGTTTTTTTGTTACCTGCGCAGTGCGCAATTGCACTCCATAGTCTCAAAATTATTGCAATTTTTTTCGCAAATGCCAGAAAACCACTCAAGCTTTATTGTTTTGAATCAGAACAGAAGTTAGTTTTTTTTATGATTTAGAATTTATTCTTTTTCGGTTGTTCTTAATATTATTTTTTGTTGCTGAGACTGGCGTTATTTCTAATTTGTTATTAAATTTTGAGCAAAAATGAGCCTCGTGTTCTTACAAGATTGTTCTTGTATAAAAAAAGTGTAATCAATTTTGTCATTGTAACATTCTAGCATACCAAAATAAGAGTTAAAGATCTGGGAACCCTAGAAAAGCTAAGACAATGAATTCACAATAATGGCATTTGGACAATATATTTTGGAAGTGGAGGCGCTTGTTTACTGAAGCCCTCCGTAACGCTGATGACTGTAGGTGCTGCAGCAAAACTCTGGAGCCTTCAACGTGTCTGTCTGGCTAAACCACAATCGAAATTCTTCAACTTAAACTGTAATGTTCAGACGAAATAAATAATGTGGAAGAGTACGGCACGTCAAAAAATAACAAAAATTTAATCAGAAAATAATGAACTAAAAGAGCGCCATACGAGCGGTCTTCAAAATAAAATGCGTTCATTAGCCGATTGCTCGAATGAAAAGGAATGCCAGAACAGAGGTAACTCGGCTAAACACAAAGGCGTGCACCAAAAAGCGCATAAATTTTAAAACGTTTGCTGCCAATGGCTACAGGAAATTAAGTGAGGTGAGCAAACTAAAGGGAAGAAGCAACCGAGTTTGAAACTAGACCAGGCAATACAAAAAAAAGATCAATTGGTGCTATAGCAGAGCTAGCAGTGTAGGCTCACACCCTATGCTCACTCGTTGGGTCCAGCACCTTGTAGACAAGTACCATCCACTCAATTTTGTCGGCTAAAAACGTGTTAGCGTTTGCTTGCTTTTCTGACCCGAGATTGCTAGTAGCCTACCGGTATCTCTTGCGATTAAAATAACCACAGTTAAGTGGAGAAAAAAACACCGACTGCATTGCATTGTAATTAAATATTGATTTCATGAAAATGCAGTTTTTTTAATCAAATCGTGCTCTCAATTTCAGTTGCACCATTTTTAGAATTCGGGTAGTTTTGTGGCGCTTTTTCATTTGAATTACGCCAAGAGTGAGCTATGATCTGAAGTCATTGACATATTTTTGCACTGTTCATAATAATTCATCCTCTCCACTACACAATTGCCAAGTGTTTAGCAAATGCATGCGCTGCTTATTTTATTACTGTGGATATTGGTGCTTTGTAACAGCTGTGGTTTAGTAGCACCATAACGAAATTACATGAAAACACAGATTATATGAATGCTATATGGATTTTTTAAATGTTAGTTTAATTAAAAGAGAGCCAGTACTTCTGTAGCAACAGAAGGCGCCTTAAAATTTAACAATAAGCATTTCGTATAATATGACAGCACAGATCTAGTATAAAATACAAAATGCTTATGCACTATCAGGAAATCAGCAATATAAATTTGTCAGTCACACATGCTTGGAGAAAAGGTAATTTCAAAAGTGTTTTTAGAATTAAGTGCACAAAAATGTTAATAAATTTTATTATTTTATATTACCAAATATTATGTATGACCAAACAAGAAATACAGTCCAGAGATGGGTAGTGGTGAAAAAAAAACAAAACCAAAAGGGTAAGTGACAGAATTTTTAAAGAAATTATGAGTATTAATGCCCGCTTGACTTTACTCCATCCAAGCCAACTCAGAATGATACAGAGTAAGTAAGCTTTTTCGAGCAGTTTCAAGCGTTTACGTATTACACATCTTGAACGAGCAGCACGCCACCCTTGTCGTTTCATCTTTCACCTTGCATTTTCATTGCAAGTTTAAACGAAATTTGCTGCTTAATTGTATTCACTCAATATTGTTTTACGCATGTGTTGGCTTCATACATTTTTTTCAAAATTCCGAAGCGTGATTGTTTCAAATGCAAAAGCTGACAAACGGCGCATTTGAAGTACTTTTGCAGCAGTTGGCTTTTGGAAATCCAAAACCAGCAAGCCATGCTTTGAAACTATCTCGTACCATGTAAGTGAACCAGTGCGATAGCGACTCTTCTGCCGACTCAATTTTGTGAAAATCACTGGCATGCAGTTTCAACGTGTAAGTGACTTCTGGGAGTTGCAATCATATGCGAGCATCGCACTAAATGTGCGTGACTGCCACAATTTGATTTTTTTGGGGCGTGTCTGGAGATATCGCACAGACAAAATCTCACGTTATTGTTGCACCGTGTAAGTGACCTACGCGATTTGAGAAAGAAAAAAGTCAAAATGTCGATTCTCGCAGCTAAAAGTCGCCTGTGGAAATGCAGCTTTAGACAGTTGGTAACATACAGTAGAAGAGCTTTGACTGCATGCATTCTTTTTATTCTTAATTTTTGTCCAAAACTGACCTAGCTATCCTTTTTCAGAGATATTCTTTAATGAACTGTGACACTGAGTGTCAATAAATCCCTCTTTGCATTCGGTAATACATTGGCAGCTCTCAGGCAATGTATCACTATCAAAAGCAAATGGATTGTGAACCCAACCCATTACCATTCTTTTTTCCCTTTGGGGAGTAAGTAAACCAAATTCTTATATTAATGAAGCTAAATGTCTTTTCATAGCAATGTGCACATCATCGAGATACACCTTTTCCCTATTTTCCAGAAATTGATTAAAAACAAGAAATGATGCTGTTTTTTAAAACTTTATATTTCACAACTTCATCTTTTGTTAAAAGCAAGCTGTTTTTCAGATACGTCACCTAGCGTTATATTTGGTTCTTGCCTAGATTGATTGAAAATATTCTGTGAGAAAATTTATCAGACAGATATGCCATAAGCAATAGTCACTTTTAATCAACTAATTTGTCTACTAAGCTTCCTCTGTATCAAAAATTTTTACTCAATCAGCTGATAGCTTTTTCTATGCTACACAAAGAAATAATCATACTCAATAACACGAGAAACTTTTCATACTCAACCAATTCATACAATCATTCGTTCAAAAAATCAAATTGTAATTTTGTAACACTATAAAGGTGTGTCAACTAGATTGTGATCATTCAGCTGAGTTTCACTCAGGCAATGTAAACTTCCGCAAAATAAACCAAATTGCGAAGCTAGTTTTTGTTGTTTTAGTGATGAAGTGCAAACGTATTTTTACTTGCTAAACAAAAAAATAGAACATTAAATAAAAAAACAATTATCAACTGGAACAAATATTTGCTGCTGTTGAAAATCAAACCTTGAACAACCAAGGAATAAAATTTCACGCACAAAGAAATCAGGACATACTTAAGGGTAGTGCACTCAAAAATATAAGAATGAACTTCAACAAACAGGTCTTAATTACCGCAAACGTTCATTAGGTTCTTCCTGAATTCATCCTCAACTTTAGTCAAACGTCAAGGAAATAAATAATGGAAAAATCATAGAAGTAATAAACATTTCAAATACAATATTTAAGAGTAAAAGCTAGCTGTCGATTCCTTTCCACAGAAATTATGTTCTTAGAAACGCTCTCTTTTGATCAGATCGAAAAAAGCATTTGTCACAGTTGGTACATTCAAAATGCCGTCTGAAGGTCTGGCTTTACAAATTGAGGTAACCCTTTGAGTAACTTGTATGCCATTTTTGTAAAGTTTAGACATTTTTTGTTTTATATTTGCTGTTTTTCATGTATTAAATGCAAAAAAATAAGTTCTTTAGTCATAATATGTTTTGGGGGGGGGGGGGGGGTAAAGTGCTAGTGATCAGTAGTGCTGACCACTGCTGCACTCAAACTTGAAACTTACCAAAGTTTAAAGAAGCACAATTAAAAATCAAGCAATGTTATATAATCCAATAAAAAGATATATGCAACGATACAATGTTTACATATACAACTACTACTTTTCAATGATACTACCACGTTCAAGCCCATTATTGCAAACACCAGTATTAGAAACGCATGCATACTGTAAATTTACTCAGAGTGAAATTTTTCGAAGCATTCATTTTTGGTACTACGTAATGGCACTTTGCAAATAGTACATTCTCATTTTGCGTGAAGGGGCTGCTTTTTTGTGCTACTCAAGTTACATTTGCGCCATTTCCCTTTCATTGTGCATAAATGGTCAGATCCATCCAGCCGAATTGTTAAGGATATGGTTGTTTTATGTCTCTCAAAGTTTGCCATGCTTCCTGAGGCCATTCCAGAGCTTCTTCTGAATCGTGCAATTGCTGGAAAATCTTGCCCGAATATCAGCCATCACTCTATCAAGCCCGTTGTAATACACTTGAATTCTTGCCACGTCTTCTTCACTACTTGCTGGAGCTCTTTCATTAGGCTCTTCACCACCAAGAGCTTGTAGTCGTCTTGAAGGTACGTACTTGCTGTCTTCTAGGACGACTGCTTGCTTGTAATGCTGGGAATATTTCTGTTAAGTTGGAGATGGCACTGTGGAGTGTTTCCTCACATAGTACAAATTTTCTACCACAGCAAGAAAAAGTTTTTATCACTTCGGCAGAGTTGAATTGCTTTCACGGTAGCTTTAGCCATAGTTTTTGCAAAGGTTACATTCATTTCTTCCTTTTTAAGATACAAAGCCTAAGCAACTGTATTTGAAAAAATTACTTTTAACACTTGTAGTCCAAAAAGAAATGAAAAATTTGGCACTGCATGCAACAAATGTTGAGCATCAACATTAGTTTGAGATTTTTTGCAATTGCTGAATTTGACTAGTCCAGCTGTTCTGTGAGTGAATTGTTGCTCCACAGCTTTCACTGCCTCCCAACAGCATGCTCATCTCGTTTCGTTCAGTGATTTCAATTTACAAAAAGCCTCCCAATTGTCGTCTTCCAAATTCTTCAAAACAGCTTCTCGTTAGGAGTATAAAAGAAGTTATACAGTGACTGGATGATGCCTGTTGTAAAACATTGCTTTATTACATAAAGTTTAACAAACTAAAATACAGCAAAATCTAAATAAAGTAAGTTATTGCAAATAATTATAATCTAGACTGTCACAGTACGTCTACCTTACATTGCATGAAATTTAACTAAATGCAACAAGACAGCGTGGCGCTTGCAACTACTGTAAAACGCCGTTGTGCAACATAACATCATGTGATTAAATGAACAACCTTCGACATGCAAAGTAGAACAATTAACCTACTACGTCATTTGCTTCACGAAACAAAGTGAAACTAATACAAATTGATATTAGTAATACATAAGTCGGTCTGGGGCCCTTCTCACGCGAGTTGAATGCCATAAAGAAACAGGCTCTGGAGATGTTGTGTCCCTGGAAGTAGTTGGCCCACTCCGGAAGTCATTCTCGTGCTGAGATGGTAGTGGAAATTTGCCACTGTTTCAAGTATCAATAGATGGACGTGGTGACCCAACCTGGACTTGGTCTTTATGAGACGTAGATGTGGTCGAGGACTTGCTAGTGCTTTGAGCATTGGGGCTATCAGGTGCGACTTCATCTTCACTTGAGCTTTCGTTTTTGTCAATATCCTCAAAGACATGATCCGATTCTTCAATGAGTGAATCCCGATCGGCCAAAGGTGCTACATCTCTTAAGGAAACCTTCGTTTCATGTCTGTTCCAAAAACGTACGTGAGCATAAGTGGGAGTGGCATGGATTTGGTCAGCCTCTTCTACCTTCGAGTCATACTTGCTGCCACGAACATGCCGCTTAATTGATATGGGCCCGGGACTGCTTAGCCAAGATGGGACGGCAATGCCAACGGCAGAGTGGCGCTGAAATCCAAGAAATCGTTTGTAGGGAGTTACATTCGTGGCAGTACATAAAAGTGAACGAATAGAGTGAAGCACTTGAAGTAAAACAGATTCCTACTCAGACACAGGTAAATTACGATTTTTTAGTGCTAGCAATACAGCAGACCAAATAATATCGTTATATTTCTCACATTGCCCATTACCTCTTGGGTTATGTGCCGAAGTTCTACTCGTAGCAATGCGCATGCCATACAAATATGATACTAATTCATTAGATATAAACGATTTAGCTCGATCAGAATGAACATAACTACATGCACCAAATAGTTTAAAAATTCACGACAAACATGAAATTACAGTCTTAGAATCAATATTACTGCAGGCGAATGCAAAAGGATAACAACAGTATTCATCAACAGCCGTAAGTATGTATTTATTCTTGGTTCGAGAGGGCATAGGGCGCTTGAAATCAATGCTTAGCGTCTCCATCGGCTGTGTAGCTTTGATGAGTGGCGTACTAACAGGGGGGAAAAACCTGGGCTTGATTTCACAACAAATTTTACATGCAGAAGTCATTTTACGAACGTCGTCTAATGCATAAGGCGAATTCTTAGATTTTACAATTAATGATACATTCTGGTGATCCCAGGGTGACACAGTTCGGCATGAGTATCATACAAACACGAAGACTTCAAACTTGCACAGTAAACACATGACAATGTATCAGGGGCTGTGTTAAACTTGCCAGCACGATAAGAAATTTTGTACTGATATTTCGACAATTCGACTCGCCAACGCAAAATTTTCGCGTTCTTAATTTTACTGTGGCTTTTGTGGTCGTACATAAACGCAACTGATCTTTGATCAGTTATCAATTTGAACAAACGTACAGTCAACAAGTGACTCCAATGCCTCACAGATTCTATGATTGCGGATGCTTCCTTTTCGATGCTTGACTGTCTCAACTCATTATGATTGAGAGAACGTGAAAAAAATGCAACAGGTCTATCGTTCTGATTTAGCGTAGCTGATATTGCTATGTCAGAAGCATCCGTTTCTGCTACAAAAGGCAAGTTTTCGTTCAGAACACCTAACGACACACTGGCCAGTTCAGATTTCAACATATTAAATGCTTTCAACGCATTGCCACTAAGCGGAAAAACCTTGTTTTTAACCAGTGGCTTAATCTTGTCCGAGTAATGTGCAATCCATTGCGCATAATATGCAAAAAAACCTACCACGCGTTGTTGTGCTTTCAAAGTATCAGGATTAGGAAGGTCATATAGAGTTTTTACACGATTCGGATCAGGTTGCAATGACCCATCATGAATTCGATAACCAAGCAAATCGATTGTGTTTGATGAATATGTACACTTGGACTCATTGAATGTCAAATTATGCTCTTTCGCAACATGAAGAAATCGCTGCAGATTTTTGTCGTGTTCTGCTTGATCTTTTCCACATACTGTTATATTATCAAGGTTGGCGAAAGTAGCAGCACACTCGTTATCTTGAATGATTTGATCAATGATCCTCTGGAAACAAGGGACAGCATTCATCAAGCCAAACGGTACTTGTTTCCATTGCCACAAGGCACCGTTTGCTTGAAAAGCAGTGTACAGTCGATCAACTGTGGGAAGTTCGACTTGGTGGTATGCGCTGGTGAGGTCAAGTGTTGAAAAAACTCTGCATTGGGCGACACTGTTCACGACGTCGCGCATGCGCGGCAATTGGTAAGCATCGAGTAGCGTAAATTTATTGATCGTTTGGCTATAGTCAATGACCATTCTCTTTTTATGGTTTTCTTGAGTGATAACTAATGGTTGAGCGTGCCAAGACGAGCTACTGCGTTAAATTAAATCTTCCTTCAGGAGTCGTTGTATTTCAGATGAGATAAATGATTGATCAGCATTAGAATAATACCGAGATTTCGTTGCAATTGGTCTACAATCATTAGACAAATGCTTAAACAAGCTTACCGGTGTCGGAGTTTTAACAATTCGTAGTTCACCAAGATGTAGTGTCGATTTTTCTCCGCCAAAATGGATGTTGACGCTTTGATGCAGGTCCATAAAGTCTCGACCAAGAATGACATCAGAGACTAAACCTTTAAGCACTGTGAAAGTTACATTACTATAAGCATCGCTATTAACCTCAATATTTGCTTTGCACAAACCAAGGCTCTTAGACGAACATCCTCGAACAGCTAATCCAACATTGCAAATCATTCCTTCCAACCTCAAATCCGAATGACGGCTTAACTTTTCGCTTATGTGACTTAACGTAGAGCCAGTGTCCACGAGAGCATTTACAGGTACACCATCAATCGTTATAGGAATGTTAACTTTTGTCTGGGCATTATCATTATGTTGACAGTCAGATGTAGCAGATGCAGACTCAATGCTCATAACTTCCGATAAGGTAGCATCTACTTTTGAGTGACACACTTTAGCGAAGTGGCCTTTCTTTGCACGCTTGAAGCAAGTAGCCATTCTGGCTGGACACATTTTTCGTGGATGGCGTTTGTTGCCGCAAAACATGCATTTCTCTGTCTCAGCAGTGGTACAGAGACTGCTTGTGTTGTAACTCAACTCCGAGGTTTCTGTGGTTTCTTTCGAGGTGGACGGTGTCTCAGCAGAATTGCATAGGGACACAGTTTGTTGTAAATATCCAGCATTGTACGACTCCGCGTTCTTTTGGGCCAATTCCAAAGAACGAGCTTTTTCGTATGCCTCGTCTAAAGTTAGTTCATGATTCTCTAGAAGTCGCTGTCTAATGTCTTTCGATATCAACTTACCAATGAATGCATCTCGAACTGCTTCTTCTTTATGAACAGTGGCTGTGACAGCCCTAAAGTTACAATCCGAACTCAAGCGCTTTAGATTTTGAAGATATGTGTCAAGACTTTCACCTGATTGTTGCTTGCATGATTTGAGAACATAGCGAGCAAATATCGGACTAGGAGTCTTAGCAAAAGTTGCTTTAAGTAACTCAATGGCAGTATCGTACGTCTCAGTCTCGCTAATAAGTTCATAAACAGCAGAGTCAATATGATTGATTTACAGGTTGAACTTGTCTGCCTCTGTCACTCCATCGAGCTTACTAATAAATATAGTGAATGACTTGAACCAGTGAACCCATTTTCTCTTAGCGTCACTACTTTCTGGATTAGCTGCGAAGACTTTCGGACGTAAGGCCTTGATATCCATAAAATTCTAGTTTGTTAAAATGTTGTAAAACATTGCTTTATTACATAAAGTTTAACAAACTAAAATACAGCAAAATCTAAATAAAGTAAGTTAAAGTTAGAATGACAAACCTCAATACAAATAATTATAATCTAGACTGTCACAGTACGTCTACCTTACATCGCATGAAATTTAACTAAATGCAGCAAGACAGCGCGGCGCTTGCAACTACTGTAAAACGCCGTTGCGCAGCATAACATCACGTGATTAAATGAACAACCTTCGACATGCAAAGTAGAACAATTAACCTACTACATCAATGCCAATCGCAGTTCTCAAAATCTAGAGGATCTTGTTAGGCCAGATTGAGTAAGTGGGCATAACAGTGCACATAATATAGCTGAGGGAGAAACTTCTCGAACTCTTGATGCCAATCCTTTTTGCTACCACTCATATTTGCAGCTCCGTCATAGCATTGTCCAACCTGTTTTGAGATGTTAAGTTCTAATTTCTGAAGCTTATCCAGCACTAAGGTGAACAGATTTTCACTTGTAGTTGATTCAACTTCAATAAATCCTAAAAAACTTTCTGCAGTTGTTCCCTTTGCCACATAACGCAAACATGCTGCTTACCTGTCTTTGTTTCTGATATCTACAGTTTTATCTACTATCAAAGCAAAATAAGGAAACTCCGTAATAGTTGTCGTTACAATGTGAAGTATCTGGTTGGAATAAATATCAAGCAATTCATTTTAAATGTCTACTGAAAGCCATTGGGTATGTTTTTCTTTTTGTTTTGGTGCAAGCCATGGAATATCTTTACATCATAAATGCAGTAACTCCAAAAAATTTCCTGTATTTGCGTCAGATGCTTCAGACAACGCACTTCTGTCTTCCTCCACGCCTCTGTGCTACAGTTTGCATAGCAGTGAAAACAAGGGTTTAATAATCTACAATCACTTTCAAATAATTGCGATTTTTAGTAACTTTGCACGATGAGCTTCATTTAACTGTGTCAAAATCGATGCATTTCGCCATTTGCTGATTTGGTGATAGAGCTTCTTCTCCATGGACAGATTATTGCCTTTACTCTTAAAATGTTTTTTTAGTCTTTCAGGCTTTTTCCAATTTAGAAACTGAAACGAAGCAGCATGTGAAAACTTTTTGCATGGATAACACATTTCGGATTTACTTGTAGAGTTAACAGTGGTCCACAGAAATTTTTTGAATAGCTCCAGATCGAAATCTCTTCATTCATTAGTAAAGTATTTCTTGCAGTAGTTGGTTGCTAAGCAATGGCTGGTTGGGCGCTTCTTCTAGGTTACTACAATTAGTGGTTGAAAAAAGGCTTGCATTGGTAGATTTTGTTTCGGTACTCAAAGAGGTCGGCTTCTCAGCATTTTGTGTTTTTGGTTGTTTACCTGATGGACTAGTAAGCTGATCATCTTGGATCACACTTTTTATGCCTTCTTTCGATAACTCATCTACTTCCAAAGCAGTTATGAAGCATGATGGAACTTGCTCATGTTCTTCGATCTCTACGACATCTTGAATTGTATCTTCATTTAACCCATTACTTCCCAGACATCGATTACATCAAAATATTTTGACAAAAATTAAAATACTTGCTTGTTATAGGTTGAATATTAAGATTTAAAAAAAAATTTTTTGATATCATACTCGGGAAAGCAGAAAATGATATGTCCTTGTAAGGACGCTTGGGCAGTTGCGCGAACGTTTAGTTTAATTTTAAAAAGCCAACAGTTTTTCTTATTATAGGCGTTTTCAAGTGTTTTTAGTTTTACGTCAGCTTTGACATCTACTTTTCTTGCGTTTGTTGGATTTTATTTTGAGCGTGGAAACCTAAAAGCACAAGAAAAAGCAGTTACCAATTTACTGTATAATAAAATGAGGTTCCTAATGTACAGTAAATCTTGTCTCTCGCTGTAACAAAACACATTCAGTACAATGATTCTAATTTTTTAATGAATTCACAATAAAAGAAATAAGTTACTGAAAGTTAATTACGACAAAAATATCAATCGTCAAAGTCTAGTAGCAGTTGTTCAGTTCAACTGTGATACATTTCAATGCAGTCCAACATCACACCTACGACACCTGCACAATGTCCAGTTTTGACAATACTTGCAGACGCCTTTTTTGTTTGTCTTGATGATCAAATGGTTACCCTGATCTTTTTGGATCTCTTCTCGGTTAGGAGCAGCAGGAATCGATGGTAGAAGAGAAACGGAGTTGTTGCCATGAAGCAGGACACTCATTTCTATGCACGATTGAATAAAGTCGACAAGACCAATTACTTCCATGAGTCCTTCTTTCATGATGGTTCCAATTTTTTTGTAAAATCGCCAAGCCTGCACCATGTTCGCATTTAAAAACCAGTTGCACACACCCCAGTACCACTTTCGATTTCTTGAACGAATGGAGTAACTAGATATCAGATTATCTAAGAGGTCTACTCCACCCATGTTGTTGTTGTAAAGCTTCAGCAAATGCGGTTGATCCACATCTAGTGTTTTTTTTTGGCTTTGTGTGAGTATCTAATAATTAAAAAAAAAAACTTTATCCCAAATGACCAAAAAATATTGCAGCTTGGCTTAGTTCTATGTACCATACTGTGTAAATTAGCCAAGAGGAAATCAAGATATAAGAACTTTTTCGTGAAATTGGGCCAAAAAAGCAAAATTATGGTATCAAAAGATTTTTATCTGATTTGACTGAGCTGGGATTCGAACCTATTTTTCACGTAAAAGACTTAGACACTTCGGTTAAATTGCAATAAGTTTACATTCTGATGAAAAAAAAAGACGTACGCCTTTCTAATGCATTTTACTATTTTTCGTCAATTCACCATACCAGTGCCCAAACGTCCCTGCAAGGACGTAACAAACTTTAACACTAAATATAGCCTAAACAATAAATAAAAAGTACAATATTTTGTATTGGGCAAATAACTATACTTGTAATTCGATTTTTCAAAAGAAATAGTTTATTGAAACGAAAGGTTACGTATCTGGATTTATACGTCATAAATCGACTGCCAAGTGCTGGTTCCATATCTTAAATGTAGGCTAACTTTGCTGCAATAATTTAACTGCTAAAACTTATTCCAGAAATCTGAAACTGCGCTCACTGTTTCGTTATAGTGTAGATATAAACCTTAAAGTAAAATAAATTAATCACTACCTCGCTGAAACGAGAAACGCAAAATTAAAAATAGCCAATTCTTACGTCCCTGTAAGGACGCGTGGGAACTAAATGGGTTAATGAAATTTCGGAAGCACTGATATTGCTAGCATCAAAATCACGTACATCTGAATTAACCATTTTAATCTAAGCAGATACCAAAATCTAAGCATACCATTAACAAACTCAAAAGCTGTTGAGAAACATAAAATGGCCTTCAAATACTACTAATACCGGTAGGCTACCAGCTGCTTCACCAATAGCTTGAAATAGGCATGAAAAGTAAACAAAATGAACTTACATATCTTCCACTTTCCGTAGCTAGTGTGAGAGTGTCCACATTCAAGCAAGTTTATAATCCAAACCAAACAATCCAAAACAAACTACCCTAATCCTAATGCCTTTCTCTTCCAACTAAAAAAAGGTCTAGTCCAGACGTTGCCACTAATAAGCAATCTCAACATTATGCTGACGGATCACTAAACTCCGTCACAGTTGTGAAGACAAGCTAAAAGATCAGAATGGTAAATTAGCTGCTTTTCAAGTAAATTCTAGCTTACTTTCCAAACGTTAAACTGTCACAACTCACAATACTGCCAAAATAGCAACAACTTTGAACAGCAATATCTTGAAAACGGCAAGACGTAGAAAGTTCAAGTTTGATTAGAATGCATTTTGCTGCTTTTCCCACTTTTTGGTCAACAGTGACAAACTTGACTTGAATGCCCCTTTAACTGAACAATTTTAGCTGATGCGGATTAGGCATTTTTCCTGAAGTTTCTGGCATTTTTGCTCAATCAGTCGATAGCTTTTTCTTCGCTACTCAAAAATGCGTCCGTACTGTATGCAACTGACGAAGCACAAGGCGGGAAGAAAGCTCAATCTGATTATTCGCAACAAAACTTAATTTGTTGTCCTCTGTCCAGTCTTAGCCTGGCATAAAATTTTATGTTGTCCGAAAGTTGTTGATTCTTGTTGCTTTTTTTTGGTATGTTTTGTTGCTCGAAACAGTCCAACTTAAACCCCCACAAATTGCATACCATGAACTTTCAGTATCCTAACAAATTCCATTTCTGCTGCTAAAATGAGTTAAGCAGAGTATTGAAGAAAAAATACAGAAGAAAAATTTGCAGTAACTTCAGGGCCCACATGACAGAAATTTCCTTGTTCGCATTAGTATGAGAATTTTTTAGAGGCGCTACCGAACGAAACACTCGCTAAAGGCAAGAGGTTATTTTTACACGTGCATCTGAAGCTTTGAGAGCTCGATTGCGAGATATAACTCTAGTAAAAAACCGTCACATTTTCCTCGTAACTTAACATAAGATTTTGAAGCTCTCATTAAGTGTACCAGAAATCTTTTTTGGTTCAGAAATTTCTGGCGAAATGTTGAAAACTTCTAACTAAAGCGAATTTTTGCTGAAAATTAATGAAAATCGTCGCCATGTTTGCTATTAGACCGCTTAGAAGAAAGCGAATTGCATTGAGTAGTGCCAGTTGACAAAAATAGCAATACACTCTTTTTTAAAAACAATTTTGTAAGAGCACGAGGCTCATTTTTGCTCAAAATTTAAGAAAAAATTTGAAAAATGCCAGCCTCGGCAGCAAAATAAATCAAAAACAAACAAAAAAAATTCAAATTAATAAAAGAAACTAGATTTTTTTGCCGATTCAAAACGATAAAATTTCAGCGATTTTCTTGTGTTTGCAAGCAAAATTGCCAATTTTCCAGATTATAGAGCGCTTTTCTTCTGCGCAAGCACTAAGAAAATTTTTTGGCAGTTGTTCAACTTGAAAAAAGCTTCCTTTTTCTCTTTTGGAATTTAACGATGGTGCAAAGGCAGGAAAAAAGCCTTCAATGACGCAGACAGAGCAATAGGAATTGAACAGTGTTACATACTTGTCCGCTAAAATTGACATCGATGCTCTCAAAATTAAAAAAAAAAATCAAGAATACATGAGGCTGAAAATCGGCGAAAAATTAAACACAGCCAGTTTCGATTCAAGATTTACCGGTTCTTAAAAAGAAGAGTGCACTTCGACTAGTTCACTTTTGAAAAATTTTGAACCTTTGAATTACTGTTAACATTTATAAGTTTACCCACCAACAACCTCAAGGTCGCTTTGCGTCATTTATAAAAAATTGCTGTATGGAAAAAAGTTGCTCTTTTTTAACATTAATCCAAAAATATAATTAAATTCTGTCGTTCATTAACTAATTGTTATTAGTGGAGGAATTTGCTAGCTTATAATCTCAACGCATTGCCAATACGCTCGAACTTTTTCCATAACAATCTTTTTCCATAACAATTTCAGTGCATACAATACGTACACATCTGGCAAAGAAAATCGAGCAAGCATTTTTATCGCACGTTGGGCGAGACGGTTCGGAAATGGCAGTTAGTGTACAAAGTTTTTTTGTTCGTTACCGCCTTTTAGCGAGCGAGAATGGCCTTTACGAGCTCGCTGACACGTTTTGTCATGTAGGCCCAACTTCGCTTCGTTTAATTCGAGGTAAAGCAATGCAGACTCGCTTTAACACACTCTCAAATTTACTTTTGGTTTACAACAATGCTCGTTAGTTAACAGCATCCTAATACTTAATTTAGATTCGTTGATGAGTGAGTATTTAAATTACGCTTTTTTGGACATAAATGCTGAATGTGCGTTTGATTTTTTTGACAGATTAGTTTGTTTTGTCGTAACTACAGCATTGAGCTAACAGTACGCGCTCGCAAAATTATTTTCAAAGAAAGAAAAGCAAAAAAAGGCGAAAATTACAAACTTTAAATGATTAATCCTCAAATTTAGTCGTTGGATATTGCTGCGTGATTTATTTCGATATGCTTTTGCGTATTTTGGTGAAGGTGTTTTTGATTCTAATGCTGGATTGTTCTTGCTTACCAACTGTAGATTTTACAATATCTTTAGACATTAGACACAGTCTGTGCCATAATTTCGTTCATGCGCGAAAAACAAATCATAGTGTTTGTGTATTATTTTAATAATAATAATTTATGTTAGTTTTTAATACTATTCGGCTTTTGTACTTTATCTTGTTATGAATTGACGCAGAGTTGTAAGTCGGACCGGGCTTTTCGGGTTCGGGCCTAAAGTTGACAAAAATTTCGGGCTTAGTTCGGGCCTGAGACGTGCTTTTTGTCTTGAGTGCACAAAAATATAATCAAAACAACTTGGCAACATTGCTAAAGTTTTCAGTCCTTACTTAACTTTCGGGTTTTTTCGGGCATGAGTTGGGTTTCAAATTAGTTTTCGGATTCGGGCTTATATTTTCGGGTTCGGGCCTGAACTAGTCGGCCCGTTTACAACTCTTGAATTGACGTTTCACCTGCACACTTTCAGAGTTATATTTTCTGAAAGTACAGTGAAAAATTTGGTTTACTACAAAACTGTTTTGAAAACCGAGATGTTCATTAGATTTAAAGATGTACTGCTCGGAAACCGGTTTTATTGAAGAAATGAGAACTATTCGAGGTAATTAAGAGGTGCTCCAAGCCTTGTTTCCCTATTCCGACAAAACAGATTCGATCCGCTTGATTCCTCATCAGTTGGCATCTCTACGTTTCGAAGTCTCGTGACATCAGAAAAGGATGAACTTGCGAAATTTCTTGTGGAATAAGCTACGCCATGTTTGATATTTTGCAATTATCCTTTTCTGATGGCACGAAAGTTCAAAACGCAGGGTTGCAAAGGGTTCGGAGTCAAACGCAGGGTTCAAAAATAACGCTTGCCCGAGGCAAGCTGAAATCGCCTCAGGCAAGTTATTTTTCTGCTTAACTTGCCCGTCGGGCAAGCTAACAAAATAGAGCGTATTAAACAACTTCAAACAAGATTATTTGGAGACACATTTTAAGTCCGCTTTTGTTGCAACAAAAAAGAGTACTGGTAGTTATGTAGGGAAAGCTGTTGCTTGCTTTATTTTAGTTACCACTTTGTGGTTATCACAATCGACACTTTGTTTTAATCATACGCACATTATTAATCACAATTAACACTTCGTGATTGCGAGCAGATTTTTCGATACTCATATGCGTTTAACAACTTTTTGGCACAAAATGCTACGTTTTTTTTTTTTTAACTTTGAACGCTTGCCGCCTTAATCGCTGTTTCAGATATCACAAGTACTATACTGCGCTGCGTGTAGGCAACGTCAAGAATTTTGCAATTTTTTGTTATGATTATTTTGAAAGTATTGTAGCTCTTATTTTAAAAAATTTTGGCTTTCTAGCTGGTGTACTGGTAGTTTCCAAAATGCGTTTGCAACAAACCGCAACATTAATCAGTAATATCATTGTAACGTGATAATTGAAATAATTACATTGAAAAAATCAATTTTTGTGTAATGCATGATCAGAAAGAATTACTTATTGCGTCACATTTACATAGCATCGCTGATAAAAACTTGATTTTCGAAATAGGATAGGACTACGCGTGTTTTGCAAAATCACTGCTTTTTGCCAGGAAGTACGTTTTACGAATTTTTTTCTAAAGTTAATCAACCTCACAACTTAAAATCAATCAAATCTTTATTGGGACTTTCGCGACGCTTTGCGTCGGAAGTCCTTATGTTTTTTCCGGCATATTTTACGAATTCGTTAACAAAAATAAAAAACGCTATAACTTTGAAACAGCTAAAGGTAGAAACTAGAAATTTAGATCTTAGCTGGGGCACATACGAATATTCTTGGTGCAAATTTTGTGAGCAGTCGGTTATGCCATACGGGTTTCCAAGCCAAAAAATGAAATGCCAATCTTAGGTTTAAACAGCTCTAGCTCGAAAACTAATGGCACTAGGGAAATAAAACTTTCGAATTTAGAAGCGTCTGGGCATGCCCTTTCAGCTCTCAAAAATAAACCATGACGATTCCGACACTTTTTTTTCTTCTTTATGTATTAAGCAAATCACATTATGGTGACAAATACTCGAAAACCACCGAAGCTAGAAACTTGAAATTTGGACAGATTATAAGTCGATACATGAACTTGCGTCACTGCAATTTTGGAGGCGCTACGTTACGTGCTTTGGGGCATATGCACCCTAAACTTGTGACAGCGAAGTTTATTAAGTGATTTTAGTCGGATAAGCACGCGTGCTGATTTGGCTGAATGGCTCAAGGCGCCAATTGTAAAACCTAAGACTTGGGTGCAATACTCTGGATGGTCATCGCATTTATCAACCCAACATTTTATTGAATCTAGCACATTAATTTTTTTTTCAATTACGACAAAATCATTTATAATATTTTTTGTTTCACGCTACATATGATCAGAGGGTATCAGGTTTCATTCTCTGTGAAGACGTCCCAAAAATCAGCTTTTTAAAACCGCAAGCTAGCGCGCTAGTTTTTTCTTTTGCTATCACTCGAAATTTTAAAAGACAAGAATATTTTGACGTGCTTTGGAGGTAGTCACATACGCTCGTGTGCTGCAGTGGCCGAGTGGTTCAAGGCGCCAGTGCTTGAAACATAAGACCTGGGTTCAATACTCTGGTTGGTCATCGCTTTTTTCAAACCAACATTATATTGAATCTAGCATACTTATTCTTTTTTTCGATTACGACAAAATCGTTTATAATATTTTTTGTTTCACGCTACATATGATCAGAAGGTACGAGGTTTTATTTTCTGTGAAGACGTCCCAAAAATCAGCTTTTAAAGACCTCAAGCTAGCGCGCTAGTTTCTTTTGCTATCACTCGAAAGTTTAAAGACGAGAATATTTTGACGTACTTTGGAGGTAGTCATCTACGCTCGTGTGCTGCCGTGGCCGAATCGTTCAAGGCGCCAGTGCTTAAACCTAACACCTGGGTTCAATACTCTGGTTGGTCATCGCTTTCATCAAACCAACATTATATTGAATCAAGCATATTTTTTTTTCGATTATGACAAAATCATTTCTAATATTTTTTATTTCACGCTACATATGATCAGAGGGTATCAGGTTTTATTCTCTGTGAAGACGTCCCAAAAATCAGCTTTTAAAGACCTCAAGCTAGCGCGCTAGTTTTTTCTTTTGCTATCACTTCAAATTTTAACGACAAAAATATTTTGACGTGCTTTGGAGGTAGTCACCTACGCTCGAGTGCTGCCGTGGCCGAATGGTTCAAGGCGCCAGTGCTTGAAACCTAAGACCTGCGTTCAATACTCTGGTTGGTCATCGCTTTCATCAAACCAAGATTATATTGAATCTAGCATATTAATTTTTTTTTTTTCGAATACGACAAAATTGCTTTCATTATTTTTTGTTTGACACTAAGTATAATCAGAAGGTATCAGGTTTCATTCTCTGTGGAGACGCCCCAAAAAGCACTTTCTTAGCACCATAAGCTAGCACGCTCCTTTTTTTGGCTGTCCTTAGAAATTTTTTAAACAAAACTATTTTGACATAATTTGAGGGAACCAACCCCCAAATGGACCCAAACAAATATCAGTGTTTTTGACGGCTAAAGCTAGGGTGCTACACCTTTGATATCAAGAGACAATAAAGAGATAAATACCGTGACATAATTTGGGGGTACCACCCTATCGGGTACCCCCCAACCGGCCACCCCAAATATCACTTTTTTGAACAACTTAACAGGGTGCCAGTGTTTTTTGATATCAATGGATATTTAGGAGACAAATTTTTGACGTGGTTTGGGGGTACCACCTCCCCTCTGAGACCAAAATGGTCCCCCCAAAAATCAATTTTTTTAACGACTTAAACTAAGGAGCCAGTGTTTTTTGATATCAGTAGATATTTAAGAGACAAATATTTTGACGTGGTTTGGGGGTACCACCCCCCTCGGGAACCAAAATGGACCCCCAAAAAAATCAATTTTTTTAACGACTTAATTTAAGATGCCAGTGTTTTTTAATATCAGTAGAGATATTTAGAAGAATATTTTGACGTGGATTGGGGGTTCCACACTCCTCGGGGACCAAAATGGACCCCCCAAAAATCAATTTTTTTAACGACTTAATTTAAGGTGCCAGCTCTGGTGCCAGTGTTTTTTGATATCAGTAGATATTTAAGAGAAAAATACTTTGACGTGGTTTGGGGGTACCATCTCCCTTTGGGGACCCCCCAAAAATCAATTTTTTTAATGGCTCAAGCTAGGGCACTAGTTTTTTTTGGGTATTATCACATATTTAAGACATGAATATTTTAACATAGTTTGGGGGTATTACCCCCCCCCCCCCCGAGGACCCCCCAAAAATTAATTTTTTGATTGGCTCCAACTAAGGTGCCAGTTTTTTTTTGATATCAATACATGCTTAAGAGACATACATTTTGACATATAGTTTGGGGGTGCCAAACCCCCAAATAGACCCCCCTAAACCCAATTTTTTGAACGACCTAATTTACAATGTCAGTCTATTTTCATATCGGTAGTTATTTAAAGGCAAATATTTTGACCGAGTTTTGGGTTACCACCTCGCTGAGGCCCTCTTCCAAATGGACCCCCCAAAAACCATTCTTTTGAATCGCTCAAGCTAGGGTGGCAGTGTTTTTGCTGTCAGTTGATATTTAAGATACAAGTGTTTTGACGTGGTTTGGGTGTATCGCCCCCCTTGGAATCCCCTCCAAAAACCAATCTTTTGAACGACCTAATTTACGGTGCCAGTGTTTTTTGATGTCAGCTGTAGATGTTTTGGAGATGAACATTTTGACATACTTTGGGGGTGGCCTAGTGGTTAAGCATACACATGTGCTGCAGTGGTCTACTGCTTAAAGACGCCAGCAAAGGAAACCATTGTGATTGAATAAACTTGGGTTCAATCATCTAGTTGGCCATCGGTTTTTTAATTCCAAAATCATATTGAATCCATCACATTTTTTGATTAAAAGAAAATCGTTTTTAAATTGTTTATTTTGACATTAGATATAACCAGAGGATATCCGGTTTTATTTTCTATAAACCCCCCCCCAAATTCAATTTTTTTAACGGCTTAAGTTAGGGTGCTAGTTTTTTTGATATCAGTAGATAATTAACTGACGAATACTTGGATATAGGTTGGGGGTACTCTCTCCCAAACGTTATTGCGTTAAACGGCTTAAGCTAAAACTCCAGTTTTTTGGACATAATATGGAGGTACCAAACCCCCGGAAATCCCCACCTGAACCCCAGGAAAATCAATTTTTTGAACTTAAGGTAAGGCCCCAGTATTTTTTACATTAAAAGATATTTAAGAGACAAAATGTTTGACATTGCTTTGAGTACTACCCTCCGGAGCTTTTCCAAATGGACCACGCAAAATCAACTATTTTAAACGACTTGAGCTAGGGCGCTAATTTTTTTGACATCAGCAGATATTTAAAAGAATTTTTTACATGGTTTGCGGGTACCGATCCCCAAATGAACCTCTCCAAAAACCACTTTTTAAAAGCTAAATTTAACAATTGATTTTAGTCAGTTTGGTTCATATCCTAAACTGATATAATGATTAGAGGTGCCAGGGTTTGAAATTGTCGTGAATGAACTGAGCTGGGTTCAAATACTTAATCGGACATCGGATTTACCCAAATCACAAATGATTTAAAATCAACATTTCTTTCATGAGACAAAATCAGCTTGTTTGCATTGCATACGATTGAGTTTTACAGAAATATCGGTAACGTTTAAAGTATGAAGGAGAGAATGATGGTGAAATGGAACTGGCGGAAGTCCCGTATTATTTTCCCCCGGGAAAATGAACATCTGGTTATACTCGCTTTATTACGCTGAAGCGTGTAACGAGTTTGCGGGGCCCATCTCCGCATCATTAAGCACGGACAACACAGCTCCTTTTGAAGAAATGTCGCAGCGGTTGCGAGCCGTTGACAACACTGTGTTCGCTTTGACCGGCCCAAGATTTGAACCTCTGACCTACAGCTCCGGAGACGAACGCGTTACCGCTCGACCACCTGGCTGGTACCTAAGAACTTAATGCACCTATTTTTTTCGGGCGAGTTGAAATTTGCTGGGGCAAGTATCATATGATATCACTTGCCCGACGGGCTAGTTTTAAAAAAAGTTAATTTCGACCCCTGGTCAAACGGATTAAATCTATTTTGGGGAAAAGGGAAATAAAGGAACAAGGTTTGGAGCTCCTCTATTATTTCAACTAGTTATCATTTCTTCAATAAAATCGATTTCGAGCTGTGTCTTTTTAAAGCTGCATTCACACTGCATTTTTGCTGCGAGAATCCACAGTTTGTCTTCTTTCTCGATTTAAGAAAGAAAGAAGGTAAAATGTCGATTCTCTCAGCTAAAAGTTGCCCGTGGGAATGCAGCTTGAGGGTAAAACGTTACGGAATACTTCGAAGTCCAACGGTGTTTAGCAACAGTGAAAAATTATTGTAGTCTGTACAACCAATCTGAAGAAGCGTTTATAAAATCGGGTTTCAAAAATTGGAAACTGGCAGCTTGAAAAAGGGAAAATTTGCAAGATATGCTTCAGTAGGCGTTGAATGTCTGTTGAGCGACAAAATAATTTCAAAGTTACAATACCAGTCGTTGCTATTATGGGAACAATGCTGCCCATAATTTATCCAGGCAGCCAAAAAAACGAAAAAAAATAGTGGCCATCAATATTTGATATAGTGCGCTACCAGGGGTGCCGATCTTTGTTGAGCATTGGGGGGGAGATAATTCGCAATTTTACCGCAATTTCGCCCTATTTTCAACATTATGGGGATGAACCTCGACCACGATTTTTTTTTTAGGTGAGCCAATTAAGTAAAGACCAAAAAAAAGGCTCTACCAAAAAAGGAACACTTTTTCTTCGAATTCAAGTAAATACCTGCGCTCAGATGCACTCTAGGGTGGATCAAAATCGGCTGCTTTCACTGTCTTTGATAAACTGCTTTCACTGTCTTGGCTTTGCCCAACAAAAAAGTATGACTCGCTATCCATTTCTCTCTGTTCTTCATTGTGTCTTCTTTGTACTTTCAAAGCCTTTCCTAGTTTGCGTTTGTTTCTATCCAATGTTACTCTGTCCATGGAGAAAACTTCCCCTCTCTACTCCCTCTCACATTGTTTAAAGATTGTAAGCCTTTATTGTTTAATTCTCTCTCGCAATTTGGTTTAGAAGCCCTAAAGGTTTCTCAATATGTGTAAAAAAGAAAAGGCCTTAATTTGGTCTAGTTGTTGCTGGATTGTTTTTGATCGTTGAGAATCTTTGTGTATGTTTAGAATCATGTTAATGAGAATGTAGTCAGCTTTTTTAGAGATACCAGCTTAACGTAGCCACCACAGGCTAATGTTTTCAACTACAACTTGAGCAAAGCTTCTCAAAGTTCTTGTTCCAATTTCTTTTTCTTGTAGTTAACGGGCATTCTAGTTAAGTTTTTCACGCACAACCAAAATGTTGGAATAAGCCTGAAAAGCATACTCATCAAATTTAAAGTTTCTCCGCCTTGTCATTTTCAAGATATGAATGTTCAAAATTAGCTTTTTCCTCTTACTTTAGTGTTGCCATTTTGTCAGTATGGCATAGGTGGGCACAAGTCCGTTTATCCGTTAATAGCGAAGCTAACTTTTTCTTGAACTCGTTAATCCGTTAAAAAGTTTTTCATGTTAACGGACTATATTAACTTCCGTTAAGTTCTGTTAACGGACTAAAGTAACTTCCGTTAAGTTCTGTTAACTTCCGTTAACGGTTTTATCGTTAATATCTTGCACCATTCATTCATCGTACCGGTATAAACCAGTTTGCACTGGTAGCACTTGTTGCGTATTAGCACGAGTTTTACAGAAGAAAGCGAAAAAAGGAGCTCTTTTTTGTGGCAAATAATAAGCTGCAGCATCAGAGGTCTATTAATTATCAGCTCAACAGCGTCAATACGTGTTAAAGAAGCGAGTCAATTAAAAGAAATTTTATTCTTTTTTTTTTATTTTACACACAAAATGTTAACGAATTAGCGGACTTTATTAACTTCCGTTAATTAAAGCAGAAAATAACGGATTAACGTTAACGTACATGTGAAGTTTGCAAACGGAGTAGTGGTTAACGAAGCTAAAGTTTTGCATTAACTTGCCCACCTATGCAGTATTGTTACCGAAGATTAGCTTTGGGGCTGTTCATAAAAGACGTCCGCACTCAGGGGGGTAGGGGGGTAATAGATTTGCGGACAAGGGGGGAGGGGGGTTTCTGGAATGCGGACGTCCATATTTCAACTTTTTCCGCGACGGAAAATCGCAGATTGTTTTATTCGGTTTTCTGGGCCAGTGTGAACCACGCATAAAACGTACAGTCATGTGATTTAAAAGCGCGAAGCACACACAAAACAAATCACATGACTGTACGTTTTACGTCACCTTGCGCTGTGCTTGCTCTGTGTAAACTTTGTATTAAAACTTAGTATATAATTAAACTTTGTAATTAAACTTATTATATAATTAAACTTTGTGTGTGTCAGTGTCTAATTAACGCATTTTTGTGTCCGCATGGACAAGGGGGAGGGGGGGGTTTAGTCATTGCGGACATGGGGAGAGGGGGGTCAATTTTGTGCGGACGTCGTTTATGAACAGCCCCTTGTGAAAAGTTGGCTTAAATTTATTGAACAGCATCTAATTTTGCAGTCCTAAACCTTTCTTTCTTTTACAATTATAGCTCTGCCGCAAAGTATTTATTGGGAATCAAGAACATGCAGCAACTTTTTTAAAATTTTGTTTCTAATTAGCAACCCTGGCAAAATTTTTAAGGTGAAAAGCCTTTCTATGGAGAAATCTAATCTGTTTAGCAAAGGAAGGCCGTAGAAAGCTCAAATTTGGTAAAGTTAGTCTCAGGTCTGTCAAGTTCTTTTTTAAAAGAAATCCAGCAAAAAAATTGTGATCTAAATGCCCTTTCAAAAATGTAAACATCAAAAATGCAAGTATACTGTTTTGCTTGTTGGCGGTTTAGATCCTCGGGTGGCATATACACCACACATTCATCAAAAGGTCATAACTTTAGCTTTCTTTTTATCATAGGTGGGCACAAGTCCGTTAATTCGTTATTATTATTATTTATTTGCATCAGACTCAACAAAGGTCCATAATAACGCGAAAAAACAAAAACACACAAACAAATTTATCAGGCACAACACAAAGCATAAACATGCGTGCTAATTTAGCCAAAATGTAATTTTGAGTAATGCACTGAAAAATAAGAATCAAGAAAACATGCAGAGCCAAAAATTTGTTGAATGTAAGCGTTTGGAGAGTGCTTGCATCTTATTATGAAATTTGCAGTATGTTTTCTCATTAACGAATAAAAAGTCGAGATGCCGTTATTAACCATAATTTCATTGATGTGTATTCTTCTAGGGAGATTAAAAAGTATACGATAAGCATTGTTGTAAGCTACACGAAGACGATTTATACTGGACGCAGGATAACGACACCAAAGATTGATGCCGTAAATAGAGGAACAAAAATAACGAAACAAAATGTTTTTTGCATTAACAGAGCATTTGAAAAACCTAGTACGAAGCATATTAGCTATGCAATATATAGATCTTACTCGAGCTTTAATATCAAGTTCATCAGATAGAACACTGCTAATTGTAACACCAAGGTATTTAATACTATTCACAAATTCAACATGCTGGTCATTCACAGTTAGATTATGATCAGTGGTTTTGAAGAATTTACAAGGAAAATACATAGCTTTGGTTTTCCTGCAATTGAAGACAATATTGTGTTTTGCAGCAAATTCGACGCAAGTATCTACAAGCCTTTGTAAGCCTTTGAAACTAGGAGCAAAGCAGCAAATGTCATCAGCGTACATAAGATTGTTTAAACACTTGTCCCCAATACAGCAACCAATATTTAGTTGATTTAACTTAACAGAAAGCTGATCCATGTAGATATTGAACAAATAAGGGCTCAAAATGCCACCTTGTCTGACCCCGTTGGTTATGGAGAAATAACGAAGCTAACTTTTTCATTAACTCGTTAGTCCGTTAGAAAGTTTTTTCATGTTAACGGACTAAATTAACTTCTGTTAAGTTCTGTTAACGGACTAAAGTAACTTCCGTTAAGTTCTGTTAACTTCCGTTAAGGTTTTTATCGTTAATATCTTGCACCATTCATTCATCGTACATGGGCATCGTACACGCTTTGTGTATGGGCTACTAGTTCAGCAAAAATTTAGCTATTTTCTAAAAAACAAAGTAATTAACAATCAGCTGCTATTTCAAGATTTTTAAAACACTTGTTTGTTGATAAGCTACAAGTTCCGAAAAACTGCTACTCGTTGCCTTACCGCCTGTAGGCTATACCTGAGCTACAGCACAGATTCTTGTCTATATGTTTCTCAGCTTGCTTGTAGTCAATTTCTCTCTCACCATATACTGGTAATCGCAGATATCAAGGCCTATTGTCTATAGACCAATTGCTATCCGAAAGATTATCAAAATAAATATCAACTTGCTTGGCAGAGTTGGAGTCGAGGACACAAGGTTCGAGGCCAAGGACGCAAAACAATCCGAGGCCAAGGACACATCTTTTTAGGACAGACCCTCTCGAAGCCATGGACAGGAATGCTTGAGGCCAAGGACCAAGGACACAACGCGGAAGTGTTCTCCCCTACCCCCCACCCCCCAAAAAAAAGGTCTTCAGAATTTTGTTTCGCACGTTCTCTGACTTGCTCCGGCTTTAAGATGGAATAACATTGCGAATGACCTTGGCCCATTTTCAACAAGTCAAAAAATAGTGCTATCCGAGGACTTGCAGGCTTTGAGGCCGAGAACTTGATCTTTAAGGACTTTTAATTGTGTCCTCGAGGCCAAGGACGTCCTAGAGGACTCCACCTTTGTTGCTTGGTCAATTATATTTAGCAACTCAATTAAGTGAGCTAGAAATATCGCATTTTATCATGAACCAACCTCAGAATTCAGGATAAGGTTTTGATCATTGTGAATGTGCAATTGTTCGTGGTAGTTGTAGCTGATAAGTGGCTACACAAGCAGAAAGTACTGCACGTGTATTAAAGTGCTAAAAATGGTTGACTGAAGCACACAGCACTGGTTGCAATTAAGCTAAAAAGTGCCTAAAATTCAAAATTTGACTTCGAGTGAACCAGGGTCAAACGTTAAAATTAAGCACAAAGCTTTGGGTTACTAATGCTAGTAATCAAAACGGAACATTTTTTCAAACTGACAAAATTTTTTTGTAGGGTCAAGGAAAATGAGCCACCCTAATGCACACTAGAGTCAAATTATTAAGGGGGATACAGTCATATTAATTATCGGGAGGGATATATCCCCCCCCCCCCCCCCCCGGGTTTCAGCACCCCTGTGCGCTAATCTGGGAAGCAGAGATGCGTTTTTCAGAAGTAGAAATCTGTTTTTAAAAAAATTAATTTATTAATACATAGAAAAAGTCCCGCAATTAGAACGTTACATCCGGAAAGAGGGCGCAAAAACCTACTTAGTTTCATATTTTCGATAAATGTGATTGTGCATGTGTAATGAGTATTCGTGTTGTTATATCCAGTGAAGAAAACTTGAATTTGAAAGGGAGATCAGTCAAGTTTTTTGAATTAATAACACAAAACCATATAGAACCGCAGCGCCAAAAAAAAATTGATTTTTTTTGACAGTTACTGTAGTTTTTTCTTGCCGGTAACTATTAAAAAAAGCAGGTTTAAAGGAAATTTCTGGAAAAAGTTTAGTTTAAGTTGGTGTTTGTAACTTGCCATTAACAAAGCTTGGAACTGGATTAGTCAAAATTCGTTAAACTTGAACTTCCCTAAAAAGTCGATCGATACCGCATTCCGGAATTACATAAATATGTTATTCTTACAGTTAGAACATTTTTGTGGGATACTGAACTCGGATATGTCAATATGGGAGACAAAAAAGGGGATTGAAACAATTTACTGCTCATAGACTTCTTTTAATAATAGATGCTACTCATTTTAAAAGCCAGTGCATAGCCGCCTGCCCGGTAAAAAGAAACCTAGAATAATCTTCATGAACAATCAAAAAATAAAAAAAATCAAATAGGCTACATTTTCTCGAAATTTTAAAGTGCCAGCCAGCAGATAGAGAAATAGAGAACTCTGGTGCCAGTAACGGTGAAGTCCCACTGGTAATAATTTGCTGGCAACAAGGTTCGAGAAATTCGACAAGTAACTAGCCTGCAATAATTTATGCTTTGGCCTTTTCTTTTTTGAGTTTTCACGTGTTAATGTCTCGCAAGTTGTACCTTTGCTAAAGAAGTAAAACATAGTCGTAGCTAGATTGTTTTTCCCTTGGAAAATAGTTCTAAAAATTTTAAATCCAAAAAAAGTTCTGCGATTGTATGGACTGCCGCAGTATCTTATTATAGCCAAGTAAAGATTTACTCTTTTCAATAGATGCAATTAAAACATTACACCCGAGCGCTTGAAAACCCGTCCCTAGACCCCGAGTACTCGCTTTTTATTTTAAATTTCTTACTAAACGGTTAGAAAAATTAGTACCGCTATCTGAAAACATATGATTATGGGATTGGGCATTTCGCGTTTTGGCAGCTCTTAATCCGAATTCGTGATGGCTACGCCTATGTTCAAGATCCTTGCAGTGACAAACCAGACAATTACATATTTTGGTTCCATATTTGAAATAATCAGTTTAATTTCTACATGTCTAGAAAAAATTTATTTGCCAAAAAATTTTCAAGATAGAAAATTTTAAGTAGATACTACCGGTAGGCTACGTCATTAACTGGTGGAAGTGGTGATGGCGGAAGCGATTCAGAAGTAGCGCTTCCAGATCCCAGGTTGAGCTGCTGCATATTAGATAATTGCTATTTTAGTGTTTACACACAGGTATGTGTGTCTCTCACCAGCTTCAGGCAATGCTCTAAGTACAAAGCACCCTGTTTTGAATTCTGTTTGCAAGCCTTTGTCTAATTTAGATTGGTTTGGTCACTATCGTCCGCAGGTCAGCTGAAAGTGTCAAGCCTGAGAGATAGGTAGATCTAGCCCCAAAGGTAAAGCAGCATTAAATAAATGAACTGATGAATATGGTTGCTACCGTCTACTGATTTCGGACTTTGTCAAAGTTAATATGATCCTCGTTTATTTTTTGTCCAAAACGACCTTATTCTTTTTGGTAAGAGTTGGGATGTTAAATTTTAGCTCTGACCCCACTTCAAAGCTCTTTGAAACGGAACCCCAAAACCCTGAAAGCTTTTTGTGTAAAAAGAATAAAGGTCGTTGCGGCAAAATCTGGCCCAGAATTATGGAAATTTCAACGCTCACATTAATAACGAATATTAAAAAGGCGCTGCCGAACGAAAACAAAATATACTAATGGCAACAGGTTATTTTTCAAGCTGCATGTTAAGCTGTAGCGTTACGGAGGAATTCAATTCTCTTACGTCTACAACTTATTATTAGTACAAAATTTACCTATTTCTTGATTCTTTCTTTTTAATGAATTCTTTAAACTAACTTCTAACTTAAATTATCAGTTTAATCAAAATATAACTTATCAAATAAAAGTGAAGGTTGAGTAAAACAAAATCCAGTTTTTAAAGCAAAATGTATTCGTTTGCTTTATTAATGCTAAGCGTACGTACTGTATATCAAACACGAAACAACACATCATAAATCGGCAAAAATAAAATATTTGGTTTAAATCGATCCTGGAACACCATATTGTAGACCCCAAAGGTTGAATTTTCTTCGCACGCTACATAGCTCTGCGAGCTGGATGATAACTGATTGACTGATGCATCTTTATTCTACCATGAGAAAACTACGGTGACTCTATCCTTGGACAAATCCGCACCTGCGTAGGAGTTAACCGTTTTTCCAAGCTTTCCGGTTGACGTTTAACTTCTTTTCAAGTAACTTTGCTGCTTGTTGGAAGCCACCTAGCGGAGATCGTCATTGTAAAGCGTCTCATCAATGAACGCAACCACGTGACCAGGATGCGGGTTGAATCCCTGATCATACAATCAAGGTTGTTGTAAAAACGACGCCTTTGCCCTCTAGGCGACGCTGCTGACAAATTTTGTAGTGACAATAACTTTGTGATCTCAGATGAGAGACTGTTACCTGTAGATTCGTATACCTATCTCAGCGATAGCCACAACTCTACCACTTAGATTGACCATTGTCTTTCATCTGCCTCAGCAGATCAATTAATAGATACAGTAGTATTAAAATCTTGCATCAATACTTGATCTCCGATCACCGTCCTTTGCTTGTTTTAATCAACTGCGTGCCCAGCTGCACTTGTCAAGACAATAAAGACCTTCACACAAATAATTTTAAACACATCAACTGGCCGACCCTTAGTTCTTCTAAAAAAGAAGAATATTATCAAAATACTAAACTTACAATGTCAGCCATGCCTCTGCCTTTAAATGCCACAAGATGCCAGAATCCTGGATGCAATGACGAAAATCATTTAGAAACTATTTCTCAATATTACCACAGAATCGTTAACTGGTTGCAAAACTCTTCAGTCTTTTTACAAGTAACCAAGAGCAAACGTACTTTCCGAGTTCCTGGTTGGTCTGGAAATCTAAAGCAGCATCACAAATCAGCTAAGTTAAGTTACCTGAATTGGATTAGAAAGGGCAAACCCAAATCTGGTCCTTTATATCAAGCAATGAGGAGTAATAAAAAGCTTTTTAAAAGCACTTTTAGGCAGCATAAACGGAATTTGAAAAAATGTGCTGCTGACACTTTGGCATCTAATCTGATCGGCAATAGCCCCACTAATCAATTCTGGAGACCAATAAGGCTGCAATCATCAACATCTGCTTCAGCCGTTCTCCCACCAGTAGTCAATGGAATCTCCGGTGCCCAAAACATTGCAAATATGTGGGGAAATCACTATGGCCAACTACTCAATCATAATGAAGCTTCTTTTAACAAAGGCGATTCTACTGTTTTTGATTTTGACGAATGCAAAACGGATGCTTATGAGACAATAAAACCATATTTCTGTACGTTTCAACTTGCTCGATTTCTATCACAAAAATTGAAATTAAATTGTGCTCCTGGCTTTGATGGTCTCTCTGCGTATCATACAGTTTTTGCGCATAAAATACTACTTTTGCATATCAGTATGTTTTTTAATTTATGTCTTGTTCATTGTTATGTCCCTAACTTGTGTAGTTATTCAGTGCTAACACCTATTATAAAAAGCAAACATGATGATGTCACAGCTATTTCTAATTACCGACCCATAGCTTTGGCCAGAGGTGGGCGTTGCGCAAAATAGTTCGCAAGTTTCGCAAGTTGCGCAAATTGCGCAAGTTGCGCAATTGCGCAATTTGCGTTGCGCTCTATGCCTTTTTTTTCCGCTCTTGCGCAATTTGCGTTGCGCTCTATGCCTGTTTTTTCAGCGCTTGCGCAATTTGCGTTGCGCTCTAAGCCTTTTTTTTCAGCGCTTGCGCAATTTGCGTTTGCGAATCGGTAAATCTAATATTTGTTGCGCTTTAATTGTGAATTTTTTCCAAGATGTGCAATCACAAAATAATTTTTAAATGTTGATCTGCATGTCCCTGTCAAAAAATAAATAAATTTTGATTTTACAGATTTAAAGCATGATCACGAGATAGTTGATACAAGCTGATTGCTGATAGAAAGTTGTTTTTTTTCTTGTTTTATTTTCTTCTGCGTTATCTACTTTTTTTCTTGTTTTTCTTTTCTTCCGCGCTATCAGCTTTTTAACCGCTAAACGTGCTGTTTTTGAAGTTTGAGCGATTGAATATATCAAGAAGGACTTGTGTGTGACAGAAATCAAGGGTGCCAGTTGGGACAGAGTTGTAAGTCGAGCCGGGCTTTTTGGGTCGGGTTCGGGCCTAAAGTTGACAAAATTTTTGGGCTTATTTCGGGCCTGAAACGTACTTTTTGTCTTAAGTGCACAAAAATATAATTAAAATAATTTTGCAAAATTGCTAGATTTTTCAGACCTAACCTAACTTTCGGGCTTTTTCAGGCATGATTTGAGCTTCAAAATAGCTTTCGGGTTCGGATCGGGTTCGGGCTTATATTTTCGGGTTCGGGCCTGAACTAATTGGCCCGTTTACAACTCTGAAATTGGGAGATCCCTCTCAACCTGGTTCTCCAAATTTTCGAACTTTTAAACCGTTAGAGCTAGATGAATTAGATTTTTAAATTGGTAAAAATCAAAAATAAACTAAACGTAACAAAAATTGGGGGTGCCACAATGGGGGTTTGCCCCAAACGGGCCCTCCAAAATTCAAACTTTTTAACCACTCACGCTGGACTCATGAAATTTTCAGGGTGGGCAAATATAAAAAAACGTTTTCCCAAACGGGGCTCTCCAAAACTCAAACTTTTTAACCTTTTAAAATAGATACATGAAATGGTGGTCCACAAATTTTCAACTTTCCTATTTAAAGCAACCTTTGCATTTCTGCACCATCAGCTTCTTTCGAAAGGTGCTTCTCCAGTGCAGACTTGACTGTAAGCGAATTCAGAATGCAACTAAGTGGTGAACATTTAAAAGCACTCAATGTCATGCACTGCAATAAAGCGCTGCTTTAATTAACCAGTCGTTTGACAAATTTTTTCTGAATATCGGTGGTGGTTGACGGGTTGTTCACTTTTTCAGCAAATTAAGTTAATTTAAGCCGAATTAGGATTCGGTTTTAGCAATTCGGAATAATTCTGAAATAGCCAAGTATTCTGAAATGCTCATCCCTAGTGGTACTACGTGTGCTTTAGATAAGCTATATTCCAAGGCTGCCCAACCCGTAGCCCGCGGGCCAGATTTGGCCCGCGAAGCTATTTTGTGTGGCCCGCGAGGTCTTTTTGTGCGCTTGATTTCCTCTTGGAAAGGCTTACCATTTTCTGGCAAATAAAAAGGTCTAACGTAGGTCTTAGCCATCAATGCGGCTAAAAAAAGGCCTGAATTTCTTGGTAAAAACTCTTGGTAAAAATGCATGACTCCGCAATAACTTTTTTCCCGCAATTGTGGCCCGTACCAGTAAAAAGGTTGGGCAGGCCTGCTATATGCTGTATACGGCTGAAAGACAAAGAGTAATGTATTAATATTATATCAGGGATCGAAATTAACTTTTTTGACAACTTGGCCGTCGGGCAAGTGTTATCAAATGTCTATTTGCCCAAGAAAATTTCAACTTGCCCAAAAAAAAGTACTCTAAGTTTTGAGGTTAGCTTGGAAAAAAGGACTGAATTTGCAAAATACGCGTAGTTTCGAGAATCAAGTTTTTGTGTGCGATCGTTAAGATAATGTGATGCAAACAGTAACTTTTCCAATCATGCATTAGCAAAATTGATTTTTCGATTGTAAATATTTCATTTAATATTTAACGATCATAATTATTAATTACCGTTGTGGTTTGTTGCAAACGTATTTTTATTAGCGAATACTTTGGAAACTACACCAGCTAGAAAACTAAAAGATCTTCAAAATAATCATAACAAAAAAATTGCAAAATTCTTGACGTTATCTTCATGCAGCGCAGGGTAATACTTGTGGTATCTGAAACAGCTGTTAGCGTGGCAAGCGCTGGAAAACTTTTCTAGAAAAAAAACGGAACATTTTGTGCCAAACCGTTTCTAAACGTGTCCAAGAATCGAAAAATCTGCGTGCGATTAAGACGTGTTAATTGCGATAAATAATGTGCGTACTACTAGACAATGCATTAATTGTGATAGTTACAAAGTGATTACTAAAATAAAGCAAGAAACGGCTATCTCTACGTACAAATTTTACTTTATTGCAACAAAACCGAGTAAATTGCGTTTTTAACTAATCTTGTTTGAAGTTGTCTAATACGCTGTACTTTGTTAAGTTGCCACCGGGGAAGTTAAGCTGAAAACTAACTTGCCCGAAGCGATTTCAGCTTGCCTCGGGCAAGCGGGCAGGCGTTGATTTTGAACCCTGTATTTAGTTTAAGCTACCTCACTTAATACATACGAAATACTTTTTGTTTTTTGTACTGTAATTAGTAGTCGAAAACTTGGCCTCTACAATAGGAAAAAGATTAGATGAAAGGGTCGGAAGAGCAAACGACAAAATCACCAAAGATTGCTTTCCTGCCTACAAGAAAGATGCGTGGTTGCAAAAATTTAAAAGATTCAACACTGCTATTCCTAGTTCGGCCAGCGTCGAGAGATTATTTGCTCTTGGTTCTGATATTTTGCGATCGAAACGATCGTCTATGACGAAAGAAAGTTTTGAAAAGTTTGTTTTGCTGCATGAGAATAAAAAGTGTTTAAAAAAGTCAACGCATTATTTCTGAATGTGAGTGAGTGAAGCTTTTTTTGTTTTGGTGTTTATTTATATTTATTGCTGTTTATTTTTATTATTTTTTTTGTTTTAGAGTTTAATTGTTTTTTTCAACAATAAAAATAATTCTTTCTTCGGTCTTAGATATGTGCCTTTAGTTATAAAAGCTAAACGCAATGCAGTTGGTTTATTCCAGGGCAGCTTAGCTGAAGATGGTACTATGTTTGTACTTTCATATTTTTATACTTAACACCATCGTCTGCAGCGCGCTTTTGAAACTTCGATTATGCAAAAATTTGCACTCAAAAACTTTTTTAAATAGCGAAATTTGTGTGCGCTTCTCAAGCAATCAAATCGTAGTTGCGCTGTACTATTTTCAATTTTTGGTTGCGGAATTTGTGTTTTCGCTTTAAAACGTTTAAAATTTTCGTTACGGAATTTGCATTTGCGCTTTAAGCTTTTAAGATTTTGTTTGCGAAATTCGCATTTGCGCTTTAAGCTTAAAATTTTTGGTTGCGGAATTTGCGCTTGCGCTTTAAGCCAAAAAAATTTTGGTTGCGGAATTTGCGCTTGCGCTTTAACCTTAAAAAATTGTGGTTGCGCAATTTGCGCTTGCGCTTTACACTAGAAAAATTTTGGTTGCGAAATTTGCGCTTGCGCTTTACGGTGTGTTTTTTAAACGCCCAGCTCTGGCTTTGGCTACAATATTTTCGAAGTTTCTTGAGCTATTCATTTTGCATATGATCAAAGAATTTTGGTTAGTGTTGATAATCAGTTTAGTTTTAAGTCATCTCATAGTACGGATATGTGTCTGTTTTTACTTAAACAAACAATAGCACAGTACAACCATAATGGTAGTCCAGTATTTGTTGCTTTCCTTGACGCTTCAAAAGCTTTTGACAAGGTGAATCACGGTGTGTTATTCAAGAAATTAGTTGAAGCTAAAGAGTTAATGATTTTGTCCATCTATTAGCTAGATGGTACTCCAGCCAATGATCTTGCGTTAAATGGAATTCTGCTTACTCTGAATCTTTTAGTACCACCAATGAAGTAAGGCAAGGTAGCATCTTGAGCCCTTTTCTATTTGCCATCTACATGAATGAGCTATCACTGATTTCGAATAAACTGAACATTGGATGTTTTATTGGTAACCGGTGCTTGAATAATATCATGTATGCTGATGATATATGCTGTCTTGCCCTGAGCTTAAAGGGCCTCCAAAAACTTCTTGATATTTGTTGTTATTATGCAAATAGGCATGACATTACTTTTAACTGTACTAAAACTAAGACCATGATGTTTAAGACTAATCGTCTAAGCTTGTCTTTTGAGCCAAAGTTTCGCCTATGCGGTAACTCAATTGACTGTGTCAAAAAAATAAAGTATTTAGGTTTTGTATTGACCTCTGACTTAAAAGATGGCGATGACATGAACAGGCAATTGCGTTCTATTTATGGCTCTGCCAATAAGTTACGTAGGAAATTTTTTTGTTGCTCTAAAGCTGTAAAAAACTGTTTATTTCGTATTTTTATGTCTTGTCTTTATGGAAGTACTGTTTGGTGTATGTATCTAAGATCGACATTTAATCGTTTAAGAGTAGGTTATAACAATGCGCACAGGATATTGTTTAATCTTCCTCGACGCACAAGTATGTCTACCACGTTGGTCCAAAATAACGTGCCTACTATTCATGCTTTGATCAGAAAGCACACAGCAAATTTCATGCTTCGATGCAGTAGCGTAGCCAGGGGGGGGCGGGGGGGGGCTATAGCCCCCCCATTGGCCTGCCGACCAAAATGCAGAATAAGAAAAATGCCACGTTTTTAGCACTTCTAAGACTCCCTTTTGCACTGGATTAGACTAAAAAATGCTTTAAAGCATAGTTTGAAACGTTTATTTAGGGGAGGGGCTAATAGAGTGCCGACCAAAATGCTGAATAAGGAAAATACCTCGTTTTTAGCATTTCTAAGACTGTCTTTTGCACTAGATTAGACTAAAAAATGCTTTAAAGCATAGTTTGAAACGTTTATTTAGGAAGGGGGGGCTAATGAACTGCCGACCAAAACGCAGAATTAGGAAAATACCACGTTTTTAGCCAGTAGCGTAACCAGGGGGGCGGGGGGGCTATAGCCGCTATAGACCCCCCCCCCCCCCCCCCGATTAACATGTCGACCAAAAAGCAAAATGGGAAAAACACTACATTTTTAGCTCTTTGAAACTGTTTTATGCACTGGAGTGGACTAGATAGTGATTTAAAACATCTTTTGAAACATATGTCCCGGGGGGGGGGCTAATTTGACAAAAATAAAACCAACAAATAAATGAAACCTTTGATAAATGGTAAGAAATAAGTTATCAAATTTGATCGCAAGTGTAAAAATGCTGAAGATAGGTGTCATCAACAAATATACTATAAACTAAGGAATAGGGGGGGCTATTCAGTATTTGTTAATTACCAATTATTTCTCTCAAATCTCTTTTCATTAGCCCCCCCCCCCCCCGATTATTTTTCTCTATAAACTGTATACGAAATAGATTACTCCGTGTGAGTTTTATTGAAGTATTCGATTCTATAATTTACCAGCATCTAAACAAGAGAACTAACATTTTACCATTAGCCACCTCCCAAATAGCCCATTTATCTTCCAGTTTAATTATGTTCGCACTGCCAATTTCTAAGCCACGTTTTAAAATTATTATTTTTTAATCAAAAAAGCTCTAAAATGAAGTTATTTTTGCAAAAAAATGCAAAATTTTCGAGCGCTGGGGGCTTAGCCCCCAGACCCCCGTGCCTCCGGCGGCTGGGGGCTTCGCCCCCGAACCCCCAGCCTCTGGCAGCTGGGGGCTTCGCCCCCAGACCCCCATTGGCCTCCAGCGGCTGGGGGCTCCGCCCCCAGACCCCCCAAACAGCCCCCCCCATTGCGAGTTTCTGGCTACGCGCCTGCTTCGATGTATCAACTAGTGCAACGTGTGGTTATCTGCTCTAGTAAGATCAAGTGACTTTAGGTCCGGTCCATACAATAATCATTTTGCGATCTTGCACCAGAATACCTAGCTTGGACCATATACTTATAACGCAAGAACAAACGATTGGATTCTATCTTGCTTAAAGCTTTGGGTGTTATTAGTGTGTAGTTGTGCTTATGCCTCTGTACTGCTGAAGCGATCTTTTTTGAGTCCGTCAATAAATAAATAAATAAAAACGCCATTCTCAATGACCTTATTCAGGATACAGAACGTCATTTTAGATAATAATACTCCTACTCGCTAAGTTGCTTGAAGCGATTGTGAAACACAGCTCGAGCAAAAAACGTCACATTTATACTCCCAACTTAAAGAAGATATTGAATCACTCTTTAAGGGTGACAGAAATCTTTTCCATTCAGAAATTTTATGGTGAAATGCTGAAAACTTCAACTAAAACTAATTTTTGTCAAAAATACTTAAAATTGTCGCCATGTTTGCTTCTAGAAGAAAGCGAATTGCATTGAGAACCATTCGCTGTATCGACTGATAAAAGCACCAGTTGACAGAAATAGCAATACGACGCTCATTTATGCGTAAAATTTAAGAGTAATGCCAGCCTGGTTATCAAAATTAAATTAAGAACAAACGAAAGAGAACAAATTTCAAATCAATAAAATTAATTAAATTTTGCACTGATTCAAAACGATAAGATTTTTGGTGATTTGTGCTTGAAAAAAAAGTTCAACTGTTCGGCCTACCTAGCAAGCAGTTGTAGGCGATTCTATAAGAATGTGAGGGGAGGGGGTTTGTCATTCTGCCTCTAACACGACCCTGCGCAACTGAATGAACTTTCGTGCTAATGTGTATTGGTCGACTTTGGACTTGGAGAAGAATCGAAACGCAGAATTACATTTGCAAATGACAAAACGCTTGCACTTGCTAATTTACACTCGCAGTGATGCGCACGCACAATCATTTAAGTAAAATAACAAAATACTTTTACTTGAGTAGATTACTGAAGTAGTTTTTTCCAGTAACGAGTATTTTTTGAGTAGTTTTTTCGTAGCTACTTTTACTTGATTACTTTTAGAGTGAAGTAACGCTACTTAAGTGGTATTTTGTTTCAGAAAAGTACCTACAAAGTACTGTATAATTTTAAATTTGAACCACAATTCGTCTGAACGATCGACTTTTCTACTGGCAATTGTTTAATTCAGTTAAATTAATAGTCTTTTCCCCCTTTTCGGTGGGCAATTCTTGCGCCAGAGGTCAGACCAACACAGCGGCTGTAGCAATGCCTTTTTTCTACGAGTGCGGGTGCGTATCAGATCCAGTCTGGCGAAAAGCAATTCAAGATGGTTTTAGTTTCGCGTTCGTTGTTTGGTGTCTGCTCTTCACGAAGTACTGGCATAAATGTTTACTCTATTAACAGTAAATCATGAAAGAAGCAATCAGAGAAGTAAATTTGCGTTCTAAGATTACTGAACGTTTCTATTGCTAAATTCTAATTTACTGTGAGCCTAAAACCACACACCATATTCGTAATTACAAAATGTTTTCAATATGACGATCAATTTCGACCCAGTAAAGACCAGTGCTGGGCACCGCAAATTTAAACTCTATTTCGCAACCGCAAATCCGCCAGTTTGCTGTAATTTTTTGCACTTACGCAACCGCAAATGACTTTTTACTTCTGCAAACTTGGCTGTTTTTTCCTGGTTTGATAAATAGAGGAGAAGTATAGCAATATAACAGTGTTTGATATTTTCCATATCGTTTCCATTTAAGTTTTCTTTGGTTTATTTAATATTCTGGTTTCACAGTAAATCGTTTGGAGTCTTTATTCTCGTTACCGTTCACGTTACCGTTCGGAGGTCACGGTTCAGAGTCTTTATTCTCCGCTTATTTTCACTCTGCTCTTGTTACCACGTTATTTTAGTTTAGTAGAACGTACAAGGTTACCTTTGTGACGTTTTGTCGTTGCTCGTATATGTATAGGCGAGTTTTATCATATGTAGTCCTATTTTTCTGACCCAAAGTTGAACGAATAATGTGGTCTAGTTGCGGGCCAATTTGAACTGATAAAACCGATTTCAATTAAGCCGATTTCGAGCAGTATTTCTTTGACGAAAATGCGATGATTAAAGTTCGATAAATTGCTAAAAACTTGCAAACCGCAATATTTCCTCAAAATGCTAACATTTAGTAAAACGAATGAAGATCATTTGTTGGCTATCTGGTCACAGACCATAGTATAGTTCGTGCACTGCAAGTAGAACAGTATAGTAACAGGCCCGGCGCCAGAGTAGTGTGTTTCGGAGGCACAAAAACTTTTGGGTGGACGCTTACGTAGCCGAGACCAGTGTTACAGAATGAGCTGTAACTAGTGGTTGCAGGTGTCCTGGAAGGAGCTTCCAGGACTTCACCGCTCCGACTCTGACAATTACTTCAACAAAAAAGAACTTAATCAAAATTTATTGGGTAATTAACTCAAATCAGCGCGGCAAAAAACAATCAAAAGTATCCCGGAAAAGTAAAATAAAACAGAAATACCGCGAAGTCTTCTCTTGCAAAAAAATACGTCCAACCGCCAGATAACAAAAATCCAAAATGAACAACATGTAGTTCGGTGCTATAACGTAATTAGCAACCGTGCAAAAACGTGAAAAAATGATTTTCTAAAACTGCGAAAAACAAAACAAAGTAAAGTGCGCAGAAGCTGCAGGCAAACGTTTTTTTTTGGTTGCTGCAGAAAATAGGAAATATAAATGTGTTCGAGGCCCAACAACGACAGATAATTAAAATAAAAAAGCTCGGTGCGATAACACAAGCGGCCCCTTGAAACAGAAACATAAAGAAGTTTCAACAAAACATGAACAAGTGAAAGCACCGAAAAAGGAAAACTTCCAAATACAAAAATCATGAGTGGACAAATAAGGCAATAATAATAAAGCAATAAATGCGGGTGAAAGCGATCAAATAGTAAACACAATCTGGCGGAAAGAGGAACGGTAGTATAATTAAAATAAAATAACAGTTTTTATTACGGCGTTACATTAATAAGCTGGCGAGTATGAACGATAAATTAAAAGTACGACATACGAACAAAACAACACGATAAAACACACTACACAGGAGCGATTTTTGACAAGTCCCGAAGAACATACTCTATCCTTCCAGGGTTCCCAACCGTGTTTTTAGCCAGGACAGCCACAGTAGCCCGGCGAATAATTTCCTTGCCCCTACGTAGGTGTGGATGAAGGGAGTGGATCCGTCCCAAACGGTAAGCACCCCTGTAAGTTACGTCTTCCGCATCGCCCACAAGAACTAATTGTCCCACAGTTAAGTTTTTTTGTAGGACCCTCCATTTGTTTCGTCCCTGTAAAGAGGGAAGATAGGACTGCATCCACCCAAACCAAAAACGATGGGCCAAGTTAGAATTGTACAAATAATCCCTACGAAGATCCCCTGTGTCGTGACACTCACTCAAGGGCGTGTTTGGTACCAGCTCTTGCCCCAGAAAGGATGAGGGAGAAATTGGAGCCAAGTCATTAGGTTGATCACTTAACGTGGTTAAAGGACGGTCGTTTACTATATGTACTGCATCCGAGAAAAAGGTTTGCAATTCGATGAGAGAAGGCATGCGTCGTGTATTTTGCAAAACTCGATGTAGAGCCGTCTTAAATAATTTAACCATGCTCTCCCAGCTACCTCCTTGACTGGGCGCATTGGGAGGGATCTTACGCCAAATAATGTTAGATTTACGCATGGCATTATGAAACTCCGTAGAACTGAGTAATTTAGGCAAATGATTGGAAGCAGCACAGAAGGTAGAAGCGTTATCTGAATAAATTGTATCAACTGCTCCGCGCAAATTAGTAAATCTAGTAAAGGCCAAAAGAAAATTGTTTAAGTCGAGACTAGTTACCAACTCGACGTGAATACAGCGGGTACACATGCAAACGAATAACAAACCCCACGCTTTACATTCACTACGGTTTTGTCTGTAGCGAACAGGGCCCAAATAGTCCAATCCGCAGTATTTAAACGATTTGTTGCATGCAGTAAGCCTGCAAACAGGCAAATCTGCCATTAATTGTTTTATCGGTTTTGCTTTATAAAGACAGCAGCTAGCACATTCCGCAATATAATGTTTTATGCTCGAAATTCCGTGGATTAGCCAGAAGCGTTGGCGGGTTTTCATAAGCGTGTAGGAAGGGCCTGCATGTCCTGCATTCTCATGCGCGTCGAGGACAATCAAGCGCGTCAAGGCATGCCTGCCAGGTAAAATTATAGGATGCTTTGCATCGATAGGAAGCTCAGCATTTTCCAAACGTCCATCGATGCGAAAGAGAGAGTCTTGACCGACGCAAGGCCGTAAATTTCTTAACGTTTTAAGTTCATTAATCCGTCTTGTACTCTCCGGGTCGCAACGCTTTTCATTAAGACGTCGCAAAATAGTGTCGAAACCATCAGGCGAGCCCCTGCGCAGCGAATCGACTGCGGCCCCGAAGCATCGCCCCTGCACATACTTCACAGTCTTGACAAGCGCGTGATCTAAATATATAGCGTTTAAGTCCGGTTTTTGAAAGTTTATCTTTTTGAATTTTGCTACGACAAACTCCGCGAAAGCCATAAGATAAGCAAGACGTTTTTTCAACGTATACAGATCTCGTGACGTGGCAATGAGCTTATCCAACCCGCACTCGCCCTCCTCTTCAACAGGCAAACCACTCACAACACTCACACGAACGACAGCGCTCGAGTCGGAGGTCTGAACGTCAACCCGTTCCTGCAACAGGCAACCAGGTCCCTCCAACGACAAACGTACAGAGTCTGGGTTCCTGCAAGCAGCACTACGAGTACCAACATCGGCCGGGTTCTGCGTGGTATGAATGTAGTTCCACGCCGAAGCAGGAGCAACTCGAACTATCTTATCCACCCGACGTTTCACAAAGCGAGCGAGATGCAGATCCGCATTAGTAATCCAGCCAAGGACTACCCGAGAATCAGTCCAAAAATGTAAAGAACAATTAAAATGACGCAAAGACTCTTTAGCCTGTAACATTAGATCGCTGCACAATTTCGCAGCTTCCAGTTCCTTTCTAGAAATTATCCAATTTGCCTGTTGTTTTAAAACCACTCTAGATTTTCCTAGAACAAAACTTACAGAAGGTTTATCATTAACCAAACATCGAAGATAAATTACACAAGAAAAGGCCGAGTCAGAAGCGTCACAAAAACCATGCAATTGAAACTTAGCCACAGCAAAATCAAATTCAAGATCAGGTAAACAATTCCGAGGTATAGAAAAATCATTTATTAGACTTAAAGTACCTAACCACTTTTTCCAAGAATCTTGAATGTCGACAGAGAGAGTCTCGTCCCAATCAACACCCGAAGTAGCTACCTTTTGCAGTATCAATTTACCCCAAAGCAGGTAAGGTGAGGCCATGCCTAGAGGATCGAACTGGCTAGCAAGTTGACTAGACATTTCTCGCCTGGTAGCAGCGTTGGAAAATTCCTTGATAGTAACACGAAATTTATCATTTTCAGGATCCCAGGTTAAGCCTAGTGTCTTAGAATCGGGGAGGGGATCAGACCCAAGATCAACCTCAGTAACACCTGTCGCCAAATCACATTGAGGCACACAAGACAAAATTTCTTTAGCATGACAGTTAGCCACCCATTTTCGTAGTTTAAACCCACGACTACTAAATAGGTCAAGTCCTTCTTTAACAATCAGTTTAAGATTTTCCAACGAATTGTTGGCAAGCAATGCGTCATCCATGTAACGATTATATTCTACAGCATTCAAAGTTAACAAAGAAGCATTAACAGGGTTTTCCTCTATTAAGCGTTTAATAGCAAGTAAAGCAACAAAAGGACTGGAGTTTATCCCCCAGACGTGTCTTGTAAAACGGTAAACTTGAACATCACCAGTTTTTACATCATTATCCTTAAACCAAATTAATCGAAAAAGGTTTCGCTGACTAGGAGGAATTTGAACTTGAAAAAAACATTTGCTTAAATCGGCCACGCAGGCAAATTTACCAAGACGAAACCGAGTCAAAACCTCAACTAGATTATTCAATAAATTTTCACCAGCGAAAACAGCTTGATTCAATGACATACCTTGAACTGCAGCCGCACCATCGTATACCGCTCTGGGTTTAGCAGACTTTGTCACAAAAAAGGGCAAATACCACGTAGGTTCAACACAAGATGACAAATCCTCAATAGGTTCAATCCATTTCTTACAAATCAACTCAGAAAAGGTGTCAACGAGTGTTTGTTGCAGCTGAGAATTACGCAACGCGGTTTTACGCAGTGACAAGGTTCTATTTAATGCGTTCTCGTAATTGTTAGGTAACGTTTGAAGTTTTTCCAAGTTAAAGGGTACCGGAATTTCGTACCTGGCGTCTTTCACCTTGATATCAGATTCAATCAGTTTATGAGCAAGCTCATCGTTCCTCGATGGCTGTATCATTTCGTCCTGAAGCTCATATTCGCGGATTGACTGCTTTAACGCAACATTTTCTTTCTTTAGTTTAGCACATTCGCAGTTAGCATTTACCGGCGAACAGACATTAATCCGCATAGTGGACAAGCAATTTGAAGAATTTAAGCGACCACACACTCTGCCCCCACTAGCAATGGGCCCCAGTCGCGTGAGGACATAATTCGGCTCCTCCGGATCCATGCCTTCGCGCTCCTCAAGGACAGTCAACAAAGATTTGTCTGACTGACCAATCAGAACATCAACACGTCTCCGACCCGGTGCAACCGGAACATGAACCCCTTCGAAGTGTTCCAGCGTACTAGTGTCCACAGCATGTGGCAGAGTATGGGCATCGTCCGAAAATTGAGGAACAACCAGTGCATCTTTAACATTGAACTCTTCACCATTATAAAGAGATTGAAGTTTAAAGTTAGTGCGACCCTCAACAGGTACAGTTTTATCACCAAGGGTGCGAATAGTTATCGAAGGTTCAGGAACGGTCTCTAAACCAAGTTCAGTTTTCAAGTTATCAGAAATAAGTGTCACTTGAGAACCCATGTCATGTTGGGCATAGACAAGAGACGACCTGCCCGAAGTGGGGTTAACAATTTTAACAGCGCTAGTACGAAGCAGGATCACACGTTTGTCCGAAGAGTTTGCTTTCAAAACAACTCTTTCATTACGTTCATTTTGCGTATAGTTTCATTTTTAGAGCCAGGTTCATCGCTGCCTTTATCCGCGGCCCCAGTGTTTGGAGAAATAAAGCATTCGTGCAACGCGGTTGCATGTTTATTTTGAGAGCGCGGTCCGCATTTACGACATTTAGTAGAGCGGGGACAATTACGCACTATATGATCTAAAGATAGGCAGTTTAAGCACCGCTTGGCTTCGATAACCGTTTGGCGTCTACTTTTAGGTGAAAGGTCATTAAAAATTTCACAATCCATTAAAAAATGCTTGGAGTCCGGTTTGGAGCACACGAAGCATATAGGCGGCGGTTTAGGTTTATCATTAGCGCCATATGAGGGCTTAGAAGCACTAGTTTTACGTGAACTGGTTCTGGGAGTATCAGAAGTGGTCCCAGTAGAGCTCCGGTCCCGGTCTCGATTATCCACCTTAATGCCCACCTGACGCACTCGGAAATCCTTAGAACCGGTCCCGGAATCACGTGGCCCCTCCTTTTCCTCCTGTTTAAAGAAAGCCTGTGCATATTCTGAGGCCATCATAGCAATCTCATGAAGAATAAATTTACGTAGGGACTCAAACCCAGGTTGGCTCATATCCAATCCCAATTTGTCAAGATAGTCCAGGTGCCTACGTTTTAAAATGATGGGCAAACGACCCGCTGTATCTAGCAGGAGTTGGCCAGAAAGCTTTCCCGGTTCGTCATGGGCGTAAGCAAAAACTTCGAGGGTATTTAAATCCTCATTAAACATCTTCAGTGACGCCGAGTTAAACGAAACTTTAGGGCCGTGACGCACGGCTTTAACTTTAGGTTCCAAAGTAAATCCAGCCGTAACTCCGTATCTTTGCCGCAAACGGCTTAAAGCCTTTTCGATACGCTCCGAGGTAGACATGCTTTTCATAGGTGCACAGAGCAAGTTAACCATCTCACGTGGTTGTCCAACGCAAGATGCTCGCAACACCTCGAGTTTACGTTCCTCAAAGGGACTCTCCTCCATAAGCCGTCGAATTTGGTTTTCGTAAAAAACGAAAGCAATATTGTTACCGTCATAAGCAATTTGCGAAGCAAGTGTAATGTACTCGTTCCTGCCTTGACGATCAAGATAGGTGAGCAAATTAACATCTTGGTTATCAATTGAAAGCGTTTGTTTGGCCCGATTGCAAGTTTGAGATTGGAAAGGTGCACTAGTTTCACGGTCAGCGTTTCCAGGAGCCGATTCTGGCACCTTCGCAACTCCGCGATTAGGATACTTAGTTTCTTGCACAATTCTTGGCGCAACGGTCTCCGGTTCGATTCTTACGGAAGCATCCTGACGCGTCTCGTCATTTAACCAAGCATTAACTCGATTAGTAGAATCATTAATGCGATTTATAGCAAGTTTAGGTTTAGTTAAGGTCCGATCAAGTTTAACAGGCATAAAACGAGGCGTTTTCGCACTCAAACGTGTATCAAAATTAAATTCAGGAAAACGCTCGATTTTAATAGCGGAATCTACACGATTAGTGGTATTTGGTTTTGCGAGATTTTCCGAGCCAACTCGTCGTCGAAGCACAGATTCAGCTTTAGAGGTTTTAGATGGAGCAACAATTGAAGACCCACTTTCAGAACAAGCAAGCAGCTGTTCCTCGGCTTCAATATTGATCATTTCCAAGCGTACTTTGGCTAGGGCTTCCGCTTCATCAGCTTCGGCTTCAGCCAACTTCCGCATTTTACGAGCTTTTGCTTTTGCAAGTTCTTGTATGTTTTCAAGTTCAGCACGCTTCTTTTGCAATTCGATACGTTTTACAACTGAAGATTTGCTGGAAGTAGCACTATAGCGACTATCGACTTGCGAGACGCTATCGCACGGTTCGGGATCAGTCTCCTCCTCGCTAGTGTCGGAGACTTCGCAAGTTTTATCATCAGATTTATCGCAAATACGCGAGCAGCATTCATTATACAAGTCAAGGCATTTTTGCAGGCATTTAGTAACGCCAGAAGACAAATCTTTTAAAAGATCGTCTTCTTTAAGTTCTTTTACTGCGCATATGAAATTATCATGAGTCCTAGTTATCACAGAAATTTTACTGGATTCCTGATCTAACTGCGCCTTAGTTTTACATTTTAAAAGAGCTCCGCGACTACGTTTTATATCGACCATTGACTTGCGATGCATGGTAAGCAGTTTGCGGGGTACGTTTCCCGGGGTAGCCTGGACAGCGGGGTTTTCCCTTACTTTCCCAGGATTACCACAATCAGGTAATAGGTTTGAATGACTGGCACGGTCAATCAAATTTGGAGATCCGACCTGGTCGTTCTCCTCACACTTAGCGTCAGCAGGTAAATTACTTTCACTCTTATTAGTATTTGACATTTTGGAGATAAGAGGGAAGGAACAATCTCACAAAATATACAATCAATTAAACACAATACAATACAATAAAGCATAAACTTACGCAATTCAAAGAATTTCTTCACCGTTTTGGTACAAAGTATTGTCCGATGAACAAATTTAAAAATTCAAGTTGCAGTCCGACGATTGAATGGAAAAACGGATTTCTTGCTTGAACAGAAAAGGCACGAAGCCAACGACCACGAATGAAAAGATGACGATCAATGAGATGGACCAGCAGATAGGAGATTGAATGCGACTCGAAGCAGCCAACAACCAACGGAAAATGCCAACTCAACGATTCACGGTAAAGATGAGCGCTGGTATCGCAGCTCGAAGAAAAGTTGAATCGTTGAATGACGACGAAAGGAAGGCGCTGGAACCAGAATCCACAACTCAACCGAACGACAGCAAGGATGGTTGCAAGTTCAAATCAGCAATCGACGAAGGTACAGCGAGCGCTGATGGCAGCTCAGCTGATGCAGGGGTCCAAGCAGAAAGGTACCAAGGAATAACCACTGGTACTGCAATTCAATTCCCGAATGGGGTTGATTCTGCGGAAAAGATGATTGTTTTTCTTATGTTACAGAATGAGCTGTAACTAGTGGTTGCAGGTGTCCTGGAAGGAGCTTCCAGGACTTCACCGCTCCGACTCTGACAATTACTTCAACAAAAAAGAACTTAATCAAAATTTATTGGGTAATTAACTCAAATCAGCGCGGCAAAAAACAATCAAAAGTATCCCGGAAAAGTAAAATAAAACAGAAATACCGCGAAGTCTTCTCTTGCAAAAAAATACGTCCAACCGCCAGATAACAAAAATCCAAAATGAACAACATGTAGTTCGGTGCTATAACGTAATTAGCAACCGTGCAAAAACGTGAAAAAATGATTTTCTGAAACTGCGAAAAACAAAACAAAGTAAAGTGCGCAGAAGCTGCAGGCAAACGTTTTTTTTTGGTTGCTGCAGAAAATAGGAAATATAAATGTGTTCGAGGCCCAACAACGACAGATAATTAAAATAAAAAAGCTCGGTGCGATAACAACCAGACGCATTCGAAATGCGACAGCAATCTGTTGAATTTTTTTCTCCAAATCCACTATCCTCCATTGGTATGGATTTTTCCCTCAAATTTGGAGGCGAAGACCAAAAAAATGAAAAAAGGTTTTCATCGCAAGATCTGAGGCTACTTGATTATGTTCACTCGATTTGATATTATATGCTGTCTGTTTTATAGAGAAAAAGCGTCTGTTGCGACCCGTTTTGGGGCAAAAGTTTGCTTTTGTACAAAATTTTACATTCGCTTGGGGGGCTCAAGCAGTGATTTGGGAGGGGGCACGACCTGAAATGCCCCTTCTTCCGTGCAGAGGCGTACCCAAGACTTTTGATTGGGGGGGGAGCCCAAACCAAAAATCATGCAAGGACGTCATCAGAAATTTTCGAAAGAGGAACTTTTTGTGGGACAAAGATATCGTCGAATGGAAGATCAGAAGCCGTGGGCTGGTTTTGCACTTAACCAAGAGTTTTCTAATTGAGAGCACTCAAACCAAAAGTTAAAAATGAAAATATCTAAATTGGGAGACGTGTGTAAGTAAAGTAGTTTAATTCAAACGTATCACAGACGGTGGTCTGGGGGTGAAGCCCACTGCCGCTGGGCAATTTTTGTAAGTTTTTGGAAAAAAAAACTATTTTAATGCCATTGGATCACATTTCGCATGTGTTTAGAACCATTTGAAAGAACTAGATTTTTAACATTTGAAAGCCAATAGAAAAAATTAAATTGTTTCAATCCTCCTTGTAATTATAATTTGGTCCAAAATGCGTTTATAGTTTTGCATTTTGGGGTTAAGTTTTGTAAGTAGTTTAGTAGTAAATAATAATCCACTCGAAGATTTTCCTTAGAGATTTTTGTTTTGACATAAAAATAACCTGTTGTTGAAGTACATGCACGGTCAAGGGGCCCAATGTCCCTCAATTCAATTTCAATAATTTGTTCAATGAGCATTTCTCCTAGCTAATTTTTTTTTCTAAAGTATTTCTACGAGTAAAAGCTGGCAAGGTGGAGGTGAATTGTTATTGAAAACCGTACATTGGATGGTTACGCCTGCTTACCATGTTATTGCCGGGGCCGGATTTACATTGCGCGGGGCCCCTGGCACATTGGAGATTTACGCAACATCTTCCTGCCAAACATAAGCGTAGACCAAACATAAAGGCTTACCATCTTAGCGTTGGGCCCCTGGCTCTGCAACATGAGGTAAATCCCGCCCTGGTAATTGCATTACGTTCATGAAAAGATTAGATGAGGGCCTGGGGTTTAACTAAGCCAAGCCATACTAAAACTTATTTTAAATGGCATTGTGTGAAAGCTCTAATCGGAGAATAAGCACACAAAACGCATTGTCGAAAATTATTGTTTTTATTTCGGCTAATACTTCTGGTGCAGGCGGTAAAACTGCAAAGCACTACAATTTTTATCCGTTTAATTGAAATGAAGCCCAATGCAAAAAGGTTTTATTTGACAATTTTTTTGTTTGTGATTTTATTAGGCGATATTTGTTTTATTGTGCGATATATGTCTTTTTGCGCGATATTTGACCGCCAAATTCGAATGAAGACCAAGCAAATTAGAAAAAAAAAGGTATTTTCCGCTATCCCTGTATGGGGGTACGCTGAATTTTCCATTAGGGGAAGCCAAATCTCAATGGGAAGACGCTAACTACCTTTGGGAGGACGCGTCTCTCATCTTATTTAAGTACTGGCTATATTTCCATTTACAGGTAATGCCATTGCTTCATTACTACGATACCGCTACGATGCGAAATCAACATCAGCTGCTAACGTGTCAAACTTCAAAATGGCAGTCGTTATTATTTTAAAAAAACTATTATTTTCGAATTATCATCTAAAATTTAACGAAATGCATTATCTTGAGCACTTTCGCGCCCAACAACTACGGAAAATTTACCCAACATAAATTAGAAAATTTGTGTCCTCGGTCCTTGGCCTCGACCATTTTTGTCCTTGGCCACGAGAGGGTCTGTCCTTGTTGGAAATTAGTAATTCCCGGGGGTTGATTCTATTTGAAGTCTGGTCTAACCCAAGCACGCAACTTTGACTTAGCCAGTCTTTTAATGGCTTCTAACAATAACATATATCACCAACTTAGCCACTGGTGACTCGCAAGTACTGTAGACTGGCGGTACGAAAACAGCAGGCTAGCGCTCTAAAAAAAAAAATTAATAAACAGAAGTAATTAAGTATGAAGCCTTCAGCATGCCAACTACAAAATTTACCTAAACTAGATGGGAGTTTGCCAGCAAACCCAGTGAACGACCGACGCACAGCTAATGCTGTGACGCTCAAAAGTACTTTTTGTCTACCGTAAAATCAGCAATTATTCAAAAATATCTGATTATGGAACCTCCAGAAAAGTTGAGTCAAAAGATTTGTCAGTTAAATATCTCCTGAAATCATAAAACACTGTCACCCTAGCTTGAGCCGTTCAAAAATTGATTTTTGGGGGTCCATTTGGGGGGTCCCTGGGGGGGGGGTGGCACCCCCAAACTATGTCAAAATATTTGTCTGTTGAATATCTGCTGATATCAAAACAGACTGGCACCCAAGTTGAGCTTTTCAAACAATTCATTTTTGGGGGTCCATTTGGGGGGTCCCCAGGGGAGTGGCACCCCCAAACTATGTCAAAATATTTGTCTGTTGAATATCTGCTAATATCATAAAACACTGGCACTCTAAGTTGAGCCGTTCAAAAAATTGATTTTTAGGGGGTCCTCGGGGGGGTGGCACCCCCAAACTATGTCAAAATATTTGTCTGTTAAATATCTACTGATATCATAAAACACTAGCTGGCACTCTAAGTTGAGCCGTTCAAACAATTGATTTTTGGGACCCCATTTTGGGGGGTTCCCGAGGGGGTGGTACCCCAAACATGTCAAAATATTTATCTCTTAAATATCTACTGATATCACAAAAAAACTGGCGTCCTAGGTTAAATCGTTAAAAAAATTTATTTTTGGGGGGTCCCCGAAGGGGTAGTATCCCCAAATTATGTTAAAATATTTGTCTCTTAAATATCTACTGATAACAGAAAAAACTGGCACCCTAGCTTGAGCCGTTCAAAAATTTGATTTTTTGGGGCCCCATTTTGGGGGGGTCCCCGGAGGGGTGGTACCCCCAAATCATGTCAAAATATTTTTCTCTTAAATATCTACTGATATCAAAAAAAACTGGCACCCTAGGTTAAATGGTTAAAAAACTTGCTTTTGGGGGGGTCCATTTGGGGGGGTCCCCGGGGGGGTGGTACCCCCAAACCATGTCAAAATATTTGTCTCTTAAATATCTACTGATATCAAAGAAAAATGGCACCCTAGGTTAAATCGTTAAAAAATTTGTTTTTGGGGGGGTCCATTTGGGGGGTCCCCGAAGGGGTGGTACCCCCAAATTATGTCAAAATATTTGTCTCTCAAATATCTACTGATATCAAAAAAAACTGGCACCCTAGGTTGAGCCGTTCAAAAATTTGATTTTTTGGGGGGTTCCCGGGGGGGGGTGGTACCCCCAAACCATGTCAAAATATTTCTCTCTTAAATATCTACTGATGTCAAAAAAAAATGGCACCCTAGGTTAAATGGTTAAAAAATTTGTTTTTGAGGGGTCCATTTGGGGGGTCTCCGGGGGGGTGGTACCCCCAAACTATGTCAAAATATTTGTCTCTCAAATATCTACTGATATCAAAAAAAACTGGCACCCTAGCTTGAGCCGTTCAAAAACTTGATTTTTTGGGGCCCCATTTTGGGGGGGTTTCCGGGGGGGTGGTACCCCCAAATCATGTCTAAATATTTCTCTCTTAAATATCTACTGATATCAAAAAAAATGGCACCCTAGGTTATATGGATAAAAAAATTTGTTTTTGGGGGGTCCATTTGGGGGGTCCCCGGGGGGGTGGTACCCCCAAATTATGTCAAAATATTTGTCTCTCAAATATCTACTGATATCCAAAAAAAACTGGCACCCTAGCTTGAGCCGTTCAAAAAATTGATTTTTTGGGGCCCCATTTTGGGGGGGTTCCCGGGGAAGTTGCCCCAAAAAAATTTCAGGAGACACAGTTGCGTATGTACCTCAACAACTTCACACAAAAATTAGATTTCTATGTTTTGTGGTTTAGGAGAACTCGAGCGTACAAGATTTAGGAAGAAAAAAAAGGAAAAAAAAGGAAAAAAAAGGAAAAAAAAAAAGGAAAAAAAAGGAAAAAAATAAGAAAAAAACCTCATCGCGGCCGAAAGTGGGTTGGTAGGGATGAAAGGATATCTTAAGACATATAACCATGAGAAATATTTTTTGCCGTACTTAAGCCGTTTTTGACTTAGACCGCTTTTTACGCCAAACTTTCGGGGCGGTTTTCGGGTCATAAACCCGAAGTCACGTGACCGATTGCCTCGAAATTTGGTTCAAACATAAAACTCATTAATCTCAAACTGCTGTCAAAATTTCATGTAGTTAGACCAAACGGTTCTCGAGTTATAAGCAAAAGTCTGAAATCTCGCACTCATTAGTTAGAAAATGGCCGAGTAAAAACAAAGGAACACGCGACGCGAGCGTCGGTCGTTCCAACTTTAGGTTACAAAATTACACAATATCTATTTACTTATGGCTGCGCTCGCTGCTACGCTGAAGACTGCGTTAACCTTAAAACAGAAATGCAGCAAGAGAACAATTATCGATACCGAGCAGCCGACTATGACGTGCCGCTACGCAAGAATGCGAAGCAAAGTGTAAACAGAAAAAAGGAAACCATAGGGGTAGAGCGGCTATATTTACAGTCCCCTCTAAATTTCCATAACTGAAGTATAGGGGCAATTTTACTTATTGAACCAATAGCCGCGTGATTGGTGCAGCGAACGACTAAGAGTTAAAAATGTCTCATCTGCCGAACACACAGTGTTCTCAGAGCAGACCTGTACAAGTAAAACGTCTCAGTTTCCAAAATCTTCTGGAAGGTGTAAATGTTAAAGCTCACTCTGTCAGTCCACAGCCATGAGGTTGGCGTAGCAACCATAAAGAAAAGTCTGTATTTGCTGACTAAACAGCGTTCGCATAGTAGATTTGAAACTCAGTGTTGGAGCATCTCGAACAGTTGCAATCAACGTACGAAATTTCGCTTCATCTTGTAGTTACCGTAGATAGTGGGTGACACTGTAGAATGTACACGTTCATAAAGTATACCAGTGCATTTTGGATCATCATTCGTCATGGAAAATTGACAGGAAAAGTTGAGTGGCTGGCATCATCATTCATCATACGGTTGCCAGCTAATGAAAGGTTAACGGGATTGTTGTGGGCTGGCATCATCATTCATCATACGGTTGCCAGCTCAAAAAGATTGACAGGATTGTAGTGGGCTGGCATCATCATTCATCATACGATTGCCAGCTCAAAAAGATTGACAGGATTGTTGTGGGCTGGCATCATCATTCATCATACGATTGCCAGCTCAAAAAGATTGACAGGATTGTTGTGGGCTGGCATCATCATTCATCATACAATTGCCAGCTCAAAAAATTGACAGGATTGTTTTGCGCACACACAACACTTACATACATACATACACAACACTTACATACATAGAGACACGAGGGGGTGACTGTGCAAGAGTGGAAGGGAAAGACAGCAATACAGACAGGGAAAAAAAAAAGACAGTCAATGAAAGAATATTATGAGGGAAAAAAAAACATGAGGTAAGAAGTAGAACTACAATGTTACGGAAGGGTACATCAACAGGAGGTAGGGATACAGATCCTTTCGGAACAACTGTTCGGGCAGGGATTTTTTCCATCGTTGAATTGATTTCTAGTACATTGGTACTGAAGGAAAAAATGATAAGAGACCTAAAAAAAATGATAAGAGACCTAAAAAAGTTTAATAGAGATAACTTTCTAGGTGACATAAGCAACTTATCACTCAAAACTAATGCGCTGATTTTAGGTAACAAAGACTACTGTTCAAATAAGGCCATGACTCAATTCTTAGAAGGATTTTCAAAAATAGTAAATCAGCATGCACCTCTTCGACCTCAAACAAGAAAAGAAATTAAACTCAATGCAAAGCCTTGGCTTAGTAACGGAATACTAAAATCTATTCAAACAAAAAATGCATTATTTAAAAAATGTTATAAAAAAAATGATCCAGTTTTGATAGAAAACTACAAAAAATACTCCAACAAATTAACCTCCATCAAAAGAATAGCTAAACAAAACTATTATGCTCACATGATACAGTTAAATAAAAATGATCTTTCAAAACAATGGCGATTAATAAACCAAATTTTAGAAAGAAACAACAAACACAAGGCATCGATAACTAAACTAATAAATGAAAAAAATGAAAGTCTAACCAGTAATGTAGAAATTAGTAATAATTTAAACTCGTATTTCATAAACATTGGCCCAAAAATGGCATCCAAAATACCTGAAACTGAAACACCAAACACTATTTCATCTTCACCAAATTCCTTTTTCTGTGAGCCTTGCATAGAAGGTGAAGTCTTTCAAGAAATGATGCATTTAAATGGAAAAAAATCAGTAGGAATCGAAAATATTCCCATCAAATTTATCAAAATGTCAGCTGAATATACTTCATCTGTTTTAGCTGACATGTATAATAAATGTATGCAAGATGGTGTTTTTCCCTCAAAATTAAAAATTGCCAAAGTAACCCCAATTTTTAAGAACGGGTGCAGATACACAGCCTAAACTATCGTCCCATCTCAGTTTTATCACCCTTTTCCAAAATATTTGAAAAAATTATTTACAATAGACTGAACAATTATTTTAGTAACCACAATATTTTAACAAATGAGCAATTTGGTTTCAGAGTTAAACATTCAACTAGTCATGTAATTTGTGATGTTATAAACAAATTACAAAACTCTTGTGACAACAAAAAATTTACTTGTCTTATCTTGTTAGATTTATCGAAAGCATTTGATACCGTGAACCAAAAAATCTTGCTAAGCAAACTTGAAAAATATGGAGTGAGAGGAAACTCTTTAAAATTAATTAATGACTATCTAACAAACAGAAAACAAGTCGTTCATGTTAATAACACCTATTCAGACTAGCAAAGCATAGTATGTGGAGTTCCACAAGGTTCTACCTTGGGACCATTATTGTTTTCAGTATATATTAATGATCTACCAAATGCTTCAAAATTTCAAACGCGACTGTTTGCTGATGATACAGCGCTGTTCCTATCTAATGATGATTTAAAAACCCTTAACAAAGATGTAAATTATGAACTACTTAACATAGAAGCATGGTTAAATGCCAACAAGTTATCCTTGAACTATTCAAAAACAAAGTATCTACTTATAAAGCCCAAGACTAAAACTTCTCAACTGTGCAAATTTGCTGTTACAATAAAAGGCATTGAACTAGAAAAATGCCAGTCAGCCAAACATCTAGGAATAACATTAGATGAAAACATAAATTGGGAGCCTCATATTCAATTTTTAGGGAAAAAATTGTCTCAAGCAGTTGGTATTATTGCAAAAATGCGCCATTACCTTAACCAGAAAAATCTGATTAATTTGTATTATGTCTTCTTTTATTCACAAATACTGTATGGTATTCTTGGCTGGGGTTGTGCATCTCAAACTAGGAAAAGACCCATTCAAATCCTTCAGAACAAAGTATTAAGAATTATCAACAAAACTTCCTGGAAAGACAAAATAATGAACAACACTTTGTTTTACAAATATAAATTTTTGAAAATTGATGATATTTATAACTATAAAGTAGGAAAGTTTATGTATCTCAATGATATAAAAGCATTGCCTCAGATTTTTGAAAACTACTTTTTATCCCTTGATCTAGCTCACAATTACAAACTAGAAGTAAATCTAACAAAAATTATTTTCTAGACTTTGTGAGAACTAATTCTGGAAAAAATTCACTTAAATTTAAAGGGGTCCAACTTTGGAATAATATACCTTCAAAATTAAAATCATTTTCGTTTTTTCGCTTCAAAAAAGAATACAAGAAGTTATTGTGTGAGCAGTATAAGTAAATAAAAAAATTAAACCAATTGCTTCGTGCTATCTAGATTAAATTTGAGTTTGTTGCTATAAAAGAAAAGTTGAAACTGCTGAATTATCAGAAGGCTGGCTGTTTCACAGCTATGACTTTCTACATGAAAGTGTATCGCATTGTCGTTTTGAACTTGTATATATTGCTCAGCAAACTTGTTTATAGAGCTATTTTTTTGCAACAATTGGCTGCTACTTTTGTTTTATTACATGGTGCCTTGTAATTCTTGCTTGCATTTCTTATTGCCATTTATTTTAGGTTCAAAAAAGGATATGTGTTGGTGTGCTACGTTAATTACTTTTTTTCTTTTTAAAAAATTTATTCAATCATTAATTTATTTGCACTGTCAATAACAACAAGATGACAATTCTATTGAGACATTTACTACAATAATTCTTGACAAGAGGGAGGCAATGAATTGATCTTTAGGTATCTGATTCTGCAGCCCCCATGTCCATCCAGAGAAAAACTTAATTTATTAAGGTTACCTCTTATTCATTAAATCAAAAACAGGATAGTGCAATCATAATATGAAATGTAAATTTTCAACTATAATTTGGTGAAAGATATTTCTTGTGTTTGTTTTTGAAGAGTCTTGTTAAGGGATTTTAAATTTTTAGTGGGATGTTGTTCTTGGTTTTGACTTCTTGACCTTTAATGCATTGTTGAGATTGAGTGGTCGAATGTCGGGGACTGTATAAGTTATTACGTAGTGGTCGAATGCTCTGGTAGCGCATGAGGAGATTTTTTTTGTTTAATTATTTTTTTTTTGTTAGTGAGAAATTTGGGATGGAAGGTTATCAGTAAATTAAATCTGTTCCTTTTAAAGTTTGAGGGTGTGCTCCCTGAATTAAATTTAATACACCGTACGACTTGAATTTATATTTTAAGTTTATTGCCATAAAAAGAGAGTATGATTACTGTTGAATTATCAGTAGGCTGACTATTACATAGTTATGACTTACTGCATATAACAATGTTTTCATTGTCTTTTTTGAATTTGTATATGGTATTTTTTTTTTGTTTTTTTTGCAGCAGTTGACTACTATGTTTATTACACGGTGCCTTGTTGTTTTTTTTTTGGTTTGTTTTTGCTTGCGCTTTTCTTATCACCATTTGCTTAAGAATTGAAGTCTGAAGTGGGAGTGTGGGTGAAGCTGACTTGATGAGCACTGCTCCTTCGCTTCATCCACAGTATGCATAGACTGTGGTTTCGCATTGTTCAGCTTTTACAGATGTCATTGTGTGCCTCTTTTTGTGCATGCTGAAAGAATAAACTACTGGCCGATAAGTTCAGGCCCGAACCTAAAAAAAAAAAAAAAAGAAGGATAGCTGAAGACAAAACAGCATCAGGATTACTGCCAAGACGTTGGTTGTAAAACGTTTTTGTCGAGCAGGTGACGTCATCGTGTTGGTTGTCAGCTCTCTGCTGGTTAATGTTGGTGCTGGCATTATGATTAGGTTTGCCAGCTCCGTCGTTGCAGTGATATGAAGATTCAGAAGTACCACCAATATCATCATTGGCCGATTGGCTAGTCCCAGGTTGGTCTTCGTCAAGGTTTAATAGATCCATAGACTCATCGTTGTGAATTTTCATGTCGTCCGCAGGCTCAAGCAGCACTAATTTACGAATATCTCGCTGACGCAGTAGTCCGTCCGAAGTCTTAACAGTCGCTGAGCGAACAAGTCCGTCCTTGCAGACCTTTGTGTCAACGACCAGTGCATATGGGTATCTTCCACGGGTCGGTGTAGTGTCATCAAGAAGCAACACAGCATCTCCCTTCTGGAAATTTCGATGAGGCTTGGTCCATTTCGACCGTTGTTGCATCAATGGAAGATAAGAGGCAATCCATCGATCCCACCACTCGCAGCTTATTTTCTTAGTGTAATTGTGACATCGACGTAGTTCATCAGCTTTTCGAGGCATTGTAGTTAGAATACCCTCGTTACTTGGTTCGAGAAACCCGGTGACCAAATCGACTGGACGGATAGGGAGTACATTATCTTCATCACCTAAATATCGTCCTAAAGGCTTGCAGTTCATTACATACCCTGCTTCCCTCATGATTGTCATCAATTCGAAGTCTGTTGGTATACGTTTTTGATATCCTGGTCCGATAACACCTTCTGTAATCTCTCTAAAAGAACGAATCTGCCTTTCCACAAGGCCCTGGTGATGGGAACTTACTGGAGTTGAAAAATCCCAAACAATGCTTTTGTTTTTCATCCAGGCTTCAACTTCTGAGCGATGGTAGAGATTCTTCAATAGGTGTTCCTCTTCTTTCTTCAGGACGTTGCATGCTCCTCTGAAGGTTGTTGAACAGTCAGTACGAAGATGCTTAGTTTTCCATCCAGTTAAACACAGAAAACGTCGAAAAGCGTTTAAGAATGCTGAAGTGTGCAGTGATTCGACCATTTCTAATCTAACTGCAGTTGTGGCGTTGCACACAAAAATATAAATCCATCGTTTTTCGGTACTTCGACCCCTTTTTACCTCGAAGGGGCCGGCATAATCCAGCGATACGGACGTAAACACGGCTTGTCTAGGTGTGACACGGTACTCGGGAAGGGGTGCCATCAATTGCTGCCCTCTTGATTTCCTGAGAAGCTTGCAGGTGAAACAGTCCGACAAATAGCTGCGCACAGTCTGTGCCCCACCTATAACTTTGAGTCCTTCGTCATTACTCAAGGAAGCTAAAACGGTTTCAGCAGCATGATGTCCCAAGTGTTCGTGCCTCTCTAAGATGAACAGTTGTGTGACTTTGTGCCGTTTGGGTAAAATTGCTGGGTGCTTAAGCTCGTCTCTAAAGTCATCATTGTAATCCAACCTGCCTCCAACTTGCAGAATTCCATCTGGGTCCAGGTAGGGAACAAGTTTTTGAATGGAGTACATCCAGGGTTCACGATCTTGAGTAGAGAGTGCACTCACAGCCTCCTCAAAGGTCAAGTTCTGTCTCATTTTGGATAAGACTGAACTAAAACAATCAGTTTGGGCACTGCGAATAAGAACACGTTTTGCAGCATAAGGATCATCTGCATCGTTGTGTTGGGGAGAACCTGTAGTTAAGTTAAAGGTCTTTTGTTTCCATTTTGTGAAGCACTGCAACACGTTCGAAACTACCTTCAGGACTTTGGCAAAGTTGTTGGTACGATTGAGTGTGTACTGCATGAATTGTTGCTCGTCGTTGAATGGCTTGTTTATCGTACTGGCTGTAGAAATCGATACAATGGCATTTTGATCAGCGACAGAGAGCTTGACACAATTCTCTGGCCAAGGAAAATGGGAATGCTGCAAAAATTCGGGGCCATTTAACCAAAGACTCCAGCGTTCAGCATCTTCAACACAACATGGCCGCGTGGCTACATCTGCAGGGTTTTGACCAGACGGAATATATCGAGGGAACTTGCCATTACTGTTCTTCAAGATCAAGTCAACTCTATTTCTTTCAAACACACGAAGTTCCAACGTTTTTGTCCTACACCACTGAATAACAGTTTGTGAGTCGGACCAAAGCTCATAATCATCAACAGTCAAGGATGTGGCGTCGAGGCACTCCTTGAGAAGACGGGCTCCAAGGTCCAGTGCAATGATTTCTTTGCGGGGCATCGATTCTCGAGTCATTTCTGATTTCGAATGCAAGGAAGTCCGTGCAGCAATTAGGTGCACATAGGTTTGTTCCCCATAGATGACTCTCAAGTATACAGCAGCAGCTGCCACGTCTTTGCTGCTGTCAGCAAACATGTGGAATTCGCAACGACCGTCTAACTGAAGGACGTCTGGGATTTTGCATCGAGGTATAGGCACCTGGTCCAGTGATTTCAAGCAACCGATAGCCTTCAGCCATCGCTTCGCAAGGCCATCGGGCACAACTTCATCCCACTCCTCAACTTGTCGAACAATCGCGGAACAACTGACGTTCATCTGGATGTATAAAGGGGCCCACCAAGATAGGGGGTCAAACAGTCCATTGTTGAGGCTGACTACTTGTCGTTTGGTAAATTTCTTACCATCAAAGGCATCAATTTTTAGGGTTGGTTTCTTCAGGAAGAATTCGTCTGTATCGGTATCCCAAACTGAGCCGAGAGTCGTCTGTGGCTTGTCCGATCGACTGTCAGAAGTCTTTTCTGTTATGTCTCTGCGTGCTGGAGCTAAGTCTTCTTCAGGAATTTCCGCCAAAATTTCTTTGTTGCTTGAGTTCCATTTCGTTAGTTGAAATCCTGTCGATGACAAGAGCTTCGATACTTCATTGATGACACGCTTTCCTTCTTCAACAAAGTTTACACCTGTAATGAGGTCATCTACAAACATGTCTCTTGTAACTCTCTCAGTTACATCATGTGAGACGTCTGGTATGTTTCTTTCAGCGGTGTAAAGCAAAGAATATCCAGCAATGCTCGGACTGCATCTTAGCCCATAAGGGGCGACTTGGAAACGGTACACCACAACATTTCCTTGCAGCCCAGGTCCATCACACCATAAGATTCGGAGCATATCTCGGTCTTCAGGGGCAATGCGTATTTGAAAAAACATATTAGCAATGTCCCCAGCAATGCCATGCATCTTCTCGCCGAAACGTATAAGGATGGATCTCAATGACTGCATAAAGATTGGACCACGCTCCAGAAGTCCATTTAGGGATATCCCATGATACTCCCTCGCAGCATCATATACTACGCGAAATTTCGACTGGGACGTGTTGAAATGAGGAATATAGTAGCGAGGTTTTGATGGATTTTTATCCTCTTCCTGTAGCACTTTATCAGGGACACGAACAATGTGACCCTTATCAATGGCAGTTTCAATTTTTTCGCAATACTTAGCGGCAAGTTCAGGCTGGCCTTCTAATTTCCCTATGAGCTTCAGCAAGACATTTTTGGCCTGCTGATAATTTTCCCTCATAATTGCAGGGTCACGAGCCCAAGGGAGACTAAACTGGAGGTGAGATTCACCATTATCCAACGTAACCAATTGAACTGTGTCCTGATATCTTTTCAGTACTGCTTCATCAACTCTGCTCATGGTAAGCTTGTCGTCAATAAGTGAGTGATAAAACAAGTCATTTTCAAGTTCTTTTAACGCCTGACCTCTGTCTTCCACCCCCAACTTCACTTTCGATGCACACCACCGATTTTGATTACGAGATCGGAGAGAGTTTAACGTCACATTTGGCAAGGCGCAATTTTTCCCTGAACTAAGCCATAAAGTGCCAAGTTCATAGTCAGCAATGTTACTTTTCTCCTGCCAGGCAAGACTCTGTCCAGAGAGAATATGCTTCCAAGCAAGGTCACCTCCTATGATCATGTCGACCCGAAGTGGAAGAGTGCTGCTCTCGGGTAGATATCGAGCAAACGGCAATTCATGATCAATAAAAGTCATCGATTCAAAAATAACATTAGTTCCATCCTTTTTTGCAAGATTCAAATTGCACTCAGTAAACTCGCATTTCATTATGTTACCGTCAAACATGGAATACTCTTTGCATCCTACTGGCATCCATTTATCATAGAGCAGCTCAGCCAACCGTCGAGAGCACAAGCTTTGAGTGGCACCGGTGTCGCTTGCTGCATAAAACATCAGTGTTTCTTTTTGGTCATCAGTTGGAAGCGCAGTTAGGATCATCAATCCGACTTGACCAATGGGACCTTGATCAATGAACCCCAGAACGTTTCTTCTGTCTGTTCTCAAGGGAGGAGCGGCCTTTAATCTCGTAGGGATTTTCGACTGTAAAGTTGGCGATTGCAAAGCACTTTTGGAAATGCTTTCTGTACCTGTAGGGTGAAGTAATGCGTGGTGTCGCTTGTTACAACTTTTACATGGATGCTCCACTTTGCAGGTCTTGCTCATATGACCATTTTCCAAGCATGCAAAGCACAGTTGATTATCTTTAACTACTTGCCAGCGATCCTTTTCGTCCATTAAAAGAAAGCGCTTGCACTGTACGAGAGTATGACTGTCAGAAGTTGGGTGAAGCGCACACCGCTTTAAGCTAGTAGAAGTGCAAGGGTTATCTTTAGAGTCTTGGACAGCAGCAGCTATTCTCATCGGAAATTGATTTCGATGTCGAACATGATAGCTTAGAGTTTTATCTTCCTTTCCTCTGTGCTGAGTATTATCGTTGCTGTCAACTTTCATCAGATGCAAGGAGTCCACGTGGGTAATCTCCGAACTCAAGAATTCAATAAATTGGTCAAAAGACCACTTATTTGCAAGATACTGTACGTCAAACTTATTTCTTAGTTTGTTGCTGAGTGTCGAGTACAGTTTACCAAGTATCTGCGGTGCTTTTAGCTTCGACTCCAAGCCTACAGAGACTGCCACGCCCTTTAGGTTGCGTAAGTCGGCTCTTAGCTCAAGTAACGCCTTATGGTTGTGGTCAATAGATTTCAAAGGGCGTTTAATTTGTTGGATTGCATTTTCAATTATCATGTCCTTTTTGCCATATACCTCCTCTAGGGTCTCCCAGATGACGTCACATGCCTTTCCAGGGTCTATGACTGCAAACGCATCTTGGATAAAACGCTTAGCCTGGCCTTCAATAGTATTTTCCAGTCACCGGAGCAATAAGTCTGGACGGACATAACGCAGCTCATGATATCGGGTATTGAATTGGTGCCTATAGGCAGGATAGTCGCTTGCACTTTTCCCTGAGAACTTAACACCACATTCATCTACCAATTTGTTTCCTGCCTTCCAGAACACAGGCAGGCCCTGGTTAGACCAGTTTGCGGTCGAATATTGGGGAAACCCAGATGGGGCCAAAATATTCCCAGAGTTTATGGGGTCATTAGGATAGTTATGGTGTTTAGAAGTACCGAAATTATCCATGGGTTCACTAAAACCTTTTGCATAGTGGGCAGGATCAATATGGGCACGTGCCGCACTGGAACGTGTAGAACCAGCCAAAACATCAGTGGAGTAATTCGTGGGGACATAGGTGTTTGCCATGGTTACGCCCAAGTCTTTAGCATGGCGAACAGGGTCAACTTTATCAAAAGGTACACTGGAATGCTAAGGGCCCGCATGGGCATCAGTATAGCTACGGTACACATGGTTTGGAAGAGAGACATTAGTCATGGTCAATCTCGCACCAGGGCATACATTTCTTGCGAGTGGGTTCGAGTCCCGAATGCCAACGGTGTAACGCATAACATCCTTATCGGCCGAAGGTGAGATTAAATTATCCTGTCTTCAATGTAAAAGTGGATTGTACATACGTGTCTCAGAAGGATCCCTGTTGCACACCGGCCTTGGGTTGCCATGTTGCTGGTTAATATATCCATCTGTATCAGCAACTGGTGGATTGTTCGTGTTGGGTAACTCTCTTCGCATAGTAGGTGCAGCATCAGCTATATGTGTACCAATAGTAGGTTGTTGGTAAGATGAATAATCCAAAGTCTGCACTTCATTGCGATTATTAATGTTCACATGTTCCACGGTAAAGTCAATAGGTCCCCTCAACGACGATGGGGGTCTAATTTGTTGCTTGATTGAGTTGTACGAGAATCAGCTGAATTAGGCAGGTGTCGGTTTGAAGTAGAGCACTGAATGTAAGAGGTGTGTTCAAACTCCAAAGCTCGGCTCTTCACAGGCTCACGAAGGCTTGTATCAGCAGCATGTTTTCCATTTGGCCTACAGGCAAGAGGTGCTTGACCAGTCTTCAGGGAATAGTCGACCTCTACGGAGTTCTGGGCACAACTTGCCTCGCTGATTTTCGATCTATGCTCTTTAGCAGTGTCATTGTCTGGGACAGAAATGGGACACTGGAGAGGAGGTACCCCAGTGATTGATGGTGCAGTAGCTGGATCACCACTTTGTAGGCCAGGAGTAGGACTAGGCCTACGTGTATAGTAAACCTCATTCAGCTCTGCAGCGTCTGTAACACTTTCTAAGTCATCCACAAACTGCTGTAGATTTGACAGTTCCAAGTCCTTTTTCTTTAGTCGCAAAGCAAGCAGATTGCTCTCCAAAACTTTCTCTTCCACTATCAAATCTTTCCATTGGCTTTGTTTCCTCAGGTGCTCAATTTTACGTTGCTGGCCTTGAATTACGGATGCAGATTTGGAAGAGCCTAGTGAGCAATGAGCAACTGAAGTTTCAGCGTTTAATTCATTGGAAGCTGTAGTACAGGCGGTAGCTTCAGACCTCGTCTCTGGGTCAGCCATTGCCCTACTATAATAGCGAATCAAATCCGTTTTACCTTTATATTCCATGCACAGCTTTTGTACGATTGGGTGAGAATTCGCTGTCGGGTTATCACTCAACCATTGACTTAATGCCTGCTTGTATATATCATGGGCTTTTAATCCATATTTGAGGGTTGCGTTTAACAAATCAGCATCAACTTTGTCATCCGACCTGGAATACTCCCTCATAACATCAGTAATAGTCTTCAATTCGCGACTGTAGCGAACCAATGATCTATGATTGCTAAATTTGGAAGGGTTTGGGTCATCCACCCAGGGTAGCCTAATGTCCTCTAGGCTATCTTCATCTTGAGAATCAGCTTGTCCAAAGGGCAACATAATGCTTTGAATAAATTGAAATAATGGCGTAAGCTGCAACTCTTCGTCTTGCTAGGCTTGGCCAACTTTATTCCCTGATTGAGTCAGACGAACACAAATTTCTGTTTTCGTAATGTTGGAAATTAGTAATTCCTGGGGGTTGATTCTATTTGAAGTCTGGTCTAACCCAAGCACGCAACTTTGACTTAGCCAGTCTTTTAATGGCTTCTAACAATAACATATGTCACCAACTTAGCCACTGGTGACTCGCAACTACTGTAGACTGGTGTTACGAAAACAGCAGGCTAGCGCTCTAAAAAAAAAATTAATAAACAGAAGTAATTAAGTATGAAGCCTTCAGCATGCCAACTACAAAATTTACTTAAACTATAGGTTACAAAATTACACAATATCTATTTACTTATGGCTGCGCTCGCTGCTACGCTGAAGACTGCGTTAACCTTAAAACAGAAATGCAGCAAGAGAACAATTATCGATACCGAGCAGCCGACTATGACGTGCCGCTACGCAAGAATGCGAAGCAAAGTGTAAACAGAAAAAAGGAAACCATAGGGGTAGAGCGGCTATATTTACAGTCCTCGTTACACGCTTCGGCGTAATGCAGCTTGTATATTGAAACATTTGATTTGATTACAGTATGCTGTACGTTTAAACAAATTACATCAACACGTGCGATCAAAACGAATTCAACAGTGCAGTTGAATGTTGGATAAGCGGGCGAACCAGTTTACTAAAGTTGTCAATATAAAAATTTTAAGTTTTAGGAAAACAAGTTATGTTTGTTTTTCAAATTACTGTCAAGACAAAATGATAAGTGATCGAACGTTCAAACACTGCCTAAGCGATCAAAACATTTTTTACAGGAACTAAGTTTTTGATTTTTGATTGCTTGATAGTGTTTGATTGTTCTCACCATTTTGGGTTGACAGTAATTTGAAAATCAATTACGACAGCTACTGCTTCTCTTTTGATTTCAAATACATTGACAGTGACAACGTTAGTAAACTTCTTTGCCCGTTTATCCAACATTTAACTGGACTATTTAATTTATTAAATCGTATGCGTTGACGTAATTAGTTGGTTGTAATTCGAACGACTGCAAAAGTTTGTGTTAATTAATTTTGTTCTGGGTGGAAACCAGGGATTTGTTATATTATTAAGATGCTTTGACAAAGGTATAATGTTTTTGCCGAAAACCTTCTGTGTAATTTTTGTAAATAATATAATTAAAAAGAAATTAAAATAAAGAAAAATTAAAATTGTAAGTTTCGTAATCAAACTGTTTTGCACTCCTCTTGAATTCATGTTTGTCAGGTGTTTTTGCTGATGTTTTAGAAAGAAAAATCAGCATTAAACCATATAATGACCAAGACACACAATCATTGAACTAAAGTATAATTTTCAAAACTTTGTTCCTCTTTTGCCAGTTTTGGTTTAATTCAAAGGAAATCCTTTTAGTCACGGCAAAAAACATTTAATGTTTGATATTGTAAACATTCATACCAAATTTTGTTCGTGACAAAAAAGAAAGCAATATTGGAAACATAGAAAATTTTATTTTCAGGGAGTTTGTTCGTGGGCCAACTTCCTTTTCATCTCTTAATTGCTTACATTTTTGCCAAGAACAAAACTCGCTAATTTATTCTAAATACTGTCTACTGTAGTTTCTTTTCCGAGAAACTGAAAGAGTTGACGTCAAACGTGAAAAGTATGAAGCTTTTGCTACAGGATAAACTGCTTCGCACCTAATTAACTCGACAAAACCGCAAAGTTTTTTGACTTGATCATTCTATTTTTGTATATGCGCTGTTTTTCTAAGTCGTCACGACAAAAGAAAATAAAAGACATGTTGTTTTGTCGACAAATTAATTATTTATATTTATTAGTGCTTATAAGCCAGCAGTGAGTACACTATTAATCCGCACTTTCTCTATCTTTGAAATTGATTAGACTCTGGATTTTGTCCAATTCGGGATTTTGTCCATTCGAGATTTTGTCCAATTCGAGATTTTGTCCAATTCGGGATTTTGTCCAATTCGGGATTTTGTCCAGTTCAGGATTTTGTCCATTCGGGATTTCGTCCACTCAGGATTTTGTCCATTCGGGATTTTGTCCAATTCGGGATTTAGTCCAATTCGGGATTTTGTCCAATTCGGGATTTTGTCCAATATTCGGGTTTTTGTCCAATATTCGGGATTTTGATCGTTCTGGATTTTGTCCAATTCTGGATGTTGTCCATTCGGGATTTAGTCCATTCGGGATTTAGTTCAATTCGGGATTTTGTCCATTCGAGATTTTGTCCAATTTGAGATTTTGTCCAAATCGGGATTTTGTCCAAATCAGGATTTTGTCCGAATCGGGATTTTGTCCAATTCGGGATTTTGTTCATTCGGGATTTTGTCCAATTCGGGATTTTGTCCAATTCGGGATTTTGTTTTTTGGGATGTTGTCCAGTTCGGGATTTTGTCCATTCGGGATTTTGTCCAATTCAGGATTTTGTCCAATTCAGGATTTTGTCCAATTCGGGATTTTGTCCAATTCGGGATTTTGTCCAATTCGGGATTTAGTCCATTCGAGATTTAGTCCAATTCGGGATTTTGTCCATTCGAGATTTTGTCCATCTCGAGATTTTGTCCAATTCGGGATTTTGTCCGATTCGGGATTTTGTCCAATTCGAGATTTTGTCCAATTCGGGATTTTGTTTTTTGGGATGTTGTCCAGTTCGGGATTTTGTCCATTCGGGATTTTGTCCAATTCAGAATTTTGTCCAGTTCAGGATTTTGTCCAATTCGGGATTTTGTCCAATTCGGGATTTTGTCCAATTCGGGATTTTGTCCATTCGGGATTTTGTCCAATTCGGGTTTTGTCCAATTCGGGATTTTGTCCAATTCGGGATTTTGTACAGGATCCCAAAGTTTATCCGTTTTAATCGGCGTCGGCCATAGCGCCATCCACTTTCATCAGCGTGGCGCAAGAAATAAATTAATATTAGGCTGGCACAAAATCAGGCATAATTCTGTGAAGCTAGTGCGAACTATGCACTGTGCTGTCATGTTAGTTTTTTGCAATTTGTACGCCCTTGAAACTGACGTCTATAAATCACGTAAACACGGAGTTAAAAAAAAACGAAACTCTCAGTTTTCAAAACTGCTCCTATGGTTTTCTCTTGGGTTTTGTAAGTCAGCATAGGTCATAGTTAGGTAAGGTAGTAATTACAGTAAGAGAGGTAATGTCAAAAACACGGAGTTTGTAGAAGTACAGAGAGAGTTAGGTTGGAATTCTGCAGAAAAAGAAATGTTGTGGTGCGGACGGATCCATCAAAACTAAAATTTGGTTGTAGGCCTAAAAGCAATGGCAAATGCAAGCGTCTAAAAGTGAAAAACACAGTTTAAATAGGCTACCGGTAAGTCTAGCCTATTCCTGATTCACATAAAACTAAAGGAGTTGCAGTAGCCTAGGCTACAAGCTTTCATTTTTCACAAATTGTGTATTTTTGATACGGTAGGCCTACTGTATGTAAAAATCTTTGATGTATTTTAGCATCAAATCGTTAGCCTACTATTACTTTTTTGAATCGCCAAACTGTACAAGTTATCAGTCTGCAATTTAAAGATTGGTGAGGCTGAAGCCATGTAGGCTAATTACGGTACTGTAATTAGAATGTTTCAGAAAAAGTTTACCACCAATGTCATTGTCCCAAAGAAGTTTTATATTGGTATAGGCTTACTTGCATAATAACCATAAGCCTAGTAAGCTTGTGAGCTAGCATAATAATCTGTGATAGTACGGAATAATTGCTGGTACAGGTTAGGACCAGGCCGGATGTCATTTGGTACGGTATAAGCTGTCGCTTTTTTTTTGATGCTTTGCGACCCATGTATGAGCGCATGTGCGCTCCCTCTGATCTAAGCTATGGTATTTTCCAGTCCTAGCCCTAATGAGTGCAAGCATGAGAGGAGCGCACGCCCATTCATACACAGGTCGCAGACGTTTTGAAAAAAAGTGGATGGCTTATAATTAACATCCACAAAGCCTATGTCTGACAGTCTGATGTCAGACATTAAAGAGTCTTGATAATGATAGAGCGACTTCGGAGTTCCGGTTATGAAGTAGGGAAAGGCATAGTGCACGTTACGTGTGCCCAGACATTTTGTAATAATAAAGCCTAAAAACCTAACCCTAAATCTTAATCCTAGCCTACACCCAAACTTATAACTGTGATAGGTACGGTAGCCTAATCAAAACAAAAATTTCCGAAAACGAGTGATGTCACTGAAATCTTTTGTTTATTTAAGCGTGCAGTGTGCGCCAAGTCACTTTGTAAAAAGTACATGGTGCTGGTTTTCATGCCACCCTAAAACCCATATGATTTGGCATCATGCCATCCTACGCTTGACTACTGTACCCTTGTGTCTTCATTTCATTTGTACAAATCTGTTGGACGTTTTGTGCAGTGTGGTTTTTAGGCTCCTGTATGTGTTTTGCTGTGGTGCTTCTGCACTTGACCAGCTGCTTAACATATTGTTGTACTGTGTGGTTGCCTGTGATCTCGTCACAAAGTGATTAAGTGACGGATAGCATTCTGAAGAAAAAAACTTTTAGGCTTAACTGACAATTGCTTTGTACTATTACATTATGTAAATTGAAACATTGACTAAGAACTCCAGACATTAAACTATTCTACTATACCCAGAGCTGCCTTGCCGTAATCCTCATTTTGTGACGCTGACAAAATCACTGGTAACAATTGTTATTATTATAAGAAGCACTTAGATTTAAACAGATAAAATTTGCTTCCAGAATTCCCACAGTTCTTTGCAACTTGATCTTTAAAAATAAGCTATTCAGTATTTTCCTTTTTTTTTTTAAATTTTGTGAAACTGTATACTGGATTTTCTGGTGCTCTTTCCACTGGGACTTCGGACTTCACTGCTTTGCTGCTTCAACCATGTAAAATGATGGAAGTGATAGATGGAAGACCATGACGTGCAGTTACAGCAGTAGCTTTGTCCCAAACTAGTACTGGGTATGCCCATAATCCTTATTTCAAAGCAGGCAGTGCAGAAAAACAATGATGTACCTGTACCTAATCAAACCAGTTAGCAGCAGTGGCGTCGCTAAGGATGGTGACACATAGGGCAGAGTTTTGTGGTGGTGGTGTCACCCTTCATTATGTATTGTAGGCTGCAAAATGTTACGGTATGTTTTAAAATAGCGATTCTGCTACTACTTCATTACTTTAATAGTGTTTGTTTTTTGACTAGTTTTATTACTTCTCATTGTAAAATTCTAAAACTTGGAAGTATGAGCATTGAGCAGCACACGTTAAGAATCACGTGTGGAACCACAAATCTGCAATGGGAGAGGGGCTGTTTTGGGGGGTCTGGTGGTTTGGCCCCAGCGCTTGATAAATTTGTATGTTTATGCAAAAAAATAGCTTAATTTTAAGCTTATTTTAGTAAGATTTAATGTGTTTAAAACATGGCATAGAAATTAACAGTGCAAAAACATAAGTCTTGGGCACGCAGCTAGAAATCTACAATGGGCTTATGTTTCGGGGGTCTGGGGGCAAGGCCCCCATCTGCCAGAGGCTGGGCAGCAAGGCTCCCAGTGCTCAAAAGTGTGTATTTTTTCCAAAAATTACTTCATTTTAGACCTATTTTCATAAAAATTACTGCTTTTAAAATGTGACATAGAAATTAGCTGTGCAAAAACATGATTAAACTGGTTGCATCATTGAGCAATAGCTAAGTGAAAGGTGGATAATGGTAAAATTTCAGTTCTCTTATTTACAAGCTAGTAAATCCTAAAATCTTATACTTTAATGAAACTCACAAGTAGTGATTCATCTCGTTTACATTTAATTGAGAAATATGGTTTTGGGAAGGGGGGATGGTGGGGCTAATGGAACAGTATTTGAGTTGAAATGATTAGTAATTAACTACTACTGAGTAGCCACACTTTTATTTCTAAACTCTTTTTTAAAGAAACTCATATTCAACATGTTTGAACAAGCAATCAAATTTGATTGCTTAGTTTCCGCCATTTTTCGATATTTTACTGATTTGGAAGTAATATTTTTGACCAATTATAGCGCCCCGCAAAATAAAATTTTCAAAAGATGCTTTAAATCAGTTTTTTTGTCTATTCCAATGTGCTAAACATTTCTAATGATATGAAACATTGTTGCTGTTTTTTGTTTGATATCATAAAATGGTGACACCCATGGTGCACCGCCCCACCTTAGTGATACCACTGGTTGGCAGCAATGGCAGGGAGCCTATAGCTTTTCTGTATGTGCTGGATCTGTTGCGTACCTGCCAGTACCCCTTTACCAATTACCACTGATCTTAGATCTATCAGTCTTCGCTTGTTGCTACCAAGCTTCTGGTACCACTTTTTGCAATGTCTGAAATAGGCCTACTGAATTTCCGACATAAAATTCTGCAGAAAAATAAAGTTTTGCATTCTTGACAGATGCCGACATCCACAACTTCGTATATCTGCTTTATTGCCTGTGACCAAAAGTTTTTTGTCCTGTGTTGTGAGTCATAATACACTGATAAATAGCTTGACTATTAATGTGTTTCAGGTTTTTGAATGCTTCATGCAGAAATACTTGGCAATTATGGCTACAAAATATATTCTGTATTGCTAGAATTACAGGTATTTGATTAGTGATTAAGTAGCTGCAAACTAATCTGTGCTGCAATGAATAGCAAATCCATATCGTATGTTGGTTGAAAAGGTTTCTTACTGCTGGTTAAAAGAATGACCACAATAGCAGATTTATCACAGCTTGATACTGGTACAGAGTTTCTGAGAGATGATTGCACAAGTTGCACGTCTTCAATTACTACTAGTGGAACCATTGGCGCTACAGATGACCCTGATGAACTGCATTTGGGTGCAGAAGGTAGGTCTAGTTCAACTCGAAGCAGGACATTCTGACTCGAGACAACTCACCCTGGAAATCCTTACGCCTGCTCGAGACATCCTGATGCCAAAAGCTCCAAACTTTCACGCTCTACTTTTTTTCTCTTTCCTGCACTACGCTTTTTTTTCATGACAATTTACATTCGGTTATTGTGACGCTAGTATAATGTTTCCTGTGAACTGCAAACTTTATAGGAATCACTGGTTTGTAGAAACAACTCAAAAGCGAGTTTTATTTTTGCAAAAATAATCTTGATGAAATCAAAAACCGTGTTAGTGAATCTAAAAATGCTGATGCTAAGTTTCAAACAATGACTGAATGCCACGACTGAAAGTAACATCGGTATATGTTTTTCTGTTAACAAATGACCACATAGATATTTCATAAACAATAATCTGTGTAGTTGATTTATAAAGAAAAATGCTCTAAAAAGAATTGTATGTTAAAGAAAATATTAAAAGTATAATTCAAAGTCAAGTACCGTAAATCGAAATTAATTAATGCAGCAATTAAAATGTATTATTCTTGCCAATTATTATTGGATGGCCACAATACAATTTTACAACCATTTTCATAAAAATGACATTTTCTCAGACAAGTAAACATATTTTGTTATCACTTGCCCGACATACAAGCTGTTAAAAATGTTCATTTTAACCCTTGCTCCCCAAACAGTGTGGAATTTGTGAGGGATATTGCGCACAACTCAGAAATGGATTCTTAGTTGTCTTTTTTTAACTATTATTTTCTGGACTTATGCGTTTTTAACTTTTGCTTTTTTTTAATTTGTAGCTTCGCATTTTTTAATGGAAAAGGCTTGGCACACGTTCTGTGCACACAGTCATTTTGTAATAAAGTCAAAAAACCTAACCCTAATCCTAGCTCTAACCCAAATCTATAACTAATAATCAAAGTAAAAATTTCTGAAAACGAGTGATGTTACCGCAATTTTTGTTTATTTAACTGCTCACATTTCGTGTGTCAAGTCACTTTGTTTTTTTGATGTATTTTTTATTTTTTTGTCAATTTTGTAGTCTTCTTCTTTATAAACTGAAAGTTTTGGAGCTTATTGAAATTAGCACCTTGTTATTGTTTGAATGCTTCGATTTTGCAAGTGGTGAAATGACAATAATTTGGCATGTTGATATGAAGCATGTGAATGTGTAGTTTCATCCTTTCAAAGTCTTTCAAAGTAAAAAAATGTGATCGCAAAAACTGTCAGCTCCGTTAATTGAGGTTAAAACTAAATAAACCTCCCATTGGGAAATTAATTAATTAGATGATTACAAACTAATGTACAGTGCTTTTACCTATTTTCATTCTTGGCTGTAATTTCAACTCCAATTTCAAACGTTGTCTATCGACAAACTATTGCTAACATAAAACTAACAATGTTATTATGAAAATTGTAACGTGGTTATCCAATAATAATCGGCAAAAATAGTAAGTTTTATTTGCTGCATTAGTTAATTTTGATTTGCGATACTTGACTTTGAATTACATTTTTAATATTTTCTTTTACATACAATTCTTTGTAGAGCATTTTTCTTTATAAATTAACCACGCAGATTATTATCGTATTTATTCAAGTATAAGTCACACCTCTATGTTTGACATGAAAAACAGTACCAAATTTTTTCAAACATTTATTCATTGCAATCATCTAACAAAAAATTAAAAACCAAATTTTTTCAAAGCCATCACTGCTGCCACTGTCCTCAAGACTTGCATGATAGGCGATATCTGTGTGATCGATCCCAAGAAAAGCGATAATGGAGAAAGTGTAACGTGACTTGCATGGAAGCTAATAGTTAACACAATCCTGAGAAAGGCAATGATGTAAAAAGCGTAATCCATGGAAGGCGATAAGTAATGCCATAGATTGTGAGAAGGGCAATAGCATAGAAAGCGTAATGTGACTCGCATGGAAGGTGACAACTAGCGCAATCGATTGTGAGAAAGGCAACAGCTAGAAAATGTAACGCGTAACGCATGCAATTTTTAAATAGTGTAGAAAGTGTAACGTGACTCACAGGGAAGGCGACAACTAACAATCATGAGAAAGTGATAGCAGGGAAAATATCTTGGAAAACTTTTCTAACGCATATGATGAACTTAATTTATTTGTGTGTAAGTCTCACCTTACTTCTTGGGCGATATTTTGGTACAAAAAATGTGACTTATACTTGAATAAATACAGTATGTATGAAATATCTATGTTGTCGTTTAGTAATAGCAAAACATATATTACTTTCAATTGCAGCATTCTGTCATCGTTTGAAACTTATCACCAGCATTTTTACGGATTCGATAACTTGACTTTTCATTTTATCAAGATTATGTTTGCGAAAATTTTTCATTGTATCAAAAATGGTACCGTCATGTTTTGAGGAAAGAAGATGAAAATGTGATGTTTAAGGCTTTGAAATTTGAAATGAGCGGTAGTTGAGGAAGACTGAAAGAAATGTGGGAAAAGCAAGTAGAGAATGAGATGAAGCAAATGGACTGGTGAAACAGGATGCATGTGATCGAACAAAATGGCGAGGCATGGTAAAGACAATGACCATACGAAATCCGGCTAGCTTTGTTGACAGGGACAATATCGAATCCAACTTGTGATACAACTTGCTTTTGAGTTGTTTTTGCAAACTCGAGACTTCTATGAAGTTCACAATCAACGGGAAACATACTTACATCACAATACCCAAACATACCACAGTTCGTTTTGAGAAAAAAGTCTAGCATGGAAAAGAGAAAAGAAAAAAGATGAAAAAGAGAGAAAAAAAGTAGACCGCAAAAGTTTAGAGCTTTTGGCATCAGGATGTCCCGAGCGTCAAGATGTTCCTGGTGTCAGGATTTCCGGGGTGAGTTGTCTCACATCAAGTCAGGTCACGTCAGGTTGTCACAGACTGAATTCAACTTGTCTCGTATGATGTGGCTTTTTGCAGTAGACCTATTTAGAAATGAAGTATTATAGTTAAAAGATAAATCAAATCTTTCGTTATGCTTGCTGTATTGCACCAAAGCATGTAACAAGTAATGCGGAGATGGGCCCTGCATCATTATGCCCAGGCAACTCATCTCCTTTTAAAGAAATGTTGCGGTGGTGGTGAGCTGTATAAAACACTGTGTTTGATTTGACTGGCTGGAGATCTAAACCTTAAAACTCCCACTCCACAAGACAAACACATTACCACTCGACCTTTGGCCTGTGTTTGAAAGATGATTAAGTATTGATTTGCAATGAGTGTATAACTTCAATGTTTTGCAACCTTCAAACTACAGCATAGCAGATAATGCATTGAGGTAAATCATTTGTAAGTTTTGTTTTTTTTGTTGGTCATAAATTCATTAATGCAATCTTATGGCTATATAGTATGGCAATGTAAGAAGCTTATGCTGGTAATTGATTTTAATTTTGTGTTAAGATATAGTTTTGCAATTATGTATCATTTCCATTTGCCAATAAGTTTATTTCTTTACTTAAAGCTGTATTGAGAAGCTTAATACTGTTGGGTATGGATGTTACCGGTACTGTTCTTATTGAAGAGTAGAAATTTAGTGACTACTATGGACTAGCAATAGATCCATAGACTTGTCCACACCATTAAGCTAGTGGTCTAGTTAACGTACATGACTATGCTAGTTTACATGATGAAGAGGAATTGTTTTGCAATATGATATCTTTGCTGCTGATGGCCTGTTGCATTTAGTTTTTTTTTTTCTTCAGCTAATTCTTTTGATAAAGAAAAGGTGTCTACATCTCCTACAAGCAGAACTAAAAGGTAAAGTAGACATGGAGTTTCGTTTTGAGGTATTATTTGTGTTCTGTCCTTTTTAAGATTTGAAAATTATGTACATGGAAGATAGGTAGCACATGCTTTGAGCATAGCCCATTGAAATGTTGGTTAAAGTTTTCAGTCCCAGTAGTTGAGCTATTAAACATGATTTAATTACATGCAGGGGTTAACTGGTTAAACAGAACCTTATGTATTTTTTTGATGCTTTAGATTTTTGAGATTCCCTGGAGTTTTATGTGTGACTGCAATAAGAATTACTTGTAGCAGACTTTCAAGTATGGAAACATCCATAAAATCTCATGTTTAAATCCACAAAAAAGCATCATTATTTTTTAAATATCTTATTTTTTCCTATTTAATAGAGTTCTGTTTTCGAAAATTTTTTGTTACCATATCATGCAGAAAAAAACTGCAAGTCCAATTTCTCCAACTTATTTTATCTAGGGAGTGACTTTCAACAATAATTTATAAGTTAAAGAGAATAAAATAAAAATTCGGAATATTCATCCAGGTATTTTTTATTTACTTTTTTAAGGGTTTAGATTAGGGTTTGGGTTAGGTTTAGGCTAATTTTAAAGTAAGGGTTAGATTTGGGCCAGAATTAATTTATGTTAAGAACAAAATGTTGTTGTTGAATAATGTTGATGTATTTGTTGATATTGTTGATATAATAAAAAAAAGTAAATAAAAATTTTTGGTGAATTGTTTGTCACTTCCTATTGTTGATGTGGTTCTGTAGATATAAGTTGAATACAGAATAGCTGACCTGATACTTTTGAAAGCAGCATTTACTAGAGTTTAGCAATTATGCTTCAAGTATATAAAAACACAGTATGAGGCAGCTCCAGTCCATAATGATTTTTTCCTGACATTTGAAATTTCTACATAACACACTACAGTATATGATATTATGCTAAATTGCTAAATGTCCCTTAATCATGATCAGTAATTGCATGTTCAAATGTTAATGTTTCTTTTGGACCCTTTTTTCCTTAAAATGTTTTAGTTACTACTATCCTTTATCTTACTTGGTTGGTACTCAGCCTTTTTTTTCTGTAAAATTTCAAAAACTTTTTCAAATTGTAACAAAAACTGTTATACCAAAAAGATGCTTTTTACCCAATTCCCTAAAAAAAGTAGATAAGCCAAGTGGAAAAGGATAAAATGTGAATGAAATAAAGTACGTTAATAATTCTTCTAAATTATTGTGATAAAGTGAGTTTATTATTTTTTAAAAATTTTTGCATGTTAATTTGAATTGTCAACATCTCTGCTGATCTGAAACTTAACTGCAGCATCACAGTTGTCAAAAGAACATTGTTTTCATATGATTTTTATTCTTATTTTAGTTCCCAATACCCAAGATATTGTACTGATTCGTTAATCATCATGAGACAAGTGTATTGTTCAATGGAAAACTTAAAAACTGATGTGAAGTATTCTGCCATTTCAAGGTAACCTTTGGTGATTTGCAAGTTTGTGATATCATTTACAATATGGTATGTTATCTGTGTGCCAGTAGTTAATTTGCAGTTTTGCATTCTGAGTGATGGTAAGCAGTATGGCATTTTAAAGCTGCTACTTAAATAGTTGCTTAGTGTATGTAGAATATTTATTCTAGGTGAAAGTATTTAGCCCAAGCTAATCAAAGCAGAGTCATGCCAAAGCAAAGCAATATCTAGACAAAACTATATTAGCTCTGCTTTGTCATTGAGCACTTTAGTATTTGTAATGTAGATCCTGTGAAAATCGCTTATCCTTGCAGAAAATTTACTCCATGTTTTGAAAAGATAGAACCAATAGGTTCGGCACTGAGTATGGTGATATCTTGATATAACCGACTAATCATCAGGGTAAACTAACTCAAAAGCTTTGCCAAATTCGGCCAAATTTTTAATTTTCATAAGGTTTTATAAGGTTATTATGTATTTATTAATTGCATTAAATATATTTTATTTTTCGGACCATAAAGCGCACTTAAAATACTAAAAATTTCAAAAAACTGAAGGTGTGCCTTATAGTTTCAGAAACTGATGGTGCGCCTTTTAGATCAGATGATACTCTTTTTCTTTCACGATTTAATTCAAAGGTTTTTAATTGGCCTTTCATTTAATGCACCTTATATAAGGAAATAAAAGCATTAAAGGTCATTTATTGATAGTGCGCCTTATAGCCTGAAAATTTTTTGTACTTGAATATGTTTTTATAGGATTATGTGAGAAAGTGTGTACTATCATGAACACGAGTTTATTACTGTTAGGTAATTTTTCTTAAACTTGAAGTGGACACATAATTTTTATGAGTTTTGTTATTTTTTTATATCTGCAGTGTAGAGGATATACTGAATGCCCGTGAATGTGATCCTGACGACATATTAACAAGTTTGGGATTTGCCAATTGCTTTGATGAAATGAACAAGCGAGATGTAAGTCAAAATATTTCTTTTAATCAATTTGATAATACTTTCCTCATACTGATACTAACGTATTATTGAATGGCAAAGGCAGTAACCATTCAATCAAGAAGTTGGCTCATAATCTTTAGATATTATTGAATATTTGTGTAATGTACTTTGTTAACTGTTATTTTGGTGTTGCGAGAACACTTGCTCATTGGGTACTGCAAGTTGAATTTTCGTTTTTCGTATATGAATAAAATTTTCCCTTTTAAACCCATTGAAAGCTGCTACTTGTGATGAATTTGAATGTGGGTTTTCAATAGCCAATGAATTTTGAATGTGGATTTTTTGAAAGTCATTGAATTTGAATTGAATGTATTAATTAAACATTCGGTAAATGTGCATTTTTTGGAATTGCAATAGTAGTGATTTGTAACTGATTTATATTTCTACATGTTGCAAACGCTCCATAAAATTTATCAAGCGAACAGAAACTTTGTGATGCTAATGTGATGCTGCAATGTGCTCTGAAGTTGTTTTTGCAACACTTAGCTATGTTGTGAACTGCAAAAGAATAAACTTTATGCCCGGTTACCCAGACCCCATTTCTTTTGGAGTTGCTTTTTGGCAGTTTATATTCAAGGGAAATTGCAAAAAAAAGTAAAAAATTTGTCGCCTATACCAGCAATTTCAAAATTCGATCACTGAAATTAATTTGTTTCGGCAACAAGCCAGCAATAGCAAGGGTACTAAGGTTAAGCTTTGAAGTTTTTTTTTGCAAAATTAATATGGAAATGAGTTAGGTTACGGGTGCGAATGTAATGGCCAGATGGCTTGACAATGCTTTTCTGACATCATAGAGTAGAATGCACATTAGTAATACGCAGCGGTCTAGAATGTTAAATTGCTGTGTTTAATCTAAGGTTGTAATAGCAGTGGTGGTAGCTAGGGGGGATTGAATTTGGATTTTGAATTTGAATCTGCTCACAAGTTAGTGATGAATTTGTATGCGGATTTTTAAAAGTCAATGAATTAGAATTTAAAAATTAAAAAAATAAATGAATGGATCCAATTCTGGCTGCTACCATATAATCGTAAAACTTGATCATGATAAAAGCGTTGGCTAACGGAAACTGGCTACAAATATAAACTTCAGTTACACTGACTGATGATGTAAATGAATGTAGGCTAATCAAACTGCTAATAATAACCATTCATGTTGGTCAATCTATTTGTCTTGTGTTTAGTTTTGTTTTCACATTTTGTATCAGATAGTTGGTTCGTTTGTAGCTTTGCATTTTCCTTGCCAAACATGTCATTATCAAAGCCGTTTATATTTATTGATTTTGTAGTTTATGCACAGTGATATATTTAGAATTTTTGTTATTTGGTATCCCTGTCGAATTGTGTTTTTTGGACGTTATCAACTCCTTTTAAATGCTGTTGGCTTGTATGCAGCTCACAGGCCTTTTTGGTTTTGGTGTTCACATTTTAACGCAATATGCAGCTAATGTGCAGGTTAAAACTCACAAGCACCATATAATCCAAGATGACTTTTGTGTAGATTTTATGAAACAATGTCTGCAAATGGAAGCTGTACTCTTGCGGGAAAATTGACACGTTATTATATAATTTAATCTTGAATATAAATTGCTGTCGAACTATTCACATTTCATACACACAGTAGTGGATTCTTTTTAGACATTAATTTCCTACAGGCCTAAGAAAATACTATTGAATTTCCAGCACAAAATTATTAAATTTGTTTATTTTTACTAGTTTGCTTGATAGGCTAAAAAGTGCTTTTCCTGGAGTAAAGATGAAAAAGCTTAAGTGCTTTTATCTGTTTTGCTTGGCTAAAGCAATATTTAAGTGCTAATCGTTGGTTATGAATTCACTTACTGTAGGATAATAGTTAAGCTGGCTTCAAAACAAAGTGAATATTTTAGATGTCCAAACTACAACAACGTCTCTTGCTGCTATATGTTTGTTAGTATATAGTTCAAGCAACACCCACTCAGCATTTACACCCACCACTAAATCACGATTTGACTATTTTATCATAACTTACATTTATAGAACTGTATGCACTTTCTAAGGTGAGGCTTAACATGAGGTAAAAGATTTCACAAGCAGATGCTTTATAGAACAAGTTGCTAAACATATAAGGATCAGGTTGTAGAGATGTCTGTGCTTGTGGGGTAGATCGACCTCTGCTTCACGAACGACGACGCAGACTAACGTGAGAGTTTTAATTATTGCTTTTGTTAGTTTTGAGAATTGCATTTTTGCCCTAGATTAGCTTTTGACTTTTTTGATCAATGTTCTTTTAGCAAAGATGGCTGCCTTTTTTACTTGATATTTGTCCAAACAATTAAACAAACATCTTTTTTTTTCATTAATTGTTAAGTGCTTTTCAGATTTTATCACGTTTCAAAGCGTCGCCTTTACTAAACAATAAAGACAACCAGTTTCTCGATGCGATGCTCAGCAATAGTGGTAAGCCAATTACACTAATACAGGTTGTGAAAGCTGTCACCTTCGATTTTAACGTAAATTTACAACAGTTGCTGATTCTGCAAAACTATGGTTCGGTTATTGCCCAACTGTAGTCAAAAATAATTCGGTCTAACGTGTTGTTAAAACCTGGTTAACTGTTTTGTTACATTATTGCTGCAACTCAAAATTGATTAATTGCTGAAAATATTATTGCATTTCTTTTACGTTAAATTTGCATTTGTAATGTGTCAGAATAAAAATATGCTACAGGAAAGCACGTTACCGAGCTGTGTCGTTTAGTATAAATGGCGCTTAGGCGTATAAATGACGTTGTTTCAACCTTTAAAACGATTAATATCCATGTAGTGCCCACCTAAACAGCTCCTGTAGATTGTTATGCTTCATTTGCTCTACCCTTTAAAATATTAATAACATTTCTTAGTAAGAACTGAATTTTTTGTTCTAAAGAGAGTCGATAGTATCTTTTTCTGACTGCTTTTTCTTTTTTACGCATAACCAGCTTGGTGGTGTGAATGCTTTTGCCGTCGTTTTTTTTTGAAAAAAACATGTTTTTTTCAGAAAATCTTGTTGTAAGTGGAAATACGGATTGTACTTTGCTATTTGATGGCTTTTCACTGTCATCCAATGGTTCTTAATCTTCGAATCCCTAGTTTCATTAAAGCATTTTTAAGGGTTCGATGGAGGTTTATCGTTATGCTCCCTCGCAGTTTAGCCACATATACGCAGTGGCGCTAACAAGGGGGGCTAAGGAAGCTTCAGCCCCCACTTCGTCAAGTTACTTAAAAAAATTAACCTTAAATGCAAGCGTTTATGCCTGTTTTGAACTGTAAGTAAAGGGAAGGGGGGCTGAGGGGGCTGGGCGATTTAACTCTTTCGAATGACTTCCAAATTGTAGCAATTAAGTTTTTTTCAAATGGTGCCAAAAACGTATTTGGCGTTAAAAAGACAATTTTTGCCCGAAAATCACAAAAATCGCTTGGTAGCGTCCCCAGTTTGTGATACATTTGAGTTGCATCAATTTGTTTTGCACGCCGGATAGATCACAGTTTTCGGCTGAAAAAATTTTTAAATTTGCAGTTTGGATCAAGCCCCGAAAAAATTTTAATCTTTGCACAAGTTGGGAAACGTCTGGGAGTTCGTAACGTTTATCGGCAGTACGTTTACGCGTGTTATACTTGATCCATTTTCTGTCACCGTTGTTTGTTTTCGGTGGTTGTGACGTAATAATTACAGGTTTGGCTTTAACCTTACTTTTTTTGTATTGATCATAAATGCTGTCGTAGTGTATGCATCACTCGCAGCTTCATCATTTCTGATGATGTTGGTCGTCAGGACCAACAAAACGTCAAATAACCTAAAAATACCTAGTTGAGGTCGGTTACTTTACCGGAAGAACGTAGATCCTAATAACTTCAAATTTTCGTGAAGCAAATTCTGACCAAAAACTTGGAAACAACAGCAAATCCGAAGGAAGTTGGGATCGTTCTATGTATAGCGTCTCCGTGGCTTTTTCATGAAAGCAAGATAAATAAGATAAATGCCTCGAAAGCAGGATAAAAACCATTGCAGAAATTCAGAAGGAACAAGAATTGGGCTCAGCTTAGCCAATACTACGCCACAGGGTCCGCAAATATTAATAAATGCAGTGACATATGCGGCAGAGTTGTAAGTCGGGCCGGGCTTTTCAGGGTCAGGTTCGGGCTAAAGATTGACAAAATGTCTGCTTGGTCTACGTATACTTACCTAGTGTTTTCGCCTTTTAGATACTGTAAAAGCGTACTGGTAATCAAAATAACTTTGCTAACCAGTGATGCCAGCGAGGGTTCTTCAAAAAACATCACAACTACAAAATCGGGCTTTTTCAGCAAATTCCCAGCAGAAATATCTATAAACAGATGTGAAATTTGGCTGAAGACCTTTTTTTGTTTTTTGGAGATCATCAATTTTTCAACATTTGTCTCAGAAGAATTTAATGAAGACCTTTGTTTTTTCTTTTTGAAGGTTTCCTTTTTTCTTAGAAATATTGAGTAAAGTTCTTTTTTTTTTCGAGTGCACCTTAACTTTATCCAATATTTTCGTAGTCTACATCGAATTTTAATCTAAATCATCAGTTTGCACCTGAAAGCAAATTACATCAGATTTCCATCAAAGGCATGAGACGTCAGATTGCTAGTCAAGAACATAAGACCTGATGCAGGCTGTCAAGTGTGTCATTATTTCATTTTTTTCTTTACATTTTTTTTCAATTTCATTATTTTGGACCCGTTGTCATTATTTCATTGTATTCTAAATAATCTACTGATATTTTTTGAGTTCACTGGATAAATTGCAATAAATCGTGAGTCATTGAAATGAAGACTTTTTTTTTGGAGATCACCTAAAGATCTCGCAAAAACTACAGGAAGACCTTTTTTGACTGGTTTTCAGTTCAATCTTTTGTATTTATACTAGAAAATTGTCATTATTTGATGTTCAGCAGTCATTTTTTATTAATTCAACGACTTGACAGCCTGTCTGATGTAAAATTACCAAAGCTGGCATCACTATTTGCTGAATTGACTGACGACTTCGTTTAAGCATCAAAGCGATTATTGCGCAATCATTGTTATAACCTCAGAAATGATTAGCAATGAGTAGTTTTATTTTAACCGTATACGAGCAATAAGTGCACAATTTTTTCGATCTAAATTAATTTTTGTGCCTAGTTTTGGCTTTAAATCATTTTTGGGCTCCGGCTTATATTTTCGGGCCCAGGCCTGTACTAGTCAGCCCATTTACTACTTGGATATGCGATACTCTGCCATGTTAGTCGTGCGGTTTGATGCTAATTGCCTTGCTTTATTTAAAAAACAAACTTAATTTTTGTTTTTGTTAAGTACGAAGGAATAAAAAAACGTGAAAAGAACACGCGTAAAAAAAAAACAACTGTTTTCACATCTCTAAGCCAGCCATTGTGATTTACAACCATGAATTGTGTAAGCCATCATCAATTGATATTAAGGTGAAGCATTTGTAATTTGCAACCATGGTGCTCGTTAAAAAGCTAGCAGCCATTGGATTACAAGCTTGCCATGGTTTAATTTTAACCCAATGGCAGATTATTACAAAGTTCTGAACGAGTTAGTTAGTTATTTTCGAGAAATGTCTCGTTATATCTTTTGTTATGGCGTGTTTATTTTCTCAGTTGAGAACAACCATCACAAACGACCACAGTACAAAGACAGCATTCACAAAGCGGAAGAATGGCTTGCTTTGCATCACAACGATAACAATAAAGAAAAAATCAATTTCAATAAGGTAATTTTCTTCTAATTTTTCTTAGATCGGTTGCATATCTATCGACTAGTACGTGTTATTTCGTAGTGAAATTCAGGGCACGTTATTTTGGTCAAGTTCTTATAATGCTTCCCACGGCATATTTTTCAAGACATGCTTTTTGACCTGACGCAGTTTTGTAATTGTGATTACATCTTTATTTACTAAATTGCTTGGTCAGAAGACTGCGAAAGAACCTTTCAGTCTTCGAGTCAAGCTGCTATCTGGTCATATGTTTACTACATACGGTGGAGGCTTTACACTGTCCCTTTTAATGCTAGATGTCATGCTGGGAAGCTGGGAATACACCATTGTATAGGCTTTAGTTGACTGGACCAAGAATCGAACACGAGTCTCCCCTCTTAGCAATCACTTTATCATTTGTCATTTAATTACCGTGATTTGCTAGTCTTCATATTCATATCATAAGGGATTAGACTTCACATCCTGATTTGATTCCTAACTGAAAACAGTGCTGATATCTGACAAAAAGGACATTTGAAAAGTGCTGCAATGCTCGAAATCTAATGGCAATTTGCGGTGTTGTGGTTTGACATCAGACATATACAATGCCTTTAACAACATCCACTTAATCTCAATTTGAAACTTATGGAAAGCCATGGTTGTGTTGAGATCACAGAGTCTTTTCTATAAACAGAAAACTGGATGTAACGCAAAGTGATCGTTTAAAGCTCTACGTTTACTGTTTCGCACTGAGATTGTGAAAAAAAAAAAAAACGGAAATTTTAGCTAAAAATCTTAAGGTTGGTTTTGTGAAAGTTGCAAAGTACCAATGACACCGTCAGGGGAAACCTAGTCATATGAAACAACTCAAGTGTACGGTTATGCATGTTACAGTTAGATATTTGTGCCATCAAGGCTCGACTATTTATTATCTGGTTCAAATAAACTATAGAAGCAAATTGGCCCCAAGTTGAAATGGTACACAATCGAGGAATTGTGATTTCTATTTTCTCTTAGGCTTCACCAGGACCGACAGCTAACACTCCCAGTAAAAAGTCTTCCGTAAACCGGTCTGCGAAGTGGAAACGTTTTCCGAAATCGAGGCAATCTTCCTTCGAACTGCTTCTTCCAAATGTAACAGAAGAGGATAATCAAAGTTAGTGAACTTTATCACAATATGTTTTCTTTTACCACCATAGTTCACATATTAACATAGTTTAAGCGATATGTTTATGCATGGAAAACGTATATCAATCAATTCAAAACAGTGCGATTTATAATTTTAGTATGACTCGGTTTTACTGAAATGCGATCCCCTTTAAAGTATTAACGACCCAACCAGCTCTGGACTTTGAAGCTTTTATTAATAATTTGAGGTTTGTTGATCATTGTTGCAGGATTCAAACATAAAATATGTTGTTTTAGGATTTTTTTATCTGATCAATAATATGCAAAATAAACATTTTTAATAGCTTTAAAATTTACGAAAAGTGAAGGAGTTAATGTGTAGTGCACTATAGCTGTAATGTAACAATTTGAGCTATTCAAATTTTGCATTACAAAGCCGCTTAAGCATCGCCGTTAGAACTTAATACTTGAAAGGCAAACGCTTGTGACATTTAAACTTGTCCACTTTGTGTTTGCAAAACAATTTTTAAATAACCTTACCCTAGTGAATAACTGTTGGAAAGTTTACTTAAGATCGTCGATCAGTCAGCGAAGGATATAGCAAATGGCGTTTATTGCTTCAACGTAACTTTTGTTACGAAACAGAAACCTTTAACCTGAAATGACCCGATCTTCAAAAAGAATTTAATTATTAATAACAAATTACTTAAGCAAGTTGCTCTGTATCAATGCAAGGTGACCTCAATAATGAGGTTTCTTGTTGCCGACTTCAATTTTTAGCTGCTTTTGAATAACAGCGTTATCGAAAATGCGTAAAGATTCTTATTGCCAAATATAAGAAGAATTGTCTGTGTGTATAGATACTGCGTGCGATGAACCCACAAAACTTGACTTATTCGTTACAAACGAGTCAAACTTGCATCTCTGTGTTTCTATAGTTTCGTTGTTTATCATTTGCCCAACACGCACCTGCCAGTAGATTTTCTGATGCTGGCTGTTTGATCGATACCGGTATTCGCTTATGTACTTGGTTAGTGGTTACTGTAATGGAGCAGTATTAACAAGTCTTGAAATTAAATACCGTCCAGTTGGTCGAGCATTCGTCTCTGAAACGGGAGGTCTGAGGTTTAAATCTTGAGCCGATTTCCATCGCTGCGACATTTCTTCGTAAGGAGCTGTGTTATACGCTGGTCCAATAACGCGTAAGGGGCCCGCAAACTTGGTGCACACTTCGGCGTAGTACAGCGAGTATAACGAAAGATTTCGTTTGAAATTAAATCAATTTTTTTTATAGGCTATGCTAGGGGCATGCACTACGTATCTTCGTCACGCTAGAATGCGAAGTTAAAAACAGCCGTATGATTAATGGAAAGATCACATTCTACCCCTGACAAAGATAGTTTATGCCCCCAGCATATCCTATCATCGGCAAAAAGTTTTCTGCCCCACCAGTCGAGCTATTAAACTTAGATTTAATTAATGTTCTTGGTGAGAGCAATGGAGAAGTCTTGAAATTGTTGAGATTTATGCGCCTCAGAAGGAAGGTTTCAAGCACCTCTGCAAAGTCTGTCACGAACTCAATTAGGGCAGCATTGCAATTTGAAAAACCCCAGCATGTAGCAATCGTCTTGTGCTTAACTAGTCTGCTTGTGATTGGTATTTTCAGGTGACGCATTGGCAGCTCGAAAAAGAGACCAAGCGGCATCTCCCAACCACCCAACTATACGTGAAAGTTCGTTTGAGCTTCCCATTGAAAACGATCGTCTGCAACCAACACTGCGAATCAACAAAAATGAACTGAACGCTGTAAGCTTTTTTCAGCTGTCACTATTGTCTAGTAGCGTAGTTTACTGAATTCTATTCTTCCGTTGTACCGATTTTGTGACACTAAAGAGTAAAAAAATAATGTGCATCATTTGGCTCTGAACTTGTTACATATCAACGTTTAATGTTTTTCGATTATGTTAAATAGATGCAAAAAAACACCTACGAAACCCCATATATTTTGTGTTATTGCTTGCTAAGGCATGCCGATTACCCTCGAATTTTCTACGTTGTTAATGGACATAAGGTAAAAATGTTATATTATAGAGTATCCAGCTTTGAAAAAATTTTGATCTGTATATGAGCTTTGTATTTTGTTAATAACATTTTGAGTGATTTGTTTTGGAAAAAAAAAAGACGATTTTTGCAGAATTTTTGTAAAAGTTTTTTCACGTGTAACTTTGTGCAACGATATTCTTGTGATTCAAGTTAAATTGAATAACTTGATTAAAAACGAAACCAAAACGATACGTAATTTTTTTCGATTGGCCTATTTTCTGTAACGATTGCTGCTTAACTTGGGATTTTTTACCCAGCAAACTATCTCGCCTAGTGGACTTCCGTCAATTATACGTTTCACTGAAGAAACTGACCAACGACTACCGATTCAACTTCATATAACTCAAGAAAAAGAACCGACATACAAAGTGAGTAAAATAAGCTGTTTCCCGTTTTGGATACGATCTAATTCTGATCATTCTCACTGACGTATGGTGCGCTAATTTAAGACTCGTCACAGCAAAATATGCTTAAATTCTGGTCTATGTCGTCTTACTACTTCCATGTCTGCGAAATCTCTACGTCATAGTATTGATTTATTCGATTCATTCACAAGACTGCACTCAGCAATACACGAGAAATAAGATTGAGCCTTAAAAGCTCTCTTCTAAATTCAGTTCCGGTTTAAACGTTGAGCGATTTTTTCTTTTTCAACAACTGGCCCCGGCACCGTCTTATGGCAGGTTAAAATAGGGAAAAAAACTTTTATCTGAAATTGTTGTGGGCTTTAAACTGTTGTGACTTTGAATTATCGTTCAGCAAATTACGATAGTTGTAACGAATTAAGTGGAAAATGTTTGCCCTAAAACTACAAAGATTTTGTGAATTGGACATAAACAAGATAATAATCTTTTTGTTACCGTAACACTTTGCAACATACATAATTATGCATGTAGTACCGGAGTTTACGAAATGCCCTTGCAGAATCTGCAATGGCAAAGGAAACTGACCTTCCGGGCTTATAGCGGTAACGCTGCCTTCTGGACTGTAATCGTATAAAATAGCAAAACCTCTAAACTGCAATTTTCACGTACGTTTATCAAAACCGCCATTTCCGTGCCGGTTGCGGGATCAGCAGCTCGTCGCCAGTTTGCCACTTATCATGCTCTTCTATTACTGCTTTCATTAACTCACTTGCCTGAAGCTTGTGAGTTTATGATTATGAGCTCATTTGAGTCCGTTGTGGCATTTCTGGATAACCAACTGGAACTATATCTCTGTTAATTTCCATTTCGTGGAACTGTAATTTCGCATTCTCTCTACGTTTTATTAATCTGACTCAGAATTTGAACTTGAAATGCAATTATCGTAATTAATTTTGACTGGAAAATTAATAATCATGATATGTTACACATATACTACGTTACGTGAGCTTTTGATCATGGCTGTGGTTTTGCTGGTTATTCGGTCAGCACTCTATGCTGGTTGCTGATTTTTGAGTCACCTAGTAGTTTGCAATTCGGATTTTACTGCGTAGTCCGAGATGTAAAACAGCTTGCCATTTGGTTTGTTAACGCAAGGCATGGCCAGGGCATAGCTCCTTTAGATGTATATACTTGTAGTAATTGTTCGATTTGTAGTGAAGATAATTTTCAAGCGTACGGTATTTCAGGTTTAATTCTGCTGCATGATGTATTGCGTGTTTGGTAGGAAACGGAGAAAAACTCATACACATTTTGTGTTTTATCATTATCCTTACGTTTATTTTGCATTTAATATTACTGTTGAATTGCATTAAGTATAGGTTGGGGCTGTTGATGCGATAACTTGAGATCAATTTTGTCGCAAATAAGATTACGAGTGAAAACAATAGGTTTCCATGGAGTGATGTATCCTTAATAGTTTGGCTTTAGACCAATTTTCATCTATAAGGGTTATAGGATATTGTAAGATCAGTGTTTCGAACTTATGGCTAGCTTTTAGCACGTGTGCAAACTATGCAGTATGCGTGCACGGCACGTTGTGCTTTTCTAAACACGATATTCGTGCAGCTACACTCTTTTGGTTACTGATTTGATTTTAATGCTTACTATATAATTAGAAGACCACACTCGACAAACAAACAACTAATTACTTTCTTTGTCAAGTTGCATTAAAAAAAGGTTTTTAGAATGACGTCGCAAATATGTTTTGCACTTTTGATATGACGTCACCACAGTCTTTCGCTTTTAAGAAATCAATCTTTTAAACATGCAAATTCGCATTTAATTTCAATACGGTGTTATGATTGATAAAAATATACCAATGCGTTGCGCTGCTTCATAAGCCGTCATGTTTGTTCAATAAATTTGCCTAGTGGTGTTTGAAATATGTCTGGATGACAACCCGGTTTCGTGCTGACAATTTGTTGCAGACACATGTTACCACGACATCACAACAACGCATTTCGCAATCGAATTAGGAAGAGATTCATAATTCGTTCGTTCGTTGAGATTTGTACTAGCACGATTTCTTTTTATGGACAACATACGTTGAGTTAAATTTCTTTTAACTACTTTAAGAAAATTTATTTTGATTACTGCAGATGATATTAAACGCAGTAGATGTGACTACAACATCACCAAAAATGTTTAAAATTTTACCCATAGTCAAAAGTCAGACGAAGGTGATAGCTCAGTTGGTGAAGCATTGGGTTGGTGACCGAAAGGCTGCTGACTCACGGTTCGATTCCCAAACTGGCAGTGCATTGTTGTGTCCTTGGGAAAGACATTTCACGCTCATTTCGCATTGGGACCAAGCAGGCAACTGGTCGTGGTGCCCGACCTCACGAAAGATTGGTAAACAGAACCAAAAAAGATGTATCGGCGTTGCGGTTAGATATACGCAGAGTGCTTGCTATGTACATAGTGATGCTTCATGCGCTTGGTTCATGATGATGACCGTTTGGTATCAGATGATGATTATCAGAATGGATATGGGTATCTCATTAAAAAGAATGAGGATGTAAGTTGAGAGAGAGAGTTGTAGCTTATAGTAGAAAAAGTCATGTCACTTTACAAAGTAAAGCTACGTCCTGATATGACGAAATCAGAAAAAAATTAAACATTGAAAACTTGTTTTAAGTGCCAGTAACCTAATGGCAATCATATTAATGTGTCAGCATATTTTCCTCTGATTTATTAACTAGTATGATTTCGAAATGGATTGGGCATGAAAGAAACGAAATTCCTCGAAATGCTTTTAGGGGTTTCGCTATGTTTTTAAAAAGGAATGAATTATTTGCGAAGCTTCATGATGTATTAAAAATTCAAAAACCAATCTTGCAAATTTAAATTTGGCTGTGCAGTGCACAGTAATCTTAAGATTTCAGTTTATCTCTTAGAAATTTCAAACGACTATCTGTTCACTTTCAGCATTTTTGATTCGCTCGAAGTTTCGCTTTCAGCAATATACTTTTTACCCATATTGTTTGTGCTGAAGATAAAAGCAATGCCTAAGATCGATTAATTGATTGTAAAGTTTGATAATTACTACATGTTCATATTGATTGCTTTGCTATATTTTGCCAGCTGCAAGTTGATCGCTGCTACCATGGCTTACAGGTCAACGCCATATACGTTTTGTGACTTAAGAAAATCAAACTCTCAATTTTATGGAAATGAAAGCCTTTGAAGGCGGTGTGATGTAAGATTTCCACTTTACAAAAGCAGCCACGTGAAAGCGTTATTCACTTATACGAGCTTGTTTCGTGTTGATTTAGGGTCCAAGCAATGTGTTTGCATTTGCTGTGGCTTTATTACTCGAAGTTAGTTACACCAGCGTTCCAGTCATCCTTTTAAAATGTTGCTGAAAGTTTAGAAGTCTTTTCCCATTTTCATATACACCAACTTTCAGTGTTATTTCTTGGTTCCTCCTTTTTTGAGATACCGACACCTATCAGCTAAATCAAAAACTATATACCTATTCACGCAGTTCTTGTCAGCTTTTAAATACACCCAAACATGTTAATGCTTGCTTTTACTGAAGTGTTGACTTGATTCAAAACTCAAGTAGCATGCTAGTATTTTAGAAACAAAACAACACGATTTCACGCAGTAAAATTAGATGGATGATTCTTCTGGTATGATAGCTTGTCTCTTCCAGTTACTTACTGTAATTAACAATTTTTAGGCAAGGTAAGTTAAAGGGGCAATGAACGTTAATTTAGCTTACTGTATGTCAAGCAAGTTTCAGAATTCTGCCACTTAATATTGAAAGATATTTGCATTTCTTTTTTCCACTATCTGTTGCGTTCCTTTCATTTTTGAAATAATTTTTGAATCGCTGATCCGTGACTGCTTATGTTGTCATGATTTAGACGCTAGTTTGAATATTACCTAGTAGGCTTATCACTGTAGCTCCTGCCACCACCAGTAGCCTAGCACTATCAGTAGATTTTAAAGTACTTGCCTAGCATAACTTTTTTTAGACAAGGTTTTACTCTTTAAAATTACAATAAAGAACTACTAAAATTATCAGTAGGCTGTGTTAGCCTATCAACCTAAGCCTATTTTTGTTTCTTCTCAATCGCAGCAAATCGCGTATGTTATTGTTAAAAGTAGTAAATTCATACCAATGAGTGTAATTTTACATTTGAAAAGCAATTTATCTCATCAAAGTCACAGCAGAAGCTCATCCTATCCGGAGATCTGACAAAACGCTTTTGAAACCACTAATGCTAATTTGATGTCATGTTGCCACAGCCGAATTTTTTCCCACAAAGTCAAAATCTTTCCGTTGAAGCTATTTAACTGCACTATCTTGATGGGAATCCTTGTAGTAGGGATAGTCTATGGCTGTCCTTACTTCAAGGTTCCGGCGACTTTTTTCACTTGTTTCTAAAGTACCACAAGTGAAAAAATCGTTTATTCCCTACTAAACCATCTGCCTCTGTGTAAGCCAATAAGGTTAGCCAGTTAGGCCAAGATGTTTGTTCAGCTGGGAATACCTTTGAAAAGATAGTTGAGGGCTGCCGATGAGAGCTAAAAGCTCGAAACAGCGCTGTCCAGCTCTGTGCTTATTTGACTTGAAGCTATTTAACGTCAAACAATGAAAAACGAAAGAAAAACGTGGTATTCAATTATTTTTCACATGTCTAGTGGTAAAAATAAATTCAAAAATTAGACTTCAATGCCCTTAATTTCTGGATTAAGTATTTTATTTTGCTCCTGACAAGCTGGAAAAACCTGTTCAAGTATTTTGCTGTTGTATTTGCTTAGAAAGAAAATGAACGCTTAATGTCAATCAAGGTAATGGACTTGAGCTCACTTCAAATGTCTCTGCGAGTGTGACGTGTGCATTAACCTAATTGATGAGACTTGGCGTTTGTTCTCGACGTTCGAAATTGGCAAATTTCCACCCAACACGCGTATCCGTAACTCATATAAACGAAATAATTTGATGTTAATTCTGAACTAATCTGTCTTTGTAATGCAAATTATATTGTGATTTTTTTCCAGGTACTCCTTACATGAAATCAAGTTTTCGAATGCTTCATTCAAGCATTTTCACTAACTCAGTTTTGCGTTTATTTACTCTAAGCATTTGAACGGATTTTGCAGTTAAGATATTGAGAGAACCTAAATAAACAAGTCATGTAACTTACAATTACATGCTGTTGCAGAATATCGCCGAAACTAATGACGAAGATCGAAAATTAAGTCGACTTTTAAAATCATCGCTTTTAATAACAAGTCAACGTGATTCGTTCGAACTTGAAGAAATCAACAGGTATGTAGATTGTAGATTTTGTTCATAATTTCAATGTTTTCTGTGCAAGATAATACTTACCACTATGGTATTTATATAGTGGCCGAAGTAGTAATTTCAATGTTTTCACCTTGCTTCTAGGCTATTATGTAGCTGTAGTTGTGAGCCTTTGCCTTTGTGAACAATTGCAATGTTTTTAGTGCTAGTATTCTCTCTTTTTTCAAGGTTATTTTTTTGGAACTTTTGTTCGAAAACTTTGGTTCTCGATTTTTCTTTTTTTTTAAAAAAACAAACCAAACAATAAGAAAAACCACTCTGACGTTACGTAAAAGAGACTTTTTTCGCTTTGTTTGTGCTGGTTTGTTGTGGCGTCATAAATAAACCTTGAACTTAATGGTGCAGATTGCAGAGAAGTCTTTCTTACTTGTCCGTTTTTCCGTGAGGATTGCGGGGTAGCAGTTCGAGATTAAGCCGCCACACTTCACGGTCTTCCATCACATGCATCATTTCGCTTGGGTGGAGTCCCAAGCGATGCCTTCCAAGATCCTCAATGTAATTGGTCCATCTAGTTCTAGGTCGTCCTACTGGTCTTCTCTCTTGTGACACATTCAAGTTTGTAGTTTGTGCTCAGCACTATAGGCTTTTTAGGTCACCTTATCATATAAACTTTTGATTACCTCGCTTTTGCTAACCATTTCGATTATTTTTTTGTTTTTGTTACTTGGTATATTTGAAATTCAAACTGTCTATTTACAATTACGTTGCTTTTCTTTAAAGTTTTTCATCGTGCAGTTGCAACGGGGAAGCAGTTGAGACGACCAAACAGCGCCGGCCCGGAGTTGCTTTTTTGACAATCGATTCGTGCAAACGAAATGGGGGTCTGCAGAGTCACAGTCCCAACTCTGACGGAGGCAGTGATGAGAACGAGTCCTCTAGTGGTTTTGGGGAGGATGACGTTTTGAATTCAACCAATCATGTTCAGCCAAATCAGTCCAGACACAACGTAGCTCCGCATACTGTAGTTGAATCAGTGCAGGTTTGAAAATTGATATTTTAACAGCTTTATGTTCTACTTCACACTAAGTCGCCGAATTGTTTTTTTTTGCACTCGAGCAACTGAGTTGTTCATAGGCAAGTGTTGAGTATTATCAACTCGCCTTACCTTTTCATTGGTTTCTTTGCTTTAATGCCTTTAGGGCACTTTATTTTTCTCCATCTCATAACACTGGTAAAGAGAGACTAACGTGACAAAAACGTCATCACAGATAATGCGCGGTATCATTCCAGTGTAAAATTTGTATATTTTGTATTACCACTTATTCCATACTTGATTAAATTCTAGCTACTGGAATCAACTTCTCAAGAACAGTTAGTCTTGTTGTATCAACCGTTGTCATTACTGTCTTTTTGTTTTAAGAAAAAACGCGGCATCGGATCCTCTGTGCACTCCTCCACTGTTAGTACACATTACGTTTACGACGTTGAACTGGGCAACGACCAGAGAAAAGATGAAACTATGCATGTAGACGGCGGAAGCTCGAATTCGAACAATAATGCTCGCGGTGCTACTATCAACGAACGATGCTTTGAAGCTAATCGGCGCCGGTCGAAATCATCCAGCGCTTTGTTAACAAATTATGTTCCACTACGTACTAGTGAGTCCTGGCACGGATTTGGTAAATTGCGGAATGGATTCGTCGTGACTCCACTTTCGCATGCTACGGATATTTATTCAAAAAGCGACGAAACCGGTATCGGAAAGTCGCGTAGCTTCTATTCGGACGCGAGACGCAGACGAAAAGAGTTCGCCGAACGATCGGCGCTATCCGGCGACAGTATAGCCGATATGGTTTCGACTGCTTTAATCCGTCACAATGGTAACTTAGCATTGAAAAAACGTCGACCTGGACATTTTCGTTATTACACAAGCAGCAATGATTTATTTTCAAAACAAAGTGTAAGAAACACGAACGATTTCCAGCGCATGAATTCGTCGGGTTCCAACTGTCAGTTGTCTTCTAGTACGTGCAGTAGTTCTTCACTTACAAATCTTCCCACCTGTTTAGTGACACAATCCGACAGGCATCAATCACCGACTAAAAATTATGTGCCTCCTGAAAAACTATCGACTAGCGACGCGAAATTCACACATTCTACTTTTTCTTCCTCGCAAAAGCATCAACCGGCAGTCGATGCTGTTAAGTTTAATAAGGTCGACAATTGCAAGTGAATTTTTGACTGTAATGGTAATTGTTAACATTTTTTTATTTTCTCCACAAATTTTGAAGCTTTGAGTGAAATTTTGGTTATTTTCAACTGTTTTGATGCATTTTGTAATTTTTACGATTTTTCTTAGCTGTGGATAATGTCGTGTTAACTTTGTTGCTTCTAAATCATGTACACGAGCAATGTTCAACTCAGCACTTGCATCAGTGCCTTGTTATTGACGTCGTTGTTGGAAAATCATAACATTTCGCATGCTTATGCATAGAAAGTAAATTTTCTCGTATGCAGTACAGTAACTCCAGTGTTCTACCGTTTATTAATTTTAATCCACCAAAGAATAACGTAAACTGAAGCATGGCCATATATTTTTTTTTAATTTAAGAGTTAAAAAATAATACATGTAACATTAGGGAGTAATCGATTCTTCCTATCCAAAAAGCTATGTTTTCGTTTAAAGTACAGAAGTTTTAACCAGTCATTTTTCAATTTTATACCAGTTTTTAGAAATGAGTGACTGTTTTGCATTGCTTGATATTTTTAGTTAATTTCAGTGCAAGGCCATATCCTTTCGCATGCAAATATTTTGACTGAATTTATATTCGTTAGTTGGAAAATGATCTTAAGGTAATTTGTGCTGTCAGTTAGATTAAAAAATAATACGCAAAGAAGTTAGTTCATAATTTCTTCAACATATTTGTGTTTTCGAATTGACTACTGCTTGCAAATTTTCGATTCTATTCGATGTTAGCTGTGGAGAAGGTGCTGAAATGGGGCCCTTTTGCGTTAAATGCTTTTTTATGAAACTGCTGTAAATTTGAAGCAACTGAGAAAAAACAGTCTAACCGCTAAATTTGTCTATATTGAATTGAAACGTTTGCTTCAACTTTAGGTCGTTGCATCGATTGCATTAGAAGTGAATTTTTCGACTGTCAGAGCCATGTGTATTAATCGTAGTTGTAATGAGCAGATACTATGACGTGAAATCTTTCTTTTTGGGTACTTCGATGAAACTTACCATGTATGCAAGAGTGAAGCTTGTAAGTGGTGCGGGCAGTGGAAGTGAGAGCAAATCGTTCTTACCAATAGGTGTATACTTGTCAAGTCTTTTTCTTAGCGTTAAGTACCCTTAAATTAGATTATCTACAGATACGAACTACCAGAAAATTCAGTTTTGCGAACAGAAACTTCTGTCATTCGTTGAAGATGTTGCTGCTTACCTTCTTGAAATACATAATTTGTCCCTTTTGTTATTGATAGCCCTCAAATAGCAAAACTAATGAAAAATTGAATGTAATTTTTAGCGAAAAAAATTGAAGTTTTTTTGTTGCTTTCTCCGATTTGCTTTTAGAGGCATTTTTTAGATCATGACTCGTCAGTGTTTTCTAGTTTCCGCAGAGACGTCTCGACATTCCTCTGTTTTGCATCTTTCACTGATTAAACTCTCTTTATGTTCTTTCGCCGTCTTCCGAGTTTTTTAGTGGTCTTTTTTGCTTAGTACCTCCTTTTCTGTAGTTTTCTAACGTACCCCGACTTTCCGGTGGAAAAAGGTAGCAGGTGGGAACTATTTTGATTAAATTAATTTTGTGGCTGGTAAAGTTTTAAAATACAAAAAAAACTTACTAAAATTTATAATTCAAATTTTTTTTAAGGGATCCCAACTGGAATGACATCTTAGTAACGAGTCCAATGTATCCGACAGTAGTAAATTATTATTGAAGTGCGAAATTACAATGATAAATTTATTCTTGTGCTTGCTTGGGCTAATTAGCAGCAATTTGTGCCAAGATTATGATATAGACTTTTTTCATAAAACTCGTCCAATTTAATTCGATGCAAAAATGACTGAATACAAGTTAACAAAATGTCAAAAATAATAACAACAGATTTTTAGTACGACTTTTGGGTTTGACCTTTTGTTGTGGATGGCACACCCCACCATGCAAAACGTGGAAAATGGCACCATCTCATTTTCTAACAAATTGGTCACTGTTGTTGCTTTATGGTACTTTGTTACCTGCAATATGATCGCTAGTACTGTAGTAAATGGCTTCAATACCGCCTTTAGTCTGGTTTTGCTCGCTAATGCGAATTTGCGTTGACTGCACGATTCATATCTAGAGCAAGGCATCAAGTGCACTTACTTAATATTTGTTTTTGCTTTCGTTGTTTGATTGAGCATTGTTGGAGGACTGCTAGTATTTGATTATTATTGTTGTTCATGAAAAAGGTGAATGCATTGTGAAATATCTGCAGTAATAAATGATTAAGATTTATTGATTGTTTTTCACCGTTTGCAGCTATGTGCTAAGCAACAGACCGATTATGTTAACTGTTAAATCATGCAAGACCACAAAGAGAGCTAACTAAGGGAAATTCTAGTAACTTAAGGTTTAAAGGGATTGTAACATGATTTTTCTAGTTTAATAAAACGTTGGCATGAAACAAATCAAGTTTGCACAATTATATGTACTATTCAGTAGCATCTTTCTCGTAATTTTAGTCTGCTTCAGAGTTATGTTATTTTAAGTCGTAAATCTACTCCGATTGTGCGACTAAAATGGGATCGTCTTGGTAGCTCTTTGCGAGCTTGTCTGCACGCGAATAAGAGAAATAACCACTTCGAACGTTGAAGAATTACGCAATAGCAATTGCGTAAAGTACAGCGCTTTCTCTCTTGGAGCGTTTCAGCTGCAATACTACGCTCTTAGTTGCTGTTGCTGCAGGAGGGTTTAGCTGTTTCCCAAACACTTTATTACAGTTTAGTTTATAGCATTTCATAAACAGTGTGTTTTTTGGTACAAAAACAGAGTTCCATTACGTTGTTGTATTATTAACGAGTTCAGTGTAGTATTGCATGAAAATTCTTAATATGCTGAAGAATTCGGCTAAAAAATTGGAGAAAGGTGGCAAGTTTAAAAGATTTGATTAAAACATAGGCACAAGATTACCCTAAAAAATTAGATGCGCGCTATAATAAATCAGAGATGGAGTCGAGGACACAACCTTCAAGGCCAAGGACGCGAGAAAAATCCACGGCCAAGGACCGACTTTTCGAGGACAGACCCTCTCAAGACCAAGGACACAATTTTTCTAAAGCATGGTCGGCAAATTTTCCATTATTTTTAAAGCACGGAAGTCTTTAAAGATATTGCATTTCGTCAAGTTTTTGAAGCTAATTCGAAAAAATTAGGTTCTAAAAATAACTAGATGGGAGCTAGCCAGGAAACCCAGTGAACGACCGACGCGTAGCTAATGCTGTGACGCTCAAAAGTACTTTTCGTCTACCGTAAAATCAGCAATTATTCAAAAAAATCTTATTTTGGAACCTCCAGAGAAGTGGAAATCCCAAACAATATCAAAAAATATCAACGTCATCGTTTTTGATTCCAAAAAGATAACCCGTCAGGTTAAGCCGGCGTTTTTCAAACCATGGGTCGCGACCCAAATGTAGGTCGCTAAAGCTTGATGAATGATCGCCCTCAGTACTTTTGATTACTATCTTTAATTCATAGTTAAGCAAACGAATATCCAATATTGGATGAAAAAGCCTCAAAAATAATAATCTTTTTCCCAAGTTCGTATTTATGTGAGATGGGATTTTCTGCTCTGACATTTATGAGAGAAATATGGAAGCTGTCTGGATGCAGAGCATGCAATGCGTTTAGCGTTGAGTGATGTTGAGTCACGATTTTTAAAATTGTTCGAAGCGAAATGGTGATAAATGTTGTGAAATAAAGTGCTGCTTTTTTGTGTTACGTTTTTTTATAACGACTTAGTTGGGTCGCAGCTGTTCACGCAGAGAGCGTGTTTAAACGAATTTGGGTCGCAGAAAAAAATGGTTGAGAAACACTGGGTTAGGCCATTGAAAAGTCAATTGTTAGTGTGACTTTGCGTCAGCTCTCTTTAGTCAAAATATCTACCCGATGTCGCCAGACAACTGTGAGCAAAGATGGAACAAAATAGAGTGTTTTGCAAAATACGTTTAAATGGTGAAAGATCGCATATTTGGCTTAAATCTTTTAAGCGACTTGGTTAGCATGGGAGCCTTAGCCCTTTATTCTCCCCTGACTGGGTCACTGATTAAAGCATATTCTATTTTCTCATAAATCCTCAATAAAAAGCAAAATGTTTAGTTTGCTGCTAAGAAACCATAGTAGCGAGTAACGTAAAAATGCAAGATTCTACACTATAACTGCTGTTCAGTAGCCCATTGCTGTTGCTAAACAAGCTTATAAAAATTGCCTTATCACCAGCCAAAGTGTGTTTTAACGTACTACAAAAACTTCAACTTTTAAAATAACTCCGCCCTATTCCGTTTAACACCCGGTCTTTATCAAGTATTAGTGACAATCGGTGAGGGGCATATAGGTTTTCCTTGCACACCCAGCAAAATCGTCTGATCTATCTTAATTTAAAGTAACATACCTTTTCAAAATTATTTATATTTTGATTAAATTCTTACTTCATTGCTAAAAGGGAAACGTTTTTCATGCATATTATGTCATATGGCGCACGCTAACGACAGTGAAATATTCGAGCTTCCGGCATTTTGGCGCTAGAAAGTTTGCTTGTAACTTGTTTGCTCTGAAATTAGCGTGTAAGCTGTAGCGTATTCTCAGAAACCAAGTGAAACGCCGTAGCTTTGCGAAATAACAAAACATGTAGCGTTCCGCCCACGCACTAACCCATCAGATTTAGACGGACGCTGAACATCACGACCGATGGGTGTCAGGCACCGAGCGAGAATCCTTTTGCATAAGCATCTGGTTTGATTAGCAAATCGTAAACCACTTGTCAATTAAACGTTCTAATGCGCTAAAAAAAAAAGAAAACAACAACATTAGAATGAACGTTTATTGGAACAGTTATTAGAACTTAGGGAGAAAAATTCAATCGGTAACGCAGACTCAAACCATAAGACCAGATGTGGAGTCGAGGACACAAGGCTCGAGGCCAAGGCCAAGGACACAAAAAAAATCCGAGGCCAAGGCCAAGAACAGCCTTTCCGAGAACAGACCCTCTCGAGGCCAAGGACAAGAATGCTCGAGGCCAAGGACCAAGGACATAGCCGCAAGTGTTCTCCAAAAAAAAAAGGTCTTCAAAAAAGTTTTTCAGGCAATCTCCAATTTATAGGCGTAGCCAGAATTTTTGTTTGGGGAGACCTAAATCACATGCAATGACGTCATCAAAACTTTGGAGACGTTTTGAGAAAACCAGTGTAACTCAAACGTATCACAGACGGGGGTCTGGGGGGCCCAGCGGCCGGAGGCTTTGGGGGTCTAGGGGTGAAGCGTCCAGCTGGTGGGCGATTTTTTGTAATTTTTTGGAAAAAAAGCTATTTTAATGCCATTGAATAACATTTCGCACATGTTTAGAGCCATTTGAAAGCACTAGATTTTTGACATTTGAAAGCCAATTAAAAAAATTAAGTTGTTTAATTCTCCTTCTAGTAGCAATTCAAGTCCAAAACACTTTCAACATCTTGCATTTTGGCGTTAAAGTTTAATTGTACGTGATTTGGTCCAGGTAGGGGAAAGTAAGGTGCATTGTCTCGTGCAACATTTTAGGAGTAAATGAAAACCCACTCGAAGATTTTCCTTAGAGCTTTTTGTTTTGTCATGAAAATAACCGTTATAGAAGAGCATGTTAGGCCAGGGGGCCAAGGCCCCCTCAATTGAAGTTCAACGATTTGTTCAATCAGCATTTTCCATTGCTAATTTTTTTTTAAAGTATTTTGTGCATAAAAACTGGCGAGGTGGAGGTGAATTAATGAATTGTTATCGAAAAATAGTACAATAGATGGTTACGCTTATTAACCATGTTATTGCCGGGCCGGATTTACATAACGCTGGGCCCCTGGCACTTTCAAGATTTTCGCAACATCTTTCTGCCAAATGTAGGTGAAGACCATAAAAAGTCTTAAGATTTGAGCGCAGGGCCCCTAGCTGGTACTGCGCCATATTGTGGTAAATCCGGCCTTGGTTAATGCATTACGTTCATAAAAAGGCTGGATGTGATCCTGAGATAGCAACTTTTAGGACGGAAACTATCCATTTCTTCCAGGTTTACGTTTAATTTGGCTGGCAAAAATTGATTTGAGGGGGTCCCGGGGCCCCTGGTCTTCAATATTGTTGTTCGCTATTGGTGTAAACAAAAAATGCTACAAAGAAACTGAAACTGAAGAAACAATAAGCTTTTTTGTCACATTTTTGTCATTGGTGAAATTTCAATTGGGAGGGGGGAGGCCCGCTTGGCTAAGCCTATACTCGAATTGCGGAAAACAAAAAAGGTATTTGCAAATTTTCCGCGAGGTTTCTGGCGTTTTCCAACAAAATTTCATCGGTTCAAAAAATAGTGCTGTCCACGAGCCGAGGACAGGGCAATTTTCGAGGACATAAGGCTTCGAGGCCAAGGCCAAGGACTTCAAAATGTGTCCTCGAGGCCAAGGCCGTCCTCGAGGACTCCACCTCTGCAATAAACTTTTTTTTGCATTGGTTTGTAATTAACTATCAGAGCTGTTTTAAATTGTTCCATTCAATTGCTTTGTAGCTCTTTATATCATTTTAGTTGAAGGTATAAATGGTACAGTCTTTGTTTTTTTTTCAATTCTACTTTGCTACGAGCTCAGACAGCATTTATCTTTCAATCATAGCGATCAAAATATGTATCTCGGGCTTTCGCGCAGTTTTAAAAATACGTCTATAAGTTGTAGTTCTATGCCAGGGGTCGGCAACCTTTTGATGCTGCCGGGCCAAAATCAAGCTCAATAATTGGCCGCGGGCCATTAATAAGGTTTCCACTAAATATGGACGAAAAAATATAAAAACAAAACAGAAATTCAGTTATTCTTAAAGCAAACTGCTCAGTGGCAAACAAATACGACATTAGAAACAGTGGCGTCGCTAAGAATGGAGATACCCGGGGCGGAGTGTCGTGGTGTCACCCTTCATAACATATAGTAGGCGGCAAAAAGTTATATTTGAAAGATAGCGGTACTACTTCAATGCTGTAGATAGCGGTTGTTATTTGGCGAGCTCAATAACTTCTCATTTAAAGATTCCAAAACTCAGAAGTATGAGCAGCACACGTCTAGTATCAGGTGCATAACCAGAAAACTGCAGTGAGGGGAGGGCTGTGTTTGGGGGTCTGAGGGCAGAGCCCTAAGCACTCAAAAATTTTTTTTTCTTTCAAAAATAACTTACTCTTAGGCTTATTTTGATAAAAATTAATGCTCTTTAACTGCCATCACGGAGAACTGGCGGCATAAAAATTAGCAGTGCAAAAACATGGTTAGATTCATGCTCGTAGCCAACAATCTACAATGGGCGGGGGCTATTTCGGGGGTCTGGTGGCGCAGAGCTCCCAGAGCTAAAAAATTTTGTATTTTTTTTGGCAAAAATAGCTTAATTTTAAGCCTATTTTAATAAAAATTAATGCTTTTGAAATATGGCATAAATTTTAGCAGTGCAAAAGCATGATTAAACAGATTGCAAAAATTGGCAATGGCCATCCGGAAATTGGCTAACGGTAAAATTTCAGTTCTCTTATTTACAAGGTGGTACCGAAACCATAAAATCTTATAGTTTAATCAAACTCACAAGGAGTAAACCATTTTGTCTATACTTAATACAGAGAACAATTGGTGGGGGGAAAGGCGAATGAAGCGATACTTAAGCCGAAGTGATTGCTAAGTAACTAATACTGAATAGCCACTCTCCCCCCGTTCCTGAGCTTTTTTTTTATAACACCTATATTCAGCGTGTTTCAACAAGCGATCAAATTTGATTGCTTAGTGTTAGCGATTTTTTTTGATTTGGTCCAGGTATTGCAAGTTTTACTGACTTGCAATTTATATTTTTGACAAATTAGCGCCCCATTTTAAATAAGCGTTTCAAAAGATGCTCTTGATTATTTTTAGTCCATTCCAGTGTGCTAAACATTATGTTAAACATATTGTTTTCCTTTTTGGTCGATTGTTATCATAAAATGGTGTCGACGCCAGTGATTAGAAAGCATGTACTGCAATTCCTGCAAAAACTCTAGCTCTCCGTGTTTTCATTGGTCAAGATGCGAACTGCTAAGTGCTTGATGATCGACTAAAATTCTTTTTCTTTTTCCGCCGGTCTTTAACAGAATAAAACACGGAAATGCTTCCTGTCAAATCTATTGTGTCATGCAATTGTTTAGAAACGTGGTTTTAGCTCAATCAAATAGTGATCGCTAAACGTTTGTTTGCTACGCTAATTGTAATGATTACGTAAAGAGATCGCGGGCCGGATAAATACACAACTTCGAAAACAGGCCACGGGCCGGATAAAATGTGTCGGCGGGCCGGATTTGGCCCGCGGGCAGCAGGTTGCCGACCCCTGTTCTATGCGCTTCCCAAAAGTGCATTTTTGTGTGCGTAGACTGAAGGCAAATTATGATGGTGATTAGTAAACAGCTAAACTATTTTGTAACCGATCGCCGCTGCTAGGTGTGAAATCGTATACGTCGAGCGTATCCTTTGTTTATCGCAACCAAAATTTTGGTACGCCTGAAGTGGCAACTTAAACGTATACGACATACGCTTACAATATTAAGCGTCAGTCTTAAACATCTTAAACGATTTGTGATTGCTTTGACTGCAAAGCAAAATTTGAAATTCCTAAATACGTTTACAGGAAAAAAAAATCTTGACGTTTGAAAATAATTTTGTAGCAGCTTTCATCTTCAAACAGCAGATTTGTTTGCTTTTTTTGTAAAAGTGTATTTGGCTTAGTAGTTTTTGTTTACACATGGGCAACTTTTTTCTCTCAATGGCCGTTTGTCTTTTTTTGGTGTCAAGCTCTGTTCTGATCAGAAGTTTATGATCGGGTGTAAAATACGTAAGCTTATCCATTACTCAATATCAATGGATACATGCTGCGCACTAAGGTTGGATTGAATTTGAATCCGCTCACGAGTTTTTGATGAATTTGAATTAGACTTTTCCAAAGTTAATGAATTTGAATTTAGTTTTTCTATATAGCTTTAATAGCGTCCGAGCTATCATTTCCACTCTTTGAAAAAGCCTGTTTTAGATTAAACGTTTTCATCCAGCTTTCTTCATGAATCTACGCTGGAATGAAGAAAAACTAAAATCCAGTGGTATATATAGAGGTTGTCTGCATTAAAATGACAATGGGTTGCTATCAGTGGCGAACAAAAGTGACATCAAAAATTTTCAATGGGGGGGTTTTCAAAAGTGACATCAAAAATTTTCAATGGGGGGGTTTTCAAAAGTGACATCAAAAATTTGTTCGCGATCTATACTTTGGCGAATAAATAACTTGACGTAATGTAACAAGATGGAGTCAAAGTGACACAGTGCGTAATGCAAATCAAACTTTTCAAACACCAAACAATTAAGCATATATCTATAGTTAACATCATAAGGTTTGCAACTGAACGATGAAGAAAAAACTGTTCAAAACAAAAGCTACAAAAACCCATATGATTATAAACAGTGCAAAACGTGGCAGGCACGTAGCTAGAAATTCACAATTGAGGGGGATGTTTTGGGGGTCTGGGGGCAGAGCCCCCAGCAGCCGGAGGCTATTCAAAATATAATAACTTAATTTAATTTTAGGGCTATTTTGATAAAAAATAATGCTTTTAAAACGTCGCATAGAAATTGGTAGTGCAAACCTGATTGAACTGTTTGCATAAATGGGCTATGTGGAAGGTGGCTAATGGTAAAATTTTAGCTCTCTTGTTTATATGCTGGTAAATCATAAAATCGTATAGTTGAAGAAAACTCACACAGAGTAATCTATTTCGTCTATATTTTATAGAGAAAAATAAATGGGGGGGGGGGGGAGGGGCTAACGGAAAAAATTTTGAGACAGGTGATTGGTGATTAACTAATACTAAGTAGCCCCTCTATTCCTAAGTATATAATTTGTTCGCTGATGAAACCTACGTATATTTAGCATTTTTACAATAGCAATCAAATTTGATTGCTTGTTTTTGGTCATTTTTCAAAGTTTTCATTGATTTGTGGGTTTTGTTTTTGAAAAATTAGCCCCCTCCCCCCTAAATTTATGTTTTAAAAGATGTTTTAAATCACTTTTTAGTCCATTCCATTGCAAAAAACAGTCTCAGAAGTGCAAAAAACGTAGTATTTTTTTTATTCTGCATTTTGGTTGACAGGCCAATGGGGGATTTGTAACCCCCCTCTCCGCCTACGCTACTTAAAGTTACTCAGACTCGTAACACGACATTCCAGAGTTTCAGTATTACACTTGGCCGCTTACAATGTTGCATTAAATGACAAAAAAATATTTATTATAATTAAATATTTTGTGTTAATAATATGAGAGTAAAGAAGGAGCTTGTTTGTTTTGCGCAATAAGGCGATATTTTGAATGATATACGTCGGATTAATAGGGAGGATGGTTTAAACCCCCACCCCCCGTGTACGTCTTTGCGCATAAGTGAGCTATGTGGGTGGTGGCTAATGGTAACATTTCAGTCCTCAAATTTACAAGCCGGTAATTCATAAGTCATAATTAATTTGAAAAAACTCACGAGCATTTATATTCTGTATTTTATAGAATGAGACAGTTGGAGAAAGGGGGTAGAGGGGGGCGAATGGAACGAGATTTGAATGGATTAATAATTAACTAATACTGAAACCCCATCTCCATATTTTTGATGAAGCCAATGTTAAGCATTTTTAGCGGTTAAATTTGCTAATTTTGGCAATTTTTTGAAGTTGTTATTGATTTATAAACCCTATCTTCGACAAATTAACCCCCCCCCCCCTAAGAAACTTTAAATGCTTCAAAAGTTGCTTTAAATCATGTTGGAGTCCGTGTCATTGCAAAAAAATGGCTCAAAAGTGCTAAAAACGTGATATTTTCTTTACTGTGCATTTTGGTCGACAGACCAATGGGGGGGGGGGGGTTTGAACCCTTAACCCCCCCCCCTTGCGTACGCCCATGGTTGCTATTATGACGTAAGATGCTGCAAAAATCACCTAAAATAGTATAAAATCAATTCAAAAATACAGAAAATTTCTTGTCGTACTAGGATTGGTCAAAATTGGTCATTTTGGCAATTTGATTGGTGGAAAAATATTGTTTCGTTTTAGTCAGAAATGAAAAAAAAAAATTTAATGTGAAATTTGGAGTGAATAAACGAATTCTTTTTGACGGCAAAGAATAGGCTGTAAGGAATTGATGTAAGTTGCTTCCAGAACTGATAAATGAAACGAAGATCTTGCTGTATCCAAAATGGAAAATTGTGCATTGTTGTAATCAAGGATAGCAGTACGGTACGGAACGATACGCCTCAATTTTTTCTAAGAGATACGGTACGCTGGTACGGTACGCTTTTTTTGTAATGGTACGGGTACGGTACGGTACGCCTTTTTTGCAAATGTACGGGTACAGTACGTTGGTACGCTCTTTAAATTAAAAACCCCACGCTTTTCGCACGTTGCGCCGGCTTTTTGTAATGTTTGTAGAAGCAAAAAACAGCTGAAACCGACGCTAAATGTGTGAATTGAGATCGCTGATTTATAGGTTAGTGATTTCAAAGTCAGTTAAAGTTGCGAGCTGTTAAAAGCAAGGGTGGCAGTACGGTACGGTACGCTACTCCTCAATTTTTGCTAAAAAGTACGGTACGCTGGTACGGAACGCCTTTTTTGTTATGGTACGGGTACGGTACGTTGGTACGGTACGCTTCAAAAATTGAACTGAAGTACAGTAGGCTGGTACTGTACGGTTCAAGGTGAGAGGTACGTAGTACGTAAATTCTGAACGTACCGTACTGCCATCTTTGGTTGTAATGTTTGGCACATTCTTCATTCTCTAATAAATGCTGTCCGATTGCGGAATCACAGTAGACACTTGGGGAGCTAGTGATTTTGCATTCTCAATTGGGAAGGTTTTTCGTTGGTCTTTTGTCACTTCTTATGCATCTCGAAATGTGTTGATTAATTCTGTCTTGTAATCTTTGGGAAGCTCGACCAGGGCCTCAGAGAGAAAATTTTCCAGGGGGTACGAAGGTCGATACCGGGCCCCCAAATCTTATCGGGCCCCCAAGCCTTATTGGGGCCCATGCCATTAAATCATTTCTTGTGGCGACGGGTGTAGATCTTCATTTAAAAATGAGGGGATAACGATATTCGCATACAGTTAGGACCTGTGAAAAACACAACTAGACATAGAATTGGTTTAAATCCAGCTAGGGGGCCTGGGGGAGCGCTGTGAGCTCCCCCAGCGGGCTCCGGGGCAGAGCCCCGAAAGCTTTAGCACTTTTTATGTTTCTCGAGGGTAAAATACAGCATTTGATCAACATCCCAGCACCAAACTTGCTTAAATGGACAAGCAGAAAACGTGATATACATGAAAGAACGTACGTGAAGTGGGGGATGATGACATTGACACAATATTATGCAATACAATGACTTTAATACTACTAATCCAAATATTTTACTGATAAAAGTTTTAAGAAGTCATCTGCAATCATAGATTTCACAAACCCAAATACCTATTAAAACTCATACAGATAGAGTGAGTTACTTAATGATAGTAGTATAGTATGTCAACTTTGACTCCGCTCTCTGAGGATGAAATGCTTTTGGATCTCTGGAAATGAGGGCCCTCGTACATTGTTATACCGTAGAATTAGGGCTCTCAAGTCAGAGAAATGTAACAAAACGCTAATTTCGGTGCAAGTGTATGGTTTTTGATACATTTCCTCTGTTTTTAATCAAATCGGCCACTATTGGATGCCCTAAAGGCTTTGTAGCAAAAATAGTGACCAATTACCAGTACTGAATAGGCTGACTGATATTTTTGCTGTAGGCAAGTTTGATTACGGTGTTATGGTGCGATACCAAAAGTTAACGCGGAAACCTGAACTCTTTCTGGCCCCCCCGGGCCCAGGTACGATGTACTTCCTGAACCCCCCTCTCGCAGGCCCTGAGCTCGACCCACGTACCGACAGTCACAGCAGCACACGTATTGATATACGATCAATCTTTGTTTAAGGGAGGATAGAACATCTTTATGAATTGCAGGCAAAATTTTTCTCGTTGTAACAATAATGCGAGGTTTAACAGCTTGGTAACATCGATTGATAGCAATCTTGGTTTGCTTTTCAAAATTCAAAGCAGTTTTGCCAATTCAAAAGAGCTTCAAGTAAACTGGACACTTTTGTGGTCCTTCTTTTGGTTTACGGTTGAAAAGTGCAATTTTCTTAGACATGGTGATTTGAGTAGTGCTTTCTGGGTATCCATTATTACGTAGAATGGAGCTGATGTTTTCCAGTTCATGCTGCAGTTTTTTTTTTTTTTTCAAACAAATCATCAATGCTCGATGCACAAGTGTTTCAATCAAGTCAGTTTTCCGTTTTGCAGGCCCAAACGAATCCCAACAAAAGTACTGTTTCGTATCTTAGCCTTCAACGTTCAAAGCAACAACACTTACCGAGATTGTTCCGGTTGGCCGTCTCGTCAAATATTCCAAATAGCCTACTCATTCAATATTCAGCCCAACAACATATAGGCAAACAACATTCAGCTTATACAAACCTAGCCGGCTATTCCTAATTCTATTATTCCAATAGAATCCATTAGGATGCATGCAAAGACAATTTAACAAGATTGAACTGAATCACATTTTAAAACTCTTAACCACTAGGCTATCCAGCAACTCAAACTAAATGGTCGACACATAGCACAACATAATCCCTAACACAGTCTTAAAGCCTAACTAGTCTAAACTCAGCACGAACCTTAACTAACTAGCTATCCTAGCATTACTTACAAATGACATTAATATCTTAAAATACACCACTAAACTGCACTTTCACACACCTCAGCAAGCCTACTCAGTTGGCAGTTGCTGACTTAAAATCAAGGATGGTAGTACGGTACGTTCAGAATTTGCGTACTACGTACCTTTTACCTTGAACCGTACCGTACTTCAGTTCAATTTTTGAAGTGTACCGTACCAACGTACCGTACCCGTACCATAACAAAAAAGGCGTACCGTACCAGCGTACCGTACTTTTTAGCAAAAATTGAGGCGTACCGAACTGTACTTACGTACCGTACCGTACTGCCATCTTTGCTTTTAACTACTCGCAACTTTAACTGTATTTGAAATCACTAGCTTATAAATCAGCGATCTCAATTCACACATTTAGCGTCGGTTTCAGCTGTTTTTTGCCACTGTATACAAAACGCCGGCGCAATGTGCGAAAAGTCTGGGATTTTTAATTCAAAGAGTGTACCAACGTACCGTACCCGTACCATTACAAAAAAGGCGTACCGTACTTCTTAGCAAAAATTGAGGCGTATCGTACCGTACCAACGTACCGTGCCGTACTACCATCCTTGCTTAAAATACAAAATGGCGGCAAACGAAGTTCACACTCAGTCAGGAGTAGATCACCACACTACCCCCCTACGACAACAAGACCTGTCCTCAGGTCAAAACTGGGTGAAAGCACTACTACTCAAAACAATCCTAGTAGCACTACGCACTGAATAAAAGTAAACATAGCACACAAAATCAGAAGAAAAAAAAAAGACACAGTAGGCTATCAGCTTTCAGTTTCCCTGGCAAACAGAAAAAAATGCAACATTTCTCACGTTTCTATGTAGTATGCATAACCAAAAATGTCATCATGTATCACAGCACTAGTCCTAACTTTAGCAATAATATTGTGCGCTTGTGCAGCAAGGCAAATTTTATAAGTATAAGCTAAACGTATCACTGGTGTGCAGTACCAGGTGACAAGAAGGAAAAAAACAAAACAAAGCACTATTGATTTTGAAACCAGGTAACCTTGCCTGCTAGGCTGGAACAACTCTAAACAACACGTACCGTCAATACTAAAAAAACGTAAGCAGCATGGCCGAGCGGAACTGAGCGCTGATTATTGCGTAAGCAATACTGTGACCCGAGTTCGATTACAGTTGCAGACCGCCTGCTTCGACACATACGCGGGTGGCTGGAGACTCGAAGAGCGCGAGCTCACTTCCCAGTCACCCTCATCTCTCCGTTCTTATTCAGTTCGCTGAGTTGTAAACCCTAAGTTGATTTATGTATTTATTATTTTTTTTCGCGTGTAGTCATCAAATAATTGGGAGTGAAACCAATGGAGGAATGGCAAGAAGAACGGTAAGCCATGAGCACATTCGGAAAAAAAGTATCACAGTCATCAGGATGGTCTAGCATGCATGGTTTCAGGATAGAGAGCAGTGTGCCATTCAGTCTTTTACACACAGAGTTACCTTCTGAATGAAAAGGAAAAGACCTAGATTTTTTGATTTGGAGCAGGGTACATAACTCTGCTTGCAGGTCACTTTCAAATTCTTGGGCTTGATCAGAGTGCAGAATTTCCATTAGTCCATGTCTTGAGATCCATTCAGTAAAAATGGCCTTCGCGACCCTAGAAGCTTGACGATCCGGCATAGAGATTGCTTCTGCATAGCGAGTGAAGTAATCAACCATGACCAACAAATACAGGTTGTTACGGGTAGTAAGGGAGGACATGGGGCCCACAAAATTAATCGCTACAACTTCTTGAGGGCGGCCTCGCAGCAAAGATTCAATGGCGCTTTCGAGGTGTGAACAGATTTAAACCGTGCACATGAAGAGCAGAAATTACACCAGTAACTGACATCTTCTTTTAGGATCCTATACACCTCCCCGAAAAACACCTTCCAGAAATTACATTTCCCCGAAAAACACTTGGCCGAAACTACATTATCCCGAACATACATTTCCCTGATCGTGCATTTTCCAGAAATTACATTTCCCTGAACATACACTTGCCAGAAATAACATTTTCCTGAATCTGCATTTGCCAGAAATTACATTTTCCTGAACGTGCACTTTCCAGAAATTATACTTTCCTGAAAATGCACTTGCCAGAATGTACATTAGCCCAAATGCTCATTTGGCAGAATGTACATTTGGCCGAAATTACATTTTCCTGAAAACTTATTTTCCAGAATTTACACTTGCCAGAATGTATATTTGGCCGAAATTACATTTCCCCGAAAACTTATTTTCCAGAATTTACACTTGCCAGAATGTACATTTGGCCGAAATTACATTTCCCCGAAAACTTATTTTCCAGAATTTACACTTGCCAGAATGTACATTTGGCCGAAATTACATTTCCCCGAAAACTTATTTTCCAGAATTTACACTTGCCAGAATGTACATTTGGCCGAAATTACATTTCCCCGAAAACTTATTTTCCAGAATTTAAACTTGCCAGAATGTACATTTGGCCGAAATTGCATTTCCCCGAAAACTTATTTTCCAGAATTTACACTTGCCAGAATGTACATTTGGCCGAAATTACATTTCCCCGAAAACTTATTTTCCAGAATTTTTACTAAACAAAATTTACGTTTGGTCGAAAACACATTTCCCCGAAAACTTATTTTTCAGAAATTACATTTCCACAAAAATTCATTTTCTAGAAACTATTTTTCATTCGAAAAATCATTCTATGTTTAGGTTATTTATTTCTAGTAAACAGAACAAACTTTTAGGTGAAATTAAGAAACGTTGCGATAACAGTTAGCTTGCTGAATGAGAAATATAACCTAGCTTTTTAGTCAATTTGCTATCATAAGTTGTGCTTCAAGCGTAACGAAACTTAGCAATTAAAAATCGATGCAAGCATGTTCACAGAGGCAAAGCAAGCTTACTTTTACCCAGGTTACACTATTTTTAGAAGAGCCAATAAATTTTAAGTTGAGCTGGCTTCTCATAGTTTTTTGCCAATTTGCTGCTTCATTTGTTCTTAATATTATTCCTTGAATTCTGAGAACGTTCATGTCAATTTAAACGACCATGTTTTTAAAGTTATTTTGGAGTCCAATTCCGAATGCTCTGTCAGCTTGAGCAAAGACTTTTTTGCAGCATCGTAAAACTGCAAAAGCGAAAAAGTACGGAGTTTTTTTTTTTGACTTGAGAACATCCAAATATTTATGAGTTGCTTACGCTGTTTGAAGCAGCACTCTGTAATTTTAGAATCGTTGCAATATTTTGCTTGTAAGTACTGGAAAATTACTAAAATTTCATCGTTTTGAATTAGCACAGAATTTAGTTGCTTTCAAGATTTGAAATTTATTTGTTTTTGTTTCCAATCTTTTTGTTACTGATGGAGGCTGGCATTTTTTTAGATTCTGAGCAACAATGAGCCTCGGGTTTTTTTGAAATATTATTGTTATAAAAAAAATAGTGTAATTCGTCTTGCGTTCGCGACAAAATTAAATCTGCAGCTGTAGTACAAAGTACGTAGCCAAAATCTACGTCAAACCACACTTGTTGCATTCCTCGGCAAAAGATTTCGCGCTTTAGCTTACCAACACTCAAGAAAGCAGCAATGGCGTGTATCCGCAACCAGCTTCAAAGAGCTTTTGGTTGAAACCTACCGAGAAAGCCACTTCTACGGAAAGCTCATTATGATGTCAATTCCCGCCATTCGCATTTCATACAATTTAGAACATTTCATTCGCAGTTCATGCGAAGGTAGCAAAAAGATAAGTAATTCCTTCAGGTGACGTAACAATTAAAACCTACGAGTCTTCCTGTAGCAAATACTGACCGCATAATGCAATGCCACTCTTAGTGAATTTTCACTAAATCTAGTGAATTTTGGTCCGGTCTAGTGACCTAGTGAATTTTACGATCTAGTGAATGTTTTTGTAGAATGTGAAAATACCTGAAAGACATTTTTTTTGTTTTTTAGAGATGACCAAGAAAATTACGCGAAAACCGTGCGTCGCTCGCGTGAAGACCTTTTTTTGGGAGATCACCTAAAAATTCACGCAAAAACTACGACCGGTGGTGCCACTCCGAGTGAATTTTATATACATCTAGTGAATTTTGGTCCGTTTTAGTGTCCTAGTGAAACGATCTAGAGAAATTTTTGTAACTTACCAAGTGAAGAATCTTATTTTTTATTTTTTTGAGATCACCTAAAAAGCAGTCTCATTGTCTTGTTTTTAACTCAATTTTAAATTAAAAGCGCAAAGCGTTGTGAAAATTTTTGTGTTTCACAAAATTCTAGTGAATTTTGAAGCGTAGCCTGTGGCAGCATTCAGTGGCGGATCCAGAAAATTTTGGTGGAGGGGATGACAAAATTTATAAGCACAGATTTTCTATAGGCCTAATCTCAAAATTTAGGATGTTTATGATTAATCTTCTTGACGTCGCGCAAATTTGCTTGGCATATTTTTGATCAGGCGCGTGGCAAAAAATCTGCAATGAGGTGGCTGTGTACGGGCCTCCAGTGGGCGGTGGCATTTTGCGGTGTGGGAGCGTAGCCTTTAACCGCCGGAGACTGGGGGTCTGGGGGAAAAACCCTCAGCCGCTGGGGGCAGAGCCCCCAGCGCTAGAAAATTTTGTATTTTTTTGGCAAAAATAACGTAATTTTAGGCCTATTTTAATAAAAATTATGCTCTTAAAGCACGGCATAAAAATTAGCATTTGCAAAAGCATGTTTATACTAGTTACATATATGGGCTTTGTTGGAGGTACCGGTAGCTATTGCTAGAATTTCAGTTCTCTTATTTACAAGCTTGTAAATTATAAAATCCTATCCCCGTAGTTCAATAAAACTCTCAAGGAGTAATCCATTTCGTCTATATTCTATAGAGAAAGATATAAATAGGGGGGAAGGGGGCTAATGGAAGGAAGTTTGAGAGAAGTGATTGGTAATTAACTGCAGTACTGTAATACTGAATAGCCCCCCTCCCATGTTCCTGAGCTTACATATTTTTGATGATACCTGTGTTAAGCATTTTTCAATAAACGATCTTTTTTTCAATAAACATTTTTCAACAAGCATTTTTAAATAACATTTTCCTGCCCCCCCCCTACGCCCCTACCCTATTGGCTTTAGAAATCAAGTCACAGTTGCACGGCCTACCGAATATTCACTGACGGCTTTTTTTCAAATATGTAAGCTTAATATTACACATAAGCAGGATGCATGTTATGTTTAGGCTGGTGGGGGGATGCATCCCCCCCTAAATCCGCCACTGGATAAGGAACAACGTAGAATAAATGATCTTGTCGAGATTGTTGTTGGGGAGGTAGCTGTACTGCAACTGCATAGAATGAAAATTCGAATTTCCTGCTGTTGAGAATTCTCTGCTGTGTACTTTTGACCAGAGAATTTTGAGTTAATATTTGTTTGCTACCAGGCTCCTGTCAATCTTTCGAATTGAACCATTTTACCAATTTACACATTGGTGTCAGAGAAACATTAATTTTTGCTTTAAATAAATTTTCCCTCAAGGCGCGTAATGCCTACCTCAAATCAAAATGACAGTTCCGTACGGTGTTTTTTTTATTCTTCAAATTTATTGATACGAATAGGCCTATTTTATTATATTATTGTATAAATATTGGGAGAAAATGCTCACCTAACGAGCTCCATTAAAGCAAGACTGTGGGCCAGTGCTTCCCAATTTTTCGTCACCGTGACCTATTTTCTATTCGAAAATATTCCATTGCCCACATCTAAATCGCTAGCTTAATCGCGATTTATCAATTTTCAGGTGATCCCCACAAAAAAAAGATATGGTACTCACGCCAAAAACCGCAAATTTTGTGCTAGCTCACTCTCTAACGGGCCCCACAGCCCTAATGATTAAGACAGTTTTTTAACCGAATTTACAATTACCCAAATAACTCTAGCCCACCACAAAATGCTCCTATGGCCCGCAGGTTGAAAACCGCTGCTGTAGGCCATACGTAAGCGTAATGGTCGTCAAATTTCATTTTCGTCTTTTCATACGTCTAAATCTGCGCTAAGGTCAGTAGCGTAGGCGGGGAAGTGATGCAGTGCCATCGCTACTGGGGGCCATGTGCCCCGATTTCAGTTTACTCAAAATGCTGTTTTTGCAACATCACGGAAAGATAAGACAATAGTCAATCATGGAAATATAACAATAATAACTTTTAAGCATAATTTTCCTTTGACGTTTTCAGATCTTTTGCCAAATTGTTGGCAATCAACTGGTGTACATAAATGTGACGGAATAACCCGCCTTTTTACTGTAACACGCCTATACAAATGTGTCGCGGAAGAGGGATATAAGACTGCAGAATCGCTACCGATACTTTGTTAGTGATTATGACATAAACAATAGGTGAAAACATTTTTTTCAAAGAGCAGCATCTGTTTTTGATCTTTGAGGCACACTTAACATTTTTAGGTCGCAGTGAGTGGAGTACCATTGTGAAGGGGGCCTAGGCCCTCTTAGCCAAGTCACTTAGAAAATTTAACGTCAAAATATAAGCGTTTAAAAGTATTTAGACTTGACCTGAAGTAAGGGGGAGAGGGCTAAAGGGGTTAAGCAATTTAAGCCTTTGAAATGACTTCTGAATTTTAGCAATTTAATCATTGATGCCGCTTCAAAAAGTGCGAAAGGTGATTAAAATGCCGTTAAAATTGCTATTTTTGTGCTGTAAAATCTCAAACATTGCCCAGTAGTTGGGTGGCTCCGTCCCCAGGCCCCGGTCTGTGACACGCTCGAGTTACATCAGTTTGTTTAGCAAAAGGCCTAAATTAGACAATTTTTGTGCAAAAATAATTTTTGCTTCACCTCTCTAGCAAAATCTTGGTTGCGCGTTGGGCAGCATTCACTGCTGCAGATAGAGTTTTCAAGCGATTACGGCAGGGCCACAACTCAGGGGGGGGCCAGGAGGGGCAGCGCCCCCCAAACAAAAATTTCGCCCGCCCAAACCCTAAAGCGACAATAGGAGAAAATATTGGTGGGCCTAAGTAGCCTATTGTAAGGCTGTTGATTAATGATTTGAACTGATGCGAAATATTGCGTTTCGCAAAACTTTTATAATCAGTACATTGATTGTGGTGCCACTGGCACCCGGTATGCATAAGCCTAACGCATAATCGCAATCCTTGCTTGATTTAACTGACAAGCTACAAATTGTTAAGTAAGTAAAATCTTTGAAGAATATTGCAAAATTTTATTGTGACGCAATAGCAACTATTTTACAATAAAAAAATTGACGTTAAATGCGTTTGCGGTAGCACCATGGTAGCACGCTAGCATTAGCATTTAGGCGTGATTGGCACATTTGGCAGCTTTTAATGATTTAATATTCCTTAGGGAAATGAATCACTATTCTCACGATGTTATAAGAGCAGCTGAAACCAAATCAATGCTTCGTCATTTATGGTATTTTTCGGAACGATTAGTTGTTTCAGCTTTTTTTGATGACGGAGTTTCAAATAAAACTATAGAGTTAATGGCTAAAAATTTGCAAAGAAATCCTAGAACCACAAACTTGGCAAGGTTGAATGAGAAGATTTTGATTGCACACTGGGATTAGAAAATTACGTTACGAGACGGTCAATGTACTTTTTTGATCTGATTGAAGCAAACGGACAAAAAAAAGCAAAATCATTCCTGTCTCAACCTCCATCAATCTGCCTGACAAAAATTATACAGAAATGAAATTAACTGTGCATGAGTGAAAGTAGTAAACGATACAGCTCAAAGAGATGTTGCTCTCATTCAGGCATGGAGTGGCAGCCTTACTCGAGACGAAGAACAACTACAATACTTGCTCCAAGTAGTTGCAGCTCATCGTCAAGCTATTCCCCAACCTACCAAAAGATATTTTACATGACTGAGTTCATTCAATCCATCACTTGTGTTTAGAAACTTGTTTTTATTTTTGCTTATAATTGCAATTGCATTTGCATATTTGAATATTTTATACCCATTTCGTAATTTCTGAAGTGCATTTATTTTTTTCTGATGTGCAGCATTGAGTCACAACATCTATTGTAATTTTAATCGTTTTGCGTGCTTCTGGCCTAAAGGCTACCAGCTCGGAAGCCCTATGGAAGAACCACCAGAACGGCGACTACTTAAAAGAAGCAATGCGAAAAATTGTCTTCCCACAGGAATCAAACCTGCAGCCTTTGGATTACCGGTCCACTGCTCTACCACTTGAGCTAGAGAAGACGCCTCCTCGCATGCTTAATTTTGGCTATTTAAACCCAGCAACTTGCTTGTTGTATGAATCTATTGTATGAATCTATTGTAATGTTAGACTATCATATTTTAGTGGGTTTTTTGAACAAAATAAACAAAACTTGGATGTGAGTACACCTTTTAAAGATGTAAAAACAGTTTTTTTTTATTTTTCTTGAAAATTTGATCAGACAGCTTAATAAATGTATTAAACACTTATGGAAAATTATAACTTCTGCATCTTTTGGTTTTTATTTGAAATTTCTATCTCGAGTAGTTAATGAGATATGGCAATTTTGTGATATAAGGGGCCACGCTTAGAATGCGGGGGGGGGGGGGGGGGGGTGCGCGACCCCTAAATGTTAATTAAAGTCAAAAAAAATTTACATGGATTATTTTTGCACCAAAACACACCTTTTAAGCCCCTTGGAGAAAAACATATCGGAAAAAAGTTTTTTTTGGACCACCCAAAGCCCCCATACCTATTTTTGAGGTTTAATTTTTTTTTGATGAATATTCATGTTCAGCATTTTTTAGTAAGCGATCAAATTTGATTGCTTATTTTTGCCAGTTTGAAAGTTTTTACTTATTAGTGTATTTCATTTCTGACAAATTAGTTTCCCCTGAATAATTGCTCCAAAAAATGCTTTAAATCATTTTGAGTCCATTCCAGGGCAAAAGACTGCATTCTCAGAAAGCTATAGCCATTACCCCATTGCCGTCGCCAGGGCAAACGAAGCGAAGGGACACTAGCCGAAAGTGGGAGGCACTAAAATAGACTAAACTTTCGCATATTAAAACCGATCTTCACATCTGGTACGGCAACAAATATATATTTAAAAATGCAGTATTCAGGTCTAAAAAAAGACGTATAAGGCCGGCAACGTTACTTATCTCGTTTTCGTCTGCGGCCCCAAATAATTGTACAATAGATAGCTATGCCTACTAACCATGTTATTGCCCTGGCCAGATTTATATTGTGCGGGGCCCTTGGCACTCTAACGATTTTTGCAACATCTTCCAGTCAAATATTGGTGAAGACCAAAAAAAGTCTCACCATTTGAGCGCGGAATCCCTTGCTAGTACTGTGCCATATTATGGTCAATCCGGCCCTAGTTACTGCATTACGTTTACAAAAAGTTAAATGAGGGCCTTAGATAGGAACTTTTAAAACAAAACTCTCCATTTTTCCTGGGTTATATATACATTTAAATTGGTTGGCTAAAACTGAATCGAGGAGACCTGGTTGTCGTTTATTCTTATTAATTACTTTTGTAAGCAAAAAATGCTAGAAACTGAAACTGAAGAAACAAGAAGCTTTTTTGTCACATTTTTGTCATTGGTGACATTTCAATTGGAGGCGGGGGGCGGGATCCCTGGCTACGCCTATGTGCTGGGCAGTTTGTTTTAGAAATGAGAAAGCTTTTAGCAACCTCTGAAGCTGAGTTCAATTTATTGGTTGGTGCGGGTATGGGTTCGAAACCATTCGGGACAAAAGCAGCGGTTATTTTGGCCTTTCGGGAATAAATTCAAGTTGGGACGTGAAGAAGCAAGAAGGTTAAGCTAACCAGGGGCACCAGATGCATGTGCAGATAATTAAGTGAAAGGAGTATCGGTAGCATCAGAAGAAGCAGGATTCGGACCGGGGTGAGGGTCTCTAATACTTCTCATGACGAACCTATCCATTACTGCCAAACAAGGCAAAACGTAGTGTACAACAGTTACTAAACTACTTTTTGGCCAAGGTCAAAGTGACCACGTGCACTCATTGCTAATGCTAGCGTGCTACCATGGTGCTACCGCAAACGCATTTAACGTCAATTTTTTTATTGTAAAATAGTTGCTATTGCGTCACAATAAAATTTTGCAATATTCTTCAAAGATTTTACTTACTTAACAATTTGTAGCTTGCAACATCTTGATGTCCTTCGTGGTCGACTCCTGGGAAGCCATGTCAACTTCTAAGTACCACAAGTGAAAAATCGTTTATTCCCTACTAAGCATCTGCCTTGCTGCTAGCCATTAAGGTTTGCCAGTTAGGCCAAGATGTTTGTTCAGCTGGGAATACCTTTGAAAAGATAGCTGAGGGCTGCCGATGAGAGCTAAAAGCTCGAAACAGCGCTGTCCAGCTCTGTGCTTAATTTGTAGCTTGTCAGTTAAATCAAGCAAGGGTTGCGATTATGCGTTAGGCTTATGCATACCGGGTGCCAGTGGCACCACAATCAATGTACTGATTATAAAAGTTTTGCGAAACGCAATATTTCGCATCAGTTCAAATCATTAATCAACAGCCTTACAATAGGCTACTTAGGCCCACCAATATTTTCTCCTATTGTCGCTTTAGGGTTTGGGCGGGCGAAATTTTTGTTTGGGGGGCGCTGCCCCTCCTGGCCCCCCCCTGAGTTGTGGCCCTGCCGTAATCGCTTGAAAACTCTATCTGCAGCAGTGAATGCTGCCCAACGCGCAACCAAGATTTTGCTAGAGAGGTGAAGCAAAAATTATTTTTGCACAAAAATTGTCTAATTTAGGCCTTTTGCTAAACAAACTGATGTAACTCGAGCGTGTCACAGACCGGGGCCTGGGGACGGAGCCACCCAACTACTGGGCAATGTTTGAGATTTTACAGCACAAAAATAGCAATTTTAACGGCATTTTAATCACCTTTCGCACTTTTTGAAGCGGCATCAATGATTAAATTGCTAAAATTCAGAAGTCATTTCAAAGGCTTAAATTGCTTAACCCCTTTAGCCCTCTCCCCCTTACTTCAGGTCAAGTCTAAATACTTTTAAACGCTTATATTTTGACGTTAAATTTTCTAAGTGACTTGGCTAAGAGGGCCTAGGCCCCCTTCACAATGGTACTCCACTCACTGCGACCTAAAAATGTTAAGTGTGCCTCAAAGATCAAAAACAGATGCTGCTCTTTGAAAAAAATGTTTTCACCTATTGTTTATGTCATAATCACTAACAAAGTATCGGTAGCGATTCTGCAGTCTTATATCCCTCTTCCGCGACACATTTGTATAGGCGTGTTACAGTAAAAAGGCGGGTTATTCCGTCACATTTATGTACACCAGTTGATTGCCAACAATTTGGCAAAAGATCTGAAAACGTCAAAGGAAAATTATGCTTAAAAGTTATTATTGTTATATTTCCATGATTGACTATTGTCTTATCTTTCCGTGATGTTGCAAAAACAGCATTTTGAGTAAACTGAAATCGGGGCACATGGCCCCCAGTAGCGATGGCACTGCATCACTTCCCCGCCTACGCTACTGACCTTAGCGCAGATTTAGACGTATGAAAAGACGAAAATGAAATTTGACGACCATTACGCTTACGTATGGCCTACAGCAGCGGTTTTCAACCTGCGGGCCATAGGAGCATTTTGTGGTGGGCTAGAGTTATTTGGGTAATTGTAAATTCGGTTAAAAAACTGTCTTAATCATTAGGGCTGTGGGGCCCGTTAGAGAGTGAGCTAGCACAAAATTTGCGGTTTTTGGCGTGAGTACCATATCTTTTTTTTGTGGGGATCACCTGAAAATTGATAAATCGCGATTAAGCTAGCGATTTAGATGTGGGCAATGGAATATTTTCGAATAGAAAATAGGTCACGGTGACGAAAAATTGGGAAGCACTGGCCCACAGTCTTGCTTTAATGGAGCTCGTTAGGTGAGCATTTTCTCCCAATATTTATACAATAATATAATAAAATAGGCCTATTCGTATCAATAAATTTGAAGAATAAAAAAAACACCGTACGGAACTGTCATTTTGATTTGAGGTAGGCATTACGCGCCTTGAGGGAAAATTTATTTAAAGCAAAAATTAATGTTTCTCTGACACCAATGTGTAAATTGGTAAAATGGTTCAATTCGAAAGATTGACAGGAGCCTGGTAGCACACAAATATTAACTCAAAATTCTCTGGTCAAAAGTACACAGCAGAGAATTCTCAACAGCAGGAAATTCGAATTTTCATTCTATGCAGTTGCAGTACAGCTACCTCCCCAACAACAATCTCGACAAGATCATTTATTCTACGTTGTTCCTTATCCAGTGGCGGATTTAGGGGGGGATGCATCCCCCCACCAGCCTAAACATAACATGCATCCTGCTTATGTGTAATATTAAGCTTACATATTTGAAAAAAAGCCGTCAGTGAATATTCGGTAGGCCGTGCAACTGTGACTTGATTTCTAAAGCCAATAGGGTAGGGGCGTAGGGGGGGGGGGGGCAGGAAAATGTTATTTAAAAATGCTTGTTGAAAAATGTTTATTGAAAAAAAGATCGTTTATTGAAAAATGCTTAACACAGGTATCATCAAAAATATGTAAGCTCAGGAACATGGGAGGGGGGCTATTCAGTATTACAGTACTGCAGTTAATTACCAATCACTTCTCTCAAACTTCCTTCCATTAGCCCCCTTCCCCCCTATTTATATCTTTCTCTATAGAATATAGACGAAATGGATTACTCCTTGAGAGTTTTATTGAACTACGGGGATAGGATTTTATAATTTACAAGCTTGTAAATAAGAGAACTGAAATTCTAGCAATAGCTACCGGTACCTCCAACAAAGCCCATATATGTAACTAGTATAAACATGCTTTTGCAAATGCTAATTTTTATGCCGTGCTTTAAGAGCATAATTTTTATTAAAATAGGCCTAAAATTACGTTATTTTTGCCAAAAAAATACAAAATTTTCTAGCGCTGGGGGCTCTGCCCCCAGCGGCTGAGGGTTTTTCCCCCAGACCCCCAGTCTCCGGCGGTTAAAGGCTACGCTCCCACACCGCAAAATGCCACCGCCCACTGGAGGCCCGTACACAGCCACCTCATTGCAGATTTTTTGCCACGCGCCTGATCAAAAATATGCCAAGCAAATTTGCGCGACGTCAAGAAGATTAATCATAAACATCCTAAATTTTGAGATTAGGCCTATAGAAAATCTGTGCTTATAAATTTTGTCATCCCCTCCACCAAAATTTTCTGGATCCGCCACTGAATGCTGCCACAGGCTACGCTTCAAAATTCACTAGAATTTTGTGAAACACAAAAATTTTCACAACGCTTTGCGCTTTTAATTTAAAATTGAGTTAAAAACAAGACAATGAGACTGCTTTTTAGGTGATCTCAAAAAAATAAAAAATAAGATTCTTCACTTGGTAAGTTACAAAAATTTCTCTAGATCGTTTCACTAGGACACTAAAACGGACCAAAATTCACTAGATGTATATAAAATTCACTCGGAGTGGCACCACCGGTCGTAGTTTTTGCGTGAATTTTTAGGTGATCTCCCAAAAAAAGGTCTTCACGCGAGCGACGCACGGTTTTCGCGTAATTTTCTTGGTCATCTCTAAAAAACAAAAAAAATGTCTTTCAGGTATTTTCACATTCTACAAAAACATTCACTAGATCGTAAAATTCACTAGGTCACTAGACCGGACCAAAATTCACTAGATTTAGTGAAAATTCACTAAGAGTGGCATTGCATTATGCGGTCAGTATTTGCTACAGGAAGACTCGTAGGTTTTAATTGTTACGTCACCTGAAGGAATTACTTATCTTTTTGCTACCTTCGCATGAACTGCGAATGAAATGTTCTAAATTGTATGAAATGCGAATGGCGGGAATTGACATCATAATGAGCTTTCCGTAGAAGTGGCTTTCTCGGTAGGTTTCAACCAAAAGCTCTTTGAAGCTGGTTGCGGATACACGCCATTGCTGCTTTCTTGAGTGTTGGTAAGCTAAAGCGCGAAATCTTTTGCCGAGGAATGCAACAAGTGTGGTTTGACGTAGATTTTGGCTACGTACTTTGTACTACAGCTGCAGATTTAATTTTGTCGCGAACGCAAGACGAATTACACTATTTTTTTTATAACAATAATATTTCAAAAAAACCCGAGGCTCATTGTTGCTCAGAATCTAAAAAAATGCCAGCCTCCATCAGTAACAAAAAGATTGGAAACAAAAACAAATAAATTTCAAATCTTGAAAGCAACTAAATTCTGTGCTAATTCAAAACGATGAAATTTTAGTAATTTTCCAGTACTTACAAGCAAAATATTGCAACGATTCTAAAATTACAGAGTGCTGCTTCAAACAGCGTAAGCAACTCATAAATATTTGGATGTTCTCAAGTCAAAAAAAAAAACTCCGTACTTTTTCGCTTTTGCAGTTTTACGATGCTGCAAAAAAGTCTTTGCTCAAGCTGACAGAGCATTCGGAATTGGACTCCAAAATAACTTTAAAAACATGGTCGTTTAAATTGACATGAACGTTCTCAGAATTCAAGGAATAATATTAAGAACAAATGAAGCAGCAAATTGGCAAAAAACTATGAGAAGCCAGCTCAACTTAAAATTTATTGGCTCTTCTAAAAATAGTGTAACCTGGGTAAAAGTAAGCTTGCTTTGCCTCTGTGAACATGCTTGCATCGATTTTTAATTGCTAAGTTTCGTTACGCTTGAAGCACAACTTATGATAGCAAATTGACTAAAAAGCTAGGTTATATTTCTCATTCAGCAAGCTAACTGTTATCGCAACGTTTCTTAATTTCACCTAAAAGTTTGTTCTGTTTACTAGAAATAAATAACCTAAACATAGAATGATTTTTCGAATGAAAAATAGTTTCTAGAAAATGAATTTTTGTGGAAATGTAATTTCTGAAAAATAAGTTTTCGGGGAAATGTGTTTTCGACCAAACGTAAATTTTGTTTAGTAAAAATTCTGGAAAATAAGTTTTCGGGGAAATGTAATTTCGGCCAAATGTACATTCTGGCAAGTGTAAATTCTGGAAAATAAGTTTTCGGGGAAATGTAATTTCGGCCAAATGTACATTCTGGCAAGTGTAAATTCTGGAAAATAAGTTTTCGGGGAAATGTAATTTCGGCCAAATGTACATTCTGGCAAGTGTAAATTCTGGAAAATAAGTTTTCGGGGAAATGTAATTTCGGCCAAATGTACATTCTGGCAAGTGTAAATTCTGGAAAATAAGTTTTCGGGGAAATGTAATTTCGGCCAAATGTACATTCTGGCAAGTGTAAATTCTGGAAAATAAGTTTTCGGGGAAATGTAATTTCGGCCAAATGTACATTCTGGCAAGTGTAAATTCTGGAAAATAAGTTTTCGGGGAAATGTAATTTCGGCCAAATGTACATTCTGGCAAGTGTAAATTCTGGAAAATAAGTTTTCGGGGAAATGTAATTTCGGCCAAATGTACATTCAGGCAAATGTACATTCGGGCAAGTGTTCATTCTGGCAGATGTAATTTCAAACAAGTGTTCATTCAGGCAGATGTAGTTTCAGGCAAATGTTCATTCTGGCAGATGTAATTTCAGGCAAGTGTTCATTCTGGCAAGTGTGATTTCTGACAAATGTTAATTCTGGAAAGAGAATGTTCAGGGAAATGTTTTTCTGGCAAATGATTTTCGGGGAAATGTTTTTCTGCGAGGTGTAAGGATACCCTTCTTTTAGTTTTGGCCACCATAGTTTCTCGCGAATTTTGTCGTACGTTTGGGTCACGCCTCGATGGCCTGCTGTTGGCAGATCATGGAAAGTTTGTATGGCTTCTTCTCTCTTGTGATGACGGACTATAAATTGAAATTTGCCCGAACGTGCCAATTTATACAAGATATCACTATCTTTGTCAACAGAAAGCTGTCCAAGAACATTCCAAACTAAACCCAGTTCTTCACTTACAGAAACAGCAGTTCGTTTCGGTTTCCCTTCCAGCACTCACTCTTTGGCTTTACGCAAATTTTCAAACTGACTTTGGAGAGAGCACCAATTGGTGTTACAATGGGATGGAAAGTTTATTGCGTGACAGACTTCAGATTCTGTTTTCTCTTTCTCTGTGTCTTGCACTGGGATCCGTGACAAGCCATCTGCATTCCCATGCTGTTTACCTGGCCTATGCTCAAGGGTGTAGTCATACCGTGGTCATACTGCTCCAATTCTAGAAAATATATGCTTGCACTTTTTCCGCGCTGGAATCCTTCCAGCGTAAATGGGTGAGGGGTGCATGATCTGTGATAAAGGTCACTTTTCCACCCAAAATGTAGGGTCGAAACTTTCTGCTGGCCCACAGTAGACCATACGCTTCTCTCTGAAAAGCAGAGGTGGAGTCGAGGACACAAGGCTCGAGGCCAAGGACACAAAAAAAATCCGAGGCCAAGGCCAAGGACAGCCTTTCCGAGGACAGACACTCTCGAGGCCAAGGACAGGAATGCTCGAGGCCAAGGCCAAGGACCAAGGACACAAGCGCAAGTGCTCTCCCAAAAAAAAAAAAAAAAGGTAATTATTCAGGCGATCTCAAAAAAAAAAAAAAAAAAAAGGTCTTCACAAAAATTTTTTAAGCGATCTCCACAAAAAAACGTTTTCTAAAAAATTTTAACAATTCAAAAAATAGTGCTGTCCTCGAGCGGAGGACAGGCCAATTTTCGAGGACTTGAGGCCTCGAGGCCAAGGCCAAGGACTTGACCTTCGAGGCCAAGGCCAAGGACTTCAAAATGTGTCCTGAGGACTCCACCTCTGCTGAAAAGCACTCCATTTTCTCTTATTAGGTGTTAAGACATGGCTTGCATAAGCAATGACACGCGATTTTCCATCCTGGAGTTGTCCAAAACACATCTAACTGCAAAGTCCGAAGAATCAGTGTATAGCTGAAATGGCTGGCCGAAACGAGGGAGGGCAAGGATTGGGGCAGATATCAGTTTGTTTTTGAGGGTTTGGAAGGCGGTTTCCCAGTCACTTGTTCACAAAAATTGTTTCTTCTGGGATGCCTGTTTACATAACATTGCGGTTAAGGGGTACGCTATCTTTGCAAACTGGTGCACATACCGGCGGTAGTAAGAGGCCAGACCAAGAAACGATCGCTCAGTCTTTGTGTTGTTAGGAGTAGGAAATGACCTGATCTTTTCAATTTTGTCTGGGTGTGTCTTCACTCCATCCTCCGTAATCAAGTAGCCAAGAAATGAGGTTTGTTTTTGGAACCATGTACATTTTTAGGGGACAATTTTAGATTAGCTTCCCGAAAGCGGCTGAAAACGCGGCGCAATGAAGTTAAATGCTCATCAAATGCTCGGGAGTAAATCAAAACATCATCCAGATAAGAGATCACTTCTCCAAAGGATAAGCCTGCCAGCAAAGTGCACATCAATCTGGAGAAAGTAGCAGGCGCATTAACTAAGCCAAATGGCATACGAATCCATCCATACAATCCAGTTCCTACCGCAGTGCCGTCGCTACGGGGGGGCAAGGGGGGGCCGAGCCCCCCCTAACGACGGCTTGTGCCCCCCCATTTCGGTTTACTTAGAACACGTTTTTGAAACATCACGTAACAACAGGACAACAGGCAATGATAGAAAAAGGAGTAACAACGTTCACACGTAATTCTCATTTGTGGTGTTCTTGATTCTTTTCAAAATTGCAGGCCACCAACTGCTGTACATAAATGTGACGCAGTAATCCGTATTATTGACACAACTTTACGGATTTGTCGCGGGATAGGGATATAAGCCTATAGCAGGGGTCGGTAACCTACAGCCCGTGGGCCGAATGCGGCCCGCCAACGCGTGTTACCCGGCCCGCGATCTTTTATTGTCATCCTGCCCCGCGATCTTTTTTCTTTTTTCAATGATAGATATGCAGCGATAAACCGCCCAAATGATTCTCATCACCTGGCGAAAACCGTTTTTGTGGTCTTCGCCACCGATTCGTCCGAAAAAAGGCCTGAATTTCTGGCCAAGACTTTTCTTTTTTGGTCCGCTGGAATGGTGGCGGCCCGCTGGAACCTTTTTGGGACTGAATGTGGCCCACTAGTTCAAGAGTTTGCCGACCCCTGGCCTATAGAATTGGTATCGGTACTTCATAAGTGACTATGACCTCAAACAATACGTGGAAACATTTTTTGAAAGACCAGTTGTTTTTGTTTTTTTTTAGAGCGCACTCAAGATTCTTTTAGGTTGCGGTCAGGTGCGCAACCAGGGAGAAGGTGCTAAGGGGGTTTCAACCCCCTTTCGTCAAGTTATTTAGAAGATTTAACCCCAAGATACAATCGTTTAAACATGTTTTGGACTTGACTGGAAGTACAAGGAGAGCAGAAGGGGGTAGGCAAATTAATTCTTTCAATGACTTCTGAATTTTAGCAATTTACAGTAGTTATTCATACGGCTTCAAAAACGTGTGAAATGTGATTAAAACGGCGTTAAAATCTCAGTTTTTGCCGCAAAGTTACAAAAATCACGCAGCGGCTGGAGTCTATGCCTCCCGCTGTGATACGCTTGAGTTGCATCAATTATTCAATTCGTTCGTTACATCACTTTTGCTTTTGGTTCGATTCCCCTCCCTCTTAACAATTAAAATCCTGGTTGCGCTATTCGTCGCATTCACTGCTGCAGTCAGATTTTTCAAGCGATTATATGGGCCGGATACAAAACGATTTAAGAAAGGCTGCCGGCCTAATACGTCTCTTTTTTCAGACATGAATACAAAATTGTTCGAATAGCGCATAATTTGTACTCGTAAAATATCAGTTTTTATTTGCAAAAGTTCAGTTTATTTTAGTGCCCCCCCACTTTCGGCTAGTGCCCCCTCACTTCGGTTGCTCTGGCGACGGCACTGTCCTACAGAAAATGCAGTTTTTGGACGATCAGTACGGGCCACTTCAACTTGGTGATAGCCAGACTTCATGTCCAATGCGGAAAAGTAACGACATCCTGCTAAGACATTAAGCACGTCTTCAATTCTGGGAAGCGGGTAGCTGTCTCTGAATGTGACACTATTGAGTTTCCTGAAGTCCATGCAAAGGCGCTTGCTTCCATTCTTTTTAGTTACAACAACAATGGGAGCACACCAAGGACTACGAAAGGGTTGAAATATGCGACATTTCACCATGTCTTCGATCATCACTTGAACTTAAATGTGGATAGGGAGTCGACGGGGCCGTTGCAAAATGGGTCTGGCAGAGGAAGTGTCAATGGTGTGTCGTAGTAATGCAGTGCAGCCTAAATCATTCGGTCCCAAGGAGAAAATATCGCTAAATTCAGACAGTAAATGCTGCACCGTATTGATTTGATCAAGGGTAAGGTCGGTGCCACTGAAATCAAAATCAAAGGGAACTTTTGGTTGTTCAGGGTCTAGCATTTTCACAGATTCCTGTAGCTGGTCTAGCTCAAACATGCGTTCAAGTTTCAGAGGGGGCATATCAGCAATTTGATGAGCACAATGTATGCTACCAACACAGAATATGATCTCCAGCAGTTAATGTTATTGGCTCATCAGACATATTGAAGAGAGCCAGGCATAGGTGGGCAAGTTAATGCAAAACGTTAGCTTCGTTAACCACTAGTCCGTTAACAAACTTACCTCGTCCGTTAACGTTAATCCGTTATTTTCAGCTTTAATTAACGGAAGTAAATAAAGTCCGTTAATTCGTTAACATTTTGTGTGTAATATACATTTCTTTTTATTCACGCGCTTCTAGAATACGTATTGACGCTGTTGAGCTGATTGCAAGGAAATATTTTTTGGTGTGGTGGTCTTTTTGTGTTTTGGAAGCTACATTTTACAGTCTAATCTAACTTCAAGATAAAAATAAGTTCAAATGCACTGACCAAGCTGCGATCGGAAAACCTTTGGAAATTGTGGTCAGCGATAATTAGACTTATGAGGTTGCACGTTATTATTTGCCACAAAAAAGAGCTCTTTTCTTCGCTTTGTTTTATAAAACTCGTGCTAATACGCAACAAGTGCTGCTAATGCAAGCTGGTTTGTAGCGGTACGATGAATGAATGGTGCAAGATGTTAATGATAAAAACCTTAACGGAAGTTAACAGAACTTAACGGAAGTTACTTTAGTCCGTTAACAGAACTTAACGGAAGTTAATTTAGTCCGTCAACATGACAAAACTTTTTAACGGATTAACGAGTTAATGAAAAAGTTAGCTTCGTTATTAACGGATTAACGATTAACGGACTTGTGCCTACCTGTGGAGCCAGGCCTAAGTTTCGTTCAGAGTGGCAGGTACCAGGAAGAGCCATAGCCCTTTTTCATTAAAGTAATCATTATCAGGTTCCACTATACCTTCATCAAAGGTCAGTGCTGATCGAAAAGAGAGTGCAACCACACACTTGCATTGAGGCTTGACAGGCGCGTAGCCAGAAATTCGCAATAGAGGGGTTGCCTTGGGGGTCTGGGGGCGGAGCCCCCAGCCGCCGGAGGCCAACAGGGGTCTAGGCGGGAAGCCCCCAGCTGTTGGAGGTTGGGGGTCTGGGGGCAAAGCCCCATTTTGCATTTTTTCAAAAATAACTTAATTTTAGAGCTCTTTTAATAAAAAATAATGCTTCTAAAACGTGGCATAGAAATTGGCCGCGCAACATATGATTCAACTGGTTGCATTAATGGGCTGTATGGGAAGTGGCTTATGACAACATTGCAGTTCTTTTGTTTACATGCAGGTAAACCATAAAATCCTATTATTCAATAAAGCTCACACGGAGTAATCTATTTCGTCTATATTTTATAAAGAAAAATAATTGGGGGGGCGGCTAATAGAAAGATATTTGAGAGAAGTGATTGGTAATTAACTAGCACTGAATAGCCCCCCTCTCCTTATTCCTGAGTTTATAATATATTTGTAAATAAAACCTATGTTTGGCGTTTGTACACGAGCGATCAAATTTGATTGTCTGTTTTTGGGCATTTTAAAAAGTTTTCATTGATTTGTGACTTTAATTTTTGACAATTAGCCCCCTCCTCTAAACATATGTTTCAAAAGATGCTTTAAATCACTTTTTAGTCAATTCCAGCGCAAAAAAACTGTCGCAAAAGAGCTAAAAACGTGGTATTTTTCTTGGTTGACATGCCAATGGGGGGGGAGGGGCTATAGCTATAGCCCCCCTGGCTGGCTTGATATGAACGCATGAAGTCAAATAAACTTTAGCAGATGGCGGCGGTTTTGGAAGATGGGACAAGTTGAAAGTTCTGGGTGCCGTAGCAAGAGCAACACTTGTACATTGAGACAAAATGGGAGGATATGTTTAAGACGAATTGAAATAGACCACGTTATGAGCATGGTCAGTGATTGCATAAGAGGCTTGCATAAGATCACTGCCTGTAAAACCATCAGCCGCTATATCCTTGACCACAATAAATTGCCATTCGTAAGTCACAGTAGTAGGTAGCTTGATGGAGTGCGTAATTTTCTCCAATACATTCATTGGCTGACCGTTGGCGGTTATCACTTAAGGTGCTACCTGCAACTGGAGGGACGTATGAGCAAGGATGGCAGTACGGTACGATACGTTCAGAATTTGCGTACTACGTACCTTGCACCTTGAACTGTACCGTACCAGTGTACCGTACTTCAGTTTAATTTTTAAAGTGTACCGTACCAACATACCGTACCAGTACCATTCCAAAAAAGGCGTACTGTACCAGCGTACCGTACTTCTTAGCAAAAATTGAAGCGTACCGTACCGTACCGCCATTCTTGCTTTCAACTACTCGCAACTTTAACTGACTTTGAGATTACTAGTCTATAAATCAACGATCTCAATTCACACATTTAGAGTCGGCTTCAGTTGTGTTCTACCCATGCATACAAAAATCCGGTGCAACGTGCGAAAAGTCTGGGATTTTTAATTCAAACAGCGCACCAACATACCGTACCAGTACCATTCCAAAAAAAGCGTACCGTACTTTTTAGCAAAAATCGAGGCGTACTGTACTTCTTAGCAAAAATCGAGGCGTACCGTACCGTACTGCCATCCTTGCGTATCAGCTGCCGAAAGTCGTTTCCATGTAGAAGCAGCACTCAGCACGCAGCAACTGCAGCCAGGGCACAGTATACTAATATATACAGTAGGTTCACTTCAAGCAAAATGCATTGTTAAAATGTCCAGCATTTTTTTGCCTGTGTTGCGTCATAAGAACTTTTTTGGGTGAGTCACGTCACTACATGGTGAAAAAAATGTTTCCAATTTTTTTCAATTTTTGTAATATTGTATATTTTTTTTAAAAACTTTGGGGTTTTTTATTTGAGTTAATAGACTTAGTGCTTGAGGAAAGCGCAGTGGGCGAGCGAACTGCTACATTTGTGCTTTTTCAATTCTTAGAAATCGGCACGAAGCATGCTCGAAGATGTCGGGAGCCCACTATGACGTCATGATATTTGGTAGAAATACACTAATTTCAAGTGTTTTAGTGCAATCGTTGATCTTAAATCAAAGCAAGGTCTTCTTCTTGGCTGCTCAAGGTTTTCTATCGAAGTAGACGGTGGACGAGATGCATTTGTGACAACATAATGCATATACATATTGTTTAATTTTGTATTCATGCTTGCTATTGGACAGCCTGATTTAGCCAAATGCCAATATTGAATAAAAGAAAAATAACTAAAAGAAATAAATTGGATTGAGCGAAAGATGAAACCGGGATACCACTATGACATCACAAAGCTGTTACAAATTTGCCAATGTCAATTGATTTGACTGCAACATGATCCATAATACACTACAAGGATTTGGTTGCAGCGAAGTTTTATAGGGAGCAAAAAGAGTCGTGATCAACACTTTCGTGTGTGACGTCATAATCCATTTAAGTTTTGTTTCAATTTCCTGTTCAAGCTTGCTGTAGAGCAGTCGCACTACAACCTAATATAAGCATTGAATAAATTCAAGATAGTAATCGAAGTATGTAGTCGGGAGACCACTATGACGTCATAAAGCTGTAACAAATTTGCCAGTTTCGACTGGTTTGACTGCAATTATTATCCATCATAAATCATAACAAGGTCTTGCTTGCAGGTTGAAGCTCATTTTGTATCGAGTAGAAGGAGTTTAGATCAACGCGTTCGTGTGTGATGTCATAATGCATTTACGTTTTCTTTTCTTTCATTCATTTTAATTTGGTTTTAATTGATTAAAAAGAGTTTTAAGGGTGAGTTCTTCTCAGTGATATGCCATTGATTTCTACAGTATTTGAAGTAGGCTATCTAGCTACATTGATAGCTCCAAAATTCTTCAAAAAGAAATGCTCTTTGATTACTATCTTAGTTCGTAATTGCTACAATAAACAAGTAAACACAACACAAGTTACTTTGCTAGGTGTACCGTCAGGCCAGAGACTCTTTATTTAGTAGAATAGGGACAGACCCGCGGAAAAATAGAGAAAAGCATTAAAAAAAAGCATACTTCTGTTGTAAAGGTTTTTTTTGAGGCCTCGCGTATTCGGCTGATTTGATTAGACGTATTTGTAGAATAAATAAACCGTGAAGAAAACAGTCACGCTGATTGGACGAGTCGGCATATTTTGAAACAAATTAAGCAAGAAGAAAAAATACAAAACCATTAGTTTCCAGTTCATTGATAAAGAGTCTATGATCAGACAGTTAGGTCTATGCCGTTCTATTCGGCTATTATGGTCAATCGTTTTGTTCAACAGCTTTTGCCATGCTTTTAGTTCAACAGCTTTGCCATGCTTTTTCATGTGAGAAAGCATATAATAAATACAGCATAAGTACGATAACTTACAGGAAGAGTTCGAAACTTTCTAGTTTATAGCTAAATAAGGGTATACTTAGCTTAGTGATAGTGAATAAAACTAGCATGGCCTACTGATACGACATATACTTTATAGCCTCCTGATCAGTGATAGATAGGTTTATTTATAGATTCTGCTTACCGATAGATGACGTTATGTACAGGAGTACCGATCTTTGCTGAGCATTGGGGGAATAATTTGCAATTTTATCCCAATTTTGCTCTATTTTCAACATTGGGGGGGAAGAACCTCAACCACGATTTTGTTCAGGTGAGCGAATGAAGTGAAGACCAAAAAAAAGGTCTTTCCAAAAAATGGAACACTTTTTCCCCCAAATTCAAGTGGACACCCACACTCAGATGCACACCAGAGTCAAATTATTGGGGGGGATGAATACGTAAACCATACTCAAACTATTAGGGGGGATACAGTCAAAATTTTGGGGGATATATCCTCCCCAGGCTTTGGCACCCCTGGTTATGTATTTATTACTGTTGTATACAAGTTAAAATATTGATAAGTTATGAATTATGATCAAGCAGTAAACAAATTATTATGATCAAACGTAAATGCATTATGACATCACACACGAACGCGTTGATCTAAACTCCTTCTACTCGATACAAAATGAGCTTCAACCTGCAAGCAAGACCTTGTTATGATTTATGATGGATAATAATTGCAGTCAAACCAGTCGAAACTGGCAAATTTGTTACAGCTTTATGACGTCATAGTGGTCTCCCGACTACATACTTCGATTACTATCTTGAATTTATTCAATGCTTATATTAGGTTGTAGTGCGACTGCTCTACAGCAAGCTTGAACAGGAAATTGAAACAAAACTTAAATGGATTATGACGTCACACACGAAAGTGTTGATCACGACTCTTTTTGCTCCCTATAAAACTTCGCTGCAACCAAATCCTTGTAGTGTATTATGGATCATGTTGCAGTCAAATCAATTGACATTGGCAAATTTGTAACAGCTTTGTGATGTCATAGTGGTATCCCGGTTTCATCTTTCGCTCAATCCAATTTATTTCTTTTAGTTATTTTTCTTTTATTCAATATTGGCATTTGGCTAAATCAGGCTGTCCAATAGCAAGCATGAATACAAAATTAAACAATATGTATATGCATTATGTTGTCACAAATGCATCTCGTCCACCGTCTACTTCGATAGAAAACCTTGAGCAGCCAAGAAGAAGACCTTGCTTTGATTTAAGATCAACGATTGCACTAAAACACTTGAAATTAGTGTATTTCTACCAAATATCATGACGTCATAGTGGGCTCCCGACATCTTCGAGCATGCTTCGTGCCGATTTCTAAGAATTGAAAAAGCACAAATGTAGCAGTTCGCTCGCCCACTGCGCTTTCCTCAAGCACTAAGTCTATTAACTCAAATAAAAAACCCCAAAGTTTTTAAAAAAAATATACAATATTACAAAAATTGAAAAAAATTGGAAACATTTTTTTCACCATGTAGTGACGTGACTCACCCAAAAAAGTTCTTATGACGCAACACAGGCAAAAAAAGGCTGGACATTTTTGACAATGGAGTGAACATACTGTATAGTTACCGTAATATACTGTGGCCAGGGTGCGAAATTTTTTTTTCTACCATGGTTTTGCAGATTTATTACGTCACATCCTGTGTCCCAACCTTGTGATTCATACTCCGATCTCGCTTTTCGCTTGATCCGCTATATTCACAGGCTATTTGGTATGAGGGTACTGGGCAGGTAGGCTAGACTTTAGTTTGTAATTAAGTCCTACCGCAGGCAGTGGTAGAATAGGCTTGAAAGAATAGCAAAAAGTAATAATAGCAGTTAGTCAATCAGCCTAGACTTACGTTTTATAATCAAGTTAAAATATTAAGACAAAGTTCGTGATACAAGTAAGTTAAAATAGCCTTGCCTAGTAATCTTTTTTAAGCGTTTAAGGGTTGGGCTGCTGAGTCTAAAGCGATTATTGCATTATAGACAGAATAACAGAGGGAAGCCTAAAACATATTTTATTAATTAATGCATAATCAAAGTTACTGTACTGTATGTGTATTGCAAAAATAAATAGCAGATCTGAGATACGGTACCAGTACCAAGATGCAGGATAGCCTATGGTAGTTAGATAGTGCAGTTGGCTAGGTACCGTGAATGACTTGCCTGAACTGTGTAGGCCCTGAATCTGGAAAAGTGAAATGTCAAAGTTATTTTACTAGGCCTACTGTAATTTAACCAATGTTGTGATTGCTTTCAAATTTAGAGTCAAAATTGTAATGTGATGTGATTTGTGACTACTGTCACAACTCATAACAAAAACTCACAACATCAAACTTAACAATTATGCTTTGTATTAATGTATGGCGTATGCTCAAAAACTTGATTTCCTGGACCCCTGATTCAATGTTTTGTGTTATTTAAATTGAGTACTGTGATATAGCCTAGGTACATAGGCACATGTCCATTAATCCGTTAATAACGAAGCTAACTTTTTCATTAATTCGTTAATCCATTAAAAAGTTTTTTCATGTTAACGGGTTAAATTAACTTCTGTTAAGTTCTATCAACAGACTAAATTGATTTCCGTTAAGCCGTTAACTTCCGTTAAGGTTTTTATTGGTAATATCTTGCACCATTCACTCATTGTACCAGTACAAACCAGTTTACTCTGGTAACGCTTGTTGTGTATTCGCACAAGTTTTATAGAAGAGAGCGCAGAAAGGAGCTCTTGTGGCAAATAATAAGCTGCAGTCTCATAGGTCTATTAATTATTGCAGTTCAGAATTTCCCAAAGTTTTCCGATCGCAGCTTTGTTAGTGCATTGGAACTTATTTTTATCTTGAAATTAGATTAGTAACTTCCAAAACACCAAAAGACCATTACAGCAATAAATATTTTCTTACAATCAGCTCAACAGCATCAATATGTGTTCTACAAGCGAGTGAATAAAAAGAAATGTAAATTACACGCTAAATGTAAACAACTTAACAGACTTTATTAACTTCTGTTAATCAAAGCTGGAAATAACGGATTAACGTTAACGGAGGTGTGAAGCTTGTTAATGGACTAGTGGTTAATGAAGCTAACGTTTTGCATTAACTTGCCCACCTATAGTGATATATATAAATTCTTTAGTTCTTTATTGAACTCCAAGAATTTCATCTCTCTGATTTCCTTTGGAATTTGATTCCAATTTTAGTTCCATTATAGATCAGCAATTCTTGAGTTTGTGCTGTGTTAACTCTGGGCAGAAAGTAGTTGGTTTTGCTTTTTCTTCGAGTGTTGTAAGAATGTATTTCATCCAGTATTATGAAAAGCCCTAAGTTATACCTGGAAGTGTGAGATGGCTTAGGCCCTATTGCTTATTTTGTATAATACATCAGTTTTGCTGTTTCCATTTTGCACATGTCATTTAGCTGTAATAGATGTAAGCTTGAGAATAGCGGCTTGGTATCAGGTATGTTTCCTGATGTTGTTGTGAGTTATTATTATTCTTACTGGTCTTTTTGTAACTTAATTAAAGGTGAAATAGCTGCTAATACAGTAATTTGGATGGGAATGGATAAAGCTGTAATAAATCAACATTAAAGTTTTACAATCACCATACTTCGGTAAATGATACAATGCCCAACAACCACTGTCTAATTTTGAACTAACTTCTGAATTTAAGGTTTCCAATTTAGTGAATGATCAATCAGGACACCCAAATATTTAACACATGTATTTGCACTACATGTACTTTCACAGATGTACTACGCAAACATGTAGAGTGTTTGTGTAGACCTAACTAATGTTTGCAAATTATAGCTACATATTCTATAATTGTGTAAAATACAAAATTGCATTTCAGGCAGAAAAAATAGCCTACTAAAGCTAGTTTGAAAGAAATCTGGTATTTAGATATGTTTGCGTAAACAAATGGTTTCTGATGTAGTGATTAATCGTCCAAACTATGCAGCATTGACTGATTGATGTCAACTTTTAAGACATTGCATCACCCAGGAAGATTGATAGGCAATCCACAATTATCTGGAAATAATGCAAGAAGTTTTAAAAGATTTTTTGGATGAAAAAATATACAGTAGCAAGACTTATCCAGTGTTTGGGTATGTTCTTTAAATGATGGTTTGTAGCTTAGTTTTGTTTGCAAGGATGTTTCAAACTTGTTAAGAGTATTTATACGAGATACAAGGTTTGGTGCTGACTGCAGTCTCACTTGCAGCAAGATTTCACTAAATTAAAACTGGCCAGTTGGTCGAGCAGTAACACATTTGTCCTGGATGGGAGGTTCATATTTTTGGCCAGTCAAATCAGATGCAGTGTTGCCTACAGCTTGCACCACTGCAACATTTCTTCAAAAGGAGCTGTGTTGCCCTTCACAAATGTGAGGATATTGCCTCCGTGTTACACACTTCGGCATAATACAATGAGTATCATGAAAGATTTGATATAGTCAGAACCTCACAACATATAAACTGGCAACAAAAGTTGTTTGTTTAGCTGATTACACTGGTCAACAGCAAATTTCAAACGGAGATTCTGGTGAATTTATCTTGATGTGTTTTTGATGCGGATTTCAAAAATGATTTTACCTGTTCTTAGGCACATCAGGCTTTTGAGATCTTTTGGTGTTTTTAATTTTAAATCAACTTTTGTTGTTAAGCATTTTACAGTCCAAATGCAATAGAACATTGCAGTAAGATGTCACAGAATAACATTCTTAAGTGGTGCATCAATGTAAGTGCAAGCTCTGAGTGACAAGGAAAGGATGGAAGCAGGCAGTTTTGCAAGTTATTTAAGTAGTCTACAGTAAATGTAGAAAGTGAAAAATGTAGGAAAATGTGCTGGAGGAACTGAGGGAATTAATTTTGACAGTATATGGCAATATGTTATATTTAATAAAGTAGTTAATTTTACAGGTGTAAAATAGATATATATATATAGGCATCGATTTTGAGGTGGCCAGAGGGCACCGCCCACCTCGTGTCTGACACTGAAGGGGGCAAAATATGTCTGGCCCCTTCGTTTTTTTGGCAACTAATACCCACTTGGTTACAAGAAATCGAAATTCCGAACTGAGATAGAACCAGAATGCGCAAAGATCTTTTTTTGTTTTCACCTGAATTTGGAGGCAAAATTTTGGACTGAAATAGAATTATGAAGTTTAACCAAACTTCGCAAAAACAATTTGCCCCATTGGAATTTGCGTAATCAACAAAAAATTGATGCCTATGTCTATACATTCACAGTATTTCTAAAAGTATGGTTAATTCCAAATATATTCATAATACCTAGAAAGTGCATAAACCATCAAAATTGGTTTTGCTTTGTCTTGAAAAGTTCACAAGCAAAAAACAAGAAAGAAGTATCAGTAATGATATCAAGAACATGTATGTGGCATATTTTGGTTACCCATTAGGCAACTAAGATAAGATCTGGGCTGTTGGGCACCCCGTAAAATATGGAAGATATGCTGTTTAGGCTTGCACAACTGGCTAAATAAATGGTCTCCTTCTATGCCGTTTTCCTCTCAATGATTTGGCGAGCCAAGTCAACAGACCATGACAAACTGACCGCGAACAAACTGACCGCGAAGCGACGATTTTGTTACAGTGGTTTTGTCGCCGTGATTTCGTCACAAAGTGAGGGTTTGGGCAAGATGGCTCTGGGGATAGTAAAACTATATTTAGGATCGCCCTTTTCAGCCAATCGGCGTTGTCTGCGGTCAGTTTGCTTGCGGTCAGTTGGTTTGCGGTCAGTTGGTTTGCGGTCAGTTATCGTGGACCCATGATTTGGCGTGAACCTAACGATTACTGTCATGATTGATTGCTGTTTTTGTCTCACCAAAGCAAAGGGTTTTTCCTTTAAACAGAGAGACAAAATAACATATCCCAATTTGGATTCAGCAAGGACCCCAGTTCCTCATGATGATTCAATGCCACCAACAATGCCTTCTCAACATGAACTTGATGCTACTGATAGCAGTGTTGATGAAGACAACTCTGACAGATTAATTTCTTCCAACTACATCGATTCTTATGCCACAGAAGGATCCCATCTTATTTTCACAAAAGCATCTAAATGACGTAATTAGAGATTTATGTATTTCTAAGGAAAAGGGGAGCTCCTTGCATCATTGCGTCCTGCATTCAATTAAAAGAACGGAATATGGTTGAAAAAAATGTCAAAGTTAGTTACTCAGGAAGCGCAATAGGGATTTATCTTCGCCTTCAAAGTTGAAGGGCCTCTTTGTTACTGCCATGATATTGAAGAGCTATTTCAAACTCTGGGTATAGTTCACATTGTGAACAAATGGAGGCTTTTTATTGATTCCTCAAAGAGAAGCTTGAAGGCAGTTTTTCTACATATTGAAAATAAAAAACCCTCCATCCCTATTGCACACTCTGCCCAGTTAAAAGAATCCTGTGATAGCATTGAAATTTTGTTGAATACGATTCACTATTCTGACTACCAGTGGAACTGATGTTGGGACCTTAAGGTAATTGGAATTTTGATGGGATTGTAAGGGGTTTTACAAAACACTGTTGTTTTTTATGCTTGTGGGACAATTGCGCCACTGCACAGCACTATGAAACAAAAGAATGGCCGACATGGAATTCATATACACCTGGAGTGAAAAATATCCAACACATCCCTTCAGTAAATTCCGATAAAAGTTTTGATGCCACCATTGCGTATCAAGCTAGGATTAGTGAAGAACTTAGTGAAAGCGATGGCAAAACAGTTTTGAATGGTTTTGAATTTCTCTGTAAAAAGTTTACCAAGCTAAGCCAAGCAAAGTTGAAAGAAGGAATCTTTGTTGGACCACAGATTCTGGAAGTTTTTGAAGACCCAGAGTTTGAAAAAGCATTAAATGCATTGGAACTATGTGCTTGGCATGCATTTAAATGGATTTGCTCCAATTTTTTTTGAAAATTTTGAGTCAAATTCAGGTCAAGGTGTTGCATAGTAGCTTGTGGCATACAAAGAGATGGGGTGTCACATGTCCTTAAAGATGCTTTTTCTTCATTCACACCTTGAATTTTTCCCTGAAAATCTTGGAGCAGTTGGTGATGAGCAGTGTGAAAAATTTCACCAAGATATCCAATCTATGGAAGAAAGGTATAAAGGAGTTTGGAATGAGGGTATAATGGGTGATGATTGCTGGGTGTTGTACTGTGATGATGCGAACCATCCATACAAACAAAAATCATATGTCCAACATTTAAAAGTTTTCCTCATTTGAACTGGTATTGATTGCAGTATTAAGTGGTACCCAGATTGAGAGCGAACATTTTCCACATGTGTTATTTTGAAAAACACTTTTGTTGAAGCTTTTTGGAAAAGACTTTCAGTATCACCCAAGTACAGGGTGTTTAAAGGCTGCCAATAAACAGTCTTTTTCAAGACTACAATTAACAAAAAAGAGTTTGCCCATTGTCCAATCTTCAGTCTATTGGTAAACAACCACACTTTATTAGCATGCTGTTATACCTAATTAAACAAATTTGAAAAAAACAGATCAAACAAAAAAGATTAAACAAGTTTAATATGCTGGTCAGTACATTAAACTTGTTTAATCTTTTTTGTTCAATCTGTTTTTTTTCAAATTTGTTTAATTAGGTATAACAGCATGCTAATGTGATTAGTAGCCTATGTCAAAACCTGAACAAAACCATGATAATGGCAGAGATGTTGTCATTTATGGGGTACAAAATGTATGCAATCTCACACACCATGCCCCTCATATCTCAAAATCCTGATGTGCTAGAAGCAAACTAATGCCAGATTCAGAATCAGTGCCTCTATGTTACCCAGAAATGAGTGATCGTGTTCTTGTTTAAAAAAAAAACTATTATTTTGTTGACCAGTGTAATTTTTTGCATTTAGCAAAACTTATAATGTTGTTAAGCCATATTGTGAGTCTGATTATGGCAAGTGGCACATAGTTGCTCGAGCAAGAAAACTTTTTACTTTAGGTATGTCTTAATTATTTTTAGCCTTTGCTGCTAATTGGTTTCATTCTTTCAGGAAAAATTTTCTGGATCTTCAAGGATTATAATTCACTGCCTTTGGAAGATTGCCTGCCCTGCTGTGACCACTCAGGCTATTACCAGAATATCGCAGACTATGAAAGTGGAATTACACCGATTGCTTTATGAATAGTGGAATTTCATTAACTATTGACAACATCGTTCAGAAAGGTATAATTTAAAATTATAGTTGTAAAGTAACGAAAGTATCTTTACTTAACTAGTCTATCAAAGTAGAGTTTGTCTGTAACAAGCACTTCTAAAGCAATTATATTTTTAGATACTTTCTATTTTCACTTGCTTACTTTTACCGTGAAGTAACGCTACTGAAGCAGCATTTTGATTTAGAAGAGTACAAAGTACTGTAGGTTTAACTGAATCACAAATTTATCAGAATAATTGAGTTTTCTGCTGGCAAAGCAAAGATTTGATGAAATGATTCCAAGAGAATTTTGTGTGACATGATTTTCAAATCCCAAAGTTTCCCTGTCGTTCATTTTGATTTGATTATAATAACAAAAACTTGTATCGGTTATTAATTCATGACTTCTTGAGAGAGTAAGGGGTTGAAAGACCAAGCATTATGTGGCAGTGATGTGAAGGCAGTCGACTAGTAGTCATGTACTGCAGTTTGTCGATTGAATAATTTGTTTATTTTGCTTAAATACTTTCAGAAATTCTTCTACTTGAGTGCTTTAAAAAACGGCTACTTTTTTACTTTTACTCAAGTACTGTTTTGGTCAATAGTTTGTACTTTACTTCAAATAGTTTTTCTTTCAAGTAACTAAACTTTTACTTGATTACAGTTATCAAATACTTTTTACACCACTGTTTAAAATGTAGAAGGTGTTTTATACTGATATGGTTGAGACTAGAAGCAATGCAGTGCTATGCTGATCTTTGCAAGTGATGTCAGCAACCACTTGCAAAGATGCTTCACATTGCTCAATGTCCGATCAAAATCCACTTTTAAGTTCAAGTTCAATTTATTATTTGTCACTATAAGATGCAATAAACCAGTGGTTCTCAACTTTTTTTCAAAGCGTCCCAAATTTATTGAAAAAATCAAATGTATAAAATTTTGCGACCCATGTGCAGTATATTCTGATGCATAGTTAAATTAAAAGCTGTTTTGTAAAAAAAAATTTTTGATGACCGAACTTTCATGAAAATAAAACAAACAACTTTTCACTGAGCATATATAACTTATATATGAATATTTGCTATTTAGCTTTGAGTATAGGTACCAGGCGCATAGCCGGAAATCTGCAATGTGTGGGCTGTTACGGGGTCTGGGGGCGGAGACCCCAGCCTCTGGAGGCAATTGGGAGTTTGGGGCAAGTCCCCCATCTTCCGGAGCCTGGAGGTCTGGGGGCAAAGCCCCAGCCACCGGAGGCACGAGACCTGGGGAAAAGCCCCCAGCGCTCAAAGAAATTTTTTTGCAAAAATAACTTAATTTTAGGCCTATTGTTTACAAGCTGGTAAATCATAAAATCCTTTATTGATAGTTCGATAAAACTCTCAAGGAGTAATCTGTTTCGTCTATATTTTATAGTGAAAGATTTAATTAGGAGGGCTATTGGAAGAAAGTTTGAGAGAAGTGATAGATGATTAATTAATAATAAAGGAATATCCCCCCTCTATTCCTGAGCTAATATATTTTTTGATAAAACCTTTGTTAAACATTTTTCAATAAGCGATCGAATTTGAATACCAATTTTTGGCCATGTTTGAAGTTTTTTTCCAATCTATGAGGTTTGTTTTTGACAAAGTAACCCCCACCCCTAAATAAACGTTTCAAAGTAAGCTTTAAATCATTTTTTGAGTCTATTTCAATGCCAAAAACAGTCTCAGAAGTGATAAAAACGTGGTATTTTTCTTATTCTGCATTTTGGTCGGCAGGCTAATTGGGGGGCAATAGCCCCCCTGGTCATACTGCTGATCGTTACCAATTATGCCTGACGTAGTCTGACATACATGACCTTTGATTTCTAGTCTCCACGCACACAAAGCTTCTTCACTACGGGAGTTCTATGTTGACAAAAGTACTACAATATATCGTTTACTACTTCGAAGCGTTTTACAACTTTGCGGTCTCCAGAAGCTCAAAATTTCACTGCTTGAGTTTATTGTGTACAAAAATGCAACAAGGGTTGATGACTATATGACTGTGAAGCGATGTTGCGTTTATTTTATTATTTTTTGTGCAAGTTTCACTCTGTGTAGATGTTTACAAAAAAAACAACAAAAAAACAAGTGACCCAAAATAATTTTTAGGCGATCCAACTTTGGGTCGCGACCCATAGGTTGAGAACCATGGCAATAAACGAAATACTACATAAAAAATAGTTAACAATAGCAAAAACAAAAAATACTTTTTTACGACCGGAGAATAGAAGGGACCTGTTAGGGTCATCTAGTCAATAAGCCCCTGGTTTGTTGTATTTTATTTTTTTGTAATTTTTGATTTAATTAATTATGGGCATGCGCACAAGCCAATTAATCCTAGTTGTTGTTTGCTTTTTTTTAGAGAGGTACTTTGTGACAAAATTTGGTTTACAAGTAATGTTGTGGTTTATCTGGTGATAGATACTAGTCAATTGTCAGTCATCCCAGTTAGACTACAGATTTGTTCATTTTTTAGTCATTTATACTGTATTAGTCTATTTGTGACACTGCGTGCATTTGCATTTATTGAAAATGCAATTAATCAAAGAACAGAGTTTCACAGATCATATCTTTTTAGAAGTCTTGAACCATGGATTTCAGCCACAGAAAGCACCCACTTCCCCACGTCGAATCAACTGCTTTCATATCTCTGCATTGACAATATCTTCGATTGTGCATTTGTGCAAGTCTTCATGCAACATTGCACGGTCCAAGTCTAACAATATCTGCACATTGCACAGTCAAACAATATCTATCACTAAAAATTGTGCATTTGCGTTTCATTTACATCTCTGGTTTACAACGTTTATTTCGAGCCAAGGCAACTGACCACTACAAACTGACCGCGAATTAAAGGTTACCAGTGATCTCGTCACAAAGTGGTTTCGTCAGAAGGTAAGGGTTTGGCGCAATGGCTGTGGGGATAGTAAAATATTGTTATGACCCCCTTCTAGGCCAATCGGGGTCGGTTGGTTCGCGGTCAGGTTGTTCGTGGTCAGTTTGTCGCGATCAGTTGTTGTAGATCCGTTTATGGAACCGCACTATTTCAACAGCTGGTAGTTAAGCTTGAATGGAATGCAAGGTATTATTTTTGTTGAAATTTAAACGAGGACTGAAGGCAACATCAATGGAGTAGACTTATTTTTTTTTACCCAGCCGTTCCACAGATATTCTACTTCAAGCACGACGTAGGGGTCTCCAAATTACAATTTTTATTGACAACTCTGACATTTTAATGCAGTATCCTAACATACTGAGGTCTATATTAACCTAGCTGTAAATAGGTTTAAACGCTTCTGTGGCTTAGTAAAATTACTGCATTGCCTTAGGGTAGGACTAAGATGGCGTCGCGGATGTTATCAATGCCGGGGTTGCCAATAAAAATTATGATTAGAAAGGCCCTTACGTCATGTTTGAAGTAGAATATCTCTGGAAGGGCTGGATCAAGAAGGATGAAGTCAACGCCAATCTAATCTAATACGATTGGCCTAACTTTAGATGCCCACGGTGATTTTACCTTCAGTCCTCGTTCAAGTTGAGAGTAAAGTTCAAACTTGAGGTTCACATTTGTTGGAGCTGGATCAAAGTGTGTTATTGTTTATTATCAGAGGTGGGCAAAGCGCAGCTTTTGAGCCTCTGCAATTGCTTAAGTTGCGTTTCACTTTTATGTTATATTTTGAGATGTTGTTAAACTTGGGCTGCAGACTAATGTACCCTTAAAAGTAATTGCGCTACGCTTTCAAATTTTTGTTGTTAGTAGCTCTATTTTATTCGATCAACTTAATTTTGTTTCATTTCAATCCTAATGTTGTCAAATGCACTGTAGAACTAACTATTTATTTAGTATTTCCATATGCTAAGCTTAAAAAGTCGCTTTTAGTTTCTATTCGGAATATCACGTATTGATGCTCCTATATGTTTATTAGCTTTTCATTTATTTACCCTATTGTACAATGTACACCCTGGCATTTGATTGATTTGTGTGAACCACGACTGCGAGTTGTCAACTGCTCATCATATCGTATCTTTTCCTTTATTGAAAGTTGTTTGGTGGCATCAGTTTAGGTATGCTTGAACGTAAACTAAATTTGAAATTTGCGGGCTAATGCCATTAAATTTTTTTGCGGATTCATTGCGCTGGGTTTTCTTTCAAACTTTTTTTGGTTAGTCGCGCAAGTTTATGCTTAAAAGTTAGTGTTGTGTTTATCGTAATATTGCCAATTGTTAGTCTTCCTTAGCAAATAATTTGCTTTTTTGCCTAAAATTAAAATGCGAAATTCACATTGTGTGTCGCGACTTGATTGCGAACGTTAAGCTGCGCTTTATCTTGTCGTGCCTACCTTTAATAACATTATAACGTGGTTTGCTTTTGTGTTCATACTCATTTAAATTGCTTGCAAAGTTATTGAAAACCGTTATTTTGGCGAGCAAGTTGCTATCTTTTTCCAACCAATCATACATCAAAATTTCTCACCAGGTTGAAACCCCGATGGCCCTCGGAAACTATGACAGTTTTATGCGTTGAAAATATTTCTTCTTTTTCAACGCACCGTACGTGATATTGAAAGAATTTTTGGGTGTCAAAACTCAAATCTTTTTAATCACTAAATTACGCCGAAGCGTATTACAACTTAGCCGAGCCCATCTCCGAATCATCGCGCCTTGGCAACTCTACTTCAAAAGGTTGCGTCAACGGCGTACTGTTGTTTGTAAGTCCGTGTCCGAATTCACTGACCCCGAATTTAAACTTCTTATGCAGTATCTATGCTCCAAAGACGAACGCGTTATTATTACTTAATCAATTTTGCGCCGGCGCTAAACATATTTGTCAGCTTCTCAGCGAAACCTTATTGGTACGGTACCTGGTGACTACGATTAGCCTGTAGATTTCAGCATTTAAGAACACTATTCTAAATTTAGAAAGATTTAAAAACATGTTTTAAACTTTGATTTTTTTTGTAGTTTTATGCCGGACTTGTAAAATGAGTTTTATTTTTTCCATTTATTCGCGTTTCTGATTTTTCATATGCATAAGTTACTTCACTCGGTAATTATTGTATACCTTCTTTGGTTGATATTTCGGATAAATTTTCAAAAAAATCGACCTGAATATATAATTTGAAATTTTGTGGAGCCCTGCGTTCGCTAACAAATACCGCTCGACGCTCGCTCATTCGTTCATCATCGTTTGTTTGCTGACTCGCATTATGTTTCTGTTGATTACTCCGTAATAAACCTCGATTTCATTACACACTGTCGCAAACGAAGTAGAATTGGAAAGCTTTATCGAGAATCGAACCCTTACGTGTCACTGAAACCCAAATTGGGATCAGAGATATGAGGAAGCGCCAATTTGCCAGTCGTTTCCACTTCCACCTGCAGTTCAACAACTTCGTAAGAAAGTTTTGACGTAGAATTTTTTTCTGAAAATTATTTTGGCTAGTATTTTTTGTTCAGCTTGATGAAATCGTCGAAATGGTTTACATTATCAGACATAAAAGAATCGAATTGCGTTATTGAATTTGTCATCGCAGAGATGTAAAGTTTTAGCGTAGACATAACTAGGAATGTGGATTGGAATGATTCAAACGTTTAATCGCATGATAACTTATACGTTATAATCACAAGGAGTAATCACTTCGGGCGCTGGGTCAAGGGCAGAACACCCAGCACTCTGAGAGTTTTGAAAAGAGTTGCAATGAGAAGGTATTGCATGGCCGTTAACAATCTAAGTGAACTAAATAAAGCCATTACAAAGACTTTGAAAATGCTGATCTGACAAACAATGTACTGTAGTAGTTGTTCAGGAGGAAGCGGTTCCCTTTTAAAATCATGGTAAAAAGATTACCAACACCATGTGCTTCGCCCCTATTTGCAGTTCTGCATATTAGTGCATAGTTACAGTAAGGCAATCATAATTTACTCAGAGCGTAACATCCTCCTGCAGTATCTATGCACAGAGCGAAGATACTGCAGTAGAGTATTTGTGTTGATTTAGCTTACTTTTAATTAGTTTTGCAATCGCAACTTTCTAGCAACACGCGAAGGTTATTTAATAGATAAGATTCTTACGAAAACATCAATCAACCAATCATGTTTATAAAAAAACAAAATCCTAACTACAGTAGATCTCATTTAAAAACATTTGAAAAAAATCTAAATGCATCGGGTGTCCAATTGTCTACAAAGATCATTGCTTGGTTGATCCTCGAATTCGGCAATCTCTTATCAACCAATGCACCACCACAATCATGTTGGAGGGTAGCTGAACAAAACATCGTAACCCTACAGTAGCTACAAGCCATACACTGATACGATATAAATTAAGCCTTAACTCTCCTTCAATACATAGTTCTGTAATTTCAGATTTGTGTAATGGGTTGGCAGAAGCTCGAGCTGAAACTGTATTTAGAAGCGTGAACTTTAGTTTTTTCGATTAAAAATTCATAAACCAAATCAGATCCAGCACACTCGCATTCTTTTTGAAACGTTTCATTACTTAAACCTACATCTGTTACCAGCAATTCTACACTACCCACTAAGCTCATGCAATTGTGGAGTAATTATGGAGTGAATTTTCGTACCTAAGTGCTTTTGCACCAGACTTAATTGCCAGACAAACAAGTTTGTTTGAAGATTTACTACTTGAAATCCGTTTTATTGAGAACTACTGGAAGTAATAAAGAGGTGCCCCAAACCTTGTTTCATTATTTCTTTTTTATCTTCAAAAATAAATTTAATCCATTTGACTCCATACCTTTAGCAACCCTGTGTTTCGAAATTTCGTGACATCATAAAAGGATAACTTAAAGAACGAAATGTTTACAATAATAATCGAACATCGCGTTGCCTATTCTGCAAGAAATTTTGCTAAGTCATCCTTCTCTGATGTCACGAAATTTCGTATTATGCAGTATCACGAAAATGCAGGGTTGTCAATGGTACGTAGTTAAACGGATTAAATCTACCTTTGCGGTAAAGGAAAAAAGCTTGCAGCATCTCTTCATTATCTCAAGCGATTTTCATTTCTTCAATGAAACCGATCTTGAGCAGTATCTTTTTGAACGAATTTAAATTAAAAGCGAGTTAATATTGTCACCAGCAAACGCGTTGATTAAGCTCGAAAACACGAACAAGCGTTCGTTTGGTTTGGCAGTCAGATCATAGACTCTTTATTTAGTAGACTAGAAACAAACGCACGGAGAAAAAGAGAAGAGGATTGAACAAAAAAAAGGTTGCTCTTGTTGCGAAGATTTTTTGCAGCCACGTGTATTCGACTGATTTGATATATTCGAAGAACAAAAGAATTGAGAAAAAAAAACGACAAAACTGTCAGTTTCCAACTACTACTAGAGTCCTATGGACACACGTATCACAGACGAACTCGCTAACCAAAAAAGTACTACCGGTAACTAAAATAACAAAATGCAAGCTGTCAAGTGGCCAAGTAACAAAAAAATTATGGCGCTTTTGAAAAACGAAAAAGAACTTTGCAACAAATACGAATGAAAAAAATGAATGACAAGTCAAGATATTCTACCGAAAACAAGAGTCATTTTGTAGTATTTTTTCAAAAATCATCTTCTAGGCAATGATGAATTACATACACAAAAGTTGCTTACAATTTTGATAGCACAACTCAATGTAGGCCTAAATGAATTAAGAACAGCACGTACATACACAAAATGCTCAAAACAAATAAATGTCATAGCAGTAAAACTAAAATGTTGCTAATTCTGGATGGTACAAAAGTCATTCTTCACTCTTTTTGTTTCACTCGAAACCAGTTCATACATCGCCATTTTTATGTTTACGGCAATATGTTTTCCCGTTTTCTGATGCAGCTGCATAGTTTACCAGGCTTTTTTCCAAGGTAGCATTCGCAGCAGAAACCACTTTCTTTTTGCCACTTCAATAATAGGCATGTGTTCACTTGCGACAGCTATTTACAAGCTTCCGCTTGCGTGTTCCAACAGTTTTTGTGCAACTACCAGATTCTTTTGAGCTTTCACTAGTTCTTGCTGCATGTGCAGCTCTTTTTACACAGGAAACATAATATCCTGGAGAGAAAAAGGGTACAAACCAGATCCATTACACGAACTGAAGATTAAAGTGCACGTTGTACTTTTGAGAAAATCTAGGTATTTTACGTGGGACTTATGTCAGAAAAACAGGGTAACTAGACTAAAAATTAGTTTATAACCAAACAAAATCCGGAAAAAATAACGAAGGAAATGACTAATAAAAAAAGAAAATTAAAATAAAAATGAAAAAATGAGTGCTTGACAGGCTGAAAAATGGATAAAAATTTAATAAAAGCGTTTCGAACGATAATCCACAACTGCTTGCAAATCTCGACAAAAAGCCATGGAGATCGCATGCAAGTTCAGGAAATTTGGCGCTCTCTTAGTTTTCGGAGGAACATTTCTTATCGAGACTTCTTCTCTTTTGATGACTGTTATTCATGAGGCATTATTTCTACTGTAGTTCTGTTGTAGCACGTTTTTTGGAAGTCCACGATTTATTCATAATATTCCATAAGTACATTTCAAGATTTTAGTGATTTTTTGTGAAGATCAAAATGCTGCATGCACACTTGCATAGTTGAAGATATTGTTAATGCAGAGACATAAAAATCAGTTGATTCAACGTTGGGAAGTAGTGGATGCATTCTCTGGATGAAATCCATGGTCCAAGACTTCTAAAAAATACGATCTGTGAAATTCTGTTCTTTGATTTTATATTTTCAAATTTAAAATGCAAATGCACGCAGTGATACAAATAGACTAACAGAGTATAAAAGACTGAAACTTAAAAGTGCATTTAGATTGGACACAGAGCAATGTAAAACAACTTTGCTTGTTGCCTTACATCAATTGCAAAGATCAGCATAACGCTGAATTGCTTTTGGTCTCAACCATATCAGTATAAAACACACTCTACATTTTAAATTGTACCTTTCTGAATACTGTTGTCACTAGTTAATGAAATTCCACTATTCAAAAAGCAATCAGTGAAAATTCCACATTCATAGTTTGCGATATTGTGGTAGTGGCCTGAGTGGTCACAGCAGGGCAGGTGATCTTTCTAAGGCAGTGCATTAAAATCCTTGAAGAACCAAAAAATTTTTCCTGAAAAAATGAAAGCAATTAGCAGCAAAGGCTAATAAAATAATTTCTTGCCTGGGCAACTATGTCCCACTTGCAATAATCAGATTCATGACATGGTTTGACAATATTATAAGTTTTGCTAAATGCAAAAAATAGTCAGCAAAAAAAACAACTTTTGTTGCCAGTTTATATGTTGTGAGGTTCTGACTATATCAAATCTTTCATGATACTCATTGTATTATGCCGAAGTGTGTAACACGGAGGCAATATCCTCACATTTGTGAAGGGCAACACAGCTCCTTTTGAAGAAATGTTGCAGTGGTGCAAGCTGTTGGCAACACTGCGTCTGATTTGACTGGCCAAAAATATGAACCTCCCATCCAGGACAAATGTGTTACTGCTCGACCAACTGGCCAGTTTTAATTTAGTGAAATCTTGCTGCAAGTGAGACTGCAGTCAGCACCAAACCTTGTATCTCGTATAAATACTCTTAACAAGTTTGAAACATCCTTGCAAACAAAACTAAGCTACAAACCATCATTTAAAGAACATACCCAAACACTGGATAAGTCTTGCTACTGTATATTTTTTCATCCAAAAAATCTTTTAAAACTTCTTGCATTATTTCCAGATAATTGTGGATTGCCTATCAATCTTCCTGGGTGATGCAATGTCTTAAAAGTTGACATCAATCAGTCAATGCTGCATAGTTTGGACGATTAATCACTACATCAGAAACCATTTGTTTACGCAAACATATCTAAATACCAGATTTCTTTCAAACTAGCTTTAGTAGGCTATTTTTTCTGCCTGAAATGCAATTTTGTATTTTACACAATTATAGAATATGTAGCTATAATTTGCAAACATTAGTTAGGTCTACACAAACACTCTACATGTTTGCGTAGTACATCTGTGAAAGTACATGTAGTGCAAATACATGTGTTAAATATTTGGGTGTCCTGATTGATCATTCACTAAATTGGAAACCTTAAATTCAGAAGTTAGTTCAAAATTAGACAGTGGTTGTTGGGCATTGTATCATTTACCGAAGTATGGTGATTGTAAAACTTTAATGTTGATTTATTACAGCTTTATCCATTCCCATCCAAATTACTGTATTAGCAGCTATTTCACCTTTAATTAAGTTACAAAAAGACCAGTAAGAATAATAATAACTCACAACAACATCAGGAAACATACCTGATACCAAGCCGCTATTCTCAAGCTTACATCTATTACAGCTAAATGACATGTGCAAAATGGAAACAGCAAAACTGATGTATTATACAAAATAAGCAATAGGGCCTAAGCCATCTCACACTTCCAGGTATAACTTAGGGCTTTTCATAATACTGGATGAAATACATTCTTACAACACTCGAAGAAAAAGCAAAACCAACTACTTTCTGCCCAGAGTTAACACAGCACAAACTCAAGAATTGCTGATCTATAATGGAACTAAAATTGGAATCAAATTCCAAAGGAAATCAGAGAGATGAAATTCTTGGAGTTCAATAAAGAACTAAAGAATTTATATATATCACTATAGGTGGGCAAGTTAATGCAAAACGTTAGCTTCATTAACCACTAGTCCATTAACAAGCTTCACACCTCCGTTAACGTTAATCCGTTATTTCCAGCTTTGATTAACAGAAGTTAATAAAGTCTGTTAAGTTGTTTACATTTAGCGTGTAATTTACATTTCTTTTTATTCACTCGCTTGTAGAACACATATTGATGCTGTTGAGCTGATTGTAAGAAAATATTTATTGCTGTAATGGTCTTTTGGTGTTTTGGAAGTTACTAATCTAATTTCAAGATAAAAATAAGTTCCAATGCACTAACAAAGCTGCGATCGGAAAACTTTGGGAAATTCTGAACTGCAATAATTAATAGACCTATGAGACTGCAGCTTATTATTTGCCACAAGAGCTCCTTTCTGCGCTCTCTTCTATAAAACTTGTGCGAATACACAACAAGCGTTACCAGAGTAAACTGGTTTGTACTGGTACAATGAGTGAATGGTGCAAGATATTACCAATAAAAACCTTAACGGAAGTTAACAGCTTAACGGAAATCAATTTAGTCTGTTGATAGAACTTAACAGAAGTTAATTTAACCCGTTAACATGAAAAAACTTTTTAATGGATTAACGAATTAATGAAAAAGTTAGCTTCGTTATTAACGGATTAATGGACATGTGCCTATGTACCTAGGCTATATCACAGTACTCAATTTAAATAACACAAAACATTGAATCAGGGGTCCAGGAAATCAAGTTTTTGAGCATACGCCATACATTAATACAAAGCATAATTGTTAAGTTTGATGTTGTGAGTTTTTGTTATGAGTTGTGACAGTAGTCACAAATCACATCACATTACAATTTTGACTCTAAATTTGAAAGCAATCACAACATTGGTTAAATTACAGTAGGCCTAGTAAAATAACTTTGACATTTCACTTTTCCAGATTCAGGGCCTACACAGTTCAGGCAAGTCATTCACGGTACCTAGCCAACTGCACTATCTAACTACCATAGGCTATCCTGCATCTTGGTACTGGTACCGTATCTCAGATCTGCTATTTATTTTTGCAATACACATACAGTACAGTAACTTTGATTATGCATTAATTAATAAAATATGTTTTAGGCTTCCCTCTGTTATTCTGTCTATAATGCAATAATCGCTTTAGACTCAGCAGCCCAACCCTTAAAAGCTTAAAAAAGATTACTAGGCAAGGCTATTTTAACTTGCTTGTATCACGAACTTTGTCTTAATATTTTAACTTGATTATAAAACGTAAGTCTAGGCTGATTGACTAACTGCTATTATTACTTTTTGCTATTCTTTCAAGCCTATTCTACCACTGCCTGCGGTAGGACTTAATTACAAACTAAAGTCTAGCCTACTTGCCCAGTACCCTCATACCAAATAGCCTGTGAATATAGCGGATCAAGCGAAAAGCGAGATCGGAGTATGAATCACAAGGTTGGGACACAGGATGTGACGTAATAAATCTGCAAAACCATGGTAGAAAAAAAAATTTCGCGGCCAGGGTCCCATTCCAACTGCAACGAAAAACCCGACATTTCAGGCAGAGCACTATCGCTGGTGCCTTGGATTGTAGTGACAGGTTGAGAGCCAGATGGAGAGTTGGTAGCACCAGTGGAAGTCAGCTGCGAGTCAAAGCCGGTCTGGTATCTTTGTCTGGTTGGCAACACAATTCATCTAGGAGCGATGGGTCTGGTTTCGGCCTGGTACGGTGCTTGACTGGCGTGGTACCAGGCGTGGTTCGTTTAAAGGCCTGCTGAAGCTGATGCTAGTAACCTTAACTTGTCTAGAGTGACACACTGCGGGTAATGGCCTTTTTGGTTGCAGCAAGGACGAAATGCATGCTGCAAGAACGAGAAAGGGCAGTTTCATTTAAAATATCCTTATTCACCACAGCAGTAGCAGTTGCTGATCATCGGCGTCCTATTTAAGTTGATGAGTTGACATGCCTGTTCAGAAGAATAGTGGGGTGCAGCATTGACAGGCTGTGGTATTGGATTTCAAACATCAGCTTTAGAAACTCTTGTCGAGCTTTGCCTCCATGACCCATTTTTCTTGCTAATTTGTTCAAAATGGTTACCAGTGATCTCGTCACACAGTGATTTCGCCACAAAGTGAGGGTTAGGGCAAGATAGCTGTTACGTCGTTTCAGTTTGCTTTTCTATACTTGATTGGTTTCGAACTCAGGCTTAGCTGCATTTAAGTTTTAGCGTACACGTGGTGATAACTATTGCAAATCAAGAGATTTATCTCGCCTTTTTAACTGCACGTAATTAGCTGTTATGCAATTTTCAAACTGGTTACACTCAATGTTCGTGCTTTTAACGCCTTTTTTGGGGTCAGTCGATACTGTTAGTTGTGAAGGAAGGACATAGGTATTTTACGTGGAGTCGTGAGAATTCTATCAGTTTACTGTATTCAGATCCACATCTTATTTGTTGATTATCTTGGCAGTCCTTCCTCGAGACTAAAGGACTTGTCCTGGTGGCTCCGATTTTGTTTTCCCTTGGGCTTTGTTTTAAAAGCTGTTGCTCGCCTTCCCTTTGACCTATTGTTTTACTGGGGTTTATATTTCTTAATTCGCGTTCCTACTTCCCGGGGTCCCTTGCAGTTGTAAAGTGAGTTTGAAGTTACAGCTCTATTTTGGAAATTTTGGATTTGTCTGCCTTAAGAAGAAACCATCGGTGAGTCGTATTATGTGATGCTGCACTATCTCGTTTATTATTTATGCTTGGTTAATTGTTAGTAATTACTTTCTATTTACACTATGTAGCATGTGTTCTGTTAACTGTTACTTGAGGCGTGATCATTTGACGCAGTGATTTCTTACACCTTTAGTAATTTTTCAGTTGTTGCTAATTTACGTTCTGTTATTTTTACAGAAACCATTGACAATAAAATCGAATAAAGATCAATCAGTTAACGCGTGTAAAGACGTTCGATCAAGGCAGACAGAAATAATTTTCGCGTCGTTTATAATAGCTTTGGGGATAGTAGATTTGTTTAATAATGACTGCTGTTCTCAGTCAATCAATGCTTTAATTTTAATAGTGCAATAGTACAATGGGGTTGGCAGACATGCCCAGGGCCTGTTTTGTCCTTAAAATGCCGTCTGTCACTTAATCACTTTGTGACGAAATCACTGGCAACCTTCAAAATAAGTGGCTGCTTGCAGCAACTCACCAGGGCTAGCAGACTTGGTAGGGCCTAAATAGAGTTGAAAATCAGCTGGTAGACCACAAATAAAAGCATCTCTTACTTATTGGTCACGTTGAGTGGGATAAATCTTTACCTTACCTACAAGTCTTTGTACGTCACGCATGTATGAGGCAATTATTTCAGTTGAATCCTTCTTCCTGTTCATGAGAATCGCACTACCATACACCACTATCTGTGGGTGTTCCATAGATCTTAGTCAGTTGGCGTTTCAAACTGTTGTACAGTACCGTAGTCTTTTTGATGTTGTTGCAGCAGAATATTAACAGTGTCCTGAAGTCGTTCACCCAACTTTAGAATTAGTACGGTAATCGTGGTTTGTCAGCTTCAGTACAGTTCACTACCAATGCTGCCAAATTTTGGGTCTTTTTAGATGGTATTCCTAAATATTTTTCAACTAGTCATGTGACTAAGCATCCCTGTGACACAAGTAAAAGTTTTGTTTTCCAATTTTGCAAAAAAATAATGGTAGTGACTCTTTCACCGAAAATTTTCTAGTGAAAGAGAATAAAACGAAAATGAGAATTAATCATCTGCGCTTTTTTTCATTTGCTTTTTTAGGGGTTAAGGTTAGGGTTTAGGTTAGGGTTTGAGCTAGCAGGCTAGGGTTCAATTTGGGAATAGTTTAAGAGTAAGCATATGAGTTCGGGTTAAACTTTCAGTCAGAATTAATAAAAAGCTAGATAAAAATTTTCTGTGAAATAAAGCCTTTCAAAAATAATTTAGTGCTGGTATTACCTTTCCAAAGCTTGGAAAACAATTACAGTTATGCTTTAGGGCAGGGGTGGGCAACCTACGGCCCGCAGGCCAGATGTGGCCTGCCAAGGCCTTTTACCTGGCTGGCAGGGGCGCCTGCAGGGGGGGGGCACTTGCCCCCCCTGGAAATTAAGATGCCAAGTATTTGTTAGGTTTAAATTTGCAAAATAAGTCTAAATATATCTAAATATCTATCTAAACTAAGAAAACAACCCTTTGTGGAGCTGTTTTGCCTTTTTTGTCTTGGTGCAGAGGGCGTGGGCAAGAGAAACAGGATTGCCCAATTTACGTGAATTATCATACAGCATTTTCGTAAAAGCGAGCGTTAGAAATACTTTGGAATTAAGCATTTAACAGTTTGAAGAAATAATCAATATGAAGCGTGTATCCATGGTTATTTCTAGAAGTACATGGTTTATTAAACGTTTTAGCATCTCTGATCTGTCATTGAGCTCTTATCATCATGATCTTAATACAATACAGAGTTTAATATTTCAAATTTACGCTGTTCTTATCTAAACATTAAAATAATAATTACTTCGCCATTAAATTAATTTTGCTGAGAAACTGAAATCAAAACTAAACTTGTAATCAATAGCGTAGCCACGGGGGGCTGTGCCTCGTGCATTGGCCTGTAGACCAAAGTACACGATAAGAAAAATGCCACAATTTTTGCCCTTTTGAGGCCTGTAAAGTGGTTCAAAGCCAATTTCAATGGCCTTGAAGTAGTTCAAAGCCACTTTTAAAACATTTATTTTTATTATTTTTTTGTGTGTGGGGGGGGGGGGGGGAGAGTATTAACTTATTTGTCAAAAATACAGCTTCAAATTAATCATAAAAACTTGAAAACATAGGTCAGAATAAGCAGTCAAGATTGATCGCTTAATGCAAAATGCTTAACATAAGCTTTATAAAAAAGAATATGGGGGGGGGGGGTGCGGCTATTTAGCATTTAATTTATTTAATTACAACAAATTTTGGACTTGACCTGTGAGTAACGTGGGGGTTTGAAGGGGGTGAGCCATTTAATTCATTCAAATGGCTTTCAAATTGTATCAAGTTAGTTTTTTAAATGGCTCTAAAAAGATGTAAAATTTGATATGAATAGCATTAAAAATGGCTATTTTTTTTCTGAATATCACAAAACTTGCTTAGCAGCTAGGGTTTTACCCCTAGACCTCGGTCTGTGATATGCCTTAGATGCATCTGTTTGCTCGGCACGGAGCCCAACTGAAGAATTTTGCAAAAAATTTCAATCTTTAGGTTGATCAATCCCCCTCACCCCCCAAAACAAAATGCAGATTGCTGTCAGCGGCTCAACCAAAGAGGCTAAGGGAGCTTAGCCTCCCCTTTTCCTTATCCAAGTAACTTGGAAAACTTAATTCACATGCAGTAGCGTAACCAGCGGGGGGGTGCTATGGCCCCCTCCCCCACCATTGTCTGTCAACCAAAATGCAGAATAAGGAAAATACCATGTTTTTAGCACTTCTGAGACTGTTTTTGCTCTGGAATGGACTAAAAAGTGATTTAAAGCATCTTTTGAAACATATGTTCAGGGGCGCTAATTTGTCAAAAATAAAACTTTGAAAAATGCCCAAAAATAAGCGCTCAGATTTCATAGCTAGTGTAAAATGGCTAAACATAGGTTTCATCCACAAATGGATTATAAATTTAGGAATAGGACGGGGGACTATTCAGTATTAGTTAATATCAATTACTTCTCTCAAATATCTTTTCATTAGCTCCCCCCCCCAATTATTTTTCTCTCAAAAATATAGACGAAATAGATTACTCTGTGTGAGTTTTATTGACCTATAGGATTTTATGATTAACCAACATGTGGACAAGTGAACCACAATTTTACCATTAGTCACCTCCCACTTCGCCCATTTATGCAACCAGTTTTATCCTGTTTGTACTACCAATTTCTATGCCATGTTTAAAAACTTATTTTTTATCAAAATAGCCCTAAAATTAAGTTATTTTTGCAAAAAAAAAGCAAAATTTTGGAGCACTGGGGGTTCCACCCCCTGACCCCCAAAACAGTCCCCCCCATTGCGAATTTTTGGCTACGTGCTTGCTCATGTATGCAAACCTTTAAACGTGGTTTGAATTTGATCTGCAAATAAACAGGGCTGAAATGGCTGGGCAGTTTAGGAATTTCAAGTAGATTCTTAAACTTCAGCAACTTTGTTCTTTTTAGTGGCTTTAAAAACGCTTGAAATGTGACCCAAATGGCATTAAAGTGGTTATTTTTTTCAAGAAATTGCAAAACTTTCCCAGCGACTGGGCGCTTTGCCCCCAGACCCCCGTCCATAATACACTTGAATTGCATCAGTTTGCTCAACATGCTGCCCAAATTACAACATTTTTTGAACAGGATCAGTTTAACTTTTGGTTCAAACTTCTTAGCAAAATCCTGGTTGCAGCTGTAAGATTTTAATTGATCCAGTAAATAATGGATACATCGCTTGCCCCACCTGAAAAAATTTCTGCGGGCGCCTCTGCTGGCTGGCGATCTTTTGTTGTCATCCGACCCGCAACCTTTTTTTCTTTTTTTAATGACAGATATGTCCTGCGTAGCAATAAACTGTCGAAATGATTCTAATCTCCTGGTGAAAACCTTGCGATTTTTGCTATCGATTTGTTTGAAAAAAGGCTTGAATTTCTAGTGGAGACCTTTTTTTTTGATCTTCGTCACTGATTTATCCGAAAAAAGACCTGAGTTTCTGGCGAAGACCGTGTTATTTAATTTTTTTTTGTCTTCGCCATTGATTCGTCTGAAAAAGGCCTCAATTTCTGGCGAAGACCTTTCTCTTTTGGTCCGCTGAAATGGTGGCGGTCTGCTGAAATGGTGGCGGCCTGCTGGAATGGTGGCTGGAATTGCCGACCACTGCTTTTAGGCCTCCGAGTAAATAAACCGTTCAAAGGTAGGGTGTTTCATTGTACTACTCATTACTTGGTGTGAAAACTGTTTAAATTTGTATAATTTTTAGAGCCATATGAATATCTCTATTACTGATAAACTTGAAAAAGTCTACAGGATAAGCGATGATGTAATTACCCTCAATTAAGCTGTGAGTTTAAGTTGGCTATGAAAAATGAAATTGATCAAAAGATCGTTAAGAATTCTTTAAATGAGGTAAGTTTTTCACAATTTTCTAATTTTGCTGTTGTAGAGTCTTGAAACTTATGTGCATTATTGAGATGGGAATTGATTAAAGGTAAATAGATGATTGAAGTATATTAGGTTTCTTCATGGGCCAGGTCTGTAATTGTCATTAGAGATGTACTGATTTCTAAATTTTTGCTGATTCTTGTTAAAATGTCGATTTCAATTTTTTGATTAAGTTTTACATGCTACATCAGATATGTATGCTGGACAAAGTTATTTTTAGTGTAGCCTCATTTAGATTAGAGACGACACTTTGCAAACAACATGCAGACTATTAACAAAGATTGCTGTTTGCTGCATTCAAAACCACAGCAATTGTAATCAAAACATTGCATGCGCAATCAGCTTCTGAGCAAAACAATAAGCAATACGCTTCCAAAGCAATATAACCTTCTTTGTTTCTTTTTTCTCATGGTTGGATCAACCAAAGACTGTGAAAATTGGTAAACGGCTTTCCTGCGTGACGTTCAGAATTAAATGGGACAGTGTAAAGCCTCCAACGTGAATGGTAAACAGGTGGGCAGATGGCAGCTTGACTCAAATACAGAAAGGTCCCTTTGCTGTCTCCTGGCCAAGAAAACATGATGAATTTTGCAAGTTTTTGCGACTTTTTTTTGCAGTTTTCGACAGCTTTCTAAATACTAAGAATTTATGTAGTACAATGTTTTAAGCTGTTTTTAGGAATTTTAGATTGCAACTTTTTTCTTTTTTACATGCAACTTTTACTGCAATTTTTATTAAGTATAGCTCAAAATGTTAGTGTTATTTAAAAAACATGGTATAAAAGTATATCAATAGAGTTCTATTGTCATTGATTTGCTTCAAGAGCTATGTGACGGATTGCCTGCTTTTTGCAACTTTCATTAAAAATAACTGCAATTTTGTCAATTTTTTAGTGCGACAAAAACTTGCTTAAATGATAAATAAAATGATATTAGAATTTGTATTTTTTTATTTTACTTAGCGTTTGTAAATGCTTTCGTAAAAAAATTGTTTCTGGCTGGTAAAAAAATACAATAATAAAATGATTTAGTTGCAAAAAATTAGCAAGGTTGTTATGCTTGAAGAATCGGTAAGTATTGTTTGTATTTTATCGACGTCAATTTCAAAAAATTTGCCAATGCCGAGTATTCGAGAAATTCCTAATTGTCATATTTATTTGCTGGTGCAGTTGCTATACGGTCAGTCTATTTCTATATGTGATGCCACAATTTGCCACACTCCTTTATTTTGTGCATTGACAAGTTTAATTTTGTGATCGCAGAAGTTATTAATTGATGTTTTTTAAAGTACTTTCTAGCTTAGTGTGTACTGTACAGGCCCAGCTCCAGAATGACGTGACTGGGGGGCATAAACTAATTTTGGGGGGCACGAGAACTCTATATCTTAGAATTAGAAAGTGTGAACCTAAGCAATCAGGTGCCCATTGACAAAATCTGGGGCAAATACCAAAAAACAAAAAAAAGTCTTCATCTCAAAAAGTAAGCAATTTTTCACGAATTCTGTGGTCTTCTCCAAAAATCTGAAAATTTCTGTGAAGTCTGAGGGAAACACGAAAAAAGAAAAGAAAGGGTCTTCTTTCCATATTCTACGCAAATTTTGATAAAATCTTAGGTGCAACAGAAAAAACAATCGATCTTTTTTGCAAAATGTACGACAAACCTGTTATTCCGCACAAACTCTGGGATGAAAACCAGTATTTTGGGAGTCTCAGGCCTCAAATTACACTCCAGTAGCACCGAGCCTGTTAATTTCTTTGGGGCACAATCCTCGCTAGGGGGGCACAAGCAGTCATTTGTGGGGGCACGGCCCTGGAATGCCCCCTCGTGGTGCTGGCCCTGGTACTGTACTAATTTTTCTATTGGTAAAAGCAAAATCTTTGCTTCAAAAGCCCAATAGTACCATTGCAAAACAGTTTACTAGTAGGTTTATCTGTCTATTAAAATTACAGCAAGCAATTTTGGGTTGGGTGCTGAAAAAAACTAGACTTAGTTTTGCAGTAACATAAAGGTTCCTAATATGAAATTTAGCAAAATGTGAAACTGTAATTTTACACTGCAAAAGTTGAATAGGGTGGCACAATGCAAAGCTCTATCGCTGCTACTTAAAGACAGCTTTAAAAAGACAGACCACACCAGATCAAGTTCTGCAAGTAATAATTTAAATGATTTTCAGAACTGTCAAGACTGAATGTTTACATTTTTTTTTGATGCTTAAATTTGCAATTAAATCGTTTTATTTACGTGTGTTTTTCTCAATCTGTGACATCCTGATGCGAGACAACTCACCCCGGGAATCCTGATGCCAGGGACATCCTGACACCAAAAGCTCCAAACTTTTGCGCTCTGCTTTTTTTGTTTTCTCTTTTCCATGCTACGCCTTTAACGATTAACGTTCAATGATTGTGACGTTACGTATAATATTTTCCGTTGATTGCAAACTTCATTGAAATCTTTGTTTTGCTAAAACAACTCAAATGAGAGTTGTATTTTTGCAAAAAAAATCGTGATAAAATCAAAGCCATGTTAGCGAATCTGTAAAAAAAATTGAACGACCACGTAGGTATTTCATAAACAAATATATGTGTGGTTCATTTACAGAGAAAAATGCTCTAAAAGAAATTGTATGTTAAAAGAAAATATTAAAAATATAATTTAAAGTCAAGTACCGCAAATCGAAATTAATTAACGCAGCGATTAAAATTTATTATTTTAGCCTATTATTATAGGATGGCCACATTGCAATTTTACTCGCATTTTCATAAAAAATTGTTAGTTTTTGGTTAGCAATAATTTGTTAATAGAAAACGTTCGAAATTAAAGTTGAAATTACGGCCAAGAATGAAAATAGATTAAAAATACTGTGCAATAGTTTGTAATCATCCAATTAATTGATTTCCCAATGGGTAGTTTATTTATTTTTAACCTCGATTAATGGAGCCTTTAGTTTTTGCAATCGCAGTTTTTAACTTTGAATGACTTTGAAAGGACAAAACAAGACGGTCACTTGCTTCGTATCAGCATGCCAAATTGTCGTAATTTCTCCGCTTGCAAAATCAAAGCATTTAAACAATAACAAGTTGCTAATTTCGATAAGCTCCAAAACTTTCAGTTTATTAAAGAGTAAGATCACAAAAATGACAAGTTGCTAATCGAAATGCTATCGACAAATTATCGCTAACCAAAAACTAACAATTTTTTTATGAAAATGCATGTAAAATTGCAATGTGGTCATCCAATATTAATAGGTAAAACAGTAAATTTTAATCGCTGCATTAATTAATATCGATTTGCGGTACTTGACTTTGAATTATATTTTTAATGCTTTTTTTAACATACAATTTCTTTTAGAGCATTTTTCTCTGTAAATTAACCACACATATTATTGTTTATGAAATATCTACGTGGTCGTTCATTAATAGCAAAACATAATATTTTACTTTCAAATCGCGGCATTAGGTCGTCGTTTGAAACTTATCACCAGCATTTTTACAGATTCGTCAACTTGGCTTTGATTTCATCACGATTTTTTTTGCAAAAATACAACTCGCGTTTGAGTTGTTTCTGTCAAACAGAGATTCCTATGAAGTTTGCAATTAACGGAAAATATTATACTTATGTCACAATCATTGAACGTTGATCGTTTTGAGAAAAAAAGCAAAGCCATGGTGTAGCACAGAAAAGAAAAAAAGCAGAGTGTGAAAGTTTGGAGCTTTTGGCGTCAGGATGTCCCAAGCATCAGGATGTCCCTGACGTCAGGGTTCCCGGGGTGAATTGTCTCGCATCAGGATGTCCTGCTTCATGTTTTTCTACGATTCTAGTCATGCAGTGCATTTTTTATTAATGTAAAGGTGTATATTCTGAATCAAAAATTAGCCTATGTCATAGTTAGGCTTTCCACGAATTTGGTAAACGTTTTTCCAAGTTACCTTGTTTGGTCTTTGTCCACTTATGAATTAATGTTGTGAATTTTATTTAAGATATTAATTTACAATGGGCTATAGATTATGCTTAATAAAATAATGAAAATTCAGTTGGTCAATTTTTGTTGGGTCCACGACAACTGACCGCGACAAACTGACCGTGAACAACGTCGATTGGCTGAGAAGGGCGATCCTAAATATATTTTTACTATCCCCAGAGCCATCTTGCTCAAACCCTCACTTTGTGACAAAATCACTGCAAGACGAAATCAGTGACGAAAACATGTAACGAAATGATTGCTTCGTGGTCAATTTGTTCGCATTCAGTTTGTCGCGGTCAGTTGACTTGGCTCGATTGTTGTTGGCCTTTTTTTAATGGCGTGTATCGATTGGTTGCTTGCTATAGGCTAGTTGTTGCTCCAGATTGATAGCAATTTTGTTCAAATGTTTTTCAGGCTTTATCTGCAACAGTCAAATTGCTACAAACTGAAGCAAAAAGAGAGGGCGACTCGGTTATACTAGCTGACAGTGAATCTGTGCAACATTTTGTTCTTGTTTTGGAAGCAGCTTTTGTTCATGGTTTAAAGGTAGGATGAATAAAAACAACATTGTTATCTTTAAACATTTTTTAGTCTTTTGCTTTTTTAGTATGTACCAATAATTTGAATTTTTGCAATGGAAGAAAGGAGTGCCCAATTACAGAATTTGGTCTTACAAACCATGTACTGTATTGGATCAGCAATTGATTTAGATATTTTTTAACATTTTGTAGGTTTATAAAGCTTAAATATTTGTGACTGTTTAAAGTAATTGCTGAAAAGAGCTATTGGTTTGGATGGAATAAACAGACCATGACTTTTAGGCTCGTACGTTTAGGTGCAGGTCTCTCAAGAAGAATTGTCAGAGTAGAGAGCTCAAGCAAAGGAGCGGCTATATTAAAAAGCTGAGCAGTGATTGGCTGGAAAAGCATCAATGAGAGAGCTTCATTTGTGTAGAATCTTTAAGCTGTACACAAATTCTTTTTGTTGGCAGAGGGTGGATAGAAGTTTTGATAAAAGTGACTTTAAAAGCAGATAGATGGAAGGACAGTGGAAAAAGTTTTACATAAAATTGGTTTCTAATTGTATTTTTTTCAATAATAAAAAATGTTTTCCACTACATGTTTTTGCAAAGTTTTACCTATTTTGGATGCTTGCAATCTCCAGACCGTGGTCTCAAATTTTGCAGCGCATGGGCACGAATTGCTTGTGTTATATTGGCACATGCAACAAGCTGCCACATAGTTATTTTTAATCTACCTCTACCAAGCAATACAGTACAAAGTTGTTCAAGAGCTAAGGATTCATCTCCCAGCAGATTTCTATTTATGATCGTTACACCTTGTTGTAGATATAGTAAAAACAATGTTTATGTGGATATTTTTAAGTTTAATGTTTACACCAGAGGTGGAGTCCTCGAGGACGTCCTTGGCATCGAGGACACATTTTGAAGTCCTTGGCCTTGGCCTCGAGGCCTCAAGTCCTCGAAAATTGGCTTGTCCTCGGCTCGAGTACAGCACTATTTTTTGAATTGTTAAAATTTTGAGAAGCGCTTGAAAATTTTTATGGAAAACGTTTTTTTGTGGAGATCGCTTGAAAAATTTTTGAGAAGACCTTTTTTTTTTTTTTTTTGGAGAGCACTTGCGCTTGTGTCCTTGGTCCTTGGCCTTGGCATCGAGCATTCCTATCCTTGGCCTCGAGAGTGTCTGTCCTCGGAAAGGCTGTCCTTGGCCTCGGATTTTTTTTTTGTGTCCTTGGCCATGGCCTTGGCCTCGAGCCTTGTGTCCTTGACTCCACCTCTGGTTTACACCGTGTTGTAAATCTACTTAAAGTAAAAACAATGTTAAATTCTTGTAGTTAACTTCTTCAGAATTGCTTCAAAAACTTATAAAGTTGAACAGGGTTTTATGCTGCTTCAAATTATTGTTTTACTTTTGAATTATTTTTGTAGTGTGAGTTGAGTTAGAAGTGGCTGCAGATTCGACAACCATTTTCAACACTTTTTCGTGTAAAGTTTGTCGTTCTAGGGCTATATAGTTTAAATTTATTGCGCTCACTGCATTCCCTGCAATTAAATTTGTTATCGTTTTACTCGTGACAATTGTTCAGCAACCCAGAATCCAATTTATAAGCTGTTAAAGAGAACCTTATCCAACACATGCAAGTGAAACAAATGACCAAGTTATAATTTGGTTCGGCTTTCCCCTAATAAATACTGGATACACGAACAAGATCAGCCTGAAAACGAAGTTTGTGTTTGACTATCATTCATTTTATTTGTGCTTCAAAATCGATTGCTTTTTCTGGTTTTTTGAGCAGTACAGATCAGCTCAAATTTTGTCCTGAGATACGGCACAATGACAAGAGTAATTTGTTCACACCCAAGCAGTAACTTTTTCATATTATCTGTGTATATTTTTCTCCCAAATGTATGGTAAAGACCGAAAACAATCAAAAAGAAAAGTTTTAGTTGTTCTAATTTGTGCCTGTGCACCACAAGCAACTCGTGCCTATGCATCGCAAAATTTGAGACTGCGGGCTGGAGATTGCATGCGTCCAGATTAGATTAGAAAACTTTACAAAAACATGTAGTGGAAAACATTTTTAATTAATGAAAAAAATACAACAAGAAATCAATTTTTTGTAAAACTTTTTTCGCTCTCCTTCCATCTATCTACCTGAAAACTTCTAACCCCGCCCTCTGCTGACAAAAAGAATTCGTGTACAGCTTAAAGATTGTACACAAATGACGCTCTCTCATTAATCCTTTTGTTACCAATCACTGCTCAGCTTTTTTCTAGAGCCGCTTCTTTTCCTGCGCTTTTTATTGCGATGAATCTTTTCGACAAGTGTCAGATGAAAAGCATCGAAGATATAACATTTTAATCAATATAAAAATTTTTTGTTTGAAAACGTTTGTTTTGGAAAAAGCTTTTATGTGAAAAAAAAAAGTTTTTGAAAAAAACAATATGTTCTTGAAAAAAATTAGCAAAACTGTTTGTTTTAAAAAAAAACTTATTTAAAAAATTTTTATTTGAAAAAAATTTTGGAAAAATACTTCTTTTTGAAAAGAATTTAAAAAAATATTTTTTTTTTCATCTTTGGCGCCCTAAAAGTCCCGAAAAAAGTTTGTTCACCTTCGGCGTATAAAAGTACCGAGGCCTAATCGGCAGTGCCTAAACGTCCTGCACGTAAACGTAGTCGTAGACTGTGGAATGTGTCTTGTGCGAATGTTACATTATTCATTGTACTGTACAGATTTGTTTGTTCTTTTGTAGATTCAATACTATGAAAAGCAAAAATATCCAAATGCTTTTCCAAAACCACAATTTTGGAATCTCATTCGTAAGTTAAGTCATAAAGATACGATTGATCAGGTGAGAAAAAAGTTTTAACTGTTTTATCCTCCAACTGTAAAGTAAAAATACAATATCGTACTCGTCAGGTCGCCAAACAATCAGCACAATCGCCTATAGATTATGGAAGGAACTATTGTGGTTCAGTTCAAGTGCCAGTCCAATTGGGAACAATGTTGTTAACAGCCGCCACCGCTGCAATAGTTTTTTTTTGTTTTGAAAGAAGTTATGTCGCTCAGGTGCAGTGATGTAGCATATGCTCCTTGCTGACTTGTTAAATAGCTCTGTGGGTAAATATAAAAATTGATGTTTTTACATTTCGTAGTAACGTAGATTACGCGCTTCATTTTAGCTATTAATCTTTCATTGCTTACTTTTGGCACAGAAGACATGTTTCTATGTAAGTGTGAACTGTAAGGCTATATTTTGTTATTAGCGTAAAGTTGCAAGTCTTTATTTTAGGTTACTCAACCTTACCTTTTGATATTCTGTCATTTATGATAAACAAATGATCGAACTAAACAGTATGTATAATAGAAGTACAAATTCTGTTTTGCGGTACTTTCTGATGACTCACATCGGTATATTCTTCATTTAATTCAGATAGGCTCATCCTGCAATTTGTTGTGTTAGATTCGAAAATTGAACTATGTGAGAACTAATGTTGGCCGTTGTCGAGCATGGTTGCGATTAGCGTTGAATGAACTAGCACTTTCTTCGTATCTTGCTGCGTTGTTGCAATCCTCCGAGTATTCTGAACTTCTTCTACAGTATTATGATGCGCATGCACTGTTTCGAGATAGTGAACAGGTATATTGTCAGTATGCTTTAATTGTTAACAAATATTTTTGGAATTTTGGAGCTGAAAATTTGGGTTTAGCACTTAGTTTGGTCTGAAATATTAGAGCCAAAACTACATGAAACATATTTGAATAAAATTTTAGAATTTTTTTAAAAATTTTAATGCAACATTTTGTTTTTGTCTTATAACTCTCTGAGCCAATGAAGCACATGTGCCATTGTTGGGGTTGCATGAGTGCCACATATTCCTTAGACTTAATGTTTTGCTGAGTTTGCTGGCGTTCAAAAAGTAATAGTTTTCTTAAACAATAGGTAAAGTAGAAATTTATTCTGCTTGTGCTCAAAGTATTACTAATTTGCTAAAATCTGCTGAAGTTTTCAACTATTTAAGATGAAGTATTGGTTCGTGTATGTTTCTGTGATTTGTAATGCAATCACAGCCATGGCCCCATATTTGCTGGGTTAATTTAAATTTGTAATTACCTATACTTTGAATTTTATTCCAGCGTGATATCTTTTTGACATATTTGCAAGGAGCAGAAAATTTAACTTTTGAACTCGTTTGCAACTCGGCAATTTTGGATACTTGGACTAAAACACCTCTGGAGCTCAGTGGAATAATTCCGTCGAATGTTGGAAGAAAGTAAAAGAATTTTGTTATTTGCAGTATCCTGGCTGGTTTCAAGTAAACATCATACAATTTCTGGAAATTGTTCTAGATCAGTTATTAGATAGTGATTATTGATTAAGGGAGTACTGTACAATTTGTATAATGAGTTTTTTTTTAACAGAAAAACTAAGTTAAAATACCTTTGCCAGCAAGGATGGCACTATGGTACGTAAGTACGGTACGCCTTAATTTTTGCCAAGAAGTACGGTACGGTACGCCTTTTTTGTAATGGTACGGGTACAGCACGCTTCAAAAATTTAATTGAAGTACGGTACGGTTCAAGGTGCGAAGTACGTAGTACACAAATTCTGAACGTACCGTACTACCATCCTTTGTTCCAATTAGTAGAATATTTCAGTACTTATTCAAGTAGAATAAAATGTCTTTTCTAACTGGAAAAGCTTAGGGTGGAGTTTTCAAAACCTTCCGATAAAAATTATTAGAACTGCAAGGTGTTCTAGGAGCTTAAAAGAGGACTGAAGGCAAAGTCAATGGGCTTATCTAAAGTTAGGGCAATCGCATTAGATATGATTGGTGTTGATTCCATCCTTCTAGACCCAGCCGTTTCAGAAATTACTTCAACCACGAGGTAGGAGCCCTCTCTAATCATAATTTTTATTGGCAACCCTGATGTTGATAACATCGGCGGCGCCATTTTGGTTCTATCCTAAGGCAACACCGCAATTAGGCTAAGCCACAGAGGCCTTTAAACCTCTGTGGACTAGGCTACTGCATTGAAACGTCAGGATTGCCAATAAAAATTATAATTAGGGAGGCCTCTACGTGATGTAGAATATCTCGGAAACGGCTTGGTCAAGAAGGATGAAGTCAACAATGCCAATCTAATCTAATACGATTGCTCTAACTTTAGATACACCCATTGATTTTGCCTTCAGTCCTCGTTTACGTTTTCCCTACTTATTTTAGCTTTTTTCCATCCACGATAAAAATGTGCTTATTTTCGCAGTAGTTCTTGTAACTTTTCCACAGTGCACGCAACAAAACTAATTAGGAAACTGAAAAAAAGCTATTCGTTTTGATCAGTATATTCGTTGGAATTTTTAGTAAACAGAATAACAATTGGAAAGCTTTAAATCGTTAACACAGCTATAGTACTTATCATAATATTACTGCAATTTTTGTGGAAAAAATGCAAATAACAAGGCCTGTTGGTCTTCCGAAAGATACCAAAAAAAAAAATTACGTCTGTTACTAGAGAAAGGGTTGGATAAAATCCACCAGGCTGTTGTTGAATAAATTTACCGAAAAATGTTTAAAAAATTGAATATCCCTCAACTACCAGAACGAGGTAAAAACGATCAATCAAAATTGATTTTATCACTGAAAAAAAAAAAGGTTTTCATTATATTGAGCTGGTTTCTTAGCTTTTTTGAGATTAAATAAATTTATTGCAATTACAGGCAAATGGCGTCAAATGTTACAGGGACACTTCACCTCCCAGCAGTCAGTCCCTCAATGATCCATGCAAGATCGTTTGATTCTCTTAATTCTTTCAACAGTAAGGACGAAAGTTTCGCCGCTACGGTGAAGAACGCCCTTGAAAGGTATCTTTAGCATCACTTAATTGCGACTTTTATTGCAATTCCGTTGTTCTTTATTGCGCAGTCCCACGTAATACTGGATGATCTCTGAATGAACCATTACAGTTTTAGAAAAAAAATTCGGCATTTTTAAAAAATAACAAACAATCCGTGGTTTTTGTGCTGTTTGGAACCGTTTTCGTCAAAGCAATCCTATGTTAGAAGCGTTACAGACAAAACAAAATCAGTATTTAACTTCATTTCCGTATTAAACCTTACTGTTAAAACTTTTTAAATTATTTTTGCAATTTTTTCCCAGGTGCTCTGTGTTAAATAGGACTGATAACTTGATTACACTGTTCCATCATTCGAAAACAACATTAATTTACTCAACATTAATTTCCATATGATATTTAAAGAGGATTGAGTTTAGTCAGAAACAATCGTAGTTAGAAATAATTTATGATAGCTCTCGACTGCTGTTAGAGTTATTATTCTTAATCAAAAATATCATTTCATTGCATCGATTTTGATTGAGAGGTAACTGTTTGACTAGAAAACCAATTTGGTCCCATCATAGTCTTTCCTCGCTAGGAAATATAGAAACTCTAACGCAGCAGGCAGTAGGCCGATATTTGAATTCGATTTATATGTTGCACGCTGTTCAAGTGTACACTGTACAGTGTACACGTATTTGTTTTTTGTTTGGTTCAATTTTGTTTTCTAATGCATAAAATAATCAAATAATGTCTAATAATGTAGAAAGGCGTTGTATGGAACTTTTATGGGATACTCAGAGATCTTTTCGAATAAACTTATTTTGATAAATATCAATTTTAATCATTGGATGTGACTTTCATCAGAAAATTTTAATTTAAAGAGAGTAAAACAGAGTCATCCATTCGCTTATTTATCATTTACTGTTTTAAGGGTCAAGATTAGTGTTTGATTTAGGGTTTGGGTTAGATTTGGAATAAGTTGGGGAAGGATTTGAATTTGGGTTAGATTTGAGTCAGAATTAATAAAAAAGGAGATGCAAGTTTTCGCTGAAATAAAGCCTTCCTGAATCATTGGCTTGCAAATACCTTTAACCTGTCCAAATAGACACCAACTCCCGTTAAAATTGCAATCTCAGTTAATCATGCAATATGTATTTTGTACAGTGGTGCAAACCTGTCGCTGCTGTTCGATGCGCATTGACGGTTTATAAACAATAAGCATGTGATCGGTTATTAACTTCCTGCATTTGTGCGTTTTGTAACTGAAATTATGAAATTGAATGAAATGAAGAGTAGAAGCAGATTTTAAGCCAAATCGTTGAGCACTCAGATTAAGGTTTTACTTAAAATAATTCCATCTCTGACGGAATTTTCAAATAAGTAAAAAGATAGAAGCCTATCATGGACTGCAGGTATAATTGCCGCTACAATTAATACCTTACATTTAGCCATTGTAATGGTTTACAGCAATTTTTTCTGACAGTTTGAAAAACTAGTGAAATCTAGTTCAGTCATAGCTTTAGAAAATTCGACAAATTTGTGGAAATATGACATTTAGTATACTTAAATACTGGATTGGTGTGAAATTTAGGGCACATATACGTCTTTTTAGAGCTTTGGGCACAATTGTTTGAAGAAAATTTGGGCACTCGCCGATTAGCCAGAAAGTTAGAGGGAACACAGGTTCAGTGTGAAAGGTTTAGCTTCGGGCTTGAAATCACCACCAGCTGAACTTCATAAGGAATAGGTTTAGAATAAAAGCTTTGGAAGTTTTTTGCAAAACTTTATTGAATCTCGATGGTAAAGGTGTATGAGATTAAACGCGTATTTGAGTTGGTAGAAGAAATTCTTGGCGCTTTGGCGTATCGGTTTTAGCTCAGTTACTCTGACGAGGCGAATTTAATTTATTGCATCTAGGTTGTTGAGGGTTTCAGGTGTGAGGTTAAATTCATGAACTAAGAAAATTAGGGACAGTGGAAATTCGTGCCGCTAAGTTTTTTCAACAAAGGAGCTGGGCATGCAATATGTTATGCGCAATGACACGAAATAACCTTTTCAACTTTACTGACGTTGTTTTCTCAGGCTGATGCAGGCGCCCTACCTGACCTTTTGAAAGTGAGGTTTGGGCTAAAAACTTCTTTTGTCTAGTTAGGAAAATTTCGAGTTAAGTTTGGAGGTGGCAACAGACCTCAAAAGTTCATCCTGGGTCAATTTTGTGAAAATCGCCATTAACTCGAGAATACCTTGACCTAAAAAACTGATTTTGCGCTCAAATTAAGCGGAATAGCCATGTTTATCCGTCAAACTAGAACATGTTATTGCGTTTCTAATTGTTTTTGAGGTATTTTGTAAAGACTGGATTTTTGCCATTACATAAGGTTTGTATCTGCAATTGCAATGCATTGGACGTGCCGAAACTCGCTTGAGCAATATGTTACTTTGTCGCATGTTCTTTGTGCAATCTACAATACTATAACTAATATAAAAATGATTTTATGCAGTTCAGCATCCCAACCATCTGCAAGCTCACCAGATAAACCGTCTCTTCCATTGATTGAAGGTTGGAGTTTACTGGTATTTATCATGTGTAATGTTTGTGTCACAGGTCAAAAACAGGGTCCACTCCCCACAGTCTCCTTTTTCAAACAACTGATTGGTGACTGAGTGCTCTTTTGCTGCTTCCTACATACGTACTTTTAACGTATGGTAAAAAATAAGCTTGACTAGAGTCATAAATGTAGGTTTGGAAGAGTTGGTTCTTTATAAAATTTCCCTGTGTTACAAAGGCATTACATAAATCGAAACAAAGTTCATACGCCTGCGGTTTAAACTAAACAAACTAACGGATTAGAGATAACATCAACAAGCCTGCCATTGCATATCTGTGGTATAGCTATCCATTCCAAAGTAAAATATTGTACGTTGGTTGAATTGGCATGATTAGTTTTGGGTGTCTCAATTCAGTTGTTCTAAATATGCATACTAGGTTAGGGTTTGGGTTAGATTTAGGGTTAGGGTTGGCATTATCGTTGGCGTACTATGCCTATTTAGAACAACCCGACGGATGTTTTTAAAAAGGCAAGGTAGGGTTAAGGTTAGCGTAGTCGTAGCTTACTAATGCCGATTGCTACTGTGCCTGTTTAAAGCAATTTGGCGTTAAATTATGCCGATTTAAAACAACCTGTCTTCAATATAATTATTTTTTTATTAGTTGAAAACGTCGAAACAATTGAAGAGGCGAAAGAATTAGCTACTACTGGTGAAGACGGAAAAGCAGAAATCCCTGATCTTTCAGCAGTCTTGTATGAACGACATTTGAATCCCAGAAGAAAAGCGAAACATAAACATGTAGGTTGCGGCGTGGCTGATCAAGTAGGTTTGCGGCGGACCAAGCGATGTTTTGCTCTACTACTTGGCGGAAACGGAGCCCTCGTATAGTTAGGCTACCTAGCTAGCCTAGCTGAGGTGAGGTGATAATCCTTGAAACAGCAGCTGTACTAGGCTGCTATATTTTGCAGGTAGACTATCACATCAGACATGTGGTGCTACTCATGGGGTGGTTCATTTATTTTTGAATATTTTTTTATTGTTCTTTTTCTTTGGTAAAACGTTAAACAAGATATGTTTTTGTTTGATAAATAAAAAAATTTTTTGTTTGGTTAGAAACGCAAATAATGAAACAAACGAATAGCCCTGTAAATTCGTTTCCGTGAAAAATAAAAGTGTTAGCCAGCCAGGCCATGCGTGATGAAAATTCTAATCTGCAATTGTGGGGGATCAGGCATTGTGGGGGAGTGCTTGTTTTTTTTTTCTGCTTCTTGCACAGTTAAGCTACCAAGCAGAACTAGTCATCGAGAGCGCCTTATCCTAAGATTCAACAACTCGACCAGGGTGCAGGTTAAACACGATCATGCGATCTTGGTGGTTGTGAAATAAAATAACGCTTTTACTCTCCCAGGCAAGCTACGGACATGATTTTTCCAGTCGAAATGTCTCAAAATGAAAAGTGGGTCACGTTTTCAATCTGCTTTTTTTAGTAGCACTGTTCCTAAAGTCTTCTAGATGATTTTGATTGCTATTTTTGGAAGATCATGTTGAATCTTCAACCACAGGTCGAATTCGATTTTAATAAACTAAAGTTTTAAACAAAAACTATTTTAATTAGTTTAATCCTAATCTCGACTGATTTTGTATAATTTTTTTAAAAGTTTCCAAAATGTTTTAGGAAGACGGACGTCTGACTCCACAGAGCAGATGTAGCTCCGCGTCTAGTATCAACAACTCAGAATTAGATGAGTCGCTCGAACTAACTACTTCGCAGGAGAGTGTTCGCAGCAGGCGGAGTTGTGCTGACAGTCGCAGAGACGTGTCGTCTTCTGCCATTAATGTGGTAAGAAAAAATTAAATGTCGCGGCTTAATGAAATTTAGCTTCAAGGTATGGTTTACTGTATAAATGCAAATAAATCAAATCTTTCATTATACTCGCTGTATTACGCCGAAGCGTGTTGGGAGTTGGCGGGGCCCATCTCTACGTCATTGCGCCCGGGCAACCCAGCTTAGTTTGAAGAAATGTCGCAGCGGTGGCGAGCCGTTAGCTACACTGTGACCGATTTAACCGGCCCGAGATTAGAATCTCAGACTTCCCACTCCAGAGACGAACGCGTTATCGCTCGACCAACTGGCCGGAACGTATAAATGCATAGCTATTTTATTGCAAAAAAGTAAATGTTTTCCGCGAACCAAATAAACAGCTCGATGCATTTAGTTAGAGCAAGTTAGAAGTTAAAATCAGTAAAAACACCTATAAAATATGCGCAAACAGGCTGTTTCACCGATACACTTCATATTAGATATAATATAAGAGCTCTGTAGAAGATATAATATTATGGCCTAACGGCGAAACAAATTATGTACGAGAGTCTAACAGCAAAACAGCCGATTGGGGGTATATTTTATAGGTGTTTTTACTGATTTTACAAAAAAGAATGGAACTTAAGTACCTGGCGGTTGCAACTTAGAATCATTAGCTGGTTTTGTGGTTGTCAGGTTCATTTATCCAATTAAAATGTGTTACTATTTTATCGATCAGGGTTTTAGAGCTTGGTACTGTGGTCCGCAGTAAGTCTGTACGTTTGAAAGATTTCGTACATGTTTTGATGCAATTCGTGAAGTGAATTATGTTGAATTTGCGGTACAATGCATTTTATCACATTTAGTCAAACTTCCTGGTTTGGAAAATTTTAATCGACTGCTTACAGCAAAAATGTACCACTCTCATGACTATTTTCAGATATTATGACAGTTTGTTAACTATTTGGCTATTTTAATACCATGGGGAAGCTAACACTGCTGCCTTATCTACATTAAAATTCGTTATTTGCCGTAAGAATTGAACCTGTTTTGCAACCACGATACGATAATACGCTCGATGGGCTGAAACCCCTTTAACTTTTTAGTCAATTTTCGTAGAAAACTTTAATTAACTGTGCTCATTTTAAAGCGTATTTTTTTTACTTGACCCGTGATTGCAAAAGAGCTGAGGTCGTCCTATCTCAGCAGCTTAAGGCCAATTTACTGGGCGCAAAATCGTGAGCATACGAGCGCATCCTTAGTTTGTTTTAACCTACTGCAATTTGTTCGCTGCCACCGCCAAGTCGGCATTCCGGGTGTACCGAAGTTTTGTTTATAAACTTAGAAAACGTTTGTACGTTCGGGGATTTTACGCCCTGGGCTTTAATTGTTTCAAATGGCTCAGAAAACATGCGAAATTTTTATTAGATGATCTTACGATTATCATTTTCCCGAAAATCACGGAAATCGCCAGTGCGAGTCTCATGGGCCTGTGCCCTTGGCTTCGCCGGCGACCCATTTAGTACACATCAGTTTATTCAGGGCGCCGTTGGTTGGATACTTTTTTTCTTAGCAAACGAGTTTAAGTTTGAGTTCAAGCCTCTCCCCCTTAGCAAAATTCTGATTGCGCGTCTGAAACTAGACGGGCTCACGAATTTTCGGCGCCAACATTCGGTGCTTTTTACCAACCCTAACCCAAAGCCCTAACCCTAAATAAGTGAACTGTCAAAGAGCACCGAATTGGCACCGAAACGATCTGTGCAGAAAACGTCCGGCAACGAAATAGGTGGCGCAGAAATGGTCGTGCCGAAAAGACGTGATCCCAAACTAGACTGCATCACTCCGTAATGTTTTGCCTTGAGTTTGGCCTGGTTTCGATTAACCAATTACAGTAGTTAAATTAAAATGTGACGTCGCAAGCGATATCCGGGGACTTCGCAAAAGTATCTAACTTTACTGAAGTAGAAAACTTCACAATTGCGTTAAGCGTGTTAATGGTTGTTGATAGTCAGATCTGAAATTCACTGCTTTCGAATTTCAAAATGTTCCATTAACTTTATCAGGTTTGCGGTTAACGGCTATCAAAAGTTAAATGTCTAGAAGAGGTATCTATTAAATGTCAATAAAAATTTTACAACTCTGCTTAGTTCTCGTTTCAGCTTTTAAGGAGTTTTGAATTTTCACTTAGCAGCACAATTGTTAAAACAAAACGCTAGTTAAAACAAATATTTCGACAGTAACCTTTTGCTCCGAATATAACAACAAAAACGACGTCCCACTATTGATTGAAACAAAAGTTTTTGTTTGAAAATGTCAATATGATTTCGGATTTCGTAGCTTACGTTAGCTTGACCAGAACTTTGACACATTATCCTAAATATCAAATCTACACCCTCAACTGGCCCCCTACAATATATTTTTATGAAGAATTTTGTATAAGCACAATGTATGAACAGTTCTACAGATTTTTCTCAGAACTTAAGAACTGAATCACAGCAATGCTTGCCTTAGCAATTAACTTGGAAAAAGATGCGTACACAAACAAAATTCAGAAACAAAAAATGTTATAAATTTTTAAGAGATATTGCAGAGTCTAACTTTGCGATGACTTCTCATTGAAAACATATTAATTTACTCAATCTATGCTTTCCAGAATCCTAGGTGTAATGTTTGAAGTCCTACAATTATTCACCAAAAATTATCTTCTTCTTTTGCACATTACGTTCTGTTTAGTTCATTTTAACAGCTTTGAGTTTGTTCGTTCTCAAAAGTTGAAAGGTCTCAAAAAGTTGTCAAAATAATCAAGTAACGTCAATGAAAAAGCTCATATGAAAACGCTATAAAACTCAGCACTTTTAAGGACTTCCAAACAGTTTTTCACTTTATTATGAAAAAGCATAAAGCGTTCTTTAAAATTTTAGTAACTTTTGAGGAAAATATTATTACCACATCAGCCAAACTTAATACTTACCACGGCCAGAAATATACACGCATTTTACAGCTATTTCTATTCTGAAAACATTATTTAGCAGTGCGACCCAACGGCCAACATGTAGGATATTGTACAGTATTTTGTACATCACATCCATTATTCAGCTCGAAAGCTTTCACGATGAAATTTATCAAAAACTTTGAAGAGCAAGTAGAAGATTTTTTCCACATCACATGTGACAGTTTAGCAAAAAAAAACTCGGCCATCCAGCTTAAATCTATCAAAGCCATCAAGCTCAAGTACTTCAACGTCTTAAATGTTGGCAACCGCGTAAGATTGACTTTTCTTCTTTTCTGTGATACCTATTCATTGTGAGAATTCCTCTTATAGTCTGAAGGTCCATTCAAGGGCTAATTGTCCAATTTGGCATTGCCAGGTTTGGCATGCTTTATTATATTAGCCTCCTGGTACTCTTAAAATTTGGTAAGTCTAGCTGGAGTATTTTGTAATGAAAGTTTTAACGTTTTAGGGGCCCATTTGGCATGGTCTCTTCAATGTGACCAACCAAATTTTTTTATCTTTAATCTTTGATTCATGCAGGGTGTTTTACAATTCTTTCAGGTTTTGAAAAGGCTCCAATTTTTTTGTAATTTTTTTCTTCTCGCCTGTTTCAGATTTTGTAACAAATACTTTGTCATTTGATATTTTACCAATAACATTATCTTAAATTAACTATGGTGTATTTCAAAGAGCAAAAAATCAAAATCGTTGAATGGTGGTTTGAGACAAAATACTATACAACAGTTCGCTGTCGTTATGCTCGAGAATTTAATGCGCGTTGTGTTGAAGCTCCACAGCAAAAATTTATCCAATACACGGTCCAAAAGTTCATGACTAAAGGAACAGCACTTGACTGCAGAAAGGAGAAAGTTGGTGCGCCAATCACAGCAAAATCTCCGGCAAATGTGGATAGAGTCCGTGCTTCTGTACAGCAGAGTCCAAAAAGTCCCTCCGGCGCAGGAGCCAAGAGCTTGAGATATCTGCTACAAGTCTTCAGCGAATGCTGAGGAAGGACCTGACCAAGTTCCAATACAAAATATCCACATGCCACAAGCTCATGGACACAGACAAGCAGAAACGTACTGAAATGTGCAACAGAATAGCAGAACGAATGGACCGTTTTCAGAATTGGATAGACAGAGTTTTACTGATTGGTTTACTGATAAGGCCCATTTTCATCTGAATGGTGCTGTAAATCACCTTAACAATGTGTACTAAGGAGATGAAAAACCTGAAGAGATCAATGAAAGGTGCTTGTAAGGTCTAAAGGTGACTGCTCTTTGTGCATTAGTTGTAAAGAAAGATGCTTGGGCCATACTGATTTGAGGACAGCAGAGGAAGAACAGTCACAGTAAACGGAGAGCGCTACAGAGGTATTAAATCGAATTAATGAGGATCGCAACCAACTATACACACCAAACCGAAAGAAATTACTGCGGTTCCAGCAGGACGGTGCTACTCCCCATACAGCACACGCGAATATGGCCCATTTGCGCACATTGTTTGGAAACAGAATTTGGAGTTTGTAGGCAGAGCTCGAATGGTCTCCGCGTAGTGTGGATCTTGCACCTCTTCTTCTTTTGGGGTGCTGCTAAAGCAGAAATGTTCAAAGAGAAGCCTTTCTCTTTTAGACAGCTAAAACAAGCTGTTGAATCATTCACCCAGAGCCTTACAACAGATACATGTGGCGTAAATGAGAATTTTGCTGTTCGCATCAATGCCTGTGCAAACCGAAATGGGGCCCATATTGAAAACACAAACTACAAAACATTTGCATAGATTAGCGGCATCCTGATGCATTTGCAAAAATAACATGATGTTTCCTACCAAGCTGCTTTGAAATTTTGATTTTATCTCCTTTACTTTTTGTTTAATAAAATTTTTAAAATCTAAAAGAATTGTGAAACACCCTGTATTAACCTATTCAATAGATTTAATTTGTTTAGCCTTTGTAATTAATGGGAGGAGGTGTCAACAAAATTAGAGAACCCCTATAGTATGAGATCCTCTCATTTTTTCATTATATATTTTTACCTATCTTGAAAATTTTAGTTGTATAGCTTGAGTGGTACTAAATTTTGAAGGATCCGTTGGAGGAGGACTTCCCAATTGTGGCACCTGAAATTAGTCATATTTTGTTTGCCTATTCTGATTTTATCTTTTTTTATATTTACCTATTCTAAAACTTTCATCGGTCCAGCTTGAATGGTTGAAAAGATTAAATTTGGAGGACCCGATTCAGGAACCCCCCATTTTAGACCCCCTCGTCGAGGCACCCCCAATTTATGTTACGTTTAATTTATTTTTAATATCTATATATCTATTTCGAAAATTTGATCCCATCTAGCTCTAAGGGTTTGAAAGTTAAAAATTTTGGCGGCCCTGTTTGAGGGGTACTCCCATTTTGTTACCCTCAAGTTTAGTCAAATTTTATCTTTTTTCATATTTGCCTATTTTGACAATTTCATGTGTCTAGTGTGAGTGGTTAAAAAGTATGAATTTTGTCGGCCCCATTTTGGTACCCCCAAATTTTATCAAATTTATCTTCTCTTTATGTTTACTTACTCTTAAAAATTTCATGTGTACAGCTTAAAAGGTTAAAAAGTTTGGATTTTGGAGGGCTCGTGTGGGGTAAACCTCCTCGTCGTGGCACCCTTAATTTTTGTTAGGTTCCGTATTTTTGATATCTACTTATTCCGAAAATTTGATCCATCTTGCTCTAACGGTTTGAAAGCTCGAAGTTTTGGAGGATCCGTTTGAGAGGGATCCCCCAACGTGGCACCCCGATTTCAGGCGAACATTAGTCCTCCCTGATATGTATAATCGCTCAAAGTTTGAATACCGTGCGTTTAGCGGTTTAAAAGTAAATAGCTCAGCAAGAAAAAGCAAAAAAAGTAAGAAAAGAAAAATAGTATTCAAGTGGAGTAAATCAACTTAAACAAAAGAAAGGTGGTTGATAGTGTGCTCAAAATCACAAGCCATTTTTCATCAATGTCAGGAATTACCGAGATTAATCGGTTTAGATTCGTCAACTTTTTGCCCATTTTCGGCCTGTAAAATGTTGGTCACCGCGCGCCCCCAAACTCGGTTTGCATAAAGCATTCATAAGCAACCACGTTGAGTCCAAATTTCGGCTTCGTACGTGAAGTGGTTTTTGAGTTATAAGCGAATTTGTAAATTTTCGAGACAAAAAATGACGTTTTATGTTTTTTGTGTGTCTCAATTCATGATCACGTGACGTAGGATCCCAAAAATTTGTACACATGACACTTTCATTAGTTTTTATGTTGAGTCCAAATTTTAACACTCTAGGTTTTACCGTTTGCTGGTTATCAGTAAAATCAATCCTCATTTGCTGAAATTCGCCAAAGAAAAAACAAAGGTACTATGCGCTCGCACGAAGTCTCAATAGCAAGCAGCAGGCGATGCAACACAAGCTTAAACGAGGACTAAAGGCAAAATCAATGGGATTATCTAAATTTAGGCCAACCGCACGAGACTACGAGCTGGTGAAAAGAGAGACTGTACAGTAGCGTAGGTAACTAACGTCTAAGAACAAGCGAAAGTAAGGCTAGTAGAGTTTTTAGAATAGTAGGCCATTGTTTGCAACTTAGATGGAAAAGTTTATTCTAGGGTCACAAAATACCGTAAGCAAGTACAATAGGCCTACTCAGGTACTGGTAGTCTTATTATCAGGTGTGAGTTTGTAGTTTGCAGCCTAGTAATAGAAACCTTATTTCTAGGCTAGGCTGTGATTTAGACTGAAATGTACGTGACAGCTTGATTTTTACTGAAATCGCTAGGCTACGAAACAGTCTACGCTTTTTACCAGCTCGGATCTGTTGTGCTGACAAGATCAAATCGATTAGTGCGCAGCGAAGCGACTCCATGCAGTAACCTTATAGCGGCTTTGCTTTAGGTTAGAACTGTGAAGGCGTCGCTTACTACGCTAAGGCTATCAACGTCACAGTTACCAATAAAAATGATTAGCATTTATAAGATTAGTGGCCCCGACGTCGTGTTTAAAGTAGAATATCTCTGGAACGGCTGGGTCGAGATGGAGGGTGGCACCGCCAATTTAGTCTAATACGATTCGCCTAACTTTAAATACCCCTATTGATTTTGCCTTTAGTCTTCGTTTTTGAGTAAATTTCATAGAAACGAAGAAGATTTAACTAGGCGCTTATTTTTTAAAATGTGTTTAAAAGGCGCTTAACTGCGCTGCGGATTGATATGCACCATATTTTTATCACCTATCTTTTTCATTTCATCTCGTAATATACTGCTGTTTCAGCTTTTAGCTCCTACTAGACGTGATCGTACGGTGTGAGTGCAATGAAACCGAACTCTGTTCAATTGTTACCAACAATACTTATTTGTAGCAGTGACATTATTAACAGTGCGTAGCAGTGAGGACACAACATTGTAAAAAATGGCGTCCGTTAACCGTCATGCCAATCACTTTGCTTAATGACACTTCTACAATCTACAGTACTATTATAATGAGTTATGTTTGCAAGGCAATGAGTGATTACGATTAGGTGTGCGTGATCTTCTAATACTTGTGCAATGTATAGATCTTAGTCGTGTACGTGCTATCTGACCAAAAGGCTACCAGCGCGGTAGCCTAGGGAAGAAAGCCACCAAAACAGTGACTACTTAAAACAAGCAATGCAAAAAAGTTATCTATCCACAGGATTCGACCCTGAAGCCTTCGGATTACCGGCCCACTTCTCTACCACTTGAGCTAGAGAAAACGTCTCCTCCCACGCTTAATTTTGGCTATTTAAACCCAGCAACTTGCTTTTATTATGATGTTAATAATACTTTAATTGTGATGTCTTGACGTTTGCAGGATCAGAGTTTTAATGCTTAATCGTTTTCAGAAGTCGCCGTTCTGGTGATTCATTTCTAGGCTTCGGCGCAGGTAGCTTTTAGGCCAGATACCACGTAAACGATTAAACATTAAAACTCTGGCCCTGCAAACCTGAAAACATCACAATTAAATTACTATTAATGTATAGGTCGTTAATTTCGTGAAGTCCTGTTCAATCAAGCTAAGTTTATGTGCAGGATTCTCGTTCCGTGTCTCCTCTGTCATCCGAAGTTCCAATGGCGGCTGCTGATCTTTCACCTTCTGAAGCCTCCCATAATGCTCCAAACCTTCTTGGAATAAATCGCGCGCCATCACCTCGGTCTGAAAAAGATAGAACGTCACTTGCTGGTAGTGATGTTGCTTCGGATTCAAGTTTCGAATCTAGTTCTAACCAGTTACAACTTGATGTAACTGATTCTAAATTTGCGGCCGAAATTGCAAGCGATTCTTCGTCTAGCCAAAGGTTAATTTAGCTATTTTTTGCGTCATGTGGGTTAAATCTTTTGATGTTTGATGGCTTGATGTTGTACTAATGTGGTATTGCTAAACTTGATTTTATGATTTGTACCTTAACCCAGATCAAGTTTCAAGAAATATTTTGTTACTCTCTCCGCAATATGTTGCTTAATTCAGTATGGATGGAATTATCTGAGTCGTGTCTCTGCTAAGCCGCTCTTAGCTTTGTGAAACTACAAGGTTCAGGCTTGAGGCATAGCTATAACTATTCCTGTAAAAGCTTATTTGCAAATTTTTCATTCGAAATTGGTCTGATATTCTTGCTTGTGACTTCTTACATAAAAATAGAGTAAGGGTATTTACTTTTACCAGTATTTATTTCCTATACTATTTCGTTTTCTTGAACTTATTCAGGGAGTTAAAACACGTTCCCTTACGTCATGGAATCTGTATATAACTGGTTGGCGTTTTTCTATGAACAGCTAAACATACTGCATTTCTCGCAGTGAAAACGACGACAAATCTACCAACGCACCAACCCACGAACGAAACTCATCCGAAACTTCAAGTTCTCATGAAGATATTGACGACATTTATTCGGATTATCTGTCGCGATCGCGTGCTGACACCGACATCCTGTCGAAGACCGGCAGCTCCACTATTCATTCATCTACATCTGGTTCCCCAGGTATGTTTTTCTCAATTTCCCGAAAAAGTGACTGTTTCTTTTGCAAGGCGGCTATAGCTACCAGTTTCTGTTGGTTAAACATAAACCCAAAAGAATTTTTGTCAACCGTAAAGTAGTGCGGTCGATGAAATTGTTGGGAAAATGTAATCCGCCTAAATCATGTAGAGACTAAACACACTGCAAAATTTCAATTAGTGGACCTATATCGGCACGCAATATTGAGTTGCAAATTACAATGCTTCCCTGACCTTACTCAAATTGTAAAAAAATGTTCGGCTTTTAGCAGAATCGAACCCGTGGTCTTTTGCTTACTAGTCGGACACGTAACGCATGCGCCAAACGACTTTGAACAATAAGGATGGATTGACACAGCATCCGTGTTTCGTCTGCTTTTTACGTTTTTGAACGTTTTCATGAAAAGTGTGTTCTTTTAGTCCGTATTTTTATATACCCATTTCCGCTCTAACAGACTGTCACATACAAAAGTTTTCCGAACAATTTTTTTGTAAAGGGTTAGCTCTTTGAAATATCGCTGTCACCGTTCATGCACAAAATTTTTTAATATGTAACATGTTAGCAGGTTACTTAGTGCGGATATAGACTTATGAAATTGGGGACAAAAAGGCTCATATTTTTTTTATCGAGAAGCAAAAGCGGACGACAAACGAATTCTGTATTAATCCGCTTTAAACAGCAAGCGAGAAACGCATACCTATCTTGTATCGTAATTGAAATTTGATTTTTTTTCAGGTTATGGAAATAGTTTATTATGTGGTCTCGGTTGGTCGTCAGAAATCGATGAGGAGTCCCTCGGACCTCAACCTCCTGTAATCCGGACACAACCTCCCACTCTTAATGATAGTTACCACTCACAAACAAGTGAAGAAAGCGAGCTTGTGTAAGTAATGCAGCGGTCACCTCAAAAGTTTTGTTGAGACAGAGTTGTAAGTCGGGCTGGGTTCGGGCTTAAGATTGACAGAATGTCGGGCTTGGTATACTTACTTGCCCTGTGTTTTAGGCTTTCAGGTGCTAAAAAGCTTAATCAAAATTACTGGAACACTGACTGACGACTTCGTTTAAACATCAATACGATTATTACTGCACAATTATTATTATTGCATCACAATTGAACAGCAGTAAGTAGTTTTATTCCGCATACGAGCAATAACCGTACACATTTTTTTAGATTTAATTTTTGAGCTTTTCTAGGCCCGAGTTTGGCTTCAAATCACTTTTCGGGTTCGGGCCTGTACTGGTCGGCACGTTTGCAACTCTATGTTGACAACTAGCCGTCATAACTGATTAAAAAACTCATTGCAGGATGGAGATAATACCTAATAACAATAGAACGACCTTGATTTGCAGTAATATTGAAGTTTTATTTAATTATCTGTGTCCCAAAGAAACACGTTGAACACAAACTCGATTAGCGACTTTTGTAAATATATTCAATTTGAAAACTATCTTTTCAAAAATTTAGCGTAGGTTAACTGGAACAGAAGTTCACTAAAAAAGTAATTTCGCCAAACGATCTACCTTAGTTCTATGTTTACGTCGTACGGAAGATTGTACTTGGTAGCTGATTCTCTTCAGCTCATCAAGCTCACAGCAATAGAACTTATTCCACTGACCCTGAGGAGAAAGGACCCACCCAAGACATTTTTCTAATATTCGTCACAAGTAGTTAAATGCATTTTTGGAATGAAGAAGACTATTTCACAGGAAATTTTTATCTCCTTTTTTGTCAATTCCGACTCAAATCTAACCCAAGCTCAAATTCTTACTCTAAAATTAATCCTAAATCTAACCGTAACGCTTACTCAATGAAAATTCGTTGAAAATTCCTCATTCTAAGCCGATGAAAATTCGTTGAAAATTCCTCATTTTAAGCCGATGAAAATTCCTCATTTTCCTTTTATTCTCAAAAAATTTTCGTGGAATAGTCACTTTCTTTTCGGAATCACCAACAGTAGGGAGAATAGAACTTTCAATTTATGGTGTCTGATTCCGAAACTTGATCTTTGCGCCATTCAGAAGTCAGAAACTGCTTCATTGCTTATTTTATGGAAATGCCAAGTGTCACCAATTTATTTTCATTAAGTTTCCCAACGTGCAGTTGAATTCATTGTTGTTCAGAATTCGAGAAGGGATGTTGCAGACGAAGTCGTTTCGATTTTGGCGGGCACGTTGGTTCGTTCTCACCACCACTGCACTCCTGTTTTATAAAGGTAGATATAATTACATCGCTTTGAGGCATGAAAATTTTCCGTTGGAGACATTGGTAATCGTTGAAGTAGAGTAACCGGTTTGTTTCCTCGTGCCCTTCATTGTTTCATATTTTGCTTTTGAGTTAGTTGTGGTCATAAGCAAATGCAGAGTACATATTTGTCAAAATTTAAACCCGATATTCCATTTTTTACGTGTTAGCCGATATGGAAATCTGCACGCCAAAGAAACTGAGAAAACAATGAAGAAAGAACTTACGAACGACCACGCTCTACTGGTAGTTTTTAAGCACAGGTGGTTTGCCGTTGATAGCATCCTTCGCTTTTTCACTTTCAATATTGCTCCTAATAAAGGAGTTTGGTTTTTGTTTTTGTTCGCTGTCTGCCTTATAAAGAAGTTTAATTTCGATTTACTTCATTGAATTTGCTGCGCGATGTATTTTAAAACATTAAGTAAAACTTCCTGGTTTCGAAAATTTTGATCTACTGCGTACAGTAGAACTGTCATGTCTATTTTTCGATATTATGACAGACGATTCGATATTAAAACTCATGACTATTTTTTGATACTATCTTTCGATATTATGACATGACTATTTTTCGATATGATGACTATTTTTCGATGTATTATGTCATGACTATTTTTGATATATCGCCCAACTGTTTGCCAATTACAGTACCATAGCTACAGCATCATTAAATTTCATTATTTTGCTATAAGAACTGGACCTGTGGCTCAACCACAGTGGAGGCCCAGTGAGCTGAAAGCGCCTGAAGCCTTCTTAGCGAGGCCAAAAAATTTAAATCCAGATGGGCGCTGTGATCACCAGCCGTGAAACCTGTTGCCGTAGAGACGTAGAGTACAAATTTAATATAAGTTTGATCGATTTCATCACCCAGTCTCGGTGCAAAGCTCAACTTAATCTTCTTCGTACTTTTCTGGTTTCTGGAACTCTTGATGTCTTTTTGGCACATTAAGTGAATAGCTTTTCGGATTATTTGCTTTATTGCTTGCTGTAGTTAAACTCAGAACATCTTTTCTCATATATATTTACTAGCTTGAAAATAAAGGTGAAATGGCGTTCTGGGAGGATATTTAAATATGTTATTGTAATTACATCTTCACATTACCAATTATTTATTATCCAGTTGCGTTGACCATGAAAAAGCGAAGGGACTCTGCTCTATTTGAGCTGACAATGCCCAACTATCAACCAAAAACGCTATAGGCTTCACATTCACACTGACTCTTTTATTGCTCAATTTCCTGTACGGATGCTATGAATACCAGCTTAAGTTATTTCGCTTAGCCCGACTGGAAATCGACCTCAAATGTACTGTTCCAATGCTACCAGTAGGCAGGCGCTTTTTTTACTTTTTTCTACTTTTTGCTTTTTTTAGCCCAGAATCGCCAAGAAGAATTGGGTGTTATTCACTTGGTGGATGTTGATACAATTGAAGACAAAAACATAAAAAAGAAAAAGATTTTGAGGTTAGTACAGTGTGCATCAAACAGATATAGATGGGTTAGCGGATATTTTTTAAAGCTGTTAAAACGGCTCTTTTTAAGTTCTTAAAATTTGTTAATTGATTTAATGGTTGATTCTGTAGGCTAAATAACTTTATTGCTAAAGGTAAAAGATTGTTATATCCTTAATCCCTTGTTTTTAAGTTTTTTCTACTGTCGTTAAAAAAAAAAAACCTTTGCCCATTTAAATAATTTGAAAGCATCAACTACACTGTATGATGTATAAAATACCATTATTTTATGACACTTGTTTACAACGCACATATTAAATCCAATGTTCAAACCGATTAAATAAATGATTGTGAAACTTTAACGGCTTTTCAGCGAATAGAGTTGGCAGTCTGTTGCCAGGCGTTAATTTAGGGAACAGCAAACGCTGAAATATTATTTTCATAAACAGCAAATTAGGCAGTGTAGCAGTTTAGGGAAGACTAAATTGATTTAACTCTTAAATGCAGGCTTAGAATTTGTATAGAATTTAATTAAAAGCCTCTTCATATGTTACGTTGTTTAGTTTGCAAATGTTGAATGGAGACAGCCACCAGGTGGGAGCAACGAGCAGTAGATCGCTAGCAAGTTGGGCCGAGGATATAAGCCACGCTGTGAAGAATGTAAAGAATCATTCCGTAAACTTGAACTCAATTGAAACCACTTACGTTGTGCTGGAATCGACCGATATTGACTCTGAAATAGAACACAGTTAGTTAGTCGTTGCTTGTGTTTTTTACTTGGTTGTTGATTTTTGAATTGAAATGCAAAGGTTAGCATGTCAAACCAATCGAGTAGTTCCATTAAAGACACTAAAGGGTTCCAAAGCGACTATTCAGTATTTTTTTTTGTGAAAGCAAAAACTTGATGAATACTTTTGATTTTGTAATCTGTAGCTGCAACAAATAACTTTTCAGGCATCACTAAACTAACGCACTAACGTCTTCAATAAATTCATTGTTCATGCGAAAACAATGGACCACTCTGAGCCCTAGCGGCTGCTGGTGCTTCCCGGTTTTGGGTTCGTCTAGCTTTCATATTTCACTATCAAAAGATTAATTTTTTATGCCAATTCATTTTCTAACTTTAATTTCAATACTGCACTTCAATTATTTTAAATGATTTCCTGGTCTCAGCATTCTTGTTTTTTTCAAATTGCCCAGACGAGTTTCGAAGTTTCCTAAAGCGTTAAAATTGGTAATTTTTTTTTTCGAAAAAAAAACAAAACAAACAAATTCCCAGCGACTGGGAATTTTGCCATCAGACATCCTTCTGTAGGACAAATCCACGTGATTGTTGAAGAGAAGGTCCAGAGAATCAAACCTAGACCGAAGAAGCACAAAATAACGATTTTGTTGAGACTGTTCATTAATGATGAAACATGGGGTACATTCCCAAAATCAGTCAATGATTCTTAAAAAGTACTAACTTAGTACTTTTTAAATTAGTACTCTCTTTAGTACTTTTTAAATTAGTACTCTCAAAAATATTAATTTAGTACTTTCTAAGAATTATTGACTATAAACATTCCCAAAATCAGTCTGCAATTCTTAAAAAGTACTAATTTAGTACTTTTTAGTACTAGTTTAGTGCTTTTTAAGAATTATATACTGATTTTGGGAGTGCAATTTACGTTTTTTAATGACATAAATACTCTAGTTCTAAGATACAGCGGTTTGCTTGTACTGCTCGCGATCGGTTTTAGTGAAAAAAACGAGAACTACTTGAGGTAATAAAGAGGTAACCCAAACCTTGTTCTATTATTTCCCTTATCTGCGAAAATGAATTTAATCCGTTTGTCTCCTTACCATTGGCAACCCTGCGTTTCAAACTTTCGCGACATCAGAAAAGTATATTTTTGCAAAATTTCCTGCAAAATATCTAATATCGCGTTGTTTATTCGGCAACCTCTTGCAGAATAAGCAACGCTATGTTTGAATATCTAACCTTGCGTGCGTTGCTTACGTAAGATTGGCAGCAACTTCGCCTACCCACACTTACGGAAATCGTCACAATCAGACAGCCGCTGAACTGACTTCACTACCGGAAGCAATATCAACTATCAGCTTTAATCTGCATTTCAATTTACGCTGTGTATTGAAACAAATATTCTGTCCTCCGTGTATCCAGGGCCTCCGAGAGGGGGGGTCAGGAGGGTACAATGACCCCGGGGCCCATGGACTTTGAGGGGCCCATGGGCTTCAGGATGAGCTCGAAAGCGGCCCATCAAAATTTCGGTGAAGACCCTTTTTTTTTTGGAGATCACTAAATTTTGACCAAAAACACAGCTAGAAATTCCGTGAAGACCTTTTCTTTTTTTCGAAATCACGTCATAATTTGGACAAAACTGTAGTTCACAAAACCGGAAATCCGTCATATTTCAGCTGGCCCCGGGCCTACGTTCGGCTCTCGGCGCCCCTGCTTGTGTCTCATTCAATTTTCGCATATGAAAATGTACTGGTATTATAATCGTATACTGGTGATGATTTGCGATGTTGCCTTGTTATATTAAACCTAAGTTTTAATATTTTTCACCTTTCTAAAATTTGTAAAAATTTTAAAGCAATTTGAAAGAGCGATTAAATTGCGGTACAAATGGCTGAGAAACCTGGGCGAAACTGGTGGTACACCAGACTAAAAGTCCAAAATTAAGCCCCTCCTTCCAGTACTTCTATGGGGAACGCTGGGGGAATTAGCATCCCCCCTATCGAAATTCAGCGTCCTCCCACATAAACAATGCGCCTAGTTTGTTTTTCTTCTTCGGCTTACCTGATCTGGAGTTTGGACAAAAAATGGCTGATTCGGACATGAAGACTTTGCTTTTTTCGGTCATAAACTATAATGAGGGAGAATATTTTGTTTTTTGCCTTGAAACTCTTTTATTCCAGAATACGTCCGATTTTGGCTGCAAAATTGTTCCCCCATGAAGTGCTGTCCACGTCCCTATTCACCAATCAGCCTTTACGTTTCATATTAAAGCGTTCTGCCTCAGTGTTTTTGATATTTAAAGATGTAAAAATTTGGCCGGAATTCGGATAATCCAACAATAAAACTATACTTTCTACCCAGTTTGAAAAAGTTTAATTCCTTAATTACATACCCGTACTACAACTCCTGTGAGACAAAATTAGCTTTTTCTCACTCTTAAACCCAAACAAAAGCATTGCAGTAGTTTTGTTTTACGATTTGTCGAGTCAAATCAAGGTGTCCAGATTTTCGCTGCAGTTAACTACAGTACCTTGATTGTACAGTACATGCTTTGCATATGCAATGTCTATGAACGTTTGCTTCGATTAATTTATAAATATCTTTGCCTGTATCTAATTAAACTTGGTAAAAATTAAATTCTAACTATCGATTTTTGTGTCCGTCTCGGTGGCCGGGTGCTTCGGATCGAAGCATTTGTGTGGGTTCTGTGGTTGGTTCTTGCGAAAATATGGTGATTTTAGACGCGTCAAAAACAAGTTCAGTGATCAGCTTATTCATGACGTTCGACTTTAAAAAAGCATTGATAGCAAGGCTGCATAGAAGTTTGAAAGTGCAAAGCTTGTCATCACAACTAAACTCGGGTAGGCTCTGGTTCGATTCCCGATCGGGTCAAGCCGAAGACCATAAAAATTGGTATTCACAGCTTCCCTGCTTGATATTCAACAATAAAAAGGGACAGTATGAAGCCTCCACCGTATGCGGTAGACAGGTGGCAGTTTGACTATAAGACCAAAAAGCCCCTTCGCTGTCTCTTGGTCAAGATAACTGGAGAATAAATTACAACTACTTTTCAGAATCTGCTTCTGAGCAAAGTAACACTAGTTGGCGCTCTACGATGAGAAGCCACATCACGCGAATAGCTACTGAAAAGGGCCTGGATACACAGAACTATCAGTGCGCTGACTGTGCTGCGCCTATCGGTAAGATGGGAATGTTACTATGAGGTTTTGTGGCTTTTTTGTGCTGATGCTGCTCCATGCAAGCTTCACACTTGCTGTACTTTATCGCACCAACGCCCCGTCCACTCAACGTGGTGGTGCAGCCCCCCCAAATGTGAACAGGCGAAATGGCGCGACAAACTTCCCGAGGGGCTCGACGAGAAAGTTGCCCTTAAGGTCTGACGTATTGTTTCCTGCGCCCCCATCGCTCGAAAGGGGTCAGGTAGAACCGCCACTGAACTGTGACTCGATTCGCAATAGCTTTATGGAATCTCTATGCAGTTGCAAAGCAATGGCGAATCTATTACGAATTAGTTGCGATTTCATTTCAAATTGATGTTACGTATTAGTCCTAAGTCGCAACGAATTTGCGCAGGATTCGCTGGTTTGTCTGCGACTCTGTGGAGACTCACTGACGAACTTACTGCGAAATGAGTTGTGGTTGAGTTGCAGCCAAGTTTGTGCAGGTTTCAAAGCTGCAATAATTTTCATAACCAAAATGCCGCGTGGTTCTGGTTTTGTTTCACATTTCCGTCATTAACATGCTGAATAATACAAAAACTTAATGATTTTCTGGCTGCGCACGCAAAAACAGCATCATTCAATGTTGTTAAACTATCCGTTTTATTGCAAATAGCACCGCATTACTTTGCTTTGTATTTGTTTAGTACTAATGTGTTCAATTGACTGCGTGACCATAGAATATGTGTGAAGAGGTTGGTTCGAAGATCCATCGGAGTGTTCTTCTTGCTATTCCGTTTTATGTTCGGTGATTTAGACTTTGTTATCAAATTATTTCGTTCGCGAATTTTTTCCCGACACTGAAATACAATACATTTTCTTGAAATTTCATTTGTATTAGGGCTTCAGCAACAATTAGATGTACAAATTCATCAACTGCTAAAAATAAATAATTACTCCGTGTATTCAGGTATTCTCTATGGAGAGCCCAGGGTATGTTATTTCACTGGTCAGTATTATTGCCCGCAATGCCATTTGAACGAAGAATATCAAATACCAGCACGAATGATTCACAACTGGGATTTCAAAAAGCATAAAGTTTCAAAAAGGTATTGGCAGAGCGCTTTGTTCATTTACTTACTAGGTATTTCTGTTACTTTGGTGAATCGTCATCATTTCGCTCCGGTTAGAGTGAGGTTGAGAGTTTTTTCTGCCGGAACCCGGCAAATCTACGCAAGTAGGTCCGTTGAGAGAAATTCCGAGGTGCAGCACGAAAACCCGGGCAATTTCACAGCCTAATAGTTGCCGTTTTGTTTTGGTCCTATTTTTCTCTCGAATTTAAGGTGAAGTTCAAAAAAACAGTCATCACTTGTGGTGGAATTTGATTTTCACCAGGATCTGCTCCTCAACACTGCTAGGTGTTTACTCGAGATAAACATTAAAACCGTTCCGACCCTTCCAACTTGCCAGCCTGGGTAGTGAGTACCCTTTTCCCCCTTTCAACGGCCCTGCCCGCAAGCAGATATCAACTGGTTGCAGCAGCCGTGCTTCCGCACGTCACGATCTTGTACATCCATGTGTGATTGTGCATCCATGTGTTGCGAAATCTCGAATTTCGCGTACCCAATTCAAAGAATTGTAGTTTATCATTATCACGTTCACGGAATCGTTTCCGAAGATCTGTCTTTGACTCATCTCCTAGGCAAACTTACTGGCCTGTTCAAACATATATGTTTTGTTATCTTGGAAAGAAGTTACAACCGGAAGTTTACGACTTTGATATTTTAAATCGCGTAACCCTCCCTTCAAGCATGCATAAAATATGAAAAGGATTTTGCCGTACAATCAAAACTAGGTTACAACTTTCGCTCTTGTCATACTGCAATCACGAGAATTGGTTGCTGATCATGCGTTGATGAAACTTTTGTTTTCATAGGTCCAAATCGTTTTTGACAAGCATTTGGAAAGAACCTTGCATCGACTTAAACCGAGTCAATCCTGTAGCGTATCGCTACTTAGAGGAACTCCGCAAATTACTACCACTCCGTATCAAGTTATCCGCTGTTTATCCTTACGTCAGCACTTGCCGAGTAATTTCAACCAAAGAGCTCGTTTCAATGTAAGAAGTTTTTGTGTGTTCGGTGATTGTTAATCGATCTAGAGTACATTTGTGTTCTGTAGGACTACGCCCTTGCTGGGGGCTTACAAATTCTGCAAGGTTAAATATTTCTTTCACAATTTAATAACGTTTGACGTATCACTTTCCTGACTCACCATTTTAGTAGATAATCGCTATCGTAATCATTGTATAGTGAAAAAGAATATTTTTGTTATTTTAGTTTATATTGAGTTGTTTATTTGGCGTATCCGATCTGTCCAGTTCAGTTTGGTTAGTTTTTTGTTTTGCTTGACCTTGGAGATTTTTATCGTTTCATTGAGTTTCAGTGGCGCCGCTAAGGATGGTGACACCTAGGGCGGAATTTCTTGGCGTCATCCTTTGTAATGTATAGTAGGGTGCTGGTTATATTTTAAAGATAGCGGTGCTACTTCATTGCTGTAGATAGCGGTTGTTGTGTGGCTAGGTCAATAACTTCTCGTAAGATTCTAAAACTTGAAAGTAAGAGCAGCACACGTTTAGTATAAGCCGCGTAACCTGAAATCTGCAATGGGGGGAGGTGCTGTTTCGAGGGTCTGGGAGCTTCGCCCCCAGCACTCGAGAAATTGTTGTTGTTTTTTTTGCCAAATTACGCTTATTTTGATAACAATTATTGCTTGAGAAACGTGGTATAAGGAAGAATTTTGGTGGTAAAGAAATAAGCAGTGCAAAAATATAAACATGATTAGACTTGGGCGCGTAGTCAAAGCTCAGCATTTGGGAGGGGGCTGTTTCGAGGATCTAGGGGCGGAGCCCCAGCGCTCGAAACTTTGTGTTTTTTTTTTGCCAAATTAACTTAGTTTCGGGCCTATTTTCATAAAAGTTAATGATTTTGAAATGTGGCATAGAAATTAGCAGTACAAAAACATGATTTAACTGGTTGCATAAATGGGGAATGGCTATGTGGGACGTGGTTGATGGTAAAATTTCAATCATCTTATTTACAAGCTGGTACCGTAAACCATAAAATCTTAATGAAATTTGCAAGAACTCGCAATCCATTTTGTCTCTATTTAAAGGAAAAAAAAAATTGGTGGGGGGGCAATAGAACAATATTTGAGTCGAAGTGATTGGTAATTAACTAATACTGAATAGCCCTCCCCCCCCCATTCCTGAGCTTTTCAGCATGCTTCAACATGCCATCAAATTTTGTTGCTTAGTTTTGGCGATTTTGTAAAGTTTTTACTAATTTGGGAGTTATATTTTCAACAAACTAGCGCCCTTTTCTAAATGAATGTTTTGAAAGATGCTTGAAATCAATTTTTAGTCCATTTCGGTATGCGCTACGCGTTTCCAATGATATTATTAAACATATTGTTGTTGTTTTTATTCGATTCGTATCATAAAATGGTGTCACCCCAAAATGGTGACACTCGGGGTGGGCCACCCCCCTGACGACGCCACTGATAAGTTTGAAAATCATTTCAGTGTCTTTTAAAAGGAAACTCTAGCCTAGCCAGGCCATATATCTTAAAATACCCTGCCAAATTCTAACGTCTTTGCAAGAAGGACGAACTTCTAAAGCCGTATAGTTTTGACGAAATCCGAAAAAAACTGATGAAACGGATGTCGATTTTGATTGGGTGACGCTTGTTTTGCGTTTAGCGAATTCTGTGAAAGTCAAGTCTAGGTATAGTAAGTAAGTTAAACATTTCGTAAAAGAATAAAATACCGGCGCAGCTGGTTAACGTTTTTTGGTGTTACTAGCAGGTTTTATGCCCAGGCTTTGTAAATAAGCGTAGTCACGGCTTATATACCAGTACAGACTCGGACTTTTTAGCAGGACAGTCGCTTAGCCTAGAGTCACATGCGCTCAGCCACCCATATCCTGTAGGCGGTTAGCTGTTACCAGTAGGTCTAATCAGCAACTTGATTCCAAAAAAGTGACTAAGACAGCATTGCATTTATTCTTTATTGCCAATATAATATTACAATGTTTCAAGTTAAAAAACCAATATAGATATCTGCTGCATTCAAAATTCAATAAAGTATTAATTATAGGGTTTCCTAACGGCGAAGTAGCATAACTGTAAAATAGTGTAAAAAAGCGGTGGTAACTGGTAACGGAACTTTATTTCTTGCACTAAATACTGTATAAGATAATGCAGATAATAAATATTTCCGACCCTTTTAGCTCATCGCTACAAAAACCCTTCCTAAAAACAAATTAAAAAAAGAGTGCAACGCGAATCGAACGCAGGCGCGAGATTCGACAGACACGTGCCTTGACCACTAAGATACAGTGACTTGGTTATCGCTCGTCAAAATCATGTATTTAACTCAAAATAAAGAGAGAGAAAAAATTGATTGTTGCAAAATAAATAAAATTCGCAAAATGCTTTACGACCCAGTATTGAATTGCCTCGGCTTGAAGCACCGTACAAGTAAATTGGTAACATATTCCTCTGTTTATCTGGAAAAATATTTAGAATTTAGGTTAGTATCCTACAAAGCGAATCTCGTCAATTTTCAGTTACAAGTCAATGCAAAATGTGCTTACTCTAAGCTAGTCAGAATGGGTACCGTACGGGAAATGGTATAACAAACCAGGACTAGTATTGAGTGCCGTCTTGTCACTTCTTTGAACTAACTAGTAACAGCTTACCGCGCATATGGGCGCATGTACTACTAGGCTAGGCGACTACACTGCTAAAAACTCTCTGAGTCTGCTCTGTATATAAGTCGAGACTACGCCTATTTACACAGCCTGGGCATAAAACCTGCTAGTAACACCAAAAAACGTTAACCAACTGCGCCCGTACTTTATTCTTTTACGAAATTACTTACTTGCTATGGCTATGGCTTGTTTGCTATGGCTACACTTGACTTCCACAGAATTCGCAAATCGCAAATCAGAGCGTCAGCCAATCAGAATCGACTTACGTTTTACCAGTTTTTTTTTCGAATTTTTTCAAAACTATAAGGCTTTGGAAGTTCGTCGTTTTTGCAAAAGCCAAATTTCACGAGGTATTTTAAGTTCGTTGTTTTTGCAAAAGCCAAATTTCGCGAGGTATTTTAAGATATATAGCCTGGCTAGTGGTTCCCCTTCAAGTCGAAAGTTTCAACATATCAGCAATCGGCATATTAAATTGATTATCATTCGTTTTTAAATAAAGTATGTTATTATTGCACGAAACGTAACGACACAAAAAAGAGATATTCAAATCGATTACAATAAATTCGCATTACTCCGAATCATATGATTGCAAATGCGCAGTCGAATTATTAGTAGTTGATTGTTTTCCGATCTTTGTAAAAGTGCTTAATAACAGTTGTCAGATTTTTCTAATGACCTGCTATATTATTAACTCAGAACATTTCGTTGTTAAAATTTGAAGTACTTCAGACCGCGGCCATTGTCAACTTAAAGTCGGCTTCGATAGTTAGTGTAATATACAGTGTCAATTGTTCGGTTGGTTTCCGAGTCTCTTTCCTGAGCCTTGGGTTCGACTTTCACGTGGTCAACCTCGGCTGAGTTTTGGAGGATTCAGTTCGGGTGTTACTTGTTGGCCGAAGGATACTTGGGTCGTTTCAGGAACGAGGACCTACATCAAACTTTTCAATTCCTGAGTGCCATTTTGTTTTACTTATTACACACAACCTGTTGATCCCGACAACAAACCAAACGCTGTAGAGTTTCTGAGACGTAAGGTTCTAATAATTAATGTAGTTTAACTCCGCCAAATAATAGAAATAGAAACGTCTTAATAAACTTTTATTTTATTGCACCAATCTCTAAACTAACCAAAATAAAATAAACGTAAGCGATTTAACTGTGAATAAAGTTGAAACAAAATACTTGATTTGAAATTGAAATGAAAACGTCGACGTTGAATAAATGTTGCTGTTGATGCTTGTGGTCCCAAATCCAAAAAAGAACTCAAAATAGTTTTTTGCGTCTGAGTTCAGACAGTGAGAAAAAGGCAAATGTCACGCCACCAATCAGCGCATGCTCTAAGCAACCATCTTGCAAACGCCAACAGCGACGCGAAGTCACATGATTAGCATCACAAGGTGGTTGAGCAGAACAAGGCTTCGACACTAGGTGAGGTGACATCCGTCACACTAGCCCGCCCCCGGACGAGAGACTAGGCGATAAAACACAGAAAATGATGCATACAATGAACTTGAGCCTAACACCAACTGCCTAGGAGTGTTCAGAAGAGTGTGACCCTTTCCACAACCGTTGATCTTAAGGGTGAAAGTTCGATTTTATGTTGCTGCTACCATAAAGAACAACGATATTATCGGTATTGAAAACGGTATGGTTGTTTCGTGCGTGTATTCGAGTTGATTGGAATTTGCGTTGAATAAAATGCTTAAGCCCGCAAGTTAACGAGTTGTTGTATAAACTGTGGTCGTACCTATTGTAACGATCAAGTCATAATAAAACAGTAGCATTTTATGAACAATGACGTAAACTTGTGCACCGAGCATGAGCTCTCAGAATGCACTAGGATGTACTCTTGAAAGTGAAAATGCACGATTTGATTTGAAGTAACTTCTTCTTTGGTAGATTTCTTGTTTTAATTTCGATGTAGCATGCAGCAACAAAAACTTTGCGTTTATTGGACGAAAGTTCATTCGCTTGATCTTGATTTGTTGTTCTTCTCGGCACACTCTCCTGTCAACCAGCAGCAATCCGTGAGTGTTTCGACTAGAAAAAAAAAAAAAAATTATGATAATAATACATTAAGAATGAAATAGTGAGGGACCACAAGCAAGCGATGAAAACAAAATAGCACAAGGTATATTCACATAGACTGTAGACTTAATAAGAAGTCGTGTATGATCTATGAAGCGATCGTGAGTAACGAGATTCTGAAAAAACTTGAAAAATGTTGAACATTGTTTACGTTTACAATAATGATAATAATGTAGTCATTTGTATAGCGCCGTTTCCTGCAAGGTAGCAGATCAAAGACGCTTTACAGAACAAATACAGCTCAACAGCATGAAAGAGTAGCACACTAAGTCACAGGCAACCAAAATTTTGGTACACTATAGTTGGCATATCGTACACTTGTGTGAAGAAGAATACTAAGAGGGAGACAAAAGTGAAAAAAACAATACTATTTGGCATGCAAAGTGTGCACAGTGAGAAACACGAAAGTATCATCTTCAAAACGGTTCCCTGGGGTAATTTGGGAAAAAAATGTTTTAGTTAAAATATTTACCTCCTGTGAGGTATACTATACCCGTCCAATCAAGAACAAAACACGAAGAAAGTTGCTGAATCAGAACAAGTACCGATGAGTGATGACGTACTACCAACGATGACAATTCTGAAATCGATCGCTAAAGTGATGTAGTTGGAACGACAAGCGAAAACAAGAGAACAGGAGTTAAACTAACCAATCCTGAAAGCAACACAAGACATCCATTCACACGACTGCCTGGCCAGGGCTTCACATTCCCAAACACCCACAACAACAAACATACACAACCTAGAATGATCAACGTAGAACTCCGGAACCTGTCAACTCAATGTCGTACTATCGTAGTGCTGAAATGTAAAAGAACAGGCTGATTCAGCGCTGAAGAAACACTACTAACATCGTAAAGCGTTGATGGGTCTTGACTACCCTGCCATACCTGGTTCGAACTTGATCGGAAGATTTTGTAGCTCGTTCAAATGTTGAATCATCATAATCATAGGTTGGAGCCATCTTTTCTTCAGTGGAAGGTTCGACGGGGACTGCTTCATCGAATGGTGATTTAGGGACTTTATGGAAGACTTTAAGTCTATCGACAGATACTGACTTTTCTGAACCATTGTTTTGATCCTTTTAACACAAAGTATTTGTCACACCGCTTGATAACCTCAAAAGGACCAGAAAATCGAGGTGACAAGGGTGGTTGCACAGCATCATTTCGAACGAGCACCATTTTGCAGTGCTGGAGCTGTTTGTCAAGATAAGAGGACACTTTAGAATGAACTCGAGGTGGAACAGTTGAATGTTGAACTTTGAACGAGGTTTTGTCTCTGCAAAACACTTGGCCTATTTTGAGTTTTTAACTCACCCGGTAAACGAAGATCTTGGCCATACACCAATTCAGCTGGGGAAAGAGGAAAATCCTCCTTCATGGTAGTGCGTAAAACCAGTAGAACAGTAGGAAGTAAAGTACCACATGTCTGGAAACTTTTGCATTCTTAGAACATCTTTCAGACGCCGGTGCAAATTTTCCACGAGCCCATTGGCTTGAGGGTGATAACTAATGGTAGTAGCATGCTTAATTCCTAAAACGCTCATAAGGTTTTTCCAAAGATAGCCTGTGAATTGATCACCTTGATCCGTTACAGCCGATAACGGACAGCCAAAATATTGAATCCAACCGGTGACAAATGCCTCAATCGTAGCATCTGCTGTAATTTCTTTGATGGGGGTAGCTGTAAACCAACGGGAAAAACGATCAACTACTGTCAAAAGATATCTACAGCCATTGCTAGAGGGTAGAGGTCCAACAAGGTCTACATGCAAATTTTCGAAACGACCCGAAAAATTGTTGAGCTGGCCTAACGGAGATTTGTTTGGCAAATGATTTTACCTTTCTGGCGTTAATGCCGGAGTGTGCCAAGTTATGAATTTTGTCCAAGACAACTTTTTGAAACTGTTCAGGTATGATAGGTCTTACTTTGTCAGTAGAAACATCACATAGAATGACTTGATCCGAATCTTCAATTTTCACTTCAGAAATTTTCAAGCTGGATTCGGAAGGATTTTCAATCAAAGATTTAATGAACGCGTCATCTTGTTGAGCTTTGGCAATTTCATTGTAACTTAAACCTTCCTAAAAAAACTTCACGTTATTTATTTCAACTCGTGATAAAGCATCGGCCACTACGTTTTGATCACCATGCAAATGCCTTACGTCATTAGTAAACTCTGAAATGTAGCTCATTTGTCGACTTCGTCTAGGAATGATTGGCTCGCCACGAGAATAAAATGCATGCACAAACGGTTTGTGATCTGAAAACAAGGTGAAACTGCTTCCATCAACAAAATGCCTGAAATGTCGAATTGCGGCATGAGCAGCAAATAGTTCTCGATCAAGTGCACTGTAATGCTGTTGCCTTTTATCGAGTTTTCGTGAAAAGAAAGCAATGGGTTGCCACGTACCTTTAAATTCTTGGTGTAAAGCGCCACCAACAGAAACGTCACTGGCTTCTGGTACAATGCTCAATTTACAATTTTCACTATGATAAACCAATAATGCTGACTCAGCTAATAAATCCTTGCTTTTTTGAAAAGCGGCTTTGGCTTCTTCGGTCCACGCAATTCCATGAGAATTTTTCTTGCCTTCCTTTTTCAAATATTCGTTAAGGGGAGCAAGATAAAAAGCCAAATTTTGTACCAAGCGGTGATAAAAATTAATCATTCCCAAATAAGTGCACAACTGCTTAACATCCTTGGGAAGGGGTACTTTTGAATAGCTTCAACTGTAGAAGGTAGTGGTTTGATACCATTGGCAGTCACAACATGACCAAGAAACTGCAGTTTCGAAAGTCCAAACTGTGATTTAGTGGGATTAACGATCGCACCAAAATTTTTAAGTCTACTGAAAAGTTCATTCAAATGCTTAACATGTTCGTCTGGAGAGTTAGAAAACACAATGATGTCATCCACATAGGCTATTGCATTAGACATACCTTGCAAAACATGATTAACAAACCGCTGAAACGTTGCATTTGCATTCCTTAAACCAAACGGCATGTACAAGTATTCAAAAAGTCCAAAAGGTGTCGTAATTGCAGTTAAGGCAATGCAATTCTCATCCATTGGAATCTGATGATATGCTTTCACCAAATCTACTTTTGAGAAAATGCTGGATCCGCCTAATCTGTGGAATAAAGTTTGTAAGTTAGGCACAGGATATTTGTCAACAACTGTGCCTCTATTAATCTGGCGATAATCTTTACATAACCTGAAAGTGTTACCACTAGCAGAAGATTTTATCACCATGTGAAGTGCTGATGCAAAAGGTGAGTTAGAACGACGAATTATGTCAGCTTCTAGTAATTCGTCAATTTCTTTCTTAGCACATTTTAGTTTTTCAAGAGATAGCTGTCGTACACGCGCAGAGCACGGATAACCTTCAAAAACAATTTTGTGAGTCACTTTGTGTTTCACTTTGTTCAGCTTAACCCGAGGACAAGTCACTTCCGGGTAATTTAACAACACATCCGAAAACTTATTTTCAGACACAAATGAAATGGGATAATCAACTTCGGAAGCTATCTGGAAAATTAACGGAACGCTTTTGGTATTCTCAAAAACTAAGCATTTCTTATTGAAGTTAACAGTCATGCCAAAATGAGTTAAAAAATCGGAACCAATTATGTTGTACTTTACATCAGCGACAATAAAAATCCAACTAAACTTTTGCTGAGAACCTAATTGCAGTGTGAGAGGTTTGTTACCGTACGTTGCAATCGGCGAGTGATTTGCTGCAAACAATGATCTGTCGTACGATCTAAATGATTGGTCAATTCGTGTAGGTCGAACAATCGTGACCTCAGCCCCGGTATCAACTAAAAATTTCGTTCCAGTTTTAATGTGTAAAACATGAGGCAGCGGACTTTGATCCTCATCCACCTTGACCGCTACTGAGGTTGACTTCACTCGTTTCCCGCAATGAAATTGCAGGGTTTGGTGCATTTCTTAGCACGAGATGCAAATGTTTTATGAAACCAGCACACGTCTGGTTGTTCACGAATTTGCCACTCAATACCTTTGTTAAATCTATTAAAGGACTGCTACGTAGTAAATTTATTTGATTTATCAGACGTAGTAAAATTTAAGACATCATTCAACTTTTTTTCTAAAGAGTCCATTCTCGAAAAGATTTTATTGTTGTTAGACGCAGCTGATTGTTCAAATTTCTTGCGCTCAATAGCAAAAAGAGTATTTTTGACGGCCGACCCTTTGCCACTACTAATCATCTGGTCCGCCGTTATAGTCAATTCATCTAGAGAAAAGTTTTTAACTGCTGTCAAACTATTTCGAATGTTTTCAGGTATTTTGGCAATAAAAACTCACGAATCATTTCTTGAGACATGTCGCTTTTAGCTAATTTGGTTCTCAACATCAACAAAAATTGAGAAGGTTTCTCGGCTGTAACGGTAGAATAATTGAGAAGTTCGCTCACTCTGCTGCTTAGGTTGGGTTCGAACCATTGCAACAAACGCTGTTTAATACATTGATACGAAGCCTGATTAATCAAAAGATCGCGTATAATTAGCAAAACGTCATTCGGGAGACAAGAAGTTAAAGCGTTTTTTCGCTGTTCATCTGCCAAAAGTTCACACTGTTGCAACTTCAGTTCAAATAAACTAAACCAAATAGTGGGCATAGATTTATCAAGATCACGAAATACTTTACTAGTGGCATTATACAAGCGATAATGCCAGCATTTGTCGCAATTAGTATCACGTTGATGAGAATGAGAATTAGATGAACCAGATTCATCTGCAGAAAAAGCTTAATCTTTAGGATTTACTTTTACAAGTTTAACCTGGTCATCAGTTGTTGCTGCTGAAGTTTCTTCAGAATTAGACATATTCCTTTGTTTACGAATCTTCTTCTCTGAGTGTGAAGTTGAAGTTGAAAGTTCACGAAATTTCCTCGAATCGAAATTACTTGATTTAGCCTGTGACCTAGAAAAAGGTTTAGTCCCGATAGCCAGTTTAAAGAAAAACTATTCTCTTCATGAACCGTCTTGAAAATGCCAAGTAATATGCACTGAAAATACGGAAAACGGGGTCACCAATTTGTGACGTATGGTTCTAATAATTAATGTAGTTTAATTCCGCCAAATAATAGAAATACAAACGTCACAATAAACTTTAAATAAAAATATATTTTATTGCACCAGTCTCTAAACCAACCAAAATAAAATAAACGTAAGCGATTTAACTATAAATAAAGTTCAAACAAAATATTTGATTTGAAATTGAAATGAAAACGTCGACGTTGAAAAAATGTTGCTGTTGATGCTTGTCCCAAATCCAAAAAAAAACTCAAAATAGTTTTTTGTGTCTGAGTTCGGACAGTGGGAAAAAGGCAAATGTCACGCCACCAATCAGCGCATGCTCTAAGCAACCATCTTGCAAATGCTAACAGCGACGCGAAGTCACATGATTAGCATCACAAGGTGGTTGAGCAGAACAAGGCTTCGATACTAAGTGAGGTGACAGCCGTCACATTTCCATTTCTTCCTGTTCTTGTGTCGTGTATTGTGTTTACGCAGGAAGCATGACGTAACTTGAGTTCGTTTGTTACGGAAAGTCGTGTTTGGAGACGCATGCTTTTTCTAAGAAGTCTAAAGCAGAAAATGAAATGTTTTTATAAATTGTTGCCGAAAATTTGATGCACTGATTCCATAGTGCTATACTTTGTGTCAAAAACAACAACTACTTTTTCGTAGAATGGTTTTCTGTTCACTTCTTTATTTCAATGTCAAGAAATTCACTACAGAACTGGCTCAATGATTGTGAATACTTGTACTGCTTCCCTATGTACACTATTTGATTGGTTCAAGACACACCGGTTGTCAGAAGGGAAAACAGATCGGATAACTTGCGATTCCGCTAAGCGATAAAGCGTGAGCACATTCATCAGTAGACCACTACTGCACTGCATTTTTTACTACTAATATTGGGTATTATATTCGCTTCTGTTGTCGATTCAGTTAATCCATGTTCAAAAATACTTCTGGTTAATTGTTTTAAATTTCCATTCATGTTTATGGAACTAAAGTGCTTAGCTGTGCTGTATGTCCTTAGTTCATACCTTGTTACCAATGAGACATAATTGCATCACTACACGCACTATTCTGAGTTGTGGACAACAGGATGTTTCGCTTCCACAAACAAAGTAGGCTACAGCAAAGTAACACAGAAATTGGAAATTAGAAAATCCTCGGAAAAAGTTGTTTTCACTTATGTTCTCATCAAAACTCGCAATAACGCCCTAAAATATTGCCACAAAAGTGTTCGAATAGAAGCAGGCAATGATGCACACAGCATTTTGTGCTTTGATTGCTGTGTTTTTCACAGAAATGAACGAATAATCTATTTTCAATTATCAAGTCAGATCCTTTAACAAGACCGTAAACATAAAATTACAACTTTATGGCCCGGTCAACGATGGGCTGAAAAATCGTGAGCGCACGAGGGTAGTCGTAAGGTCCAATCTACGATCACGATTTAACGCACAGTGTAGGTGGCCTGTTACTTGCCGTGTGTAGCAAAATACTTGAATTTTTGAAATTGGTCTTAATTTAAAAATAGGAAACTTGCAGTGCATTGCTGGCAATTCAACTACCTAGAAAAATTCCTTTTCCAAGCATTTGACGAGTTGCTCCAAACGATTTTAAGAATTATTGCACTGTTCAGCTAATCAAGTTTTTAATAAACAGGCGGAAACTTATTCTGTTACTAACTACAATTAATTGAGATTGAGAACTATGAGCCCTGAGATCGGGCGAAACAGCTGTCTAAGGCATGCTATTGAAAATCATTTTGAATTGAACTATTATAATTATCTCTTGTAATAATGTGATTCCGTAATATTTTTAAAAAAATGTGTTATGATCTGGTTAATTTGCGATTCCTTGCCTTTCTAGGCTTATGTTCATACCTGTCTGTAGTCCTAGTTATGCTGACGAGGAATAAAGGCGAATGTCGATTTCAAAACAGTACGAGGCTGTTAAAGACTATGTCTTTGGCTGTTAAAGACTCTGAATGCTGTATAGCTTATTATTAACTACAATTATTTATTACAGATTAAGAAGTCATTATTATATGATGGAAAATCCACACTTGTATTCCGCCTATGATCTTCAAAAAACACGTGGAAAGTCGTTACCTGAACTTCTAAACAAAGCGCTTGCCTTTGCCACGCAACACGTTACCACTTGTGTTTTGTGTTCGAGTAAAGGACATGTATGTGAAGTGTGTAACAAAAATGAGGTAATTCGAGTACTTGACTCTTCGATTTACCGGCAATACACTACTACAATGTTGATAAGAATGTTTCCAAATCTGTTCAAGTTTCGTAGCACAGCATAATTACTTAATTAGCATATGGTAGCAGTAACAGTCTTCGAACTTGAAAAGCTCTATCGTTTTGCGGAACTCGAAAAAATAATTTTTTAGTAAAAATTCTGGAAAAAAATATTTTTTGTTGATCATACCCGTATAAATTGAGATGATTGTTTTTTTGTTTATGCCGTAACGACCCAGAAAAACAGCATATATGCAAAAAAAAGAGCTATCAGGTTGAAAAGTAGACTTAGTACTTTTGTCAGCCTAAACTCGAAAAACTTGATATTTTAGCCGAACTTGAAGTCGAAAAAATTAAATTTTAGAACTCCTACTCGAATAAAAACCGATCGAGTTCCTAGCCCTTTAGCAATAAGCAACATGACTGGTACAGATTTTTTGACGTATGTCGTATATACATTTTTTTTTGACTAATGACTTTGCGATCAACTTCGAACTTAGGTTAAATTAGTTGTAACTCGTAGAAGCTGGTGAATTTTTTGTTCCGGTACCATTAGGTGTGGTGTTTCTTGTTATTTTAGCGGTGCTAAGTTACTTGGCTCAATTCACTTGTGCAGAATAGCTCTAAAATTCCTGTAGAGAGCATTCCAACCAGAATTTGTAGAAGTGAAACATCCCAAAAACGAAAGTTGTGCAAAATGGTGCTATCAATGGCTGAAAATGGCTATCTTACAACCATTAGCTATTGCTAGCATCGAAACTAATTACCACATTTTGATGGTTTTCAGATTATCTTTGCTTTTCAAACAGAAACCACGCATCAGTGTGAAGATTGTAAAACGGTTTATCACAAGGTAAATACTGCTGGTTTTTCAAAAGATTTTCAGTTTTGGAGCATAACGGTCGGAGTTTCTGCTTAATCTAAGAACAAAAACGATTGCCAAAATAGAACTAAGCGTAACAATTTATTAGACGCGGCGTTTCGCTTTAACTTAAAGCATCATCAGTAGAATGAATTTGCAAAGTAAGAAGCACGAATTTATATACAATAGCCACCCATTAACACAGGTAGCCACTGTATGGCTTTAGATTTGTCATAATTGAATAAAAGAGCGACAGGTCATAGGTTTAAACCAGAGGTGACGAACCTGCGGCCCGCCAAAGATTTTTGTGCGGCCCGCGAATCGGTTTCACAATCGCTATTGCATTGGAAGCCATTGTGACATTATCTCAGCGTCTGCATTAAAATTTTTATTCTGTTTTTAATATTTGTGCAATGCGATTTCGAAGCAGATAGCATGATCGAATTTGCGAGTCCCCTAAACAAGTGACTAGACTAGAGGTTAAAACTAAAGAATGATTTATCACAATGCTTCATTATTGCCTCATGAATTAGGACAATGATTAATTATGAAACTTCACGCAGAATGTATTTATGATGTAACTGATAATGTGCTGTGCTCGTAAAATAGATTGTTAGCAAAAGGTACAGTTAAGTTGGAAGGAGTTATAACGCAGTGTTTCAGTTCTCAACAATTTATGTTTGCTTGGTGGTTTGTAATCAGGTGAAGCATTTTTAAATTTATAGTTATAACAATTTTGATATTCATCATGGAGAGTTTGAGAGGCTATAAACTATATCAGAAATCGTCTTGAGTAGCTTGATAACTGCAGAGCTGTTGGCAGTGCGAGAGCTTATACTTCATTAAAATTTATTCATCTCTGGAATGTATCGGCAGTGCTGGACTGCTGGTTTGGATCAAGTTAAGGCTAGGACAACACTGCTCCCTCAATAACTGTATTTGAGTGAAATTAAAATGCCCGGTATTAATTCCAACGTTATCAGTGTAGTTTAGTCGGCGAACGTTCAGTACTAAAGTGATAAGCAAACTTAAATAAAAATTGGGGCCAAGGATCCGGGAGAGGACAATGACATCGTGTTCCCTTGTCCCTCTTTCTCCATGATGTGTGTGTCCATGGGTATGCTCAAACGCTAATAATGCAAAATTTGACGGATACTTAGGCATTTGTTGTTCTATTAATTTTCAGCCATATTAGTCATTTATACTTTGATGTCTTCGAGTAAAAAAAGAAAGGTTGCAGATGAGGGGAGGGCCTTTCAAAACGAATGGACTGATACGTTTTTCTTCATCGAGGAAAAAGGAAAGCCGTTTTGTTTAAAGTGCAAAAAATCGCTATCAGTCATGAAGAAAGAAAATTTAAAACGCCACTATGAGACCAACCATCCTGAGCTTTAAAATTTGGATAAAGAGATTAGGAAAATAAAGATAAAAGAACTTAAGAAAGATTTGCACTCTCAGCAAAAGGCCATGACTTCTTATTGCAGCACAAACGAGGATGTGCTCTCTGTGAGCTATGAAGTTTCGGAATTGATTGCTAAAAAGCTCAAGCCGTACAACGATGGGGCATGGGCAAAAGAATTACTTGTAAAGGCAGCAGAAAAGTTGGCTCCAAAGTCAGTTCATTTGTACGAGAAGTTGGCCTTGTCCCGGCCCACTGTTTGTGATCGCATAAAAGAAATGGGCCAAGATATTGAAGGAAATCTCAAAAGAAGAGCTGAAACTTTCGTTTACTTCTCCGTTTGCCTGGATAAAACAACAGACATCAAGAACACTGCGCAGCTGGCAATATTTTTTCGAGGAATAACATCAGATTTTCATATTGAAGAAAACTTGCTCTCGCTTGAATCAATGCTCGGAACTACTCGCGGAGAGGACCTGCTGCAGAAGCTTTTCCAAGCCCTAGACAAGTTCAACCTGCCGTTAGATAAGCTGAGTGGTGTTGCTACTGATGGTGCACCAGCTATGGTCGGTAAACATAAAGGGTTGGTATCATTGCTGAAGAAAGAATTGGATGCAAAAGAAATTAGGCATGATACATTGATATTTTGTTATTGCATTCTTCACCAACAAAGCCTTTGTGCAAAATCTGTGAAGTTTGATCATGTGATATTGGTGGTTACAGACTGTATTAACTTTATTAAAAAAAGAGACCTAAACAACCGCATATTTAAGCAAGTTCTCAAAGATTTTGATGCTGACTATGATGATCTTCTGTATTACTGTGCTGTTCGTTGGACAAGTTGTGGGAACATGCTTGCGCGTTTCTATTCTCTTCTGCCAGAAATTATTGAATTTAGAAAACTGAAAAAGTGTCCTCTGACTGAGCTGGAAGATGAAAATTGGGTGTGCGACTTGGGATTCATGGTAGATATCACAAAGCATTTAAACGACTTGAACATCCAACTTCAGGGGCCAGATCAACTGCTACACTCAATGCTTTCAAAGATCAAATCCTTCACGACAATGCTGGACCTGTGGAAAAATTAATTGAAAGATAACGATTGCACGCATTTTTCCACGTTGGAAAAACACAATCCGACTTCTTGTACCCAATATGCTTTGGAATGTTCCAGGCTCTTGGAAAGCTTTAATGCCAAATTTCAGGAGTTCAAAGGCAAGCAGTTGGAGCTCGATATCTTTTCGATCCCCTTCAATGTTGCACCTGCTTCTGCACCCCCTGAGATCCAACTGGAACTAATAAAGCTGCAGTGTGATGACAAGTTAAAAGCACTGTATTTGAACAATAAGCCGTTGCTTGAATTTTATCGTGATTGTGTAGCAAAGCATGAATTTCCAAACTTGCGACGTCATGCTCTGAAATGTTCCTCTGTTTTTGGCAGCACGTACCTATGTAAACAGTTTTTTTCTAAGCTGAATTTGACAAAAAGTCGGTACAGGTCGAGGCTTACGGACGAAAATCTGAGTTTGCAGTTGAGAATAGGCACATCTTCAGTTCGACCTAATATTAAGCGTTTAGTAAACCAAAAGTGTTTCCAAAAGTCTCACTGAAATGCTATCAATACATGACTCTATATATTTTTAGGTTTCAGTAGAGCGGTTACTAACTTTAGCTCCAGTACAAGGTTCGGATGTGTGTTTAACCTATTTCGTTTGTTGTTGCTTGTCTGTTGCCCTTGTGGTTGAACAGTTTCGTTTTTCGTTATAAGAAGCTTTCATTGTATGAATAAAAAATTGTGCGGCCCGTTACTTCAGTTGTAATTGACAAAGTGGCCCGCCACAGCAAATCAGTTCGTCACCCCTGGTCTAGAAGAACACCAAAAAAATGCAGCCAGAATCGACACGCTTGAGTGATTTTCCAATTTTAATTTTGTGTGATTGTTCGAAAGTTTTCGGAAAACGTACCAAAGGCATTTTGTGATAAACAATACGCAACAATGAACGAGTTTTGTGAATTTAAGTCAAGCAATTATCAAGAAATCACTCGAGCGTGTCGATTCTGTCTGCGTTTCTTTTGGTGTTCTAGACTCTTCCAAAAAACACGTCCGGTTGCTCATGAAACTTTTTTGTTTTTTCAATCACATAATTCATAAAAATGTCAGCGAAAGCCGGAGCGATTGGAGATCCCATACCTACGCCCTCAATTTTTCATAAAAACTACCATTAAAATTTAGAGTAGTGCGTTTCGTAGTCCACACCAAAAACTCTTCTTTAAAACCAAATTAATCAATCTGTATAACAAGTACAAGTCTACTTATTTCTACAACAAACAACACGGAAATATTGGCATTTCTCTTGAAGAAATGGAAGCCCTCAATTCTCCGAAAAAAGGCAAATCCATAATCTGACTAAGGTAAAGCTGACTAAAGGTAACGCGGTAGTTCTACTCAACAAGTTAGATTATATTTATAAAATGAACTGCGTTTTATCGGACACGAAACGGTTTAAACAGGTTAATTATGAAAATAACATTCGTTATTGGGACAAATTTCAAAAGTGCTTATACTATTTGAAACGAAAAGGCAGCTTAGAACAAGAAATTTATGATCGCATCAGGCCATCAGCTGCAGTAACTCCAACTCTATATGGACTACCAAAAATTCATAAAGAGGACTGTCCTTGCCGCCCAGTTTTGGCTTCAACTGACTGCTACACCTATGAGTGCGCATCATGGCTCAGTGAAATTTTGAGCCCGCTAAGGCAACATCCAACTAATCTTAAAGACACTTTTGAGTTTGTAGATCGAATGCAGCAAGTAAAGTTCAAAAACAATTCGTTTATGGTGTCATTTGATGAAAAAAGCCTGTTCACTAATATTCCTGTGGACTTCGTAACGGACATACTTTTAAAAGAAATTTATGGCAGTGATTCGACGAAAAAAGTTTACGGTTTGACTAAGCAACAATTCAAGAACCTTTTGGTGTGGACTACGAAACGCACTACTCTAAATTTTAATGGTAGTTTTTATGAAAAATTGAGGGCGTAGGTATGGGATCTCCAATCGCTCCGGCTTTCGCTGACATTTTTATGAATTATGTGATTGAAAAAACAAAAAAGTTTAATGTACAACCGGACGTGTTTTTTCGGTATGTGGATGATTGCTTCGCAGTGTTTCCAGATTTTGAAAGTGCTATGTTGCTTTATAGAAAATTAAACCAAATTCACAATAATGTTAAATTTACCTACGAACGTGAAAACGATAAACAGCTGCCCTTCCTGGACGTCAATATTGACAATTCGAAAGAAAAATTAGAGTTATCCATTCACAGAAAACCAACACACACTGGGGCTGTATAAGTGGAGTAGTTTGGCTTCCATTAAATACAAAATAAATTTGATTAGATCACTAGTCAATAGAGCTATTAAAATTTGCAGCAATCGACAATTATTGTTTCTTGAGTGTGAGAAAATTACCAAAATGTTGCAACAAAATGGGTATCCTACCAAAACTATTCGGAATGTTATTCGCAAAGCCATAAACAGAAATCAAAAACCGGATGCCAAACTCCACTCTAACCAACAGCAGTCTACGAAGCATTGTGTATTTTTTAAATTGCAGTTTATTGATCGTATTTCTATGCAAATTGAAAAAGAAATTCGTGAATTTTTATGTACGTATGATACCAAATTGATAATGTCTCATCGTAGCTTTACTATTGGCAAACTATTTCCATATAAAGATCGTCAATCGTTATTACATTCGTCAGGTGTTGTGTATCAATTAACTTTAGTTTGGACAGAAGTAATTAGGTGACTAAATTACGCATCAAAGAAACCTTACATATTTCCAAAACAGAACCACAACTGAATGTCGACAATCAATCTTTGCCCCTGTATCTTTTCAATGCTTAATTGTTTGAAATTGTTGTTTAAAAATGACGTCGCTATTCGGCTGTGTTTTCTTGTGTGTTTAAACCTATGACCTGTCGCTCTTTTATTCAAATTATCACAAATCTTAAGCCACGCCGTGGCTACCAGGGGTGCCGGAACGTCAAAAGGGCAAGGGGAGGCAGCTTTTTCAAGGGGCACTTTCAAGACTGTACGCTCAGTGATTACCACCAACATTGCAGAAATACTGTCAAACAATTAAACACTTCACCGAAGCCAAAGTACTGAGTACGTCGAATAAACAGTAAAAAATAACAACAAACGAATTATCAATTAAGTAAGAGCAGTCTCTACCGCAGGATGCCATCAGAGGTTCGGGGCAACGCCCCCAACAGCCGGAGGCAAGGGGGTCTGGGAGCGGAGCCCCCAGCGCTCGGAGATTTTGCGATTTTTGTCCAAAAATAACTTAATTTTAGGCCTTTTAACTTGTGGCATAAAATTAGCAGTGCTAAAACAAGATTAAACCGGCTGCGTAAATGAGCAGATTGGCTATGAGGGCGGTGGCTAATGGTAAAATTTTAGCCTTTCTATAACAAGCTGGTAAACCTTAAAACAAAAAAATTACAAATTTTAAACTAATTCGTCTGCATTTACTAAACAAGATAATTTTAAAAAAGATGTTTATTTCCACCACATCTCACATCTCCATCACCAACGAGTATTTTGCTGTTAGGTCTGGACAAGAAATGGATCTTGATCCAGTTATTGCAATGAATTTTATGTGTTACAAGTTTTTCTTATATTAATCCGGTTTGAGCAGAGGTCCGGATCACCTAGATTCACCTCTGGTAACGTCAGCGTCATTTGTTCCAACTAGGGCTACAAACAAACTTAGAAATTTGAATGTCTGGCGCCAGAGTAGCGTGACTGGGGAGGCATGAATAATTTTTTTGGGGGGCACAAAAACTTTGTTCCCTCGAATTCGTGAGTGACGACCATAAAAACAAAAACAAAATTCTTCACCGCAGAATCTGCGAAAGAACGGTTCTTGCTCACGAATTCTGGGGTAATGATCAGTATTTTGGGGTCTCAAGCCTCGAACTGCATTCCAATGGCACCGAGCCTGTTACTTTCTTTGGGGAACAATCCTCGCTTAGGGCGGCACAGTTCTCATTTGGGAAGGCACGGCCCCGGAATGCCCCCCATGGCGCTGGGCCTGAGGCAGTACTGTCGCCAGAGCAAATGAAGTGAGGGGCACTAGCCAAAAGTGGAGGGGCACTAAAATTAGCATATAAAAACTAATCTTCAGATCGTACGGCTGCAACTATGCGCAATTTTAAAATAAGGCCGGCTGCGCTTTTTAGCTCGTTTCGTTGCGGTCCATAGTCGCTTAAAAAAATCTATCTAGAGCAATGAATGCTATCAGACGTGCAACCAGAATTTTGCTAAGAGGAGTGAACCAAAACTAAATTTCTTTTTTGCACAAAAGCAGCCTGATTTAGCCCCCGTGCTGAACATACAAATGCAACTCAAACGTGTCGCAGACGGGACATAGTCACTAAATATTTAGTGACTGTGAACGGGGCTTGGGGCGGAGCACCAGCCGCTAGGCGATTTTTGCAATTTTGCAGCAAAAAAGTAGCAATTTTAACCCTATTTTAATCACATTTCACACTTTTTGAAGCCATATGAATAACTCAATAGCTAAAGTTTTGAAGTAATTTCAAAGAATTAAATTGCTTAGCACCTTCAATCCCCTCCTTACTTCAGGTCAAGTCTAAAATACGTTTAAACGCTCGTGTTTTAAGGTAAAATTTTCTAAGTGAGTTGGCTGAGGGGGCTTAAGCCCCTTCACCTCGTTTGTGCCACTGACTGCGATCTCAAAATCTTGAGTGTGCTCTAAAAATCAAAACAGCTGGTCTTTGAAAAAAATGTATCACGTACCAGTAACGGTTCTGCCGGCTTACATCTATCTTTCGCGACACATCCGTAAAGGCGTGTTAGTAAGACGGAATATTGCGTCAGATTTATGTGACACAGCAGTTGGTTGCCAGCAATTTCGTAAAAAATTGAGAAAACGTCAAAGGAGAATTATGTCTGAACTTACTTATTCCTTTTTCCATCATTGTGGGTTGCCTTGTCACTGAGTAATGTTCCAAAAACAGTATTTTGAGCATGGCGTATTCTCTGGGTGTTCAAGGTGTTCAGTGAACACCCAGCACTCGCTGCGAAGCACAGATGTAATTATTAACCAGTATGCGTTTTGTTCTACGTTTATTAATATTTTTATTTGGCACATTGTCTCTGTTTTATTTTCCTTGCACTTTTCAAATAAATAAATTGATTCGCTGCGCAGTTTCGGTTGAGTGACTTTTTACTTATCGTAAACTGCCTGTCTGCCTTTTTCGTACTGCGAAGAAGTTCAATGTTGAATTTGAACACCCTTGTTGAAATAAAGAGACTAAAATGAAAAAGATAGGAGTGCGCTGAGAATCGCATGTAAAAGATGCGACCAAGGTGTTCACACCAGCTTGTTGAACACCCTTACAGCTCAAAACATTTAAAAGCAAATCCAGCTGTCACGCAGCAAGGTTATCGTTCGTGCAAAATTTATTAATCCAAAATCTAAATAAAATTGTCTTATAAATCAAAAGATTATGCCTTGATTGATCTCACAAAGTTAACTAAATCAATTAACTTACAGAAATATAGTTTTGTTTGACTGGAAGAACGCTTAGAAGCCCTTACCAGCTTTTCGTCAATACACAGCACTGTATATTGATCGCAAATTCGCAGTATTATTTTTTATTTTTGTTACATTGTGATAAATTCGTGCACCTAAAATGGAAATCTGTCACTTAAGTTTTTTGATTAAAACAAACATGCAATCAATGCAAATGCACAAATTACAAATCAACGAAACACAAACCCAAAAATTAACGATCCAAAACTTACATCAGGGATGTGGAAGCGGCAATTTCTGAATCGCTTCCGCTTCCAGCTTGATCGCTTAGGTAGGCTTCCAATACTTGATGACATAATTTTTGCTCTAAATTCTTTATCTTGAAAATTTTTGACAAAGCCTTTTCCAGATATGTCAAAATTAAACGTTTTATTTTATCATCATTTTAAAAACATAATATGACACAAAATATGTAATAGGTTGATATTGCGAGGGTCTGAGCAGTAAGCAAATAGGGGTAGCCAGAAATTCGGGTTAGGAGCGGCCCAAAAGCGAAACGTACAAATACATTGTCATGGTGTTTAGGTAATACTATAATTTTTCCAACCGTTTAATGCAAAATTTAAAAAAAGGGCAATTTTAATCGGGGTCTAGGGATGACTTTTCAAGCGCTCGGGAGTCGGGATAGTAATGTTTTAATTGCATCGGCTGTAAAGTATAAATTTTTGCTTAAGCAAAGTGAGACACCCAGGATGAAGCACCAACAGCCTCAGAATTTTTTAAATAAATTCGTTATGTCGTTGCTTTTAATTGAAAATAGACTTTTGCTCCGACTGCAACAAAAGCAGTCTTTTTATGATGCTGTTACTGAAAAGTTCATCGCTCAAAAATGAAGAATTGAACTGTGCTACAGATAAATTGTTTGTTCTTTTTTGCAACTTACAGCATAAGAGTGCAAGTTGCGTTTTAATAATTGCTACAATTTTGAAGATGAGCACGCATTAAGAATCCTTTTGAAGGCATAGCACTAACCTAAACTTCGCGGTAGCGCAATAAAAATTAAATACGAGAAATGCACTGTTATTTGAGCACAACTCGCATCCTTGTGTTGAGTTTTGCATTTTTCAGATTTTTTTGTTCAAAACACTACAAACATAAATTTAAAAAGAACGTAGGGCAAATTCTTTAACGCAAGTTTTTAGTTTTTACATGCACTTGTAGAATAACTCTGACATTAACCTAAGAAGTCGCGCTTTTAGCAGTCACTATTCGGATCGTTTCGTATACGGCTTTAACCGTTTTGTAAAATGTTTGTTGTTTACTAAATTCAGATAACAAAATCGCAAGATAATTTACGCTATTATTACTCGTTTGCTGTTTTTCATAAAATTGCAACTTTCACGCCATTATCGTTAATTTTCTAAACATTTTATACTCTTTACAATACAAAATGTAGCAACTTTGACCATTACAGTTTTTGTTTTTAGGTTAATAGTGCTATAATTACTTTCGAAATGTCTCAGTTTATTCGAATTATTATTTACCGCAATATTGGGGTATAACTTTTAAGTTTATGCTTCAGTTTTGAGTTGGCGCTGGTTTATAAGTTACTTTTTGTTTGTTTGATCCAAATTTCGGTTTCGCAAAATTCGGTCAGGCGTGGTCCCTGGTCTTGGTCGTATAGTAGTTTGAGCTGGAAATTTTTTTCTCTGGAGCAATTTGCTGCGATCCAGCGTCAAATTGAATTTTGGCGAAAATGCCGTGGCATGCGGTATTTAGTAGTTCAGACACTTTGAACTCACACTCATACTTAAGCACGACAAAGGCACAAAAACATTTGGGCATAGACTCCATTTAAGTAAAGCTAAAATGGTTATGATTCGAGTTTAGTTTTCATTGAAAATTTAGATTTCATTTAAATCATTTTTGGTGAAATAAAAGCTTTCGATTGCTTTTATAAATCCGAATTCTATTTCACCAATCCTATTTTACAGTGGTAGGTTTTGCGTACTAAAAATATAGCTGACTGACCTAAGTGCATTTGAGATATTTACTTATTGCTACGAAGGGCTAAAAATAGCTGATGCAGATGAATAAACAATATTGAACACCCTGTAAAATCTTCACCCTACGCCACTGATTTTGAGTAAACCTAAATGGGGGGCACAAGCATCCGTTAGGGGGGCACGGCCCCCTGGCTCCCCCGTAGTGACGGCACTGGCCTGAGGTCTACAGACATTGATCCTCGAGTTCTTAATTTGAAATTTTGTAGCACTCGATATCTTCGTAGCGTGTTTAAACTAATGGAACTAAATCGGGTGTTACAGCTCACAGGCTGACCAAATACAGTACATTCCACAAGATTGCTCTTGTATTTTATCGGTACGTTATTTAGAAATCATTTAACTCACGCAATTTGTTATTATTGATTTCAATGAACTTTTCAGCGTCAATCAATGGAAAGTAATTTTGCGTATAATGAAAGATATTTTTTTAGAAAATGAAAATTGCACTGCAACGTGATTTGAATCGACAAAAATTTTTATTACGTTTTTTTTCTAGAAAGGGCGCTGTTGGTTGACAAACCACTGAACTTCAATTCCTCAAATGCTTCTTGTAAATACAGTACGCTTTCGCGTGCCATCAGTTTAAACTGACGCTAGGAGGATATGAGTTAAGTTTTATCCAATTGATCAGCTTTCACGAGCTAGCAAAAAAAAACGTACATTGTAGTATAGCCTACTGCAAGTTGCTACTAACTTTTTACTGTGCTAAATAATGTAGTGTACAATTGGGTCATTTGTCGGGTCTATTGTTCACAAACCATTAAATTAACTGTTAGATCTATTGTTCATAAACAATTATAAGCGAGCTTTGAGATTAGCAAGCGTTTGTTTCGTTACTATCGTACTGAAATGCAAAGGGCAGTACTGCCCCTCCTGGTAAAAGGGCAGGGGGCCGCTGCCCCCCCGTTTCGGCACCACTGGTGGCTACCTGTATTAATGGGTGGCTATTGTATATAAATTCGTGCTTCTTACTTTGCAAATTCATTCTACTGATGATGCTTTGAGTTAAAGCGAAACGCGTATAATAAATTGTTACGCTTAGTTCTATTTTGGCAATCGTTTTTGTTCTTAGATTTTCAGTTTTGTTTTACTAAAGTTAAGGTCTACTGTAAATTTAGATTTTGCCCTACTTCAAAAATACAACCACTCGATTCAGAAACCAATTATTTATGCAGAAAAGTTTGGAATGAAACCACAGTTAAATCTGGGAAACGATGCGTAGTTGAGGGATTGGTAGCACGCTTGAGCTTTTTGGGGTAATGAAGACAAGAAATTTTCGCATTTTGGGCTTCATAAATGCAAATATAGTTCAGTGTGAAGTAGAGTCTGTTTATAAACTAGGCTTAGTTGAATTTGCCAGGGTAAAACTATGAGAGATCTCGCCTTTGTGTATGTATCCTTGAAGCACACCAGATTCATTTGTACAAAGTGTACCCTTGTAGCGATCTAGTCTTCAGTGAAATACCGGTACACCATTTTCATATACATTTAACAGCGTCATCTTTGGCTTTACCAATCGTGTTCAATTCGCGTTGATTTTTTTCTTCAGAAGCTTGCTTTAAGCGTTCGGCCGGCATTGCCAACTTCAAAACCCGGAAAATCACGGTCGATTTTTGAATCGCATGAAACCCAAAGCGAATGCTGAAATGTTTTTGCACTGTTACTAGCAATGTTAGTACTTTTTCAGGTCTGTCTTCCGGATGTTTCTAAATGCAGGAAATGTCAACGACGTCATCGAAGACTGCAAGAGGAACAGGACAGTGATATCGGTTCCGAGTTCATGCAATAAATAACTTTCCTAGCCATTCTAGTGTTATTTGTTTTTTTTTAATTCTTCAAGATTAGAATCATGTTTGTGCTACTCAGCAAATTTACCACTGCGATTTTATTATAATAAATACTTGTTGGAATTAAACAGTGTTGTTAACAAAATACATTTCCTCAATAAGTAGTTACAAATGCATTGCACACGATTCTCGTTCGGACAAACTTCTGAAAAACTGGGCACTCGATATTGAAATTTAACGAAAACAAAATACGTTTATCACGGTTTCTTAAGCTTTGAATTTTGTGCTAATCTTTGCATAGCTTTAACGGACTCATAAAGGTGTTACTTGCGTTAAAATATGATATCTATTACGAATAGACTTGTACCATTCTACCCATGTAGTTTTAAAGCGGTCTTCTGCGTCCAGTTCAAATAGGGCTAATTTCGCGGGGATTGAGCGTGGCAAAAATTTGACACGTAAAATTCGACCAGCACCGTTTGCTGCTTTACCAGCCGGTGAAATATTTACGTCGCCACGTCTTGTTTTCCGACGCAAAATCCCGGTAACTAGAACATCGTGAAGTTCGTGCGATAATGTTGCTGTCATACGCCGAGATTCCATGTACAACTCGCGTGCGAACGACACCGGTAGCGTATAAAGGCCTTCGCGGCAGTACGGAGGCCACATGGCCGCTGTGTAAGAGTGAACGTTAATCGATCTTTCGTACGTCTGATTTCTCTCTGGTGTTTCCGACTCGAAATAGTTGTCGAAACAATAGACAGTTTGGGGCAAAGATGACGTCACTGTGCTGCCATCCCTGGCCACCACGGTGAAAACGTTTCCTGGTGGAGGAAAGTGAGTGGTTAGGGAGTTAATGTAGTCTTTCACCGATCCTATATTCACTAGCACATTGTCAGGCAAAGATGCAAAGTAGAAATCGTCAGGAAGAATTCGAGATGTCCAACTGAGGCTTGCGAGAACTTTTTCAGTTGCGGCACTAGAAAATAAAAACACGAGCTTCAAACACTGCTCGATTGTAAGTAGTTCCGCACAAAACAAATGCCACCGCTTAATCGTGTTTTTGCACGCTTATTTCTATGCCACTTTAAAAGCATTAATTTTCATCAAAATAGGCCTAAAATTAAGTTATATTTACAGAAAAATTACAGAATTTCCGCGCTTAAGGCGAAGACACCCAACAGCCCTTCTCCCACTGCAGATTTCTGGCTGCACGCTTCACAAGCGTACCTGAGAAACCACGGTGATATACCGTAACTAAAACTTTAAATTGACTTTAATAAGAGTTACAAATATTGCAACTTACTTGTCATCATCAGATCCAAGATATTGCAATATATCTCCGTATTTTCTACTCTCAACGACAAGTTTTTGTTGCTGAGAGATGTCTACGGGTTTGCCAACCACAAAAATGACTTCGATTCTAAATAAATTGTATCGTTAGCTTAGTGACTATGGTCAAAACTACGGCAGTAATAACAATTTTACCCCACTTTTGCCCTATTTTCAACATTGGGGGGGATGAGCCTCGACCAAGACTTTTTTCAGGTGAGCAAATTAAGTGAAGACCAAAAAAAAAGGTCTTCACAAGAAATGGAACACTTTTTTTCCCGAATTCAAGTACAGACCTGCGCTCAGATGCACACCAGAGTCAAATTATTGGAGGGGATGCAGGTGAAGACCATACTCAAATTGTTGGGGGGATACAGTCAAATTATTGGGAGGGATATATCCCCCCCATTCCCTCCGGGTTTCGGCACCCCTGAAGACCGCTATGGAAAAACCAAACTCAAAAGTTTTCTTTTTACTTTTATTCACCTTTATTTACCAAATTGCCTTGGACAGGAAACAACGCCAAAAATACCTTTCGGTCTTTGAGTCAAGCTGCCCACCTGTTATTACACATGGTGGAGGCTTCACACTTTCCAAGCTAATTCTAAACTAAATGTCTAGCAGGGAAAGTCTGAATAATTTTCATTGTTTTTGGATTGACCCCACCGGAAATCAAACCAAAGTGTTCCACACCCTAGTCTTCAAGTCTTTAAGCAGAAGAATAGAGAGTGATCAACTGAACGAATTTGTGATTCATTTTCGAAAGTATATCATAAATCGCTTAATCGAAGATTACTTTTGCTAGTGCCGGTATAGTCTGATCGGCAGAATACTTCGATTCTCTACTACACCTTTGCAACAACCAGTGCATTTGATAATAGACAGCTACGAGTGGTAATAAAAGTTCATCACTAGCAATGCAAATTCGGTCCTATCTTGCCACAATAGCCGGGTATTCACTAGTCAGTTTTTTATTGTTGATGCATAGGTAGCGGAATTTATCAACATAGCCACAAATACAAAACGTTCTTAGTTAATTTGCATAAACTTTGATTGAATGACCACCTCAGATTTTGATTGGCTTGAATATGAATACTTAAGCATTCCAATTCAAAGTCATTTCGGTGTAATTTGTACTATAAGAAGAAGCTTCTACGTGTCAAGAACCTCGTTGAGGCTGAAAGGAGGCTCAGGTCTGATCATATCATGGAACTCCGTTTCGAATTTGGGGATAGAGTTTTCATCTAAGCACCGCTTATTCGGTATTTATTGACTACATTGAGCTTTGAGCACAACTATCCCTTAGGCTATGCACTTGCTAGGTTAAGTTTGACAGTTCTATTTTCTCTGCCGCTGCAAATGTCACTATTAAGTGCGTGTCAAGTCTGCGTAAAAAAAGCTTTTTTCGGTTCTTTAAGTTCATCATGCTTATTCAAATAGCTCGTAAAGTTTTTTTTACTAGTACCCAATCAATCGGTAGACAACACTTTAAATTTTTACACAAACGGCATCGGGTTGATGTTCTGCAGTGTTATCACATTCACTATTAGCAACAAGCGCTTGTGTTTTAGTACAGAGATAGTCGATACTTCTGTGAAACTTTGAGTTCATTATTTAATAAAAAAAAAAGTCCAGAAACTAGTTTAAATTTTTCAATGCAATTCAAGCCTACACGACGACAATTTTTACTATCTCCAACTAAAGCTAGTTCACTCACTTCCAGCCCTCCAGGTCTCTCACAGCTCCCCAAGTGCTTCTGATCAGCATCCTTCTTCTTGCGTGCGGAGCTGAGGAGTGGACGAAAAAGACCACAGCTCCTTTCATTAAAGTGCCCATCCACGAATTGCCCTGAAATTCGCGAATTGCCTGCAAAAACAGCTTATATGTTAAAAAATCACTAATTAAGGTGTTATTTGGTAACATTGCACAGCTAAGTGGTTTAGTTTCGAATCAAACGTTCCATTTGCGGCTTCAAAGCATGAAACTAGCGGTTAGCTTGAAATTAGCTGGAAAGCAAACGACTTTGAACTTAGATGATTGATATCAAAATATTGATTAGGAGTCTGCGGTATCAAAAACCTACCATAGTAGCCACATTGAAGGATCGGTAATCATTTTAGCAGACGATGCAATGTGATATCATTGTACCTGCAGTGTCTATGCTGTAGCTAAACGATACAATGACAAACAGTAAGCGGATTTAATTCTTCTCGACACGCGCTTCGTTTATTACAGTATGTGATGCTGAGTTGGAAATGGCATAAATAATTAAACAGGTTTCAATTTAGAATGGCCTGACACCACACCGAATACTAGCACCACACCTGCCACTCTTAAGCTGATGACGTCACAATTGACTAATGACGTTAAGTGAAAAATATGTTGATCATCCAGAACCACAACGATGCATTCATTCCTTTTGCAAAAAGCCTGGTTATTGTTGAAAAAGTTTGTAAACAAGAACCTTTATTTTGTCGTATCCCACGCCAACGGCGCATACAGCCAGCTCCAAAGACGCAGTTTATCAACGATCAAATCGAATTGCCGCCATTCGTCAGAATTGAGGAAATTTCAGACTCGGAAAACTTGGGGGATGTTTAATGAAAAAGTAGAAAAACGATACGGAGGCAGGAAACAAATTAGCAGTTTTATGAAACACTTCTCACTTAACCGACCCATGGCCCATACAATTTTTGAAATAATGCCAAAGCATTTAGTTTAGTAACTGAAAACGGCTACCCAGCCGAAACCGATTTTACATTAATTATTTTCAAATAAGTTTTGGTTTTACTGATTGGCAGATTCTCCTTGAAAACTGCATAATGTTATATTGCCAGAGCGGTTTGAAATAACATTTCTGTGATTAAGGGCTCTCACAACCTTGAAGCTGATAAGATTAAACTGGTGTGGTACTTGAATGGTTTGAAATCCCATACCATTAAGGAAGGCAATTTAACCAGAGTTGTGAGAATTTGGACATTATGGGTAATATGCACCAACGTGGATTAACCAAACTTTTGGGGAAAGTCCAGACAAACGGCCGGGCCAATTGCTATAATTATAAAGTAATTCAAGGATGCACCTCTGAACTTGCGAATTGTTTCATAAGTTCAAAAGATAGAAAATTGATAACCCATGGGTCAAAGTTAAACGAAATTGGCGCATACGACCCTATGTTTCCCAACACCAAAGACTCAGGTGCTTAGTTTACATACTGTAATGAGAATCGCAGGATTTTTTTTTCTGCATTAGGATAAAAATTATAACATGAACAAAATTAATTGAGAACATAAAAATGAAGCCACGTGACAACTGCTCATAAAAACTAAGAAATAAATACGAACTGACACACACTGTCGAAGTCCGAGACTTTGAAAAATGTTTCACAATAGGTCCAAAATGCTTCTTGCGCAAGTTCTTCTTGGACATGGAGCGAGGTTGGTGAAATAACTTTTTCGCTAAATAGTTATCTATGACAATTGCTCTGATACAGTTGGCTTCGCTAGGTACACAAATTCGGTAAAACTGGCAGCGTTCAATGGGATTAGAGTAGCAAAAATATTTACAGCTTAGCTAGGACTATTTTTAGTAAGTGATTAGCTTAGATTTTAACGAGGAGGATAGTCGCCCTCCCCCCTCCTGCTTCTATAATTGTCATTTATGCTTCACAAGTATTCTCTGCATTTGAGTTGTGTTTGCGTAGCACATTTTTCAAAAAAACAAATCTTTCATTAGACTCGATGTATTACGCCGAAGCGTGTAACGAGTTGACGGGGCCCATCTCCGCACCATTGCGCCCGGATAACACATCTCTTGTGGAAAAAATTGTTAAACCACAAATGATTCACAATTATCTGAAATTAACTAAAATTAACAAAAGCTCAAGTTTAACCCATACGCAACATATTCAAATCAACATGAAAAACTGACACGCCCAGCAGCTTGACATGAATGATTTTCAGGTGGCTGCTTGACTCGATGACCGAGAGGTCTTTCGCAGCTTCCTGTTCTATTTGTCTTTTATGTGTGTCCATGAGAGTTAGTCTAGTGTTTTTTTGATTTTGAATGAAACAAAATAAAATAAATGTGAAATATGTAATGTTGCAACGGTAGTGAGCCGTTGGCAACACTGTGTCCGATTTAAGAGGTCCGAGATTTGAACCTAAGACCTCCTGCTCCAGATACAACCGCGCTACCGTTCGACAAACTCTATTTTATAAGAACAATTTTATACAAACACTAGGTCATTTAACTCAAACTTGAAATCAAGAATCATACCAGCCTTGGCGTAAAAAAAAATAATTAAGAATACGGGCTAAATTCAAAAAAACAATTTCTGTCATACAATAATAGCCTACCACCATACTCTAACAAAATAATCAGGTTTTAGCGATTACAGCCAGGACAAAGCAATATACATTACTGGATGGTCAAATTTCCTGGAATCGAGTGCGAAATAATCGAGAAGACGATCTCGCTGACTTAGTCTTGTCTGCAAAATTTCTAAATACAATCTAAATGGCATTTGTAAACTTGATGGCGTACCGCGGACTTAAAATCAGGTTATGATGTTTCAGGTATATGGCTGTGCATCGGTGGGCAAGTTAATGCAAAACGTTAGCTTCGTTAATCACTAGTCCGTTAACAAACTTCACGCCTCCGCTAACGTTAATCCGTTATTTTCAGCTTTAATTAACGGAATTCAATAACGTCCGTTAATTCGTTAATATTTTGCGAGTAATTTACATTTCTTTTAGTTCACTCGCTTCTAGAACACGTATTAACGCTGTTGAGCTGATTGTAGAGAAATATTTATTGCTATGGTGGTCTTTTTGTGTTTTGGAAGTTATATTTTACAGTCTAATCTAATTTCAAGATAAAAACAAGTTCAAATGCACTAACGAAGTTGCTATCGGAAAATCATTGGAAATTGCAAACAGCGTTAATTAACAGACCTATGAGGCTGCAGCTTATTATTTGCCACAAAAAAGCGCTCTTTTCTTCGCTTTCTTCTATAAAACTCGTGCTAATACGCATTAAGTGTTACCAGTGCAAACTGCTTTGTACCGGTACGGTACCGATGAATAAACGGTGCAAGATATTAACGATAAAAACCTTAACGAAAGTTAACAGAACTTAACGGAAGTTAATTTAGTCCGTTAGCATGAAAAAACTTTTTGACGGATTAACGAGTTAATGAAAAAGTTAGCTTCGTTATTAACGATAAACAGACTTGTGCCCAACTATGTGGCTATGCTTTTGGTTCAATTTGAGGATGTTTGCCCATTGTAGTTCAAAGCGCTTTCAACAGGAAATCTTGAAGCAGACATCATCAATAAATTATGCAGACAACCAAAGGTAATGCCGATCTCACCGATACATACTGCGATACAATCGGTCAATAATGTGCTAGTTTATTCGCACATTGCTATGTTGAGTTGCTTCGAAAAAACCTTAACTTTCCGTTTCATTTTCGCCCTTCTAATCCTTAGCTTTTATGCTAGTGCAGCCAGGCTATAATCATCGATTGGGCTCGTAATCCAGCCTGCTCCATCAATTGCTGATTAACTTTGAGTATCTACAGTACGTGGCCCAAACTTTCACAAATTTGATGTAAATACAGTTGACTAAACAGAGGTGAAAACGCCAATAAAATCTTTGCATTACTCTCAAAAACTCGGCATTGGCCTTATTATTATTCCTATTATCACGACGAAGAAATATTAGATAATTTTAAATGTACACACTATACATTTACACAAGCCTGTCGTACGTGATGAGCATGCGTAAAACAGTAGCGTTAATCAAATGAACAATGTTTATTCAACAGGTTTATTGCATAGATGTCATAAATGTTTTAAATTCCAGTACAACGTCAAGATTCAAAATCAAAGTTTAAGAAGTAAAATTTGATTCTACTTGAAGGCGTGAACAGCGAGGCAAAACTGGCAAATTTCGTAGAAGGCATGTTTAATTTCTCAGCACCGGCTGGTAGCTAGAATTTGGCAATGACGGGCTAACTCAGAGACAAGATCATCAGGAAAAGCCCACAGCCACCCCTTCCGTTTAATATACGATTTATACGTGCAACCTACTGTAGCGTAGTAAATGGCTCGTTAAGCATTTTCGATAATATTGCAAATCACAGTAATACTTTGAAAAATTGCCGATTGCTTTTATTCTGCAATTTTTCGAAGTATTACTGTGATTTGCAATATTTTTGACAAATATAAGCCCCCAAAATATTTCCAAAATACATCTATAAACGACTTGGGGGTCTACGTCACCGTAAAAGACTGGCGAAGGAGCACTAAAAAGTCTTCCTTTTTTGTACTTTGAGGCTACAGACAAAAATGGGGGACGGGCTTTTGCATCCCTGGTTGCGCTACTGTCCAAACGTAGCCTCTACCGACAGCCAACAATTACCGGTCTCCATTGTTGTACAACGAATAACGCAAGCCTAACTACACTGAACAAAAAGTGGGAGTAAAGCGCCGTTCCTTAACTAAACATTCTTGTGAAAAACAATGCCCCACAAGTAAGATGTGAAACTATTGAAGGAAAAACACTCAATCATAAATGTCATTTCAATAAAAGGGCTGATTTCTTTCATCTTACTTTATTGAAATAAAGTTAAATATTCTATTGAAATAGCGTCTTATAACAAGCCTTGGCACGATGATAAGATATTATTATTTCAAAAAACAAATATGATTATTGTAAATTGAAAGACCAGAACAAGAAAAGCCCACGAAGTATCAGTAGACGTTAAACTTCCTATAGCAACCACAAAAATGTTTTCATTCGTTTGTTAATCTAGGTTTACCGGTCAAAATTATCTCAAGCAGTGCTAAATGTCAATAGTGTAGCAAGTGGCCAGATATAACGCTCACTTCTACAACCTTTAGAAATGGACACTTCAAAGCACCGCGAACAACCAGTTCAGTTACTTATTTTACAAGAAGCTAGCACCTCAAAGGCTCATAAAATTATGGCATTGTAAGCAAATTTAACGTAAACATAATACTTCAAATGATAATGCCGTTATCTGTGAACTCGATTAAAAACAACAAACAAACAAATCCAACTTGACGTGCACTTCAACTGACTTTTACCTTATTTTTGATCGTACAAGCCTTCGTTGGCCACTCGCATTGCTGCCTTCTTCGGGTATGTAATATGAAAAAAATAGACCTATTTCATGCTCTCTGCTTTTTTTCAACTTTAGGTAAAAACTCCGAAACGTAAACCGTTTGCAATGAGACTATTTGTGCTTTTATTCCAATGCCAAAACAAAAAACGCAGGTGCTACTGTTAACTACAAACGTAGTTGGTAAAAATCTTAAAAAAGTAGATTCACCAGATTACTCGAACAGTTCTACTGTTCAACAACATTGCACTGAACAATGAACACCTTTTCAATATTTGCGCAAAAATTGAAATAAAGAGCAAAAATACTTCGAAATTGACGAGTGTTATAATTTTAGTTAAAAATTTTCAAAAAAATACAAAAAAAGATCAGCATAAGCGCTCACTGCTCAACATTGGAGGGACCGTTAGCGAAATCATAAATGAAATTATAATAACCGAAATGACATACAATTTTTCAAACAGCGCAACGAATATTATTCGAAATGCATAATTCTATCGCGAATATGATAGGACAGCTTGACAATACAATGAAGCGTAATGATAGCTGTAAGTCGCGGAAGTAGACAGGGTTCCGCGTATCTTTTGCTCGTCGGCAGCAATTGTCACGGGATTTTACCTACTTAGCAGAAACAGTGTGCATTCATCTGCGAGTACAAAAGTCATATGTTCAAAACGTTTGATTACTAAGTAGCATGACCTAATTTTTGATTTTGTTTTTTTGCATTAGACGGATGAAGTAGTTGTTGGTAGTTCCCTTCATTTGCAAATCCATAGACCTGAAATGACATGACAACCCAGTACCAACAGCGTCAGGGTCTAAAGTACACATCATTCTCGATATGTATAATTATACCCACTATCTTTAACTTTTAAAATAACTAATTACGTAAGAGTTGTGAAGACATCAGTTAAATTTTTCGATTGAAAAATTTGCCATAAAGTCCTTGAACCAACTTAGCCGTCATCTGTGTACCCAAGACTGTGAAATAAATCAACAATGTTAGACTCATTTAAAATAAACGCATTTCCAATGGCTCTCAACCAATGTTGTAAATGCAAAACGAATAGAGTTCAACAACACAAACAATATCCTTTTAACGTTGAAACGCGTAAGTCATTCCTTAATATAGACCGCCTATCTCAAAACTCGTTACAGCGCATTGGACCATTGAAGGCGGTGTCGAAAAACTTCAGGCAAAAGTCGGTTTTTGATTTGTACAGACATCACTAAGTGCCTGTCAAAAGCACTTTAAAATTGTTAGTAAAAACCTCGGCTGAACACAAGAATCTAGTAATACGAGTCAAGATAATCCCAAAAATCCTTCAATTTTATAACACAAAAAATTCAACGATTTTGACAAAAGACAATGACATTTGAAGCATGGCGTCTTCACCACTATTAAACAAACTATTAAACCCTTCATTCTTCTATTGAAGAACATGAACCTTATGAATTTTAATACAGATGCCATTGAAAAGCAAAACGCACAATAAATTTTATTGATTTCTTTTACAATTTCAATATCTTTCAAAAGCAAAGGATTTATGCAGGGGTATTGTAAAGACCTTCAAAAAAAACAAAAATTACGAGTTAACAAAAAGGTTTGATTTTACCTGTGGTATCTGATAAGCTACAATATATACTTTTCAAATTTTTCTACCTGTATTGACAACAATTTAGTTTCACTCTATAGTGAACACTACTTCTCCTTTCCTACTTTATCATTGTTTTTGCTTTATTGGTTTTCAGGAAGTTTTATACATTTGGTACAAAATTTTCAGTAGTTTTTATGCTCATTTTTAAACACATTTTCATCATTCACAGATTTGATGCCCAAACCCACCAAATCGTAATTGCTGTAACACACAAATTTTAATTCTTTCGAAAATCGACCAAATCCAATTATTTATATAAATCGAACAAAAGTTGCTTAGACAAATATTTCATTTAGACAGTCAGTACTAGAGCACATTTATTTCTTTTGCAGTATTTCGGCGTACAAAATCATGAAACTGTTAACGCAGTTAACATCATAATGAAACAACTATAAGCTTGTGTCAGTGGTAAAGCTAAGAAGATGTGATCAGTGCTACCTAGATAAACAGCATGCATACAAAAATAGAGCAATCCAGTCCAAAAGTGGACTTAGTATTTTTGTCAGCCTGAACTCAAAACTTGATATTTTTGCCGAACTTGAAATCGAACTTAAACTCGAAAAAATTAAATTAGGCAACTCTAACTTGCTAAAATAGGCTGAACTCAAACTTGAACTTGAATTAAAATCGATGGAGTTTGCAGCCCTGGTGGAACTGTTAACGATGGTCAGCATACTTAATTTTATTAAAGCTTGCGCCCTGTGGTCTTTCTTATAATGGAATCAGGCGCGCAACCATACAGCATTTCGCTCTAGGAGGAAGGCTAATCTTCATAGTAAAACTTTTTCAAGCAAAAAATGCATCTAACAAGACATATGCTGAGAAAATTTTAATGTTACCAAAGAGGTCTGGAGTAATGCCTCTAGCTAGCAACTTTTTGGGAAAAAAAGCAATATTTAACGCCGTTCGAAAAATATTTTGCATATTTTTAAAGCTTATTGACAAAATTTAATTGCTACCAGAGAAAGGCTTTTAGCCCCTCTCCATTGCCAAGTGCCACACCCGTTAAAAAGCTTGCATATTGCAATAGGAGACTTGCTTAAGTTGGGGATGGTTTTTAGTCCACTAGCCTTTTGGTTATGCCACTGATTGGAACAGTATGACAAAACCTTGCAAATCAAAAATTGGATGCTAGTTACTTGGTGCGATTAGGTAAATGCAAAATTTGAAAGTTGGTACATTATTGAAATAGTTTTGAATGAGCTAAATTTGACATTTATCACTCTCTTGAATAATTTTCAGTGCAAGAAATCGCGGTAATGGAAAGCTTGTACAGTGTTTACATTTTCCGTGAAAACGAGTCTGGTGAAAATACCTTTAGCTTGTTAAAAAATTCGAGTGGTTTAGGTTTTTCAACACACTATGGCCGCAACCTGACAGATTATTAAGCTTCAATTATGAACAAGTCTTTTAACATTGTAGTTCACGCAGAGAAAATTTGGCACCATTATCATGAAAAAATGGTATATTATTTATGTCTGATGAACCAGAATATAAAATTCAATAGTTTAAGAAATTAAGCAAAGAAAAGAAAATAGAAATGGTGAACGGAAAATTTGATAGTGTTCAAATGGTATATCTGCTACAGTGGTCCGATTGGAGAAATTGTATGAATTAATAAAAACTCCGTAACCGCTCACTAGCATCTTGGAAGATTTTGCAACTTTTGTTAATTTTAAAATTGCTGAAGTCTTACTTTGATTTTTTAAGGAACAGGGAAAATTCCCAGTATCTTGCACAATTTATTGGACGAAAACTAATTACATTGCGAATTTGCAATCCAACTGCACTAACTACAACATTAACAGCAGGGTGACGTGCGCGAAGCTTAAGATTTCTTACACAAACGTAAACGTGCAAGCTGCCACGCCTATTAGAATAAACTGCTTTATAAGGCTAAGAAAGTATCGCATGCTATCTAAAGTACAGTATATGTTAACGTACGAAATGGTTCTGTCGAGCTTAAATCATATGATGTCGATTGTGGGATAATGACAAATGCCTTGTCAATGATGTATCAATTACAGCTGTTGGCATCTTGACAATTTCAGAACAAGTTGAAGCAATTCTTCAATAATGAAAAATATTGAAGCGCACATGCATGCAATACTGATTATACTGCTGTTGCAAAATCTTTCACTTCTCTTAAATTTATAAATTTTTAAATTGTATACTTTAAAACCAAAATCAGTTCCGTTCAAAATCTATCACAATTAGCTGATTTAGGCTATGACAACAAAATTTAAGAAATGTAGAAAACCAAATTGATTGTACAAGAAAGTACATTACTTCAATAAATCAGCGATTAAGGTGGTTTTGCCTGATTAGTGAAGAAAAAACAACAAAAAACTTATGAAACAACTGACAATTAAATCTCTAGAGGCTTCTTGCACCCAACAGGTAAATCTAGGTGAGGTTAACACACTTTTTTTATAACAACCAGTAAATTTTGGATTTAGGCTGGCTGTTTAAATTTTCAGCTTGATTTTTCTTTAACATTATTGAAGAATAAAGTGACGCAAATTTAATCTTGCTTCGTAAAAGTTGTCTTTTGTTATACTGATCATCATCACTATTCGCCAAATTAACAATTACAATATACATAAAAACCAAGAAAATTTAGCTGATCACTTGCCGATGGGCTGTACTAACCCGGATTTTTAATTTTTTTTTTGATGCTGGGGCTGCTGGCATTGTTTTTATTTGTGCTTATAAATTTTGAACAAAAATTAGCCTGGAGTTCTTTTGAAATTCATATATAAAAAAAAGTGAAAAACAACCTTTTTTAAATCACACTAACACCATTCGTGTAATCTTGTATAAATTGCAACCGCCAACTCATTTATTCAAGAAACAGTAATTTTACTAATCCATAAGCAAAAGGCCAAAAACTTTTTGGTTGGAGGGGGCATGGATTCTAATCCCAATCTTAGATTTTCCACGGCAGATTAAGCTTATGACATGATGTCTTCTATTTTCACCAGTCAAAACTGTCAAATATTCTTTGAAAAATCACTTTGCAATAAGCACCTTTGCAAAAAAATCGTATGGCATTTCAATTCAACACTATTCGGCCACAACACATGCTTTATTTATGAGTCTGTAGAGAAGCACAATTGCCAGCTTACGAATCTTACTACTCTACAAGGTGGTTATATAGCAACTTTAGGGCGAATGATATTAAACAGTAACGAAAACCATCAAACGCACAAAACCAAAGAATACTGACGTTTTTTCAAAAAGAAATTAGAGCCAAAAATAACTGCTCAAAGTCAAAGATAAACCACTAACAAGAAACTTCACAAAAAAATGCATGATAGATTAGACTTGCCAGAACAAAACATTTTTAAAGCTTCTTTCAGTACAAAAGTTAAATCCTTTGTATTAACAACATTTTTAATAGATGAAAATATCTTTTGCCTAAAAAGTTTTAATTTAGTGACTGGGTAGGTAGATATAGTTATTTCCAAGTTTTCCTTTAAGGTCTTTCGCTGCTATCTAATAGCAATATTTTCCAAAATGGAATATTAAAAACTTAATTGATTTTAGTGCAAAATAATGCAAATCGTCATTGATTTTGGTACGTTTTAATTCTTTTGCGACCTAATTACACGACGGCGCATGAAGCGGAGTTGAATGCGTTTTTTTTATAATTTCATCGCACCTAATTCCGTATCAACTGTTTGTATCTAGCATGCTGTGTACTGAGTGAGTAGAGGCACTAACATTAATTACTAGACCAAAGCATTAGAGTAAACTGTAGTTGAGGACGCCAGGCAGTTTTCAAACCCAAATGGTTTTGCACAACTGCTGTTTTTTAGGCTTTTGCCAACGTTTCGCCTGCCCATACTAGCTGGCTTCGTCAGAACATTACACAAAGTTACAAATAAATTACACCGGCCAGATAGTCGAGCGGTAACGCGTTCGTCTCTGGAGCGGGAGGTTTGAGGTTGAAATCTCGGGCCGGTCAAATCGGACACAGTGTTGCCAACGGCTCGCCACCGCTAAGACATTCCTTCAAAAGAAGCTGTGTTGCCCAAGCACCAGACCCGGCGCCAAGGGGGGCATACCGGGGCCGTGCCCCCCAAATGACTGCTTGTGCCCCCCCAAACGAAAACTGTGCCCCCTCAAGCGAGGACTGTGCCCCGAAGAAATTAACAGAATCGGGGCTACTGGAGTGCAAATCGAGGCCCAAATTGGTGTTTTTTGTGGACTGACAACGGATTTCATTACGTTTTGGGGATGAAGACCTTTTTTTTTTGAAGATCACCTATTTTCGGCCGGAAAAACCGCTTGAATTTCCGATTTCGGCCGGAAAATCCCTTTGAATCTTTGCTCGTCACCTCGTTCAGTTCATCCAGACTGGGAAAAATTTCTGGTGCCCCCGTGCCCCTCTCGAATTCACTCAAAATAAACTGCTCGTGCCCCCCAAAATTTATTTCTGCCCCCCCAGTTATGCTATCCTGGCGCCGGGCGCAATGACGCGGAGATGGGCCCTGCAAACTCGTTACGCGCTTCGGCGCATTACAGCGAGTATAATGAAAGATTTGATTTGACAAAATGACAAAGATCATTGGTGATTTATTTGTTTGTAACTATGCCACTCTTTGCTATTTTGTGATTTATCTCTTTGTTTGTTTGTAGCTTAGTGTAATGCTCTGACGAAGCAAGCAAGAATGGGCTGGCGAAACGTTGGCAAAAGCCTAAAAAAGACCCGTTGTGCAAAACTATTTGAATTTCAAAGAAATAGAGCTTAATTTGAAGTTGTAGACTTACCAAAATACCATTTTCACTCGTTAGACGTGTTGGCTGAATTCGGAATCGGAAATCCTCACGCAACTTTACGGAATTTTGGAGAAATCTTTTCGGGAGCTTTTGGAGGCCGTACAATGGAACATCGTGCTTTGACGGTATAACAACGTCCGGAACAGATTGAAAAAGTAATTGATTGTCGTTCGCTTCCTCGTTTTCTTCTTTAGCATCCCAATCCATAAGACCAGTCGTTTTTTGGTCGTTGAACGTGTTGCTAAACCTTGACGTTTCCTCGAGCAGGTCCTGATCAAGCGGCCTAAAAACGAAACATGAATCAGCATACACCAAATCTGACTTCCCGGTTGATTTTTTGACTTTTGAGGATCATTGACCAAAAACGTCTAGTTGAGAATCAAAGGAGTGAAAATTGCAAATTAGGTCAAACACCAAAAACCGACAAAATTTTATGCGTTTTTTATTTGAGCTTTTAATCTTGCAATTGTAAATACGCATTGCTCGTGCTAGTCGGCATTCGTTCTTTCTTGAACAGCACACCGATAGCTAATAAGTCGTAACACATAAACAGCAAACAGAGTCAGGAAAAGGAAAAACGTCAGAAAAAACGCTAAATCGTGCAGAAGATTGTAGGGACAAATTTGCGAGCTCTAATTGCAGTGTCGCTGCCCCTGCCTCACCAGTATACGACAGTAATCCTATCCAGTATCAACGTTTACCAACTCGCATTTCATTCAGGCAAAGAATCTACACAAAAAAGCTAACGGTTCGAATCGTTGTCTAAACAATTCAAAAAAAGGGAAGTGACCAGTGCAAGGCAGGACACGCTTTTGTAGGTGGTCAACGGGTGACGTAACCGGCTTAAAAGTATGCTCAGCTCAATAGAGCATGATGATGAGGAAAGAAAAAATATCTTTAAAAAAATGAAACCTCACCAGGTAATTATAAATGCTTCAGGTCAAATGTATTATGCGTTAGGCTCTTGAACAGAATTTACCGAGGATTTCTAAGCTACCTTCTTGAGGTTGACTTGTCTGCTTTCATGCTAGGTTTTCTTGAAAACTGCTCCATATTTGACTTACTAGAGCATTGATATTAGAACACCAATCAGAAAACCTCTGCAAGATGAAATACTGAAATGAGTTTGTAGGGTTTTCAATTGCAAAGTTTTTTTTTCCCGTGGTGTACCTTATACAAGGTACGCTGTTTATATATCAAAATCAAATCTTTCATTATACTCGCTGGATTACGCCGAAGCGTGCAACGAGTTGGCGGGGCCCATCTCCGCGTCATTGCGCCCGGGCAACACAGCTCCTTTCGAAGAAATGTCGCAGCGGTGGCGAGCCGTTGGCAACACTGTGTCCGATTTGACCGGCCCGAGATTAGAACCTCAGACCTCCCGCTCCAGAGACGAACGCGTTACCGCTCGACCAACTGATTAAACTATAATTGTGTTTGAACTTTGAAGTCTCAGTGATTTATGGAACTTTGCAGCTAAAAAGTCGTTTCAATAATGTTATAACCAAGAACGATTATGTAAAAACCAAAATAAAGCTCTTTGTTTTTAATTTGACTTCGAACCCGTATAACAGCATTGTTGGCAGCGGCCAATCGTGGGAATCTTTGCTACATGTCAAAAAACAGTATTTCTTGGAAGTGATGCCGTGTGTGCACAGTTCACTCTACAAAGCAGAAACTGTGAGGAAGACCTAAAAGCATGGACAGGTGAAATTTTTCGTGATTCCACTGCTTTAACAATCCTTTAAACGCAATATTTACGTGCTTGATCGGCAGAAATATTGATTACTTTAAGCATTCCTTTTTTGTCAGAGTGAAATCGAATATCATCACCATTTAAGTCTGAGTTTTCCGGATTGCGCGAAGTTATTGTGCAGGACCAACAGCTAGACTAGAACCTCGGTAAAACTTATAAATAATGTATCAGCTAAAGTTGTAGCCATTTCTGGGAATTTTCAGCAAAACCTAGACTTGGATAATAAACTTATAGATGCATGACTAAAAAGTCAAAAATTTAGGACAGATTCGGAGCATCTTGTATCGAAAAACTTTATGTGTACCAATAAACAAAAACCCTTCAAGACAAAATCCCCGCAATGTGCTAAAAGAAATTTTTACCAATCAACTTTGATAAATTGCTTTTCACAACAGCTTCCATTCAAACGAACAAAAGCTAAGACAATACTCTCTATCCCAGCATTCATCTGTATTTTAGCTGCAAAATCGGGCGTGACTCTAGTTTTTCTTTCATTAGCTTGCTTTTGTAAGCGGTTACGCAGTCAGTCAACATATTGAAATATTCATGCTGCTGCTTATAAACAGGATTTTTTAAATATTGATTGGTAGCGAGTAACGAGGACCCTCAGTTGGACTACTCTGGGTCAATGTTTTTACTGTTTTAACAAAGTTTTGCAATACAATATGATTTGTGATTTTAATTGGTATCCAGCTTACTTCATCGAATGATCAAATCAAAAAAAACTAGATGTTTATTTTCCCGAGGAAAATAGTACGGGACTTCCGCCAGTTCCTTGTTACCCGCATTCTCCCTTTGATACTTTGACGGTTACCGATATTCTTTAAAAAACCAATCGTTGCAATGCCAAAATAAAAAAATATTAAATGTGATATTGTTTGATGGAAAAAACAGCAAAAAACTATAGCCTGTTAATTGCAATTATTATATTTGGGATTTGGGACCAACCAATGACCGAAAAAATATTTGATCCAGTTCTCTTCTTTTTCCACTGTTTTAAACCGCCTTTAATCACGACGCCGCTACAGCACATCAGTCATGTCGAGTAAAATCTGATATTAAACTTTGTCTAAGAACGAGATAGTTTAATGAATTCGAACCCAGGGCATGCTACTCTGTGCTTTAATTCAGAATCCAGGAGCAGTTAATAAAATAATTTTGAGAGTAAAGAAAAACCTACAGTACAGTGTAGCGCAATATAACAGAATTGCAAAATTATTCTTCGAGAGATGTACTCTTCACAAAGAATGAAACCTGAAACCTTCTGATAACATGTAATGCCAAAATAAAAAGATTGAAATGGGATTTTGTCTTAAGAAAAAATAAATAAACTTTGATTTTAAATTTGTAGTTTGGGTCAGACGAATGTCCGACTAGGAATTTAAACTTAGTTTTGTTCCCTCAGGACAATTTTAAAGACTGGCGCTTTTAATTATTATGCCATCACAGCATATGAATGCAGTTGACTAAAATCAAGTATTAAAGTTTGTTTAATACAAAACAAATAGTATTGGGGCAATATTTTGATACCTCAAAAAACTAGCACCGTAAAATTTCGCAAACAAGTAGTTCTCATTAGGCCCAATAAATTCGCAGAGTTGTAATCAATAAGTTCAAGCAATTTTGTAATAATATGAAATTTTAAAAATTGACTTCAACTTTTGCAAAGTCAATGAATTTGAATGTCTTAAATTAAATATTTGATGAATTTGATTTTCCAAAACCAAAACTTACACTGTGTGAAAGTAGCGATATATAAACTGGTCAAAAAGACTCAGAATCAGATGAGAACGCAACTAATTGTCGCTGAAGATTCAAGCAACTTGAGTTGTTAGTTTATTGCGCACCTGTGATGCGTGAATACACATCTTCGACCCGCTAGGTGCAAACTACGAAATCCTCTTTGAATCTTTGGTGTGAAAACTAGGGTTGAATTGAATTTGAATTTTGAATTTGAATCCGCTCACGAGTTACGGATGAATTTGAATTCGACTTTTGCAAAGTCAATGAATTTGAATTTGAATTCAGTTTTTGCAAAGTCAATGAATTTGAGTTTAGTTTTTTGTTTAAGTCAATGGATGGATCCAACCCTGTTTTTTTTCAACGTTTCTTAGTTAAATTTGAATCCATTTAAAGTTTGAAGTAAAATTCACAAAAAGGAAAACGTTTTTTTTTCGATTTTTAGGTAAAATATAAAAATGGCATACAAGGCTAAGGTACAAAATTTAACCCTGCCTGTTTCGAGCACAACTGTTGACATAAATAGCGGAAAAGTTATAACAGAGCAGCAGCAACCTCGTAAAGATAACAATGCGGAAACTTATCCACTACAGCAGGGATCGAGGAAATGGCTGTTAAGGTGTACGGTGTGGAAAATAATTTATCAGTAAAAACACCTAAACAGACAATCTATGAATGAATCTAAAAAAATCACTTACGAAAAAAGTAATTCGTAATGCAATGCAATTATAAGCAATGCTATAAAGCAAATTTGCCATCAAGCAGTCAAAACCGCTCACTGGTTATGTTGTATACTGCAGGTGATGTCAATTCCTTAATAATCACTAGTTTCAATGACAACGACCACCCGGTTGAAACGCAACGAAAATGTTGCACCTACACGTTTTAGAACTGCTACAGGAAGCTGGCAAAGTCCTGCTCTATTGTGCTCCTACAGAAAATGTAGTTTTGGTAGCGCATGATGCAACTTATGAATCTCTAGCTAATCAGTGAACAATGAAAGTAGAATCATATCATTTCTAACAAAGCATTTCCTCACGATGCCGTTGACATAATATTTCAATGATTAAGAGGATACCACCGGTCCACCGCCTGAATGTAGTTTTGGTAGCGCATGATGCAAATTATGAATCTCTAGCTAATCAGTGAACAATGAAAGTAGAATCATATCATTTCTAACAAAGCATTTCCTCACGATGCCGTTGACATAATATTTCAATGATTAAGAGGATACCACCGGTCCACCGCCTGAATGATTGTAATGCAGTGATGCACTTTAACTACCGGAATTTCGTAAGCGAACTCTGGATCTAAAAGGAAGACAGCAGCAGGCATAAAGGTTTGTAAGATCGGTGCAATGTTCAATTTTAAAAGATTAATGCAAGACTGTAGCGCATGATTTCAGCAGGTTACACCAACGTTAATTACCGCATGCGCCATCATTAAATATCGCTGATTTGCCTGATTGCCACGTTGTGGAACTGTGGCAAGTCAACGATGCTCTACTACGGTGCCACGGACAGTAACTAACGTTAGTATTACTATTACCCAGTAACATCGTCAATGCTGCGCTAAAAAACGAAGTGTTTAAAGTAGAATATTATGCAATTAACGCAAATAATTCAATATAATAGTATCACCGTAATTTTAAAAGCCTCACGGATTTCACTGTACTGTCCTAATAACAGGAAATACAACGCGCGTCAATCAAAAGATAGGTAATGCAATACCCTATTGATTAATATCCGTACAAGAAGCACTGTTGCATCAAAGACAACGTATGCACATGCAGCGTAATATTTTTCGTGCAAATGCGGAACATCACAAGATATTTTTCGCGGGTTGAATCAAAAATTTATGGCTAATTCCAAGATTAAAATAATAGAAAATATTTTCTCTTGTCGCTACTGTTACCAATAACTTTCAGTAAAAAGATTTAGCATCGAAAGTGCAAACCCTAAGCCGGTTGTGCCAATCGGAAAAGTTCGGAAATGAAGTGTTTTTTTTGCATTGTACCATCAGAGCAGAAAGAACCAACCCACTGAAATCGGTAGTTGTTTATTGCAGTTTGATTTACAGTAAACTTATCTTTACGACAAAACTTTACTTAACAGTAATTGGTTCCATAAAAAAGTTACTCAATTCATTACTGGCCCAAACCACACATTATAACACGACTCAAGTGTTAAAATTTAGGGTTGTCGTGATTCCTGGTACCGGTAGGCGGCAACTTCAAAACAAAAAGCGCTGTTGTGCTCGGCAAATGTCACATATCACAATGCGCTTCCAAACAAATCAGCGGTATTTTGCGTCGTACACACGTAAATACTTTCAAATTTTCCGGTTTAGCGCACGAGGTTTTTAACTGCGCAAAGTTTAACCCAAGATATCACGTTTACTGCAAGTTAGTAAACAAAAAACCAGCAGTAAGCGACGAAAACATTTTTGAAATGTTCATCCAGGTATTTGCAAGCAGTCGGTGTTTCGTTCGTTCGTATGAACAAGGCACTCTGCATCTGTCTAACCACACCGACGCAGAGCACTTTTTTGGGTTAAGTCTTTCGTCAGGTAGTCGGTGATGATATGAGTTGAGCATGACTAGTAAAAGGACCACCTGACTTGCGCTTCATAAAATGCTTCTAAAGTTTATGGTAAAAAATCAGCCGCTGAATCATAACCGAGTCACCATATTTGGACCAGCTGACGAGTATATCCAGACGTTCAGCCGTAAACGTCAATCAGCTTCAAGGTACGAATTGCCAAAAAAAAACACAAGATTTTCATTAATTATTTAAACCGTTTTTTTGTTTTTTTCTGAACTACTACATAGGTTTACCTGATTACATATCTACACTTTCGGGATTTTATTTTTAGCGGCAATTGTAATTGTAATTACATTTTATTCACCAAGTTGCCTTGGCCAGTAGACAGCGAAGGAATCTTTCGGTCTTTGAGTCAAGCTGCCACCTGCCCACCTGTCCACCACACATGGTGGAGACTTCACACTGTCCCTTTAATTGCTGAACGTCAAGCTGGGAAGCTGTGAATACCAATTTTTATGGTCTTTGGTTTGACCCGATCGGGAATCGAACCCGAGTCTATCGCTTCAGTAGAGGACGCTCTATCCACTCGACACCATATCGGTTCAAAGCTACAAAAAAGAAATTAAAGTTGAAATAAAATTTATAGTTGTTGACTACGCGTCAAGTAGAATGAAGGTAAACAAGTTCACGCGCGCATAGCGACCATCTGAACCGAAGTGTGATAGCGACCATCTGAGCCGAAGTGTGACTACTCAATTGCAAGGGCAGCCAGTAAAACAAGCAGCCATTCGTGGTCATTTTTTCTGACAACCAAAAGCTAATCCAGCCTGGAACTTTTTGGCGTCGGTTTTTTTTTTTAAATAGTTTTTTATTAATCGTAAACTTTAGGTAAAATTGGTTGGCTGGTGTACCGGTACGTGGTCTAGGTATGCACAAATTTTTGGGTCCTCTTTCTGATTAAATAATTTTCGGAAAAATATCATACAAAATTAAGAGCGTTGCAATATACTGGTATGTAAAAGGGTAAAAGCGACTTTTCTTCGCGAAAATACAATTCATCGAAAAAAAGACAAAGACAATATCCTGGCTGATGTACCTTCTATAATTATACTAATGACAGCGTCACACGCAAGAAAAAAAAAAAGAATCACAAAAAAAGTGGTGACTATCGTATTTTAGAAAGTTTCACTCTTCCTCTCAAATTTTTGAAAGTTTAACTCCTCCGAATTGGCAACACTTCATATCCGCACCCAATCCCTAATACACTTTTTTCTATGAAATTCCCGTTCTTGAAGCAAAGAAAAAAGAATCCCAAAAAAGGGTTTCTCTCATACTTTTGAAAGTATAATTCTTTCTCTCAAATTTTTGAAAGTTTAACTCGTCCGAGTTGGCAAAACTTCATACCCGCACCCAATCCCTTATACACTTTTTTCTATGAAATTCTCGATGTTGAAGCACTATATAAGGAAATTTTTGACTATGCAACTGCTTTTGCAACCATGCAATGAAAAAAATCCAGTTTACGACCACCGTATGATACAACATTGAACTTCAAATTCATTTCAGTTTTAGATGTCCAAAATATCTCTTATTAAGACAAGATGATGAATAACGATGAATCACATAACTAATTTTAAATTGCAAATAAAATTGAAGTTATTTAAAATAGCAAATAAAATTAAGGCTAATAAACTAAGGGCTGAAGCAATGTAAAAGTAATACCGGTATCAAATCAGGTTTTTGGGCGAACTAACTGAACGAACAAACTCAGCGTCATATCAAGGCGCTTTAAGTCATAAGCTTTTGAATTAAAAACAAGAGCCACTATATCGCAACAGAACGCTATTCCAATATTTTTAACTTTAAAACCCCAATTCAGGTTCACTCAACTGGAGTACATTAGGCACTGCCAAAACCGAATCTTTACCAGATTAGCATAAATAAAACAATTTACTGTGAGCCAAGTTATAGTCGGATAATTTTTGTGAATAACTGCTGTTGAAACTTCCGTAACAATCGGCTAATAGGTTAAAATTCTTCCATTCCATACTTATTAATTGGTTATATGAAGAAGCTACTACCATATTGTATAACAGTGGCATCGCTAGGAGGGGGGGGCGGCCCGCCCCGGGTGTCACCATTTTGGGATGATACCATTTTATGATGTGAAACCATAACTCCACCGATTTGTGGTGTATACCTATCTTTTTTCACTTTGTTTGGTCCTTATCCTCATTTGGACCGAAAACCCACTTATTTTGCGGCGAAAACCCTTTTTATTTGTCTTTACCTATTTTTGGACCGAAAAAGGGTGCCACCACGAAATTCCGCCCCGGGTGCCACCATCCTTAGCAACGCCTCTGTTGCGAAATCCGTCTTTTTTGTTTGCATAGTGGAATATTTTTGGAGACATACGTAACATAAGGCAACGAAAGTTGTTGCTTTAGCCTATTCAAGGACAACTACAAAGTCTACAGTTGTCGGCCATAAAATTCAGAGCTGCATTATGACCAGAGGTGGTCAGTAACGAAGTAGTTCTACTTAAGTAGACTACTTAAGTAGTATTTTCGGTAACGAGCGACTTACTTAAGTATTTTTCATTTCTGATACTTCTACTTTTACTTCAAGTAAAATCCTCTCGAAGTAACGCTACTTGAGTAGTAATGACTTTTATGTAAAGTAGAAGTAAACACCTAGCCATTATTCCACCTCACAACGTGTACAATAAGTACGTATCGAGTTTGTTTTACTGTACAGTACTACGAAACTTATTGAATAGTTACGCCGATTCATTTACAGGTCATCTAGGGTAGTGTGTTTTTGCGTTGCATCAAATACCAGGTGTTGACTCAGTCTCACTAAAAAAAAAAACATACCGAACCCTGATTAGCATGGTACAGTAGACAAACTAGACATGCGCATTACTCCTGGTTCATACGAAAAAGATTAGCGGTTAACGGCGTTGCGTTTGCTGCGGCCCGTCTGGGGTTCAATTCCCTAGCCGGTTAACGAACAGTGTTGCTAACGACTCGCCATCGCTGCGACATTTCTTCTCAAGCTGTGTTGTCCAGGCGCGGAGATGAGCCCAGAGTCCCTACCAAATCGTATTCGTAACACGCTTCGGTGTAATTTCAAGAGAATAATAAAACTTTGATTTTTTGATATGCTACCGTAAGTATGGCTTTGCTTGAACACTGATCGTAAGCGTCACAACAGCAAACCTTCGAAGAATAAACAAACACGTGAAATTCCAAATTACTTTCTATTTTCATTACTTAAGTAGAATTAATTTTGACTACTTTCCTACTTTTACTTAAGTGGAAATGCTTCGCCATACTTCTACTTTTACTTGAAGGGCATTTTTGAGTAAGTAACAATACTTCTACTTAAGTAGATTTTTCGACTACTTTGTCCACCTCTGATTATGACACAGGGGGCCCAGAGTAGTTCTTCGTCGGAGAGCCCCAGAGCCAGAAAAACGAAGGTTTTTCTTGTTGATTGGTCTCAACTTGATTTTCGACCAGGTATGCTGCCAATTTTTTGTCTTCATCTGTTTTCAAGTCCGAAAGTGCGCACTGAGGTAGGAGGACGCACATATTCATTGCAAGGAGCCTTCTTTTCTGTGGTCAACGATCTATGCCCTCTACGTCCCTCTCCCTTGACCTGTTAACAGGGCCTTGCATTTATACCTAAAGAAGGGGAGCCCAAACTTTTTGAGGAACGGGCGGCAGTAGACTTTGAGTGGACCGCAAAACCAGTGCCAAACGAGAAAACGGTTTCTAGTGAGATTTGATGCAAAAACTGGCAGAACTTTAGGCGAAGACCAAAAAAAAAGAAAAGAAAAGTTCTTCACTGTAGTTTGATGTGATTTTTCCGGAGTTTTACCAAAAAGAAAATAAACATATTTTAAAATGATTTTTTCGGCGAAATTTTGGGTGGTGACCAAACGAGACAAAATGCGGCCCGCGAAACTGCGTTTTGTTGACAGCTCTGGTTTAAAGGGAACAAAATTCAACTTACGGTGTGTTAATGGAGAGCATTTGCAGTACACTTGCTGTTGAGAACAACATTACAACAATCAAGAATATTTCCTTTTTCTTGTGACGATGCGATGGTTTCAACAGTCTCATCACTTCAAAGTTGACCAAATCGTGAGGTCATACAGGTTCACAAATCCGCACCAACTTAACAGCATCCTACTTTAACATTCCCCTACATAAACCTATGTTTCAACAAGTAGCCAATCTGTACCAAAGCAAGTTGACTTCAGTTTATTTACTCGGCAGTGTCCTACGGTCTTACCGGTACCATACGCAGCTTATAGGCTATAGCAGAGAAATATTAGTTTATTTCAGCCTATATTGAGCTAGGCTACATAGATAAATTCAGCTTGTAAAATCAATTAAACCATGCCATACCTCAACAAAAATCTCAACAAAACAAAAATCTACTCGACCGGGAATCTAATTCCCGTCTACCGTTTCAGTAGCAGACGCTCTATCCACTCGACCACTTTAAACAACACAAAACTTTTGCCTAGTTCAGTACCACAATTTACCATCCTGTCGATTTACCTTACTAATTACCTTACTAATTGCCTTAGCCATTATTTCCGATTGGTTTGAAACAAAAGTTTCAATTACGTCACTCTATAATCTATGATTCAATAATCCACATATCAGGTACGCAGTCAATGAAACTCCGTTTTTCGGATACTACTCGAGACAAACTTCGAGATGCATCTGACAACTTTAGAGCTCTCTCTGTATGTGGAAAACGGGTCCTAGGCTGATTCTGAGCTCGCGAAAACGCGCGCTTCTGATTCGATTCTTTAATATTTTCTCGTGGTTTGGGAACTAAAGTGCTAATGACTTTTTGTCTTAATCGATCTCACCAGTTTTTCGGCTGAAATTTTACCACGCAATGTGCAAAAAACTTTTTCGCTCTTCAGTTGCTTTTACGCCTGAAAATGCAACCTAAAGAACTTGGACCGTATATTATGCTTTGCGGTGGGGCCAAAAGACTAATGTCCCCTCGTTTTATACACCCAGTCTGAGAAAAAAAAGTGCTCGAATACGATATCTGGAAAGTGACATCAAGGGTCTTCTAGTATAATATTAAAGAACAATATAATTGAAGGTCAAAAGCATCATAATTGGATATGATTAGCAACAATTATGTATGTACATGGCCTCGGAGAAATTTTTTCAGGAGTTACGAAGACTGATACCGGGCCCGTTCGTCAAGGCCTCAGCCGGAAATTAGGTGAATACCAAAAGAAAGGTCTTCACCTAGATTTGGCTTACACATCGAACTACGTAGGTGTACCACTCAGTAGCGTAGCCAGGGGGGCGGGGAGGCTAGAGTCTCCCATTGGCCTGAAAACAATGCAAAATACCACGTTTTTAGTGCTTTTGAGGCAGATTTTTGCTCCAAAAATAAAAATAGCCCCCCCTCCAACGGAATTGACGAGCAGAAGTTGAGAAGGACTTGCAGCTATTTGTACCAGAAAAGTTTTTTTTTTTCTTTTTTAAAACCTTTTTTGGGGGAAGAGATCACCTAATTTCGGCCGGAAAAACCGTTTCAATTTTGGTGAAGACCTTTTTTTTGGAGATCACCTGATTTTGACAGAAAAACCGCCCCATGCTGATTCAAGACTGATAAAATCAACTGAGGATTTACAACTCAACGAACTGAATAAGAACGGAGAGGTGAGGGTGACTGGGAAGTGAGCTCACGCTCTTCGAGTCTCCAGCCACCCGCGTATATGTCGAAGCAGGCGGCCTGCAGCCGTAATCGAACTCGGGTCGCAGTATTGCTTACGCAATAATCAGCGCTCAGTTCCGCTCGGCCATGCTAAAAATTTGGGTCAAGTTCGTTTACTGTTGTTTACAGCTTCCAAAAAAAGCCCCCCCCTCTTTGCGAATTCCTGGCTACGCGCCTGGTATTACTACTAACTGAGTGCTGATGCTAATACTTGAGCGCGTGAACTCATACATTCGACCGGGCCCCCGGAACGGGGGGTTTAATTATTGCAAGTTTGTAATCACAAACTATAAAATTTGGCATAGAAATTTTGGAATAATCACAAAAACTGCCAAAAACATTTTCCAAAAATACCGAAAAAAGTCTACACGCAAAAAAAGGAACAACAAAGAATAGAGCTCATTCGACGATAAAAAAGTAAATACAAATTTTTGTTACAGTGGAAGAAAAAGTTTTGTCACTTTTTAAGTTCAATGCTACTGCTACGGAGGGCCAGGAAGGCCTTATCGTCCACCTTGGCTTACTAAAATACGTTTTTTTGGAACATCAGTAAGGCCTAGAAAACCGACAATGATGCAAAAAGAAATAATAACGTTCAATTCGACTTACTTGATTAAACTTACCTACATTAGCAGTTTATTAAAGTTATTAAATACCAAAAGTTTAGTGGTTCAAGTTTCAAACACCAAATTTAACATCCAACGTTTACACCTTTGAACCTAATCAGTTATAGATCATCAAGTACCAATTACGCTAATAATAATAATTTCAAAACCATGAACGTTTACATCGTATTCAATTCAAAGTATTCTAAGCCCAAAGCCAGTGTTTCTCGAACTATATGAGTCGGGATTCCCAACGGGCCGCTTAGCGTTTACGGATTTAGTGGCAAGGGGGCTTCCTTAGTGGCAAAACTCACTCAAAGAATTTAACCCTAAAATGCACGCGTTTAAAAGTGTTTCTGAATTGACTTGTGAGTAAAATCAGAGTTGGAAATAACGATTAGTAATCGATACTACATTCTTTGCTTTCTGTTATCGATTATCGCAGATGCTTTTGCTTTCAATTTTTTTAAATTTTTTTCTTTGAATTGATTGAATAGAAAATTTTCTTTATTTCCCCGTATTGAAGTCTCACGTATGGCTTAAGATTTTTGGCGTTTATACTGCGTAGGACATACTTTTAATATAAATATTTAATAAAAAAATTAATAAAAAATTTAATAAACATACATTAAGTAATAAATACCGGTAATCGAAATATTTGGTGTTATAAGATTGGAATCAGGGTATTTTGCTAACTAGCAGACCTGATCTAATGTTATACTTTGAGCTGACGTTTTTAGCATTTATTCCATCGTAATTTACAGTATCGCATTTGTTTCATAGTTTTTGCTTTAACCTGCTCATTTTTATAACGCCTGTTCCGCTTAGTTTGCCATATCAATTAAATAACTTAAATATACGTACACCGATACACTACTTGCAAACTGGGAGCTGTCACTAATGTTGCCATTATCTTCACCATAATGCATATTCCCTAACTCTTATAAAAATAGCAAAGGTGCAACACGTATGATCAAGCTTGAATCAAGGCTTCCGCTACTGCGACGAAAGCCTTAGTTACCAGACTGCGCTTTCTCTTTTTTCGTGCGTTGTTGGTTGCTATCTACTTTTTCTAACGGAAAAACTCAACAAATGAAAGCGCTTAAAGCGTACTTTATCCATCAGAAATTAATACCGCAAAACCAAATGGCTTGCTTTGAGCGCTAACCTTTTCCGATTTCTAGCCAAAATTTGTGTCAGGAAAATGCATATTTTGTAAAATTTTTGCCCCTTTGCCCCAGGCAAATGAACGTTATATTAAAAAGCAAAACAAACATAGCAACTTCATACTTTTCGCTTTATCAAACTTTTCTCAAAATATAGGCTTTTTGGGAATGCTTAATTTTCCCAAACGCTATTGATTTACGAAATATTTCAGTAAAATATGGAAATCGAATCAATCATGCAGTTTTTCTGGAAAAGAACGGAGACTTTTTAAAACGATGAAATTTTTTTATGGCATGACTGTTAGCGTGAATGTAAGTTAGGCCTACCGGGTAGCTGACGTAAATACTTCAATCGAGAAATCGATTCATTTGCATTTCTTTAAAAAGAATCTTCAGCAATTAAAGGAATTCTAGCAGACTATTTGATCTGGAGAGCGAAACTCTCTGCTGAAGGAAACTGTGAGTCCGAGAGTAAAACTTTTAGCCTCCTAAAGCTAGGGTCCTGGGCGTAGTAGTACAAAAACGTAGTATTCTTTTTGATTTAACATTTATTTTTTTTGGGCTTGAACTGTACAACTGAAAGTAACGCTGGTTTCTTACACACCTGCTGGTTATTTTCTAAAAATTTATAGAATTCTATGATAACAAAAAAAAAAGAATAAAAAAAATAAAGTACAGCCAAGATAGAAAAAACATTCTATTTACAAAACGTTTCGACTTAAACTTAAGTCATTTGCTATCTATAAAAAATCATGACGTACGAAATTATAGGAAAGACTGTCAACATAAACTAAAACGATGAACCGGAGGTAGCAGTTAATAACCGGACCAAGGGTAAAATCTAAAAAAAGTAATAATAAATCTGAACCAAAATTGAAAAGAAAAAAATAACAATAATTTGCAACAAATAACCCAAATTTAATGTATTTTTGGCAAGACCAAAACCCTTTATCCACGATGATCAAAAAATTACAAAACATACTTTGGGTATTAGAATTCCAAGCAAAGATTTGGTTATTAACTAACTCTCTCCTTAAATCTATACAACATTGTCAATAGATTTGGCGTTAAAACGGAAGCTTTACGGGTCAAACTGGTAACTCACTTACAGTTTTAGTTAGGACTTTAATTTTGCCAAAACTGAATAAATTTGCGTTATCTGCGACAAATTATTACTACGGTATTTGAATTCTGTTTCAACTATGTGAATTCTGTTTTAACTTTGAGAATTTTGATGTGTGTGAGTGTTCTTTTTTTTTTAACTTTTCACGTGTAATTCAATCATGTTAATAATTTATTTCTTGTTAGTTTTTTCTTTGTGTTTTTCCTTTTCTGCTGTTGCGTTAAGTGCAGAGCTTACATTATTAATAATATTATTTCAAATGCTTTTAGGTCGTAGTGGAAATGACGATGACAAGGAACTCCTTAACTATCAGAGGTGAAGTCGAGGACGCAACGTTCGAGGCCAAGGACCCCCCCAAAAAAAATCCGAGGCCCAGGACCGACTTTTCGAGGACAGGCCCTCTCGAAGCCAAGAACAGAAATGGTCGAGGCCAAGGCCAAGGACTAAGGACACAATTTTTCTAAATTACGGTAAGCGAATTTCCGATTATTTTTAAGCGTGTAATTGTTTAAAATATTGCATTTTGTTAAGTTGTTGATGATAATTCGAAAATAGTAGTTTCTAGAACTAATGAATGTCATTTTGAGTGTGACGCGTTAGCAGCAATGTTCATTACCGGTACGTACCGTAGCATTATCGTGGTAATAAAACCAGGCCGCAACTCGTAAATGGGAAAAACGTAATTCTAAACGTGGAAATTTTAATTTTAAGGCTTTTAACTTCATCAGTTAGGGTTCTGATCAAACGTCCACTGATTATGGATCCCAACTTTTTAAGCAGTTTCTCGTACACAGACCTTATTGTTTGGTTAAACGGTTTCTTTATGCAGAATTGCTTAAAACAGGGGTTCTCAACCGGGGGCCACGGGACATTAACAGGGAGCCACCACTAAGAGTAACTGCGTGGAAAATTAGACAAAAACGTGGCTGTTAGTGCATTATATCCCATAATCCGGCCAAATACAGTACCAAATTGCGGTGAAGACCTCTTTTTCGTGGTCTTCAATTGATTTTATATACGGACAAAAAATTTTTTTGCTGAGCAGGGGGGCCACTGGTGTTGAGAGTATCTAGAAGGGGGCCACAAACCATAAAAGGTTGAGAACCACTGGTTTAAAATATTATCGTAAATTATGCTTTTTGAATATTACATAGAACTTCCAGTTGGTAGAGCGGTATGGGTTCGTCTCTGGAGCGGAAGGTCCTAGGTTCTCGGGCTGGTCAAATTGACTCGGTGTTGCCAACGGCTTGTCACCGCTGCGACATTTCTTTGAAAGAAGCTACATTATCTGGGCGCAATGACGCGGATATGGGCTCCATCAACTCATTACACGCTTCGGCGTAATGCAGAGAGTATAATGAAAGATTTGATTTGATTTGAAATATTGCGCTGCGACTCCGATATTATTTGATTAAAAACAGTAAAACCTTATTTAAAATAGTAAGTTTTTAAACGTTTCGGACTTGGCTATGTCCATCATCAGTAAAACTAAAGTCTGTAACAGTAAAAATGTAAAAACAGGTCTCGAATAAGCGAAACAACACTGGAGTACAAGCTGTAAAATAGCGCTGCAAATACGTGAAACTTGCTGATGTAAACAGCAAGCTGCTGTGCCACTGCTACACACACTCAGTTTTCCTTCGATATTGCAGTGCGGTTGCTTTCATTCGAGACCTGTTTTAACCATTTTTACTACTTTAAATTTTACTTTTACTGATGATAAACATAGCCAAGTCTGAAATGTCAAAAAATTTTAGTATTTCAAATAAAGGTTTACTGTTTTTAATCAGTACTTAAATTGTAGGGGGACGGGGGTACGCGTCTCCCCATCGAGATCAAGCGTCCCCTCATCGAGATTGAGCGTCCCCCCATCGAGATTTGAGTACTGGTTTATGGGAGGAAAAAGTCACTGTTTTTGGCCGGAAAAACCGCTTAAATTCTCGATTTCGGCCAGAAAAAGTTTTAGAATTTCGGCGAAGACCTTTTTTTTTTCTTTGAGATCACCTGTTTTTGGCCGGAAAAACCCCTTAAATTTTAGTTTTCGGCCAGAAAAAGCCTTTATATTTTGGCGAAGACCTTTTTTTTTTTTTTTTTTGTCAAGTTCGTTCTCGGATCAATCTTTTAAAAAAGCCCCCTCCTTTGCGAAATCCTGGCTACGTGCCTGTTCTTCACTAAGGTTCAGTCAACGCTGAAAAAGCGTCCCCCCATGCAAAATTTTACAATTTAGGTTCTGTTTTTAATCGAATCAAATAAAACTGTTGTGCAATCAGTACCGACAACATTAGTGTCTAAAAGTATTTCAAAATACTCTAAATTTCTGTTTTTAAATTGAATTGAGGTACCGTATTCGGTATTTGCAAGCTCAAGTCTTTGGAAAAAAAACGAGATTCTAGATGACCCGGGCAAAGACCCCATGCCTCCCTTGAACTAAATTATTTTGGTGATTTTTTTTTTCCAGAAAAACAACAATTTTTGTGATGTTCAAAGGAGATCAGACAATTTTCAAAGCGATTGGGAAGAAAATACCGCAAATAGAAAAGCTTTATTTTCCCACATTTTTCCAATCCTAATTTTAAGCCAATCTTTTCTTCGCGGTTTAGTGCAAGTGATGTCTCTGTATATGCTATGTAGTCTCGCATCTAATGCCTGTCAATGAATGAGCGCATACTTTTCGGCCGCCAAAAGACACTTTATAAAATTTAGCATATGGTATTTAACTTCAAAAAGTACCTTGGGGATCCCAGCAAGTCCGTATTAAGAACAAAGGCATTAGAGACAGCTGCCCCGTGGCCCATATTTAACATACCGGTACTAACTATTGTAAAAGCGCAAAAATAATACATCATTACTTTTTTTCTAAAAATGCACAAATTTTTCGTGGGAGCTTGGCCTACTCATACTTTCATGACGTCATATGGAAATTAAGTGCAGCGCACATCTTTCCAGGCATTCAAACAATTATAGTTATATTTAATTTCACACTCGCTTTTTTAATAATTCTTCATGCAGCGTTTTTTCTGATACAGTAGTTTATTATTTGGGATTCTTGGCGGCGATTTTCAACGCAAAAATTGTTCAGCGGATGTAGCTTTGACCAGGGGTGCCGATCTTTGTTGAGCATTGGGGGGGATAATTTGCAATTTTACCCCAATTTTGCCCTATTTTCAACATTGGGGGGATAAACCTCGAACACGATTTTATTCAGGTAAGCAAATTAAGTGAATACCAAAAAAAGGTCTTCACCAAAAATGGAAGAGTTTTTTCCCCGAATTCAAGTGTAGACCAAAAAAAAAGGTCTTCACCAACAATGCAAGACTTTTTTCCCCGAATTCAAGTGAAGACCAAAAAACTGCTCCAAACATCATCCAGCGCTCAGATGCAGACCAGAGTCAAATTATTGGGGGGGATGCAGTCAAATTATTGGGGGGAATATATCCCTCCCATCCCCGCGGGTTTCGGCACCCTTGGCTTCGACCCCAGACCGCTTTTATCTCCAAATAAATTCTTCGCAATATTCGCTCGAATATTTTCAGAACAAGTGTTGGCCTTCTCAAGATACGCTTTGTTACTTATACCAGGGATATACTGTACATTTTTAGTGTAATGGCTATCCTTGGTAATTGCATTACATTTTGTTATCACAAACATACAGACATACTGTCTTCCAAATTCACACTCAGATAGGCTCGGTCATGTTTTAGCATTAGCAACTCCAAAATGGTTGTGTTTGGAACTCCGTATCTTTTGTTTTGGTCCCGGATGGTTTTAGTGCTTACAGCTGTTTGTACCTCCCGCACCGGAAGTATTAGCAAAAATAAAAAAAAGCTATTGCTCCTAAATCATTATCCGATCAGGAGCTTTCACACAATGCCATATAAAATAAGGTTTACTGTGACTTCTTGTCTATCAATTGTACTATTTTTTCAAAGATGGTAAAGAAATGAATTGACAGACTAGAAGTTTAAGTCATTTTTTGTTTGGCTATTTTTCTTTTTAACCAATCAAATCATCGTGCTGTCCCCGAGCCGAAGACAGGGCATTTTCGAGGACTTGTAGGCTTCAAGGCCAAAGACTTCAAAACGTGTCCTCGAGGACGTCCTTGAGGCCAAGTACGTCCTCGAGGACTCCACCTCTGTTGACTATACCTCACGGTTTTTTTTGTGCTCCTTGGACTCAGAGAACATTTATGATTCATTTATTATTCTTTGAGCGTATTGCTTATACGCTTTGTTTCTTGATTTTTTTCTTACTTATTATTATTGTTTTTTCCTTTCTGTTTTGGCTCAGATTTATTATTGTCCACAACATGAAGTACTAATAACTATACGACCACAGCATATGACATTTTTTCTAAAGAAGCTGTGTTGCTTGGGCGCAATGACGCGGAGATGGGCCCCGCCAACTCCTTGCACGTTTCGGCGTAACACAGTAAGTATAATGAAAGATTTTGTTGATTATTATTTCTTAGGTTTAACCCTTGACCCGGTTATGACATGATACCTCCGGTTTATTGTTTTGAAATTGAAAATGGCTTAAAAGTTCAAGTAGAAAAGTCTCGTAAATAGAGTGTTTCATTTTATCCTGGATCTGATGGATGTTTTTTGTAAATGCTTTTCACGTCCCGTTTTTCTGTTCCGAAATATAAAATTCTTATTGTAGATCAAAATTTTGCTTTCAGTTAAAAAATTTTTGATGATTTTGATTGTCACTGCTTGTTCACTTTTTTTAAAAATGGCAAATGAAAATCTAACTGAAATTACATGTTTAATCACCAAGTTTCCTTGACCAAAAGACAGCAATGAGACCTTTCGATCTGCAAATCAAGCTGCCACCTGCCCATCCGTTTACTACACATGGTGAAGGCTTCACACTGTCCTTTTTCATTGCTGATCGCCAGGCAGGAGACTAATGAATATCTATTTTTGTAGTCTTAGGGAACGGGAATCGAACCAGAATCTAACTTTTCAGTAGCAGATGCTTTATCCACTAAACCACTTATCGGCAAATTAAACAACACTGGTTGGAGGAGAAAGCAGCGATTATAACTATAGTAACTTTAATGGCTGGGGCTTAACTGATTTTGAAAACACTTGATACAGTTTAAAACTTTTGTTGCAAAAAAAAACTCTTCTTGGCTCTGCCACTGCACTATCCATTTTATCAGTGTTATTTCAGGCGCTAATTTTTTTTTTTTTTATGTTCACATGAGATAACTGCAGCTTTATACTACGATTTGAATGACAACGAAAATGTGATATGTCAACAGAATGATAAGTAGGACAGCATTTCGTATTTCCCTCTTGGCGTAAGCATACGTCTCGAAAGCGTCCTATAACAACAAGTCATAGAATTTTTCGTTGGCGGCGTTGACGTCAAAATGAAATCGTTATATTTGTATGGTTGATGGATCAAAAACATATCTGGCGTATCTGCGGTCTTTTTTGTAAGGATTGTAATTAGAGTAAACACGTTGTTCGAAATTTCACAAACGTAAGCAAACTTTCTATATGTTCCGAAGGAATCATATCATTTGAAGACCAAAAATATAAAGTCAATAGCGAACGTCGTTTTGAGCTCTGAATTCGGACCAAAACGAAACCGACAAAAACCATTTTTGGGTGCTTTGCATTTAACTTTCCGTTTATATTTAACTTTAATTCAATTTAACATTCGTTGCTTTCCAGTCAATTTCTTACTTTAGTCTTTTAACTTCACTACTATTTTTCGCGGGCGACCGCTTTTCTCTGATTTTAACAACAATCGAGTAGCCTGATTGTTTGGAAAAATTATCGTTTTTGCCAGACGACTTTGCAGTTTTGGGTCCAAGTTCTGGTGACTGCTTATTGCTGAAAATTAAGTTAAAGAGAATAAAACGAAAATGAGAAATATCAGTTAGACATTTTTTGTTTGCTTTTTTAAGGGATAAGATTTGGGTTTGAGTTAGGGTAAGATTTGGGGTTAGTTTTAGAATATGGATTTGAGTATGGGTTAGATTTGGGTCTGAATAGATAAAAAAAAGTGCATAAAAAAATCCGGTGAAATAGTCTCTCATTCCGTGTTTAAATTTGTCAAAGAATTCCTGGTCAATCTGATAAAAGCATGAGCATTAATTGAGTGCCCGTAACATTCAATTCGATGTTAAACCATGCCTCTTGCACTAGTAATTACACTTTCTTTTTCTTCGCTCTCGGCTAGTCTGGCTGCAACCTAGCAGAATTTTCCAAGCAACTATCTGACTGTGAGACTGAGTTGAAAAAGCTGCGTCGTCGTGCGTTGCTTTGGTGGAAAACTTCCGGCTGTTGATTGAGAAATACAGACAAGCGGTAACGTCATTCCAAAGGCAAAAAAGACAATGTATGGCAATTGGAGTGTTGACAGAGCAATCGTTTGAAATGCTAAAAGTTGGTATGATTTGTCAAGCACTAACGCGTTAACGTCTCTGAAGCGGGAAGTCGGACGTTCAAATCTCGGGCCGGTGAAATCGGACACAGAGTTGCCAACGTCTTGCCACCGCTGCAACATTTCTTCGAAATTAAGGAGCTGAGTTTCAGGGCGCAATGACGCGGAGAAGGGCCTCGCTAATTGAGGCCCGACGCCAGGATAGCGTAACTGGGGGGGGGGCAGAAATAAATATTGGGGGGCAAGAGAAGTTTATTTATGTGAATTCGAGAGGGGCAAGGGGGCAAGAGAAATTTATTCCAGTCTGGATCAAATGAACAAGGTGAAAACCAAAGATTCAGAGGGATTTTCCGGCCGACATCAAAAATTCAAACGGTTTTTCCGGCCCAATACAGATGATCTCCAAAAAAAAAAAGATCTTCACTGAAATTATGAGTGATTTGATACGAAAAATTCAAAATTTCGGCCTCGATTTTCACTCCAGTGCCCCAAGCCTGTGAATTTCTTCGGGGCACAGTCCTCGCTTGGGGGGGGGGCACAATTTTCGTTTGGGGGGCACAAGAAGTCATTTGGGGGGCACGGCCCCGGTATACCCCCCCGTGGCGCCGGGTCTGCGCTAACTTGTAACACGCTTCGGCGCAATACAGCGAGTATAACGAAAGAAGAGATTCTTAGCTGAGGCTAGTCGATCCCGACGAAATATTACTATAGCTGGTGTGGCAATTTAAGCGAAAATCCGTCCGACCTATATTTTTCTCTAACGAAAGAAAGATTAAATGTTTAATTAAAATTCAAGCAATAATGAGGCTACTACTGTAAACATAATACCAAAGTGATTAGCAAGTAAAGAGCACTGGAGAACTTTCGTCAGCACCAACAACCAAAGCCACAGTGTATTGTATTGTATTTCGGCACAATAAATAGTAATGAAAAACCTAAGACCGGGTCATAGGCGTAGCCGGGGGGGGGCAGAGGGCCCGGGCCCCCTTCAATTAAAATATCACCAATGATAAAAAAAATTATGACAACATAGCCTAGCGATATTTAGTTGCAGTTACAGACGACGAGGGAGCCCCGGGGACCCTAATCAAAACCAGAGGGGCCCTAACTAACGACTAGGGGGCCCCTAACCAACAACCGGGGCCCTTAACTAACAACCAGGAGGCCCCAAGGCCCCTAACTAAGCACCAGGAAGCCCTGGGGTCCCTAACCAACAACCAGGGGGCCCCTAACTGAGAAACGGGGGCCCTGGAGCCTCTAACTGATGAGCAGGGGCCCTGGGGTCCCTAATTGACAACCAGAGGCTCCATGGCCCCTAACTAACAATCAGGGGGCTTCGGGGCTCCTAACTGACAACCAGGAAGCCCTGGGGCCCATAACTGACAAACGGGGGCTCCGGGGTCTCTAACTGATGAACAGGGGGCCATGGGTCCCTAACTGACGACCAGAGGCCCCCAGGGTCCCTAACTAATAACCAGGGGGCTCCGGGGCCCTTACTGACAACCAGGGGGCCCTGGGGCCTCTAGCTGATGAACAGGGGTTCCTGGGGCCCCTAATTCACGACTAGGGGCCCTCTGGGCCTCTAACTAACAACCAGAGGGCTCCGGGGCCCTTAACTGACTACCAGGGGGCACCGGAGCCCCTAACCGACAACCAGGAGGCCTCACGGCCCCTAACTGACGACCAGGGGGCCCCGAACTGATGAAAAAGGATCCCGGGCTAGGTGCCTCGTAATTCAAATTTTTAACAATTTATATGCAAAACCTGTGAAAAATCTTAGAGTTTTGTGCTAAAAGTTACAATACCCGGCCCTCGTTTAACGTTATTATGAGCTTAATGCTATAACACAGGCGGTAATGCAAACCCCCTATTAAAATACTACCAATGATGAATATAATGAGAGCATAGCCAGTATGCTGTCCTTGTCCGGAATTTCAAAAAACTGTCAAGTGACTTGACTCGAGTCCTCCACGATTAGAAAAAAAGTTATTTTAATTTCGCTTTAAATATTTTTATGTGAAAGAACTTAAGGGCACGATCTTATCTCAAAATCATAGGCGTATCCAGGGGGTGGCCCAGGGACCCGGGCCCCCTCAATTGAAATGCCGCCGATGACAAAAATTTACCAAAAAAACTTGTTTCTTCATTTTCAGTTTCTTTTAGCATCTTTGCGTACAACAGTAATTAACAATAAATAATATTGACGACCAGGGGGCCCGGGAAACCCCCTTAGCTCAATTTTTTCCAACCAATTTAAACGTGTAACCAGAGTGAAATCTAAGGTTTTGTCCCAAGAGTTGCTACCTCAGGCCCTCATCTAAACTTATTATGAACGTAATGCAATAACTAGCGCCGTGTTTGCCATATGGGACAGTGCCGGGGCCTAGCGCTCAGATAATAGGACTTTTTTTGGTCTTCATTTACATTTGGCAGGAAGATGTTGCAAAAATTTCTTAAGTGCCAGGGGCCTCGCGCAATGTAAATTTAGCCCAGAAATAACATGTTTAGTACGCGTAACCATCTATCGTACCATTTTTCAATAACGATTCAACTCCACCTCGCCAGTTTTTACGCACAAAATACTTTTAAAAAAAGCTTGGGAATATGCTCATTAAATAAATTATTGAATATCAATTGAGGAGACCTGGGCCCCCTGGCCGTACATGTACTACAACTGGTTAACTTCATGACAAAACAAAAATCTTGAAGGAAAATCTTCGAGTGGATTACTATTTACTGCTAAAATATTACAAGAGGCAATGTGCTTTACTTCCCGCTATATGGACCAAATCACTTGCAATTAAAATTTTACACCATAATGCAGGATTTTTAAACGTGTTTTGGACTTTAATGGCTAGTAAATGGAGGATTGAACAGTTAAATTTTTTGGATTGGCTTTCAAATGTTAAAAGTCTAGTTCTTTGAAATGGCTTTGAACACGTGCAAAATGTGATCCAATAGGATTAAAATAGCTTTTTTTTCCAAAAACTTACAAAAATCGCCCAGCGGCTAGGGGCTACGCCCCCAGACCCCCGTTTGTGATACGTTTGAGTACCCTAGCTTACTCAACACGTCTCCTACGTTAGATTTGCACTTTCCAACTATTAGTTTTTGTCCTTTCCCTTTACCAAAATTCTGATGAAGTGCCAACGGGCTACAGCTTCAGATCTTCCATTCTACGATATCTTTGCCACACAAAAAGTTCCTTTTTTGAAAAATTCTAATGACGTCATTGCACGTGATTTGTGGTTTGGGCCCCCCCCCAATCAAAAATCCTGGCTACGCCTATGGACCGGGTAACAATCAATAATAACATTGCACCCAGGACTCGTGTGAAGCTGGACGATGGCTTTTGGCCAGATCCAAAAACACTGAAGTGTTTCACGAGTAAATTTTGGTTTTGCAATCAAATTCAATATTTGGCTATTTTTAAAATGTGCCTAAAATAACAATACCTTAAGCAAGTCGCTTAGAAACTTTAAGTCAAATATGTACGCGTTTAAACGTGTTTTGGACTTGACCTGCAAGCAAGAGTGGGATTAAGCGGGTTGGCAATTTCATTCTTTCAAATGGCTCTGAAAGCGTACTAAATATGATCAAAAAGGCGTTAAAATGCTTACATAATTTTCAAAAAAATCATGAAAAATGCCCAGCGGCTGGGTGCTTTGCCCTTAGACCCTCATAGCTTTTGGGAAAAATGAATTCTAATTTTGAAATTGCAGTGTTACTATCAGGGCATGGTATGGAATGGAATGGAAGATTTTAAGAATGGAATGGAAGAAAATCCTCCATACTTCCATACCAATTCCATACTAGATTTCGTGCATTGCATTTACAGAAAAACCTAGGTTGGCACAAGTCCGTTAATCGTTAATCCGTTAATAACGAAGCTAACTTTTTCATTAACTTGTTAATCCGTAAAAAAGTTTTTTCCTGTTAACGGACAAAATTAACTTCCGTTAAGTTCTGTGATCTTGCGTTACGTTTTTATCGTTAATATCTTGAACCATTCATACATCGTACCAGTTCAAACTAGTTTGCACTGGTAACATTTGTTGCATATTAGCACGAGTTTTATAGAAGAAAGTGAAGAAAAGAGGGCTTTTTTGTGGCAAATAATAAGATGCAGCCTCATGAGTCTATTAATTATTGCTGCTCGCAATTTCCAGAGATTTTCCGATCGCAGCTTCGTTAATGCATTTGCACTTGTTTTTATCTTGAAATCAGATTTGACGGTAAATTATAACTTCCAAACCACAAAAAGACCACCATAGCAATAAATCTTTCTTTACAATCAGCTCAACAGCTTCAATACGTGTTCTAGAAGCAAGTGAATAGAATGAAACGTAAATGACGCGCAAAATATTAACGAATTAACGAACTTAATTAACTTCTGTTAATTAAAGCTGAAAATAACGGATTAACGTTAACGGAGGTGCGAAGTTTGTTAACGGACTAGTGGTTAACGAAGCTAACGTTTTGCATTAATTTGCCCACTCATGAGAAAAATATATACGGATGTCGGGTAGTGATAAATAATATTGTCACCGAATTATTCAACTTCAATATCTACGCATATTATTTGTCGACAAAATATCGCGGTACTTTGGTTGTGTATGTTGGGTAAACAGTGCACGTATTGCATCATAGTTAGTACCTGTACATTGCAATTTGCAGCTTTGACGTTATAGTTGACGACTTTAACAAGTTTGGCATGTTTTTTTTTGTCATTGAGAATTTACCAAATCGTAAATTTTTTTTCTTCCAGCGTCACGAAAATTCGTATTTGCTATTTCATCCCTGTTTCAGCTTAATTTTATTTATATTTTTATATTTTTAACTTATAGTAATTTTTTATGTGCTGGTGTTAAAAGCTTGGTATTTCTTTTACGGCAAATGTTCTTCAGCAGTTTGGTTATGCCAAATTTTATAGTTGGTGTGAGAGCAAACTTGTATGGTAATCATTTAACCATTAGCGTAGCCAGAAGGCCCGTCCCCCCCCAATTGATATGCTACCAATGATAAAAATGATGACACAAAGCCTATTGTTTGTTCAATTTCTTCTGGCATTTTTCGGGTGCAACAGTACACGCGTACAACAGCAATTAGCAATAAAATTAATATTGACGACCAGGGAGCTCGGGCCCCCTCAATTTAAATTTTTGCCAACCAATTTAAATGTACAAGCCGGGAGAAATTCAGTGTTTTATTCTAAAAGGTGCAATCTCAGACCCTCATCTAACTTTTAATGCAATAATATGTTTCAGGCCCCCACCTAACTTCTATATTGCAATAACATGACTAGTAATCGTCCATGTTGCATCTAATGTTAACGTCAAAACCCACCTCCACCACCTACCAACTTTAAATAACAAATTTTCACGCGACGAAATACTTTTGAAAAAAAACTAGCTAGAGGAAATGCTTATTGAATGAATTATTGAATTTTTGAATTGAGCGTGCTTGGGCCCCTGGTCGTACAAATATTCCTAAAACTGGATATTTTCATGACAAAACAAAAATCTCCGAGGCAAATCTTGGAGGGAATTATTTAATGTTAAAAATGTTGCAGAAGGCAATATACCTTGTTTTCCTGATCTGGGCCAAGTCAAAAAATTTATCCCCCAAACGCAAGATTTTAAACGTGTTATGGACTTGACCTAAAGTAAAGGGAGAGATTTTTTCAATTGGCTTTCAAATCTCAAAAATTCTGTTTTTTAATTGCTCTGAAAACGTGCGTAATGTGATCTAAATGGCATCAATATAGCTGTTTTATCCATAAAATTACAAAATATTGCCCAGCGGCTGGGTGCTCCACTCCCAGACCCCGTCTACGATTCGTTTGATTTGCACTAATTTAATCACTGCATCACCCAATTTTGATATATTTGTAAAACTTTTAACTTGCGATTCTAGTTCTTCCCCTTTAACCAAATCCTGGTTACGAGCCAAACCAGACCCTCAGCTTTTGATCATTCTTTGTCCCATAAAAAGTCCTTCTTTTCGAAAATTTCTGATGACGTCATAGCATGTGATTTGCGGTTTGCCCCCCTCCCCAATCAAAAACCCAGGCTACGCCTACGTATTAAACCATGTGCAATGTGCATACCAGACACCGATCGTTGCATCTTTGTATTGTCACGCGCACCTTCACGAATGGTTGTTTACAAGATTGCAAAGGTGCAAAATATACGTTGCATTACTTCCAGTCTAAAAGTTTTTTGATATGGAAGTGTGGAATGGAATATGGAAAAAGTTTTAGTATGGAATGGAAATAGGATAGAAGAAAATTACATGTACGGAATAAGGAAAAATCATCTTTCATTCCATTCCATTCCATACCATGCCTTGGGGTACAACTCAATCATCTTATATAGACGGGGGTCTGGGGACAAAGCCCCTGTCGCTGGGCGATTTTTTTCAATTTTTCGAAAAAAATAACTAACTTATTTCAACACTATTTGGATCACATTTCTGACGTTTTTGAAGCTATTTGAAAGAATTTAATTGCGAAGACTTAGAAAGCAGTCGAAAAATTAATTTGCCCAGCCCATTCGCCCCTACTGTACTTATAAGTCAATTCAAAATCCCGTTTAAACACTTGCATTTTAGGGTTAAATTTTTTATGTGACTTGGCTAGGGGGGGAGGCTGAAGCCCCCTTTGCCCTGATAATTGGCTACCATGTCCGTAAACTCTTACCGGCCTGTTGTGCATCCTGACCCATAGTTTGAGAAACAATGGCTTCGGGCTTAGAATATTTTGAATTGAATACGATGCAAATGTTTATCGTTTGGAAATTGATTTGACTACCCTAATTACATGATGACCTATTTATTAGGTTCAGAGGTGTAAACTTTGGATGTTAAATCTGGTATTTTAAACTTGAACCACTGAACTTTCGGTATTTAAAAACTTTGATATACTGCTAATGTACCGACACATAACTTTAATCAAGGAGATATAGGATTGAATGTTTTTATACCTTTTTGCCTCATAGTCGGTTTTTTTTGTCGTTACATGATGTTCCAAAAAAAGTATTTTTTAGTAAACCAAAATGGGGGGGCAAGCCCTGAGTTAGCGACGGCACTGAGTTTGCCAAGAGACAACACTTTTTCTTCTATCGTAACCAAGATTTGCATTTACTTTTCTCTCCTCGATTGATCTTAATTCTTTGTTGTTGTTGTTGTGTTTTTTGCAATTAAACTTTTTTCGATATTTTTGTGAAATGTTTTTGGCAGTTTGGCTATGCATCGTACCACACTGTTTACCTTATTGAGTGACTACTCACGAAGGTGCAAAGCTTACTTACCTTGGTATGGAAATATGGAATGGAATATGGAAGAAAATTTACTATGGAATGGAAGGTCTTTAGTATGGAATGGAAGAAAATTGCCAGTACGGAGTATGGAAAAATTGTCTTTCATTCCTTCCATATCATGCCCTGGTTTCAGGTCCTAATCACTAACGAAATACCGGTACCGATAACGATTCTGTACGCTTACATCTCTCTTTCGCGACACGTCCGTAAAGGAGTGTTAATAAGACGGATTAGTGCGTCACATTTATGTAGAGCAGTTGGTTGCCAGCAATTTCGCAAAGAAGTGAGAAAACTTCAAACGATATTTATGTTTGAACGTTATTATTACTTTTTCCATTACAGTCTGTTGTCGTTACGTGATGTTCCTGAAACGTATTCTGAGTAAACCGAAATGGGGGGCCCAAACAGCCGTAGCGACGGCACTCACCCTGGGCAGCAATAGCGAAGCCGGAAAAAGAGACAGTAAATCATAGTGTGAGGGAACCGGGGTTGGAACGCGACATTACTGTTTTAAATCTAAAACAAAAATAGAGACTACATTTTACCAAAAAAGAAACTAGACTTATAAAAGAACTTTTGCAGCAAACAATGCGCCAATTAAAGTTTTCAAACATATTTTACTTTGCTCGTAATCTCATCGAAACACAGCAATCTCTTGAATCGCTGAAAGCAATTTAAGAATTGCACGCATGTTGCCACTTATTTTTTGTAATTTAGCGATATGCTAAAACCAAGCTAAAAGAGAAATCATTGAATTAAGCGAAACTATTTGTCGCTACTTTGACTTGAAAGCTAATACCTGTAATTGTGGCAACTTAGCTTGATGCTGTTTTAAATTTTTACATGCAAGGCCTACTGTATTAGTCTAAATTATTGTTATATTTATTTTTTTGTTGGCTAAATGATTAGGCATGCAATGCATGCCTTGCATGCGTGGAGAATACGCCCCTGTTGAATATAAATACTAAACAGTGAATTAAAAACTATTGCTAGACAATGCCAAGTCTTAGATCAGGGACGGTATGTACTGAACTTCTTATCCGTATAATTTCGATCAAAAATGCAGTTATTATATCGTGCTTATAGAAATTGAAATACTGTATTCTCATCAATCTCTTTGAAGTATTATTTATTGACTGGTACGATAATTTGGCCTGCACAATAAAATCTCATTTTGTGATTTTAACTTAGCATAGCAGTAATAATGATAATAATAATAATTACAATTTTTATCCTCGTTGAGATAATACCAATCAGAGTTGTAAACGGGCCGACTAGTTCAGGCCCGAACCCGGCCCAAACCCGAAAATATAAGCCCTAACCCGGCCCTAACCCGAAAATTAATTTGAAGCCCAAATCATGCCCGAAAAAATCCGAAAGTTAAGTTAGGTCTGAAAAATTTAGCTATTTTGCCAAGTTGCTTTGATTATACTTTTGTGCACCTAAAACAAAAAGCACATCTCAGGCCCGAATTGAGCCCGAAGTTTTTGTCAACTTTAGGCCCGAACCCGACCCGAAAAGCCCGGCCCGACTTACAACTCTGATACCAACAAGTGTCAATGCATCTGACAAAGGGGCCGTAGTAACAGTCAAATAGCTTTACAGAAATAAAGTTAATACACAACAGAGGTACTAATTCTACAGCAGTAAGCAGCAAAGTACTGGTATCAAACTGTGGTAACATCCTCAAAGGCTAAATTAAATTGATATGCTTTTAGACGTTTCTTGAAAAAGTCCAAATTTTCAATTTCACGCAGAGATTGTGGCAACGAATTCCATACCGTGAGCGATGCCAGTGGCGTCGCTAAGGGGGGAGGGCGGCCTGCCCCGGGTGTAACCATTTTGGGATGACACCATTTTATAAAACCAATCAAACAAAAACAACAATATGTTTAATATCATTGGAAATGTTTACCACATTTAATGGACTAAAAAATCTTTCAAAACATTTATTAAGAGGTATAGCGCTAATTTGTAAAAATATAACTCAAAAATCAGTAAAAACTTTGAAAAATCGCCAAAACTAAGCAATTAAATTTGATCGTTTTTTAAAACATGCCGAAAACAGGTTCATAAAAAGATATATTGTTAATTGCCAATTACTTCAACCCAAATATCGTTCCATTAGCTTCCAACAAATTATTTTTCTCTATTAACTATAGACGAAATGGTTTACTGGTTGTGAGTTTTATTGAACTACTTATAAGATTTTATGATTTACTGTACCAGCTTGTAAATAAGAGAACTGAAACTTCACCATTAAACACTTCCCATGTAGCCATTGCTCATTTGTGCAACCAGTTTAATCATGTTTTGCACTGCTAATTTTTATGCCAACACATTTCAAAAGCATTAATTTTCATCAAAATAGGCCCAGATCTAATTATTTTTGCAAAAAAAAATACAAAATTTTTGATCGCTGGGGTTCCGCCCTCAGACCCCCGAAACTCCCCATTGCAGATTTCTAGCTACGCGCCCCAGTCTAATCATATTTTTGCCCTGTTAATTTTTGTGCCACCAGAATTCTACCCGACATAGGCGTAGCCAGGAGGGGATACCCCAATCGCAATGCCAGCAATATAAATTTGTGAGGAAAAAGGTCATTGCAGCTTTAGATTTTCTCGTTGGTTTGTAGTCAGACCACGAGACCTTTTTTATATTTTTTTGGTCTTCACCTATTGTTTGGGACAAATTCGGCCCTTCGATCCGTGAAGACCTTTTTTTTTGTTGTATTTGTTTAGGTCTTCACTGTGTAAGTTGTGGGTTGCCCCCACCACAATCCGATATTGAACTCCAACTAAATTTCGCCCCCCCCCCTCCCGCCCAATCAAAAGTCCTAAATCGAACTGTGACGACCTTTATTTTTGTGGTTTGAGCCCCCCCATCAAAATTCCTGGCTGCGCCTATGCTACCCGATGCCACGTTTTAAAAGCCTTAATTTTTATTAAAATAAGCCTAAAATTACGTTATTTTTGCAAAAATGAAAAAAATTTCGAGTGCTGTGGACTCCACCTCCAGACCCCCAATGGCCTACAGCGGACGGGACGGAGCTCCAGACCCCTTCCGTCTATTGCAGTTTTTTGGTCAGGCGCCTAATACTAAACGTGTGATGCTCATACTTCCAAGTTTTAGAGTCTTACAATGAGAAGAAATTGAGCTAGCCAAAAAACAACCGCTATGTAGTATCTACACTAAATGAAGTAGTACCGCTATCTTTAAAATACAAACTTTTGCAGCCTATTATACATTTTGAAGGGTGACACCACGAAATTCCGCCCCGGGCGTCACCTTTCTTAGCGACGCCACTGTACCACAGTATACAGTGGCTATACCAATGCTGTTACTCCTGTTTGCAATATCTTTAAGTTTTCCCGGACTAGCAAAAAATTTGTAATTAATAGTTTTTGTTGTTTCTTGTTTTTGAATTACGGTAAAAAAAAAGTCGGACTGTTGCGAGCAACACGTTTAATGCCCAAAGCAAGTTCAAGATTTTTTAGAAACGAGTAGCGTATTTCTAGAAAGAGAATTACAAAAATTCTTTTTCTGTTTAAAATTTGATTTTTAAACAATTTTTTAAATTACTCCATTGGATTTTTTTGAAAAATAGGCAAAAAATATTTTAGAGAGAAACGTTTCAGCGAAAGAAGACCCCTGCTGTAAATCCAATGAAAGTTTTGCAAGCAAAGTCTTATGTTTTTTCAGTTTCTTTTTGCATTTCCGCTTATACAACAGTATACGAGTACTATAGACTAATATTAATATTCACGACCACGTGGCCTGTGCCCCTCAGATAAAATTTTTACCATCCAATTTAAATGTACAACCCGGAGAAATTCAAGGTTTTTGTCCAAAAAATTGCAACGTTGGGCCCTCATCTAATCATTTTGTGAACTTAATGCAATAAAATGACAACTTAGTAACCATCTATTGCACCAATTGCAAAGCACAATCCACCTCGCCAGTTTTTATGCGACAATATACTTTTGACAAAAAAATTAGCTAGGCAAAAATTTGAATTGAGAAAGACTGGGCCCCCTAGTTGAACATGTACTCCTAAACGCGGTTATTTTCATGACAAAACAAAAATCTCCAAAGCAAGTACTCGAGTGATTATTTACTGTTAAAAATATTGCAGGAGACAATGCACCTTGCTTCTTCTACCTGGGCCAAGTCACCTACAAAATTTAACCCCCAAATTCAATATTTTAAACGTGTTTTGGACTTGATCTGTAAGTAAAGTGAAGACTCATTAGTTTGATTTTTTCAATTGGCTTTCAATCTTAAAAATTTAGTTATTTCAAACGGCTCTAAAAATGTGCGATATATGATATTAAAATAGCTATTTCTCCCCCCAAATCTACAAAAAATCGCCCGGCAGCCGGCCCCTATACCCCGGTCAGTGATGTGTTTCGGTTAAACAAGTTTGCTCATCACGTCTCCCAACTTGGACAATTTTGGAAAATTTTTTAACTTTTGGTTTAATTATTTCCCTTTAGGTTCAATTATTTCCGGGACTGTCCCGGGCATTCCGGGACGGTTGGTAACCCTACTTATACCGGTATGCCATTTTTTTCATTGAAATTAGCTGAAATTTTCAGCGGCTCCCCGACCCCTCCACTTTTTACTCGATCCATAAAACTGAGTCAAAATATTTTGTTTCCGCCCTGGAATTTACACCCCTCCCCACTTTGAAAATGGCTTTGGCATCCATCAGTTTAGCAACCGAAGAACAGAAGTATTAGCTACCAGTACCTTACGTTATATTTTAAACAACAACAGTATGCATCATAATTAGGGTTCGGAGTCGCTGAAAAAAAAGCAAAAAACCAGCGACTATTGAATTATTTGCTACAAATAACAGCGATTCAACTAGCGATTGACAATCGCTATTGTTATTTACAGCGACATTCGCTATTGCTATTGACAGCGACTAGGAAATAGCGATATTATAAAAATACAGTGTTTCCATCTGAAAATATTAAGATATTTGAATTTATTTTTACCTGTGAATCAAATGGCAACATATGCAGTAAAAAGGTTTATAAAGTGCTCATAGCCTGTGGGCTTGTATGACATTTATTTATTCATTTTATTTTATTTATTTGCCATCAATTATATCCATAAATAATAAAACCATGTATCAACACTAACAGTATACTGCAATCTTAAAAAAGAAATGTCCTACGACAAATTGGTAGCAAGGAGGCAACGAAGTGATACTTGTGTCTTCGAGTTTGCTGCCAACCAAAAAGTGTTTTACATATCAGAAACACACAAGCAAAACTAACGCTAGAAAACATTATTTACAATTTAAGTAAGCCAGGTTTAAATGGCACTGCTGTTAACAAAAAATAAAATAAAACGGAATTTTAAAGGCAAGAAAAACTTCATCACAAAACTATATTTTGACCTTTTTCAACCGTAAACAAGTACTCATTTTTAATTCTTGTAACCAGCAACCATACACTGTAGCATACATCTTCCTCCCATCAAACAACAGGTAATTTAAGAGTGAAATGAATTGAATTGTTGATTGATTTCTAAGTGCGCAGTTACAATATTTTTTCATTAAAACATTTAAATTTTTCTTTTAATTTTTGGTAATTTACGCTGTTTTATGGAAGTCTGCACAGAGTTCCATATCTTTGGACCTTGAAATTTAATTGATTTTTGCAATTTGGTAGTTTGGTATTATGGTAAGAAAAAGTTATCAAGCGGCATATTCTAGCTGCTTTGCCCCGACATCAGGCCTAGCGCCACGGGGGGCATGTCGGGGCCGTGCCCCCAAAATCACTGCTTGTGCGTTCCCAAACAAGAAATGTGCCCCTAAAAGCAATGACTGTGTCCCAAAGAAAGTAACAAGCTCGGTGCCACTGGATTGCAGTTCTAGACCTGAAACCCCAAAATACTTGTCATCAACCCAGTAATTGCGGGCAAGATTCGTTTTTTTGCAGGTTTTGCGATGAAAATCCTTTTTTTTGGTCTTCACCCCAGAATTCGTGAAATTTCACTCATATTTTGTGATGAAGACCTTTTCTATGGTCTTCATTCTCGAATTCGAGGCGAAAAAGTTTTTGTGCCCCTCTAAAAATCGCTTATGCCACCCCAGTCACACTACTCTGGCGCCGGGCTTGCCCGACATTTATATTTTTTCAGAGGTGGAGTCGAGGACACCAGGCTCGAGGCCAAGGCCAAGGACATAAAAAAAATCCGAGGCCAAGGACAGCCTTTTCGAGGACAGATCCTCTCGAGGCCAAGGACAGGAATGCTCGAGGCCAAGGCCAAGGACCAAGGACACAGCCGCAAGTGTTCTCCAAAAAAAAAAGGTCTTAAAAAAAGTTTTTCAGACAATCTCCAATTTATTGTACGTGATTTGGTCCAGGCAGGGGAAAGTAAGATGCATTGTCTCGAGCAACATTTTAGCAGTAAATGAAAACCCACTCAAAGATTTTCCTTAAAGATTTTTGTTTCGTCATGAAAATAACCAGTTATAGAAGTGCATGTTAGGCTAGGGGGCCCAGGTCCCCTCAATTGAAGTTCAACGATTTGTTTAATCAGCATTTTCCATTGCTAATTTTTTTTAAAAGTATTTTGAGCGTAAAAACTGGCGAGGTGGCGGTGAATTAATGAATTGTTATTGAAAAATGGTACAATAGATGGTTATGCTTACTAACCATGTTATTGCCGGGCCGAATTTACATCGCGCTGGGCCCCTGGCACTTTCAAGATTTTCGCAACATCTTTCTGCCAAATATAGGTGAAGACCATAAAAAGTCTTAAGATTTGAGCACAGGGCCCTTAGCTGGTACTGCGCCATATTGTGGTAAATCCGGCCTTGGTGCGTTACGTTCATACAAGGCTAGATGTGATCCTGAGATAGCAACTTTTAGGACGAAAACTATCCATTTCTTCCAGGTTTACGTTTAAATTGGCTGGCAAAAATTGATTTGAGGGGGTCCCGGGGCCCCTGGTCTTCAATGTCGTAGTTCGCAGAGCTGGGCACCCGCTAGTTGAAAAGTAGCGGCGCTGCCGCTGCCGCTATTTGGCAAAAAAAGCAGCGGCGTTGCCGCTTATCGCTACTCAAATAAAAAAGTAGCGCTGCTGCCGCTACTTGCATGCAAAACAGCGGCCGCTGCCACTACTTTAAAAAAGTAAATAGTACAAAGAACGATGGCATTCAATTACGGTATCTAATTGTGAAATTTCAACTTTATTTACGAAAGTTAATTATTCAAGCCTTTTAGATATTGCTTCAGGTTACAATCGGCATTAGCAGACTTAAATGGTAGACAAGTAAACAAATCACCGTTCAGTTAGGTGTTGGCATGCTCCTTTAAAAAAAACAAGCCTTTCAAAATGCTGATTGGTTAAACCAGCGCTTTAGAAATTACTTAGGAAGTTACCCATGAAAGGTACACTAGGAAGTTAAATTCTTTATCGCATTTTCTACACAAACAAAAGGCAATAAGAAATATCGACTCAAATAAGTTAAGGTTTTGCCATTACAGCACAATGCCATTACAGCACAGTATTCAGCTTCTATACAAGTATACAATTCTGTCCCGGCTCTTATAGATCTAAAGTAGTCGATCTGTTTATCACACTCTCGGCCCTCAACCACTAAAATAATTTTTCGCCTAGAGATCCGAAAGGAAAATTTATCAATCGACCGAGTTACAAAACATTTCTTGGAGTTTTGTTGAAATGGTAGGTGATTCAGATCCCTGCGATGATTTCGTCCAACTTTGACACAAAAGTAGATCGAGCGTTTAAGATATTGGTGCTTACGAAGTCGAAGGAGATACGTAGTAATGACGTACATGTTAAGCAAACGATGCTCAATGCGATTCATGTTACACTGAGTATTTTTTCTACGAGTATAACTCCATAACTAAGTTGCCTTTGAAGCTTATTTATTACCTGGTTCTATTTGTTTGTTCAATTCTCAGCGCACTATAAATTCAATTCTTAGTTTTACTGTTAACTATTGTAGCAAAATTTATTTTACTACGCATTGACGTAACTACTCAGGCCCGGCGCCACGGGGCATAGGCGTAGCCAGAGGGGGGGCAGGGGGCCCGGGCGCCCTCCAATTGAAATGCTACCTATGATAAAAATGTGACAAAAAACACTATTGTTTGGCAGTTTCAGTTTCTTTCAGCATTTTTTGCCTACAACAGTAATTAACAATAATATTGACGACCAGGGGGCCCGGGTCCTTTAACTTCAATGTTTGCCAATCGATTAAAATGTATAACCCGGCTGAAATTAAGGGTTTTTATCATAAAAGTTGCTACCTCGGGCTCTCATCTAACCTTTTTAAAAACGTAATGCATTAACAGGGCGGGATTTACCATATGGCCCAGTGCCAAGAGCCCTGCGCTCAGATGGTAAGACTTTATTTTTGGTCTACACTTATGTTTGGCAGGAAGATGTTGCGAAAATCTTTAAAGTGCTAGGGGCGCCGCGCAATGTAAATCCGGCCCGGGCAATAACATGGTAATTAAGCGTAACCATCTATTTTTACTGTTTTCAGTTACAATTCACTTCCATCCACCTCGTTAGTTTTACGCTAAAAAATGCGTTTGAAAAAAAATTATCTACGAGAAATGCTCATTGAACAAATTATTGAATTTAAATTGAGGGGCCTGGGGCCTCTTAACCGTACATGTACTCCTATAACTGGTTATTTTCATGTCAAAACAAAAATCTTTATGGAAAATCTTCGAGTGGATTATTTACTAATAAAACACTTATAAAAATTTAACCCCAAACTGTAAAATTACAAACGTATTTTCGACCAAATTATAAGTAAAGGAGAATTGAAGCAATTTAATTTTTTTCAATTGGCTTTCAAATGTTAATATTCTACTTCTTTCAAATGGTTCTGAACACGTGCGAAATGTGATCCAATGGCATTAAAATAGCTTTTTTTTCAAAAAAATTCCAAAAAATCGCCCAGCGACTAGGGGCTTCGTCTCCAGATCCCCGTATGCGATACGTTTGAATAAACTAGTTTACTCACACAAGTCTCCCAATTTAGATATTTTTATTTGTAACTTTTGGTTTAAGCCCTTTCCCCTTAGAAAACTCTCGGTTAAGTGCCAAACCAGGCCACGGCTTCTGATCTTCCATTCTACGATATCTTTGTCCCACAAAAATTCCTCTTTCGAAAATTTCTGATGACGTCATTGCATGTGATTTTTGGTTTGCCCTCCCAATCAAAAATCCTGGCTACGCCTATGCACGGGGATGGTATTTCGAGCCGTGTCCCTCAAATCACTGCTTGAGCTCCGCAAGCGAGAGTAAACTTTTGTAGTAGCACAACTAGCAAACTCTTGCCCAAAAAGAGGTAACACAAGCGCTTTTTTCTATGAAACAGCAAGACAGATCAAGTGAACGTAATCAAGTAGCCTTAGACTTTGCGATGAAGACCTTTTTTTTTATTTTTTAGTCTTCACCTCCAAATTTAAGGTCAAAATCCATACCAAAGAAGGATAACACAGGATTTGGAGCAAAATATTCACCAGATTGCAGCCGCATTCCGAATTCGTCTGGTCTCAGCTGCGTAAGCGTCCTCCTGCCCAAGTTTTTGTGCCCTCTCCCCCAAACACCCTACTCTGGCTCCGTGCCAGATACTGTACTGTTCTATTCGCAGTGCACGATCTATACTGTGGTCTGTGACCAGATAGCCAACAAATCATCTTCATTTGTTGTACTAAATGTTAGCATTTTGAGGAAATATCGCGGGAAACCGTCTTTGCGATCTGCAAGTTTTCAGGAATTTATCGAACTCTAATTATTGCATTTTCGATAAAGAGATAGGCCTACTGCTCGAAATCGGCTTTATTGAAATCGGTTTTATCTGTTCAAATTGACCCGCTACTAGACCACATTATTTGTTCAACTTCGATTAAGGAAAAATTGCACCATGTGCGATAAAACTCGCCTATACAGTATGCATACAGTATAAGAGCAACGACAAAACGTCACAAAGGTCTTGTATGTTCTACTAAACTGAAATAACGAGGTAACAGGAGCAGAGTGAAAACAAGCGGAGAGTAAAGACTCCAAACGGTAACGTGTGAAAATGTGAATTGAAAAAGTCTTGGAAGGAGTTTATAAGCAGTAGCGGCAGAAAATTTGCTTAAAAAACAGTGCTTAAGCGCTGCCGTTTTTTCGGCTAAAAAAACAGCGGCGCTGCCGCTTGTCGCTGGTGACGAAAAAAAGCAGCGGCGCTGCCGCTGCCGCTACCGAAAAAGTAGCGCCGCTAGTAGCGCCCGCTGGTGAACAGCGCCGCTGTGCCCATCACTGGTTGTTCGCTACTGGTGTAAGCAAAAAATGCTAAAAAGAAGCTGAAGAAACAATAGGCTTTTTTGTCACATTTTTGTGATTGGTGAAATTTCAATTGGGGGGGGGTCCGCTTGGCTAAGCCTATGCTCCAATTGCGGAAAACAAAAAAGGTATTTGCAAATTTTCCGCGTGGTTTCTGGCGTCTTCCAACAAAATTTCAACGGTTCAAAAAATAGTGCTGTCCTCGAGCCGAGGACAGGGCAATTTTCGTGGACCTAAGGCTTCGAGGCCAAGGCCAAGGCCAAAGACTTGAGGCTTCGAGGCCAAGGCCAAGGACTTCAAAATGTGTCCTCGAGGACGCAAAAAAAAACGAGGTTCAGACCTGAAAAATGGGGAATGAACTGGAGTAGGGGGCAAGTGAATAAATCACAAAAAAGTCAACAAAATGTTGTGTATTCAAAAACAATTTTTGAAAACTAGACGAAAAATGCAATGTACTGATATTTTATGTTTAGACTTTTTTTCCAGCATAAACAGGTCAAGAGATATTGGCCAAATTATTGCGATCAATGAAGCATGACCCATGCACAATTTGAGCTTGTTGAAGTCGGCGGTCAAGACAAAAGATCAAAGCAAATGAAAAATAACATGTTGCGAGTTTCATGCTTGTTACTTAAATTCCCTGTCCAAAACAAAGTCCAACGCCAAAGCTGTTAATCTTGCTGTAAATTCTATTTGAATAAGATTAAGTTAGTTAGGCCTATATAGTGTAAAGTTTCAATTTTAACGTGCAATTTAACATGCCTAGAAGAATGCAAAAAATTCCAGATGAGGTATTAAAAAACTTGGAAAAGAAAATCACGAACCGTGTAGTGGCGAAGATTGAAGAAATAGTATCTAAAAAAATGAAAGAAATGTTGCAACAAAAACCTGAAGAGGAACGTGCAGATGATGAGCAGATACTAAAGCATGAAATTGCAGCTTTAAAAAATGATTAGTTATTTCTACAATCGGAAATCTTGCTACAAAAACTGATCACATCTTAGGCAGTCTAAGCTACATCGCAAACGAAAATGATGACTTGGTAGAAAACCATAAGAAGCTACAAAAGATAAACCAAAAAATTAACAGTCGATATCGATAACCTGAACAAATCAATTTGGAAAATTAATAAACAGCAATATGAAACTGAGGAACAACTTGACGACCTCGAACAATACGGACGAAGGAAAAATTTGGAAATTAATGGCATTCCTTGGACGAAACAAGAAAACACCAACGAAATTGTTCAAAAAGTGGCGAGAGAGTTAAATGTCAAGGTAAGCGAAAGTGACATTTTAACTTCGCATAGACTTCCCTTAGGCATGCTGAACGATAAAAATCATCACCCTCCCTTAATAGTTAGATTCTCAAACCGGGACAAAAGAAATGAAGTATTTAGAAAGCGTCTTGCAATCAAACCCCATCCTAGCAGCAATTCGTCATCGCCAAACGTAATCCCAAAGGATTTTGCCATTCGTGAAAACCTTACGAAGTTCAGAAAACAATTGTTTAGAGAAGCTGCCAAACTTAAACAAAAACTGAAGTATGAATTTTTCTGGACTTGGCAAGGCCAAATTTTAATTCGCAAAAATGCCTCTTTCAAAGTGTTTAAAATTTCCTCATTTTATCACCTTAACCATATCAAAAATTTATCTGGTAAAAAGGTTAATAATAAACCATTGTTTTAATTGCTATTTATTATTGACTGAATTTGCAAAAATACTCTAAGTTCCCAATAATAGGAAACAACAGTTATTTATTTTCCAGGGTCAAACACGGTTAAAGCATGACTCAGATAGCAAAACAGTTAGTTTTAACTCGTTCTATTGTTTGTCTGACTTGTGTAATTCGATTTCCACGCAGCTTGATCATGATTGATTGTACCTTTTTCTTAAATGTTTGTGCTCGTGCTAAATGTCGCGCTGCTATTCTGCCAGTTTGTTCGGGCAACGTAGAATTCCCACAAAATGACTTTGTGTAACAAAAAATGTCATGTAACTTAGTTGATCCTACTGGCATATGCAACAAATGTTGCAATGCTTTACTTTCCTTTTTTTCAATCACCGATTTAGAATTCAAAATTATGAATACCAGTATCAGCGAACGCAATTCTATTCACAGTAACAACAATGCCAAATTTAGGATAAGAGATGATGAATATTTTTCTCTTAGAAAAATTAGCAATATCATGAGGAAACAAAATAATTCAACGTTAATGGTTCACTTTAACACTAGAAGTTTAGCAAAAAACAAACATTTAATCGAAGAATTCATAACCGAAGTTAAATATTCTCCAGAGGTAATTGGCATATCAGAATCGAAAATAAATTCTAGCACGTGTCTCAATTTAAACATTCCAGATTTCGATTTCTTTCATAATGACTCTTCCACTAACGCAGGAGGAGTTGGAATTAACATCAATCATAATTTGAAACATAAGCTAAGAAATGATTTATTACTTAACTTACCAAACTGCGAAGATATATGGACAGAAGTTTCAACCAATCAAGGCAGTATAATTTTTGCTGTAATTTACCGGCATTCAACTACTAACTTTCAAGCTTTCGAAAATGTCTTAGGTAACACGTTAACCGAACTGGAAAACCAAAAACTTAGATATGTAGTCAGCAGGGATGTAAACATAAACTATTTAGCAATTAACAATCAAAAAATCAGCAATTACTTTAACTCGCTAAATGCGCTAGGCAGTAAACTTTTAATTACTGCGCCTACACGATTTTCGAGATATAGCAAGCCCTCTTTATTAGATCATATCTACTCCAACATCACCAAAACAAAAATTATTGCTAAACCATGCCTATTTCACATATCTGACCACTTGCCGACTTGTATCATACTAAACAGATTTAGTGTTAATAAAAAATTTAAGTCAAAAATGAAAAGGTGTATGAAATTCTTTAAATTAGAAGAATTCATTATGGATCTAAATCGCCAATTTCAAAACTATTGTGATATAAACAACCAAGACGCGGATGTGAATAAAGATGTGTCCAGAATTACTGAAACGTTTATAAACACACTAAATAGCCATGCTCCCTTAAAGCCAATGTCGCGACGTGAAAAAAAATTGAATGAAAAACCTTGGATAACAAAAGGAATTTTGAATTCCATTGGGACAAAAAATAAGTTATTCACATCTTGTTATAAGTGCTCTGAAGCAAACAAAATTGAGTTTTACAAAAAATACCGCAACAAGCTTACACTTGTAAAATTTCTTGCAAAGAGTCAATATTACAATAATTTATTGACAGAAAACCGATCCAACCCTAAAAAAACTTGGGAGATACTTAGACAAATTATTGAGGGCAAAAACAGCTCGCGTAATAAACTGCCCACTTTCTTAGAAATAAACGGACAATCATGCGAAACTGATAGTAATGAATTTTTGAATTGTATGCGTGAATATTTTGCTAAAGTCGGCTCAAACTTATCGAAAAACAATCTGTCTAACATTTCCGAACTTAAGATTTTTTCCAAATCTATAATGCAAAGTTTCACATTGCACGAATTTACTGAAAGCGAAGTCTCTCTTGCTATCAACGATGTTAAATGTAATACGGCTCCTGGGATGGATGGCATTTCTCCTAAATTTGTAAAAATGGCTAGGGTAGCGTTGGCTCCCATCTTGACTAAATTATACAATAAATGATTGCAACAGGAATGTTTTCCTGATGAATTTAAAGTAGGGCAAGTCATTCCAATTCCCAAAACAGCACCCAAAGAACTTGGTGAATTCCGTCCTATCTCTCTCTTAAATCTCTTTTCCAAAGTTTTTGAAAAAGTATTGAAGACCAACATTATGGATTTTATTGGCAAATATAATATTTTAGCTCCTGAGCAATATGGGTTTACTGCAAACAGCTCCACCGAATTAGCAATAACCACGATATATGATAAATTTCTTGATAATCTTGATAAAAATCATTACACATGCGCTATATTTCTTGACATTAAAAAAGCATTTGATTCCCTTGACCACAAAATTCTGCTGAAGAAGCTAGACCACTACAGTTTTCGAGGAAAAATTTGGAATTTACTGAAATCCTACTAGGAAAATAGGAAAATTTGTAAGATAGTAAATCAAAAAGTTTCAAAATTTTTTAAAGTAACTCACGGAATCCCTTAGGGCTCTGTCTTAGACCTAACTCAAGCATCAAACTTTGATGCTACTCTATTTGCGGATGATGCTAACTTGCATATCTCACACCAAAATCCAGACACCTAACAAATAATAGTTAATGAAGAAATCAAAAAAATTGAAAACTGGATGTACTATAACAAACTGACGTTGAACTACTCGAAGTGTTGCTTTATGATTATAAGTGCTAAGTGCCTTAGTGCCTCAAAATTTAGTTTATATATGAATAACTTGAATATTAAAAGAAGTGATTGCATCAAATATCTAGGCGTGTTTTTAGACGAACATTTAAGTTGGAAAAATCAACTCCAAAAACTAAACAACAAACTTTCAAAAATACGTGGGTTAATCTTTAAGCTAAGACACTACGTGCCCTTAGCCACTCTCAAATTAATTTACTACTCCATGTTTCATTCCGTCATAATGTACTTTTTAATAAATTGGGGAAGAACTACTAATTCGTGTCTTCATCAACTGGAAGTTTTGCAGAATAAATTCATCAGAGCCAGTTTATTTCTTCCTCGAAATTCCTCTATTGATTCTCTATATGTTAAATTTCAAACTCTAAAAATAAAAGACATGATCAGACTGGAATTCGCAAAATTTATTTTTAAATTTAAAAATAACATGCTTCCTCTATCGTTTAACAATTACTTTATCGATCTCAATAACATACACAAGCACTATACTGGACAAAAATCAATTGGTGGATTCTATCATTATTCATTTAACAGTGAGTTCGGGAGAAAAAGATTACAGTACAAACGTTTAAAAGAATGGGAATCTATTCCTCTTTCTTAAAAAGAGTGCTCTTTTGCCAAATTCAAATATAACTATAAAACAGTTGTATTGGAGCATTACTCCAAAAACGTTGTTTAAATTCAATCATTCATCTCAACTTACTTTTACCTTAGAAATGTGTTAGCTGAATTATGGAAGTGAATTATATCATAGGCGTAGCCAGGATTTTTGATTGGGGGGGGCCCAAACCACAAATCACACGCAATGACGTCATCAAAAATTTTCGAAAAAGTAATTTTTTGTGGGGCAAAGATATCGTAGAATGGAAGATCTTAAGCCGTAGCCTGATGGCACTTTGCCAGAATTTTGGTAAAGGGAGAGGGCGAAAACTAATTGTTGAAAAGTGTAAAAGTCAAACTTGGAAGACGTGTTGAGTAAGCTAGTGTACTCAAACGTATCAGAGACGGGGGTGTGGGGGCAGAGCCCCCAGCCGCCGATGGCTATGGGGGTCTGGGGGCAAAGCCCCCAGCCGCTGGGCGATTATTGTAAGTTTTTGCAAAAAAAAGCTATTTAAATCTCATTGGATCACATTTCGCACGAGTTCAGAGCCATTTCAAAGAACTAGATTTTTAACATTTCAAAGCCAATCAAAAAAATTTAGTTATTCACTCTTCCTTTTGCAATTAAATCCCAAAACAAGCTTAGAATCTTGCATTATGGTGTAAAATTTTAATTGTAAGTGATTTGGTCTATAGGGGGAAGTAACGAACATTGCCTCCTGCAATACTTTAGCAGTAAATAATTAAGTTCATAATAACGTTAAACGAGGGCTTGGGGTGGCAACTTTTAGGTCAAAACTCTTAGATTTCTCACAGGTTTTGCATGTAAATTGTTAAAAATTTGCATTAAGGGGCCCCTGGCCCGGGAACCTTGGTCGTCAGTCAGGGGCCCTTGGGCTCCCTGGTTGCCAGTTGGAGGCCCCGTAGCCCCTTGCTTGTCGGTTAGGAGCCCAGGCCTCCTGGTTGTTAATTAGGGGCCCTGGGGCTTTCTGGTCGTGAGTTAGGGGCCCCCTGGTCGTCAATTAGGAGGGCCCCGGGGCCCCTTGTTGTCGATTAGGGGGCTCCTGGCCCCCTGGTTGTTGGTTAGGGGCCCCCTGGTTGTTAATTAGGGGCCCTGGGGCTTAAGTTAACGGGCATTTTAACGGAAGTCAATTTAGTCCGTTAACATGAAAAAACTTTTTAACGGATTAACGAGTTGATGAAAAAGTTAGCTTCGTTATTAACGGATTAACGATAAACGGACTTGTGCCCATCTATGCTTCTTGATATATTGTATGTTTTGTATTCTATTCAAGAATCTATTTCCAGTACTTATGCACAAAGTCTTGCAAAAGATATTGCGCGAGTTTTTAGTTCTTTTAGCTAAACTTTAGCGACTGGGGGCTTTTTGCTCATACCTCAGCTGCTTGCTTTTCCCTCTTGATGTTGGGCCGCTGGAAGACCTCAATCATATGGCCGTTGGTAGTGTTTGTAGCTTGTTCAGCCTCCAGCAAGTGCGCAACCAGGATTTCGCTAAAGGTGGGCCAGAGTTGTAAACGGGCCGACTAGTTCAGGCCCGAACCCGAAAATATAAGCACGAACCCGGCCCGAACCCGAAAACTACTTTAAAGCCCAAATCATGACCGAAAAAAAAGCGAAAGTTAAGTTACGTCTGAAGAATTTAGCAATGTCGCCAAGTTATTTTGATTATATTTTTGTGCACCTAAGACAAAAAGTACGTCTCAAGCCCGAATTAAGCCCGAAATTTTTGTCAAGTTTAGGCCCTAACCCGGCCCGAACCCGACTTGAAAAGCCCGGCCCGACTTGCAACTCTGGAGTGGGCACGCAAATCGTTTAATAAGAAATATACTCGGGCCCATTAACGACAAAAACTTCGTAATTAAATTCGCGGTTGGTTTTGATAACCCGATCAGTCAGCCAAATTAAATTAAATCAGTTACGTAACTTATTGATATCATTTCTGACCGGGCCATTATAACAACGGCCATCGTAAAAATAGGCAGCTAGAAACTCACTTTATTGGTTTTCTTATTAAGTCGTTTTGTAGATTAAAATACGGGAATGTTTTGCTAATATCATACTATAACTGCAAATCGTTTTTCAGCGCAAAAATGTTTCCGTCATTGAAAACTGGGTCGTGAGTTTTAGCTGTATAATTATGTATTTTTTTGTTGATTAGCACTTTCTATTTAAAAACGCTGTTGATTGGCGTCGTCAATCAAGTTAAAATTTTGAAAAACAACAAATTGCATCTCAAAGTGTTTGCCTTTTGCTTTGCTTTTACAATCAATCAATCAATCAATCAATCAATCAATCAATCAATCAATCAATCAATTACGTTTATTTGTGCTCAAATCAATATACTCAGATTTCAAAATACAGCACAGAAAAATAAAGCACCAGGAGATGGCGAAAATGACCGTCCGGTCTTCGAGTCAACCACCACCTGTCACAAGTCATGTAACGTGAAAGTATGTTTTGAGAAAGTACAATTACACAAATAAACAAAAAGAAAAAATCAAAAAATCAATGAGTAAAAAACAGCAAAAAATAAAAACAAACCATAGTTCAAATATTTACATTACATGACTCAGATAATGTTACGTTTATTTTAACCTAATCAAGAGTATATTTGCTAATGAAATGGAATTTCAGTTTCCGTTTGAATTGACTGAAAGGTAATAATTTGAGTTCGTTAGGTACAATTTGCCATACTTTTGGTCCCACAAAAGAAAACGATTTTTTACCAAAATCTGTTCGTTTCCGAGGAATGAAGTAGTTATTCTTTGATGAGAGTCGTGTATGATGTTTGTGCATCTGTGTTGCAAGGCAAAAGATTTGGTTATCGTGCAATGTCATTTTGTTCTTTATTTGAAACATATTTTTTGCAATTTCTAAATTACAAATGTCATGTATTTTTAATAAGTTTAGTTTGAAAAAGAGTGGAGTAGTGTGCTCAAGATATGGGCTACTAGTTATATTTCTGATAATACGTTTGTGTAATTTTTCAAGAGGATTGAGTGCGTTTGCGTGGGCCAGTCCCCACGAGGAAATGCAGTATTGCAAATGCGAATATATTAAGGAGAAATAAACAGTTTTAAGTGTTAGAAGGTCTACATATTGTCTTAATTTTAATATTGCCCATGATCCGGAAGAAAGTTTAGAACAAATTTGTTGAATATGTGGTTTCCAAGTTAATTTGTCATCAAATGTGATTCCTAAATACTTGATTTGAGATACTTGATCAATTTTATGCTTGCCTATGGTAATTTTGAAATTAATCAAATCTTCTAAAATTGTTTTTTTTGTTATCAACATGTATTTAGATTTGTTATAGTTCAGTGATAGTTTGTTTAATCTCATCCATTCGTCAATCTTTGTCAATTCCTTATTCACATCATGTTGTAAAGTCGTTATGCAGGAGTTAGTCATTGTTAAGACTGTATCATCGGCAAATAATTTTTGTTGTGAAATTAGATATATAAGGCAAATCATTTACATAGATCAGGAACAGTAAAGGGCCTAAAGTAGAGCCCTGAGATACTCCACATTTGACTTTATTTAAGTCAGACTTAGCACCATTCACCATTGTATATTGACGTCTATCAGTGAGGTAGCTTTGGATAAGCTGTAATGGAATTCCTCGAAAGCCATAATTTTCTAGTTTCTTTAATAGGATTTCATGGTCAACAGTATCAAATGCTTTGCTTAGGTCTACAAACACAGAGCAAGTGATTTTTTTCTTGTCCAGATTTTCCAGAAAATCATCATAAAGTTAATCAAGCTACGCATTAATCATTAAATATCGCATTGCCTGCAACACTGATTGCTGCATATAAAATTTTTAGGTTTTCCATTGTGAAAAACAGCTGTTGTGACGTAATAGTTAAGATGAAGATGTTTCCTTTTGCAAAATTATGTATCGAGATTATCGATAACTCGCAAACTAAACGAGTTAGAGACTTGAAAATTTTACCAGACCTGGAACACCGTCTTAGAATAAAAATATCAATTTTTACAAAAGGGAACATTTTGAGATGTTTCCTTTTGCAAAATGACGGGAGAGCTCTTCAACTCGCGCCGCCACGCCAGAGCGACAAAGTTTCCACGCCGGAGATCTTCGGAAAGGCATACATAAATTCCAGACTGGCCGGTGTCGAGTAACTGGAATACAAAAGTCGCAAATGGGTAAAATTAATCTAGACTAAACTATTGTTGAGTCTACAATATGCTTGTTGGGCTAGTTGATCAAGAAACTAGAAAAGTATGGAATTAGAGGATTACCATTAGTTACTAGCAAGTTACCTGACTGACGGTCAACAGTATACAATTGTAAATCAATATAAATCCAAGTCAAGAGATGTTATTTGCGGTATTCCTCAGGGCTCAACTCTAGGTCCGTTGTTATTTAATATTTATATCAATGATCTACCACTTGCCTCAAATTCCACAATTTATCTTTTTGCAGATAATACAAACCTTACTCTCTCCCATTCTAATGTTTCAACACTGCAACAAAATATTAATGATGAATTAGTCAATGTAAGCAATTGGTTCAAGGTGAATAAATTATCAATTAACTTTAATAAAACTGAGTTTATGGTAGTGACAACAAAACAAAATAAACCTGTACTCAAAGTATCAATAGATAATACCGGTAATCCAATCAAGCAATCACATCACATAAAGCATCTAGGTGTTCTCATAGACGACAATCTAAACTGGAAACAACAAATCAAGGAACAATGTTCAAAGGTAGCAAGGGGATCTTGGGCCCTGAATCAATTAAAACACTTTGTAGATGAGCAAACCTTAAGATCTGTTTACCACTGCCTCATATAGCCTACTCTCATCTACAATACTGCATAAGTAGTTGGGGGACTGCTTCAAAATCAACATTAGCACCTCTCTTTATTCTGCAAAAAAGAAGCATCAGATTGTTAACTGGAAGTGGATATCGTGAGCATACTAATCCTTTGTTCTATCGAGCTAAATGCTTAAAACTCAAGGATATTTACTCTCTGGAAACTGCAAAGCTAATGTACAAAATTCACAATATGTATTATCTTTTGCAAATTCAGATAAGTTTAACCTAATAAAAAACTGCTATACACATACGACAAGATTGAGCCACAAAAACAACTTCTTTCTTTGAAGAACTAGAACAAGATTAGGACAAAAGTCTCTATCATTCGCAGGAATTAAAATTTGGAATGAAATTCCAAGCAGTATAAAAGAAGTTTTATTCTACAGATTTAAAAAAGCTGTTAAAGCTCATTTTCTATCAAACTATGAAACCGATAAAAGCTAGAATAACAGCTTTCTATCAGCAATGCAGTAGTAATTACAGGAATCATAGTTACATATTTATGCTTGAGTTCAACAATAACCTATTCTATTGCTTAAATGGCATGAGATTGGTGCATTCCTATACCACACATTTATACAATACGTCATCTCTCATTTTGATGTGCCCTTGAATTACTAGTAATTTTGCAGTAACTGACTGAGGTTGATATATACTGGTATTGGAAATTGTACCTGTACTGATGACATATTGGCAAACAATACAAAACAAAGCAAGGAGTTTTTTTTTCACTGTGATTGCCCACTTTAAATTCTATAAAACATAAATAAGCATTATGAACTTTATTAATATTATTTTCTGTCCAATCTGTAGTTACAGTATTTTTATTTTTTTATTTTTTAGTATGCTTAGAGTTAGACTGTTAGAACAATTCTAATGTTGCCTTGCATTTTCTTTACATGGTGACTGTGAGTTTTGTGTATATACTGTACAAAGTGTACATATCTTTGCAACACTTCGTTTTTTGATTTTGCGTAAAATTTTTTATCATAGAAGGCTTTTTTTTTCTAAATGCCACTCACAAAATTGTGATGACATACGAAAAGGAGGTACAAAAAAACATCAGTATACTGTAAAAAACAGCATTCAAAACTTGTCATTGCCGTTTGATTACATGCAAAGTCAGAAGTAAAGCGTCTCTTTTCTTGAAGTGACCAAATTTCACTTAACACTAGGCTACAGCATTTGCCTCAAGAGGCTTTATGATTGCAGTATTCTTCTACCATTATGGAAAAGCACATTTAGTAAAGTAGTGAAGACTTACCGTATCTTACTACGTAGAGTAGCTTAGACATATCTTAGTAAAGCAGACATTTTGTAAAAGTAGAGAGAAGGCATTGCCTCTATGTTGTATGAATCCAAAATGTCCATTACTTTGGGGTATTTAGTTGTCTTCATCCGTGTAACAATTGAGTTACGTTGAGTTAGTTTTTGGATTGTGTTAAAATAACTGCAATTTTGTGTACTTCAGATGACTAGAGCTTACCGGTAGTTTGTTTTAAGCAAATTTAGGTATGAAAAAGTAGGGAATTTTTTGTGTACAAATGTCAGATGTTACTGCATTAAGCTTGTTTATTTTCATTAGGCCTATCTGTCTCAGTTGGGCCTCAAACGCACATTTATATTTATTTTTGCAGCAATGAAAAACAAGCGTTTGCCTGCAGCTTGTTTGCACGTTACTTTGTGTCAGGGGCGCACCCAGATATTTTTGTAGGGGTGGGGTTTAAATTTTTAAAAAGCAACCAGTATGCAATTGTAGTTGATTTCTTTAGTTATAGTCAAACAGGGTTTAGCGATAATAGTTGCATGGTTACGGTACAACATTTGCTTATTTAAAAACCTTGTAATAACGATTTTGAAAGTTGTTGGTTGTGAAGATTGTGAGAAAAATAATGATTTACTCCTATGGGGGCCTGAGGGCAAAGCCCACAGCTGCTGGGCAATTCTTGCAATTTTGCAGAAAAAAAGTAGCCATTTTAACGCCATTTGGATGACGTTTTTTTTTTAGAGCAATTAGAAAAGGCAGTATCTACTGCATCGGCCCGGTTTCCAACATCTAATTGCTGCTGCACCGGCGGTGCCAGTCTTCTCATTTTGCTGTTCAATTTACTATCTCTCAAGCTGGCATCACTGCCCAAACCCTAACTCTAATCGTAAGGTTTTAGAGAAAAAAAAGAATTATGTAGCAAATTAGCTCCCTAGCGCTATTTCTGCTAAGTGTGTCCGTCGCTAATTGATACGGCAGAAATGCGCGCATGCCAGTACACTGTGTGGGCTTTGCATTTCATGTGTCAAAGAGCCGTATTTAAATCGAAGCAATGAGAAACAAGCAATATAACAGGTTGCCAGCGCAGCAGCGATTTGGTGTCCAAAACCGGACCGGTGATCTAGACACGTCCATCAGAAAAAGCTGAAATACTAAGATGGGGGCCTGGCAGCAAAGCCTCTAGCTGCTCAGCAATTCTTGCAATTTTTCAAAAACAAAAAGCCATTTTAACGCCATTTGGATGACGTTTTGAACGTTTTTAAAGCAATCAGAAAAAGCTAAATTACTAAGATTTGGGAGAGGTTGTAAGAATTTATTTTGCTCAGTCTAATCAGCCTCCGTACACTTAGCCTAATGGCTCAGTCTAAAATATGTTTTAATGCTAAAATATCGCAAATTTGGCTTAAATTTTTTAAATCAATACGTTTTCAAATTCAAAAAACTTGTTTGTGGCACAGAATTTCAAAATAGCTTTCACTAACATTGGAGCTATTATTTCTCTTTTAGTCTTGAATAAGGCTGTTTTAGATGGTATGATTTCATCCAGCTCTCTTCATAAATCTTTGCTGAAATGAAGAAAAACTAAAATGTGATGGTATATATCCCTATTTGTACCGGGGGGGGGGGGCAAATTTGCCCCCCCTCTCAGTTATTTTAATATAGCTCCTAAACGAAAGCAAAGTTTTGCGTTGATGCACCCTGACTTTGAATCAAATTTAATGACACACATTTTCAGAAAGTTTGGGGTTAGCCGGACAACCGGAAGTGACGTCATTTTTGCCTTTGTCAGAGGCACCTAAGGAGTTTTATGCAGTTTTCAGCACAATTCATGCTTATCAGTGCGCATATTCTCTTCATTGTACTGTGTATTCATTGTCAATGCTAATCTTCAGCTGGAATAAAATATTTTATATACTAATAAATTCATTGCATCATCATTACATCATTGATGACGTCATAATTCAAAAATATTGCTATTTCTGCTGTTTCTTGAAATAAACTGCGTTTGCATAAAAAAAATATTCATTTTCATCAGCTGCTGAATGACAAAATGAAAATTATACTGCAGTATTCTATAATTTTGTGAAATATACTATATTTCAGTCACAAAAAATTACAAAGAATAATCTACACAATATATTAACGATGATGTCATCATGCATGATGACATCATCATTTGCGGTAACTTTACCAGAGATGTTTTTAAAATAACAAAAGTTCAAACTAAAACTAACATTTTGCAACATTTGGGCAATGTTGCATTCTGTTATAAGGATTTACTGGTTTTGATTACGTCATCATCGTTTACGTGACGTCACAACCTCAAAAAATTTATTTTTAAAAATTTAACAAAAAATAGCTTCAATAACCAAAAAATCTCGATTCTATCACTTACCAATCGGTTTTTAGATAGGGGGGGCAAATTTGCCCCCCCCCCGGTACAAATAGCGTGTAAAAATAGCCCAGTATGTATAGGGATATATATGGAGGTTGATTACACTGAAATAAACAATGGGTTGTTATTATGATGTATGATGCTGCAAAATCATCTAAAATACTATAAGGTTAATGCAAAAATATAAAAAAAATCATTTGGAAATAATAGATCTGTCGCTAATAAAAGCTGCTTTTAGATTAAAAATTTCAACATTTGAATGTAATTTTGTTGTGGTATTCGTCTTCAAACAGCGGATTTGTTTGCTTTTTTTTTGCTAAAGTGCATTTGGCTTAGTAGGTTTTTTTTACACTAGGACGACTTTTTTCACTAAATGGCGATGGTCTCTTTTAAGTGTCAAGCTCTGTTCTACTCAGAAGTTTATGATTGGGTTTAATATTATCCATTCAATAGATATATCGGTCTGGTAGTTGAAACACTGTGGAAGCAATATTGTAATTGAAGCAAATGCAAAAATCTCAATTGCTTTGTAAATATCTTGCAAGATCAAATTACAGCCCTCAAACAACATTTTATCTCGCAGAATCAAATTACAGCCTTAAAACAGCATTTAAGTGATTATTTACTGAAAAGTAAATATGGCAAAGTGTTACAAACTGCGTTATATCAACAAAATTATGTTGTTTTTTGAGTTCCAAAAGGGGGGATTTTGACCCCCGAACCTCCCCCCCTGGGTGGGCCACTGCTTTGCATTGTTTTGCACGGCTTTGATAATTATTTTTTCACGCTTTTTGCATGGTTGCTAATTACTTTAGCACTGAATCACATGTTTTGCTCATCCTGATTTTTAGTTGTCTGGTGGGTGTACGTATTTTTGCAAGAAAAGACTCTGCAATTTTTCTGTTGTATTTTCTTTTCTGGAAAACTTTTGGTTATGTTATGCCGCGTTGATTTTATTTTAACTGTACTCAACAAATTTTCATTAAGTTCTTTTTTTTGGAAAACTGGTTTAGTAGAGTTGGAGCGGTGAAGACCTGGACGTTCCTTCCAGGACACATTTAACATCTAGTTACGGGTCATTTTGTAACAACAAATGCGTGGGAACCCTGCGTAGCGTAACACTAGCCACTTCCTTTATTATTGTTCTTCATAAATTATTAGAACAAGTACTCCAGCTGTTAGATTTACGTACATCTTTTGTCCTACATGTGTATGTTGATGAATGTGATTTATTAGGCTTACATTGTGCATACTTCAACTGGTGGGACAAGTGTAGCAACCATGCAAATAAAAATCACTTGTTTTATCTTCAATATTCTGTGCTTGTCCTTACCTGTTAATGTCTGACATTGTGTCGCTAATTCCTTTTCTTGACTCTATATGTTATTATTGTGTTAGTATGCATTCAGTATTACTATTTATTGTGGTGGTCAAGAATAAAACACGAACGTTTTTGTAGCCACTACTAATACTGTAAAGTGTTATTTTGATACCGGCACTTTTACAGTTAAGATTTAAATTATTTTGTCACTATTCTTATTCAGTTGCTTGGGTACGGTGTAGACTACAGTAAGGTGGTCAATAACGCTGTAATTCAACTTTAGTTTAAGAGGACTACTTAAGCATTATTTTTAGTAATGAGCTATCTTTTAAGTGCAACTGTTTTTGTTTCTGATACTTCTACTTTTTAGTTTTATTTCAAGTAGTATTTTGTGGGAGTAATGCTATGCTTACTAACTTTATAGTTTGAGTAGTAGTTACTTTTGTTATAGTAGAAGTAAATACCTGGCCAAGCTTATTTGATGATTTTACTATGATGATTTGACGTTAAAAAAATTTTTACACGTCCATTTATGTAATCAACTAGAATCAGCAGCCATTTCATTTTGCTCTCAGAGTGATATCATACTGTGAAAAGCAGAGGTGGGCATCAATAATATTTTACCAAAAGCACAGTGCAACAAACTGCAACAATTTCTGAAATCACTAAAAGCACAGCGCAGGATGCACAATTTAATTTTAGCTTATTTACGTGCTAGGAAATGAATGCAATAAAAGTCATTTATTGATATTGCGTTGTATAATCCAGAAAATATGATCCGCTAATATACAATAGCCCATGATATCAGATATAATGATGAACTTTCTGTTTAGTTTGTTGACCTTGCTGGGTGATGATAATCAACCAACTCTTGTTCAGAAGTGCCAGTATGGCTGCTTGAAATGTACTAAATAGATTGAAATCTGAAATGGAAGACAATAATTCTCAAGATCAATTGAATATACCTATAGAAGAGATTTTGGCTGGGCCACCACCTACCTACAGTTCTAGTAGAGGAAGTAATGTTGCTTCATCCTTTCAATTTGAATCTGGGAGAACTTTATCAGAAGAAACTAAAACAGTTTATTTTGTACTTGAACCAACCACAGATTCAGAGAAGATACCGGCCTATGCAAAAAAATCACCTGCTCATACTGAAACATGCTATTTACTGCAAACACAGAATTCCAGTGTGAATCAGAACATTAACCATCAGTCAGGTACCCACTATAATCAATAAATTTAAGTCAGGTTTTGGTGCTATAGCTTTGGAATGGATTCCACTTTTTGTATGTAATCCTTGGCAGATGGAAATTCAGATTGACGTTATTCCTGCACTTTCTTTGCAATTTGATAGGTTATTGAAAGCACTTTTTAAGTTTAATTTGCAAAAGGATTATTGGACGGACCTGATTGAAAAATCACTGATTTTATTAGCACAGATATCCACATACTGCAAGAGTTAGTGCATCGAAACATAAAATTTGCTGCATAATATGTTTCAGGAAGTGACAACTATTTCGCCAAACATTTTTAACTTTAGAGAATAAAGCGGAAATGAGGAATATTTATTCATGCATTTTTCATTTGCTTCTTAAAAGATTTATGTTAAGGTTTGGATAAGGTTAGGTTTAAGGTTAGTTTTAAAGTAAGGATTTAAGTTTGGGTTAGATTTAGGTCAGAATTATGCTAATAAAAAACTAGATTAAATTTCCAGTAAAATAGTTTCTTCCTATTTTTTGATGTACAATTTTCAATGACTGGTTAGGGACTCTTGGAGTAAGAGTAAAGCTATTTTACACAGTAGTTGTGTTGTTGCAAAATTCTTGATAGTGACCACTAAGTTAATGTTTTAGAGATCAAAGTTTCTGTGGACAAAGAAAAGAGAAGCTTTCCTGGCATTACTCGAACTGGAGTAACTAAATGTCTGGAGCCAAACTGCTATTTTGTGTAAGTACCAGATTTAAAATTAGGCTGGAAGCATGGTTTTAACAAAAAATTTGGTATGTTTTTTGCGCAAATTTAATCTTGATACTTGCTTTAGCATTTTAAGTATGAAACATTATGCGTTTACCCAAAATGAGTCTAAAAATTTATAAAAAAAAACTATATTTATTTAAAATTTATTAAATCAATAAGAAGAGCGATTTTAGTCTTAAAAAGCATTGTCAGTTTTAAAAAAAAAAGAATCAAGTTGGAAAATTAAAAGCAAAAAACTGGAATAAATTGCCAGATAAGCGCATCAGTAGAACAAATAGTAACAGCGAGCAACATTGACAAACAAAGCTGTGCTAAAATCGATTTTATTGTTTTTATGAAATTTTGATTAAACTTATGTACAGTTTTCAATAATCTGTTGACTTATTTTGTGTAAATGCATGATGTTTCATCATCTGTAAATCGATTACAAAATTGTCTGCTTTTATTGCTTCGGTCTGGGTTTGGTTTTCTGGATGTCCCCATCAACAACCACATCCTAACATTTTAGAAATCATTATATCTAAACAGGGCTGTGAACTTGATCGATTTTTATTTGAGGTCAGGTGCGAGTTTGAGTTCAGCCTATTTTAGCAAGGAGTTCAAAGTTATCTAATTTAATGTTTTTTGAGTTCAAGTTCTGGCTGACAAAAATATTCAGTTTACGTTTCGACTTAATCAGTTTCTTTTTGTAAACTTGCTGTTTTTCTAGGTTGCCATGGCATAAACAAAATGTGAATGCAATCTCAATTTATAGTCGAGTGCAATTATGGTTTAACCCCTAGAAAATTGCTACAAAAGGTTTTTCAACAGATTTCAATGGTATTAGGGCTACTATGTAACATACTACTGACCATGCAAAAGTTGTTTTTTCTGTGATAATGTCATTTTCGACATTTGGCTGGATTAATACCTTAATGAAATGCATAATTTCGCATCAAAACTTCTATTTTTGTATTCGGTAGAGATTAATATGATACCGTAATTTATAATATAACTGCTTTATTCTTATGATCAAACTGGTGACTTCAATTTTAATGATGACATTAATAGTAATAAAACTGTAATTTTGGCTTTTCATTGAAACAAAAGATCAATTTCATTAACTTTAAAGGAGTTTCACAAACGTAAAATGCAGATTGCGGAACTTTGTAAATGACTTTATAAAAATATGTAGCGTCATAGCTATTTAATAGACATATCCTGAGGCCTAGATCTCTTTTTGATCTTAGCAAAATAGTAATGGAACTTATAATTTTGGAATGCTTAAAATTAGAGCTCGACCGATATATTGGTCAGTCGATTATTGGCCGATATCAGGGCAAAGTCGATATATCGTATCGGCTGTCTACCATTGATAAAATATCGGCTTAGCTCAATTACTTTAGACTGTTTATTTTTGCGAGCAAGCATGATCGCTCTTGAATATTTATTGCCAAATCGTTGAATTTTTTTTATTTTTATTTTTTATGAATAATACTGGAGAGGGACTTGTGTTTGCATTAGTCTATCTTTGGAGGGTAATTAGTGTAGCTTTTAGTGTTAAGTTAATTCAAAAATAGTGACAAAATTTTGTCATTAATAAGTTAATATATTATCAGTTATCGATATCGGTATCGGCCTAAAAATTTCCAAAATATCAATATTGGTATCGACCTGAAAAAATCATATTGGGCGAGCTGTACTTAAAATGCTTTTACAGTTCTGGGTAGTTCTGAACGTATTTCAACATACCCTGCTTGACATGCATAGTTCAACATACTATGCAGTTTTAGCTTTTAGAGAATTTTATCGCTTTAGTTTATTATAATTCTTTTACAGATTACAGTAGCACCTGATGATTCCTTAGGATGCAACAGACTGTTGTGCTTTTAACCTTGTGCTGTGATTTCATAGTTGTATTTTGTTCTGATTTTACTTTGTATATGATTGACCACTGTTTCAGAAGATTGACTGTCAACAATTTTCGACTCTGCTTGATGTCGCCATGACATTCTTGAGACATTTGAATTTCATGCCCCTGTTTTCACCAACATTTTTGCTATTTTTTTTTGATTTTGACCTCAAGTACAAGTACATTTTGAAAGCTTTTTCTTGAGTTTGACATCTAGTGGTCAAAATCAAGAAAAAAAATATTAGTATTCAGCACATTTTGTCCATATAATGTTCATGCATACATAGTATTGTAAGTACTGGCACTAAATCCCAATATGCCTCAATCTTCATACACAGTAATGAAGTCATTTAATTGCAGAAAACATTAAATTTGACTAAAAAATATGCAAAGTTGAATGGAACCTAAAATTTTTACTAAACAGCGAATTTGATTTTTCCAGGGTGGTCAAGTTTCCATTCATAAATACAGCTTAGTTTTCTGTACTGTATATACCTATTTAACGCAAATAAAAGTACATATAAGCTTTGATTTCATTACGTTAATCTGAACTTGTTGGATTATGCCATAAACTGAACTTGTTGGATAAACTGAAAACGTTTTAGCTTGCTATTACATTTAGCAAGGTCAGTGGATCTTTTTAGCCCTCTAAAATGGAAAATACTGTAATATAAAAAATAAAATTATGAAAATAAAGGAAGGTTTTTGATTGAATTTTCAAATATGCTGAGCTATGAAGCTTCTAAGATAATAAAAAATTTTGGTGACTGTTTGAAACACTCATCTGTAAATCGATTTTGATGATGCTGAAAAAAAAAACGACTTGATAAAAGTAGAGAGCTTTCATAAAACTAGAACTGATTTCTGGCTATTACAGTGTATTGTAATCGAAATTTAAATAACTATCTAGTAAAAGTATCCATATTGTTCGGTTTTTAATATGATTTCAATAAAACTCATTATTTTTAACAATGTTACTTAGCGTTCTTGTAACTTAGCTTAATTTAATAGCATATTCATACAAATGATTGTATGAAAAAATGCACTTTCAAAGGTTCAAACGGTCTATACCAAAAAACAAAGTTTATATAAATCTCAAAATCAGTAAGAAATTTTTAAAAGTGAACATTTTGTAAAGCTGTAAGAATATTTGTTCAAAGTAAAAGCAATTTGACTAGGAAGGGGAATCCGAAATGGATGCATTATTTAAAAAAATGGCTGGATTTTTATAATGGAAAAAGATTGGGAAAATTCTAATCCAGGAGATTTGAATGCAACCAGTGGTACCAGTTGTTGTTTCTTGGTAAATGGTTCCTTAAACTGTGCTGCAGTGTTCCCACTAAGCCGATTTTTTTCAGCGAATCGGTGATTTGTTGGAGCAAGGGCAAATAATTTTTGGCAATATAGTAAACATAGCTTTAGAAAATTCGACAAATTTGTGGAAATATGACATTTGGTATGCTTTAATACTGGATTGGTATAAAATTTAGGGCATATAAACGTCTTTTTAGAGCTTTGGGCACAATTGTTTAAAGAAAATTTGGGCACTCGTCGTTTGGCCATAAAGTTAGAGGGAACACAGCTGTGCTGTGTATAATACTACTGCAGTGGTATCAATTGTTAATTTTTAGGTGCTCTCGAATTCCTCAGTTAAGATGTCACTTAGAAGAAGAACATGGAATTCAGCAAGAAAGCAAGATGTTTGCATTTGCTTCAGAAAATGGTAATTGTTCTAAAACAGAGATGAAAATTAATGACTATTTTTGTCTTTTGTATTATCATACTAACTAGGCTAATTTAAATCTCCTGAAATTATTGATGCTTGTCCAATATCAAAGTTTAAAGATCGACTCTTTTATTAAAGGAGTTCAAGACTAAGTGTTTCCAGAAGAGTTAAGATGGGGCATATACTTTCAAAATAGGCTAACCTACACTGGTTCATTTGTTGACTTCAGTTGGTATAAATCAGGCTACACAAAATGTATGTTTTTGGTCATTTTTCTAACACCAAGTTTTCATAAGAAAGTATCTTTTTTGCTCATCTAATGAGGCTATTCTGTTACTCTGCAAATACCAGGATTTTTCAGTTTCGTTAAATTTTTATGATACAGTGTGCAAGACTTTTGCAACAAAAATGGTTGTCATTATCATAGCTGAAGTAGTGTAGATATGGGATCTATCTTCCTCCAGCCACTTCAAAAGTTTTGTAAATTTCATTGAATAAATGATTATATTACTTTTACTGCTTTCTTGAAGACCTATTTATATTTATTTGCACTTTCTGCACATGTTGTTACTTCAGCTAAGAGGAATCTTTAGCTAACGAGAATCTTTAGCTAATGAAAATTCTTGATGTGGAGCCCCCAGCCTCTGAACAGATTTCGTGGTTTTTGAAAAAATTATTTTAACTACATTTTGAAGCATTTGTGTCCACTTAACATGTTTTTATTAAACTCAAGGACAGCCTCTTGATGTGGGGTCCACCTAAAGTATTGTGCAGGTAATAGTTCCCAGCTACTGAACAATTTTTGTAATTGATCTTGCAATATTTTAATATTGATCATTAAAATGAAGCTCATCTGGATACTAAACTCTTTTGATGTTGTAAGTGAAAAGCATTTGGAGAACTAAGTTTTTACATCTGGTAGGCGGTTTTAGGGGGAAGGTTGTCAATTTAACTCCCTTTGAATTAGGATTGCTTCAACTGCATAGAGAAATTTGAAATTTTGCATATGTTTGCAGAGGAGAAATCTCAATGTGTAAGTGTAATTTGTTGTGGCTTCCATCTTCAAACAGCAGATTTGTTTGCTTTTTTTTCAAAATTGTTTTTGCCTTGGTAGTTCGTTTTTTTTTTACACCAAGATAGGTACTTTTTCACTAAGTGGCCCTCTATTTCTTCAAGTGTCAGACTCTGTTCTGCTCAGAAGTTTATGATTTATTTTGGAATAATATATAGGATATCTTTGGATATATGAAATACTCCAAAGTTAAGCACATGTGTTTCAGCAATATTGTAGGTAAAATAAATGCAGAAATCTCAATTGCTAAATGAATATCTTGGAAGATTAAATTACATTTCTTAAACAACATCTTATGTGATTAACCCTAGAGCTCGACCGATATGACTTTTTCAGGCTGATGCCGATATCGATATTTTGGAAATTTTTAGGCCGATATCGATAACAGATATATTAACTTATTAGCTATGAAACTTTGTCACTATTTTTCAACTAACTTGACACTAGAAGCTTCACTAATTCCCCTCCAAAGAAAGACTGTTGCAAACATAAGTCACTCTCCAGTATTATTAATCAAAAAAAAAAAAAAACAAACACAAAAATACAACGATTTGGCAGTTAATAGTCAAGAGCGGTTGGGCTTGCTCTGAAAAATAAACAGTTTAAGGTAAATGTGCTAAGCCGATATTTGATTGGTGGTAGACACCAATACAATATATCAGCTTGGCCCTGATATTAGCCGATATATATTGGCTGGCTGATATATCAGTCAAGCTCTAATTTACAATATTTTTAGTGATTATTCGGATTTATGGCAAAAATAGCAAAGTGTTACAAACTGCGATATCAACAAAATTACGTTGTTTTTTAAGTTCCAAAAGAGAGGTGGTTCGACCCTTAAATCCCCCTTATGTGCGCCACTGAGACAGACTACATTTATTTTTGTTAGACTTCAGGTCATGGCTATCAGCTATAGAGAGGGAAGCTCGATGTACTTTCATGCGAAGAAGAGGGTGGCAGAAAAACAAAAACGGAAGTGTTACTGCTTGCTTTTATTGCAATCGTGGTGGAGCTTATACTAGCAAGGCAACTAAAAAGCAAATCAAAGCTCAGGTTGGAAAACTTAGCTACTAGCTTACTAAATTATTTTGGGATTTGCCACCAGTAATTCTATAAAATATTGCATAGAACTTTGCAATCTTGAAAAAAAGCTTTAGTTTGGAATGGATGAGCATATGATTAACTTTTCAAGAACCTTGTTTCTAATTTGTTAAAGCTTTTTGATATGCATATTGCATAAGACTGTTAAAATCAGTTGATGTAATTACCTAGCTTCTACAAACATGCTAGCATTTTTTCTCGCTATGTTGAGTTTTTACGCAAATTTACATGCTAGTGTTTGGAGCATTTTCTGCTTTTTTACAGTGCAAAATTCTTCTTTCTTCATTGCCTGCTTTTTTGTGGGGGTTGTGGGGGCTGCAACTTGTGATTAAGTGGCCACACTTCACGGTCTTCCATTACCTCCATCATTTTGCTTGGGTAAAGTCCCAAGCGATTCCATCCAAGATCCTCAATGTAATTGGTCTTTCTAGTTTTAGGTTGTCCAACTAGTCTTTTCCCATTTGCTTGGGCAAGTAAAGCTTGTTTGGGAAGTCTTTTCTCAGGCATTCTGCTTACCTGACTAAACCATCTAAGCTGAGATCTTTCAATTCGGAGATGTAGCGACTCTCAGTTTAGATGGGTTTGGTCATGTAAGCAGAATGCCAAATTGAATATTGAAAATTGTGCAAAATTGAATGTGGATATTTTATTTTTTGCAGGGTTCTTGTAAAACTGGAGTTGAATGTACATCTTCAATGAAAGTTACAATGATGAAATCGAAAAATGATGACAATTTAATCACTCAGGTTCAGGTCAGAGTTGTATCAATTTTGCAATCTTTGCTGCTTGTTTGGTTTTTCTGCTTTACAAATTCATGTCTTCTGGTACAGTGCTACCATTCCTATACATGGCGACACTAAAAACTACTTGCCTAGATATGCTTCCAGATTAGCAAGTCAAGATGGAGTTTGTTGACAGCGTGGCCAAATGGGTAAAGGCATCGTTTTTACGACGACCCTGAGCACATAATCTGGGTTTAACTCCCACCCTAGTTACATTGTTGCATCGTTGGATAAGATGCCTTACAATGATTATCTGTGTGTAATGGCTACAAACAAGCAGCAAATTCAGTGGATAAGAATTCAAAGAAATCCACTAGAACATTGGATCACTGGAAAGTCCTAAGCAGGTGTGGATTCTTCCAATCAAGAAGTAGTCAATGAGAAGTGTGCAGATCGTCCAGTAGTTAGCATATGACGTCCATATTGGGAGGATAAATGTGAACAACAACACCAAAAAGTTATTTAGCTCTTCAGTCTTCACCCATTACTGGTGATCTGATTAAAAAATTTTTTTTCACCTACCTGTAACTTGAAATTTCAGCTTGGAAAATGAGTGTTAGAGTTTTGCAGAGTTGTTCTTGATAAACTTTTCTAATTCTGTTTTTAGGTTGAAGCTTATCTCCAACATTATGGGCACAATCTTGATTTAACACATACTCGTTTAACAAAAACTGAAAAAGAAGAAATTGCCAGGTATGGGTTGTGCTTGATTTATTGATTAGTCTATAATTGTTGAGCTCTGACAGGCCTTTACAATAATCTTGTTTTGCAACATTAATAATTATTTCAGGCCATAATGTATAACTATAAACCTTGAGAAAAAGTGTATATGTTAACCATTAAGAAGTGCAAGTTCTTGTGGAAAATAAACACCACACAACCCAATGCAAATTTTCTAAGAAAGTGCTTCTTGGTCGGTACAAACCATTGAAAAAAAAACAAGCTTGGATCTGATTTTTAGTCATTTCTAAACGTGTGAGGCATCAATTCATGATTTTAAAATTTTAGCTGACTGTTATTTTTTGGTTTTATGGCAAAGTTAGGCACCGAACCAACTGTTTTCAAATATATATGCATGCAAAGGTATGCAAATACATAGTAGAATATTTACAGTACATTTTGCAATAATAATAGTATGCTGAAATTTAAATTTTTCAATTGTTTTATGAAAAGTTTGTTCAACTTGAAATGATTTTTGTTAGGAAGTTAAGTAGCGGCGTTAGTCGCAACAAAATACTGGATGATGTGCGCTCTACCTTAGATGCTTCAGCTTCTCCACATCGATTGCATTTGCTTTCGTTACAAGTAAGAAACTTTTCAAAAAATTAGTCAGCTAACTTAGTCCATGAGAAATTAAATTGGTCAGCTAACTTAGTCCATGAGAAATTATTAATGAATGTGAAGAGTTTTTAGCTCTAGTTTGAGAAAAAAAGTCAGCCAAATCGTGCAATGATTGATCATAGTGTTACTTCAGAATCTAGCTGCCGATCAAATTTAATATTCCTAAAAATTTTATGTCATTTTTTGAATTACTTAAATTTTTTTCTTGACAATTTTACTGATTTTCTATGATCATTTATGATTTGGCATTAATTAGGACCTGTACAACATTGAAAAAAAGGAAGGCATAAAAGCAAACAAAAGCAAAGGTTCAAACGAGGAAGGAACCACAGTACAAGCTTGGATCGAAAAAATGCAACAAAGTGAAGACAATCCTGTGCTGCTTATCAAATATCAACAAGAAAAAGCGAAGGAGGTCAGCCAGTCTTTATGTAGCTTTCAAATCTCATGTTGTTGATGTCACAATATTTTCTTTATTATTTAGATCTCAGCATGGTGCACACCTGCACTTCCACCCTTCAAAGCTATGTTGATATTCTTTTTTTGAAGGTCTATTGTGAAGTTGGATTGGTTAGTCATAAAGCTGGCCAGAAACGAGGTTGAAGAATGGTGCAAAGAAATACTTTTTGAGAACAGATAATGCTGCACACTTGACCCAATTGTCCAAGCAGAGGCCAGTAATCTTTTAGCTACCCGCGCAAAGCTCTAATTACCTACACTGCTCTGGTGTTCACAATGTTTTATTGATACAGTAAATTTTTCTACATTGTCCCTAGTTTTGTTATTGTGACGTCTGTGATACTGTGCAGTACGACATTGCTTTTGCAGGTGTGCTCTTGCTTGGGCGATGATGATTTTATTTTGGTGCTGCAAACTCCATTACAAGCGATGATGCTGAGAAAGTATGGTCCGCACCAGTGCATTTGCATGGATATTACAAAAGGAGACCAATCTGCTAAAAGTAGGCGAATTTACAGTTGTGTAGGTAATTTTTTAGTGTTAGTGACTTTTGATTTAAGTTTATGTTAAACATTGCTGGAACCAATAATAATTAATTGATTTTTAGGTTTTAAATTGATGCTACAATGGTTCCTTCTTTTTGTGTAATTGCCATATAATCTTGGTTGCAAATCATAATAATGAACTGCATTTTTACGAGCTTTCTTTTCTCAGAGAAATCACTAGTTAGTTAAAACCATGTTCTTCATTATAATGCAGATAAAAAATATTTTCCATGCTTCCGTTCAAAAAACTGTACAAATCTTAACTTTAAAATCAGTTTTACTAGATGATTTGGTGGTGTTAAAACCGATTATTTAGTGTATCATCAATCAATATTAAAGCTGATCGGAACATGGACCACTTCCTGACCCGATGTCCTCTTAGCCTACTCTGCTAGGACTGTCCTGGAGGAATGCAGCGGAGAAGGCCCTGGCCTGGCTGTGCTTTATCGTGATAAGATGCGGTGGTCATTTTTATGAGTATGAAGTGAGTTTTTGTTTAGATGAGCCAAATTTTTACTTGATGAGTTTGGAGGTGGTGGTTCCTGTGCAGAACAACTGTGAGGAAGTATTTCCTGTGGCTTGGTTTGTTAGCAATCGCAAAGATAAATCTGTTATTGAAATATTTTTCTCTCAAATTAAAGTAAGTTGCAATTCGAGCACTGCTCTAGTTGTGAAGCTTTGAAGCTTTGTTTTAATGTTGTGTTTGAGAGGTAAAAAGCTGCTCGAACTTCTATCTGTTAATGTAAGTACGTAACTAAAAGTAGTCTATCATGCTTAATTATTCATTGACCAATTGAGCAGCTGCTTTCTTGTTATTCAAAATTTTATTTTTCAAAATAATGTTTCATTGCAAAGTTGTTTTTTTTTCTTGGCGTTCTCAATTTAAAATCTGAATGTTATTTCATTACTTTTTTAATTTTGTGCAAACTACCAGTTCATTAATATTCGCTTTAACTACTTCTATTCTTTAAAATGCATTTCCCTATAAAGCACCAGCGTTTATGTGCACTTTGAAAAAGCTTAACAAAAAAAACAAAACAAATAATTGAAGTTTAATTTTGTGTGGCCAATGTTTCCATTGCTTGTTGGTTACGTCGCGAGTGCGCGACTCTGGTTTGGTTTGCTGGTATACTACTTACCAGAATTGAAACAATAAGTTGATTACATTAAGCTAAATTTAAATACTTTCTAGAAAAACCTATCAGACCTCACTCTCACACCTTCTTACCTCTATCTACCTGGACATGGAATAACTGGTGGCTGTGACTGGTACCAAATTTGGACTTCTATTTTTGGACCTGGACCACGAAAATTGCTCTGCTCTTGGCATATTATAGGTTAGTTTAATTATTTGTAAACATAATTAAGTCCTGTAATGTAAATGTGCTAATAACAATTAGCTTTGTTTCACCAACTAAGTAAGGGTTGCATTTCATGATCAAGAGTTTTTGTTTTGAAGAGTTGGTTGGTGGTACAGAACTTGAGAATTGCCTTGATTAAAATGTTCATATCTTCGAAGCTTTTCGTCTGACACTTGTCAAGAAGAATCGTCAGGATGGAGAGCGCAGAAAAATGAGCGGCTATTTATAGGAAAAAGCCGAGCTGTGATTGGCTGGAAAAGGACCAATGAGAAAGCATCATTAGTGTACAATCTTTAAGCTGTATACGAATTCTTTTTGTCGGCAGAGGGCGGAGTTAGCAGTTTTGATGAAAGTGGCTTCAAGAGCATATAGATGAAAAGCTCAGCGGCCTTGGGCAAGAATAGAAAATCTGCTGTCATCATAATGTTGAGCGCAGGTAGGATTTTGTAAAAGATGAAATCCAATGGCTGAATCAGAAGCAAGAGACTGGGTATTAGTCTGGGTGGAAGATTTGCACCGACGAGCAGGAAGTAAGCGTTTTTGGGAAGAAGAGCAAGAACGGATAGATTTGGAGACATGTTGTTTGATTCTATCCTGCAGCATTTGGGAAGTACAGCCTACATACCGACTGTCACGGTGGCATGAGAATTGATAAATCACGTTGCTTTTCTGTAAAGCAACTATAATAAATCTGCCTGCTGTACAGAAAAGCAACGTGATTTATCAATTCTCATGCCACCGTGACAGTCGTATGTAGGCTGTACTTCCCAAATGCTGCAGGATAGAATCAAACAACATGTCTCCAAATCTATCCGTTCTTGCTCTTCTTCCCAAAAACGCTTACTTCCTGCTCGTCGGTGCAAATCTTCCACCCAGATTAATACCCAGTCTCTTGCTTCTGATTCAGCCATTGGATTTCATCTTTTACAAAATCCTACCTGCGCTCAACATTATGATGACAGCAGATTTTCTATTCTTGCCCAAGGCCACTCACTTTTTCATCTATCTGCTATTGAAGCCACTTTCATCAAAACTTCTAACCCCGCCCTCTGCCGACAAAAAGAATTCGTATACAGCTTAAAGATTGTACACTAATGACACTTTCTCATTGGTCCTTTTCCAGCCAATCACGGCTCGGCTTTTTCCTACAAATAGCCGCTCATTTTTCTGCGCTCTCCATTCTGATGATTCTTCTTGACAAGTGTCAGACGAAAAGCTTCGAAGAGATGAACATTTTAATCAAGGCAGTTTTTGTTTTGCTGGCAAGTTTGAAACAATTGTCTAAAAAAAATTTTTGTTATTTCAAATTTTTTTGGATGCTTTCAATAGTCTAAACTTCTAACTAATGCCGGGGTTTTCTATATACTAAACTGTTGAAAAATTCCAATAAATTTGTTTGTTTTGATTCGCCAATGCTTTTATTTATTTGCCAATTTCAATCAATGGCTGAAAAAATAACCTTAATTGTGTGAGCAAGTAATTTTGTAAAACGGGAATGAAATGCAGCTGCGAAATTATTAACTACAATTTTTCGACCAAATGATTAATTTAATCATTATTGTAGGTGCATAACTTGACTTGCTTTTGCAAAAAGATAAAGACATAAATATTACGCTTAGTGCGCACTGTTCATTTCATAGTTCAAAAATTTGTGCTGTCCTTTCAAAAGTTTTATTGTGCTACCCCTGGAGTAGCAGTTCAACACTAGTGAACTTTACAGGAAACTACATCAAAACTTTTTAGGCTATGGTTTAATTTTGATTTGCATTCGCCTCAAAGTTTTGGTAAAAATATGCTTAGGCTTCAAGCTAAATGATTTTTTTACGGACAAGAGCAAAAAAATTTAGTAGTTCTTTTAAATAGTTCTTTTGATTTTCTATTTTTTGAAGTTTCTTGGTTTTTAAATTATTTAATTGTTATAGTCGATGGGTATAGTGTTTTCTTATGAAGAGGTAGAAACTGGTTCAATTCCTCCTCAGGTAAGACCAAAACCAATGAAAATTGGTATTCACAACTTCCTAGCTTGACTTGAAGGTATAAGAGAGAGAGTGTAAAACCTTCCCTATTTGCAGTAAACACTAGACAGGTGGGCACTAGGCAGGTTACAGCTTGACTCGAAAGCCACAACAGTTTTTGGTTTCTACTTATTGCTTGGGCATCTTTAAATCTGAATAAAGAGGTATATAAGTAAAGTTACAATCGTTGTTATTGTACTTATTGTTCAATTTAGATGAATTCAAACGTTTTCACTTCGTATCTTCTCGCACACCAAAGTTTGCGAAGACTTGCGTTGATTCTGCTACCTCATCAAAGATGGACATAACGAGATTAACCAGTAATTTACAAACTGTACTTCACACCAGAGCCGCTGAAGGATTTGTACAACTAATGGAACAATTTGTTGCCGATTTATCTAAGGTTACTAACTCTGCAAAATTTTCATACGGATTTGACAATTGAAACATTAGATTTGAACACTGGTTGGTACTAGGCTTTGCAAATCTACATCATACTATAGATAAGAAGGAGTTTTTTCCAGCTAAAAATATGACCAAAAGATTAGGAAACATTTTAAACCTTTATTTACCAAATTTTACTTATTGCTTCTCAGATATTTTAGTTCAGGGTTGTGTTGCTACCGCAAAATCTAACCAAGAAATTTGCTACTTTCTTAAGTGTTTCGATTGCAATATTAACTGTGAACTAAACGAACAGACAATACAAAATTGTGAACATGAATGATTGGATGAACCTAGTAACAAAGCCTTGCAGCAATGTTGCTACTAATCATGATATAAAATGATTCTTCTGCTGGTTCAACGTTTGGGAGATTTTGTGTCAGCATTAGAACTTAATAGCCACAGTATTTTGTGTCAGCATTAGAACTTAATTAGCCATAGTAGAGTGCTGGAATAATTATTGTGCGGGATAAAAAACAAAAATTTCACAACAAAACGCCTTAAATTAATACAATGCATTTGGAGGTAAGTTGGCAGAATGTAGTGGTGTATGTTCCTCAGAGATTGTGATTGTGGTTGAAAGACCAACATGCCTGAATGTAAGCAAGTGTAACCGGTACTAAGATCTTACCAAATTTATCAGTAACAAGTATATAACGAGGTCAGCAGCATGGCCGAATGGGTAATGGTGTCGTTTTTATGACGACCTTGATCGCATGATCTGGGTTCATCCCCCCACCCCGGTCATGTTGTTGCATCCTTGGATAAGACGCTTTTTGATTGTTATCTCTGGTTGGTGGCTTTGAACAAGCAGCAAATTCAGTGGACAAGAATTCAAAGGAATCCACAGGAACATCACATCACTGCAAACTCTTTAGCAGGTGCAGATTCCTCCAAGCACGAAGTAGTCATTGAAAAGCAAAGTGTGCGAAATGTAGATTGTTCAATAGTTAGCGTCTGACGCTGTTCGGTGACAGGAGGATAAATATTCAATACAACAAATTACTAAATCATTTTTTTTAAAGTAGCAGTGTAATGGAAATTGAAATTACAACGTTTAGGACCCAATTACTTTCCCGTATGCCAATTTCTTCAAGAACAATTACATCTCGCAACCAGAAATGTGGTCACGTGCTTACAGGTCGGAAGCCCATGTTCTAACAGAGGCCAAATTTGAGGAATATCACCAAAAAATTGTTCGGCATATTTATATTGAGGGATTTAAAAGAAAACAACTTGATGTTCTTATCAAAGTAAGCTATTTGGTATTGTTATTCGTTGCATTTTCAGTACGCTATTCTTTTCTCAACAAAGCTAAATTAAGCAAATAAAGTGCATTTTAATAGTAAAAGCTCCAAATCTTGCATCATATCATTTTGTCTTGCCAAAACGTCTCTCCTTGTTATGATTTAGCAGTTGTTTGCTTTTTGGCATTTGATGAAGGAATGCAGATCTTGTTGACAATTTGACATTTATTATTGCCTTATTGGTTGCAGTTTTGCACATGATCAATCAATCCAATTTTCACCTCCCACTAAGGTAAAGGTACATAATCGCCTAATCGGCAGCGTGGCCGAGACACAAAGTTGTCGTTTTTAAGACGGCCACATGATCTGGGTCCAACACGCACCCTGGTCACGTTGCGTCCTTGGATAAGATGCTTTACGATGGTTATCTCTGCTTGGTGGCTTCGAACAAGCAACTAATTTAGTGGACAAGAATTAGAAGAAATCCACAGGAACATTGGATCAATGGAAGCTACTAAGTAGGTGCGGATTCCTCCAAACATGAAGTACTTATCGCAATGAAAAGTGCACAGATCGTCCAATTAGTTAGCATTAGTGTTTGACGCTGTCCAGTAACAGAGGGATTAATATTCATTATATACTGTATATATGCATAATTACAACAATAAAAGCAACAACAACAGTGATCTGTAAAAGTGGCTTCTCGCTGATTTCATTATTTTTCTCATCTTATGTTTTTTGCATGTCATTCAGAAAAACGTCTTAGAATGAAGTTTACAAAGATGCCTGTACACTGTGCACAGTTGTGCAAATGTACAGGGTGGGGCAAAAAAACCTCCCACATTTCACTTTTTGAAAAAATAGACAAGAAAAGCTTTTGTGAAAATTTTATTGCATACTTAACAATGCTACATGATTGCCATTTTGTGCAAACTATTTTTTAAAAATAACGTCTTTAAGATGGCCCCCTTGAACTGCAATACACCGCTGTAAGCGTATCCTAAAGTTTTCCATCGCCCTCTGAGTCATTTCTTGTGGAATTTCATTTATCGTTTTGCAAATGGCGGCTTTCAGTCCATCAATGGTTGTTGGTCGGTTTTTGAACACCTCACTCTTAACATAACCCCACAGAAAATAATCACAAGGTGAAAGGTCTGGCGAACGCGCTGGCCATCCGATATCACCGCGCAAAGAAATCAAATGTGCTGGAAAGAGTCCTCGCAAAACATCCATTGATTTTTTTGCCGTATGGGCAGTTGCTCCATCTTGTTGAAACCATACCGTTGCATTTTCTCCAAGATTCCTGAGTTTTGGCATCAAAAAGTTTTGCAGCATCTTCACATAACGAGTTGAGGTAACTGAAGCCGTTTTTTCCTCTTCCTCAAAAAAATAAGGACCCCAAACTCCAAAATTCGCAACTGCACACCACACTGTCACCCGCTCACTATGAAGCTCTCTAGGGTTACTTTGTGACCAATAGCGAAAATTTTGTTTATTAACAAAACCAGATAAATGAAAATGGGCTTCGTCACTGGTAATCAGAATAGCATCAGCAGGAACATTTTCAAGAATATCTTTACAGCAGGCAACACGAGTTTCATGATCTCGTTCCAACAATTCTTGAGCAACTATCAATTTATATGGATGAAATCTTAAATCACTTTTTAAAATTCGTCTTACACTGCGAACAGAAAGACTCAATGCAGCGGAAAGCTTACGAGCTGAACGCTTTGGAGATCGCAAAATGGATTCTTTAACAATTTCGATATTCTCTGGGGTTCGAACGCTTCTTGGTCTGCCAGGAGGTTTCCGCTTGAGTGCGGAGCCGGTAGCCCTAAAGTTTTCGACCCAAAGCAGCACAGTTTTTCGATCAGGAACAGGGTCGCGTCATCTCAGTTGGAAATGGTTTCTGAAATTTCTTAAGGCTGCAGTTACTGACTCTCCGTTGGTGAGAAAATTTTCCACAATAATTGCACGATGTTTTCCTGTCCAAGTCATATTTAGGCATCAAAAAATTCAATAATTCACCAATTATTCCAAGAAAATTTGATAAATCACCATATGCTTTCAAATATATGCCAAATTCAAAATTTTCATTCTGTAAAACAAAATGGCATTTCATTAATAAATGAATTTACTTAAACTAGGCGAATAACTGCAACAGCATTGCCATAGTAAAAATTTAAAATGTGGGAGGTTTTTTTGCCCCACCCTGTACATTGTACAGTGTACATTCATTATTATTTTTGGCTTGTTCTCTCGCAAGAGACCACTTTTAAAAAATTCTTGTGTATAATCAATTTACCCTCAGTTACTCACTTTTTAAAATTAAGTACCAAAGCTAAAATAAGCTGAATAGCTGAAATTGTATGCAGAGCGTAACTTGATCAACCAGGATTAACAAAGAGTTGCATTCTACACCATCATTTTAGTATCTATTTGAAGTATTGATGTTTGATTGAATGTTACTATTAAAGTACATTCTTGATAATTAGAATTTTCAAATAACGTTGCTGAGTAAACGGATCACAGCATAAATTAGGCCAACCATTTTGCGGAACCCTAGTTGGGATTTTTTGTTTGCATTTTTAGATTTTGATGCGAAACTCACGAGATCACCACGCCTTACACCGTTTGCGATATTCTTATAAACATTTCAATGATGCTACAGTACGGTGCATGACTGCAACCAACCATCAGAAGAGTACCAGCTTGCCTACAAATTTTGTTTCACCTCATAAAGCGAGTTTTTAAGTTTTATTGCTGGCTAACTTGTGTGATATTATGGTAACTTTGCTCATGTGTGTTGAAAAATTGTCAGTTAAGCACGCCAGAGTTTATCAAATATATTTACCATTTACCTTCGAAGCTTATAAAGCTTAACACAATGATATAATTTTATTTAGCTTGTTATTCAAGTTGTGTATTGCCTCAATATTTCATATTGTAAATGCTAGTGCTATTAGGTGCTGGTAAGAGACAGTTGAATTCCTAACCGAAAAGTTTGACGTCCGTCGTGGTTGACTCCTGGGAAATCATAACGACTTCCACTTTAAGTACCACAAGTGAAAAATCGTTTATTCCCTACAAAGCCTCTGCCACTGTGCAAGCCGTTAAGGTTTGTCCAGTTTGGCCAAGAGTCTCGTCCAGCTTGGGAATAACTTCTTAGAGAAGCTGAGGGCTGCTGATGAGAGCTAAAAGCTCGAAACAGCGCTGTCCAGCTCTGTGCAGTTGAATTCCTGTTACTTAAACAAAGCTTCTTTTATTTTTCAAACAATTTATTCAAGTATACTTCGTCGTAATTCGTAATATTAGGTGATTCTTAAAAACGAGGTGAGATTATTTTGAACTAGCATGGAAATGATCCACTGAGTTGATCATTTTCCATATTAAACTTATTAGCATGCATTGTTAAACGTTAGTTTAGCTTTTTGTTATTCTTTGCATCGCTTATAATTGATGATTAGTTCAGTTCAGTTAATTTATTTGGAGAACATAAACACAAAATAATGATTCCAAATGCTCATATTATACTACTCGACGAACAAACACAAAGAAAGAAATAAAACAAACAAACAAGAAAATCACACAAACTTGAGCAATTTAAAAAATTTGATTAGGCCAGCCGGTCAGGATATTGGCTAGCAGACTAAGACCAATCAGTCAGAATATCCCTCACTGTGAACGAGATCTAAACTATTATGCTTTGTAATGTTCGGTGAAATGTTTTTTCAAATTGATTTTGAAGCTATGTAAGGTTTGGCAGTTTTTGAAAGCTGGTGGAATTTCATTCCAATGTTAGGACCCAGTAAATAATAAAGATTGATGGCAAATCGATTTTTTAACCAAAGGAGGACGAATGTCGTCAGATCGTCTCAGGGATCTACAGTGCACTGAGGAGTATAATCTAAAGGAACCTTCAAAGCAGCTTGGAAGTTTGCTATGAAAAAATTTATAAACAAAGCAACACACTTCTGCCTTAAACATATTTTGAATTTTCAAAATTTGATGCTTTTTGTAAATATCACAATTAGATTTATAGTTTCGAAAATAAATTAACTTTAAAATTTTATTGCAACAGTTTTGCAGATTTTCCAAAAATGCAAGATTGTTGTTGCACCAAGTTGTAATACAATAGTTTAAATGTGTGTAAGTAAAGGAATAGAAAAGCGTGAGTAAACAGGAGCGTGTGAGATAGTGTCTAGATTTATAAACGATTGCTAAGCATGCACGTAGTTTATTTAAAAGTTGCTGCTTATGTGATTTCCAAGGAAGATTGTTAGATATCAAAATGCCCAGAAAAAACTCGGTTACTTCGCAAATCAGTTGGCTCAAAATCTTACGACAAAGTTTTGAATTTTTATGTACTTTATGAGGTTTTGTCAAGAAAATCATGTACTTCGTTTTAGTAGGATTGACAATCAGTTTATGTTTTGTCAACCAACTAGAAATAATTTCCAATTCTTTATTTGCGGATTCGATCACTTCTGCCCTGCTTTTCCCCGAAACAATTATTGTCATATCGTCTGCGTACATGAGTAACTCGCATTTCGTGTTGAGGAAAAGGTTATTTACGTAAATCAGGAAGAGGAGAGGACCTAAAGTAGACCCCTGGGGGACCCCTGACGTTATTGATTTAAAAGTGGACAGAGTATCGTGGCTAGAGACCTGCTGGGATCTGTTATATAAATAACTTTCTAACCATGAATGAGATATGGTACACCTCTAAAACCATAATGATATAATCTATTCAGAAGTACACGATGATCGAGAGTGTCAAAAGCTTTGCTTAAATCGAGGAATGCCGTTAAGGCTAATTTATTAGCCAAAAAATATTGGGTTAATTTGTTGATAAGACATGTGCAAGCTAAGAAGGTTGAATAATTTGGACGGAATCCAAATTGAAATTCTGATAGAGCATGGTTACGGTTGAGAAAAGACAGCATTCTTTTATGCATTGCGTTTTCTAAAATTTTTGAGAAGGTGTTAAGTGGACTGATAGGTCTGTAATTATTCAAGTCTGTGGAATTACCTTTTTTAAAAACAGATTACATCTAAGATTGATCCAAAGATGCACAACAAGAAGCTGACATCGTCTTACTGTTCATATTTTTTAACATATTAGAGACTAGACTTGTATGGTAACATATAAGGTATATATGATAAAAAAGTTTTCCATGTGGAATTGATTGCTTGGTCTGGAATGCGTTATGCAGTGCACCTCCAATTCTGTGTAAGGGATATGTTAGCTAATTGGAACTACCTTCTCTTTCCTGTCTATGATAGCAGGGCGCTATGCTATGTCACACTGCAAAAATCGGGAGATGCTCTGAAGGACCAGGCAAATAACCTGCCATTTTGACTCTATTCAAAGGAGTAGGGTGGACCGGACAACCCACCTGCACACGGATGACCACTGGTGATTTAGTTTGCATCATATAACACGCTGGGTTGCAGGCTTGCATGATCTGTCCTGTTGAATCACGGAGAGCATACTCCATTTTTGTTGGCAGCGTGGCCGAAAGGGTAAAGGTGTTATTTTTACGATGACCCCAATCACAGGATCTGGGTTCAACCCGCACCCTGGTCACGTTGTTGCATCCTTGGATTAGACGCTTTTGATAATTATCTCTGCTTGGTGGCTTCGAACAAGCAGCAAATTTACGTAGGAAGAAGTCAAACGTCAACCGGAAAACTTGGAAAATGGTCAACTCCTAAGCGGGTGAGGATTCGTCCAAAATAAAAGCGCCACCGTCGCTTCTCGTGAGTGGAGGATGAATATGGATCAATCAATCAAGTCAATTTAGTTATATTATCGGTATTCTTTTCGCAAACCAAACTTTTTGTTGCAGGATTTACGAACTTGGTCTGTAATGTCAATTGTAGACCGGGTCCGTGCGGTTGAGAGGCCAAGTAAAACCGGTGAGCCGATTTTGCTGAAAAAGGTAATTAACAGTAGTGCAAACTGAAGTTACCGCTGAACTCCTATTTAGGTTCAGATTTAGAAACTGGTAGTTATAAAAAAGAAAAATTGTAGTGATTGAGTACTGAACTTGGAGCTTGAAGGTCTTCTATTTGGGAGTGAACGAATTTTTTGAAGACTGTTAAATGAACTGATGCTACTTTTTGGGAACACCATTTTCAAAAACGTTGTTTTCGTATAAGTTGACTGAAACATATGAGTACTTAATGGTATAATATATGTTTCAAAAAGACCTAGAAATTGAGTTTAAATGCTCTTAACGTTTTGCCACTGGCTTTAAAGAAAGTTTTTAGTGCGGCAATTCCTAACAATTTCAAACTCTTAAGAGTGTTTCGAGCCCGAAGTGACTACCACCAACCAGTATACGGCATATGCATTTCACCAAGGTGTGCTTCAGTTGATTTACTAACAATGACTTATATCAATAAAACTCGAACAGCATGATTAGTAAGGAAAAAAGACCGAGCTTATTTAAAACTTTAGAAGCTTACTAAAAATTTACATCTGCTGGCACGTGTTTTGAGGTATCACCACTCATCAGTGCAGTCACCTATTCAGTGTATCACCTCTCATCAGTGTATCACCTCTCATCAGTGTAGTTAGCTATTTGGTTTACCTTCACTCATCAGCCACCTAGCTGCACTAATGAATACTGATTACCTTGAAACACGTGTCTTTAGAGATGGATTTTGATCAAAGCTATTTTAGCAGAAGTGTTGGTAGCTGTTCTAGATGCCTAATGTGTACAGTCGTGGTTATTGTAATGACCTGGTCCGTCAGTCAAGAAGAATTTCGATTTGGAAACTTTTTAAAATATGTAATTTGAGTTTATCTACTACAGGGTTGTACAACCTGCGGCTGTAAAAGGATTTTTTGCGGCCGTGAAATTGTACTTCAAAATGCACATTGTACCGGCCGTGCTTTGATTAAAATGTTTTGCTACATAACTATTAAAAAATAACTGTTAGGAGCAGTTATGATTTGCAAGCTGTACAGTTAATTAAGACGATAATATGCCAGTGCTGTTTTTTCCAATACGTAACTGTTTACCGCTTACAGTTGGCCTCAGAACCGAGTCCTTTCCAGAAAATTCTTATTTGATAGTTGCATAACTTTTAAACGTCACAGTTATTTTAACTAGTTTATTCTGGAAACGTCATCTTTATTATTTAACAATTACGCTAGTTTAATGCCGTGTAGAAATTTTTTACTGCTGACGTCACAATGGTATAATTTTTATGTATGAGTTAATTTTTCCAAGATTTTTCGGAATTGATCCTCTTACCTATAAATAACGTAAATATTCTTGATGTTAGAATGAGTTTTGGCGTGAAATTGCTATTAAATTGCATTACAAGTGTTAGCCTATTACGCCGTTTAGGATTCAGTTAATGTTAAGTTGTAGCATAACAAAAATATAATAGTTAGAACTGTAATAATTCTGGAGTATATTGAAGGTAAGGCGTCTTGACCTCTGCCCTTTAGCTAATCAGTAATCAGTGCAAGACTTAGTTCACCCTGTTTCGGTCTGGTTTCTGGTATCAAAGTAACAGCAATAAAATATACAAAGTGGTAGCTAGAAATGCGGAAATTTTGTCAAAACAGCTATTTATTTTTACAAAGAATAACTTTTGCAAAGTTTTTTTTTTTAAGGTATAATGTTATGTTACACTCATAGATGCTAAAAATGTTGTCCGTGCACTTCTGAGCAGCGTCTTACCCTAGAAATCCAAGCCTGTGTAGCTTTTTAAAGGAAAACTTGCAAAATATTGTTTCAAGCTCGTCTTCAAGTCATCAATAGAGTGTGTGTCACGTCGAGAGATCTCAAGCTCTGTTAGTAACAAACTCCAAACGCTGCAATCCATTTCCATGACATTTAAGTCTTGACTTTTGGAGGCCAATCTTCCGGATCAATGAAATCAAAAGTAGATTGCTGAAGAAATTGATCTGAAGCCCTTGCTTTGTGAGCCATGGCGCCGGGCTGTTGCCATGTCAATGTTTGGCCAATGGCCATCCATTACATTTCGTATGTTGCTGAACATCTGCGGGCACATCTCCTCACAATAAACTTGTTGGTTTAGCGTTTTTTTTGTTTTTTTGCTTTTCTAGCGACCTGCTTGTATTTAGCAGGTTTTTTTGCATATTTCTTTCACAATTAAATTCTAGCATTTTTCTTTTGGATCTAAGCATTTTCTAGCATCTTTTTTTACTTTTTTTTTGGATCTAGCATTTTTGTGATTTATATATGATCAAATAAATTCTCCAAACTTAAAAAGTTAACTTTTTCTGATGTTTAGCATGTGTAGTTAAATGGTAAGGCTTAGAACGTAAATTCGTAAAAAAAATGACCTTAACTAGTGGCGGTCATTAGTGCATTTAAAGATGTTTTGCGACCAGTAGTAGTGAAAAGGTTGTGCACCCTAATCTACTACGTGAGAGTCCAAACTTTTTTGATGGAATGCCAAACAGAATTTGCGAAGGTGCCTGAGGGCCAATCGATCCAATCAAAACACTATTCAATGTGTAAATGAGCCCAGTGAACATGTGTAGACCAAAAAAAAAGTCTTTGCTCTTCGGCCTAATTTTGGGTTGGTGAAATGGGTCTTGGGACTGATTTGTTCGCATAACTGCAGTGTAATTTCGGTGGAGAAAAAGGTGAAGTTTGGGTGCGAGCGGGATAACATTACATCACATACCAGATTTTGGACACACCTGATTTACAACTAAGTAAATGTTATGTTACTGCTTAATTTATTGCCGATTTGGTGAAACTGTTGGCTGTAATAACTTCAACATTTTTAGGTTGCCGTTGAGTACATTGTGAAATGCGCTGAATTTGATCTGTGTTCTGCTCGTTTAATGTGTGCGTATCGCTGTGAAGATTGTGGGATATGTTCACATCATTTTTCTTGCTCTTGTCATGGCGATCAGGTAAAAATGTTTTCGCATAGAAAACTTAACCATCGTGTTACAGAAATGCTATATACAGGGCAGCCCAAAAGTAGATATGCAGCAATCATAATACAAATCCTTTAAGTTTCTTTTTACGTTCTAAGCAGCACATTCCAATACACTTCACATTATGGTACTTGATAAACACCAGGTGGTGAATTGTGACTTGAAATGAAGTGCCATTTATAAAAAAAGCATTGTGACACTTTTGGGCGCTAGCTGTATGCTTACTTATGGGCTTACCTGTAATACTACCGGACCAACTGCATTAGCACTTACTTTGTAGCATTGTGCTTTTGAGATTGAGACTGTTTCTTGATTACTGCAAGCAATCTGTTATGATTCGTATATGGGTCCTTCAAAAGCTACGCTGTTCATTAACATAGGCATGTGCCATTAAGAGCCTTCATTTAATTGATAAAACTTTTCAATTTTCTAATTCAATCTAGTTTTAAAAGATTGCATGGTTTGTTAAATACAGAAAGTAAGTTTTGTTAGACTCAAACTGTGTTAGGTTTATTTTTAAATTTTAATTTAGGGTGTGTATAAATGCTTGAAGTAGTTTTCGAATGGTGTTACAGTATAACAAAATGAAAGTTATTTTCAGTCACAAATACACATACACAAAAAATAAACAATGTACAATGAATGGCAATCCTCAACGCAAGTGCAAAACAAATAAGTTACATTTTTATGAATTGAACATGTTTGAAATAAAAGCTTATTTGCTTTTGCAGAAAAACCCTATTGCTGGAGATAGACTTAATGTGCTCTGTGAACACTGCCATCTGGTGGTGCGGTACATGCATGAAAATGAAAAAGCTGTAGATGCACTGCTAACTGCTCCCACATCAAACCTCAAAGATTCAAATTTTGACCCTGCACCGGGGAATGACGAAGAAAATCCTTCATCACAGATAGTTGTAATGGTGCTTGATGATGAACAAGAAAAACCTCTAAATGCAGATGAATCTCAGGAAAACGTATCTCTGCCAATCGGTATAGAATCAGAGGATGTTTTATCAGAAATTGAAAAAGCTATTCCTTCCTCTTCAGCTCAATCCCTTGGTGTTGAAGAAGCTAATGGTGGTGTAAGTGAGAATTTGACAGAAAAAACTGAGCTTGTTAAGTGTAGAAGAAGTAGCAGAAAACGTTTTGCGTGTTTTAAGTACAAAGATGTATCTACTTCTAAAATTACTTCAGTTAAAAAAGCCAGATTAAAAGATACTACGAAATTGCTTAAAAAGCATGTATAATGTTGTTTCCAAAATTGAACGCATTCTGTGTTTTAATGCAGGTGAAGCATCTAGCTAGGATTATGTGCAACAGTTAAAGAAGCATCTAAAACATGTTTTTACTAAATTTCAGCTTTCTACAACCTGTCGTGTCTGAAACATATATTTTAAAGTTCGGGAACGCTCCGCAGCATTGTTGCCAGTTAAAATCTAAACTTTTCGCAAATTATGTATTTATGGGTTCACTTTAACAATTCCAATGTTGTGAAAAAACACGATTGCAAGACTTCAGTTATGGGTCACTTGGTTAGTGATGCAAAATAAATACTTGAAAGTTGATAAAAAAGTTGAAGATGAAACATGGAGTACGTTCCCAAAACCAGTCAATAATTCTAAAAAGTAATGAATTTTATTTGAAATTTTATTCTTAAAAGGCCATCATCAGTTCCTGAAAAAAAGAAGAAAGTTAGAGAATTAAAAGTTGGTGAAAAATATCTAAATATCTTTGTGATGAGAAAAGTCTGAATTCAACAGATTCAAAAAAGTTCATGACAGCAAAGGTCACAGCGGATATTATAACACAGTACATGCCACATATAAAAATTAGAAACCCTGCAGACTGTTTCTCCCAAAATCGGAATCATCAAGGGTTCCCTCGATTTTGGGTGAAGCAATCTGTAGTGTTTTAAATTTTTACAAGTGACATATACTGCATTAAATATCTTAGTGTCCAGACTTTACAAACACCCTGTTGCTGTATGTATATCTTTTGATCATATTTCTTGGTGGATGCTTCACTCCCTTTGACTGATCAAAGTTGGGTTGCTCACAAATAGTTTCAAATGTAAAATCTAAGCTATGAAAGTTTTAAAAATTTGAGATCAAAGTTAAATTTTTTAAAAAGAAAGTAATATGTTTATATGAAAGGCTAAAGACAAATTCAATAGTTCTTGTTTAACTTTATGTGATTAATAATTTTTTTCGTGGACATTGCATTTGTAAAATGGCAAATTGCTTTGTCTTCAAATAACGTTCTAACTGGTATGTTGAAATTAAAACCCAAACATTTTAGGCTTTTAACCTTTTCGTTTGTGAGAACGTTCCAATATACCAAGTCATGATGCAAAAATGCAGCTACAAAAGCAAGATAGACCGTATTTTTCCCAAAATATCTTTTTAGGTGTCTTATACAGTATTTGAATTAAAGGTCTCATTTTGGTTTTACATGAAACCAGTTTTACATCTTTTCTAGTTTCGCATCTGGCTTTTCTTGATTGTAGAATGAAGTTAGGGTTACAGATTAGAGATTGGACATCAAGTCATGCATCTGATTAGACCATTTCATATATTAATTGATCTGTGCAGATTCCTTGCGCCTATGGTCATATCATGGCAAGAGTTAAACTGCAGTATTGGGTTCGTTTGTGGGTAATGGTTACTTGCCTATTAGCGAACTTGGACTTTGAAGAAGCAACTTACAGGGAAGACCTCGACAAAGTGGATACTTTCCTCCTCAGCGATAATAAATGGGTAGTAGGTCGTAACGTTAATGAACACTGCAGTGTTTAATTTTGGTGATCCTATTAATTCATCTTCCTCCATGATTTGGTTCCATATTTACATTCGAGTTAACATAAAATCATTTATCAACACTTAGGTGCTGCAAATAACTTCATGTCCATCACCCAGTTGTGCTAGCTTGTTTGTAGCAACATGCCCATGATGGCACAGAAACTACTTAATACTTCTTTTCCTCTTCCTTGAACAGCTTTACGATTCACATCAAATGCCTTTTCTTTGACCGATGGTGACATGTTGGTACATTCAAAGCAGAGTTGTGAAAATTTGTGATTTTTTGGAAAATCAAATGAATTGAGATTTTTGGATATACATAGATTTTTTTGGGGAGAGGAAAGAGTGTACAGTTAATATTCTGCATACTAAATGCTATTTCAGTTAAATTTCAAACATGTTGGTTAAAAAAAAAATATAGTTATGCATGCAAAATACATAACTAGTATAATAGTACACTAAGTACAATATTATTGTTTTTCGTTGCTAAAATAGTTTCAAGTGCTTAAATACTTTGAATTCAAGCGATACCAAACAAAACTTATGCGTTAAAGCGTTTTTTTCAATACCGGCTTAGATTATGGAATTGCTTAGATTAAAATTAAACATTTGGTCAATAACTTAATCAATTTTAGTACTCTAATCAAACATTTGGACTTGCTGTAGTCACTTTCAAATAATGGATATACCAGAAGTTATTTTTACTTCGAAATGCAAGCTTCAGAAGTTTTTAGCTCATAAATTAAACATGCTTTGGTTAAGAATTATCGCAATATTAAGTTCCACAACAACAAAAGTTATTTAGTTTGAGCATTTCATAGTTATACCATATTCAATTCGATATCGTATAATATCAATTATTATCACATGTTGGATTCGGTGTTGTCCTCGTCGACGGAGTTGGCCGGATTTCATATGTTCATTGTCTTTACCACACCTCGCCATTTTGTTCGATCACATGCATCCTCTTTCACCAGTCCATTTTTCTTCATCTCATTCTCTACTAGCTTTTTCCACGTTTGTTTCGGCCTTGCTGTTCCTCTAATATCGCTCACTTCAAATTTCAAAGCCTTCACTGTCTTATTTTCATTTTCTTTCCTCGAAACATGACCGTACCATTGCATACTACATGCTTTGGCTATCTTATTCAAAGATTCCTTTATGCCCAACATGTCCATCAACTCCTCACTGTTTCTTCGATTTAATAGCTTCACACCTCATATCGCTTGAATCATAGCTCTTTCTGTTCTTTTCAAAATCGCCATCTCTTTTTCTCTCAAGCACCATGCTTCACTTCCATACTATGTGGCTGATCTTATACAACTTTTGTAAACCTTCCCTTTCATCGTTAATGAAAACCTTCTGCCTTTGAGTATTTTGCTGCATTCCCTGAACTTAATCCAGCCAATTCTTGTTCTAGCTGTTATCACTGTTTCACACCCACCAGTTGCATTCAATCTGTCACCTAGATAAGAGAACTTGCTTATGGTTTCTACACCATTACACAGTATTTCGTCTGGTTCATTTAAGTTCTTTACCACGCTTCTATATTTCTTACAAACAAAATATTTATTCAAATATACTGCAACTTTCTTCTTATCCGTGCATCTTACATGGACCCACTTACCACATGCAGTACAATGTACATAACACCAAGTTAGACATAACTCTTGTTTTTAAATTTTAATAAAAATTTTCAAGCAGATATCATTTCTTATTAAACGCTAAACGTTTTCGACCATTCTTTTAATCCTCTTTGTAGCAAAATGTTGCTTATTCACAGTTTGAAGACAAACTAGCAAATGAGTAACTTTCAAAAATGCAATATAGTTTACCTCAGCACAACAAGTATGCAATTTTAATGTAACAATTGTACAAATTATGGAATGACATGAAGATATTTTCACATACTGTATACATTCAACATCTACTGTAGAATATTATTAGAAATTTGAAAAAAAAACACTCACACAAAAACAATATTACATACTGACCTAATAAATATTTAGTAAAAAGGATGAACCATTAGCATAAAGCTGTCTATTGAGTTGTGGATTGTGTTTTTTTTATGAGTAAAGCTTCTTGCATTTTTGTAGCATATTTTGAATTACAAATGCGTAGAGCTTTAAAACCATTTAAATCTGCATTGTTTGGATTGCAGTTTTGGGATAATTCAATGTGATCACGAATTGCTGATTTGGTGGTTTTGTGGTGCAGATGTTCGTGAATCCTAGTGCCAAGATATGGCAAAGTCATACCAATGTATGAAATATTTGCATCATGTGAACAAGAAAATTTGTACGCAATATTAGGCAATAAAGGAATCGGAGTAGAACAATTTAGTTGAAAATACGATTCAGTTTTAAAACATCCAGCTCTGCCAAAGATTTACCTTATACAATATGCAATCAACTGGAATTATCAAAATCGCCCCCCACACCATGATTTTTGTTGGAAATTTCACAGTTTTCTTCAAACATTCAGGTTTGAACTCTCTTTTCTTTCGTAAAAAATATTGGTTGGCTTGTTGCATTATCTGCTTTTAGGTTGTTCCATAAATGTATGATAGCATTGATTGTAATTTTCCATCCTCGAATACATTTAATCTTGAAGCAAGTTTCTTGCTTCATACCGGTTACCAAAAATTGAATCAATAAGAGCTAATGTTTCATGCAAATATTTCACGTGCGTTGATTCGAATGCAATTGGTTTCAAACAGCTGTTTAGTGGTACAAAACTTTATAATTGCTTTGATCACTATCAGATTCAACGGCGATCGTTTGAAAACTTTGGTGCCTTTAAAAAGGCTGTTTTAAAAAAAAAAAGATTCAAATGGTTTTTGTCTCGCCCATGTCAAGAATCAACGCGAGAATGAATTGGAGTTAAAAAATGCAGCCTTTTATAGTTTTTCGAGACGTGGAAATTTCCACGTAAACAGAAAAAAATATATCATGTTAATAATTTTGATTGGATAATCGTCAAACTTCGTATGTACGCCACCTAATGATTGCTTATGGTAAAATTTGAAGAGAGTAGACGAATTCTTTCTGCCGGCACAAAATTAGTTGCTGAGTTTTGATAAAAATAGCTTCTAGAGCTGTTAAGTGAAATTGAGTTCTTGCCTTTGCCAAAACTGAAAATTGTTGATCATGATAGTGGGCTGTGCAGTCAGGATTTTGAAGTAAGTGAAGTCCAATCGCCGAATCACATTCTGATTGATTTAAAGGAGTCTTGGCGTCGCAGTTTCGTTTAGGCATAACTTTTGCTGGCTTTTTTTTGTTTCGAATTGATTTGGGAATATGTTGAGTGATTCTCTCCTGTAATATTAAGGATGTGCATCCCACGTACTGACAATCACAGCGGCACATGTTTTGGTATACGACGAAGCTTTGTTGTGTGGTGGGCACCGCATCCTTGTGAATCGAGGGCAGAATCTTGCGCGTTTGGAAAATAACGTGCGGTTGAACAGCTGAAAAACAATTTTGAACGTTCGATTTGACTTGCTTTTCGAATTTGAGCGAAATGTTGCCAATCCAGGGTAATTTGAGATAAACAGGACATTTTTGTGGACCTTCTTTGACAGGTTGATAGAAACGGGCAATTTTCTTGGAAATAGTTGAATTGATTATCACTTTGAGGTAGCCATTTCGCCGCAAGATAGATCATATGGAATCCAGGGGGCATATGCTATGCTCTTCGTACGAATGAAAATCTTCGCAAAATTGACGTAGAAAAAAGTCTGCGAAGATTTGGTATGCTATGCTATGCTTTCTTCAAATGAATAAATTCGGAAATATTTGCAAGAACGTTTTTTTGTTCTCTGAAAATCTTCGCCAATTTGGCAAAATGTTCGTGGAATTCTGCGAGTGGTCTTAACCACTCGCAAAATTCCACGAACATTTTTTGCAATGTAAAAGAGCAAGTTTGGGTTTTTCTAGTAGTGTACGGACAATCAAAATGCTCAAATACGTCTTGCATTTAGTTGAATTGAATTTTGCTTTCACTCACAACCCCAAGTTTCCGGTTTTTGCGGATATGCTTTAATTGCTGCTCAGGCTTAGTCATTTTTGCAGTCCTATCGCTGTCATATAATACTTTAGTTAAGCTTTCGATGAGTTGCTAGTTTTTTGTGTTTTCACATTTACATCCTACTGTGCAGTATGCTACACTGTAGCAGACAACAAAAAATTATATTTAGCAATGTTTTATTAAACAACGAATTTTATTAAACAACGAATTCGTAGCCCATACTGGTTTTTAAAATGCGATTACAATTGTTCATAACGTGGGACTTGATATATTTGCTCGTTGCTCCCAATTGTTTCCACAAAGACTCGTAGCATGTTATTCGTTCGCCGAAACTCTTGAACTAAATTGCCGAGAGTTTCATTAGTGTGACCGTCACTTGACGACTCACGGCTAGCACAGCTTCTTCAATATTTTTTTCAGTTTTCAGCATTTCTTCACCTTGTAATTCGCGCTTAGCCCCTGTAGTTGGAGGACGTTTGCTTGGGGTCAAAGAATTATCTTTATTCGTTAAGCAAATGGGTCCTTTGTGTTTACAATAGAAGGTAGCTCTGAAATTACGGTCGTGGCATTACAAACGTTTGCACTAATTACATGGGTTGCACTATTACTTGCATTATTTTCTCGTTGGTTGTCACCAGTATCGAATAACTCGGTGCCTGGTATACCTTCAGTGCATATGCTTCCGATAATGTTTGAAATTTTTAATTGAAGTTTTGTTGGTTTTGGAATTGGGTTCGGACTCCCTCCTGTCCGACCTGCTTCTTTTTTAAACAGCGCAACATCACGTTTTGCCCGGCTTTTAACATCAAACCACTTTTTCTTGATTTTTTTCGGTTGAAAATGGGGTTCCTTTAGCCAGGATGTTGATTGCACTGGCTATGTCTCTCCATTTGTTATCCACCATCGACTTTGTTTTTGCATTTGTTAACGCCGCGGTCAAAAACGTATAATTATCCATCACTAAATCAACTAATAGCTCCAACTTCTCTTGAGTCCATCTTTGGCCAATTTCTTTAGACGCCATTTCTATCAATATTGGGGGTATAGAATTATGCTCAACTGTGCAGTGCACTTTTAATACAGTTTGATATACACGTGCTATACTTCTTTATGTAGGAAAAGTGTATCCAACAGGTGGTTGTTAATGACGTCAAATGTATTGTTATGTGTATTAATCATTATTACGGAGAAATGAAGTTCGAAAAATGCGAATACGAACAAAGCATAGCATACCAATTGCAAACCTTTGCATTCGCATTCGTCAAATGACGAAGATTTTTGAGAAATTCGCGAAGAAAATTGGCGAATGCGAACAAGCAGAAATCACGAACATTTTTGTTCGCACGAAGAGCATAGCATGTGCCCTCAGGTGTTGGTGAAGTTTGCTTTTGGAACAGATAAGCAGTGCTCGATGTACTAAAGTTTCAATTAGGTTGATTTTGCATTTTGATGGTCCAAATGAATTCCAGCAAATATATTGACCTGTAAATGTCAGTTTTCTGTAAATGGAGGTTAAAAATTGGCCATTTTCTTTTTCGATTTTGACATCAAGGAAGGGCAACGTTTGATTGGCTTCTTTTTTCATGGTAAATTTCAGGGCTGAGTTTAGGGAGTTGAGGGCAGTGAAAAATTTGTCTGCTTCGGCTTCTGATCTGAGAATAGCAAATGCATCATCAACGTAACGAGTATAGAGTAGCGGTTTCTCAACGGAGGTAAAAAGCTTATTTTCGTAGTAACCAACAAAAATGTGAGCCAGTGCTGGGCCTAAAGAGCTGCCCATAGCCACTCCATCTGTTTGCTTATACATGACATTATTAAAACTGAATTCAACTGATTTTGTCGCTACATTTATTAATTCAATGAATTTTTTTTTGAAAATTGAGGGGGCAGCAGTTGATCGTTGTAGAGAGTGTCAGCACAGATTTGAATAGTTTCAGCCAATGGTACGTTGGTGAAAAGACTAGAGATATCATAGGAGCAAAGGAAAGAATTGCCAGGATTAAATTCGAGCTGTTGCACTTTTTGAGCAAATGAGAAAGAGTCCTTGGTGCAGTTGCTTGAGTACAGATCAAGAACCGGCTGCAGGGTGGTCGAAAGGAATTTTGCTTACTCATGTTGAGCCAAACCTACCATAGACAGAATAGGTCGGAGAGGTATGTCCTTTTTTGCGAGTTTTGGGAAGGCCATACATTCTGGGTCTTTGGGAACCAGAAGGTCGAATATGCTCATAAACCGATTTTGCCAGCATGTTTTCTTTCACCAATGCTAGAAGACAACGTTGGATACTGCCCTCTCTTCTTGCTGTGTTGTCGTTTTCACTTATGGGACAAATTTTTTGGAATTTCTGCAAATCTAATATAACATTTTGGTTAAATGTCTGATTTGTCTAAAATAACAACTGCATTACTCTTGTCTGCTTTCGTGATTATGATGTCACTATTGTTGCGTAGTGATTTGATTGCTTGAAAACATTCACAATGCATGGTGAAGGTAGTCATGTCAACAGGAGTACCGCAGAAAGAATGCACCAAATCTATTAACTTAGATTTAAAAGCACTATGACTTTCTTTTGATTTGCTAGTATGGTGAAATAATTGTCCCATTAATACCTCAAATTCAGTGAAAATCTTTTCACATTTAATGTCCATAGGTGGTTGACAGAAATCCAAACCGTAGGCTAGCACAAACCTCTCAATATCGGAAAGTTTGTCGCTGAATAGATTGCAAATATTGTCATCAAAATTTGACGGGACTGAGCCAAAACGTTATACCAACTGGTTGAGATTCGGAGATTCAGTTGAGATTTGGCAAAACAACGTTTTGGCTCAGTCCCATCAAATTTGTCACCTAGATAAGAGAACTTTCTTACAGTTTCCACACCATCACACAGTATTTCATCTGGTCTGTTTAAGTTTACCACGCTTCTATATTCCTTACAAACAAAATTTTTATTCAAATATACTGCAACTTTCTTCTTACCGTGCATCTTACGTGGACCCACTTACCACATGCCTTACAATATATATATCACCGAGTTAGACATAACTCTTGTTCCACAAACGCCACAAGGATCAATCTTACTGTCAGACGTTTCTTCCTCCATCCCACTCACCATCAACCTGTTTCATAATCGCATAAAATCAAATTCTGTCATAATTCATACCATTCGAAAATGGTTGGTAATAGTTAATTGTCAATATTATCCAAAACCAATGGGCCAAGTTGTTAATTTGTGTATGTTGCATATATCTGATCCAGTCATTTAGATAACACACCTGCCAATGCAGCATTTTCCACGCCAATACCCTCATATAAGTGCAACAAATCTCTTTCGGACAAGGTAGTGAACTGTGATCCCTCAGCAGATTCTGGTTTTAGATGTATCATTATGAAAGAATGGACATACAAAAGAAATATCATTATAGAATTCTTTACTGCTCGCAGGCTGAATTGTTAAGGCAAAACAAAAGAATTTGCTATTTTTATCCAGCATGAAATGGGTAATGTATTCTTGCTGATGCTCAGGAAAATTGCTGAAAATTTTCAGCTTATCCAAATTCAAATAACATGCTAGATTCAGCAACCTTATTTCACCACTGTGAAATATGTTTGCATTATATATGATGGATTTTCTTAGGCTGCAGTAGTGTTTTACTTCTGCTCTGAATCAGCAATTTAAGTTGTGCGAATGTCGAGTCATTGTCATGGAAGAAGATCCTTCATTCTTGGTCAGCCAATATGATGTATTAAATTCATTAAAACATTATCTTCTTCAAGATAGACCTTTGCGATTGTCTCCGATAATGAAATGACATCCCGCACATGTATTTCACTGGCATTAAACAAGCATTCCAGTGTGTGAATGTCATGCACAACAAATTCTTTAAAGTAATTTTTTATACTGGTGATTCACTCATAGTAGCAAACTCTCATCTTTGAAAAGCTGCTCAGATTAAAATGGTTGGAAGTGAGTTTGCAGCATCGAAGATGCTCACTTTTAAACAATTCAGGTACTTTTTTTAAATGATTTGACAGAATGAAACATTTATTGTATCAGTGCTTCAATAATCTAGTCTTGTTCCATCAAATCGGTTATCTGCGATGTGGTTTCATTCGGTGTTTAGCAAATGCAGCGGATCTTTAATTAAGTATTATACTGTATATGAAATGTTGCAGATCATAAATATATACAGATTTATAACAAATAGACAGTTGCAAGTTATTCATTTCATTAAACATTTTTCTGTTGGTGGTCATGTCGTCAGCAATGACATGCAGTTTGGTAAAACGACACTTTTACAATGTACATATTGCTTCCCATATTGCGCTTGTTAGTTGATAAGGTTCAATGCTGCTTTTAGCTGAAAACATTAGAGGGCGAGAAAAATTGGACATTATTTATCTAATATAAAATTTTTTTAACTTCACAGCACAAGTCTTGGCTGCTGGATTTTTCAGAAAAACACTTCATGGCTAGTCAAGTTGACATCATAATTAAAAAATTGGCACTAAAAAGCAAACTAAGTTTTCAGAAATATAGTAAGAAAGTGGAGCACCTGCAACAATTGGAAAATGAACAGCTGTGTACTGTATATAGTTAAAGAGCAGAACCCTTTTCAATAGTCATTTAGAGTTTAGTTCTCCAACAAAAGTCTTTTGGAAAAGAATGTTTCAATGATAAAACTTTAGTCGTTTTTTCTGTCATCGTGGCCATCACTTGAAGTTTAAACAGTGTTCTTCCCTTCTTTATTGGTTCAATCTTATGATTGTTTTGGTCGTTTTCAATTTCGGTTTTCATTGGCACATTTTTGACTTTGATCCTCCTCCTTTTTCTTCCTCTATCGCTGTCCCTTGCACTGTGCAAGATGCAGTAGTCGACAAATTACACTGTGCAACACAAAAAAACTCAAAGACAAAACAATTTGATTTTGGTAAATTTGAAGGTGCTGAACACGAATATGAAATTTATTTTTTTCTAACATGTCAGGTTTTTTCAGCATTTTACATTTTAATTTGAAAACACTGGCCTGAATTTTCTCTGCTTGATTAATGAGCCATCCTTGGCACTATTGCTGACAGCTGTTAAATCTGTACAAACAAAAAAGCAATTTTCGTCACTCATGATCCAGTCAGTTAAACAGAAACAGACTGTCACAGTTGCTGCTTACAAGTAGTTAGAAATCAACAGTCCTTGTGATTTAGTTCCAGCAGACATTTTTTTGATCAAAATTTTTGCATTTAGGTATGTTGTGAGCAAGCTATAAGAGAACTATACTCATAGTATTGCATGTATCATACAGTTAGACATTGATTTTGCCCATAAAGAAGCTAAAATGCCAAAACAGAGACGATCTTGTAAAAATGATCCTGATTCATTTTGCTACATTTGTGGAGAATTGACTCTGCTAAAATATCGAAGGAATTTAACTGACACGATCAAGCGTTTGTATTATGCTTATTTTGGATGTGCGGTTGGGGACCAAGATAAAGTTCGGTCTCCACACTATTGTTGCGTAGATTGTAGTGGTAAACTAAGCAAGTGGTTTTTGGGAAAAAAAGTGAATATGGGATTTGCTGTGCCTATGATCTGGCAAGAGCAGAAAGACCACCTCACTGATTGCTATTTCTGCTTAACGAAAACAAAAGGCTATATATAATCAAAGATACAGAAGAAAATTTTGTATCCACACCTACTATCTGCTATTCGTCCTGTCCTACATTCTGCTGATCTACCCGTTCCCATTCCTCCATTGTGTTTACTTGAACTAAAGAGCGAGTTTTCAGAGAACTCTGAAAACTTGAGTTGTGATTGTGATGATACCTTTCAACTCAGTCAAGAAACTACCAAACCACATTTGATCAGTCAGGAAGATTTAAATGATCTTGTGCGAGATTTAAATCTGACCAAGTCTAATAGCAAACTCTTGGCTTCACACTTACAACAATGGAATTTATTTGCTCCAGAAACAAAAGTAACTTTCTATCGTCAAAGAAGCCAAGACCTAGTTTCCCATTTTTCTACTGATGACGAACTGTGCTATTGTAGCGATGTTTCTGCATTATTTCAAAGTATTGGCATGATCCACGATCAAACGAACTGGAGACTTTTTATAGACAGCTCTAAGGAAAGTATCAAAGCTGTGCTTCTGCATAACGATAACCGCTATCCATCCGTACCAGTGGCATATTCAACCACTCTCAAAGAAACATACTACAACTTGCAACTTATTTTGGATAAATTAAATTACCATTCTCATTTGTGGTATGTGTGCGCAGGCTTAAAAGTCGTGGCTTTGTTACGAGGTCTTCAACTTGGCTACACTAAATACTACTGCTTTCTGTGCCTCTGGGATTCCAGAGCTCGTAATAAGCATTACATTGAGAAGACCTGGCCGCAGAGAATAGAAGAAGAGAAAGGTCAACATAACGTGGTAGCTTTGCCTTTGGTCCCTCAAAATAAAATCATTTTGCCACCTCTGCATATTAAGCTTGGGCTATTCAAACAATTCGTTCAAAGCCTTAAGAAAAGATTCTGCTGCATTTGAATTTTTGCATAAATTTTTTCCCAAAATGTCTGATGCCAAAATAAAAGAAGGTGTGTTTGTTGGACCTCAGATACGAAAACTTATTCTGAATAACGTATTTGACAAAACGCTCAATGAAACTGAGTTCGCTGTGTGGAAAAGTTTTAAACAAGTTTGTTCAAATTTTCTTGGTTTACATAAGTCTAATGATTTCAAAGATGTGGTGGCCAACTTGTTGTGCAACTACCACAAAATGGAATGCAAGATGTCACTCAAAGTTCACTTTCTACATTCACATTTACCATTTTTTCATGAAAACTTGGGAGCAGTTTCAGATGAGTACGGTGAAAGATTTCACTAAGACATTGCTGTTATTGAAAAGAGGTTCAAAGGAAAGTGGTCAACTGAAATGCTCGCCGAATACTGCTGGTCACTGAAACGAGATAAGCCAGAGCAAGAACACAAAAGACGACGACGTTGAACTTCAGTTCAGTTTTTGCATTAAGTGTGATTTTCTTGTTGAGTTTTTGTGTTGCTCCATTTTAAAGCTTCATTTTCATATTAGATAATGTTGAAGCTTGTAAAAGTGGGAGAGCAAAAAAAAATCTGTAATAAAGACTAACAATGAGGCTGTAAAAACCATAATTAAATTGCTTTGGTAAAATGCTAGAAAGTGGTTATTACATTTTGGTCAAAATTTGAATATTTCATCACTCATTATGCCAGGTTTTCCTAAACTAGGTAAACTGCATTCTTTATAAATATAATGGACTTGTTGCAACTCATAAAAAGACCTATTAGAAGACATATTAGATAAATTAGTTATGGGCAATAGTGCTTGACAATGTAAAAATATTCTATCTTAACCAAAAATTTAGATGCTTTTTTCAGAAAATCCTGATGTCTACGTAAAAAAACAAGTTCAAATTCGGACTCAGCGCCCGCAAATTACCGTAATGCACATCTGTTTGTTCTTGAGTTTTTTTTTAAACTGAAAATTTGTTGCACAGTGTTATTATAAATTTTGAAAATTTTATTCACGCTAAATTTTTCTTGTATTTTTGTGATTAAACTCGTTAAATACCATTCAAACTGAAAAACAAAAAAACGCATTACATACATCAATTAACATTCCTAGTATTTAGTCTGGCCTGCTTTAGACTTTTGTGAGGCTTCAACACCTTTTGGCATTCTCTTAATGTGATCTTGACACCATTGTTGAATTTTAGTCGAATGGAACCAAACTTTGTTAAGCCTTTCAGCATGAATTTTTGTAGTTACTGTATTATTGGGACCTCATGAATTTCGTCTTTCACATATACCTTCTTTGGGGTTCATATCTGGCAAAATTCCAGGCCATTCCACTACTTTAACATTATTGTTCCTATACCATGCATAAACAGCTTTTACTGTGTGGCAAAGAGCAGAATGTTACTGAAAAATGTATGGGTTCTGTCCAAAGCAATCTTTAACTTGAGGCAGCAAACGTTAATTTAGCATGTTGGTGTATTTTTTATTTATGGTGCGTTATACAGTATGCAACTGCCTGCAATTATGAATCATAATCGCCCACCACAAAATGATTTTGGTGTCAAGTTTGAACTCTCTTTCGTCGAACAGTCTGCTTGCACCCTATCATTCAAGACTCCAATTGTCTGTTCATGCAAGAAAATCATCTAAGAACAAGTACATAGGCTTGTTACCCACGTAAAGGAAGTATGTTCAGTACCATAAAAACACAAAAGGTATCCCTTCAGTCTCAAATTCATTAAAATTTGTTGAAAATGTCTAAAACTATTGAAAACACCACAATAATGAATGTACCCAGTAATAATTACAGGAAACCTAAATTTTGAATGGTATCAGAAAATTTGAGAGCTACTGTAAACTGTTAATGGGAACCTCCCCAGCTAGTCGTTGTTTCTTCATTTTTTTTGGTCAGTTGTGGGTTCTTGCGAGGTTGATAAAATTTACGTCCAGTTGCTAATAGGCGTCTGTTTACAGTGCTTTAGCCAATAGTACTGTACCATTCACCAGACATAACTGTTCAAATTCGACTCAAATTCACCAGACTGTCATAGTAAGTTCGTTTCATATGTTTTATTCTTAGTGGTATATACAACAAAAAGTAGAAATGTAAAAGGCACACAGTGATGAGGAGATGCTCAAGACCGGAGTTGCAATCATTAGGGTTGCACGGTCGCTGAATCTGTTGGCTTAGTAACTCCTGTGTTATTTTGCCGTACTGTTTCACACACCGAATCTGGTATTTTTCTCCCTGGCGTATGTTTTCTTCACTTATCCTCTGCAGCTTGTCTGTTGTTCGTGCAAGGGTATTTGCTGCTTTCTTTTCTCTGATTTCCAGTGTGCTAAGAGAAACAGACTTACAAATCTTGACCCTTAAACAGTAAAAATTATTGAAGGGTCGGCTATCTCCTGCTGTTTGTTGTAGTTGTCTTTCGTTTTGTGTCTTTGCTTGCAACATGATAAACTATGTAGTTTTTCTCTGCCGGTCCAGTTTTTCATCTTCCAATAATGTTGGAATTCAGTTGTAGCTGTGCAAAGTCTTTTCCTGCATTTTCGAGAATTACTACACAACCAGAGCTAATAGTATTTTTGAAGGTATTAGTATTTTGTTTGTACATGATGAACTCCTTCGTTCTGACCCATATTATTAGGTGGCACCAGCAATCGCAAAGATGATGAACAGGAAGCATCACATTTTGCTTTTGGGCTTTGGGTGAAGCCTCAGATGGTGCAAACTTGTTTGTCAAATATTTCTCAGACAGAGCACCAAACTTTGATGTTGACTTTTTATTGGTTTTGATAAGATCTGATTTTTTGAAATGAACACTGCCAATATACAGGGTGGCCCATAAGTCACTTTACATTTCAGAAATTAAATAATTTTTTCTTAAATGACTATATTTAATTAATTCTTTTTTTATTACAAAGTTTAGAGTCTGTAAATTAGTTCTGACTTAGATACGAAAGATTATGTCTCTTAAATAGCCTCCATTCTCGGCTTCACAAACTTGAGCTCTTTTTAAGCTATTCTCCATGACACTTCTTAACATCTGAGGTGGTACTGAAAGAATTTCCTGTCGTATGTTTGACTTAAGTTCTTAAATAGTTCGGGGCTTATTGACATACACTTTGTCTTTAAGATATCCCCAAAGCCAAAAGTCTGATGCTGTCAAATCAGGAGAACGTGGAGGCCATTCAAAATCGGAATTACGAGAGATTATCCGATCCTGAAACATTTCAGTTGTGAATAAGATCCTGAAACTTGTGAATAAACTCATTGTCATTTCTTGCAGTTCTCTGAAACCTGACAGCATAATTTAGTCGTTTCTGAAAGTCTAGTGGTTGTAAAGATTGCACTAATTGAATTTTGTAAGGGTACATGTGCAAGTCTCTTTGAATACGCTGCAGAGAACTCCGTGAGATGCCAAGTTCTTGAGAACGCCTTCGAGTGGATGTGGTTGGATTCTCTTCAATGCTACGTTTCGCAGCTTCAGTATTTTCACGTGTACGTACTGAACGACCTCGTCCACTTCTAGGCTTATCACTTACAGAGCCATACTCTTGAAAACGCGCCACTAAGTTCATTATTGCAGGCCTACTAGGGGGATGTCGAACATTGAAATTGCGCATATACGATCTTTGCGTTGCAACAATTGACCGTCCATTTTCAAAGTAAAATTCAATTATCTTCACTCGTTGTTCTGTTGTAAACTTTTCCATACCAAAAATTTACAAGGATTATATTTTTAAATTCTGAAAAGAAAAATAGAAATATATTAATAGAAAAAAAATTATTTAATTTATAAAATGTAAAGTGACTTATGGGCCACCCTGTACATACCATATTTTTTATCTTTTAATTTTTCAAAAAAAAAAAAAAAAAAAAAAGAAACGAACTGCTATCACCTGGATTACAACTTTTCATCATTTTTTTTATAAACTTTTTAGCCCATTCACTTCAGATTCTGATAAGATCGAGGCTGAACTGTGTTTTGCTGGTGACTATTTTAAGAGAATGAATGAACTTGAAACTTAACAAAGTGACGATGAAAATTTTGTTTAATTAAGCATTCATAACAATAATTGGTTCGGCAATTAAACAGCAAATTACCAAAAATACGGATAAATTTTTGTTCAAAAAATTTTATTGTTTGATCTAAGATATAGCACAAAACAATTTAAAACAGAAAAAAAAACTCTTGACTTCTAACCCACTAATGCATTTATTTTATGCTTAGAGCAATAATTTATATCCTTTTGCTATTTGCTCAACGTAAACATTTTGAATGAATAAATAGAAATTCCTAGCTTTTATACAATTGCGTTACAGAAAACTCTGTTGTGTCCTATGGAGACAAGTAAGTAAGAAAGAAAAAGGTATACACGCATTGGCAGCAACAATAAGGAAAAAGGCACTATAAAGCAATCGTTCAGAACAAACCCTGAAAAAACAAAAAAATTAGCTTATATTCTTCATTTGATTTTCACGTGGGCTGTCTGAAAAAGCAAAAGACATTCTGACAAAGCCATCTAAGTCACGCTCACCAAAACTTTTTAAGCAAAGCGCTTAAGAGGACAAACATACCTTATATCTTGAATATAGACCTTTTGATTGGGTGTCATAACTTTCACGCTACAAACCAAATCATTTTTGCCTGCAAATATCTTTCGAACCCAAGCTCGAGGTCACTGATTGCAAGGAGCACTAGCCTCTTTAAGCAAAACTAGATCTTCAACCGATATATTTGCGCTAACTTCCATCCATTTATGGCGTTTTTGCAAGGTTAGCAAATAAAACAAATGCCAGTCTCTCCAAAAATGATCTCCCATTTTTTGAGCAGTATTCCGTTACCTTCTCAACCCGTCTGCCTTAACAAATTTTCCGAGCAGTAAAGGCGGCTCAAGGCAAGTGTATAGAATGGACATGGGAGATAAAAAAGAGAAATCATTGGGGCCATCCAACAAAAGCAGTCATTGGCCGGCAATTCAATACGGTCTTAACCTCCAGGTAAGTTACAAACTCCGCGTCATTTAAAGCACGATAGTAGTTTTCTTCATAGATTGAACAAAGCAAAATCTTAGGCCTCTTGCATCTTTACCTCCCAAACACCGGACTGATGCGCACTTCTAGGTATTCACTCACGATTGATATGCCGCTCACGAGTTCGGACTGGACATAAGTAATTTTAAATCCAATCCCAAAATCATCTGAAATCTTTCGAGTAGACGATTGAATAATGAAATCTACTTTCCAAAGGCTTAGATTATTGTATATTTCCCCAGTCTATCAACATAATAAAGGTCCAAACTGAATTAAAAAATTTGTACCAAGAGTTGCGACCAGCGTTGAACCAAAAAAAGAGGAAGGAATTCAAACGCATTCTGTTAGATTTATACAGCAAATATGTTTCATTCTTCTTTTACTTATGGAAACACCGTGATGCCAGTTTATTACCTGAAGAAAAAGAAGCATTGAAAAAGACAGCACCATCGTCTTTTGCAAACTCAATAAAACTAAGAGCGTCACAATTTTAAACAAATCTGACGACATTGGCGAAATAGAGGACATTTTAAATGATCATAAAACGTTCAAAAAAGTCCCTTTCGATGACAACATTGGCAATCTTCAAAAATATCAACAATTTTTATATCAATTGTAGAAAAAAGGCTGCTTAGACGATGACAAGTACCAAAGTCTACAACCAACTGATGCTTCAACTCCCACTCTCTATGGTATGCCCAACTTACATAAAAATGGAATACCACTGCATCCTATCCTTGCTTCCAGTGGCAGTTTTACTTGCAAATTGGTGAAATGGTTCAACAACAAACTGGCTTCACTAAGAGTTCATCCTACCAATTTAAAAGACAGCTTTGAGTTTATAGACTAAATTGGAAAAATTAACAATCTTCACAATAAAACACTTGTGAGCTTTGATGTTAAAAGTTTATTTGCCAACATTCCGGTTGACTTCACTATCAAATTGACCCTTAATCAACTTTTCCCAGACAAACAGAGCAAAATCGATGGACTGAGTAAAAAGCAATTTGAAACGCTACTAAAATGGACTTGCAAAAAAACAACCCTACAATTTAACAGAAATTATTTTCACCAATTAGATGGTTTGGCTATGGATTCACCTTTGGCTCCAGCAATGACAGACATCTGCATGAATTGGCTAACAAACGAAGTTTTGGAAAAAAATAAAAATCCACCTGTTATCATGTGCTACATTGGTGATCTATTTTTGGCATTCGACAACCCAAATGACGTGGAATCTGTATATCAAAAATTCAGCTCCATTCATCCAAATCTAAAATTCAATAAAGAAGAAGAAATGGATGTTTTAATTATCAAAACGTCAAACAGAATCAGAACGACAGTATATAAAAAGCCAACATTTTCAGGGTTATATACCTAATGGGACAGCTACACTCCAACCAAATACAAAAGCAGTCTAATGAACAATTTGTTGCATCTTGCTCATCAAATCTGCAGTTCTTTCCTTCACATTGGTTCATCAAGAATTTAACTAAATTTCTTTAGTTTTGGAAAAAAATGGCTACCCCAAATACTTTTTAAACAAGCACATTAAATGATGTTTGTGATTACTGATTAGGGTTATCTGTCAAATGTCGAATGACATCTGTATTCTGTAGTGTTTTAGAAGTAGGACTGTGGTTATTGATGCAGGTAATTAGATTCCACGACGTTTGGCTTATAAAGCCAGCCATGCGTAACTGGGTATCATTGCCAGCAACGCCAGATGGATGGGAAGGCGGAGCCCCAACCGAAGGAAAGAACTCAGAACTCTTGAGAGGATTCAATGTGGAATTTGCCGACGTTGAAGGCACAGAGTCTCTTTGCTGATCAGAGTTGGAGCTACCAGGAATCAGCTTCTTTAAAGCAGTTGCATTTGGAGTTGATGTGGGAGTAGACCAGAGATTCATTTGCTTCACTCGTTTTTCCATCTGACTTAATCTCATAAACATTTAGCCCACTTTCTTCGTCATTAAACTTTTGGCAAACTTTCTTTTGTGCTCTGATCCTCAAAGTCTTAGACCAGTGTTTGATGATTTAGAGTCACTGACTCTATGCTGTCTTTGAGGTCCTCAAGCTCCTCCTCGTTGCTGGTAATTTCTTTCAAAGTTTCAGCTTCGGCAGCTAAAGTTGCAAAAGTCTTTCAAGCTCTTTCTATGTGGCTCGAAAATCGTCAGAGCCTGCATCACTATCCTTGGACAACACTTGCCAGTGAGCCACAGCAGTACGAAAATCCCTTCTCACCTTGCGAAAGTTACCCTAGGTTCTTGAGAATTTGAACTATTTTTATTTGCACTTGACATTTTTGCTTACAATAGCACTTAACTCATGAAATGAAATGATAACTTAAGCTCAACAGAATGTTTTTTGAATGCTTTGATTCTGATAAGACCAAGGCTGAACTTGATTCCGCAGGTGACTATTCTAAGAAAATGAGTGAACTCGAAACTTCACAAAGTGACATTGAAAATTTCATTTAACTGAGCATTCACAAGAATAATTGTTGCGGCAATTAAACAGCAAATTATCAAAAATACGGATAGATTTTGGAATTCTGTATTGCTCAAAAAACCCTGTCATTTGATCTAAAATATAGCACAAAACAATTTCGAAACAAAAAAAAACTCTGACTTCTAACCCATTACCACATTGATTTTTTGCTTAAAGGAATATAATTTATTTCCTTTCGCTATTCACGCAACGCTAACACTTTGAACGAATAATTAGAAATTCCCAGCTGTTATACCATAGACTACTATATACATGGACCGGCAACTGATGATGTCACTGTTTTATTAATTGGCGATTACTCGGTAACGCGAATGAGTTTTGTTTTCAAATTTCAAGCATTAGTTTCTTAAATTTTTGAACATTTTTTAGTATTTTTTTCTTGACAAATATAGACGTTAGTAAAATGGTTACAAATACCCATTTCAAAACAGGCATTAAGACACGTTACACTTGACTGCATGTAGTGGATTTTTGGTTCGTGTTGAGGTTGTCTGCTTGGAGTTGCCTAGTGTGTTTACATTTTCGGCTGATAAGCTAGTTAAAACGTCTTTTAAAGTTCTGTGTGTTATAATTTTTTAAAGGTACTGAGTATTTTAAAAATTCTGTGAAGGCTAGGCTTTTTGTGTGGAAAGAACTATTGGTACAAGTGTATTAGGAAGCGATCTAAGGGTATTAAGGGTATTAGGGTATTAGGAAGGGTATTAGGAAGCGATCGTTACTTACAATAAGAAATCCAGGATTTGCCAGAAACAATAAAGAAAAAGATCGTAGAACAGCTTTAACAGCTTTTATTCTGTCTCTTCGGGACTCCTCCAAAGGTGACAGCATCATAGAGTTGCTTCACAAAGAAGTGTTAGTATCACAAGAACTTTTCTGTGAGTTGGGCCAATTATTTTCTGATGTTTTATTAAATTAGAAATAGACCTATGCTTGCTTTAATAACTAGTCTACTGTGCTGTAGCTTCTGTCTGAACAGTTTGCTGTTTTTCAGTAGTTCTATCGGACAGAATTTTAGCACAGATCATTGTCGTGAATCGTTTCTTGACAGTAGTGTCATAATCTAATCTTGAAAAAGCTTTTCACGTGTTGAGAGAGATATAGAGTGTATTTGTTCAAACTGGTAGAAAAATGACAATGATAACAACTGCATACTGCTATGGGCTGAAGAAAAAATAGCAATTTTAGTTGCATATAGACTTACAAAATATATATATATAGCTTTCACTATGCGATAGCAAGTTAATTAAACACATTAGCACAAAAAAGAAAATGGAAAGTTAAAGGTGAATACAGGAGTTAATGGTTTGGTTAATTGTTGTAGCCTACTGTTAGTGGCCAAGGAGTATCGAAGAACCTGAAGGTTTTCGAAGTTACCGTTAGTCAACTAGTCATGATATACCTGTCAACAATGTTATATAAGTTACAGATGTGTTTTTATACAAAATAATGGATAAGATGTACTTTTATAAAAATGACTTTTTAGACTAACTTTTAATCGTTTCATGCTCCAGTAGGCTATTTATAGATATTGCACTGTTGCAAAATCGCTCTGTGGCCTAATGGATAGAACGTCTGCCTTTTGAAGCGGTAGATTCGAAGTTCGATTATGAGTCGGGTCAAACCTAAGACTTGTAAATTGGTATTCACAGCTTCCATGCAGCATGTAAACGCTGGTAAAATATTCCTGAAGTTTTAGTACTGGGTGGTAAAGTCGATTTGGTATTCTTGCCATTTTTTTGCAAATTCACCTTCTGGTTGGTCCATGCGTAAAAGTTTGATTGTGTGCTCGGCTTCAGCATATTTTTTTGCCGTCTTTAGAATATACCCACCAATATACTCCAAGATCTCTGTAAACATGCTGTTTAAATTATGAAATTGTCTCGCTCTTGCTGCGTATTTGTGAATCTAAACTGATATCCTAATATTCAGCTTGTAAACAAACTTCACCATTTTTATGAAAATGCCTCTATAGTAATTGAAACACTGATTATAACCTATTTGTATTTCACCAAGTTTACTGTAGAATCTAGATGGGTGCACACAGTGGCATGGCATGGGGTGTGGGTGGCTTTTTGGTTGAGCTTTATGTAAGTTTTTTTTATACTGTTTGCTTAAAAATGAAATACCACTAACATTGATAACTGATGTATATATACGGTCAACCAACAGGAAACATGAGCTCGAAAATTTAAATTCTATAGTATTAGTGTAGGACTCATGTGCAAGGTATTCACGATCAATTATTATCAATTGATGTTCCTAGCGCTGTTAGTGAAGCTGCTAAATTTTGTTATACCATTGTCTTGCAGTTTTTTCGTACTTTTACAAAAAATTTATTTGAACTTGAAGTGGGAATCTGAGGCGAGAGAACAAGGAGCAGAAAACTCTATAAACTATTATATTTAAACAGCTCAGATAACCGAGTGGATAGAGTGTCTGTTTCTGGAGCTGTTGACTCAGTTTCATTTCCAAGTCAGGTCAAACCAATCACTTGAAAATTGGTATTCACAGCTTCTCTGCTTGACGCTCAGCATTAAAGGGATAGTGTGGAGAACAAACCAGCAAGTTCACCAGTTGTGCCATTGGGAAGGGCACTTAGCAGGACTCCCCCCATCTTTAAGTAGTAGACAGGTGGCAGCTTGACTCAAAGACCGTATGGTCACTTCGCTATAAATAAATAAACTAAACTATAATATGTGGCCTACTACAGCAGCTATAAGCCTAGTATGTGCAAAAGCAGCTGCTTTAGCCGCTATCACGAAAATTATTTTGCTCTTTTCGTCACCAACAGAAAATCTGCGGTGTTGCTCACCACTTGTTCAGAGTGAGAGTTGGCTAGTCAGGCGAAGTACCAGTACCGGTAATTCTCGCGTATGGTGATACCTCAAAGATAGTAATTAAAAGAGTGCAAAAGAAATAAGTTTAATACCGGATTCTCGTTCGTCTAGCCCCACAACATTGATTTCGAATTGCATCGTAGAGTTTGCTTTGACCACAGCATCCATAACTTTTATGAGCACCACAGCAGCATCTTCCTGAGGTAGATTGAATATTCGATAAGCTTCTTCACACATGGATGAGTATTTACTATAGAAAATACTTGAATCCGGTTTCCTTCTATAGGACAGGATTAATTCGCTGAGTAAGTTCTAGTTGTCTTCCAAAAAATTTTTTGGCTGTTCAATTCTAATTTTTTCCAAAAATTCACGAGTCAATTTCACTATTAATTGCAGGTCTTTCGGGGTGATACTGATCTGGTGATTGATTTTCTGTTGCTCCTTTTTGTGTGACTTTAAATTCTTTGCAGACATGAAAGTCTCATCGCAATGCGAGATAGAATCCAAAATTTCAAGGTTTGCTGCAATCCAGTCATCGCCCATATCTTCTCAAAGAAACTTTTTTCTTAAACCTACCTATATCTACCTAAAACCTACCTATATAGGCTGCAAGAGGTAGTGCTCTGTAGCTTATTGCATGCAAAACTTTCTGAATCTACTATGTGCATTGAAGTGTATCATGTCTGATTACATCATAATGAGTTGCCGGTCCATTCATGTAGTAGTCTATGGTTATACAATTGCGTTACAGCAAACTCTTTAGCGCCCTCTGGATACAAGTAATAAACACATTGGCAGCAATAATAAAGAAAAGGCACTATGAAGCAATCGTTCAAAACAACTTCCATCAAGTTTCCAAATCCTCTTGCACAGTTTTGACCCTTTGGAACCTTAAACATTGAAATTCCAGGACAAATATTTGAATTTAACCCTAGAACTCCTAAAGGGATCAATTGACCCTTTTTGGTTTGTTTTTTCTAAAATAAACAAACTATACATAACATAGGAGGTTGAGATTTTTTGACATCTTTTTATTTTGGTTATTACACACTGTAATTGAATAATGCAAAATTTGATGAAAAAACGGTGCTTTTTTGTCCAGTTTTACACCAACTGCCAAAGGGGTCAATTGACCCCCACGGCTACTTCCTTGCATAAAACTCCCAAAAAGTTCATTCTATTCCAAATTGATGCATTCTTTACACATTGGTGTTGAGCATATACTGCAAACATAGCAAGAGCAGTTTCCAAAGTTTGTGCGAGTTTCGTTAGAATTGCAAATCCTGCACTTGGTTCTTTTACTTGGTGGTAGATTTCCATCAGCTCCATTGCGAACTCGTTTCAATCGAAGCAAATGGGGCATTTCATGTCGGCGACTCTGTTCTGAAGCACAAAGCTCTTCTCTCTACTTGATTAAAAATTGACGTCGGTTTTGGGCAGACAAAGTAACTGAATACTTTGTCTGCCCAAAACAATAATCAGTGACACAATATCTAGCAGATAGAAAAATGCTGCCAAAGGCCATCTCCTAGATGAAGCTTTAGTAGAATAGGATCGAAGCATTTCATCTACAATGTCAACTCCGCCTTTGTTTTTGTTGTAGTCCAAAATTGCTTTTGGCTTTCTCTTCGCCCCTCATGAACTTCTACTGTCTTATGTTCAGAGGAAAACAAGAATACTATCTTGTTTTTCTTTGCTTTGTAGCTGAGTATCATAATGCTCTCTGGTGGCAATGTAAAGAAAAAATTGGATGAATATAGAGCAGCATCTTTTTCAAAGCAGATTTCGTTCGGAATTTCTCTTCAATGTCCTCTGATGGTACCCACTATTGTGGTATGTTGTTGCAAGAGTTTTTTTGCAAGAGACAAGGATGTAAAAAAATTGTCACAAGTTACATTCAGACCTGCATTTCGATAAGGCTTCAATAATGACAATGTCACAAATTCACCAAGCCTAGTCGAAACTCGTTTCTTCTATCAAGCCCAGTCAAAACTCAATCTTTTTCTTTGCCGACGTAAGGGAAAGCTCGTAAAACGTAGTACATTGTGGCATCACAGAGCATCCACAATTTTATCCCAAATTTTGCTGGTTTTTGGATATATTCTGAATAAATGGACACCTAAAAATCAAAAGTAGCATTATAAAAATTGTTTTCGTATATAAAAAGTCATTTGTAAAAAAAATTGACACTGGATATTTCAAGTTGTTTCTGTAAAAAAATTAAATAGAGCGACTAATGCGCAAGGCGATAATAATAAATTGTTTATTGAAAATACGGACTAACCTCGATCAACATGGAAAAAGTTGCTCATCTACTGTTGCATCAGCATGAGGAAAATATGACTTCTGGCAATTATCCATCTCTGAATTCCGTAATTCTCGAATTGCAGCAAACTTGTCTGTACTTCGGCGAATTGATGTGGAATTTTATCGTCAAATCGAATATATCTAAGAATAGACTGAAACTTATTTCTTGACATTATTTCACAAAAGATGGATCGACCATGATCTGATTCCCAAAAGCTTGGTAGTGGCTCGTTTCTTCTTTTGAATACTCCATGAAGAAGACAAAACCCAAAAAATGCATCTAATTCATGCTTAGAGATGGAAAAATTAGTATTTCCCTGCCTAAGAGCTTCAACCTTTGTGAACCGTAAAATGCATTCCAAGTTTTGATGACCCCACAGCTCTTTGAAAACATCCAGTACCGTATCAGCCCTAGCAAGAATAAATTGCTTTGTTCCTGGTCTGGTTCAAATAATGTTACACCTGCTTGTTCTGCCATCGGCATTTGGCGGTCGATTTTCCCAAACAGTTCCATCCCTGCTCAATGTGCTTTTGTTGTTAGTGTTGGGTGGGTGAAGATTTTCGTTTTGCAGAGATTCATCTTCAGCACACTCATCCTCATCATCTTGAGAGCTGTTCTCCTGTTCTGTTATAATAAAGTTGCTTTCACCAAAATCTTCTTCGTCAGAATCAACATCTGCTGCAAGCAACGTCAAAACTTCTCTAGGATCATAACTTTTGCCATCTTCAAATATATTGGACATGCTGGCCAAGGTTGTGCTACAACAGTTTCTAAAAGCTAAAGGACAATCAATTTATGTTCAAGTTAGACTAGGTTAACATTTATGCCAGTTTTTACAAAGGCTATTCTTTAGCTTATATCATTGCCTTCATGCTTACATACGCTATTATACTTGTATGCTTACATACTTATATATGCCTATCTCCACCAACATGGTCTAACTAGACTTTAGCCTAAAATGACTGAAAACTGCCACAACACTACACAATTAGCTTTTGACATGGTCAATGCAAGTTTACTACTTTGTGACTGGACAACCCTGAATGCTATCCTTCCTGTCTTACCTTAGAATCAATCAGTAGCACTTCCAGCAGGCAATTGCAAGCAGCTTATTCTGTTGTTCAGTAATTATTTCCCGGTGTACGACCTACCGCCAAAACCACTGCTTACAAACCTTTTAATAACTTTTTTTAATAAGATGTTTAATTCGCAACTTGGTCTAAAGTGCTAATTACATATCGTTTTATCACTTAATTGAATTCCTTTGTTACAAACAGATTTCAGATACCATTAAATTAGGATTATTTCAACAACAAAGTGTCCAGGAAATTGTTTTCAAGCATTTTTAAGTGCTAGAGTCAATTGACCCCTTTGTAGCTCTTGAAGAAAAAATATCCGGTATTTCTAGGGTTAAGCATCCAAAAACGCAGAAATATTTGGAAGGTTTTTGTGTATGAGCTATTGACAGTTTATTGGTAAAAATTTGAGTCAGTAACGATGGTCTGATTTCACTGCTATCACGACTTTCAATACTGATGCACTGACTACCAATTGTACTTCTAGCCATGATGCCGTAGGTGTCTTTTACCTTACAGAATAGTCAGTTTTTTTTAGCTTAAGCATAATTGGATTTGGAGTTTAGGAGCAAATACACATTATCTGGCAACTCATACTTTAAAACATTGACTGCAATGTGTAAATTAATTTCTGGAAAATATTAAAATATTGGTCAATAGTCCTGCCACATTCTTAATCTTCACATGCAATCTTTAGTGTTAATTTTTTTAGGCTAGGCCTAGGTTCGCATTTATAATATTCCATAATTAGCCAAAGAGCCTATGAGCAAAATTTGTTGTAAACTTTGAAAAATTTGTTGAATTCTAAATTAAGCTACCTTACTCTTAGTAATTTTACTCTTAAGTTTGAACTCCGCTGTAGCTCGACTAAAATTCAGCTTTCTTCCTGCTTAGAGCCTAAAAGTCGGTTTCATTAAAACTACATTAACTCTTTACCGTAGGAGTCGCATTTAACTTTTGAAAAGCTAGCTACTAGGCTACTATCATGGAGTTTGCAGGGTCTATGCTGGTGTCATTGTCTTTACAATCACTATGCTAGTATTAACACAATTTGCTCTTTTAATTCTGGCCAAAAGACTGAAAGCAATATCTATCAACCTTAAAGCCTTTGTGGTAGGTTAGGCCTAATAATAGCCTATCATCCAACTCTGAACTAGGTGTAGGCCAATAAACTTGAACTTGCGCTGCAAGAATTGCTCAATCTTCATTTGTATTATTTTATACCACCACTTTTAACCTCACATTTAGGCTATTCATTTAGTGTACCAATCATACTTCTTCAGGTTATAGGCTAATCTTTTGCAGACATCAAGGCAATGAGCAGACACTACGTTTCCACCAAACCTGAACGAGTTTTGCATTGCAATTTGCTTGTTGCCATGACCTGTGGATAAGCATCACACTGCCTCTTGAGGACGCAAGTGACAAGTTCCGTTTCATGTGCGCTAGCGGACTAGTGTATAAAGACAGTGGCATAGCGATGTGCTGGTGACATAATGACATTGAAATTGTAGAAGACATTGCTGCAGCCTCACCAGGTTGTTAAAGGTGTTGAACGATGTGTTTGTGCTGCTCAGTGTTGTTGTATCTGGAAACATAAAAATTGTTTATTAGATGCAAGTGATAGCTGGCTTGAAATTGGACATGTCAAACTACATTTCAGGTTCGCATGGTTTGTGTTAAACAATGAACCTGAAAGCAGCATTTCTGGCATCGAAATCAGCATTATATAGGCTTTGCCTAATAGAATCATAGTGTGTTTTTGTAATGTATGATGACACATATTAGAGCAAAAGTATGTGATCATCTGAAGACAGAACGTCTTGATGCGACGTAAATGCCAGATTTATTTGATTCGAGTATGATCATAACCCCAACTTGCTGTCCTCATTGGTGCAGTGGAACTCAGTTGCGCTCTTAACTGCATGTATTTGCATTGCAGCGGGGCTCGGTTTCATTCGGTTACGTGTTGCTTTTCTTTGTTGCTGCAGGTGCGCAACCTAAAATGCAAAAGTGAGATTATTAGTAGGCAAGGATGCATGAATGCACCTCATCTATCTACCGCATGTCATTGATCCAAAAGAAAGCATGAATATGTGAAATCATAGGCGTAGCCAGGGAGGCCCTAGGAGGCCTGGCCCCCTGCAGTCGAAATGCCGCCAGTGATAAAAATGTGACAAAAAAACTTTGTTTCTTCAGTTTCAAGGTTCTTTTTGCATCTTCGCGTACAACAGTACACGCATACAACAGTAAAGATAATGTTGACGACCAGGGGTCCCAGGCTCCCTCAATTCAATTTTGCCAACAAATTTAAATGTATAAATAAGCCAGATAAAACTGAGGGTTTTTGTCCTAAAAATTGCTACCTCTGGCTTTATCTAACCTTTTCATGAGCGTAATGCATTAACCAGGGCCGGATTTACCGTATGGCACAGTGCCAGGGATTCGCGCTCAGATGGTAGGACTTTTTTTGGTCTTCACTTATATTTGGCAGAAAGGTGTAGCATAAATCCCCAAAGTTCTAGGGGCCCAAGGTAATGTAAATCCGGACCAGAAAAAACATGGTTAGTAAACGCAATCATCTATTGTACCATTTTTCAATAACAATTTACCTCCACCTCGCCAGTATTTATGCAACAAAATACTTTTTTAAAAAATCAGCCAGGAAAAATGCTCATTGAACAAATTATTGAATTTCAATTGAGGGAGACTGGGCCCCCTGGCCATACATGTACTCCTATAACTGGTTAATTTCATGATAAAACAAAAATCTCTAGAAAATCTTCAAGTGGATTGTTATTTACTACTAAAATATTGCCGGAGGCAATGTACCTTACTTCCCCCTAACTGAGCCAAATCATCTAACCTTAAAATTTCACACCAAAATGCAAGATTTTGAACGTGTTTTGGACTTAAATTGCAAGTAAAAGGAGGATCGAACAATCTGATGTTCAGAGGTGGACAAAGTAGTCGAAAAATATACTTAAGTAGAAGTATTGTTACATACTCAAAAATGCCTTTCAAGTAAAAGTAGAAGTATGGCGAAGCATTTCCACTTAAGTAAAAGTAGGAAAGTAGTCAAAATTAATTCTACTTAAGTAATGAAAGTAGAAAGTAATTTGGAATTTCACGTGTTTGTTTATTCTTCGAAGGTTTGCTGTTCTGACGCTTACGATCAGTGTTCAAGCAAAGCCATACTTACGGTAGAATAATATAGCCACAAGCTTATCGAGCATATACGAAATCAGTCGTAAATTATATACTACTACTTTATTTATTAAAATCGATTTCACCCCAGCAGGGCATCATCAGTTAGATCTAAAAACAATCAGCGCATACTTTAAAACCAAAATCATCATAAAACCTATAAATAGACTATAATATCAATCAAATTGAAAAGTACATAAAATGGACTTCAATAACAACGAAATTAAAGAAAATATAATACTGTATATAGCAAAACCTCTTTCGCAAAGCAAATATATTGAAAACCTTGTTTTATCTACAGTAATAAAGCAAAACCTCTTTCGCAAACCAAATATATTGAAAACCTTGTTTTATCTACAGTATTTACAATATAAAACAATAACTTGTTTTTCAATATATTTGCTTTGCGAAAGAGGTTTTGCTATATACAGTATTATATTTTCTTTAATTTCGTTGTTATTGAAGTCCATTTTATGTTCTTTTCAATTTGATTGATGTTATAGTCTATTTATAGGTTTTATGATGATTTTGGTTTTAAAGTATACGCTGATTGTTTTTAGATCTAACTGATGATGCCCTGCTGGGGTGAAATCGATTTTAATAAATAAAGTAGTAGTATATAATTTACGACTGATTTCGTATATGCCCAATAAGCTTGTGGCTATATTATTTTACTGATCCCTAAATGCGAAGTCGTCGAAATTTCTTCTTCTCCTGTGTGTGATTTTCAACCAAAACATGGCCTCAAACATACTTACGGTAGCATATCAAAAAATCAAAGTTTTATTATTCTCTTAAAATTACACCGAAGCGTGTTACGAATACGATTTAGTAGGGACTCTGGCCTCATCTCCGCGCCTGGACAACACAGCTTGAGAAGAAATGTCGCAGCGATGGCGAGTCGTTAGCAACACTGTTCGTTAACCGGCTAGGGAATTGAACCCCAGACGGGCCGCAGCAAACGCAACGCCGTTAACCGCTAATCTTTTTCGTATGAACCAGGAGTAATGCGCATGTCTAGTTTGTCTACTGTACCATGCTAATCAGGGTTCGGTATGTTTTTTTTTTTTAGTGAGACTGAGTCAACACCTGGTATTTGATGCAACGCAAAAACACACTACCCTAGATTACCTGTAAATGAATCGGCGTAACTATTCAATAAGTTTCGTAGTACTGTACAGTAAAACAAACTCGATACGTACTTATTGTACACTTTGTGAGGTGGAATAATGTACACTACCTAACGGTCGAGTTCAACAATCCATTTAAACTTTTATTGGATTAAACCTGCTATGTACAATATGAAGTAAGCCAATCAGCAGGTCACCACAGATTCGTAACATCTAATTCGTACAAATCTTCAACCGGGTATACGATATACCAATTGGTATGCGAAATGGTAATTATGGTACTCGGTATACAGAGGGTAAACGAAACAAAACTGCGATCTCCAAAAAAAAAGAAGAAAATGGTCTGCACGTACATTCGGTCCAATTTCGCCCAAATCTAAGCATGAAAAATCTGATCTACAAAAAAAATCTACACCGCTTACACGGGCTAGAATTTTTTGTGGAGTATACAAAGTTTTCGAAAATCGCAAAAGGTATACCACGTAAAAAAAGGTTGAAGAGCACTGATCTAAACAATGCATTACTCTGCTCGGATGGCTAATTGTATAGCTCGCATGCCTCTAGAGCGGTAGATTAGGGCTGGACTCCAAGTCGAGTTACGCCAAAAACTTTGCAATTGATATTCACTGCTTGATAGTGTAAAAAAGCAAACAAACAATAAAAAAAATTACACAGCTATTACCATTGTAATTTCTTAAAAGCAACGTTAAAAAATGAATTTCACAATGGAACTTATAGCAATATAGCCTGCCTTTAAAAATAGCAAGAAAGAAAATACAAAGTGGGCCAAAAGTATGTTTGCAGTTATTAAACTTTTTTTGTATGCTTTGAATTGAATCTTTTTGTTGCTTAGCTGAAAAAATTATTATCGTAGGCACAAAATCAAGCGCAGTAGCTAAACTCGCATACGAACGGATAAATAATATAGCAGAGATGTTCAGGAATTCATTGTTCAAGTTTTATATCTGTAAACCTACTTTCGGCGCACCCTGTAGAATAAGAACAGCTAGCAATACACAGTAAAGAACTTCATGGTAGCCCAGAACTTTGGTGGCAAATTCAAATGTTTTTTACCACTAGTAGACTAGTAACCCAGTCTGTTATTGAGGAAAGCTCTAAAGTCTTGCTATTGAATAAGCTTGGCATTCAACTTAAGCAATAGCTGGTTTTCAAAACTGCTATAGCCGATGTTTGCTCGCTTTGGGGAAAAGATCAAACCAGCGGTACTGAATAACCTCTCACAAGCTGCAGAAGCTGGCAATGGCGTATTAAGTTTAATGAACAATTTCTTCAATTTGGGGAGAGAATTGAAGGCACTGATATCTTCTTCACTTGTCATCCCTAAGTAACAATCCAACTCCAAAGTTACTTTTGTTGAGGACCTCTTGGCCATCGAAGAAAAAAAATGATCTTCTGACGCATCGTTGCTATCTTCAGATGATTTATTTTCGTTGTCGCAGATATCTTGCAGCAATCTCCTCAGGTAATCAAGACCTTTAAAATAAACGTTATATATATCAAGACCTCAAATATACTATAATGTATATATTGTAGTTATATATACATTATAGTAGTGCCGGTATTGAATACTTTTCGATATTTGATTTGGAGATGCACAATTTTCTGTAATTAAGGAAGATCTTTTCATTGTCATGACACACTTTCTTTTTCGGTTACAGCTGGTAACCACTTAAAACAATTTTTGTTATTTTGTGTACAGATTCTACAACTCTGCAAAGTTACTAACCTTCAAGAAAGAGATAAAAATAAAATTCAAATCACCTTATCTCATCGGAACTGGACTTGAAAATATTTAGTACAGTATTACCATAACATATGTTGACGAAACACTACGGTAACTATAAACACAGCCTACGCTGCAGGAGGAATAGCTTATATGAAGATTACTTAGACCAGCGGCTCTCAATAGGGGTGCGAACCCAACATATAGTGATTATTCTCCAAAAGGAAAAACATAACACTACATCAAATGGTGCAAAAACAGTTTTTCCATCAGAACGGTGTGAGGGCTACAAAATGCATTGCTGCTGACTTAGACAAATTCGTCAAAAAATCCCTTTAAAAATATTTCTTCCAAGCCCATAATTTGGAAATGATTGAATGTAAATACTGATAACATGTGAAAATGCAAAATTGTATTTTAAGTAAACTAACTGTTTTCACTAACCGTCTTCCAGTACTTCTTCCTCAGCTGTCCAATGATTCTTGAATTTCGGGACCAATATTGATGACGCTATGAGCTCCCGATCTTTCATCATCTCCCCAAACCGCTCATTAATGCCGTCAATGATTGCTGATGCCAATGCTTTGCAATAGTGAGTGCTCCTTCTCACTTTTTCCATTTGCGACTGGAGCTCGTATAGAGTTGGCAGTAGCCAGCCCATATACACGTTCTTCTCGGACTGAAGAATGTCAATTGCCTTGACGACCGGCTTCATCATTGTGCAATAATCACCCAAAAAATCTTGTTCAACTGCAGTCAATCTACAACATACTTGAAATTAGACAAGTATAGAAAATTGCTTGTATAACCACTTAGAGTGCTCTGTGATCTTTGCAATAGAGCTAAAAACTGCTACAAAATCACTGACATACTTAACTCCAAGATTTAGTAAGAATATACTACAGTATCTCTCCACACTCTGTTTCCCACCTAATGATGTTGACTATTTTAGAACTTGCTCCTGATGAACACCATTAGGCAGAAAACAGACTGTAAAGATAATATGTTCTTGCTAAGCAACTGATTTGAGTAGTATTAATATTAGACTACCGGTATATAAAAAAAGTTAGGGTGCGAATTATTTCACTACTAACACCGGTACCTATTATAATTCATAAATCTGTAGCTACGTTTTATACATCCTCATGTGGCTGATAAAAAAGTTTTGTTATTCCAGCTGCAGCTATGCAAATGAACTTATCTTCCAGAATTACGGATCGCTTATCAGGCAAGAATAAGTTTAAGAAGTGTCTCATTACCATTCACTCTTAACATGTAATTGTTTAGTTTAGTATTTTTATTTGCCAAGTTTCCATGACCTGGAGCCATCAAAGAGACCTTGCGGTCTTCGATCAGAAGGGACCTTGCTTATAAATATCTTGTTCAACTGCTCACAGCGGGGTTCTGATACCTCTATATTTAGTGGCAGCTAGTAGTAGCCGGTTTAATTCAGTTCTTGTGGCCAGAGCTGTAGTGCTCACAGCCAAATCTTCGTACACACTAAAACACTAGCAGAAACAACTCGAACTTTAGGGTTTATTAAAACAAGAAACCAACCCTTTTCCGTTAGATGCTTCATGATGATTATCTCTGCTTGGTGGTTTTTTAACAAGATAGCAAACTAAAAAAGCGCAGTTGAATCGAAAAACTTGGAAACAACTGCAAATCTCAGATAGCCGAGTAGATAGAACGTCTGCTTCTGGAGCTGTAGACTCGGTGTTTGATTCCGAATCGGGTCAAACCAAAGACTCGAAAATTGGTGTTCACAGCTTTCCTGCTTGACGTTCAGCATTAAAGGGGCAGTGTGGAGAACAAGCTGGAAAGTTTTCTTGTTGTGCGGTTGGGAAGGGCATTTAGCAGGATTCCCCCATCTTTAAGAGGGAGACAGGTGGCTGGTAACTCCTAAGCGAGCTCACTATAGCGCTTCCGTCGCTTTCTTGCAGAAGAGGATAAATATATGACTAAAAAAAAAAATCCTAAGCTATGCATAGTGCCTCTGTCGCTTTCATGTGACAAGTGGATAAATATAAACAAATTATCAATTAGCTGGCAGTCATAAATTTTGTAAGCAACTAGAAAAGCCTTAAATTAGCCAGATAATTGCTCTCTGGCAAAAATGGCCGACAGGACTGGTGTCTAGAGGAGTAATTAAACTCTCATTTAACAATATGAAAACTTCAAAAGCTTGAATGACTTACATTTGGATATTAAATAAACGAAAAACTTGGTTCAATGGTTCTTCGCCTTTTTCTTTTCTAATAGTTACAATTCGTTCAACAGCCAAATACAACGAATTCCATCTGGTTTTGCATGGTCGAATTAATTGCCTGCCACAAATTTCTTCCATAATTTCTGCAGCTGCAGTAGAGCGACTAGATCTGTTCCACAATGCAAATAATTTAGCAAAGCTACAACGATACAATTTCTTGAAAGTCATGTCTCTATCAGCATTTGATGTATCTTTGCATGCGATGAGATGCAGAATATGACAAGCGCATCGTTGATGGCGTGGCAGCTTATATGTGAAACTTGTTGATGTTTCAATCATGGAAAACGCATCTTCAAATTGAATTTCCTCAGCTACTTCCTCAGTATCTGAGTCTACATCAGAACTAGATCTCTTGAATTCAGAACTAGAATCAGCAAATTCACCGTCACTACCAAACATTGAAATGTTACGCTGGAACTGACGAACAGAAAATGCTTTGATAAAGTTTGAACTATTATCTGTTGTAGTTCCAATAACTTTATCCCGGATTCCATAATTTGCATGAATTTCATCAATAGCAGAAGCCAAAACATCAAAAGTATGGGAACCTTTCAAACACTTGCAAGCTAATGCAACAAAATGCCTTTTTAACGTGTTGGGGTCAATCCAATGTGCTGTAAGTCCAATGAAACTGCGACGTTTAGCTGTCCAACAGTCAGTTGTTGTAGCAACATACTCAATACTGCTAAATCCTTTTTTTATTTTTATTTTCATACTCTCCGCTTCTTGGGCTAACTTGCGTTTAACTGTTGGTCGAGAGATTACATGCACACTTGGTTGCAGAACTTGAACAAATTTTTGAAATGCTGGTAACTCAACCATTCGAAAAGGCAAAAGACCTTGGCATATTAAATCAATTAGGTGCTTATCCAAAGCAGCTTGAGACGGTTTTCTTGTTGCAACATCAGTTAAATTAAGTTGTTTACCACTTGATCTGGATGAAGATGGGGTAGAATCTGACATCTCAGATGTTAATTTTTTTTTTTTTGCAAGAGAGGTCAATTGTTTATACTTTTCCATATGACTTCCATGTTTACTCTGTAAATACACTGGTGAGAGTACTGTAAATTTAAGGGGTAACAGCTCTTAGCTATAAGGTAATTTTCTATTCCAATCTTAAACAAGGTAATCTTCCTTATTGGCTCCCATTCTATATGAGCTGCAAGCCAACCATTGCTAAGTAACCGCAAACAGCCTTTCATTTAACTGTTCAGCATAGTATGCCAGTCACGTAGAACAGCCTATAATAACATTACACTGCACAAGATCTGAGATGAAGGTCAAAACTTGCACTAACTGGAAACACAATGGCACAACATGAAAAAACTACAGGCCTATTGAAAACCAAACCACCAGCCCACTACCACTGACCAAAATTAATATTTACAAAATAAGAAACCACATTGTTTGGTATAGGCTAGGTATACTGGTATATTGATATTTACTAACCTTGATTTGTTTTTGAAGATTTGACGGAGAATTGATATATGCAGAAATTTCTGCATTACGAGGCTTGCATAGCAGGCGCTCAAATTTCACCGTTTTTCCCTCTTTGAATTTGCATCGAAAAAAATTATCCAAATATGGCCAAGGACTTTCAGGACAGGAAGTTAATGGATTGTTAGAATTGCTTTCACTATCAGACAAAACAATTGCAGTACCAGTATCATCACCAAGAAGCACAACATCAGAACTAGTACCAGTACCATCTGTCGTCACAGCCCTACTAGTATCATCACATACAGTACTACAGGTGTTGGTAGTAGCAACAGCTTTGCCACTCATGAATAACAGTATCAGTAATGCGCCGGTAATACGGCTTGTCATTTAAAAAAAAACAGGACTGTGAAGGTATACTGTATAATATATTGATGGATTGCACGTGATGTCGTCGCGCTGCTAGCCAAACCGCTGGACGTCAAAATCGCAAATCGGCGCTATGTAAATGCGTGCAAAAACACTAACAGCGAAGACATGGAGCGTATTTTCAGGCTATAAAAGAGTTGATTCTTTGTAACATTAAAGTTAAATGCTAGGCAAAAGCCTGTAAAAACTGAAAAAGATTTTAATCAGTAAAAATTCAGTTTTGTTTGCTTTTTTTCAGTGACGTAAATCCGGCTTGCTGTTAAGTATCCCATTAGAATCATGTAATATGGATGGTGGTAGCTAGTTTTGGTTATCAAATTCGTGGCTTAGCCTACTATTGATGGCGCTGCAATGGAACAGTTGTATCTCCTTTATTTGTGACAAAATTAGCGCATTTTTAAACTTTTGTAATTTCAGAAGTCTATTTTGCAGGATCTTGGTGATTTTTTGCATTTCGTGTAGTCATTAGCGGCTTATCGCTATGATTATTGGTTGCTAGGAGTTAAAATACATTAGCAGTTGTTTTCATTGAATTATTTCGTAGATATGTCATTTAAACTTTAAATTAATGATTTAACTGGCCTCAGTGTAACGGTGAAACTTTGATCGAGTCTTAATTTGCATTTATTTCGACTTGAGCTAGTGATGTTAAATATTATTCATAAATAGTGCTTAAACTAAACATTAATCGGCCATGTGTTACTGCTGTGACATAGAATTTTAAGTAGTTTAGGATATGGCCGAAATCACGATTTGAACCAAAGCTAAAAACCGGTCAAAGTGGACAACAGCAGGTAATGGACGATGAGAATTTACAAAAAGCGTAACTTTTCAGATCCGCTGAGCTATGTAAGCTGCTTAAATCGCTCCTAGTAATTACCAATTAAGGCCAGGCTCTCTACAAAAGTGTTACTTTACAATCAAATTCTTTAAATATACCCACTGAAGGAATTATACGTTGATTTACGGTAACGTCCAATGCTTTGTAATGGCATTTTGACGTCCAATCGTTTTGGCGGGAAAAAGCTGTGACGTAGCTGCAATCCATCAATAGGCTACTCTTTAAATGCTATGGTTACAAGCTACAAAAATAAAAGTACTTTTGTATATACAATAACTGGTATATACTGACTACTGAGTAAACAATATCAGCTATATACGACTAATATAAAACAACTGGTAATGGTACCTAGCTGATGGTAGGCCTACTCTCTGCTCTGCCGTGCAAATCATAAACATAGTATTATATGTCCAATTTGTTGTTTTTAACAAAGAGTTTACATACTAGTACAGAGCATTCCGGTTACAATACTGTAAGTAAAGTGAGCTAGGTAGGCTAATTGCCAAAGACATTATTCAAGGCTTATTTGGAATTTGCCATATATTATAACCATTCCCCAACCGAATCCTAATTGTAAATGCAGAACTATAATAAAATGGATCCAAAAATCCGTTTACGGCAAATTCCATACAAGACCTCATTATTCAAGTAAATGAGTGTAGGATAAGCCTATTTTGAGTTAGGACAGGGTGCGCTACTGCAAGCTTAGCATTTGACGCAAATGACAGTAGGCTGCTAAGATAGTTTAAATACAGGCTAGTCTAAATCTTATAATTTATCAATGCTGGTACTACGGTAGTAGCCCAAACGCTTACTGGTATATACTGGCAGCTATAGGCCTAAGTGAAGGCTTTCAACTACCGGTATCTATCTGCAATACTTCTTTGGAAAACCTAACAAACAATAAAGTACACAATAATACTGCGCCCACCTAAAACAAAGAAATTCCAGAAAACCTTGCCAAACCTCAAAATTGCGGCTCATTACCGGTACATAGACTGTAATCACAGCGTACCAGACTTCTGTTTCGCGTCCTGTACGAACATGTTTTCGATAAGCAGAGTTGCCAGATATAATGAGACAAACAAAAAAACTTCAAATCGTGGTCATTGGTCAAATCATCATCAAAAAGGATTGACTAGGTGTTTACTTCTACTTTACATAAAAGTCATTACTACTCATGTAGCGTTACTTCGAGAGGATTTTACTTGAAGTAAAAGTAGAAGAATCAGAAGTGAAAAATACTTAAGTAATTCGCTCGTTACCAAAAATACTACTTAAGTAGAACTACTTCGTTACTGACCACCTCTGCTGCTGTTTTCAATTGACTTTCAAATGTTAAAAATCTACTTCTTTCAAATCGCTGTGAACACATTCGAAATGTGATCCAATGGCACTAAAATAGCTTTTTTCCAAACAATTACAAAAAATTGCCCAGCGGCTGGGGGCTTCACCCCCAGACCCCCGTCTGTGATACATTTGAGTGACACGTCCGCTCCCAAGGTTATCATTTACACTTCTTAATTATTAGTTCAAGCCCTCTTTAGCAAAATCCTAGTTTAAGTGCCAACAGGCCACGACTTGAGATTTTTCATTGTGTGTTATCTATGCCCCCCAAAATATCCTCTTTTGAAAATTTCTGATAGTGTCATTGCATGTGATTTGTAATTTGCCCCCCCCCCAATCAAAAATCCTGGCTACACCTATGTGTGAAATGTCTCTTTTTTGGAACTCAATGTAATAAGTAGAAAGACTTGTCGTTTTTCCTCTCGCTATGCTTACGGTTAGCAAAAAGATGATGTTGCCAGTTCGTGTGGGTCGTCCTGCCATGAAACTGCTAATGATCTCTTGCAGTGTATGAACAATGTGTATTGTCTCTGCAAAGGCATCGCCTATAAGTCCAGCACAGTGAAAACCGAAGGTGATTATGCCCAGAATTGTTTGGGCATTTCTCATTCGTTTGCAGCTATGGTGACAAACAAACTGAATTTTCGAATTAGTTCAATGCTCCAAATTCGAACATTTTGCTTGTTCACTTTGCCACTCGTGTGAAAAGTAGCCTCATCATTGAAGACCAGTTTTTCATCAAACTGATATGATTTGTTTCATTTGCTGTTGCATATCAACACAAAACTGCTGTCGCAGTCCCTTGTCATCTGTTTTCATGCTTGAAGGAGTTGCAGTTTGTAAAATCTCATTTATAATCGTTTTCGTACAACTCGTCAAACTGTTGTTGTTGGAATTTGGGTTTCGAAACTCGCCTTGCAAATGGACTTTCTTGAACTGTTCACAATTTTTTTACGAATTGTATTTACTTTTTTTCTGACATTGACTTTCGACCAGATTCTTTTACTCGCACAAGCAACCTTCTTGAACTTTTGATGCCATGTCCATATTTGCTTTTTGTTTGCACTTTTCCAAATCCACTTCTTTCAAATCGCTGTACAAAGATTCGTTGCACTATCTTAATTGAGTGTGTTCTAGCATACTCCAGTACACAAAACGCTTTTTCTACGCTAGTGTATGGCATTTCTATACATTAGTTTTTAAACACCTGAAAATTGTAAGATAAAAATTTATATTATTTTTATACATCATGTTAAAATTTGATATTGTTTAAGCTAGAATTGGCAGAGTTGTTTGGTTGTAACAAACGTGTTTACAAAAGCCTCGTGTTGCTGCTCACGTTGCTGTTGCAGAGAATGTGATGGCATTTGAAAGACATTGCTTGAGATCCACATCTGCAGCATTCTAATAATTAATGATCTCTCTGATGGCCGTATTTGCATGCATAAATGAAATTATACAACCTTATTAATTGCAAAGAAACAAATGAAACCATTCAGTATTTACAAAAAAACACCGTTGGATAATGGATATAGACATCATTAAAACGCAAAATGGCACTGGTGACTGATGAACGAAAGTGAAAAACCTAAACATACTTTACGAACGCGAAAAGTGCAGTTATATACAAAGTTAAATGCACCGTGTTGTACGTGTTTCAAAAGGTGAAAAGAAGTTTGAAGCAAAGCACTGTTGTATGATACGATAAGGTGGTTATGTTATTGTGGCAGCAGTTGAAAGAAATGTAGCGGTGGTATTAAATGGCAGACATTATGAAAATATTTGTGAATAAACGAAAACGTCTATTTAAAAAACAAAGACAAGACTAACTAATGTGTAACTATTGTAATTGTGTCACAGTCGTTTAAAGAAAATGTAAATGTCATTATCAAATTAATGTTCAACTCGTGCCTGTTGGGTGAGAGTTCAAAATGTCATCGGGTATTTGAACGATCATCTTTCAATTTCTTGGACGCCTTTTTTGTGTTGGGATTTGTTGATTTTCTTTAATATCTAAGTTGGACCTTTTTTCTGTTGCGTGATTTCCGGCTGGCTACGTTCTTTAGATCTTGAATGGTGGCTTCTGTCACTGCTGTTACCCCTTGATTGCGTACTTGTTGTTGCCGTTGTTAGTCGTGCTTCATGGTGGTGGTACTCCCCGACCCCTTCCGAGGGATGGGGGCGCGGAGGAACTCCGCGGAGACCCAACAATCGGGCCACACCCCGAGGTCTGGACCATTGGTCAAGAATAGAGAGAGAGGAGCCAAAGATAGATTTACGAAGAGGTTCAGAGACAGGACAGTCGAGGAGGAGATGATTGAAGTCCTGTAGAGGGTGTCCACAGTCACTACGAGCAGAATTCTCCTTCCGACTGATCCTATGAAGATAAAAGAAGACTGTGGCCACGGCAGCGAAGACGGGAAAGCTCACAGCGAATAGGGCGAGAAAGGAGCAGTTCCTCCGAAGAGACTTTGGGGATTTGGTAGTTTAGATAGGAGTGGGAGATGTGACGTCTCCAATTGTGGTACTGGAGATAACGGATTTTGGCAATAACTGTGGGGAGAGGGCATGGGATCGCGTCAGTGGGCAGGGAGGCACCAGCTTTGGCAAGTAAATCCGCATTTTCATTACCGGGGAGACCAGCGTGACCGGAGTTGTGCTTCATCGTCCAAAATGTCGTGTTGCGTCGCACGTCTTTTTCCCGAGCAAGGTTTCGCATTTTAATGAACCCTTTCAAACGCTGAATGTTTCCAAAATCTTTCAAGTGCTCCATTGCAGTGTGATATTCACCGAAATCGTTTTTCTGTCTGTGTATGTGTGTGTGTGAAAAACTGATATACCCATTGTTCTCGTTTCGTTTTGCGATTTATTTTCCTTTCGTTTTTGTAGGACCATTGCGACTGCAGTACCTCCTGCATGCAGCGGTATAGATACTATTATGTGCCGCTATTTTCTCTTCCATTTCTTGAATGAAAAGATTTTAGCATATTAGTAAACTAGCAATTAGACAGACCAAGAATTTTTGAAATCGGTAGGTGTTGGGAGTATTGGGAAGCAATCGGTGCGATCTCGTTATGGTTTCGGAAAGTATCGGCTACTTTTACGTAGTGTTGTGGGTCAGCATCGGGGCAGTGTCGTTGCGGTCTCGCTGTCGGATTGCACGCCGTTAAAAAATTATAGCGTATCGAGGAGTATCGTAATGCTGTTGGTGCCTGTGTAGTGTGTAACCACGACATAAGCAGTAATATGATGGTAAGGTAAAACAAGGCACACTGTGGTCAATGTGATAGTACTGCATTATAATGATTAAGATAAAAAAAACACACTTTTTTATGTAAATTTTTGCGATACAGCTTTAACTCCATGGAATTTCCGCGCAAGCCAATCCCACTGCACATTGTCTTTGAATTTTGATGCTAGGTGCACTGAATTCAGTAGCGTAAATTATAGGATGTAAGACAAGAGCCCTAAACCCCACTTATCGGCCAAAACAAAACTTTAGCTTCGTTAACCACTAGTCCGTTAACAAACTTCATACCTCCGTTAAAGTTAATTCGTTGATTAAAGCTGATTAAAGCTTTAATTAACGGATGTTAATAACGCCTGTTAATTCGTTAACATTTCAAGCGTTAATGTACAATTCTTTTTATTTACTAACTTCTAAAACACGTAAAATGATGCAGTTGAGCTGATACTATGGAAAAATCTATTGCTGTGGTGGTCTTTTTGTGGTTTGAAGGATACATTTTAAAGATTTATTCTTAATTCTGAGATATGGACAGGTTCAAATACACTAGCGAAGCTGCGATCTGAAACTCTTTAGAAGATGCGCACAGTGATGATTAATAGACCTACGCGGCTGCCGCCTATTATTAGCTAAAAAAACGCGATTGCATTTAAAAACGTAATTGCATACAAGATAACATTTAAATACATAATTTTTTCTGCCTGATATAAGAAAAGATAAAAATTCTTTTGAGATTAGGCCAAGGGTTTTCTGGATAACCGCTCTTCACTTCCACTATTTCGTCTTCCTTATTTTGATGACTTTCAGTAACTTAGGTCAATAATACAGCTTCGAGCTTCAATAGGATCGTACAGTAGTTCGCCCGAAAATAAATATCGAAAGCCATGCTTCTCTATTAAAAAAGTCGCCAGCTCGGGAAGGTCACTCATCGTTTGGATACAAGCAGGGAAAGCTTCTGCAGTAGAACCAGCTTTGCATAATGAGCGCCAGTTTCTGTTTCTTCGTGGAGGATATGTCAATCCAACATGAACGTTTGCATTACTTTCGATGATCAAATAGAAGGGATTTTTTTTCTTTCAACTGGAACACAAAATTATGGCACTAAAGGTTAACATATAAAGAGCTAATCCTCATAGTGTAACCTAATTTCAAGTTGTGTAGTACTAGAATTTGTCTTGTACAGGGCACAGGCATAGCTCCTTTAGAGAGGACCTGAGCTGAGACCCAGATGCTGTGGAGGTTCCAAAAATTTGAGGTTTCCATTAGGTTTGGGGTTTCCAAAATTCTCATGACTTCGATCACATTTGTACAGCTAGCATTGACTGAGCATGAATGTTTTCCCACACACATGAAAACTTTTCGTTGATTGCTACAACTTGAGAAGTTTTTTTCATGATTACATTATTTTGTGAAATGGCGGTTTAGCGCTGCTCGGCGAGCTTAGTGACAGTGTAACAAAACTACGCCACGTCAAAAAGTTCTTTATGCTCTTCTGGCACGTTTTCCTGAATGTTCGGCATATCGGAACTGCCAACCACTGATCTAACATGCCACAGCACCATCAGCTTGTGGCATTTTGTCTGTGACAACTGCGAGTAAGTATTACAAGAACCACAAATCTACATAATCCAAATCAATTTTAATATCTGTCAGTATTTTGTAATGTAGATTTTCTTGAGCATGTCTCTTCCCCAAAGTTTTGTAAACTATCTTTGCGAATGAAAATGTATCCTTGTGTGTCTATGTTGGTTGTTTGTTGATTTGCTTTTAGCTTTGTTTCGGATATTGTCAAAACATCTGGGAGTTCTGAGAGGAAAATTGGCAGTTTGTGTACTTCTAAAATGATACAAAAGTGTGCTTTTTGCAGTACTTGTTAGTGGTAGGCCAGTCGATAAGGTCATAAAGATACAAAAAAATGCAGCGTCACAGTAATCATCAGGCCGGTATTGGAAGCCAAAGGAAACATATGGATTCGTATTAGTTTTGGTCTGAGTCAGACTAATTGTCAAAAAATGCTCTTATCAAAACTGGTTGCCAATTATACAAATCACTTACTCATTTGATAGCTGCCCAGCATGCCCTTTGGGCTTTTTCAATTTTTTCTGTGTGTGTGAAAAAAAATTTTGGCTTAACCGAGTTAGCATTTGCTTTCAAATCGACACTCTCGCCGATGCAGTTTTCATTATCTTTGTTGACATCTTTTATAACATTGACAAGAAACATAATTTAAAAATGAGCAGTCTGAAGCTGCATCCCTCTCCTCAACATCATTGTCTGACTGGGCCGCATTAAATATCATCAGAAGCTTGTCGTCAAGCAGTTTAAAATATACATTTACGTAATGTTTGAATAAATCATCCGGTGATACAGCATGCTTTTACTTCATTTGCTCTTTCAGTATGGTTCAACTAAAGAGAAACTGCTCCGCAATACAGTTTTAATGAGCTTTTTTACATTTTTTGAAATTTGTGAGTAACCCAATTTCAACTTGTTTGGTTGATTCGATAGCTTCAATATGCTGCTAAGTGTTAATCAGTTGAGCAGGGCCGATAATGATTAAGAAAATGGAACTACCATAGGTCTGGAGGACAGGTTTCGACAGAATGTTCCTGACCTTGTGTGTTCTTATGCTGTTCTCACACTTTAGTGAATCGGACTGCGACTCCGCTTCGAATTGAACATTTTTCAGTTTTCAGAGTCTCCGCGCATTTTCAGCGCATTCGCATTGGAGTCGCCTACGAGCTGAAAATTTTCAACCTGTTCAAAAATTTTTCGATTTGCAACGCAGTCTCCGTGGGTTCGCAGTGCATACGCCATCAAATTGACGGAGACTGCAGTACGACTCTGGCAAATGCACGGAGACTGTGCTGCGAATCAAATCAGGAATAACGGAAATGACGTAGTTGATTATTTCGTAATAAATTTTATTTTGCAAAATAATGAGTGGTGGAAAGGTAATGGTAAAATAAATAATTTCTTGAATGTCAGCTATTAGGCAAAAGTAGGGTCTAAAACTAAAATTTTCTTGCCTGAAGCTAATATAGCTGTTAAAATATGGATGAAAATTAACGAAGTAGATCAGAATAAATAAAATCGGAAAACTGTTTTACAAAATGTTAAAACGCAATGGGATAGCAAAAAAACTTGGGTTTTTAAGTCTGAGTCAATATTTTCTATGATTTTGAAACTTTTAGTAATTCTAGTAATTTTGGAATTTGCTTTCAAATTTTCTTTTAAAAGTTCAGGGATGGCGCAGTTGACAACTTAAATGTCAGCTACAATGTCTACGTTAATATGGGGCTGTGTTTGGATCAGATAGTGTGTCTGAAATTTAGGTCCACCGTTTGATTCTGACGGTACAGTCAGTAGAAAGACAATATAGTGCTGGTTATGCGCTAGATAACTGATTGCTGGGATCCATTTCAATTGATGGGCGGCTACTTGGGTTTTTGTAGTGCTAGCTTGACTTTCGCTTTACTTTAATCAAACGTAGGTTGTAGTTGACGGCATCAGGATGTAGATAATTTTTGGTTGAATGAATGAGTGTCGTTTGATAGGATTTGTAATAGTGCAATGATAAAGTTTATGGTTTCAGTAGAGAGGTTACTTTCAGTAACCATATTGCAACACAATTCAAAAGCACCACTCCGGTATCTTAGTGCTAGGCTAGCTTTATATTTGATTATGCTTAATTGAACTTCTAATTTAATGTATCTTATTACTAGGAATTGCTTGAGCTGTAAAATGCCAGTCTAACCGGATGCAGTTGGAAATCCAATTTGTACGTAAAATGTTACTATTTTGAATTAATTTTGACAGTGCGCTGATTATTATTTTATTCATGTTTAATGAAGGCACTCGATATAACGCCGAAAATGTTCGAGTTCAATTAAAACACTAAGTTTGCCAACAGCTGTTAATAGCCGAGTTGTATGACAAATGCAGTGGTGTTGAAGAGTAGTGTTGCAATATAGTTATAAAATTATTAGCTTACCCGCTTGGTTTGTGCTTGTTTTTGAAAGCAATAATGCCTTATACCGCAGAACAACAATTAGTTAATTTCCGATTTATTTTGCTTTTTTGTTAAACTTGCACTTTGCGAGACATCTAATCCTTTTGCGTGTTATTTGCAAATTGATAGTTACTGACTAAGTTGAAACGTCTCTCAAATAAAACGTTTTACGACAGCTTCGGCTATTCTCGGCAAAACTATCCCTGAGTTTTTCTGCTCTTGAGCTGGATATATTTAAGTTTTATGCTTGCAACAAAATCTACATTTAAGTAGCAGCAGTGTCAAACGATATTAAAGTTGCATATTTTAGTAAAATTGACTTTGAGGGCAATCTGTTTAACGAAAACTGTGCCCATTTGCTGAGCATATATCCTCTTCAATCACAGAAATAATAAAGACTTGAACAAAAATAGAAATAATAGTAATACGCGATAATAAAGGTACCGTAATTCAAAGGTTATTCACCACTTTATTGCTTTTGTGATTTTGAAATTAAGTTACGGCAATAAGCGATGAAAAAAGAGAAACAATTTGATTGGTTTATGTTTGTATTTTATATTCGAATTGATTCGCAGTGGAGTCGCTGTCAAATTCACCAAAGTGTGAGAGCGGCACAACTTTTCGCAACGTTTTATTTGACTTTCTTCATGAGGCAATGTTTTTAATATTACGTTCTGCTTATTAATGGGTCCAAAGAACCACTGCTGTTCCATTCAATAGTGTTAACGATATGTATGTGGTTTTGTAGGGTATGCGTTACTGTATCGTCAGGGTTAGCGCTTTTGCTTCTTTGTTTTAACCCTGACGACACAGTAACGTGTACCCTCCGTGTAGTCGTGCTATTCAACCGATTCGCGCGAATCGGTTCTTAAGTTTAGAGAACCGGTTGTTATTTAAAATTGGTTGCAGGTCCGGTTCCTGCAGAATTTGAATAGCACAACACAGGGTTCCCAGCAATTTCTTGCATAAAAATTCCCTGAGCTTTCCCTGATTTTTTTTTGATCAATTTAAGTCAATTTTAGGAATGTTATATTTTGGGCTTTCTGAATCAAGACTTTACTTACAAAGTGGACAAAGAAATGAGATGCAATGTCAGAAGATTTCCACATTAACTGGTAATATTCTAGCTTAAGCTAAACCTAGATCAAAACATCAAATTAATTACCGTACACGACAATTCAAGACGACTGAGCTCAACAACTTGCTTCGCAACAACACAATAGCATTAGCATCAAAATTTCAAAAAGAACGCATCAATAAGCACAAGAACAGCGGTGTATAACTTTATGGCGCAAGCATTCTGCCCCTATACCACTGTGATCCGAGAGGCGAGACCCTTGTGACTCTACAATATAGGCCTAGCATAGAGCAGTAAAATTCATGTCATCTCTACAATGCTGGTTGGTTTGAGCCGGAAATAATTTTCAACAGCCTTCTTTTCTCATAACTTTCTTCTGAAATAATTTTCTCACGCGAAAATATAATTTATTGTTTTTCACTTAATTGAATTAATATTTTTTACATTTTGTATCAAAAATAGTTCATTCAATTAAATGAAAAATAATAAAATATTACTTTTCATTTAATTGAATGAACTATTTTTGATACAAAATGTAAAAAAATATTAATTCAATTAAGTGAAAAGTTAGAGCATTGTTACTTAGAGCTTTGTTTCCGACTAGCATTAGTGCAACAGTGTACGAGGCAAGTTTCAATTACAGAACAGAAAAGTGTGAGCTAATGGGAGGATAGAATACCTCAAAGCTTTCGATGTTGCATTAATAATGCAGTCGCTATTGCCTAAATATCATTCCAAGCCCTCAACAGCAATTACCAAATACGAGATGAGATCATTTTTTAAATACAAAAAGTTTACACCATGGGATTAGTCACAACCCTAGCAGGACACCAAAAAGCTTTGATATATATTACAATTAAACGCAAAAACTTTGCTTGATATAGCAGGGGTTATATTTATTATTAATGGGAAATTGATAGTTGCCAACAAAATGCAAATCGCAAGTTTATCCTAACATCAAAATCTTCAGCTGAAGCCATGTAATGGTCTTGGATCATAACAGTCGCGCCATAAACACGTGATCCGCAAGAACAAACAATCGGCTTCATGCTAATTACCCAGGTTTAAACCTTGGCAAGCAAGAATTGTAAAGTTGGAAATCTTAAACCTTCTTCAAGCTGTCGCTCAAAGATTTCACAATGCACTGTTGTTTGTCAATGTCTTTTTTCATTTGTATAGCTTTCGATCTTAAAGCATTGGATTTAGACAGAAGTGTAAAATTCTGCTTGTTCTCCGCTTTTAAAGCATGCTGGTCAGCTTCCGCTGTAAGAGTCTGCGCAGTATGTTCAAGCTGCTTAAGCTTTTTCTTGGCTAAAACCAACTCATTTTCTTCTCTCTCTCTTTTCTTGATCAACTTGTTGGTCTTTCTGTTGCTGAAGATAATCCGTATATCTTCGGTATGCCAAGCTGCAAGATCTCCTTAATTCTGGGGTGACTTGAAATTTCGCAACAGGCATTTCAGTAACTATCATTGTGTCATAGATCATTCTTTGTGCGACCAAAGAGTGTGACTTCAAGTTTGGTTCAAGAAGAGAGCTGTTGATTGAGAAGCCTCTTTCTACTGCTGCTTGACCATGTGACAATGTTAGAAGGAGTTGGATCACTTCCCATACATCCTTTAATGCTGGTTTTTCTATCAAGTCGGCCACCGAATAAAAAAATACATCCAGACGGTTTTCTTCAACAGAAAAACTTTCGCAGTCAGCTTTGTAATCTCTTTCAAGGATCACAAGAAGCTGCCGAAACTGATTCAATACCTTGTCACTTTCACATTCATCCTTCCACTTCAGATCTATTAACTTATGCAGAAGGTTCCTCATATTTTCAATTGCATTTTCTTTGTTATTTATGGAAAAAGAAGGATCAAGAGCTTGAAGGTTCCATACAAACGAATGCTTCAGGGGAGATCTTTCAAGAATTTTCTGTGCCATTGTGGAGTACAGCTTCGAACAAGTGGATAAAAAGTTTGCTCTGACAAGTGGGGAGATCTTTTTTGATTTAAGAAGATGTTCCAGTAATCGTTTAGCTGCAAACCCACAGTCAACATAGTCAATAGGCAACCAAGATTTTTCGGTAACATCAACTCCAACTATTCTAGTCGCTTTGAGCGGCGTTAAGATAGACTCCTTCACAAATCTAGACAAGAGATTGCACAATACAACGTGGAGATCAGCTGCCAAGAAAGGTAGCATTGGTTTATCGGTTTGGTACTTCTTTAAAAAAGGTTTCACTATCTGGGCGGTTGAAATGAAAACTTGGAGCTTTGCAATCACTAACGGATCTTTGGTATATTCATGGACAGTGGTAAAAGAGGCCACTGTAGGAATGCATTTCTTCGGTTTCTTAAGCGTTTCATTCACATACTTTACAACATTGGGCCATATTTCAACAGCCCTCTCTGCAACAATCACATCTTCAACCCATCTTGTAGAGCAAAATTGTAGCATAAAAACATTGCTTTTAGTTATGCTTTGAAAATCGTCACGTCTGGCAGGAGAATCATGAAAGAGGTACCACAGTGCGCGAAGCAACTTTGCTAAACCCCATCCAGTTCCTTTAATCGCAGTAGTAAACGCTCCATGAATTGTGTGTAGAGTGCAAGTGCCAAGTTGTAGGATTCCAGGTAAATCAGGATCAGAGCGTTTTCTGTCATCGATCACTTCGTGCACAAACTTTAAATTGACATTAGGGCCATCCATACTAACTTGCAGCAATTTATTTGGATTTAGCTTTGAAGTTCCTTTCTTAAATGCATGCAACAGATCAATCGCAGTGGAATGTCCTAAAAATTGACTATCCAAGTATTGAGACACAACCTTATCCCGGTGAAAATAACGGATATTAATATCCATTTGCCCTTGCTAGCAAATGTTATTTAATGACTCATCAAAACTAGCAACATAGCACTTGGACGCTCTAATTTTGTCGACAAGCTTTTCTGTGAAGTAAGGAGCAATACCAAAGGTAACGAGATAAGCTAGCTTTGTAGATGAACAACTGAACTTTTGGGCGATTGCACTGTCTGGGAACATAGTGCGAAACACATCGCCAATTCCTCTGTTTGCATTAAACGAAACATGCCCCATAACAGTCTTGATTGCCCAGATTATTTCAGCTTTCTTAACTTCAACTGTCCACATAGTCACTAATGAAATGAGCTGATGTTAAACTTCTTTCATTAGTATCTTCCGAACTAACCTTTTCTGGCTCGCTGGCTGTAGTAGTCGTAAGGTCAATAGTTTTGCTAATACTGCTGCTGTAAAATGCAGCTATTATAGATTGTTGAGCACTAGTCCCTGAATGTACTGCTAACGAATCAATATGCTTTTTGCTCTTCATATGCGATGTCAGATCTATCGTCTTTTTGCAAACTTTACAATATGCTTTTTTATTGTCAGAACTCTCTTGTACCCACTTCTTGTAATCATCTTTAGTTAGCCATTCTTTTCGAAATTTGCATAAGTACATGATCTAATTTTCAGAGCAACTGTTAATCTACACTGAAAACACAAAAGCTTTATTTACAATGTCAAAAGTATCCGCATCTGAAAAATGCAAGGAGTTGTAACAAAACAACAGCCACATACTCTTAACTACAATAATAACCTACTAAATATAGAATCACTATTCACAAAAAAAAAAAATTATTGTTAAAAATAGCAGGTTAAAAAGTAAGTTGAGCCCTGGAGGCAAGGGGCGCAACTCCCTTTTCGGCTTTTGGTGATTTTCCAACTTTTCAATAAAAACTACAATATAAGGTTCACTAACGAAGTCAAAATATATTTCATCACCAAATTAGCCAACCATAGCCATGCTAACACATGCAAATAAAAATGACTTTAATCTAAGTCATTCAGAAAATAAACATGGCTTGTGCTCAAACACAACTACAGCTGAATAAAATCCCTGAGTTTTCCCTGATCGTCAATTCATAAAATTTCCTGATATTTCATGTAATTGAAATAATCCCTGTTTTTTCCCTGACTGGAAAAGTAAAAGATATTTTTCCCTGAGTGGCTGGGAACCCTGACAACAGCCTCCGTCCTTTCAGAACGTCCGACCAATTTAGGGACCTAATTACAACTTTTTATTTAGTGCTTCAGCTTGCTGTTTTTTTTCTACTTTTGTAAATGAGAGTAATGTCGTGGTTTTGTGACGTAATGATTGTTACCCTAATTGCGTGTTCTGGTTTCGAACTCTATTTTTCTTGCTTCTTTTTCGTATCTTTTCGAGAACAGATAGAAAAACGTTGCCCGAATATTGTACGAGTTGAAAAGGTGGTAAACTAGTCATGCTGTTTGCAATCAAGTTCAGCTTGTTTCGCATTTTATGGAGTGCGTAGTGCCTTATTTGACGCAGTTTGGTTTATAAATGATATCACTTTGGAGAACGAAGCCAGAAACTACTTTAGCACTCGTTATTATTTTGTCTTTGCGTAACGACTCCTTAATTTGTGCGTGTTTATGATCATTTTGGAATGTTTTGCTTTCACAAAATAAATTAGTTTTTTAGAATTTCCTGTATTTGCAGATTTTAAATAACCTACGTTTGGAAGACAAGCTTGTCTAGAAACAACTGATTGAAGCAAAGAATGCTGCCGCTTGAGTCTTGAATCCTAACTTTATCACATTTATAGCGAAAATATGATGCACCCGAAACGCTCGATTTTTCTATGGTATTGGTGTTGTGCATATTTATCCGCCCTTTACCAGACAGCGTCAGACGCTAACTGTTGGACGATCCGCGCACTTTTCATTGCAATGGCTACTTTGTGCTTCAAGAAATCCGCACCTGCTTTGGAGTTTCCAGTGATCCAATCAGTGCCGTTGCCGGAGCAAACAAAGTGAGGGGGCACTAGCCGATAGTGAGGGGGCACTAAAATAGACTGAACTTTTGCAAATAGAAACTGATATTGTACGGCTCCAAATTATGCGCACTTTTAAAAATTCTGTATTCACATCTAAAAAAAGATAAAAGGCCAGCAGGGTTACTTAGGTCGTTTCGTTTGCGGCTCATAATCGCTTAAAAAATCTAAATGCAGCAGTGAATGCGATCAGACGTACAACCGAGATTTTACTAAAAGGAGGGCTTTATATCTTATAACCAATAGTATATTTTTGTTTGCGCAAGAATTGTTTAATTTAGGCCAGGCCCGGCGCAGAGTAGCGTGACTGGGGGAGCAGAAAAAATATTTGGGGGGCACAGATAAATTTTACCGTCATCGTCGGGGGTGAAGACCAAAAAAAGTCTTCAACCTGACCCTTTACCTTCTTTCGGGGCACAAGTCTCGCGCGCGGGGCTCGGCTGAATCTAATGGTGCGGATCTTGCTTTTTGCCCACAAATTCAAGGGTGAAGACCAAAATAAAGTCTTCGGCGCGAAATCTTAGGCTCAGTCGTCGCGTTCACTCGTGTTTTTCTTCCTGGAACGAAATTTTACGCACGCTTTCGGGGGCACAAGCAATATTTTGGGGAGGCACAGGCCCCGAAATGCACTCCAGTGGCACCGGGCCTGTTACTTTCTTTCGGGGCACAAGCAATGATTTGGGGGCACGGCCCCGAAATGCCCCATCGTCGCGCCGGGCCTGATTTAAGCCCCATGCTGAACAAACTGATGTAACTCAAGCGTGTCATCCGCTGGGCGAATTGGCGCAAAAAAAATAGCGATTTTGAAAGAATTAAATTGCCCTGTTCCTTTCAGCCGCCCTTACTTCAAGTCAAGTCCAAAACACGTTTAAACGCTCGTATTTTGAGTTTAAATTTTCTAAATGAATTGGCTGAGGGGCTGAAGTCCCCTTAACCCGTTCTCCGCTGAAAGCGCCATTGACTGCGATCTAAAAATCTTGAGTGCGCTCTCAACAAAAACGGCTGGTCTTTAAAAAATGTTTTCACGTTTAACCTCAATTATTGCTGTTTTGCGTGCTGTAAATAAACGCTGTTCTGTTTTCGGTCATAGTCACTAAGTACCGGTAAGGATTCTGTAGACTTACATCTCTCTTCCGCGACACATCTGTAAAGGCGTTTTAATAAGTTAGATTATTGCGTCACATTAGGGGAGACACAGCCCCCCGTAGCGACGGCACTGGATCCAATGTTCCAGTGGACTTCTTCGAATTCTTGTCCCTTGCAGCATTTTCGAAATCACCAGGCAAAGGTATTTATACAACGTGACGACGGTGCGGGCTGAACCCATATCATGCGATCAGGATTGTCGTAAAACAACGCCTTTGCCCTCTCGGCCATGCTACCGACAAATTAGCATCTTCATTAACACAGCAGCCATTAGCCAGAAATCGTAAAACAGTGTATTGCAATACTCGCTCTACCAGTAATAACGAAAAATAAACGAAATGCTACGTGATTGAAGAAAATACTGAAGAGTTCACCCAGTGGCGGATTTAGGGGGGGGGATGCATCCCCCCCCACCAGCCTAAAAGTTACGATTTTGGCCGAAAAATCAGCCTCTATTTTGAATAATTCGGCTCCATTTCGGGATGCATCCCCCCCACCGACCTAAACGTAACGAATCCTGCCGCAAAATCAGTCTCAATTCTGGTGAAGACCTTTTTTTTTCTTTTTTTAGGAGACCACCTGATTTTGGGCGAAAAAAACGTTTGAAGTTCCGTTTTCGGCCGAAAAACCACTCTCAACTTTGGTGAAGACATCCGAATTTTTGAGGTTTTGGCTTCAAATCCCCCCCCACCAAAATTTTCTGGATCCGCCACTGAGTTCACCAGAAGCTTGAAATAACTAAGCCACCAAGAGCACAATTTATTCGAAACAATGGCGTCACTGTAAACCTTAAGGTGAATTATCTCGAGTTCGCGCGAGGGAGGAAGGCGCATAATTAAAAACATAAGGCACTCGATTCTCTGTCGGAAGTCATTAAAGAATTTGCTGCTAATATCAAAGCATTTGTAATTGAAATAAACTCGTGCAATGCTTAGAAAAAGAGTGCTTTTTTTCTCAATAACATCAATTTCTTTTAGACGAAAATTTTTAGAGCTTGAGCCAAAACTTAGCTTATAAACTTTGAAGTCAGAATAGGTTTCTGGAATCACATATTCCTCGATAAATAGAAACCAACTTTTGCCAAACAACTTTAACCGATCAGTGGTCGAGTGGATAAAGCGTATGCTTCTGAAGCGGTGGACTAGGGTTTGATTCGCTGCCGGGTCAAACCAAGACTATAAAAATTGATATTTACAGCTTCCCTGCTTGATGGTCAGCATTAAAAGAACAGTGTGAAGCCTCCACCTGTGTGATAGACAGGTGGCAGTTTGACTCGAAGACCAAAAGGTCCCTTCGCTGTCCCCTGGCCAAGGTACCTTAGCGAATAAAAATATAATTTAACAATTACAACACGATGTCAGATAAGCTCTACTGAGTCTACACTGGTCTCGGTTAGCACTGGTTTTAAGTTTGGAAAGGCACTGTAAAAAGTAGTACAATTTAACACGTAGATAGCGACTAAACACTTAAAAAATCGCGATTAATGCACTGAATGAACCTTGTTCTGCTTACAATATTTGGTACTTTAAATAAGCTTTTGACTATAACAATTCCAAAAAAAACAGCAATATCATAAAAATTTACCTAATTGTGATTGACGGTCTTCCAGCAAGACAGCTCGCTTACAAACCCAGAGCAATACAAAAGTATATTTTAAGTGATAGTTTTGTACAGTACTGTTAATCATCTTTTGAGCAAAGATTCGCCTCACAAAATCACGTAAAAGCATCAGTTTGCAGGAGCTTTACTTTTTTTCAAATGGTTAAACACGTCAGACTCGATAAAACATGGAACATACATTAGTTTCTTGCATTCATCCAATCTATGACTAACATACAAAAAACATACAGTAAGCAATTTTAGTCTTCTACGAACTGGGAATTTGCTGAAAACATTACGTTCGCATTTGTGGCTTATTTAGGATATCGCGATGGATACAAGACGTTACAACAATTAGCTGGAATAGAACAAACGACTGAATCATCTTTCACACGCGCTAGTAACAAATGAAAAGAACGAAATTTGACCATGGTTGAGGAGAGAGAGGAATTTTAACAATGCCGTAGTGATTCCAGGTTGCTTGAAGTAGAAAAGAAACATTAAAAACTGGAAGCTAACTCGAAAGCATTCAACACACACAAAAAAAATGGAAGCGAAAAAACGACGAATTCCGGAGCAAAACCGATTCTTGATCAAACGATCAGAGCAGTCTTGCGCGAACTTCAAACTCACGAATCCACTTTTTTTTAAGTGAACCAAGCACTCTGAGTTGGTCTAACTACACTAACGCAGACTGCTTGGCCACAATGAGAAATAAGCGTTAAATGTCTTTCCCCAAAACACAACGATGCATTGCTTGTTCGAGAAGTGAATTGGGAGTCCGCAGCCTTTCGATCACTAACCCAGTAACCCGACGATGTTTGTTGATAGCGATAGCAATCACTGAGCTATCGCTATCAACGAATTTGCCACACGTGATGAGTTCAAAGTTAAAATTTGAAAATAGGATTCAAATGACCGCAATCAAGCGAAATTAATTTGCAGTATTTTGTTAGCATTACAATCAACTCTTAACAGGTGACCACTGACCAGATCTTAGTACTTCCGAAGCAAGTTCATGTAATTGCACAAGTAACATTACAAAAGAGACGATCCAGCTCAAGCCGAACACAGAACAGTGCTAGCGAAATAAGGTAAAATGACAAAAAGATAGGCAAGTACGGTTAAAATAGAACGTGCAAAAATAAACTAAATAAGCCTTTCGCATTTAGGAGGGGGTTTTAATTCAGTCCATAGCTCCGTTTCAATAAAGCCACTGTCTGTTCCAGGTCTCGAACCCAAGGCTTCTTGTTGACTGGGTGAATACGTCCCAGTATTAGCCCTTCGCTCAACGATAGTGGCAAGAAAATAACTGAAGGATGAAATGATTAATAAAAACAAAACCACACCGCCTATAGCTGAGGCAAGTATCACAGTGGATTGATACGGAGAATTTACCTGAAAAATAGGTCAAATTAGGGAGAAACGTAAATGAAACTGGTTTGTGTATCTATGACAACGGAAAGGTTTGCAAAGTGGCCTCCAAATGCCTATTTGACGGAAGTGGCAATTGAAACTCAATGAAATTCGAACGAAACAACTTTTTTGCGAAAAAACCGGCATTCAAAACCATTATAAATCTTTTCTTCTGCACCATCCCGCTTTTATGACTTAATACTGGATTTAACTTACACACATTCAATTTTCAAACATTGCGTAGAGCAAGACAATGGCTATTGTTTAAATCTGCTTTGATTTAATCAGCCCCCGACCCCATCCAGCAAAGAATGGTAGGGTGTAAGACTTAACGCAAATCCCACCAGACGTGTCACTCACCGCGTTTGGACTTAACGAGCGCAAAGCATTAAGGTGCAATTAACTTAAGTTAAAAAAATAAGAAAACATCAAAACAAATCTTCACCAAATTTAGCTCTCTATGACCTACCATTTCTGAAATATAAGCAAAAAATATCTCCCCTGCTGTATAATCAGTTTAAACCAAAATTTCTACTGATTGGGCTCCAGATTACTTCTCTAAGTTATTTCTTTTGAAATCTGACCCAGTATCATTGATGCTTTGCAAACCAGGATTATGCTTTGTGTAAGTTACCATAGACCTGTTGGTAGGTTGAAAAAACAAAGAAATTATCACAGAACACCGCACGGTAGTCTGTAAATGTTTTATAACTTTGAAAACCTCGAAAACGATAATATATTGTCGAAATTTGATGAAAATATGTTTTAGATGATTCTTGGTTTTTGGCACATAATTCCAACTGGTTGCTTCAACCCCTTTAAGATCTTCGTTATAAAAAGGAAAAACCAAAAATTTAAGCTTTATATGCAGGGTATTAAAAAATAAAGGTCTCTAGATAACCGCCACAGCCACTGCTTAAAGAAGTCTTTATCCTGCGCACTCTACCTAGATAACAACACACACTAAGCGCAGTATAAAAGTGAAAAGACACAGCGTAACTTTCGGAGATGCAAACCATCAGGCAAATAAGTGCTTGCCTTGCATTACCCTTCTACGACCTCTAGTGGAGCAGTTTGTCGTGGTAGAATGGGCAAAAAAGGTTTCAGACCAATCTATGCAATCCCTTGAAGTCCTTTGTTTAGCCTATTGTTGACCGATTTTGTAAGCATGGAAATCGCAATGTTGTTTTATTTGTTTCGGCAACATATGGTTAACCATAAGTACGGAGTCACAATCTTTACTAATAGGAAGTCGTCAATAATTCGACGCGCCACAGTAGCAACTGGTGTATTGTATTTAACTCATTTATTACAGACTACCACAACACTGCGATCCATGTGAAATGAGGATGCCTGAATGGCGACTAGCTCACAGCCATCGTGTGCTTCAAAAAATTGAAAAAATACAACAAATTAAATCGCACTTTCTGGAATATTTCGAAGAAGCATCTTCAAACATACGGCCATTGCAAAGAGCGTGTCCGTGATCGTATCCTTGCCTGAAGATGCCTCTTCGAAAGAATCCAGAAAGTACGTTTTAATTTGTTATATTACTTTGTTTAATGTTTAGAAGCACTTAATGACCACGAGCAGATCGTAATCCCCATGAAAGAATGTGCTTTAGTGATAGAAGAAAATTCCCCGGAAAGCATGCGTCCCAATCAGCCGAGCGTTAGTTTGATCATGCATGCAGGGCATAACGGTCATGCCATGCAAAATCTACCAACAAACCATCAAACTAGCCTTTCCAGCTGGAAGAGTTGGGGCAGCCTTATCATTTTCGACGCTTGAGCACCCTCTGTGGCCTGGGGGCTGTACGATCCTCGCTTTGACCACCGAGTTTTGAAGCAATAAAATAAAACACAACCAGCTCCGAGGAGAAACGTCAAAAGCAATGCGCCAAATAACACACTTCTTACCATCCAAGAATCGCTGTCAAAAACGTAAACTTGGAAAATCTAAATTGAGAATTTTCTGAGGTTTAACATTTATTTTCGGCCGCTTTATTGCTAAGCATAGCATTTGCACTCTATAAGGTGTCCATTTTTTAGGCGGCAAAAAATTTACATTTGCAGCAAAGTAAATTGTGGAAAATTAGACTTGCAATAAATTTTGGCCGGTGTTTTAAAGCCCGATTTCAAAACTACGGTCATTTTCTGAAACTTCAGCTTGAAATGCCACCTAGCAGACTAACATTTTAGTGAAGTGAGAGGAAATTTGAACCCAAAATGAGTGAAAAAAGTTTCCTGGCTTTAAAACAATAGTAGCGAATTATAAAAATATGCAGATTTTGTTCTCTGAAGAACACGCGTTCTGCTACTGCGTAAGTTGCCGAAATCTGGTAGGAATCTTAGACTTCAAGAGATTTTTATGGCATCCTTGAAAAATTAACATCTGCAGTAGGCAACTGCATACATTGACTCGAAAATCGAAAAGCAACATTTCTGCCTCCTGGCCCAGGCATAACGACGAACAAAAATTGGGTTCTCTTATAGTATTACTAGTAGGGCAAGTTTTTGCAACTTATGCAACTTTTTTTTACAGCTTCTGAAACACTCAGACTTTAGATAATACAATGTTTTAAGCTGTTTCTATAAATTTTATTTTGCAACTTTTTTCGATTTTACCTGCAATTTTTTTCGGCAACTTTTATCAATTTTTGCGCAAAATGTAAAAGGTGTGCTTTAAAAAACATGCTTTGAAACTACAGTATTTCAGGTTATTTCTGGTATTGTCTTTGAATCGTGTCACAACGAGCTTTGTGACGTATTGGCTTTGTCTCAATGTTATCTATGATGTAACAGTTAGTTTGCACAAAGAAGTTCAGCTACAACCGTAGAAGTACTAGTACCATAGTGCCAAAACCAGGGCTGTGGAGCCATTGCAGAAATGATCCGGCCAAACATTAGCCCCGAACTTTATGCAAAATTATTAAACTGCCAAGCATCTTCAAGCTCTGTGGAGCGAAGTTTCAGCATGCTGCGGAAACTGTTGTCAAATGATCGCCATTTCTCTCCAGACAATGTTTGGAAGTATCTAACATTATATGTTAATAAATCTCATGAATATTTAAACTATAGCGTTATCCCCTTTTCCAGTTTAATGGTTTTCCATTTCGTTTGATGGCAACACTTGTTTGCATGTTTTTCATTTCAGTTGGATTTGATGGTGGAAAAGCGATTTGTGTTTTGTTCCTTGACCAAACCACGGTTATTTGAAAAGTATAACTGTGTGGTAACTAGTAAGTAGCTACAAAATCAGTGTTGTTTAAACTCGTTGTGCATAGGCCTAAACCCAACTTTTTACTGCAACTTTCGTTAAAAATAAATGCAACTTTTTCAGAATTTTAGTGCAACAAAAACTTGCCCTAATTACTAGCTTCATGTAAGCAAAAGGGGGTCCAGAAAATGTTAATTTCAAAAAATTCAATAAAAAGGTGGTTTAGGAGAGACGCTTCGCTCGATATCTCAGTATTGTTGAAGCGGCTAAAGAGAACTTCGCATCCAAACAGTGTTGTACACTGTGCAGCGGAGTATGCAATATGCAGCTCTGAAAACGGAGACAAAACGTGGCTTGAAAAAAGCACGAAAAAAAGCCGCAAGTCAGCACTGCCCGAAGCGTTCAATAAGTGATGTAAAACCGAAACAATTGAAGAAACACTAACTCACCTTTTCACACCTATCTCCTGTAAAATCATCAGCACATTCGCATGTAAATGTTGGCTTAAGCGAAATTGAAACGTTATTTTCAGCGACAGTGACAATGGGCTTCACTTCGGGAGGGAGCGGCCACTTCACAATGCATCTGCCACCGTTCATGCAAGAATCATTGTAGCAAGGATTCAAAAAATTACATCGAAAGCCTAGAAAAAAGTTTGCATCAACAAAAATTGACATTCCAACGCGAATATTAAACGGTTACACTTTCATGCTTGCTTTGCGCGACAGTGTGAAAATGAAAGGTCCAAAAGAAGGCAAAAAATACTGCTTGAAGACGAGGAATTCCTCGACTCACCAGCTTAGAAGTTGACCATTTTCAACTTTTCGATTGATGCTTAACTTTGATGAAAATTTGCTGCTTGTTCGAAGCCACCAAGCAGAGATAATCATCGTGAATTGTCTTATTAAGAACGCAACAACATGCCAGGGTGCTGGTTGAATCCAGATCATGCAATCAGGGTCGTCGATGAATGGCAGCATCACTCTCTCCGCCAATTGGAAAGCTACAACTACTACTACACAGCAATACAAAAGACCACAAGCACGCAAAACGATTAAACGTTAAAACTCTGGCCAGCAAACGTCAAAACATCGCAATTAAATTATTAAAAATGAAACTGCAGACTCTGGCCTACGTTGTCGAGCACTTTTTTGAATCGGTAGAATTCAAACTTCACTCATCATAAACTGCAGATGTAATTTTCGTAAGGATTAGTGTCTTCTTCCTCTGGTTACATACGTATTTGTATGGCAGCAAGCTACCTACCTGTATGCGTTGCCGGACAACGACAAGAAAAAACTGGTTTCGGCTCCAGCTGGTATGAACAAATTCCACCATTTTCACAAAAACTTGAGTTAGATTTCTTCGCTTTATGACATAGGTTTTCTTGTGCACAGTTTTTTCCAATGAAACCTAAAAGTTACAAGATAATTTTTCAAGTTTATTATCAATTTGTCTCGTTTAAATTTCGGGTGGCATAAATAGGATGGAACCTGTAATGATGGAACCAAATGAAAGCAGCATTAGACGTGAGAATAGGACAACATGAAATCCGATGCCAGGGGGTGTTTAGTGTTTACTAACCTTTGCAATGTTATGCCAAATTTGAGTTGGATTTGACGAAAATTTTTCGAAAAATTTAAAGCTTTAAGTTATTTTTAGGGTTGCCACAGAACCTGCAAAATCAAATTTCAGGACTTTTCCAGGACTGTTTGAGGTTTTTTTTTACAGGAATTAAAATTTAATTTTCACTATTACTGTTTCTTGCACCTACTTTTTTGTACTTGTGATTGAAGAAACATGTTGATGCAACGCATTTGCATTCCTAGTACTGACTAGCCATGTTCACAACCAAGGATCTGCAATGGGAGGGGCTGCACTTTTGGGTATGGGGGCGGAGCCTATTGGGGGCCTGGAGTCGAAGCCCCCAGCGCCCGAAAAATTTGCAATTTTTTTCCAACATTAACTTAATTTTAGGCCTAGTTTGGTCAAAATTAATGCTCAAAAATTATAAAAAAAGGCATAAAATTTGCATAAAAATTAGGCATAAAAATTAGCACTGCAAAAACATGATTAAACTGGTTGCATAAATGAACTACAGTATGTGGGTAATGTCACGTCAGCGTGCAAATAAAAAAAAACTATCCTAGCCCTAACTTCAACCCTAAACCTAACCCAAACTGCTATTCTACTTTACCCTCTAACCCTAACGTTAATCCTACACCCAAACCCTAACGATAATAATCTTAGAAATACAAGGGTATTTGAATAAATGAGTACCCACTATTGCTCTCTTATTTCCAATAAGCAGAGCTCATTTGCATGCTAGAGTGCAAAATAGACACTTGCTTCAAAAAAACTCACGAGCAATAATCCAAATTGTCTGTATTTTATAACGCTAGATAAAGATAATTTCGGAGAAGCTAATGAAACGAGATTTGGGAGAGGTGATTGGTAATTAACTGAATTGATTATGGAATACTCTCCTCATAATTTTTTTTACAAAGCCTTTGATAAGTATTTTGCAACAAGCGATCGAATTGATTGTTTATTTTTAGCCATTTTAGTTCATTGCTACTGATTTTATTTTTAACCAATATTAGCCCCTCTTCTAAATAATGTTTTAAACGTGGCTTTAAATTATTTTAGAGTCCATATTACAGCAAAAAACTGGCTCAGAGGCATTATGCGAAAAACGTCATATTTTTCTTATTGTACATTTTTGTCAACAGGCCAATTGAGGCCTATAGCCCGCTACGCTACTGCAACTGGCAGTAATACTGCTACTAGAGTATCGCATGGCAATAAATTACTCTCCAAGAATTCACTCTACCTAATAACATTCAAAAATTATACGTACTGTTCCGCAAAATGCAAACTTCGGCATTTCAAAAAAGAAGTGCTTCTTTGCAAGCTAGCGTAAAACAAGTAAGAACTGCTTAAAGAGAATAAGAAAGCAAAGAATAGAAGAATGGGTGCACCTTTACTCTCTTCTATTTGAGTTAAAATTTTAAGCTTGAAATAGGATTAATGTTAGGGTTAGAGCTAGCGTTGCACTTTGGGTTGGGGCTAGGATAGCAATCTTTTATTTTTGCGCCAGCGTACAAAATAAAAAATTGCTATTCTAGCCCTAACCTTGTCTTTTAACTTTTAACAATTTATACATCAAAGCTTTTTAAATGACCTTCGCAATGCAAATAATTTTAACAATTACAAGGTATCAAGTATAAGAAAAAAAATTTACATTCTGTTCTGGTAAATCATGAGAAAACTCTCCAAATATTTTCCAGGACTTTCCAGGACTGATAAACAAAATCGATGGACTTTCCAGGATAGCAAAAAAAATCCAGGACTTTTCCACGATGCGGCAACCCTGTATTTTACTTGATTTAACCAAATGAAAATAGCAGAGATAAAGTCATCATGTAGGCTCGGAAGTTAACAAAAATCATTACCAAAGTAGAAATCATTTGTCCTTAAAGGGGCATTGCAGTCTCGTTTTCATAGGCAACTAATCATCATCACAAAATTTGGGCTTTTTAGTTTTCTGCCGTATTTTAGATTCAGAATTCCAAAATTACACCTTTTTCCTGGCCATCAAGTTACCATGAGGTTCAATTGAAGCCGTATAACTGGTAACGTGTCCATAGTTCATAGTCACTGTCAATATGCAGCACATTACGCTTATGATAAAAACAATCTCACCCTCATCACACAAGCATTTATATCCTGTAGAAGTGTCATCACAGGTTGCATTGTTTAAGCAAGTTCCATCCATACAAACATCGATTGTGTCCTCACAATAATCACCAACAAACCCTCTCGCACAAATACATCTGGTGGTAAAGGTTGCCTGTAAAAAATAAGCCTTAAATAGCAAACTCATTTGTTTTAGTGTACCTAAAACAAAACGAAATCCGTTATATCCGGACTCTTGCATTACGGAGTGCTTGAAGTTTGCCGGGCTAATGTACGTGTACCGCGCCAAACAAACCCGCTCGTTTTGAAGACATTAATTATGCAGGGTCTGAATTAAGAGTCCAGAAAACTTCTAGTATCGGAGGCAAGCATACTAATTGCTCCATTAACTGGCCAAACCTGAAATTCGATTGTTGCTTTTTAGTTTGGGTTTTCCAATTATTTACTGTTTTATTTCTTGGTCAACTAAATATAAATTACATGCCAAATTGTTAAGGTTTTTTTCGGCTTATTATTTACAATGAAAATAAATTTGAGAAAAACAAAGTTATTTTGAACAACTAAAAAAGTTTAACGTTTCTTAAAAGATTTTAAAAAGTTTGTATTTCAACTAACCTTGTTAAAGAAGCAGGTTCCTTCATTCAAACATGTAATATTTTGGCACAAGTCAATTTCGTACTCGCACTTATCACCATAAAACGTGGATGAACAAGAGCAATTAAACAAAATCTTAAAAAAGGCTATTTTAGAGATTTTTCACAAAAACAATCAATTTGACAAAAATTAAACTGTAAAAACCAACCTCTTTATTTGCAAAACAAGCTGACCTATTGAGAAAACTAGCTAGAAAGAGGCATTAAGAATAGTTAGTTTAGCCTTAAGTTACATTAGTCCAAGGCAGGTTTTGCAGCTGTTAGATTTGAAAGCTATGGGGGGCACACTGGTGATGTTGAAATGCAATAATGGCTATATTTCTGCCACACTTTCTCTTTGCTATTGTTTTAGTACGCAGCCTTTAAGCTCGGTCCCTTAAATTACCCAGATCACCGTAAATTTTAGGGTTTGGTGCGAAGTTGTGCGTCAGGCCGGGCTTTAGATTGACAAAAACTCGGGACTGACACGTGATTCAGATAGCGATAAAAACAAAATCAAAATAACTTTACTACACTAACCAACAACGCGATTATTTGTACACATTAATATTATTGCATCACAATTAATCCATTAGTTTTATTTAGTCACAGCAGACTAAGAAAAGGAGCAATTAACCCATACGTTTTCCACATCTAATTTTACTCTTGGGCTTTTTCGGGACTGGTTTGAGCTAACTAGTCGGCCCGTTTACAACTCTGGTTTGGTAACCCTCACCAATTGACTAATTATTCGATAGCTCAAAATCACAATGCCATAAGGCAAATGCATGAGAAGTAAATTTGAAGGTTTAAGATTACACCGTCATAAGGCAAATGCATGACAATTAAATTGGAACAGCGAGTGTTTAAGGACGTGTTGTGGTGTAGCAGAGTTATCAATGCAATGTCTTACGTGATCAGGTGCGGTGATGTTGGTGCATGTTCCATTGTTTTGACAAGGAGCGTTTCCATCACTCGATGAGCCACACGCAAGCGTGGCATTCATTTCACAATGTTTACCGATGAAGTTAGTCTCAGAGCAGTCGCAGGAATATGAGCCAATCAGATCTTGACAAGTACCATTGTTAAGACAGGGAGAAGAACTACATTCCCTCACTTCAATTTCGCACCTGCAAAATTAAACCGAAAACTTTGTTGACAGTAAATTAAAATTTGTTAACAAATTGGCGACTAGCATAAGCACCGACAACATATTATGTTGTTGTTTTTGTCAAAAGAATAACAAACCAATGTTATAATTTATGTTTTTTTCTTGGTTACGAACTTGATGAAAAGATTCGTACGTTAGCCGGCTTTAACCGATCACGAGTATTTTAGCGCGTAAACACGCGGGGGCCTTATTTTATATAATTACAATTATTTTGATATTGTAATAGTCTTACTTACAACTCTCCTGTATATCCAGTATTACATATGCATTGAAATCTATTAGTAAAATCACTGCAGTTTCCTTTATCCGAACAGGAAATATTCCAACAATCGTCTATATCGTTTTGGCACAGTTCCCCAGTGAAACCTAGAATATGTCGAAATTTTCACTCGGTTATTTATGTGTGAGACAACATGACGAATATCGTCCAATATTCTGTTTCACAAAAATGTCGAGATCTATGCTACGCTTCTTCAAAATATAATTAGGCAACAGTAAAGTTAACGGCTCAAAACACCATAAGTAGGCCAAAATAATAAAGCAAGAAAAAAGAAATAAAGCGTAAAATCGCCTGAATTAAAGCACAAAATCGTCTGAATTTCAGTCTACCGAAAACTTGGCCGAAGAAACTGGCAAAGCCCCGTTTGGAAAGACAAGTTATGTTCAAGGAGGAAGAAGAGCAAGAACCCTCGAAAAACGCAATGAATGGTAATGATGAATTTGGAACCCTATTGATGATATAGAATAAAATATTCAGATCGAATTTTTTCAGCTTACCTTGCTCGCAAGCACAAGTAATTTGATTAAAATCATTAATGCAAGTTCCACCATTCTGACAAATATGTTCCGCTTCACTGCACAAGTCATCACCATGGCAACCAACCAGCAAGAGTTTGGGTGTGAGAAGTTCAAAATGTGCAACAGTTGGTACCGGTACTTCAATTGAAGTGACGAGTGAAGATTGATTATAAAACGGCAACAACTCACCGCTTATTCGTACGTCATCAAAGCAACCTGGCAAAATTTACCGATCAGGGGTCGAGTGGATAGAACGTATGCAACTAAAATGGCAGATACGGGTTCGATTCCCACTCTGGTCGAACCAAAGACTAGTAAAATTGATATATACAGCTTTCCAGCGTGGCATTTAGCGCTTTTCTGTATAAGGGAGAGTGTGAAGCCTCGATCGCGTTTGGTAGACAGATGACAGTTCGACTCGAAGACCAAAAGGTCCTTTTGATGTCTCCTGGTCAAGAGAACTTGGTAAATAAAAATGTAATTACAATTACAGAGGATGATGAGCTAAGCTACTATTCGTAGTTCGAAATTCTTTTACCGTTTTTATGTAAACTATTAGATGAGATTACTGTACTTGTTATATCTTGTAAGCCTAAAAAATGGCAGAAACTTCCAAATAAGCTCTTTCCACGTGTTTCTAGATTGTTAGCAAAACCTTGTACTCTAGGGTAATCTCTCGTGTTGAAAAAAACAAAACAAAAAAACAATAACATCTGCACTTTTTTTCAAAACTTACATCCCAAAAGACATTAAGATTGTAGTTTACATCTCTAAAGGCAAGCAATTGAATTTTTTGTATTAACAGCGTCACAACGGTTCGAATAGCACGGAAGAATTTTCACTTAAAGAGGTTTGAGAAGTACCCCTACTGATAGACGAAAATAAGCATTCAAATAGTGAATAATTTTTGCGAAAATGTCCCAAACAAAATTGTTCACAAATTGACTTCCTTACTAACATTAGTAGGGTTGGAATGATGAAAAACACTTTCGAACCTGACACAGAGTGGGTGGCCTTCACGTTCGCTAGGACAAATCCATTTTTAATTTATCTCTTATGCTGTTCTGTTTGTCGCTACGAAAGTACTAATTTAATTAATAGGCTGTTAAATGCAACCGTAACCAGTGTATTAATTACTAACGATGCAAGCATAGTATCTATGCTTCGTTATAATTGGTCGCACCTAAGATGGAAACCGGTCGGGTCGAGATTCTTCGACCGGCCGGTCATGCCGGTTGAACCACGGGTAAAATTCGCCTTTCTTACAACTAAAAGACATCAACCGAAATATACTTTTACATTTAATTATAAATAAAACTTTTCATAAAAAAAACAGTATTAACAAACCACACCTTTTGAAAACGCTTGTTGAATGGTTTCAAGCTGTGACTAATATGCTGTGACCATTAAGATATGCACATCCAAGGGCGTATTTAGAGGGGCATTGTGCCATGCCCCTACCTTTGGGCCTCGGCACAAAGCAAAAAAGTGCAAAATATACGTTAAAATCGCGTAATCAAATTACAATAAAGCATGCATGTGAAAGAGGCTTACGCTATTTGGCCTTTAAGCATCATTTTAATCAGCTTGAGAAGAGAAGTGGCGCAGATTTCAGACTTTTTAGTACATGCTAAAATCTTGCCGCTTTGAAAAGCTTTTTTCAACTTATATTTACCACACTCTACACTGGGCAAGAAAGACATAGCTCTTATTTTTTTATATCTAACTAGCCATGGCTTGTTCTGAAGTAGCAGCATTTCTACAAACTGCTGGGACACATTATATTTCGAATATTTTCTAGCCAATGTTATAACAGTTTTGTGTTTGCTGCTCGGCAAATTGCCAATAGTCTGTCACCAATAGCTAAAAAATTTTAACTTTTTTTCTTGGCCTTACGCATAATATCATTAAGCAAGAACGTCTAATAATAAACTCATTTTCTCCAGTTCTTTTTATGCGTATTTTGTGCACGTCTTTCTAACTCAAAACAGGTCTTTCTAACCGAAATTTAACTTTGAAAGGTCTTAAAATTGAGTTATTTTTGCAAAAAACGCAAAATTTTTTCTTGAGACCCTCGTCCGGAGTCGCAAATTTTAACACCTCACCCATGCCCCCCCTTTTGAAAATTGTTCATTAGATGCATTAAACAGTGAACAAAAAAGTTCTGTAAAAAAACGGGTCGACCGGGCCGGTCAGAAACTGGTCGACCGGCCGGTCAAACGGCGTAGATTTTGAAATTTACCGGTCAATCCTGACCGGTTCCAACTCTAGGTCGCACACAGTATATTCATATTATGCACCTCGAAAAACCTCGCCTTTATCAAAAGCATGATCTCCTAGCATTATATTGGAATGTGTCAAAAGTTGTTGAAGGAACGAACGGTTTGTTGCTAGTTGCATGTCGACGCGTCTGGATCCATCCATGGTCAAATATAGATTTCTAAAAAACTCTAACCACTTCAAAAAATTTCATGAGAAAATTCGAAATAGTTGTGATTTCTACTATTTTAAGTCGTTGTTCAAATGATTCTTCCTGCTGTCACCGCCCAGATCCCTTCGTCAGGTTTTACAAAAACTTCGAATGAAACAATTTAAAGTAGATGCTTTGGTCTCATTTCACAGTACGCTTTTCAAACGCATTCAACGAGGTTGACTTTACTATACACGGGAAATGATTGCTAAGACTGACACGCAACAAAGCCTTTCAATAACATTTCTTTACGTATTCACAACAATGAAGAGGAATTTTTTCAGTAAAACCGGCCAGTTGGTCGAGCGGTAATGTGTTCGTTTCTAGAACGGGAGGTCTGAGGTTCAAATATCGGGCCGGTCAAATTAGACACAGTGTTGCCAACGACTCGCCACCGCTGCGACATTTCTTCGAAAGAAGCTGTGTGGCCCAGGCACGACGAAGCGAAGATGGGCCCCGCTAACTCGTCACACGCTTCGGCGTAATACAGCGAGTAGCCCAGTATAATGAAAGATTTGATTAGTTTTCAGTGAAACACTAATGCTCTTGTCAAAGCATCTACATAAAATCGATTGACACTTTCGCTAATTTTTACCGCCGGTAAGTTTTAATTGAAACTGACTGATTACGTCACCACACGCATGTGAATAAAATAAGGGGTGGGTCGAAATGGCACGGCAAACTTCCAAAGGGTCTGACGAAAAAGTCGCAGCCAAGCCAACTGAGGTCGTGAAAAAAGTATAAAATTACCAGCTCCAACCTTTCAACTTGTCTGATGCGAACTTTGTGCCAATTACCGTCGTTCATCGCTGTTTCAGTTAAGAGTGAAGAAGTGAAGTTGGAAAGAGTCAGATTTACCCGCATTCGACCAGCCTGATCCAGTTCAATCCGGATAAACTGAATGGAGAAATCTGGTTGGTAGGATTCGATCCGGAAAAACACAGCATTTCGTGACCTGTTCAAAATTATTATCTTGTCGCACCCAAAAAAGATCAAACTTCGGCCCTCTCTTTTCACTGTTTCTTATGATTTTTATATTTTCAACTGCTTTTCTTCTCATCATAACGTTTGATACACAATACAATCTTAATTGGTTATCACATAGAAAAGTGGTTGAACTTTCGACAAAAAATTATGTACAGTCAAAGGACTCATAGCTTGATCATCTCGAACGACCGTATGCAAAGGGTTTAATTCAATGCAGTTCTTTTCGAGGCTTCATAAGACATTCGATAATGCACATTGCATCGTAGTTACTCTTAAATTAGTGCAAGAGTCAGATTTTACAGCAAGCCTATAAAATTTAAGTTTTGCTCTAAATCTGTAAAACTGATGGGATTCATAATTCAAAAAAAAAATGGTGACCTTAAACTACATTTATCATTATAAAACAGACCCTCAATGCGACTAATAAAGTATTTAAATCATCCATATAGGAATCAACTTAGAGAAAAGAACCGATGCAGAAACTGCAAAACCAAAGTGAATGATTATCTTTTTATCATATGAACTGCTTCAGCTGCTCAAATATGCTGCCGAGTTCATCTTATTTACCTTGTTCTAATATTGAATTCTATTGAATCGCCACGTAGAGCTGTTTTGTAGGTTTCATCGAAATGGTAAAACATAACATTATGAAACTCATTTATTGTAGTGGAGCCGAGACACTCGAATCCGCCCAGCAACAAATCCACACAATCTAAATCATCAGGGCAAGAAATATGTCTGCAAAATTTTAAGGCGCATGTTAAAAAATAGTTGCCATAAAATATTACTACTTTTTTGACTTGTTGTAGGGAAAGTTCTAGTTGTACTGCAGGTCGCAATGAAAAAGCTATCACTAATCTGATAGATGAGACAGAAGCATTCCCTTAGCAAGTTCTGGTCCCTTGAACGAGATACCACTCGAGATGGGTTTTATTGCAGAAATGAGAACTACTTGAAACAAGAGGTGCCTAAAACTTGTTCCATACCCCTTTATCCGCGAAAATAGATTTATCCAACAAAAAATGTTTGATGATTGAACAAGATTGCTTATTCTGGAAGAAATTTTGCAAAGTCATCCGTTTCTGGTGTCACGAAATTTCGAAACGCAGGGTTGCCAACGGAACGAACCTAACGGATTAAATCTATTTTCACGGATAAGAGAAATAGTGGAACAAGGTTTGGAACACCTTTTCATTACCTAAGTAGTTTTCGTTTCTCCAATGAAACCGATCTCGAGCAGCATCACTGTAGTAACCAGGAGTTGCGGCTGCTCCAGTGTTTTAAACTAACAACTGTTGGGTAGGGGTATAAAAACGGAGTGCCTATTCTTCCGAATGTTGTGGAAATGCCCATTTTTATTCCGGGTCGGCACATCACTGGGATTTGTGCTGTTCTCATCCACACGAAAAAGTCGAGCAGTTTCAACTCCCAACCTGTAACTTTTTAGCTTTCCAATCATAGGAAGCTTACTTGCAAAAGACCGGTATTTCACACTTTCGCCCAGTCCATGCCTCTGTGCACTGGCACGAGTAATCATTGAAAGAAATCGAACAAGTTGCGTTATTTTCACACGGATTCGTAAACACAGTCGAATTTAGTTCCCCGCACATTGGATCGGAAATAACGTCACGCCGAAGGTTAGAGCTGGCCATAGGTAAGACCTGCGCCTTTCTCAACAAACGGTCATCATCTGCAAATATGCAGAAGATCAGTTTCAAGGAAAGTAAATTGAGGTGGAACAGACCATCCAAGATTAAGATAAATTCCCTGTTCCGTTGAAAATATGGGAATGAAATATACGGAATTCCTAATTTCAAAGAGGCAATCCTTTGAACAACTATGTACAGTATTACAGCAAGTTGTCTAATTTGGTTTCCTCTCAGGTTTTGTTAATCCATGGATTAAAGTCGTTCCAAGTTGGCGCATTTAATCTTTGGTTAGAATTCCCCACTTAATGCCGTATGTATAGAATGCAACAAAAATCAAGGTTAGGAATGCTTTGTACTTAAAATAATAAGACGAACGAAAATCGCGTTAAAATAGTGTAAGAAAGGAAGCAATTCATAATTTTGGTCAAGAAGCAGACCTTGAGCTTCTTTACCGGGCAGCGTCAGACGCTAATTATTGAACGATCCGCACTTTTTTCAATGCTATAATTATTTCGTAGTTGGAGAAATCCGCACCAGCTGAGAAGTATCCACTGACCCAATGTTCTGAAATGCTTTGAATTCTTGCCCTGAATATGCAGCTCGTTTGAAGCCACCAAGCAGAGATAATCATCGAAAAACGTCTTATCCAAGGACGCAACAACGTGACCACGGTGCGGGTTGAATCCATATCACGTGATCAGGGTCGTCGTACGAACGACGCCTTACCGTATCGGCCACGCTGCCCACTTCTAATCGTTAGAAGTTGTTCCACACGAGGCCTAAAGGTCGCAAGTCATTGAGATCTGCGGGTAAAAAGCATTTCTATGCATTTCACATATACGCTTTTCCGACACGGTATGTTTTTTACTTTTTTCAAAAAAAGGTTGGTAAGCGGAAGAAGGTTAAAAGAGAAACTAAAATTGAGTGACCTAAACGTAGAGTGGCCCAAGTCGAAATTCGTGATTTTGAGAAAACCGCGTTTAAAGTTGACGATTGTTTTTATGTATTCATTTAAGCGTTAGCACTACGTACGTTTACGAGTTCATTACTGGGGTGATCAAAATTTTTTTCACAAAATTTGGTGATCACGTGATCGCTATGTTTTTTTTTTTATTACATCATTTTTGAACTTGGGCCACTACACTACTCCAATATTTGCAAGTTTTGCGGATTCAAGTTAACTTGGTACAAAAATTCTACTACCGAGCAATGGCCCAAGTTAAAAAAAAAACTAAAAAAGAAAAACAAGGGGCATGAAATGGAAACATATCAAGGATATTATTTTACTCGGTCAAACAATTGATCAAAAAGTTGTATGGACATATATTTTCTGCTGAATAGTTGACGAATTTGTTTGAAAAAGACTTCAAAAATATGAAGTGTTTCCACTACGAAGTACTACATCATTGCACAATAACCATTCTTCTCTGCTATTTCAATAGTAATAATTTCAGGGGCCGTTCAAATATCATACGAAGCCTTTAGGAGGAGGGGGTTCGACTACAAGGGTTAGATCCTATGCAAAAGAATAGACAGTTAGAGATCGGAGAATAGAGACCAGACGAAGTATAGCTCAAACCAAACAAGATGGAAAACTTTAAACCCTGGTTGGTTATGTCCATTAGCTGCGGTAAGCGCATAAACTAGAAGGACAATTAATAGACAGCATAAACTAGACTTATAAAACCTCTCCGAAGTTAATTCAAACTGCCAAAAAATCACGATGTGTACGTATAATGAAAATTACATGCAAGACGTTAATGAGTTCATCTTTACAGTTGGAGCCTCGTCCGGAAGGGGAGTGCTTAGTGACCTCCCAGGTCATCATTCAGCGAAACTCGTACGGCATTTGGGTCTTAGATAGAGAAGCTCGTTCGAAAAATAAGCGACAATTTTCAAAAGCTAGCTCTTGTAGCAGCTCCACCAATGTGCCTACCCCACAGTTGGAGAGGCAAATGGAGGCAGCACAAAGCATTTCTACAGGAATATCCTCACCATCACAGAAAAAAGAGTTAGAATAGCTTGAGGAAGCAAAACAGTATCATCTCGATATTATTTGAGTTTCTTAAACCAAGAGATGTAGCCCTGGAACTGTGGATCTGGGTGGCGGCTGGAAGTTCTTCTATTCTGGTGCTGATTCTTCCTAGTATGTCTGCGCAAGCTGGTATGGGGATTCTCAGAAGCTCTCGTTTGTCAGACTTTGAGTAAATTAGGTTTCTTTGGGATCACAACTCTACACGTTGAAGCTCAAGGTATTGAATTGGTCATTGTGCCTCTAGTAGGTACATGCCCCCAATGTTACGAGTGAGCATCAGGCTTTTGAGGATGAAATGGATGATGCTCTTCTATAAGTATCACCAACTGAAATCAACGCCGATGTTGGAACCAATCAGTGGTCCAGTGGATAGAGCGCTTGCTACTGAAACGATACACACGGGTTCGATTCCCGTTCGGGTCAAACCAAAGACTAGAAAAATAGGAATTCACAGCTTTCCTGCTTGACGTTCAGCAATTAAAGGGACAGTGTGAAGCCTTCACCGTGTGCGGCAGCTTGACTCAAAGACCAAAAGGTCCCTTCGCTGTCTCCCAACCAAGGTAACTTAATTACCACAGATACGTAGAAGGGTGTGATCGGACAGCATGGAGTAGCTAGAATGAAGAACAGAAGGTATTTATTGCAGCTCTGTTGTAGCAACGAACTCCACATCATGAATACCTTTTTCCAGAACAGAGAGGTTCACGAGTAGACATGTTATCGACCTAGTATGGATCAAAAAATTTCGTCAGATTTGTTTTTGGATGTGCTGGACGATTGAGTGAAGCGAGGTGCTGAATTGCCAACTGATCACTATCTGGTAGTATGTTTCTTGCAACTTGCGAAACCTTGGCCAAACAGGAAATCCAACAAGTCTTCTGTTACTTACATGTCAAATGAGAGGCTTCGGAAGACAGAGAAGTAAGGAAACAGTTTGCATCCCGTATATCATCTAAGATCAGACAACTTCCTGATACATTTGAGGACATGCAGACGGAATAGCTGCTGGTCAGATCAGTAACATTTCATCAGCTGCTGAATGTTGTGGGCGCAAGCCACTTTGAGTGGCAGAGGATTGTGAGAAATTAACCCTAGGTGGAACCAAGAAGTTAAAGAAGCTTTTCAAACGAAAAAAGATTTGTTCATGATCTGGCTACAGGACAGATTGTCATCTAATTTGCAATCCCGGTACACTGAGACATGAAAAGTGGCAATTTTGGCAGTATCGAAATCCAAGAGATCCTAGAAAGAGTTTAGTCGTCGGTTGAATTCCAACTATTTATTGGTAAACAAAGTATTTCGGCAGACCATCAGCCGTTACGTTGTACGCGATCGACTGTCACTTATTCCATCAAGAATTCTGCAGGTAACAATCTAGCGGTTGAGAATGAAACCTTTTCACGAAGTAAAAAATACTTTGAAGATCTTTTGAATCGTGGGAAGACATCACATCAACTCATGGCACATAAGAAATGATACATTTAGCGTAAGAAGTACACGAGTACAGTTTGAAAAAATTTTTGCTGCAGTAGAAGTGGCAACGACAATTAACGGGATAAAATCTGGAAAGACTGCTAGTGAAGATGAAATCAGACCAAAGATGTTAAAAGTGCTGACCAAACAAGAATTCTCTGGTTAACGCAAGTGTGTTACGTCAAGTCAAATCATTTTTTATTTTTGTCTGTAACTAAAATATTACGGTAACAGAAACCACACACTCAACAATATACGATATTAATAAACAAGGCTCATGTACCTCTTAAGAATCAGTTTTCACGACAAGGAAGTTGCGAAAAGACCTTATCGGTAATCGATTCAAGCAGCCTTCCACATGCCAACATAATATAATTTTTGATAATAAATAGAGGTAATAAAAAATACCTGAGAAAGAGTGTGAGTTATATTATTAAAATAATTCAACAAGTTAGGTTGAAATCCTAAATTCTAAGACTCATATGATTCCACAAAAAAGTTTTCAACTTTACCTTGAAAAAAATTGGAGATAGCAAACGTATTGAATGAGTAATGGAATTCCAAATTTTGACGCCCAGGTACCTAATGCTATTTTGCTATCTGTTAGATCGAAATCGTGAAATATATAAAACATTATTTTCTTGAGTGGTAGATCTCGTTGATCTTTCTAAGATTTTGCATGCCTTTTCAAAATATTTGGAAAAGTTATTCGTAAGATATCGAGACCTGTGTACAATATTGTACATTAGTTTCGATATTTCAATTTTGTACAAATCGGTCAATTTAGGAATGTTAAGTTTGTAGTAAAATGGGGTAGCTCTGTCTTGAAAGGCACCACCACCTACCAGTTTTACTACTTTATTTTGAAGAGTTCTTATTTTCATCAAATAGGACGGATACGTTGATCCCCAAATAACTAGACCATATAACACATGTGGGTGGAAAAGTGCATAATATAGTTTTATTAATGCATCCTAAGGAAGAACGAATTTTAGTTTACAAATAATACCAACAGCTTTGGACAAGTTGGTTTCCATGATTTTAACGTGAATCTCGATAGTTAACTTGGAGTCAAGTGTTACCCCCAAATATTTGACACAGTTAGAAAGGGGGACAGTAATACCGTTCAGAAACACATCAAAATCCGTCACCAACTCAATCATTCTTGGGGATATAACGAGGTGTTGGCTTTGTGAAGGATTGTTAACTTATTAGATTTGCACCATTCTGAAAGCTTTGTCAAGTTGTGCACAAGGTTAGCAAAACTTCCAGAGATTGGCAGACAGAAGAGCATGTACGAACTACAGAAAGATATTATTCCTTAATTTGCCAGGGAAAGTATATAAATGCCTTGAAAAGAAATGCCAAGAAATAGTGGAATCAAAACTGGAAGATGGTCAGTGAGGTTTTCGTCTGGGTTGCCGCACCACAAACCAGATCTTCACTCTGTAACAAATCTTTGAGTAATCTTGGGAAGGTGGCAAAGATCTCTTTGCATGCATTGTCAATCTCGAAAAAGCATATGACCGTGTTCCTCGGGATAAACTTTGGAAGGTTTTGCAGGTATATGGAGTTGATAGTCAGTTGTTAGTGTAATAAAGTCATTCTACTGCCGACCGGAGGTTTGTGTTCGGCTAAATGGCAAGTAATGAAAGCCATTTTATGTCGGCGTTGTACTCCAGCAAGGATGCGTTTTGTCACCTCTCTTCTTCATTATTGACATGAATTGAAACGACAAATCCAGCTGAGTGTGTCACGATTGGAAATGGCAAAATAAGTGGCATGTTATTTGATAATGATTTGGTTCTGCTTTCTTCGACAGTCTAGCCTCCAATCCACACTAAATGGCTTGCAGCTGAATGAAATACTGTATAAGTAAATAAGTACGGCCAAACCTTAAATACTTTATCTTTCTAGAAACCCTGATCAGTGCTTGTTGAAACTAGATGAAGCGACACTGAAACAGGTAGACAAGTTTAAATATCTTGGGGTTGCATTCACTAGAGACGGAAGACAAGATGAGGAACTAGATACCCGAAAAATAAACAAAGCTGGTTCAACACATTGACTGCCACGCATATTTTAGAAAAATTTACCCCAGGGCCAAATGTTAAAAAGTGGTAGTTAAAGCAAGTATTACCTCAAAATTACGTTTTAGCGCAACTAGGGTTTATTTGGAGACGTTTTTAGTTAATTATTTTAATTTTTTTTTGTCAATTAAATATGACTGACGTGGCCACGAATGAAATTTTACGTCAGTCATTTATGACTGACGCGGCACCATGCGCTGCTCACAATGCACTATACTGTCTTATAAAGTCATTATACGGTTAATCAATTTAGAAACTAGCATAGTTTATTGTCGTTGATTTAGTATACACTGATTTCTGGTTCAACGCTTTTCTTCGATTCTTTGAAGTCACAAAATTCCAAGGAAAAAAGGCTCTCACATAAACCTGAGCAAAGACAAGAATTTATACTTTCTTTTATCATTATCAAAATTTATCATTATCAGACTCCTTTCCATCTTATTCCAGCTCAAGGTCATGTAGAACATCTGTCGATGACTCTCCATCGTTTTGTTCTTCATCATAACTCGATTCCTCATTAGAAATTAAATGCAGCTGCGAATCACCATCTACCAGAGAGTCATCTAAATCACTAAATCTCTAAAATCACTACACTCGCTTTCATCATTGTCAGAACTGTGCAACTGCAAATTAAGATCATTCTCAGTTAAACTTAGTTACGAAAACTTCCATTCCTCCAAATTATTCTTCAATAGATGCTTTTCGCTTGTTGGTTGATGACAAGATGATTGATCACATTGCTTGTGAAACAAATAAATATGCTGATCAAGAAAAAGATGTCCCAAAAGATGATCTTAAGGTTAAGCTTAGGTGCGGCGAGATGATTGCCAAAGAATGACAAGATGGTATTGTTGTACTGAAATGAAGAGATACACGAGAAGTTGGAATTCTCTCAACCAAGCATGCATTCATTATGGCACCAGTACGTTCAACACATTCACATCAATCTACACCCACACAACCATTCACATCATCACAACCGTAAACATCCTCACAGGATTCAGCCCAGGAGCCATCTACATCTGCACAGCCAACCACAACCACAGCACAGTTATCTACATCTGCGCAACCGTCTTCAAGTCACAGCATGCAAGCATTACCAGCTGACAATACTTAAGTGCTAGGCAACAAAGCCGTCGAAGAGCAACAGAAAAGCCCATAGCGAGTTTGGCCTACAACAAAACCAAATTCGGTATAGATAAGTCTGACCAAATGGCATCTTATGCAATGTCTCTAAGAAAAGGAATAAGACGGTATATCGAGCTTACCGTTGAAATTCTTTTAGCGGTCGCTGTAGCAAACGCTTGTATTTTGTGTAGGAAAGCATCTCAGAAAACAATAAAAATTCGTAGCTTCAAAGAAGATTTGAATGATTCTTTGTTGAAGCTAAGTAGCAATATCAGCTAGCTCCTGAGATCTTCTTCTATGAGACTGAGTGCAACACATCACCTCATAACGCGAGTCAACGCTGCTAGAAAACCAAGACAATATCGCAATTCTTGCGACAAGAATTTCAAAGACGAGAAAGGTCGCGCAGTGGCTCAAAAAACTGTCAAACATACAAACACTTACTGTGACAGATGTACTGGTTAACCACAAGCGTGTCCCATATGTATCGATTTTTGATGCTCAATGCTATCTTGAAAGTATTTTAAACAATTGGTTACTGTTTTCAGTTTTTTCGCTTTGCTTCTTTGACTGTTATTAGAAAAAAAAACAGAAAATGATTGTCTCAGTGAAAAAATTTTTTTTTCAAAAAAGTCCAAAAAGAAATTTTTTTTGCTTATTTTTGGGAACCAAGCACAGTAGAATGTTCGCAAGAGGCCACGCTTTAAACTACCCATTGGATTTGCCCGTAGCGTCAGGCATTAGTCAGTGACGTGATCAAGAATGAAATTTTCGGAGTCAGGCATTTATGACTGACGTGGCCGTAACAGCTACGCTACTATCAGGCATATATGACTGACATGGCAGTCAATGTGTTAAGTGATACAGTAATGCGAGTTTGGCACTTTTCGGTTGTCATGAAACAAAAAATTGTCAAAAAAAGCAAAGCTCTCAATTTTCAAAACAGTTTTTGTCCCCATTCTCAATTATTATAATGAATCTTGGGCAATGACCGAAAGAGAGCGATCACAAGTGCAAGCGTTTGAAATGAGATTTCCATGAAAAATCGAATAAGCTATGTTATTTAGCAAGGTGCATAGCTCTGTGATTTGAAAACCTCTAAACATCAAGCAGCTACATCTCCGAATTTAAAGATCTCAGCATAAATGATTTGGCATTGTAAGCAAAGTGCCTCAGTTTACTTGCCAAAGCAAAATAATGGAAAAAGACCAGTTGGACGACCTAGACTGTGGATCTTGGATGGAATCGCTTAGGACTTTACACAAGCGAAATGATGGAGTTGATGAAAGACTGCGAAGCGTGGCAGCTTAATCTCAAGCTGCTGCCTTTGCGACCCTTACGAAAAATTGAGCAATGAAGGGAAAGAGAGCAGAAACAAGAAGCGGTAAGCAGATGAGAAACCACCAATATCACAGTACGATGCAGAAAAAGCTAACTAAGACATATGCAATTAGTTTTTAAAGGATGAATATTTTATTATGTGGTAGTATTAGTGAAAAAATGCATCCTTTAAAAGCCAATTAGGCATTGTGCAGCGTATATTCCTTTCATGAAAAAGAATTGAACTAAAATATCATCATCCACATTGAATACTCTTTAAGTTAAATAATAATAACTGTTAGATGGATTGGCAAAAACCGACACAAGTGAATTTGGGCCACTGTAGTAAAGTTGGGTTTTTCATAAAAAGTAAACAAAATAGTGGACTAGTTTTACTTGGTCCATTACACTGGAAAGAAATTTGGTTAAGATGCTACCTTGTAGTGGACCAAATTGGCATGGTCCATTATACTGAATTCACATTTTGGTTAACTTGTTACAAGTTAACTTGAGCCAAAATTAATTTATGTAGAAGAACTTCAAACTTTTTACAAAAAATTTTTAAGGCTTTAATCTAACCGAAAATATGATAAATCATTTTCGGTCCAAGTCGACTTGGGCCACTCTACGTTTAGGTCACTCAATTGTAACATTGCAATGTCCATGTTTTTAGATTGATAATGGTTTAAGAAGAAACGTTTCTGTTCAAATACGTTTCATTTGATTTTGGCTCTAATTTTTCCGATAAAAATTGTAATAGAATGAGACGTTCAATGGCTGAGTACGTAATCATTCACTTCACTACGTAATGATTCACAAGGTCTGGATTGAAGCAAACTCCGATTAGTTTATATAAAACCAAAAATCAAAATCGGCCGTTGCAAATCTGCTACTTTTTACGACAGCAGTGTAGCTAGTCGGCATAATGCGATACAAGCATATAACTAGTACAAGTGGATACGTTTGCTGTTAAAACGGTAGATAGGAGTTCGAATTCAGGTCGGGTCAAGTCAAAGACGATGAAAATTAGTATTTACGACTTTCCTGCTCGACGTTTATCATTGAAGAGATACTGTGGAGTGCCTACCGTGTGTGGTACACAAGTGGACACAGGGCAGGTGGCAGCTTGACTTAAGACCGCAAGGTTCCCGCTGTTTCCTGGCAAGTGCAACTTGGCCAGTAAAGGATTATGTAAAATGACATGAGGAAACAAATGCTTTTTTACGAACCTTTACTAATGTCGGGGTAGAACAACAACAAAACTCCGGCGAGTTGAATATCTTGCAGTGCACCTTTGAAATATTGAGAAGTTTCGCGCTTTCGTCGTTTTCCTAAAAAACAAGAAAGAAGTACGTTGATAATATACAAGGTGATTACGAAAAGTTCCGAAACTTACCGACTGCTTCCGAGTATCCACCAAAGATAAATCTTTTGGCAGTTATCTTGATTGGATTGGAAAGATCAATTGAAATGCTGCAAAGCACAATTGATATCAAATTTATACCAAATGTTAACTTAAAAGGGCATTCAAGTTAAGTTTTTCGCTCTTAACCAAAATATTAGGATAAGCCTGAAACACATTCTCACCAAATTTAAAGTTTCTACGCCTTCCCGTTTTCAAGATATTGCAGTTCAAAATTAGCCGTTTTCTTCTAACTTCAGTGTTGGGATTTTGTCAGCATTGTGACAGTAGATTAACTTTTAAAAGCCGGCTTATATTTACTGAAAAGCAGCTATTTTTACTTATTTAGTTCTAAACCTTTACTTTCTTTTACAATAACTCTGCCGCAAAACATTTATTGAGAATCAAGATCATGCAGTAACTTTTTTAATTTCAAAATTTTGGTAAACAGGTATAAATTCTTTTAAACCACAAAGCGCATATCAGCAGAAATTTCATTCCCGATTGCATTTTTATTTTATTTGAAACGTTTTCGGCACATTTTTTAAATGGCCCTTTTCAGCAAATTAGAAAGCAGTTCACAGTAACTTTAAAATTTAGAAATGAACGGGTATCAAAATATTATCTGCAAAACACAAATGGTACAATATAACAACCATTACAACTTCATACATTTGATATTGTGACGTATACTTTACACCTTTTCCATAGTAAAATCTGTATATGGTACAATATAGACAATAGACACACACACGAAAAAACAGCAACTTTAACACACATTCAAAACAAAAGAGCAACCGTTGGCGTATAATTGTGAATTCAATCGTGATGTTGGCTTTTTTGTCAATAATTCCTCCTGTATTTTGGTTTCATATTCATTGTTACAGTTTCTAATTACTTTAAACGAACTAACATCCAATTTACAATTTTGACCAGTTTGGCAGGAAGAAATGTGTTGGCTTATGGCACTTTTGGCGGAGTTGGAGGTAAGCTGCAAGTGTTCTCTGGCCCTAGTCACCAAGTGACGGGTTGACATACCAATATATGTCGTGTTCACATCACGTGAACATGTAAATTTATACATCACATTGGATTTTAAAGCAGCAGGAGTTTTAGATTTCAGATTGAAAATATGACCTAGTTTTTGGCGAGGTGGAATAAGTAATTTTAGTCCCTTTGCTTAAGTAAGGTAGACAATTGGGATGCAAATTTACGCGATGTTTTTTTAAAATACGGCAAGGCAAGTATGTACGCATAATCATCAACTTCTTTATCTAGCAAGTTTGGTTTGGTATCATTTTCAAATTTTCTCAAGCATTATTAAAAAAATCAATTTGGATAACAAGTTTTTGTAAAAACGCATCTTAGTTTAGTGATTTCATCTTTAAACAATTCATAATCAGAGCATATGATTTTGGCACGCTGCAATAAACAAGTAATTAGGCCAGATTTCCAAGCTTTTGGACAAGTTGATCAAATATTTAGCAACAGTTCTGTATACGTAGGTTTGCGCCAGACACTAGTTTTAATACCAAATTTGTCAAATTTTATTTCCATGTCAAGAAAAGGCAGTAAATATGTGGCTTTTCCAACTGTAAATTTCACGCTTTGATGCCGTGCATTCCGAATCAGAACAAACTCGTCGCAATTTTGGTTGCTATCGAAAATCGCGCACACATCATCAATATAACGAAGATAAAGCTTAGGTTAAAGTGGTCCATTACACTTTCCCGCAAAAATTTTTTCTTTTAAATGAGCCACGAAGAACTTAGCCATCGTTGGTCCCAACGGATTGCCCATTATGATTTCTTCAACTTGTTTATAAAACCGGTCATTGTGCATAAAAATTGCTTGTGTGGCAAGAAGCATTAATTTCTTAATTCATAATGGACATTTGTGAAGAGCGAAACCACATCAAAATGTTTTTTTAATAAATGCTTGAGAAAATTTGAAAATGATACCAAACCAAACTCGCTAGATAAAGAAGTTGATGATTATGCGTACATACTTGCCTTGCCGTATTTTAAAAAAACATCGCGTAAATTTGCGTCCCAATTGTCTACCTTACTTAAGCAAAGGGACTAAAATTACTTATTCCACCTCGCCAAAAACTAGGTCATATTTTCAATCTGAAATCTAAAACTCCTGCTGCTTTAAAATCCAATGTGATGTATAAATTTACATGCTCACGTGATGTGAACACGACATATATTGGTATGTCAACCCGTCACTTGGTGACTAGGGCCAGAGAACACTTGCAGCTTACCTCCAACTCCGCCAAAAGTGCCATAAGCCAACACATTTCTTCCTGCCAAACTGGTCAAAATTGTAATTTGGATGTTAGTTCGTTAAAGTAATTAGAAACTGTAACAATGAATATGAAACCAAAATACAGGAATTATTGATAGAAAAGCCAGCATCACGATTGAATTCACAATTATACGCCAACGGTTGCTCTTTTGTTTTGAATGTGTGTTAAAGTTGCTGTTTTTTCGTGTGTGTGTCTATTGTCTATATTACCATATACAGATTTTACTATGGAAAAGGTGTAAAGTATACGTCACAATATCAAATGTATGAAGTTGTAATGGTTGTTATATTGTACCATTTGTGTTTTGCAGATAATATTTTGATACCCGTTCATTTCTAAATTTTAAAGTTACTGTGAACTGCTTTCTAATTTGCTGAAAAGGGCCATTTAGAAAATGTGCCGAAAACGTTTCAAATAAAATAAAAATGCAATCGGGAATGAAATTTCTGCTGATATGCGCTTTGTGGTTTTTCAATTTTGTTTGCAACTGGTAATCCTGCCAAATTTCTAAGGGAAAATCTAATCCGTTATATCTCAGGAATGGAAGGTTGTAGAAAGCTCAAATTTGGTGAAGTTAGTCTTCAGATCTGTCAAATTTTTTTGGAAGAAAATTGAGCAAAAAATTTCCAAACTGAATGCCCTTTCAAGAAATTGCTTTTCATATTTTTAATAACACGTTGCTAGTTAGTGGCCAGGCTACTGCCAATTTTTTTACAAAGCCTATGAAATTGGCATCCACAGCCTCCCTGCTGACGCAAATTTTAAGCTCTTAAGCAAATCACTCGACTGGACTCCCGAAATGCCGTGCGCCGGGGTGTCGACTCACTACTTAAAAAAACTAAAAATACGCACGTACTCGCACGATTTTACGTGAGCGTAGACCGAGCTTAAGCATATCTTTAACCGGCTTTGACCAAAAAAGATAAACGTTGTTTTGTTTCAAAAAATCTTATTGCTTTAGCATTGAGGATATTTTCGTACTTACTTCTCGTCGTCTACAGAAACAACCAATAAATTTTTGTCAATTGTCACATTAAGAAAATGTTGAATTCCGTCGTTAATTTTCGGCAACGCATCAAATTTGAAGCTTTCATTGTCTGCAGTCAGATGTAAATAACCATTTGAAAGAGCAAGTGTAATTGCAGAAGAGGTGATATTTTCATTAGACTTGGTAAACGATTGCAAAATAATCCCATTTTCTTGTCGAGTCAAAACAAACATGGAAAAGTTGAAATTGCTTTCCGGAGCAAAAGGGAGCTGAAAATAATCATTTACTCACAAATTAGATCATCCAAAAACTATAGTATAAACTATACACAAAACAGCGAATTAGAAGTGTTAGAGACATTTTGTTTAAAGATGGATTAACACCGTATCCGTTTTTATCTGCTTTTTCTTCTTTGGAAAAGTAAGTTTTTTTATACGCACTAATCTACTCCGTATCCGTTACTAATGAGACTTGCACATAGAGACAAACAGTTTTATCGAAAACTTTTGCGTGCGAAAGATGAGAGCGATATTTCCTAACAACGCTTTAATTCTATCCTTAATAATTTCTAAAAAGTTTGGTCGGTGATAACATGAAAACATGGATCCACCTCAATGTTGAACTTACAGAAATACATTCTCACCGACTCTATTTTTTCTACTAGGTCATTTACACATATTACACTTTTTTGTTAAAGAACAGGATGCTTATTTTTGCTCAGATTAAGAACAATGCCAGGTCAACAGGAGAAAAAACTAATTCAGAACTTTGGCAAGCACAATGTATTTGTAAGTAATCAGCAGGGATTTCTTGGCTTTTTTTTTAACCATTATTGATTTGTCTTACAAAAATCACGATCTACAAAAGACGGCTTTAACCAAGCAAATATACATTTGTGTTACTTTAATCCCCAATAAAATTAATAATAATTTAAAAAGAAACAAGGCTGAAAATTAGTGAAAAACAGCAAGCCTCAACCCAAAATTTACAGGTTCTCACAAACAAAATGTAATAATGCTTCAAAATTGTTGGAGTATATTCGTTGCATGTTTTGATACTAACTAAACAGGTTGTATACCAACATACACCCAAGTTCAAACCGATACCTCAAATACTGCATAACTCTCTAAGTTTTTGTATCCAAACGTAGCTGGGGTCCTCTCGACACTGCAGTTGACGCCTATATACGGGCGGTCACACTGGCAACTATAACAAAAAGTTCAACAAAAAATATAAATAGATTAGCAAAAGTAAAAAGTTGGTAAAGGACACCAAACCCTCAAGTCCATGGTGGTACACCCATTTTAAGCGATTGAATACATTTAGTCCGTTGTCAGTTTGTTGCAGGATCTGCTGGTTAAGTTGGATTGCATGTTATTGAGGAGCTACATTTCTGCTACCCTTTTTTTTAATGCCAAAGCTAATTACCGAAAAAGGAAGACATAGAAATAGAATTAAGTTCGTTTCTAAAAGTTGATTTATATTAACACTAATGAAAACAGCAAACAACCTCTGTATAAGATTGAATAAAAAAGATAGTTAAAAATCTAAAACAATTTTTCTGGCTGCAAAATAGCCAAAAATCAGTAACGAATGATACGTCAATACGAGCATCATGCTCAGTGTGTTTTCCTCAAGAATCAAACCAAGAACAGTTGAGTCAGCAACGATTTTATTTATACCAATATCCATACATTGATATGATTACAATAAGATTTTAGTTGTTACTTAAATATATCTGATGATGTCCATTTGACAAAATTTATCATAACAAGGTAAACAAAAAGTAACCTGATCTATCTATAGCTTTCATTTTATCATATATTACCAATACCTTGCTCTGAACCACAAATCGACACATTCTCCTCTTCCACCACAGCTTCGATTTCCACACATGTCATAGCGCTCGCAATTCTCTACCACATCCTCAGTTATGTATGCTTCGTTAAAACGATGAATACGATCGTGGAAAAACACGTCTCTGACGCAACCAACGAAAGATCCAGAAGAGTTGCCACGACCAAACGTCACATTGGACAAGAGTGAGACTAAATATTTAGACAATCATAAATATGCTGGTGTGTTATCACGAGCAAAGCTGTCCAGATACCTGTGAAGCGATTTTGCTGAACTGGAATTGCTTCGGTCATAGTCGACATGCAGTGTCAAATGCAAACCATCTAGGTTGATTCATATTTTGCTCATTTATTATTGATAAGAAAAAAATTTACAATATTTGGATCGTTGGAAATTTCTCAGCTCTTTTCGTGAGGATGAGAGCATGGGTGCAACGGAATGTAGCGCAACAGAACCCAGCGGTGATGTGATGGTGAACCCGGTAGAGCAGAGGCCATTTTCATGCCACTTACAACATTGGTCGGTTGGTCACTTTCATCTCTACACTGGAGATCAAGTCATCTATCGGTAAAATGCTACGACTCCAGCTGGTCGGGGTTTGAATGTGGAACTCATCGAAATCCCCGGACCAAAACGGATAGACCAAAGGTATATTGCAATGAGGGTAAAGGAGAGTCTACTTACTGTTCGTCAAATTTAAAGTCGTTGTCTGATTTTCTTTGGAAGAAAACACGCCCGTTTGATTTTCATTGAAATTGAGTCGCACACCATGCCAATCACCGTCACTTTTTATCGAAGAATCAGCCATAACAATGCTGTTGTTGATAGAAATGCGCAACATTTTGTCGGACAAAAACACCTGGATTTAAAATTTATTTGGTCAAAAGACATTGTGGTACTAGGTGCCATGATGCAGCATTATCAGAGGTAGGTAACGTAGCTCGCAGTTGAACGTACGTCACATACAGTCGAAGAATTTATTGGCCTCATCCTTATAAATACAGTATTTGTCCAAATGAAAAGTCGCTTGTAGCATAGGCCGAGGGCCAAAAGTAAAAACCAAAATAAGCTTTACGTGTTAGAGTGGTTATATACTGCAATTGTCTTGCCAAGTTCATGTCTCAGAGTTTAACAGAGCAAATCACAGAATTAGCTTTTTATGGTTAGTGGGTAACACTACGCCAGACCCTTCTACAAGTGTGATTGCACGGATTCTGCTAACAAGCGTAATGAAATAAAAAGCTGCTTATCGAAAAAGCAAAACTAAACTCAGGTTGTTTCACAATTCTTTGAGGTTAAACACTTTACAAAGCACATATAAATAAAACATTTTTTTCTATCGTCTTTTACCTGAATTAACTCGTGTTCGAAGGAAATAGTAGCAACCAAACCGTAGGGTAAAGTGGTTCGGAACGCGAAAGAAAGCTGATCGATAACATCGGAAGCCAGAGCAAAAACAGCACGTGATTGAAGATCTTTGAAAGATGCAGAAGTGGAAAACTCACAATACCGCCCCATGTGGCCAGGATTGCATTTGCACGTATAACCATGAATATCTACGACGTAGGTTTACTATAATCAGAAGCTTAACGTCGCTTTGGAAAATATGCAGCAAATAGTCATAGAAATTGTCCCAAGATAAATTACGAAATCTAAAGTTTTTTTTATCTTGAAACTAATTCAATTATGAGGGGTTTGACGTTACTATCAAAAGAGAGCTCAATGGAAATTCAAGAGCAGAATACAAGTTGCAGTAGTGTATGAGACAGGAAACCTCTAAAGCCTGTTTCACCCTCACGGGATCTTCAAGGGGTAATCTAAAGGCAAAACAATAAAGTATTGTTCTGGACTTTCACTCCAGTCTGCAGTGGCCTCGCAAGCCATCCTGTAGCCAACCTATAACTAAACATGCGCAGCCGGAGCTGCCCAGATAAGCTGAGCTCATCGGAATTGTTAGGCTACAAACGGGAAGGGTGGGTAAAGCAACTGCAAGACGAAGTGAAGAGCATGAAAGCGGATTAGTCTGATGCAACAATATTATGCCCCTCAGAATCAATTACTTGATAAATTGTGGATTTGAAACTAAACGGTTGTGTTCATGTCTGGCGATGAGATCGAAGCTCTGGTGTTGGTGATTGAGGTGTGTTGAAGATTTCAACTTGAATTCGGCTTGTGGCGGCATTTAGCAGAGATCTCGGAACGCTTGTTGCGTGTAGAATTTGGATCGGCTGTTAAAATGGAAAGTTCCTCGGTAAGGCATAGCGCGCAGTGTTCAGAACCGCTGCGGTATGTAGGGGCACACCGGTGGATATTCTATGTAATGTGTGGCTGCACACCGTGTTCTTTGATGGACCATTCTTCTTTTAAGAGAGCTGTTGCGTGTTTTCTCTGTTGCTGTTCAAAAATGTGTTTATGGTTGTAAAATCTAGACTTGAATTCCATTTCCCTCTTCCAGGGTAAACTTTGTCCGGGTTGTTGAAAGATTTGAGAGTTGCCTTGTACACTACCAAGCGCTCACGGCATTGGTCATCAAACGGGCATTGCTTGTTATTTGCAAGGGGGCAACTTATTCCTGGGGCAAACTTGTTCTTATTCGTGCAATTGCATTGCCGTGAGCGCTTGGTAGTGTACAAGGCAACTCTCAAATCTTTCAACAACCCGGACAAAGTTTACCCTGGAAGAGGGAAATGGAATTCAAGTCTAGATTTTACAACCATAAACACATTTTTGAACAGCAACAGAGAAAACACGCAACAGCTCTCTTAAAAGAAGAATGATCCATCAAAGAACACGGTGTGCAGCCACACATTACATAGAATATCCACCGGTGTGCCCCTACATACCGCAGCGGTTCTAAACACTGCGCGCTATGCCTTACCGAGGAACTTTCCATTTTAACAGCCGATCCAAATTCTACACGCAACAAGCGTTCCGAGATCTCTGCTAAATGCCGCCACAAGCCGAATTCAAGTTGAAATCTTCAACACACCTCAATCACCAACACCAGAGCTTCGATCTCATCGCCAGACATGAACACAACCGTTTAGTTTCAAATCCACAATTTATCAAGTAATTGATTCTGAGGGGCATAATATTGTTGCATCAGACTAATCCGCTTTCATGCTCTTCACTTCGTCTTGCAGTTGCTTTACCCACCCTTCCCGTTTGTAGCCTAACAATTCCGATGAGCTCAGCTTATCTGGGCAGCTCCGGCTGCGCATGTTTAGTTATAGGTTGGCTACAGAATGGCTTGCGAGGCCACTGCAGACTGGAGTGAAAGTCCAGAACAATACTTTATTGTTTTGCCTTTAGATTACCCCTTGAAGATCCCGTGAGGGTGAAACAGGCTGTAGGGATTTCCTATCTCATACACTACTGCAATCGGTATCTTGAAACTAATGAATTTTATGATTTATACGAATATGTTCAACGGGACGAAAGGTGACAATAAAATGCTTAATCTTTAATAGTGCAAATCAGCATGAAGCAATGAAACTGACTTAAATGCAGAATGGAAACAGTAGGACTAGTAACATTTCGGCCAACTTCGCAAACCATAAAAAAATCAAGTCAAACATCAGTAAAAAAACAGTTTGTGACCAACATTCTGGCACAAACTTCACAGCTATACAAAATATAAAATAATAATAAGTCGAATGCACTCAAGATAATATCCACGAGGTTCGGAACCCAAACATCAAATAAGCCTACTTATGGAAATGGCGTTTAAAAATTTATAGTTGTTTACAAAAATATTACCTACCATTAGCTTCGTCTACTAGATAAGGAATGCATTCAGCGCCGTGGGAACAATTGTGGCCGTTTCCACAAGCTACGAGTGGTACAGAGCAGTTTTTCCCACCGTACAATCCCTCGCACGTACACGAGTAATCGTTAATTAAATCCACGCAAGCAGCGTTGTTCTGGCAAGGTTGGAAGATCTCACACTCGTCAAGTTCCGACTCGCAGTGATCGCCATCATAGCCTGAATTTAATTTCAACAGTATTGCGAAAGTTCTGCACTTAAATAAATTCTGACCTGAGTATGGTTTATTTCGCCGATACGCAGAAACAGTGCTTTTATTCTGCTTCAAATCTCTCATTAGCGAATTTGACTTACTCATGGTGATAAAAACTTTTAACTTTGAGGTCGAGTTAAGATGCCTGATTAATTTTTATTCACACAATCACTTTTCTCTCAAGAGAGACGTAAAATCAAACGCGCTCCTGTAATTACACACTTCAGTGAGCCAGTTAATTTTCGTAGCTAAAATTTAACCAATTTGTAGAGGTTGATTTGATAATATGCTTAAAGCTTGAGTATTCATTTAGAAGCAATACATATACGGTATGTTTCTCAATCGCTGCACGACATGTCGTTTCGGGGTTTGCGCCTTCGTCACCAGCTACATTTTTTCGTATAAAAACAAAAACTCTTTTGCGCGCTGTTTATATTCATTGTTCTCTGACTTAGAGATTTAACTTTAAATTTGCTTCCACAATAAGATCGTTCGTATGAACCAGACACTCTGCGTCTGTCTAACAAAATGTCGTCTGTCTAACAAAAAGAAATGTCGGCAGCGTGGCCAAAAGGTTAAAGGCGTCGTTTTTACGACGACCCCGATCGCATGATCTGGGTTCAACCCGCACCCTGGTCACGTTGTTGCGTCCTTGGATAAGGCGCTTTACGATGATTATCTCTGCTTGGTGGCTTCGAACAAGCAGCAAATTTACGTGGGAAGAAGTCAAAACGTCAACAGGAAAACTTGGAAAATGGTCAACTCCTGAGCGAGTGAGGATTCGTCCAAAATAAAAGCGCCACCGTCGCTTCCTCGTGAGTGGAGGATAAATATGAAAAAAAAAACACCAATGTAGAGAACCCTTTTTTGAGTTCTGTTGGCAAGTCCTTCGTCAGGCCGAGCCACCACAACGGGTAAATTGCTTGACTTCGACAATAATGTAAATTAATTCTCGAAACGTCATCAAGCAACAAAGAACAGGATGTATTTGGTGATGCTGGCCCTGCTTCATACTATCATATCGTCACAAGTTCGTGGTTACATTAGAGTAAAAACACTCATAATGTAAATTAAACAAAATTGAACTTCTTTGTAAAAAGTCATGCCAAACCTGCAACATCACAATCAATTGGCAAGCAAATAGCCTTTGTATTTACGAAAGTATATGAAAATTAGGATTAGAACTATAAGACAGCATGTGGAGTGAATAACTTACCTGCAAGACATTTGCAAACATACCCCTCAGAATTTGTGTACGTGAAATTGCTTTGAAAATAACTTGGATACAAAGTTTGGTTGGACAGCTGCATACAAGTCCCATTATTTAAACAGGGATTTGATAAACATTCATCAATGTCAACCTAAAAATCATTGACGAAAGATAAAAAATGGTTCATGCATAAAATACAACTTTTACCACAGAACTATGCTTATTTTTACAGCAAAATCACCGCAATCAGCATGCATTTCCGCAACAGCTCAAATACAGGCTACCCTACTTCATAGGACCACTTCAGAGTTAAACCACATTGGTCTGATTGAGAGGGTGGTCGCATTAAGCGACAACAACAAAATTATGAAAGTTTGTTGCTTCTTTTGCTGGCCAGCAATGAGTGACGCACCATTAACTATGTTTGTGTTCAAACTAGGTGGACAAAACCTGCACAATAGAAACTGAGTTTGTTTGTTGTAAATAAAAAGAAACTAGAAGTACAGTAACTAAAAAATGCAAAATAAGCTTAAGCACCATCATTCTATCAGCAATCAAAAAATTGCAGTAATGCACGTTAGTCAAGACAAGACAAATTTATTTCATCGCTCAGTAACAACACGAAGAAGACTTTAATTAGCATTCGTTTAAAACGGCGACAGGAAAGTTGTGAAAAACCTTATGGCATCGAGTCTAGCAACCGCCTCTTGTCAGAGAGGCAATTTATTGCCAGTATCATGGTTAATTTTCATGACTTTGTGTAAGTGAGTTGCGACATTTTGTCGATTTCAAAAAGAAATCAAGAAAAAAAAAAGAAAAGAAAAAATGACGACTTAAGAAAAACTAAGCCAGGGTTGCCTTATGGATTTAGTTGCCTTTTAAACATACTAAAAGCAGAAAACCACAACGATCAAGGCCTAGCTCCAAGCGGAAGGTGATCTGCCAAAGCGAGGTAGAGGTCCGATAATCGGAAAATTTCACACTGAAAAATTAATTTGAATCTGGGAGTATCGAAACGCGGTCCAATAAAGAGGGGAGGTCCTGTTAAACGTAGGCTGATTAAGCAGAGTCGACTGTATTTAAACCTAAACTAATGGCTTAAAAGTATTTTCGTAACTGGTCCAATTTAGACTTTTATATCAACTTACTGCTACACAACATAACACAGAAAACGTCAAAAATTAAAATTTAAAAATTTAAAACCCTACAATCTGTTTCACCCGTAATCGGGATCATCAGGGTATCTTATTCAAATAGATTCTATTCGAATAAGATACCCCTGATGATCCCGATTACGGGTGAAACAGACTGTAGGGTTTTAAATTTTAATTTTTGACGTGTTCTGTGTTATGTTGTGATAATCGCTCTGGCCTACGCTGTCGAGCACTTTTTTGAATCGGTTGAATTCAAACTGCACTCATCAACTTACTGCTAAATTGATAGGTCTACCTTTATTTGAACTTTTAGAAGTTTTCATCTCAATTGTTGTCACCAGGAATATAAATTAAATCAAGTTTATTAGCTCAATTGGAGGATATTTGCAAAGGCCTTCAAATTTGCTTAAATGCTACCAACTTAACCTTTCGAGGAAAACACAACAAACAAATTTTTGGCAAGGCAATGGGCTCGCCCGTTTCCACTGTGGTCGCCAACCTAGTCATGGAAGATGTTGGAAAAAGATTCCTGTCGACATTCCACTCGCCACCAAAAATCTGGAAACGCTATGTGGATGAAACCTTCGTCATAATCCACAAAAACTCGGTAAAGATTTTTTGATAATTTAAATACTATTGAAAACTCAATCAAATTTACAATCGAAAAAGAAGCCGACCACGCACTTCCTTTTTTAGACACATTGGTCCGACCAAATTAACATGGCGATTTCTCCACATCAGTCTACCGAAAACCAACCAACAGCAACCGATATTTAAACTTTCAATCTGACCATTCTTTGGAACACAAAATATCCGTTGTACGATCACTAAACCATTAGTTGAGCTAATAAACTTGATTTAATTTTAGCAGTTTTTTTTTTTTTCATTCAAAATGTTTCGTATAAGCAAACCAGACTGAAAAGCATACAAACAGAAAAAGAACGTGCACATTACAACTCATACAAACTAATCGCAATCAAACCAGTCAAAAAATCAACAAAATTTGCAAATACCTGAACAGTCTCATGTTTTAAATTTACCTGAATAACAAAACTCTTCCGAATAACAAAAGTTGTGTGTATTACTTATTATTCGTGAATAGTTCCTTCTCATAATTACGAAAATTTAACGGCGGTCCCACAGCTACTAATTTGCAGTCAATTTGCCCGTAGAGGTACAGGTGAACGGCATATCTGCCGCGAATAGGTTTCAAATGATTAATAAGTAAGAGCCGTACGCAATTAACCGTGGACTTGCCATTGCGCGGCGAATCGATCGCGAATTAAGTCGCAGTAAAGTCGTCGTAAATTTGTTTAGGTATGAAAAGTGTAAAAAGCTTGACGCATTGTGTAAGACACTAGGGTTTGCTTAGTTTTATCGAGAGGTGGCTACACGGGAAATGGGAATACTCTTTGGTATAGAGGACTGCATATGACAGCTAAGAGCTCGAAACAACGTTATCCAGCTGCATGCGCGAGAGCAGTATTATCGTCAACTATTCTACAAAATTCGACATTTATACACTACAAAATGTCATGGACACCTACGGATTTCCACCAGCACTTGCCAAGTAATGCGCGCATTTACGCAGAGTTTTTTGAGGCCATGTTTTGGATGAAAATCACACACCGGAGAAGAAAGAAGAAATTCCGACGACTTCGCGTTTAGGGATCAGTAAAATAATATAGCCACAAGCTTATCGGGCATATACGAAATCAGTCGTAAATTATTTACTACTATTTTATTTATTAAAATCGATTTCACCCCAGCGGGGCATCATTAGTTAGATCTTATTCAAATAGAATCTTATTCAATAGAATTTATTCAGATAGAATCTTATTCAATAGAATTTATTCAAATAGAATCTTATTCAAATATAATACAATGTTCGATTCTATTTGAATAAGATCTAACTGATGATGCCCCACTGGGGTGAAATCGATTTTAATAAATAAAATAGTAGTATATAATTTACAACTGATTTCGTATATGCCCGATAAGGTTGTGGCTATATTATTTTATTTTACATTTACGCAGAGGCAATGAGAAACAGAATAACAAAACAGGAATTTTTGTTGGCAGATTCAGTAATTATGATCGTTTAATATTAACAAACGAATAGTTAACACAAAAATCTCTTATTTTGTTCTGAGCAAATATCATTGCATAAAAGTAATTACCTAAGTTCACATTTAACGCTAAAAGCCTAGAAATAAGATAACAATATCTACAATTTCATTTTTAAACCCATCGATCTCAGTAACCAATGTTCCCACTGAGCTATAGTAATTTTAATACTAGAACTTGTCACATGTTTGTGGTCAAAAAATTGGGCTTTGAATCTCGCTGAATACGAAAAAAGTTTTAGTTCAGCTTAGAACTTAAGGTGCGTTTGGACTGGACGCGAAGCAACCAAAATTTGACGTCATCGACAGCTCGCGAAAGGTTGCAACGGGTCGCAACCTTCGCGAGCAGTTGCGCTACATCGCTTGCTTGCAGGTTGTAGTAAGATAACCTAGGTACTAGATCACTGATCGGATTTTTACGATCGCAGTTTGCTAGAAAATAATGTAAATAGTATATTTGTATGGTTTAGCGCCTATTTATCAGTCCAAATAGTAAGTTGTTGGCAAAGTTAGATTCGGGATAGCCCTAGGCTAGCCAAGTTAATTTGGATCTATACAGCTAAGGCTGTAAATCCTAGAGTAATTTTTCATAGCTATGCTTGATCTCAGAGCTTCATTGTAATGAATACACCAAAGCAGTAGGCCTAGCCCCACGACATCTAGCTTTTAAAACAAAACTTTTTATTCTGCGCAGCATAGCAGAAGCTATTGTATCAGCCTAGTGGTTCTTTTGGCTGAGCAGCTTTTGCTTTTTTTTTTTGTCCTAAACTAACATGGTGTTGTTTTTTTGTTTTTTTTTTCAGAATATAAAATAACCCACAAACAAACTAGTTTTGAATGTGTTGATAGTGCTTTACCCATTGTTTGTTAGCTTGTTGTTTTAAAAGTAACCACAACTAAACAATTGCTTGAACACTGGAAAATTTGCAAAAGTTTTTCGCTATCTACTTGGCCAAGCCAACTTGATGAATAAAACTGCGTTTAGAATTGGTTTCAAGCTACATACAAGAGCTAGATAGATACAAAAAATCGAAAAATTTCTATGAACTTTTGGATTGGCCTAATTAGTGGTCACTTCTTTGAATAGCTACAAACATGGAATTTTTTCTTCTGAATGTCCTCTTAAAAGTCTTCTTGTTTCTGAAGGTTTGTGACTGTGATCAAGTTCAACTGGAAGCAATGGTTTTGAACTCCCCGAAGTTTTATAACGATGAATATTGTAGCCTGGTTGTGATTTTTCTCTCCAGTCCTATGTGATGAAAATAGAAGTGTCAAGTGTGTTAAATATTCATTTACTGTGTCTTTGTGTAATATCTAAATTTAGTTGTTTGTGAATTTCATAACATTTTTACTGTCTCTTAAAATTTTAACTGCTTTACATGGTGAATAAAGTGACAAAGTAAACAATTTTAAGTCTGAAGTTCAATCAGTACAATTACAGTCAGTGTAATCAGATAGAACTAGAAAGCCAGTATATATCTAACCAGTAGAAAGTGAGTTCTATTTTTTGCTGAGGTTAGTGTTATTGGTAGAGAAGTAGCTGCCAAGCTAGTCCATTAATATTGTTCCATTCTCATTAGTCACCACTAAACAAAAACTTGATACAGCATTTATAATAATAATAATTGGACTGGGGAAGGAAGCGTCAGTTATATGAAAATGTGAGAACTAACAACACCAAAAACTTGCTAAGAAGAGGGGGCTTGACCTTACAGCTATGAATTTGTCTGTATCTTACACACGGTGGTTTGGAGCTAAGCCCTTTGAGGTAAATGCGACCGTCGCAACGTACTGGTACCGCGAGAAAATGCAAACTAATAAAATGCTCTCGAATGCATTTAACTTCGCACTAAACATCGATAAGCGCTCCACTAGCGAATAAAAAACAAACGTAGTTTTAGAGGCTGACTTTTCCTCAAAGCAACTGCTGGTATTACTGTGCTAAATTCTTGTCCTTCGATGATAGTGTCAAATCATGCAAAAACTGCAATGTTTTTTTGCTTTCTCCAGCAAATCAACACAGCAATCCATTGCACAATAAGCAAAAAATCCACTACATAACTGATGACAAATCCAGCTTTCAGATTCACTCATAGCGTTAACATTGGGAGTCTTAATAAACAGCACTAAATAGCAAACACAAACAACTGTTTAAGCTTACTACAGGTATCATAACATGCTTGCCTGAAAAAGAAAAATCACATTAAAAAAAATTACATAGTTTACGCTTTAAATGTACCTGTAGACTAGCCTATTGGTCTACACTCTACAAGATAGATCTACCAGTACCATAATGAGACATGGATGGTGAAACGGTTAAGGATTTGTTAACTGAGTAAACACCTAAAGAGAACTTTTGACATCTGCTTCCAGCGTTTTGCGGTTCTGCATTAAAACCCAGAACTGTCATTGTCAAAACAGATTATGGCAAGTTTTCAGTGGAAGGATCTAAACAAAGCATTGATAGCTAGTAAATAGGCTAAGTACTATTACGTTATTGAAGAAATGACTTGTCTTTTCATTTCCAAATTCGATTTGCTGTACCTCGTTTTTCCCTTATACTTTACAAACTTTTTTCTCAAGATTGTTTTGTTACCGAGGCTATTAGTCTAGACTCTTCTACACGGTTATTGCGTGATAACATAATACAAACTCAATCTTCGTTTTAATTCCAGCGCGCTATGACGAAACAGAACCTGTGATTACTATAATAGCGCTGCCATAATAAAGTACACAACGCTTTCTGCTCATTGAATACATTTCAAAAGTAAGTTATTAAAATTAGCCTATGAAATCGACTAGTCGCGAAGATTAGCAACCACTTACAAAGGTTGGCAACCTTCGCGAATGACGTAAGCGACCACACGCGAAGGTTGGCGAAGGTCGCCTACCTTCGCTTCGCGTTGCTTCGCGTCCAGTCTAAACGCACCTTTAGAAGTACTATTTGTATTCGTAAAAAGACAATCTAAAAGTCTAAAGCACTGCAATAATTCCAAAAGATATGGCGACGAAAAGCGGCTGAGTGGTTAAAGTCAGACAACAGATATGCTGTCTTACTAGCACCACGCAAACTATGTACGAAACTCTGCAATGGAAAAACGTAGCTGCAATCAAATAACAAAATAAATGCAAAACAATTTTAGGTGCATTTTACTGCCAAAGCTATCAACTAATGAAATCAAAAGATGCTACTGCTTTCACTTACTTCACAATATCTCCCTTTGTAACCCTCCAGACATTGGCAGACATAATCGTTAATCTTGTCAAGACAACGAGCACCATTTATACACTGTGCCTCTGTTTCGCATTCATCTATATCGGTTTCACAAATATCGCCAGTGTAACCAGGCATGCACTTGCACCGAAACCCAGCCACTTCTGCAAAGATACAAAAAGTTATATTTTTGAAGTCAAACCAAACGCAAAAATCTAAAATGAGACTAGTAGCAGAGCAAAATTTTATCCCACAAGTAAATCAATGTTAATTTGATTGAAAACAGTTTTTCATCAAGCTATATAAAATTGCAGCGCAATCCGCATCATTAATCACTGTAAGGAAAAATTAACTACATTTCATATACAGCGGTTGAGATCACGCTAGTGTCCCAGTTCGGACTGAGTAGTTTGCTAGAGGTAATTTACACTACTGCGCTCCAAATGGCGAAGCGCATGCGAAGGTGCAGTAGCAAATAGTATCATTTATTGTTAAATTATATTGTTGAAATATTGGCTGAGTGGTTCGTGCTCTCCTCTTTGGATCAAGGGTTCTGCAATTTAATTACCTGGATATATCCAGCTCGACTATTATCTTCAAAAGAATTACAAAACTAGCACAATCATGCGCGATGGACTCTGCTAACTAGCATAACGATTTGGCGAGTACAAAGAGACATTTGATTTTTTGCTTGAGTGAAAAAAAATATGCTAACAACAAAAACAATTCACAAGAATACAAAGTGGTAACAATGAAACTGTGGTCGAGTCAACGCAAGTCTCTACAAGTGCAAGTGATTTCCCTACAACACCTCCGACCTACCGTCAATGCACCACCCATCGTTCCAGCACGGAGCACTCTCGCATTCGTTGATATTCCATTCGCACTGACGACCGGCAAACCCCAAGGAACAAAGGCAGCTATAACCAGATATCTTCACAAAAACACACCAAGTTTTTGTTGTTGTTTTTTTGGTCACAAAACTTCTTCATTGACTGTAATCGATTAACAAAACCAATGCTAATGAGCAGCGGACGACGCTTGATATATGCAGAAATGCTTTGCTTAATGCTTATACTAGCGACGAAAAAAGACATTTTGGAAAAAAAATTTATTCACTTTTGAAAATTATCAGCCTGTTTTCTAAAATAAGCAAAAAATGTGTGTACCTTATCAACACACGTTCCGTTGTTGAAGCACGGTTGGCTTGAACATTCATCAACATTCACTTCACAAACCTCACCAATCCACCCTTCTGCGCATGTGCAGTTAAATTCACCAATCAGATCATGGCACGTGCCGTTATGCCTGGCAAACACAAAACTTCAGTTTATTACAGCAAAATCTTAAGTCGCAATAAAATCAAAACATGATTGAGCTTATCAAAATTTTTCTTTATGCAAATTTCACCCACCGCAGAACAAATTCGACAAAAAGAAATCCGCGCAACTTTGAACAAGTCGATGAAATTAATTAAACACTCAAGTTTAATCCCTTTATTTTAAAGCAGATCGTTTGACCCGGTCTATACATCAGGCGTAAAATCGTTAGCGTGCCAGCAAATCCTTAGTGTATCATAACCAACTAGCAGCTTGTTCGCTGGGCGTGCCGAATTTCTGTTTAAATAAATAAAATACGCGCGTACGTTTATGATTTGGAAGAGATTATTTCAGAGGAAATTTTGATCTCTTTTTTTGTTAATTCCGACTCAAATTTTACCCAAAGTCAAATGCTTATTCAAAACCAACTTCAAATCGAACTCTTATCTCTACCTTAAAAAAACGAAAAAAAATGCGCGGACCAGTATTCCTCATTTTCGTTTTGCTCTTTTTATGTTATTTTCCAGTGAAATGGTTACTCCCTTATGACATTACAGCCAGTGTAGCAGTTTCTAAAAATTATCCGAAACTTACATGCATGGGCTGGAAAGACATTCGTTAATTTCGTGCTCACAGTTGATACCGTCGTAACCGGGAAAACAATCGCATCGATATCGGTCTCCTACCGACTCGCATTCACCGTTAACACATGGAGCGCTGCGACAATGGTCGAACTTGAATTCACATCGCACTCCGACCCACCCAGATTTGCAGAAACAACTGTATGACCTGGAATGAAAATTTGATAGATCAAACACAAGTTTAGGCAAAAGGTACAGCTGGGAGGAGCTAAAAATATACAGGAAGAGGGTGGTCGAGTGGATAAAGGGTCTGATACTGAAACGATAGACTAGGGTTGGATTCCCGGTCGGGTCAAACCAAAAGACCATAAAAAATTGGTATTCACTGCTTTCCTGCTTGACGTTCCGAAATAAAAAGGAATATTGTGAAGCCTCCACCGTGTGTAGTAGACAGGTGGCACCTTGACTCAAAGACCAAAAGGTCCCTTCGCTGTATCCTGCCCAGGGCAACTCCGCAAATAAAGACGTAATTACAATTACAATTATAGTAAACATCACAACCACTATAATTCAATAAAGTTAAGTTTTAATAAAAAATTCGATTAAGCAAACATTAGTGATGGATGTGCTCATCGATAATAAATCATTACAATGTGGTAAGACTGCAGCAAGCCAATAGCACGATGACTTAGAGTGGACTTCAGTATAGTCTCACGATATGACAATTAAGAAACATGCAAGCATTCATTTCGTACCCAAACTGAGGCTGGCATATTCCTCCGTTCACACACGGGTTAGATTCGCAATAATTGATTTCTTTTTCGCAGCGTTCACCTTCATAGCCTAAAAACAGAATTTGTTAAAAGCGATTAACAACCAAACTAATGGATCAGCAATGTTTTCGAAATTGGGTAAAAGGCTAAGCAATAAAAGAACATTAACAAAATTAGTCCGGAAAGATATCAAAAACAGTTTTAAAAGATCGCACATAGATAGCAGAGTCAGAGTTGTAAACGGGCCGACTAGTTTAGGCCCGAACCCGAAAATATAAGTCCGAACCCGAAAACTAATTTGAAGCCCGAATCGTGCCCGAAAAAACCCGAAAGTTAAGTTAGGTCTGAAAAATTTAGCAATGTTGCAAAGTTTTTTTGATTTTATTTTTGTGCACCTAAGACAAAAACTACGTCTCAGGCCCGAATTAAACCCGAAGTTTTTGTCAACTTTGGGCCCGAACCCGACCTGACTTACAATTTGCGCTGAGTTGCGATCCAAAAATTCGCTGAGTCTGGAATATTTGCTGTACTGGTGAGTCGTGACAACATGAAATAGCCGAGTGCAAAAACAATAAGCTATGTATTTTAGTATCCACTCACCAAACGCGCAATCGCACTCGTAGCTGCCAATTAAATCGTTGCATGTCCCATTGTTCAAACAAGGGCTCGACTCACACTCGTATATATCGACGTTGCAAATTCCGTTCACATTTCGAGCGTAACCTAAAACCAAAAAGTCAAGGCCGACCAACTCTATAAATAAAATCAAAAGCGTACAGTCGTATCCATAGGTCTTGGTACACCGTATGAGGTAGACAGGTGGCATCTTGACGCGAGGATGGCAAAGTTCCTTCGCTGCCTCCTGGCCAAGGCAACTTGGTGATTAATTATAATTACAATTACACCCAGATTACAACAATAAAGGACACCGGACACGACCCTTGGGCTTCCCTCTTTTGTTCAATCCCACCACTAAATTCCTTGGAGTAACCTTTGATCGGACTCTATCCTTTGGGGCCCATGTCCAATCCCTGTGTTCCAAATTCTATCCACGCCACAAAGCCCTTCGCTCAATTGCCACTGCCTCTTGGGGTCCCACAAAAGAATCCCTCTCCCTACTCTACAAAGCCTTTGTCCGTCCGGTGCTCACATATGCCTCTCCTGGATGGTTCCCATTCCTCTGCAACACTGCAACCAATCACCTGGAAGTTCTACACAGAGCTGCATGCACGGTCATTACTGGTTGCCTCTCTTCCACCCCCTCCTCACTACTCCTTCTCGAGGCCCAACTCCCTCCTCGAAAGCTGACTCTAGAGCATCAGACCCTCTACTCCTTTGAACGTGCTCTGCGCCTTCCTCCCGACTTCTCCAGCCTTTATGCCTTGGCAATTAAAAACGTTCCCTGTCGACTAAAGAAGAAACCCTCCTGGAGATCATTCTGTTCTTCAGCCACATAACCAGTCCCATCCCCACGCGAGTCTCTGATCACTTGCCCCCCTTTTCCACCATGGTCCACAACCCACTTCACTGTTTCCCCCTTCATTCCCGACTGCACAGGCAGCAGTACAGCCCGACTCCAAATTGCTTCAAGCAGACTATCCTCCCTCCCCCCCTCTGATATCCAAGTATGGACTCACGGATCTGTCCCCTCCCTTTTTGGTCCTGGTGGCGCTGGAGTGTATGCATCATGCTCCAAATGCAACACATCCCATTCCTTATCCTTTTCCTCCGGTCCAATTGCCTCCAGCTTCACAGCCGAAACCTTTGCCCTCAAGCAAGGTCTTGCTTGGTGTACTAGCCATTTGATGACCTGCAATTTCCAGTCAGTTCTTTTCCTTACCGACTCTCAATCAGCCCTCTCTATCCTTTCTTCTGCTCCCTCTTATCTCCTGCCTGAGTCCCTTTGGAATGTTTGGTCCCTTGCCTCCTCCCTCTCCAACATTACCACTTTGAGCTTCCAATGGGTCCCCGGACAAGCAGGTCTCCCCGGAAATGAAAAAGCGGATTTACTTGCCAAAACTGGTGCCTCTCTGCCCACTGATGCGATCCCAAGCCCTCTCCCCACAGTTATTGCCAAAGTCCGTTATTCCCAATACCGCAATTGGAGACGTCACATCTCTCACTCCCATCTGAACTTCCAAGTCCCCGAAGTCTCTTCGGAGGAACTTCTTCTTTCTCGCTCCATACGCAGTGAGCTCTCTCGTCCTCGCTGCCATGGTCACAGTCTTCTCTTATCTTCACAGGATCAGTCGAAAGGAGAATTCTGATTGTAGTGCCTGTGGACACCCTCTACAGGACCTCAATCATCTCCTCCTCGACTGTCCTGCTTCTGAACCCCTTCGCAAATCTATCTTTGGCTCCTCTCTCTCTATTCTCGATCTATGGTCCAGACCTTGGGGTGTGGCCCGACTGTTGGGTCTCCGCGGAGTTCCTCCGCGCCCCCATCCCTCGAAAGGGGTCGGGTAGTACCACCACCACCCTTCGCTCACAATTGTAGACCACGCCCAAACGTAAGCCTAACTACTCTCGTACATCCAGTATAGATTGGGTCAGAACTGGCTCAATTAAGTGATTAGTAACAAACGTTACTTGAAGCAAATTTCACAACTAAAGTTTTTGCTTGGTAAGTTGGAATTGCCCAGCTCTTTTCTGTGGATGAGAGCATGGAGTAGCGGATAACTCCCACCAAAGAACCAAGCGATGTTCTGGAGAAGTCGGAAAAGACAAATTGTCATCTATATTTATTTTCACACCACCCACAAGGAGCAAAAGGCAACCTATCACCGCACAGGTAGCAATAATTAATTGAGTACCGAGTGATGGCCTCTTGTGACATGCTAAGTGAGCGGATAGGGCTGTGCTCCGGAAAACTCAAAATATCAACTTCTCCTTTTGTTTAGATATCATGCCTTACCTTTCGTGCAATCGCAAATGTAAGACTGAATACCATCAATGCATTGTTCGTTGAACCCGCATGTGACGTTAGCGCAATCATCGATATTAGTTTGACACTGCAGGCCGGTGTACCCGGGTGCGCATGCGCACGAATAAGTGGGTGAGTCGGTGTGCAAACGATTGGTGCAAAGTATCGAGTTCAAACAAGGATCCGAACCACAAGGATTAAACTTCTGCAAAAGCGCAGAAAATTAACTAACAAGTAATCAGAAGTTGAGCAAAATAGAAGCTAGCTAATTAGAGCAAAATTAATAGTTAAATGGTTGGAGCAAATAGTGTAAATTTCAAGTTATCGGCAAGGTTTCGCTTTACTAATAATTGTTATTACCAGACTTACTAGCCATTTGTGGAAATGGTATTACACCGTTGGTGAAAATTAGATTCCAAACCATTTCTAATTTTAATTTTGGGTAAAAATTTCACTAATTCATCCCTCATAGTTAGTCGAATATCATTTATCTTGTCATAGCAAGATAAATGACATTCGACTGAAGTTCATCTTGTTATAGCAGCAATCGTTTCGAATCATTCTACACGTAAATTAAAAGCTGGAATCTATTAACTAGGAAGGCGAAGCCCAAGGCCACACCTCAGCAAAGGGTTTCCACTCAATTTCTGCGCCCTGTATCTGCGCAGCAACTCCTCAAGGGAATCAAATATTTCACGAATGTTTTCCTCTTGCCGTCGTCCGTGTTGAAAATTGCTGCTTTTCCAAAATTATTTCTAAATGATTCTAAATTCTCCAAGCATCTACAGTATTATATATTGTACTTTAAACTTTACTTCCATTACTTTTTCGGTATTCCTCCTATATTTAGCTTCAAAGGACATCGCTCAGTAGTTTTGGTAGCAAGACTTCAACGAGAAGCTATCTAGTAAATTGCAAAACACAGCTCTCTTTTATTTCAGAACACAGCAGCTTTTGTAAATAAATGGGCAAAATACTTACTTTTGAGCAGTTCTTTCCGGTCCATCCCAAGCGACATTCACAATAATAACCGGCCACTAAATCTTGGCACTCAGCTTCATTCTGACATGGATTGGAAGAGCATTCATCAACTTCGGTCTGGCAATATATTCCTGAACAATTAAAAATAAATGAGGTTAATGATACTTCCTCGCATAGATACGGGTCAAGCGTTAAAATGTACAGTTTTGCTCAAGTGGTAAAGATTCAAGATAAACAAAATACAATGCTTTCATTCATTGTCTAACTACCTGTTTTCATTTTAAATATGGCTTCGGATGAAAGAAAAACATAAGCTGTACCAAGATTTTGTTCAGTGTCAACAAAAAAGGTTGCATTTTCCTCATCTTCAAAAAAAGGCATCGCAACAAAATCAAAATATTTTCTATCGCGATGATAATGACCCTTACTAAACAGAAAATTAAGCAAACCTTCGAGTTTTTGAAAACAACCGGGCAGCTCAAGCTCGTTTGGTTCAGACTAAATCTTATTTGGTATCAGCAAAACGCTCATACAGCAGTAATCAATACAATTCATGTCATTAGTTTCGGATGACACGGATGTAGCGGGTACCTGAACAAACCGGTATAAACTGGAAAGAAACCGGTGTGCAACAAGCACAATATTTTTTTAAAGCTTTGCTTTCGCACTAATCCATCGATGGCTTTGCTTTCGTACTTACCATTTTCAAGCAAGTATACTAGCCACAAAATGGGAAGCCAAGTATTACATTTGAGAGTCATTTTGTGCAAGCCGTTTACAACCCAGAAAAAACAACCATACTTTTAAATTACTATTGTAGCACAAGTTTAAGCTATTTGATCGTTGGTTAGGCTGCACATTTGCACATGCACACTAAAAACAGCAGCAATTCATGTCATATAAAAGCATAGTCTAGCACTAACTAATAGCCACTTTGCTCTAACTTCCAAGACACAAAAATCTAGCATAAAAAAATATGCTTCTTAAAAAGTAGTTGCGATTCAAGAATCATTAAATCACTCTGCTGGCTTGTTAATAATAAATTCACTGGATATCTACCCTCCGACCATCTATGCAATATTTTATGATTCTACATTTTATTGAACACCATCACTAAAGTCTACTCGTTATGTCTTGTAGTTTTGACTATTCTAATTTTAAATCAAGTTGCAAAATTTCCAATTGATAACGGGAAACAATTAATAGCTAAAAGTTCACAACAAATTAAAACTAGATCACCACATGTGAAATCAGAACAAAAAGCTGCTTGAAAATAATGATTTGTAAATTTGAGCATTGAATTCTGTCTCGAAACTTGCTCAATGCTCTTGTATAATGTACTTAAGCATTATTCATTAAAGTGTCACAATCACCTCTCATAATGACCAGCTCAAAAGATGTCACAGTAACATTTAGTTAATTTTGAAAATTCTTAGTTAGCAACTTAATGCAAAGCACTTGGCTACCCAAGACTCTCTAAAAAGCTAATTGCTGCGCTAATTTTTTCGAAAAAAAGACGAAACGCTGAACTGCTTAAGTCAAAAACCTTTGCGTTTTCCTTCAACAAACAGAGCTAAAACCTAAATTTCTCTATTTCTTAGCTGTACTTACAACTAGTGATTTTTCTAACGCTTTTCGAACAATACCGCAGATGTTGCAAGACAGAGAAAATACGGCTTAAAAGTCAAGACAGAAAGCAATAAAATTGAAGATTTAACGCACAAAGTAAATTGCGTTGACGCGCAACAAAAATAAACCCCATAAAACAATAACCCAATGGGATGGCTCACAAATTAGCTAATTCGTTATTTTGAGTATTCTACATTACTACGTCAGGATCATCTTCTAGTTGAGGTAGTATGTCATTAACGTATTATTTAACGCGCTTTGTTGAGAAGCTGGCGCACTGCATTGGACTCATTTCACAGGCAGGTCATCGAAGGCTTTGAAAATGGCATCTTTCTGCAGCTCTGTCTATAATGTTTGGAGCTGAAGTATAGACTAAAGAACGTCCCGAATGAAGAATTCCACAAAAATTCGCTTTTGTACCGTTCCATAAAGTGTTGCAAAACTACTGTACTTTCTTTTATTTTAATTTGTAGCTAAAACTCATTTTCATTTTGATTGTTCAGCTAATTTTAAGTTAATTTCTATCTAGGCAGCATAACAATGCGTCCAAAGTATACAAGCTTCAAACAGTATATTTATTCAGTTTTTTTGTGTTCTCTTTGAAATATGACTTTTACTTTTCAACAAAGTCAATCTCATAGTTTTCTCACCAGAAACTTTTTTGACAGAACAGCTTCTAACGAGAAATCTATGAGATTAAAAAACTTTTAAGATTTTGCACCACCTCAAAATTCTTCAATTATATCATTGTGTCGAAAATGGGCAAAAATAAATCTGAATTTGTACCTCTAAAGTAAAATAAAAAAGTAGGTTTTGATGAAGCGATGCGTCTTGTTAATTTTATAAATAACAGTCTCAATAGAAGTTTTCGATTTTGAATTTCGGAAACGCAGTGGGTCTGAGGCTAGCGACAAGCTAAAATTCACGATAGCTGTCTCACCAACACCGTCTGACAAGCACTAGTGGCAAAAAAAACTACCACGTGATAGCGACAAAGTTAGTGTTTTTGGAAAATTGGTTTTTTACTTTTCGAAAACTAAAAAAACTTTATTTCGTTGGCTTTAAAATAGTGCGCTAAAATGGTACTTCTAAATTGAGGAAGTTCAAACAAAAACAAAGAAAATCAAAAATATTTTTGGGAAGTGGCAACTACAAATGATTATTGTGCCACCGAGAGCTCTGTAGTCCCTCTTCAAACCAACAAAAGGATCACACGATAACCTTGAAGCATCATTTTATTTCACTACAGAAGGGATCGGCTACAGTCTAATGTAACTCATACTGTTATGTACTGCTTAGTTGTTAAAAACAATTGAACTACCTTCATAACCGAGCAAGCACTGGCACTCGAAAGCGTCAATTTGATCTATGCAGATAGCATCATTCTTGCAAGGATTACTTAAACATTCGTTAAGTTCTTCGCACTCAGCCCCTAAAAAAGAGAGAGGCAAACACAATAAAGAATTAACAGCATAATGTTAAATAAAATGATCTGGACAAAATGATATTTCCGTCCTTTAGATCGCAGAAACAGAACCAAGCAAATTCGGTTGCTGAAATATAATTTGAAGACCTATATGCAAATTTGTCACGTTGCAAAAAAGAGCGTTTCTCGCTTGCTACTAATCGAACTCTTCTTGCGCTTGCGCAAACGCGTACGATTCGTCAACAAGAGACCATGGGTTTGATTCTCCTGAGCGCCACAACTTTTGTAAAGTTTGAGATTGAGCTGAAAGGTTCAGCATTGTAACTCTATATGACGTATAAGTACGTAAATAGCAATTCCACAAAAATCCAGCCAACTCCGTTCACGGGAACAACACGGCCAAAAAATTAGATAATGTTAACGAGCCACAACGTTGTCACATATTGTTTCTCCGATTTGAGCTCTGTGAAGAGAGGTGACTGCTCCTATGCATAACGAAATCAAAGCATCTAATTATCTGAGAAAGATCAAAAAACGCTGTTTGAATAGCTAACAACGTGGACAGCTTATAAATGTGGTAGGATCGGCTCACATGCCAACATATCCATCACCTCTACTTAAAAAATCACTTGTATGTGAATAACATTTGATAAGACACAATAAAGTATGTTCCGATTTGCGCTAAAGGTAAGGGGCACTACTATCTATTTAAGTAGCAACTAAATTTGAAGTGTACGCCCGTTTCTACGGTAATTTAACACGAAACTGACTTGATTTTTGCAAAAATTTTTCATCCAAAATCAGAACTGCGGATAAGCAGTTACAGTAGTTAGTTATTCATAAAATAAAAGAGAGTTGCTTAAAAATCTATTGAAAGCACTTGACTATGTAAGCGCAAGATACGGGACGATGAAATGTTTTCAAACGAAGAAGCACAAGTGCTATTATGTGAGATCACTTTGTAACTACTACATGTAAATAACGTCGCGTCACATCACGATAAGTTCAATTTCGATACCTCTTCCAAAGCTTTCAAGTGTGATACTCTAAATATTTTCAAGTGCTAGCTTTAATTTTTGAAAATTGAACATATTATATCTGAACACAATTCAAAGACACGGAACAAAGGGAATTTTTCTCGCGTTGTTATCGTTTTGGAAAAGAAACAGCAAAGGGACCTTGTCGAGTCAAACTACCACCTATCTCCTACACACTATAGAAGCTTCAAACGGTATATCAGTTTAATGCTGAACTTCAAACACAAAAAACTGCGACTATCAATTTAATCTTAGGACTGGCTCAGCTCCGAACCGAACCAGCGGCTACTGTTTCAACCCCAGCTGTTCAATCCACTATAATTCAACGCTAGGTTCTGATTAGACTAACTCAAAAATAACGTCGAAGACGTTTTAAGCTATGTGTTAAATTAATTTAAAAGGATTAAATTTCTACCCCCAAATCCTTTCTTGCAAACGCAAAAGTGGCGGCCTGGCTCACTCACGCAGTCTTCTGAATGGGGGTTGCAATTGTTTCCCGCACAGTAATCAATTTCGTCTTCACAGTAAATACCTAAATATTTGCAGATTTTTATAAATTTCAAAACAAAACATAATTAATGACTGACAGTAAAAAGTGACAATTCCAACGAATTTCTTCATTACAAATGTACAACCGAATCTTTTCTTTTAATTGTCATTTCAGCTGAAAACAAACAATCCATGTCATAACCTTATTGACACTACTAAAAGGTTTTTATAAATAAAATGGTAAAATTAGCGCGTGAGTAATTCTGTTTCTACATCTTTAGGTCACATTTATTTTAAATATGCTTAGAACAAAATTTCGTGAAAGAAATAAAAAAATTTTTAAACCACAGAGTGCATATCAAAGAAACTGGAGTCCAAATTGTGTTTTGACATAACAATGTTTGTTAGAAACGTTTTCGGCTCATTTTCATAATGGTCCTCCTCAGCAAAATAAAATGCAGTACACAATAACCTTGAAATAATGAAATTAGAAGTTTTGCTATTATATTTTTATAATCTTTAAACCAAAACCAAATCTTTTGTTATACTCGCTGTATTACGCCGAAGCGTGTAACGAGTTCGCGGGGCCCATCTCCGCATCATTGCGCCCGGGCAACACAGCTTCTTTCGAAGAAAGTCGCAGCAGTGGCAAGCGCTTGGCAACACTGTGTCCGATTTAAACGTCCCGAGATTTAAACCTCAGACCTTCCGCTCCTCCGATTCTAAATTTTGAAGCCTTTATGCAATGCTTTTTTGTTTTGCTGAAGAGGACCATTATGAAAATGAGCCGAAAAAGTTTCTAAAAACATTGTTACATCAAAATGCAATCTGTACTGTAGGTTCTATTGATATAAAGATATAAACTCCATGTGTCTATTGAAATTGTATTGATATCAACTCCATAAACTCCATGTGTCACAACAGCTGCTGTGATAGGTTGGACACAATTTAATTTTCGAAAAATCAGACTGTTTGTTATCACCAGTATTGGTATTGGACATAAGCAGTATTGCAAACAAGATCAAGATTAAAATAGCTGCCGAGGCAATGCAATGATTGTTGTTCGAAGCAACTAAATTCGGCTCATCAAGTAGTTTTTAACAACCTGTATAGCCAAGAGCACAAAGGCATTCAAAACTAGTTGCTTCATCCTCAATGCACGTTCCGAAGTTCTCACAAGGTTCCAGCGAACAAACGCTGAGCGGAACGTCGCAGAACTTCCCCTCGTATCCAACAGGACAAGAACAAACGTAGCTTCCAGGACTGCAACAAATTTTTAAACCGGCTCATTTTCCATCATGGGTTACCAACATTTTGGTTTACGCCAGCCATGCTGACGAGATTTGGCTTTAAACGAAACTTAAGTCCAGCGTAGTGCTTTGGGAAAACTGCCCCCGATTTGCTTGTTTGGTTCAAACTTGCCTAGTCCCATGGTCAGTTGGTTGGGAGGCATGTTAGTTGTGTTTTATTGCATGTTGTTGAAAAGCTAGATTTTTGCTACCATTTTCGCTAGTTGGATTGCCTTTGGGAGTTACTCTTGTGCTCAATTTCCTATCTCGGACAGATCACCATAAATTCGAGGGTTTGGTGCCCCTAACAATTTTTGAATCGTTGGAAAAAGTTTAATTTTCAAATTGTTGCTGCGTTGTTGAGTCAAAACATCAGAGATAGTTTTTCGTTGGGGCCAAGCAGACTAACAATCGCAGAGGCTAAACCTTAAGCGTGGCAAACCATGCCTCCGTAAGGGCGCTTTCTGCTGAAGCAATAAAACAGACAATGCGTGTTTGGTTTGTAGAAATAACTATAGTAAGGAGAATCTGTGCTCAACTGAAAAATTAATAATGAAAATAATTTATCCGCATAAAATGCAGCCGAAAACAGTCTAATTAATGCTCGCTCTTTCAAATTTTATTCCTTATCGATCAGTGGTCGAGCGAAAAGCGCTTCGCTCCTAAAACGGTAAATTATAGTTCGATTTCCGGTTGGTTTAGACCAAAGACTATAAATATTGGTATTCACAGCTTCCCTGCTTGACGTTCAGCAATAAAAAGGGACAGTGTGAAGCCTCCACCGTGTGTAGTAGACACAAGACACGTGGCAGCTTGACTCGAAGACCGCAAAGGGCCTTTCGCTTTCTGCTGGCCAAGACAACTCGGTGAATAAAAATGTAATTACAATATAATTATTACTTCTGTTCATGATGTGCAAACAATGTTAAATTTCAAAAATCACAATTCCTGTTAATAACAACCTGTTGTAACATGTAGCGTTCGCATTGCACGGATCATCCAGACATTCGTTAATATCCACCTCACAATTTCTACCCTCGAAGTTGGTGCCATTGCATAAACATCTGTAATGCAAACACGGCAGAATCAAAATTATTAAATTACAGCTTAGAGGGTAAAAACTTTCAAAAAATCTAGAGCTGTAAGGCAACACCATATTTGGTAGTATTAACAAAGATTGACCTGACTAAAGGTGTTTTTGACGGGCAAAAGTGGAGAAAAAGTAAAATTGCCTTTGGCTATGAGGAGCATGCAGTCACTTCTGTCAATGCAAAAATGAGCAAATTATTGCAAATTCAAAATCTAAAAATTAACTGCTAAAGCAAAAAAATTGTATCAATTAACTTGATCTTACTTGAAAACACATTTTATATAGCAATTTCGTGCCTTCTGTTTCAAGAGCTACCAGAGCGGTAGCTTTAATAAGAGCCGCCACCGAACGAGAATACATAAAACAACAGAAGACATAAAACAACAACAGACGTTGTCTTCCAACAAAAAAGTTGTCTTCCAACAAAGTGCTTCTAGTTATATTTACGATGTTTACTCTTCATTTTTGATTACTCTTCATCCGTTTTGTTAAAAAAATAATTTTGCATAAAAGCTACAATGTTTGGGAGCCCTGCAGCTAGAACGCACAAAAATGCCTATTGAAATTTGAAATACTTAGGCAACTGATGTGTGATAAACAATGAAACTAAAAAAAAAACTGTCAACTTGTAAACTTACTCATAATCATCGTTTGTGTCCTTGCAAACGCCTCCGTTAGAACAAGGTTGAGCCAAACATTTACGCGCTTCCAATTCGCACAACTTTCCCATGAAACCTAAATAAATTAATTGCATGAAATGGAAGTATTTTTTTTACTTTTACGGAGTGTAGGGTTTCACGAAATAATTGAAACTTACTGCATTGCTAATAAATATGCTAATTTTCACCCTATTGTTGCTATTTTTCGGATTTAATAGAAGTTATAAATAACAATTATTAGTTTAAACTCCATGGCTTGCAAATTAGAAAAAAATTTTGCGTCAAGACTTATATGAACACGTTTACGCAGAAAATTGACTTTCAGGAAAATCCCAGATATTCCCATGGCATCGTAACTTTCAAGCCTATGAAACTGTAAATTAATCCAGCAAGAAATCAAAGAATCCATCTAGTGGAAGCAAATTGAGTGCAAGATTTGCAGACAATGTGAAGTAGATTTTTTTGCAACGATGAGCGCGAATTGCCGAGCTCACTACTCCGTTTTCGAATGAACTTTTTCGGGCTACGCCCTACAGAAACTCTGGACGCTTCCACATTGTCTGCAGGTTTTGCTCTTAATTTCCATCTACTAGATGGATTCTCTGATTTCTTGCTGCATTGATTTGCAGTTCGTAGGCTTGAAAGTTACGATACCACAGGAAAACACCTGGAATTTTGCAGGTAAAGTGCTGAAAGTAAACTTTCTGAGAAAACGTGTTTGAACAGCCTTGCAGGATTTAGTTTGTATATAAGTCTTGAAACATCAGTTTTTGTATAATTTCCAAGCAGTGGGGTTTTTAACTAATAATTGTTATTTATAACTCCTACCAAATCCGAAAAATAAAAACAATAGGGTGAAAATTAGCAATGCTATGGGTTTTATTTATTTTGGAACACCCTGTAATAGAGCACGACGTAACAACTTGATAAAAAACTACTAATTTTTTTCAATTTGAAAGCAGTTATGCATACAAGTAGTGTTGAATACACTTTTTTATAACAACAATTTTACGAAACCACTCTGCTCATTTTTGCTCAAAATTTAGAAACAAAACAAGAACAACGCCAACCTTAGCAAAAAAAATAATTAAGAACAAAGGCTAATACTAGTACCAGAATGCATTTCTAAGTAATCCATAGAGTATACAATTTTCTGGGCCTTTTCTTCATTGCCATTGTTCAATTGTCTAACAGTAACCATGATCTATGACAAAAGATAACTTTCAACCAAGCAAAAATAAATTTGTGTCACTTACTGTCCAAAATAAAAAGCTAACAACAAATTAAAAACAAATGTAGCTGAAAATTGAAGAACAGCCAGCCTAGACCCAAATTTATTGATTTTTATGTAAAAAAAGTGTATATAATGGCGTAAAAGCAGCACGTGTAACATTTTTCTGAAGCAGCGATTTTACACTAGCTGCAGTTGAACAAAAACCTATTTTCATTCTTCAAAAAACAAAAAGTGCCGAAACACAAACCACAGCGTCAAGTAATAAAAAACCCTGCGAAAATTTCTGAAGCAAAGCAGCCAAAAACGTTTAAAAGTTTATCACTGACAGCTAAAAGAATTTCAACTTCCATTCAATTTTTTAAACACACGTTTTCAAAAACAATGTCGAAAAACTTTTTGAAATGTAGTATGTATACGGTGCGCTACAGTATTTTGCTGCCACTGAATCAGTTTATTATTATTGATTAGAACTTTTCTCATACCAAAGAAAACGTCGCGAACTACCCTTATGCCTTAATAACATTTGTTTATCGACATTTACTAAGTAGAATTACTTGCTACCAAGGTTTTTAGGTGAAACCTCAGTCATCTTTTAAATATTTTAGGAAAGGCCATTAAGTCTTTTCTGATTTATTGTCTAACCATTTTTGCAGAAGCAAGAAAAGCTCTCGAACCCATCGCTCACGCAAGTTGCATTATTTTGACAAGGTGAACTTTGGCAGGGATTATAACCCACGAAGCTGCACTTGCTACCGTAATGTAGCGCGTCGCACTGGCACAAACTTGAATTCCTGTTTGCAAGATCAACACATGTTCCATTGCCACAAATTTCTATCGTTGTATTGCACGGTGGTCCTGCAAATGTTTCACAAAAATTGTAATTTTTGAATTATAATGATTTCCAAATAATCATGAATGCTAAGACCAAGAAGCAGTCTCAGCATTACGTTGAACCGGCAAGCGTTATTTTCTTTATTATACCACATCGTTTTGCTACTTCTTAAAGCTGTCCTAATTTTTAAAAAAATTCTAATAGAAAAAGAAAAATAAACGCTATTTTCGAGATCAAGAAAAGTAGAATACTATATCTTCACTTTTTTACGAAAATTCTATAATTCTCTAACATGAAGCTAATATTTCTCAAAATTTAAGAGCAAATTAAAAACAGCATCAACATGAAAAAAATAACTAAAGATGAATTCAGACAGTATCCGTTTTTCGTCCGTTCTTTTACGTTTTTGCTTCTCCTTGAAAAAGTATGCGCTTTTTCGTCCGCATTTTTATAAGTCCATATCCGCACTAAGTAGACTGTTACACACAGCTAAAATTTTGTTCGAAAATTCTATGTATGAACGATAAGAGCGATATTTCAAAATAAAGCTGTACCACTTAACAAAAAAATTTTTTCGGAAAACTTTTGTCCAGAATGTGACTCTCTGGTTAGTGTGGATACGGACACACAAAAATGTGGATGAAAAATCGCATACTTTTTCACGGAGAAGCAAAAACGTAAAAAAACGGACGAAAAACGGATACTGTGTAAATCCACCTTAAGAACACGGGCCAAATTCAAAATTAATTCTGCTATACGGTGCCGCTTCATACAGAAGCATCCGGATTTGTGTAATCATGGCCAGTGCACTGAAGTGTGTTATTTTTGCAGCTTTGACAATCGACAAAACTTTTACAAACACAACTTGGTGTGAAGCAAAAATAAATTTGTGTCACTTTATTTTCCAATTAAAATTCAAGAACAAATGAGGCTGAAAATTCGTGAAAATTTGAAAACAGCCACCCTAAACCCAAAATTTACTAGTTTTTTTGTTTTTTTTAAATGTACAAATCGACGATTTGAGCTGATAATTACGCACCACTGGACATTTCACAGTTGTTGCCACCATAGTTTGAAGGGCAAATGCATGCATATCCTGTATCAGATGAGTTAGTGGGGACACAAAATCCACTGTTTTCACAAGGTTGACTGGAACAAAAATCTTTCCCTGCAATGGATAATATTAACATCAATCTAGCTGACGGAAACGTTTTCGCCTACGGTAAACTCTATTTCAAAGGGCACTTTTATTTGGCATAGTATACTACCTGCAAAGTTTTACCATCATGGAAAAAGTCTTTTGGAAATTTAAATCTAACTCAAACTTCAAGCAATAGAAAACTTGGGATAGAGAAGTTCAAGGTTTTAAGTTTAGAAAACGGAGAAAAAAATTGTAAAAAAAAAGCGTAAAAGTTTCTAGTTAGACTCAGTGGAAAAATTAAGCAAATTAATTTTCTTCTCCAAAAATGCATCGAAATTTGGTAAACTATTATACAGAGCAATTGAAAAAGATTAGCGACAGCTTGAGCTTCAATAGCATCCGACCAAATCTTTTGCACAAGAAACATGCTACGAAAATTTAAAAACAATTATCCAGCAGTAATAATTATTGCATTTCATGAAGAATTCCCACCACAGTGCTGAGACTCCAAAGGACAAGTATTCCTTAGCACCGATCCTCCTACATCTACGCTTTGATTAGAACTAAAGTTGAGATTACTGTGGACACATCCTACAAATCCATTGCGACCATCTGAAACAATAACTGAATACTTTAATATTTAAAGGAGTATATTTCACAGAGAAGACATTAGTTTTACTGCAGGTTTACAAAAGTCTCAAAAACGTTTTCACGTGACACGCAAAAAGCGTCATAATACAGGCAGAAGCGTCTTACGTGCTGCGTTATTCATATAGCCTATTTTCAAAACTATGGCGAAAACTGTCCATCGGTTGGTCCAGTAGTCCTATGCAGTAACGTAACCCTTTTATTACAACTGTAGGCCTATGTAAGCCTTGCGTTACTTTCGGCAAAGTTTTGCTTAGCGTTACCACAGCGTTACCAAAAAACAAAAATCTTCCGTTTTTTCTACTTTGGCGAAGCTAACGATTTCTGTGTAAATTGGCCTCAAGAGAAATCAAGATTGTACACAACACATAAGGCCGTTCAACCACTTTTTCTGTTTTAATTTGCATCAGGATTGCAAGTTTTATTTTTATTTATCCTTGTACATTTAAAACAACAACATAAGCGGTTTATGAAATTTCAATATCCACGAACACGAACAGTTTAATAAGAATTTTTATGACAAAGTGACTCTCCAAATTTTTCATCGCTATATTGCTTTAATTTAAACAGTTCCTTTAAGCTTTGAATTCGCTACATTTATCCGTTCTTATTTTTTGGAATACACATTGAGTAAATTCCTACCAAACTCCATGACGATGAATAAACTCAAGTCTCATTCAATGATTTAATAAAAAAAATCCACGTGCTGTGATAATGAAGCTATGATGCCTGAGAGCGAAACTGAACACAGCAATTTAATAACTAAACAGAGCGTTACAAAAATGTATCCTTGAAAACACTTTCATGAAATACTACATATTCCACTACGGAGTAAACAAACTAGCGGTTGAAATGAATGTATAAATAATCAAAACCACCTAGAACTTATAAACCTATAGCCATACACAGTTGGTTTAAGTTTATGTTACATGTAATTGTATACAAATGTTAAATTCATTAAGTTGCATAGGCCAAGAGAATGCGAAGGGACCTTTTCGGTCTGAGTCAAGCGTTCACCTGTCCGCCACTCAACGTGGAGGCTTCACACTGTCCCTTTCCATGCTGAACGTCAAATCTGCAGTGAAAACCAATTTTTACAGTCTTTGGTTAAACCATACAGGGAATCGAACCCGAGTCCACTGTTTCAATAGCAGATGCTCTATTCACTTGACCACTGATAGGTACATTGATGAAAATCAAATAAACTAGTAAATTGCAGTCAGATCAGACGGTGAGCTGTAAGCACCACATTAACTAATAGCTATGTCATAAAAGATCATTGTAAAATCACCTGTTTCACTTCCGATGACAACATTATTTTGTTGACTAGAACGGAAAATTCGGAATAAATTTAGCTGAAGATTTCTTGGAAACTCTGCAAAAACTGACCGCACACCAGCTTTGTACATGACGATATTCGATGTCTACCACAAAATTACAATTCAATTGCAATTAGCGAATTAAGTTCAAAACCACAACTACCTGACGATATTGCTTCGGAAAAAAAAAATGCAATCGTTTTGTCGATCTACCCTACTACTAAATGCAGAAATTAGCAATAGAATGATTCAGCATTAGGCAAAGAAAATTGATTTATAATGGTACCAGCAAAGTCCAAAGCATTAACTATTTCAGTAACTCATAGAGCTCAATCAATTTCTTGACCAAACTACGACCACCAAGGAAAACAGTTGTGCGGGGGACAAAGTTTTTTGCTAATTTGGTTTAAATTAAATCAAAATTTTAAAGAGTATTAACCCTCTATGTAATACAACCATTTAAGATTGCCAGACCACCACACTTCATCTTACGTGAAATTGAAGATTTATCCACTCATTTTGATCAAATCGTTTCTCTTCGGAAAACCCAAAGCTTTGATTCGTAGAAGCAAATTGAAAATTAACAACGAATTGTCCGTTGACTAATTTCAGTGTAGTGGAATCATTTGCAAGATAGATCTAACGCAATACAAAAACAGCAAGTTGCGGATGTGTGACACCAATAAAAATCCTTGAAGGTGAAACAAGTTGAAAAAATTACTTTTACAATGTTCCCTAATAGTATAGTAAAAGTAAAAAATTTCAAATAACACAAAACAAGCAGCTGGCACAAACTTCCTATGCATGAGGTTAGGTTTATATATAAAATTCGATGGCCAGGGGCTGAAATTAATCTTTAGTAAAATATATCGAAAAAGCTTTTAGGAGAGCATCGGAGATCAAAACAAAAAAATGGACAAAACGTGAAGCAAATCCTTTTATAAGGAAAATTCATACAGAAATAGGTAGTGATCAGCATTACTCATACAGTACATAAATTGCATAGTTTTATTCATTACATGTTCACTTCAGTTCAGTAGAAAAATCAATAACTACAATCTTCCAATACCTGCTGTAAAACAGTTCCATTGCTTTGGCAAGTTTTAAAAGCAAGAGAAAATGTTCTTCTGGAAAAACCAAATAAGCCATTTTCTAACGCAACATGAGAAAATCCATCAAAATATGCAGAAAAGCTTTGGTCATCATCTTGAGTGCTGAGGCATGATAAAACTTGCAGGCAAACAAGTAAAAAACATGATTGCAAAATACACAAATGCCGAACCATAATATGCAACTTATTCTATGTTAAATAAAACATGCTACAAAAATTTTGTCAGTAATATTCTGCAACTGTCTAATGACTTCACATATCATGCATAAAAAAACTTGACACTATTCGGCACATTGGCTAATGGCTTTACATAAACACCAATCAGAGAAGGCCTGTAATAAGATGTCTGAATGAAGACTTTACAATTAGATTTTTGCACTGGACCGTGACTTTTAGTCGCCGACGCCTAGACGCGAGACGATTATGTGCTGAGACTATTATGCTCCAGACTAAAAATTTTGAACTTTTTTTTTCAAAAAACTAAAAAAAATTTTTTCGAAAAAAAAAAATGGTTAAGTCTACGTTTTTTTCAAATAAAAAATTTGTTAAACGTTTTTTTCAAATGCAGTGCAAATTTTTTTTTCTAATGAACGTTTTCCCCCCCCCCAAAAAAACGTTTTCCACTACACGTTTGCGAAGTTTTCTTTCCTAAGCCGGACGTATGCAATCTCCAGCCTGCGGTCTGAAATTCTGAGGCGCACGAGCAAGAGTTGCTTTTTAAATGTGTAATCTTGGCACACACAGCCACCTGCGTGACGTTTCATGGTTATGGTTAGTCTAACTGTGCCAAACAATATCGTACAAAGTTTTTCAGGAGCTAAAGATTCATCTCCCAGCAGATTCCTATATATGATCGTTACATCTTGTTGCAAATACAGTAAAAACAATGTCTAAAAGGGTATTTTTAAGTTAAATCGTCAGATCTTGTTGTGAATATTTTGTAGCAAAAACAATGTTAAATTCTTGCTATAGGAATTTTTGAAGTCGTACAGGACTGTAAGCTGCTTCAAGTTATTGTTTTACTTTCGGATTATTGTTTTTGTTGTGAGAGTTGAATTCGAATTGGCTGTAGACTCGAAAAACATTTTTGACAATGTTTTACGTAAATTTGCTTTATAGTTTAAATTTATCACGCTCACCGCAGTTCCTGCAATAAAAATTTGGTATCGTTTTACTCGTGACGATCGTTTAACGTCCAGCATCCCAGAATCCAATTCGTAAGCTGTTGAACACAACCTTAACCAACACATGTACGTGAAACGAACGGTTAAGTCATATTTTGGTTTGGCTTTCTCGGGTAAATTCTGGTTACGCGGACGAGACCAGCCAGAAAACGGCGTTTGCGCTGGACTAATACTCTTTTGATTTGTGCTTCAAAATCAATCGATTTTGCATGTTTTTCGAGCGAGACAGATCAGCTCAAATTTTGTTCCGGGATACAGCACGAGAACAAAGATATTTCGTTCACACCCAAACAGCGACTTTTTCATATTATATATCTATATTTTTCTCCCGAATGTAAGTAAGGTGACGACCGAACACAAACAAAAACAAAGTTACTTTTGCTCTAATTGACTTAATGTCTCAACGGAGCTGCGCTCTTCAACACTTCTTACGTACTTGCTCAAGATCAATTCTCAAACCATTCCAATTAACAATTTTCAAGTTTTTTCGAGTTGCCGGACCCGCGTAACCTTACCACCTCGCCACCACTCTTTTTGGCTGTGTCAGCAAAATGTTTTAAAGAGTTAAATCAAACAAGTTACTCGCAAGAATGAAAAGAAATAAGCGTCTGATTAAAAAGAACAAAACAACTAAAACCTAACCAGAACAAGACGAGAAAAAAGCAAAAATGCTGTCATAGTTAGATAGAGGATGGATGCTAAAACTCCTTACGACTTCATTCCAGCGAAGTGAACTAATTGATGAAATACGCTAATGACAGGATGTAATCATTAACATGAAAAAAAAGCGGACAACAACAAGGATGTAATCATTAACATGAAAAAAAAGCGGACAACAACAACGAAAGATAGCAAAGATAACACGAAAGATTCATTAACTGTGTAAGAGAAGAGCTATATCAATACTGCGCACAGTATTTTAAATTAATCGCATCAGATAATAAAACAATATCAACTCTTTAAAAGCATTTTCTTTATTTACTTTGCTGTTAAATAGTACTAATTTTAACTTCCGATAAATTTGTACGTACTTGCAATAGTACCGACCGACAAGTACCGACAAGCACAGCACCGACAAGTAGGTTGTGATAAACTTTAAGGACTAGTTAATCGGTATTCATGCAACGAAGTCGACTTACGATTAAGCCAATTCGATATTACTTTCACAATTGCTACTCTGTGGAACACAAGGTTGAAAAAAATCAAGATATTTCCAAAACTATTGAATCGTAAACTGAGCTTTTTGCGCTTTCGTTCATAAACATACAGTATAAGCACTGCTCGCTTGCTTCGGCGTATTGCACCAATAAACAAATGTTTAATTTTTTCGACGTTTCTAGTCACTGCTTACAGCGAACAAATTTTTCTCGTCCTTGTGCTGTATCCCGGAAAATTTGAGCTCGTCTGTCCCGCTCGAAAAACATGCAAAATCGATCGATTTTGAAGCACAAATCAAAAGAGTATTAGTCCAGCGCAAACGCCGTTTTCTGGCTGGTCTCGACCGCGTAACTAGAATTTACCAGAGAAAGCCAAACCAAAATATGACTTAACCGTTCGTTTCACGTGCATGTGTTGGTTAAGGTTGTGTTTAACAGCTAACAAATTGGATTCTGGAAGGCTGAACGTTAAACAATCGTCACGAGTAAAACGATACCAAATTTTTATCGCAGGAAGTGCAGTGAGCGTGATAAATTAAACTATACAGCACTTGTATGCAATAATTTACGTAAAGAATTGCAAAAATAGTAGTCAAGTCTACAGCCACTGCTAGTTTAACTCACACCACAAAAACAATAATCCGAAAGTAAAACAATAACTTGAAGCAGCTTACAATCCTGTACGACTTCAAAAATTCCTATAGCAAGAATTTAACATTATTTTTACTACAAAATATTTACAAGGTGTAACGATCATAAATAGGAATCTGCTGGGAGATGAATCTTTAGCTCCTGAAAAACTTTGTACGATATTGTTTGCCACAGGTAGGCTGAAAATAACCATGAAACGTCACGCAGGTTGCTGCGTGTGCCATGACTACGCATTTGCACAAGCAACTCGTGATTGTGCGCCTCAGAATTTGAGACCGCGGGCTGGAGACTGCATACGTTCGGTTTAGGAAAGAAAACTTTGCCAAACGTGTAGTGGAAACCAATTTTGAAAAACCTTTTTTTTGGGGGGGGGAACGTTCATATGAAAAAAAAATTGTACCGTATTTGAAAAAAACGTTTAACAAATGTTTTGGTTGAAAAGAAAAACTGTTATTTGAAACAAAAAATTTTTTTTTCGAAAAAAAATCTTTTTTTGAAAACATACCTTATTTAATTTTTTTTTTATCTTTTAGCTCTGGAGCATAAAATTCCCAGCGACTAATAGTATCAGAGCATAGTACTCTCGATGCCTAATAGTCCTAGTACTTCATTGACCGCGCTTAGATAAACGTCCGCGGCTAAAAGTTGTAGACCGTGTTTGCACTGTCTTTCAAAACTCAAATTCTTCTTGTCTGGAATTATACTACACTAACAAAGCTAACATAGTATCTACAAAAGTTTAAGTTACTCTAATTCTTTTTTATAAATTGTGACTTAGTATAGAAGAATGCACTTTGCATTAAAACAGCCTGTATAAATCTAAGTTGAAGCATAACTATACTAAATTTTCTAATCCCGTTATCACACTTTAAGTGAATAATATTGCAAATAATATAATCTGAGCAAATTCTAATGTAATACCGATATACTTCTGCAAAACTTTTAGCAGAGCACAAATAAACTTAAACGATGACCAGCATAAATCCCAAAATCATATAACAAACATAAAAATGCAACAATATTGTTAGGCCCAATTAAGTCATAAAAACAAATTACAAAACTGACAGGTAACTAACTTAGTTTCACATCTTGACATGAGATACATTTGTACAAATCAAAATTAAACACTCTACACATAAAACAAACACGAATTTAGTTTATAAACTCTGCAATTTTACAACCAATTAGGAAAAACTATTTTTCACATGCAAGTGGCACATCGTCTGGAGATTTTATGAATGGATCTTGATTGCGAGAAACTTCTTACTCAGATTAATTAATATTCAATCAAGACAGTGTTAAATATTTTTTGAAAACTTTCAAGAAGATTTATAAAAATGTATCTCAGATTCATAAATTTAAGCTACCAGTACTTAAGCTACAACACAACATTAGCATTTAGCAATCACTTAGCACAGGCAACACATCTGCTTCTGATCCAATGTGAAGTTGGATTTGTTCGAGGTATCCTATATTTTCTCGGTTGTTTATCTAAACAAGCGGTTATCATGAACAGGGTCTATTTCAAAACACTAGTAACAGTCGAGGCTTGTGGACCACTGCTTAAAAACAAAAGGTCTTAGATACTTGTTGTGCCGAAATCTGAGCTACTTACAGAATAAAACTATAAAAACGAAAACCTTTCCATTGCTTTTGCCCTCAAGCCACAACATAACCAATTAAAAAAAAAAGCTGGCAATATAACTTAGTTCACCTCTCAGCAAGGTATACATTGAATAAAACATAACGCAAATAAGAATTCAGTTTGTGCCGTTATACGTCTGTAATTTTGATGTGAATCAGAAGAAATTTATTTTTTATACGCAGGTGGTGCATTGTCTGGATATTTCATGACTGGATCATAATTGCTAGAAACTTCTTGTTCTGGCAAATTTTGTCTAGTTGTGTTAGACAAATTTTGAGGCGATGGCGGTTGTGCATAAGCAACTTGAATGGTTGGAAACGCAGTCTGAACCTTTTGGAGATTATTGGTAGGTTGGAAAATTTGGGCTGGAACACAGTTGACTGTTTGCTGCGGATAAATAATTGCATTGTTAATACCTACCGATTGAATGCAACAACCGATCAAACAGCAACTACAACTCTCACTGGCAATTAGCAAACACAATGAAGCAAATGCAATATGTCCAACAAGATAAAACACCAAATGACCATAAAAAAATGAATCCAAAGTCAAAATAACTCCAATAATAAATAATACTCCAGCAAAACTAGCTCCCAACAATGCTAAACGCTAAATGACAGTAATTTAAACATCTGGATCAATGGATTCTTGCGGACGGGATTGCAAGTGCACCAGCTCCCACAATCCATATGCCACACCATATTCCTTCTCCGATCTCAGACATGACAGCAATTGCTCCAAAAGCAATCCACACAGAGCCTAATACAATCTCAGTAATTGCCAAACCACAAACAAAAGATTCTTTGTACATCAAGGAGCAATCAGAACCAGTAATTTGCTTTGCAGGCAAACTAAAAACTACTGCCACTTGAGACTGCATGGTTGCACCAGTATCCAGTTGATGTGGTGCAACTTCAGTTGCCATTTAATGAAAATAACAAAAACAATGTTACATAATCTTTGAAAAAACATTATATTTAAGATACTAGAACTTGAACTACAGCTCAACATTAGCAATTAGTTAGTACAAGCAATACATCTGCTACAGAACCATTGTCAAGTTAATTTGCTTGAGGTATTGTATATTTCCTCTGTTGTTAATCTAAATAAATAAACGGTTTTCAAACTTTTATGATCGGTGACCTCCTTCAAAAGACTCTTAACAGTCAGTGGTTGAGGACCACTGCTCAAAAACAAAAGATCTGAGGTACTTTTATGCCAAACTCTGAGCTAATTAAACGGTCAAGACCAAAAAATCAAAAACCTATCCACTGCTTTTTGCATCCAATAAAGAAATAACTGACACTCTGACAGTATAACTTAGTTTTACCTCTCAACATATTACTGATACATATTGCAAAACATAAAACAAAAAACATCAATTCAGTTTATACACGTAGCGGCAATTTTGCTTTGAATCAGAAGAAATTTATTTTTTATATGCAGGTGGTGCATTGTCTGGATATTTCATGACTGGATCATAATTGCTAGAAACTTCTTGTTCTGGCAAATTTTGTCTAGTTGTGTTAGACAAATTTTGAGGCGATGGCGGTTGTGCATAAGCAACTTGGATGGTTGGAAACGCAGTCTGAACCCCTTGAGGATTATTGGCAGGTTGGAAAATTTGGGCTGGAACACAGTTGACTGTTTGCTGCGGATAAATAATTGCATTGTTAATACCTACCGATTGAATGCAACAACCGATCAAGCAGCAAGTATAACTAGCACTGGCAATTAGCAAACACAATGAAGCAAATGCAATAATGTCTAACAAGATGTAACACCAAAGTGCCCATGACCAATATGAAACCAAAGTCAAAATAACTCCAATAATAAATAATACTCCTGCAAAACTAGCTCCAACAATGCTAAACGCTAAGTGACAGTAATTCAAACATCTGGATGAATGGATTCTTGCGCTTGGGATTCCAAGAGCACCAGCTACCACAATCCATATGCCACACCATATTCCTTCTCCAAATGTAACAACATATCTATCAGTCACAGACATGGCAGGAATTATTGCTCCTAAAGCAATGGACATGGAGCCTAATACAATCTCAGTAATTGCCAAACCACGAACAACAGATTTTTTGTACATCAAGGAGCTATTAGAACCAGTAATTTGCTTTGCAGGCAAACTAAAAACCACTGCCGCTTGGGACTGCATCGTTGTACCAGTAACTGCGTGTTGTACAGCAGTAGTTGCCATTTAATGAAGATAACCAAAACAGTGTGAAATGTTCTTTGAAAAATTTAAAGTAGAACTATAAAAATGTATCTCAGACTTATGTATTTATGACATCAGTACCTAAACAAGGACTAACTCAGACAAAATTGATGGAGGTATCTAAAGTTAGAGAAATTTTATTGGATTAGATTGGCGTTGACTCTATCCTTCTTGACCTAGCTGTTCTAGCAATATTTTAGTTGAAACACGACCTAGGGGCCTAACTAAATTAATTTTTATCGACAACTCTGACATAGCACTTTTACCCAAAGGCAACAAATTAGGAAAAGCAACCAGGGACATAGCCATGGGGAGCAGGAGGACAACTGCCCCCGAAATAATTTTACTTTGCCTCCCCAAATAAATTTCAGTTGAACACCATTTTTAACAAAATTTTATGCATTTTGCACCTAAATACATTACTTTGCCCCCTAAATGATTAGGAACAAAACGTTTTAAGACAGCCAATTGCGAGTAAAACCATGTTTTAACTCTGCAAAAACCTTTCTTTTTGGTGAAATCAGCTCTTCATTCCGTGAAGACCTTTGTTTGGTCTTCACTGAATTTCAGGAGCAAAATCAGCTTTCCATTTTGTCGTGAACACCTCTTATCTTTTTTTGTTTTTAGTCTTCACTGACTTTTGGGGGCAAAATTATAGCAAAGCCATTGCCCCCCAAAAATTCCGTTCTGGCTATGTTCCAGAAAGCAACAGTTGCCTTATAACCTGTAATTTATATTGGTTAACATCAGCCTCAGTGGGCTAGGCTACAGCTTTGAAACACCACAGTTGCGAATAAAATTTATAAATAGAGAGGCCCCTAAGTTGTATCTGAAGTAACATATCTCTGGAATGGCTGGGTCAAGAAAGATAGAGTCCACACCAATCTAATCTAATACAATTGCCCAAACTTTAGACACTTCAACTGATTTTTGTCTCAAGCCTCAATCAACCAACAATACAGAATTAGTCATCAATTAGCATAAGCAATACATCTCCTACTGAAACATCCTAACACTGGAATTGTTTGAGGTATCATATATTTCGTCAATTGTTCATCTTAGGAAGTCTCAATAAAGTTGGTGATGCAACTCCTAAACTTTAATAAGATTGAGCCAAAATGAGATGATGATGATAAATAAGACATGAATAACATTCTACTTGAATAAGATTGAAAATGACGTAAAAGACAGGGTTGCCACAGAAAGTGCAAAATCAAATTCCAGGACTTTCCAGGACTTTTTTAGGTCATTTTCCAGGACTTTTTCAGGACTGTTTGAGTTTGTTTTTTTTAAGGACTTAAAATTTGATTTTGACTATTACTCTTTCATGTACCTACTCTTTTGAACTTGCGGTTGACGAAAAATTTCGATGTAACGCATTTGCATTCCTAGTACTGACAGCTAGCCAGGTGCAAAGCTAGAAATTTGCAACAGGAGGATTAAGCTTTTTGGTAGAGGGGCAGAACCCCAAGATGCAAGAAGCCATTTGGGGTCTGGGGGCAAAGCCCCCAGCATTCGAAGATTTTGCAATTTTTTTGCAATAATAACTTAATTTTAGGCCTAGTTTGGTCAAGCTCATTGCTTTTAAAACTTGGCATAGAAATTACAACTGCCAAAACATCATTAAACTGAATGCATAAATGGGCTACAGTATGAGGGTGATAGCTAGAGCTCAATCGATATGATACCGATATATAACTCATAAACTACCAAATTTGGTCTATATTTTTCACTTAACTTGACACTAAAAGCTTCACTAATTCTCCTCTCAACAAAAGACTATTGCAAACGCAAGTCATACTAAGCAAATTGAACGCAAGAATATTCGTGCTTGCTCTTAAAAATAAACAGTTTAAGGTAATTGTGCTAAGCCGGTATTTTATCGGCGGTAGATAGCCGATATGATGTGCCGGCTTGGCCCTGATATCAGCCAAAATATATCAGCTGACGCTAGATACATCGGTGGAGCTCTAGTGATGGGTAATGGTAAAACTTCAGTCCTAGCTTTATTTTCAGCTAGTTAACTATAAAATCCTATTATTTGGAACAATAGAGCTTATTTGCACGCCAGGGTGCAAACAAAAAACTCTATCCTAGCCCTAACCCAACCTTAAACTTAACCCAAACTGTAACCCTAGCTCTAACCCTAACCTTAACCCAAAGTCAAAATCTAAACTCCAACAAACCACTAACGATAATAATTTAAAAAATAAAAGAGTATTTGAGCAAATGAGCACCCACTTTTTCTTATACGCAGAGCTCATTTGCACGCTATAGTGCAAATAGGCACCTCCTTTGAAAAAACTCCAAAGTATTAATCCAAATCGTCTGTATTTATAACGCTAGATAAAGATATAATTAGGGAGTAGGGGCTAATGAAACAAGATTTGAGAGAGTTGATTGGTAATTAACAGAATTAAATACTGAGTTACAATTTTTTTACTTAGCCTACATTAAGCATTTTGCATCAAGCGATCGAATTGTTTATTTTTAGCTATTTTTAGTTAGTTAAGTTGTGACTGGTTTTATTTTTGACCAATATGGGTCCTTTCCCAAAATCATGTTCCAAAAGTGGCTTTAAATTACTTTACTATCCATATTACTGCAAAAAACTGCCACAGAAATATACTGCGATAAACATAGTATTTTTCTAATTGTACATTTTGGTCTACGCGCCAATGGAGGGCCTATAGCCCGCTATGCTACTGGCTACTAGCAGTAATACTGCTACTGGAGTATCGCATTGCAATAAATTACTGTCCATGAATTCACTCTTCCTAATAATATACAATAATTTATGCATAATGTAATGCAAAGTGCAAATTTTGGCATTTAACGAGGAAGTGCTTATTTGCTCTCTAGTTTACTAGTAAAAACTGATTAAAAAGAACAAGAGAGCAAAGAGCAGAAAAACGGGCTCTCATATTAACATTAAGGTTAGAGCTACGGTTACAGTTTGGTTCCCAAACTGCAACCCTAGCTCTAACCCACATTAGGGCTAGCATAGCGATTTTTTGATTGTGCGCCAGCATACAAATAAGCTGTCTTTTTACAATACAATAAAGCATTTTGAACGAACTTCACAATGCAAATTATTTCAACAATAGCTTTGCATAATTACAAGGTACCAGTCATTATAAAAAAAATTTACATTCTGTCTGCGTAAATCACGGGAAAACCTAATAAACATTTTCCAGGACTTTCCAGGACTTACAAACAAAATTCAAGGACTTTCAAGGACTTTCCAGGACAGCAAAAAAAATCCAGGACTTTTCCAGGATGTGGCAACCCTGAAAAGAAGACTAAAGGCAAAATCAATGGGGTATTTAAAGTTAGGCCAATCACTAAGAGATACTCTGTTTCAAACACGATGTAGGGGCCTCTAATGTTACAAGATTTTATCGCCAACCCTAAGGTATATAGCATTGGCGACACTATATCACTTCTAACTGAAAGCAACTCCATAATTAGGCTACTGCATTAAGCCGCTTTGCTGCGCACTGATTAGTTTAATCTTGTCAGCAGAACAGATCCAAGCTGGAAAGTAGTAGGCCATTGTTAGCAACTTAGTTGGAAAAGTTTATTCTAGGGGCACAAAATTCTGTTAGCAAATACGAAAGACCTACTTAAGTACTGGTAGTCTTATTATCCGGTATGAGTTTGTACTTTGTGGTATGAGTTTGTACTTTTACTAGTAATAAAACCCTCATTCCTTGGCTAAGCAATGATTTAAGACAGAAACGTGTCTGACAGCTTGATTTTTACTGAGATCGTTAGGCTACCAAACAGTCCACTGTTTTTACCACCTCATAGAGTTTTGTGTTGACAGGGTCACACAGATTAGTGTGTTACAAAATGATTCAATGCAGTAGCCCAACAGCAACGTTGCTTTAGGTTAGAACTGGGATTACATTGCAAACGCTATTAACATCGGGATTGCCAATAGACTTTATAAGATTAGAGGTCCCTACATCATGTTTAAAGCAGAATATCGCTGGAATGGCAAGGTCAAAAAGGATGGAGTCAATGCCAATCTAGTCTTACAATAAGATTTTCCTAACTTTAAATAACCCCATTGATTTTGCCTTTAGGATTCGTTTAAGTCAAAATGTCTTATAAATAGAATGTTTCATTTTATCTTGGCTTGTTTTTTTTTGTCAAAACTCAATTCTTTTTTACATTTAGCTTTTATAATTAGTTCTTCACTGCTGCTATAAATTATTGTTATCAATAATAAAAAGATCATTTTATTACATTGATTTTATTTAGGAAAATCTAGAATGGCTACTCGAGTCAAAAATTAATTTCTTCCCACTCCCATCGCAGTCTTCCTTTATAGCAAAATGTAGACATCAAAAACCATCAGCAAGTAAGCCTATATTTTACTTTTGCTTTACTGTCTGTATACATTCTTTTTTTTTGGTTTTGTCCAATTTTGTGTTTGTACCGGTATGTATAAATTAAAGGAAGAGACTATTTCAATGGAAGCTGTTGTTAAACTTTTTTATTAATTTTGACTCGAATCTAACCCAAAATCAAATCCTTTTTCTAAAACTAACCCCAAACCATGCACGCAACCAGGATTATGTTCAGGTGGAGGTTTGACCCAGAGCGATTTGCTGAAAATTAGGTGAAAACTAAAGTAAAAAAGCAAAAGAAAAAAGGCCTTTGCAAGAAATTCAACTAGTCATTGGCCTGCGATTAGATGAAGATCAAAAGTAAAGATAAAAAGAGGTCATCCAAATTTTGGCTAGGTTTCGACCCCGATGCACATTTATTTGGGTTAAATTTTTCAAGTAAATTGGCTAAGGAAAGGTGCTAAATCCCTGTTTGCCCTCCTTCTAGATCAAAACCCAATTTTAACTCTTAAAAAAATTTAAATAAAAAAATTGCGTAAATGGATATTTCTCGTTATTGTTTTATTTTCTTCAAATTAAAACTTCTTAGTGAAATAGTCACTCCTTTAAATAAATCAGTGTTTGATGTCCCAAAAGTTTTTGCTATCTCCTATAGCTGCAAGTGGAAAAGAAACATATGGTATGTCTTGATAGTTAATCTATCAACGTCACTTGGCGAATGGAACACGCGCGGTTAAATAAACGAAGGTTCCAGTGACCTCACTTGTTTTCAAAAATTTTATTTTGATTATTACACTTATAGGTTTGGGTTAGGGTTTAGGTTAGGCTTTGGGCTAGGATAAAAGTTAAGGTTAGGGCTTAGGGTTAGTTTTTTTAGGCTTTATTTTAAAATGTCTGCACGAATGGAACATTCGCCAAGCCTCTTCCTTAATCCATTGCTAATAAACTGTAGGTCTCGCATACCAGTCTTTTTACATGCTTATTTAGTCACTTTGTGTGTATAGCAGTGGCAAGGCAAAATTTATTTTTTACCAAAATTTTATAAAACATTTCATCAAACATCAGATTTTCATGAAAAAATTGGAAATATTTTTGTGCACTGGAGCTATATCACCCAAGTTTTTCATTTTCATTAAGTAAACCGCTGCATGGTTTATGATCAGCTTTTGGCCAGTACCATACACCACCAGCAGACCAAACAACAACAACAGACCAAACAATTTCTTCGCTGTCTGCTGACCATAGCAACTAGGAACATAAAAATATAATAACAACTACAACTGTGTACAGCCACAAATTTCACCTAAAAATTTTCCATTCTGAACCACTGGACTATTAGTCTTTTTTAAATCATGGTCCACATGTAAAAAGGAAAGTCTATGAAAATCCTGGGCTACGCTATCCTACACTAAACTGTCAGGCAATTATTTTAAGCCTGTGAGCTCTAATAACAGTGCATCACAGGATTACTGGACACTGTGTAGTACAAAGCAGGCCTAGAGGCATGTTTAGATCAATCACTAGTCTTGGCTAATCATTCAAATAGGCGCTAGGCTTTCTTAGGTCTGACATGAGCACTAATTAACCAAGCTTATTAGAGCTATAGCCTAGCAATGCACCACCACAAATTGTGGTTCATTTTTTGCACGAATACTGCACCAGTACAGTAGCCTAAACTTCAGATTTGCGCTGAACCTTATTACAATAAGCTACTGCACTGATACTTCTCAGCTGTTCCAGCAAGTAGCCTCTGTTCTACCAATGGTGGTACTGGTATCTGCAGCTAATATTTGACTAGGCCTACTGCATTTGCTATTAATCTTCCACTATTAATATCTGATCTATCGATATTCAATGCTCGAGAACTGCACTGCAACTTTAAAATTTACCAGTATGAAAAAAGGTAATTTCAAATTTTTATTTTTAAGTAGGCCTACTGGTAGCTTACAGACAGGCTACCAAATTAAGCCGCAAGGTATGATATCAGATAGGATAATTGTAATTACCATTTATTCACCACGTTGCCATGACAAGGAGACAGCAGAAAAACCGTTCGATCTTCGAGTCAAGCTGCCACCTGCCAAGTGCCTACCAGTCTACAACACATGGTGGACAGGCGGAAGCTTCACACCATCCCTTTTACTGTTGAACATCAAGACGGGAAAGCTGTAAATACTGTACTAATTTTTATAGTCTTTGATTCAGGATTGTATCCATCAGGGAATCGAACCCATGTCTACAGTTTTAGTTGCAGACGCTCTATCCACTCGACCACTGATCGGCTAACCTAGTCTCGGTTATCAGCTGGTTAATAGTAGCTACCGTACTCAGTCACTAGCCTAGTTCTACTAAACAACCTGCAATGCATCATACCCATTCTAAAGTTACATCGCAGCATCGTCATAGTGACAGTTAACCAGTGATCTTTTAATTTATGATCTGTCGTTTAAGTTAAGGCTCAGCACGTACATTGCAGGTAAACAACCATGCTGTCAGCTGTTCCGTTCAGATTGGTTGTGTTCTGCTAATCGGCAATCATTCATGAGGTCTTCTCGTGTCCATAAATTCAACTTTTCGCGCTTTGTGGTTGAAAAACAAACACAAACCCAATCAAGCGTAAAACACGTGCTACAGGCGACGTTTAGCGTTAAATTATTCTAGCGAAATAAATCCGGCAAACGCCGCTCGTCATTACCAATCACAATGGAGTCCTAAACTCTGCCGATGCAAATTCCGCAAGTGCGTTCAAATACCTGTGTTGAATAAAGTGTCCTGTGCTCTTTTTGAATGTTTCTTCGTCCTGTTTCTTAAAAAAAACAATGGCAAGCTGAGCAATGAGTCGGCAGATTTCGAGTGCTTCCAAAAGTTGGGGGTTTAGCCTGGGGCGTATTTAGGGGGGGGCCATAGGGCCATGGCCCCCACTTTGGGTCGCCAGGATTGCATAATTGCATAGAAAAGTGAGCAAAATTGAGGCATGCCACCCCCCTTTGCAAGTTGGGCATCAGGCTTTGGGTTCGAAATCACCTGAGTTTGGAGAAAAATGGGACGAAATTTGAGTGAAGACCTTTTTTTTTGTTTTTGCTCTTCACCTGAGTTTGGGGAAAAATGGGACGAAATTTGAGTGAAGACCTTTTTTTTTTTTATGCTCTTCACCTGAGTTTGGGCGAAAACTGGGATGAAATTTGAGTGTGACAATTTCAAATTCTGACCTATGTTCCTCTCAAATTTTCTGAAGTTTCTGGCCCCCCCCCCTTTTCAAAATCCTGCGTACGCTACTGGGTTTAGCTTTAACGCTGCTTCTGATTTGCGAAATATTTAGAAAAGCAAGGAGCTGATTTTGTTTAAAACAGTTCCAATGAGATCAAAAAAACATCGTAAAGTTGATCTGAAATAAAGATCTAAGTAAAAAACTTCAAGCTTGTACTATCATTCTTTATGATTGATAATGGCTAACAAAAATAACCGAAGGAAATGTCTCTGTAGCGTACTCAGTAGCGTAGCCAGGGGGGGGCTCGAGGTCCCCCCATTGGCTTGTGAAGTGTGCAAAATCGCATGCCTTTTGTGCTTTTGAGGCCGATTTGATGTGAAAAATGGAAAATAGCCCCCCCATTCGAAAACAGCCCCCCTCAAACGTCTGAATTTGCGAAATTGGACGAAATAGCAGCCTCAATTTTGGTGAAGACCTTTTTTTTTTTTGGAGATCACCTAATTTTGGGCAGAAAAAACCTTTGAATTTCGGATTTCGGCCGAAAAATCACTCTGAATTTTGGCGAAGACCTTTTTTTTTTTTTTTTGGAGATCACCCAACTTTGGGCGGAAAAAAGCTTTGAATTTCCGAGCTTTCCGAGACATTTCGCCTCAAGTTTCGGACAAACCGTCTGAAACTGATTCAAGATCAATGAAAATTCGAGTCAAGGTCGTTTGCACACTTCTCACTCTTTCAAAATAGCCCCCCCCCCCCCCCTTTTCCAAATCCTGGCTACGCGCCTGAGCGTACTATAGTTGATTGTTTACAGAGTATTTTGAATTTTTTTTTTTTTAGTAAAATGAAGTCGATTCACCATGTTCTCTAAGTTATTAAAACTTATAAAACATATCTTCTCGTCATATGAAATATATTCTTCCGTCTTGTCGCCAGGGTGGCCGAAAAAGTAAAGACGTCGTTTCTACGATGACCCTGATCACATGATCTGGATTCAACTCCCAACCTGGTCACGTTATTGCATCCTTAGATAACCGCTTTACGAATTAGCAGGGTTGGAAGTCGATGCCGTTTAAAAACAAAGACGAATCGATAGTTCACACAAAAAGCAAAGAGTAAAGTAAAGAAACAAAAAGCAAAGATATCAGAAAAAAAAGCAAAGATTAGTAATCGATGCCGAAATGCGAACAAAAATTTTTATTCTATTTTTCATGAGGATGCACTAAAATTTTTGCCGTATTGACCATTGAATGAAACTTGTGAGTGGAAAAACTAATATTACCGGCAGGGGCGTATTTAGGGGGGGCCATTGGGCCATGCCCCCCTTTGGGTCGCCAGGATTGCATAATTGCATAGAAAAGTGAGCAAAATTGAGGCATGGCCACCCCCTTTGCAAGTTGGGCATCAGGCTTTGGGCTCAAAATCACCTGATTTTGGGCGGAAAATGGGACGAAATTTGAATGAAGACCTTTTTTTTTGCTCCTCACCTGATTTTGGGCGAAAATTGGGACAAAATTTGAGTGAAGACCTTTTTTATGCTCTTCACCTGATTTTGGGCGAAAACTGGGACGAAATTTGAGTGAAGACCTTTTTTTTTTTGCTCTTTACCTGATTTTGGGCGAAAAATGGGACGAAATTTGAGTGAAGACCTTTTTTTTGCTCTTCACCTGATTTTGGGCGAAAAATGGGACGAAATTTGGGTGTGACAATTTCAAATTCTAATCTATGTTCCTCTCAAATTTTCTGAAGTTTCTGCCCCCCCTTTCAAAATCCTGCGTACGCTACTGATTACCGGTACTATCAAGGATTAAAAAAATACACTTTTAGGATAGTATTATAAAGAGCAATATAGCATAAGAGAAACGAAACGATGTTAGCTTAGGCACACTTAACAAGAACAAAAGTAAAGTTTAAAGACTCTACCAATCAATGAAATGTAAGCAAAAAGCATAGAAAAGGCGATAATCGATAGAAAGAATTAAAAGCAAAGCATCTGCGATAATCGATAGCAGAAAAGCAAAGAATAACGTATCTTTCCAACCCTGCGAATTAGCTCTGCTTTGTGGTTCAAATAAGCAGCAAGTTTACATGGGTGAAGTCAAATGTCTACCGGACAACTTGTAGAAGAAATTCTGTCTGTCTGGTTCACTCTTAAGCGAGCGCGGACGATTCGTCCAAAACACAGCATCAATCGGTTGCTGCTGCAACCGTCGCTTTCTCATGCGTCGAGGATCAAGATGCATCAATCAAAAAAAACATACGTAAACGGATGTCAATGATTTGCCAAAAAAGTGGAGAAGGCTGTATTTGATTCCTGGAGCATAGCCAGGATGTTGCTAAGGAGGTTGGACCCAAAATTAAACTTTTTTTGTTCGAGAAAAGTCACATTTAGGCAAAGTAATGAGCAAAATGGTTTTGTTACGCGTACCACAGACGAGGATCTGGGGTAGAGCCCACATCCACCGGGGATCTGGGGGCGAAGCCCTCAGTTGCTGTGCAATTTTTGTGATTTTTTTAGAAAAAATTGGCATTTTAAAGTCATTTGAATAACATTTTTCTCGTTTTTAGAGCTATTGGGAAGAACTAAATTGCTAAAATTCGGAAGTTATTTGCAAGAATTAAATTTCTTTGCTCCTTAAGTTATTTGCAAGAATTAAATTTCCAGCTCCTTCAGTCCCTCTTACTTACGGATGAAGTAAATTTTCTAGTAAACTTGGTAAAGGGGGGCTGAAGGCTCCTTAACCCCCTATGGTTGGGCCACTGCTTGTTTACCTATGCAGTTATCCAGTTTGCTTTTATCCGTGCGTTTAAATTCGCTCAACTTCATAAATTTATTTTTACGTGAGAGTATTTTAGGCTACCGTACTGATAAATTGTTAGATGATGAAGTCATACTGTGTTAATTTTGACTTACCTCTTTTACTTTTAAGATTTTGGTAGCTTTTCAAAGTAGCTTGAGAAAATGTTAACGACAGAAATAGTTAAATCAAGTCAAATCTTTCAATAATCATTATACTCGCTGTATTACGCTGAAACGTGTTACGAGTTGGCGCGGCCCATCTTGTGCTCGGGCAACACTGCGCCTTTTGAAGAAATACCGCAGCGGTGGCGAGCCGTTGGCAACACTGTTGTGTCTAATTTAACCGGCTTGAAATTTGAACCTCAGTCCTCTTGCTCCAGAGGTGAACGAGTTACAGCTAGACCAACTGGCCGGTCGATAGACGTATAGTTTTACTCAAAATTCGAATATTTAAACTTTGCACAGTCTTGCTTTTGCAAATATAAAAAATAGCGCATAAATATACTGCACAGTCCATTGCATTTGAAAATATAAAATATAATGCTAGAACTTAATTTGAAGAAAATTTAGAAGCTTTGATCATTAGTCACAGATGATATTGTAATTTTTAGTGACAAGGGTTTGATAAATTACGGCAGTAGCGTAGCCAGGAATTTGGATTGGGGGGGCTGTTTTGGAGGCTAAACACAAAATCAAACGATCTTGACCCAGATTTTGAGTGATCTTCACTCAGATTGAGATGGTTTTTCCTGCCGAATTCAGGTGATCTCCAAAAAAAAAAGGTCTTCACCAAATTTCAGACGGTTTTTCTGTCCAAATTCAGGTGATCTCCAAAATAAAAAGATCTTCATGTACGCTGAAACCCACTTTTTCTACTCCACATTACCTCAGGTTCTCATCCCAATTACCTTTGGGGGGGCTATTTTCGTTTTTAGTGCACAAATCAGCCTCAAAAGTGCGAAAAACACGGTATTTTGCATATTTTTCAAGCCAATGGGGGGACTCGAGCCCCCCCGCCGCCCCCCCCCCTAGCTACGCTACTGAACTACGGTGAGTAAATAAAGCTTCCAGAAGTAACTAACAAGTTTATTGGACGTTTGAGAGATTTTGCCGGTGGCCTAGGCCAGCTTATGAACTACTATGAAACAAAACGTTGAGAGAAAAAAAACTTTTCGAAATTGGGTGTCTGAAACAGGTGCTTTTTGACCATTTTGTACTTCGTTTTGATGCAATAATAGAACACTCAATCTACGGTGGAAAAAGACGACTGTAGGCAGGCCTACTGGTAAAAGCATTTCAGAGCCGATAACTTGCGTTAACCCGCCATTACAGTATACCTACAGTAATTCGATTCTTTTTTATAAATTTTAGAAAACGACTGCAGGTTAAATAAATTGAGGTTTCTGAAATTATCGCAGTTATATTACAAAAGATCATATTAGCATTTACTCCGTTTTCCTTAACCTGTTGTAACTGTTTCAGAGATATTCAATTTTAACGCGATGTCGCATCCCTAGATTTAGCGCGACAGTGACAATTAGTTGGAAGAAGTTTGAAGCAAAATATCTCTGGAACAGTTGGGTCAAGAAGGATGGAGGCAAAGCAAAAATATCACAATCTAATAGTATCGCACAAATTTTTCTACAAAAACACATTGATTTGCCTGTAGCCCTACTTTAAGAGCAGTAAGAGATTCCAAGCACAAAATTTATCCTTCAAAAGACTCGTTGTAATTTGATTACAAACAATAAGGCCTTATTTAAAATAGTAAAATTTCTAAACATTTCGTACTTTGCTACGTCCGTCATCAGTAAAAATAAATTCTAAAAGAGTTCAAAGTGTAAAAAACTGTGTGAACAGGTCTAACACAAAAGTAACCTTACGACATCTTCGTAATCAATGCTAGACTATCATCTCTGAATTATTATCTTTTCGACACCTAAAGGCAAATCATGTAAATCTGGCTTTCCTTAAAGCTTAAAACTTCTGTTTGAGACTAATCAGCCGTTAGTCTAAATTTTTCTTTTTGTCGTAAGGAAGTCATTCTCAGGAAGGAAGTATTCATTATTTGATTATTTCACTCAAAACAATCATTTTATTTTTAAAACTTCGTTTTTGTGTTCGACAAATATTGATCAGTTAATTGCCTACTATTAATTTTGGAAGTTCATTTTACAAAAACACGAGGCTCATTTTTCCTCAAAGTGTAGCAACAAATTAAGAACAATGCCAGTCTCAGTACGAAAAAACTAATTAAAAACACATCAGGCAAGTACAATACCTTTGTACGTAACGAGCAAAGCTTTCTTAGCCTTTTGTATAGTCTAACAGTGACCATGATCTATGACAAAAGACAACTTTTAACCCAGCAAAAATAAATTTATGTTACTTTATTTTCCAAAAAGGTTAAGAACAAATGAGGCTGAAAATTCGTATACGTCTAAGAACAGCCAACCTTAGCCCAAAATTTAAATGTTTTTACAAAAAAGTGTAAAAGATTTAGATACGTAACTATTAGAGCTAAATTGAACTCAATTGCGCTAAGCGTAAAATCGGTCGGTAGCCTGCTCATGTCTACTGAAATAGGAGATCTGGGGCTTAATTTGCAGGCCTGTCAAAACCGATAGTTGTTGCCAGCGACACAAAACCGCTGTGATAATTTATTTCCTTTTTTTTTTTTTGAAACGCTGTGTTGCCCAGTCGCAAGAACACGCAGACGGGCTCAGCCAACTCTTTGCACACTTCATTAAGAATAAATTAGCGAGTATGATGAAGATTTAATTTAATTTTATTATTTTTTTTGAAGATGAAGGGCCGTATTAGGAAAACGAGCTTGAACAGCTAAACTCAAATTTTAACTTCCACTTGAGCAAAAGTTTTTTGAGCAACTAATTAGAAAAACAACTAAAGATTTGAAGAACGATTATACTCAAAGAGACGGGGCAATTAAACTTTAACTTCAAACCGGTTCCAATATCAATGGCCGGAGCAGTGTCATTTTTTAGCCCTTTACAGTAAATTTTTACTCTACTCGAGTAAAAAAACTCCACATTGCTCTTGTAACAGCATTTCCAAAAATGAATAAATTATATGTTAAATTTCTAAGTGCTTATGTTTTACTCAGCGTGTTTCCCACTTCCGTTAAAAGTAAGTTAAATGCCGTGTTTATAAAACCTCTGCTTTTCTTTTAAGTTTGTTGTTATTATCATTATTATTTTTATCATTAGGATCAGAGCTGGAGTCCTCGAGGACGTCCTTGGCCTCAACGACGTCCTCGAGGACACATTTTGAAGTCCTTGGCCTTGGCCTCGAAGGTCAAGTCCTTGGCCTTCGAGGCCCCAAGTCCTTGAAAATTGGCCTGTCCTCGGCTCGAGGACAGCACTATTTTTTGAATCGTTAAAATTTTGTGGAGCGCTTGAAAAATTTTTTGGGAAAACGTTTTTTCGTGGAGATCGCTTGAAAAATTTTTTTTTTGGAGACCGCCTGAAAAAATTTTTTGAAGACCTTTTTTTTTTGGAGAGCACTTGGCCTTGGCCTCGAGCATTCCTGTCCTTGGCCTCGAGAGTGTCTGTCCTCGGAAAGGCTGTCCTTGGCCTTGGCCTCGGATTTTTTTTGTGTCCTTGGCCTTGGCCTCGAGCCTTGTGTCCTCGACTCCACCTCTGATTATAATTACTATTATTGTCCTTATTAGTATTATTATTATTCCCAATGTTACTATTGTTTATTATTATTATTTTGTTATATTTGGTTCGATTAGATGTTTCTTGAAAAATTGGAGATGAAGTCGCTTTCAATGAAAAAAGTACCAAAGCTTTTTAACAAGTCGTCTTCAATTTAAAACCAATTTTGGAAAAAAATATTTTCCCTTCTGACGCCCAATCAAATGCTTGTACTTTGGAGTTCAAACTGAACGTTTAGAATATTCGTTATAAAACACAAGCATAGCCTCAGCTGCGTTTTTAGTAGAATAGCTGTTTTTGAAATAAATGTCGTTTAGCAGTATAATCTAAAATGCATTATTCTGTAACAAGTTAAAACTAATCCAGTTAATACCTTTTCTTTGTGTCACCTTGTTAGGTAATCCAACAAAACATTTTTACTTTATTAAAAAAATAATTGTCTTTGCCAACCCAAAAGACTTGTCATGAGTGATAAGTAAAAAGTAATGGTAACGTCATTTATTGTTGATTTGTAGGCGTCTTGTGCTATGAATGCATCAATGCCAAAAGCCATGAACATTGCCTGAAGTATGGAAAGATAACAAAATGCATGTCAGATCAGGTCAGTAATTTAAATTAGACCATTATTATTATTTTTGTTATAATTTATTGAAAAATATAAGATGAACATAAACCTCAGAAGCCAACTTAAAAATGGCTATCTTTTGAAGCACAAATTAAGCATGTACCGGGATAAAGCGTTATGTATGGGGTGATTTGCACAAGATGCCCAAATAGACCTTCAGAAGTAGTGGCTAAGAGAAGAAATCGATTCCCGAACCCCATTCCGGGAACCAGAGTCCGATGGTCAGTGGTTTTCCTTTACCGATTTTCGTAGTTAAAGAGATAGCATTATCGTCATTTAAAACGAGTAGTTCTCGGATATGGGTTAATAAATTGGTGAAGTAACCAAGAAATGGATTGATGAGAAAAGATCAGTAGAACTTATCGTATATTTTGTACCTACTAACAGTATTCATGTCAAACCGAGGTTCGCCTGCACAGTTACTGGAGGTACGGAAAGGAGGTCACCAAATCATGCAAACAAACGGAGGCTTGTATTAACAACTTCAAACAAGTAAATGGAGAAAGTGTATTGTTTGTTATTGGGGATCAGGGCCTTCGAGAGGGGGTACATCGTACCCAGGCCCGGGAGGATCTATAAGATCACCGCGCACTTGAATAGGTGCTCCAGCACTAAATTTGTCGTAGTTCGGTGAGCATGCAGGCAAACAGAGGTCAAATTTCCGGCAAAGAACTTTTTTTTTGGTCTTCACGTAATTTTTAGAATACAAAGAATTCAACTAAATTTGGAGAGGATGGAGCGTTTTCAAATAAAATGGCAGACTCTTCGATTTTCGGTCGGGTCACACTCAAGACTAAAAAAACGTGGTATTCACATCTTCCCTGCTTGATGTTGAGAATTAAAAGGGACAGTGTGAAGCCTCCATCGCATGTGGTGGGCAAGTGGCAGCTTGATTCGAAAACCGAAAGATCCTTTTGTGGTCTTCTGGGCAAAGCACCTTGGTAAATAAACATGTAATTACAACTGCCAACTGATTCAAATTAGTGCTCTATCGCTTTAAAAAAGTGCTATATATCTTTTTAAAGTTTTTGCAGGATGCAAAATACCTATAATTGCGTAGTTTCTTTCATTTACGTTTTCCCTTTTTTCATCAACCCTAAATTCAAAAGTACATAATAGAAATTTTAAATGATGTTGTTTACGACCGTAAGCAGTAGCGTTAGTCTGCCGACCAAGATGCAAAACAAGAAAAATACCACGTTTTTAGCACTTTTGAGACTGTCTTTTCACTGGAATAGACTATAAAATTGATTTAAAGCAGAGGTGGAGTCGAGGACACAAGGCTCGAGGCCAAGGCCAAGGACACAAAAAAAATCCGAGGCCAAGGCCAAGGACAGCCTTTCCGAGGACAGACACTCTCGAGGCCAAGGACAGGAATGCTCGAGGCCAAGGCCAAGGACCAAGGACACAAGCGCAAGTGCTCTCCAAAAAAAAAAAAAAAAAAAAAAAAAAAAAGGTCTTCACAAAAATTTTTCAGGCGATCTCCAAAAAAAAAAAAAAAAAAAAAAAAAAAAAGGTCTTCACAAAAATTTTTCAAGCGATCTCCACGAAAAAACGCTTTCCAAAAAATTTTTCAACCGCTCCACAAAATTTTAACTTTCCAAAAAATAGTGCTGTCCTCGAGCTGAGGACAGGCCAATTTTCGAGGACTTGAGGCCTCGAGGCCAAGGCCAAGGACTTGACCTTCGAGGCCAAGGCCAAGGACTTCAAAATCTGTCCTCGAGGACGTCCTCGAGGCCAAGGACGTCCTCGAGGACTCCACCTCTGATTTAAAGCATGTTTTAAAACATTTATTTGGGGGGCTAATTTGTCAAAAATAAAACTCATAAATCCGATAAAAAACAGGTGGCCAAAAACTGGTATTCAATTTTGATCGCCTATTGAAAAATGCTTAACATAGTTATAAAGAAAAACATTTATAAGCTCAGGAATAAGGGGGAGGGGCTATACAGTGGTAGTTGATTACCAATCACTTCTCTCGAACTTTCTTCCATTAGTCCGCCCCCCTAACTATACAGTATCTTTCTCCATAAACTGTAGACGAAATAGGGTACTCCTAGAGAGTTTTATTGAACTACTGGTACAGAATTTTATGATTTACCATCTTATAAATAAGACAACTGAAATTCTAGTTAGCCTATAGCTACCTCCCACATAGCCAATTTATGCAACCAGTATAATCATGTTTTTGCACCGCTAATTTTTATATCACGTTAGAGTAGTATTGATTTTTATCAAAATAGGCCTAAAATTAAGTTATTTTTGTCAAAAAAGACAAAATCTTCGAACGCTGGAGGCTGCGCGCCTGACTTTTAGTACGTATATTCGGCAGGTTCGAACAAACATTTAAAGTTTGAAATAGCATCGTACTAGTGTTTGTCAATTTTGGCGAAAACACATTTACCAATTGCAATAGAAAGCGACTCGTATTTCACAATCGCCTTATTGTGTAGCTGTCATACTGCAGTACTGTACTTACAAAACTGGAGTATTCAATGAAATTGATTAGAATGAGAATAGCTTGACTAGCCAATGCAAAAAAAAGTTTTGTCTACATTTTATGAAATACAGTAATTAGCATCAGATTTTTGGAAAGATAGTAGTTGTTATCAAAGAAACTAGTTATTTTTATATGAGCCCCTTTGGGCAAATTTTGAATCCTCTACGGTATTTTTTTGTTTTTAGCGGTTCTTTATTTATTTCAAAAAAAAACATTGTAAATTGGTGTTCCCTTTCAATTTTGTTACAATACGTGATTACTGCACGCACTCAGCGTGGATGGATTTCCCAATGCTACAACTTTGTTGTCACTTTCTTTTGAATTAAAAAAAGAACATATAGATGAAGGCAGTGAATTGGGGTTATGGAAAATGTTATTCATTTTCAAGAAAACAGAATTCAGCTAGTTTTCTTGTTTCAGAACGATGCAGTATGTAAACCACACCTCGACAACATAGTGTGTTACTGCTGCTGTCATCATAGTCGCTGCAATTTAGCTACTGATATATGCTACAAGAAGTATATTCTTCCAGATAGAAATGGTAAGTTTTAACGTGGTAAGTTTTAACATGCAAGTCTTATCTATCGATCATATGATATTGCAGAAATAGATTTTGGATCAAAAATATTACAACTACAATCATGCAAATCGAAATGTTTCGATTTATTAATAATACCATCTAAAAGTACCTATCAAACTCCAAGCGTTAAAATATAAATGTATAATTCTCCATTAACGGCCAAGGATTCTGTAAAGTATTTAGGTGTCACGATTGACTCAAGACTAAATTTTGATAACCATTTTAATTTACTTTGCGGTAAAATTTTATGATCTATTGGAGACTAGTCCAAACTACGACATGTCTTACCTTTAAAAGCTTTACAGAATTTGTATTACTCTTTAATTCACCCTCATCTTTTATATGAAATTATCATTTGCGGAAACATTAATGAAACGTACATGTAAAGGCTAAATGCACTCCAAAATCGAGTAGTTAAAATATCTGTAGGAGGTCACAAGCGAGACAGAACCGCGAATTGCTATATGTAACTGCAAGTTCTTAAGTTAAACAAATTAAATACCTATGAGGTTGCTAAATTTAGTTACAAGCACCGGCGTAAAAACTTGCCCCCCAGCTTTTCCACCTATTTCAACCATGTCGCAACGGTATACATACGGTCAACACGTTTGGCGTCATCCCATTACAGTGTGTACCCGCCCAGATATATAGGGTGTTCCAAAATGGTTGACCCCATTCCAAATACCCATATCTCGGAAACTACTTGATGGATCATAATGAAACTACATGCATTTTATGTTGAAGGTTATAAGTTTTATTGGTTAAATTTACAAAGAACAGTACAAATATTTGTTGGTTCTATGACAGATTTTCATAAATGTTGAATATGAGCGCCGCCTGTGACTCTGCATCCGTCGAGTGGGTACTCGAGCTCGTGCCAAACTCGCTGTAGCATGTCTTTGGTAACAGTTTCCAGTGCAGCTGTAATTCTCTGTTTCATTTCTTCAATGTTAGCTGGAAGAGGAGGTACGAAGACTAGTTCTTTCACATAACCCCAGAGGAAAAAATCACACGGAGAAAGGTAGAGTGATAGTGGTGAAATCACTAACTCCAGCTAACTAACATTGAAGAAATGAAACAGAGAATTACAGCTGCACTGGAAACTGTTACCAAAGACATGCTACAGCGAGTTTGGCACGAGCTCGAGTACCCACTCGACGGGTGCAGAGTCACAGGCGGCGCTCATATTCAACATTTATGAAAATCTGTCATAGAACCAACAAATATTTGTACTTTTCTTTGTAAATTTACCCAATAAAACTTATGACCTTCAACATAAAATGCATGTAGTTTTATTATGATCCATCAAGTAGTTTCCGAGATATAGGTATTTAGAATGGGGTTAACCATTTTGAAACACCTTGTATAAAACTCACAGAGAAATAATTAAATTTCAAAGTGTTTAAACTTGGAACTTGGTATCTCCTGAAATAAAAAAAAATTACTCTTCAATCAATTGAAAGTACTGTACAAGAAGCATTTCTTATCAAATTAATCTTGATGTTTTTAGTTTTGCTTTGTTTTTATTTTTATTTTATTTGGAAATTTCATAGGACTATTAACTTTCTTGACTATTGTCGTACCAGTCGCTATACCGCATAGGGATGTATCTGCTGACCCCACTATAGACAACCTGGGGGGTTTTGCGTTTCTTCGCTCGGGGTTCCTTTTGTGTTTACCTAGCGAATCTTGTTTTTCGCATATTCTGTTGGTGGTCAGGTGTCAGGTGGTGGAATAGATCGGATCGCGAGAGTGCATGCGGGTTCGCTGGTGTGGTCTTCTCGTGTTCGGTTGACGCATATCGTTCCTCATTTTATTACTACACTTTAATTAATGAATTACACATACCCCCTGCGTTAAGTTCATAGGTGGCTGTTTGAATCGATGACCAGGAGATCCCTTCGCAGCTTCCTACCACAATTCAGCTCCCTGCATTTTGTGTGTTGTTTTGCGCAAAATAAATATGAGTATGACGTATTTTCAAAATTATCCTGTTTGAATGAGGTGCGTTTAAATACCCGACTCCATATACTAATTGTTATAATTTACGATTGTTTGTTGTAAAACAATGTTACTTGAATGCGTATTGTTAAAACGCTGTACAATGTGTATTGCTATAACGCTCAAAAATCAGTTGCAGAGCAGTTTTTTTTTTTGAATAATTTAAGAAAGAAAATTCAACAGTGAATTATTGTCAATTTTATTCAAATAATATTTCTAATATTATTGCTGATGATGAAATATTACCGTACAATAGCTGTACTTTGAAACGTCTAAAATAAAAAGAAGTTTAGGGCTCTGTTGGTTTCTTTCTCAGAGTTAATGATTTTGATTGTATCAAGTCAAAAAGTTTAATCTCATTTTCCTTTAGCCACTGAATATATTGTAACGCCGAAGCACGTTACGAGTTGATATTGCTAAAGAAATTGAATGCATCAAATTAGCAAGTGAACATTACCCCACATTTTGCTTTAGTTTTATACTTTGCGCTTTTCTTAAATGGCTATTTAATATAAAAAAAACTCTCAATATTTGTGTATAATATCAATATTAAAGCAGCGACCAAAACACAAAAGATAAAACGCAGTTTTATCAAAAACAAAAACAAAAATAGCAACATGTTTTAAAATTGGCCTTGTTGGATTCACATGTGCAATCAGTCGTTTTATTTGATAATTGTTTAGCTTTGTTTTTCAGTTGTGAACAGATGCAGCAAGATTGTCAGAGGCTTGAGATACGGTAAACTAAATTGTTCTGATGAAAACAAAATAGGATCTACATGTCATTTCGAGTCAGATTTTCCTGAAAAAATCACTGATTTTAATCAAAAATGTATAAAAAATGAAAAAGGACTCCTTGTTTGGGTGGATGCACCAATAACCCCACCGGCAGGAAGTTCAAATTTGATCCCTCCCGGCGACCTTACTGATCCCGGAAGCATTGAAGCGCCTGGAGAACTTACTGATAACACAGGTGAAGTATTATTGCAGTTTATGGCTTTTACCTTATTTTACGCTAGCAATTTAATCGACACGTTTTACATGAGGGTAGGACATATATTTTCAACCGGAAGCCATGGGAGTACCGAATTTGGCGTCAAGGTTGTTGTCTATTCATATTCCAAAGTTTTTCATAAATATAGTTTTGAGTTGATGACGTTATCACAGTGACGTCACAACCAATTTTTAGAAAAATAACGCCATTTTTAATGCTTGGAAATTCAATTTTTTTATCATTTCAATTTTTACCAAAAGTTATTTTAATGACATCACAGTCTGTTCTAACTTTGCATATCAGTTTATTTTTTTAATCGGAATCATAAAATGCCAAACTCGAGTTGATTACGTCTCCAAAACGTCTTGTGACGTTAGTTGGGTTAAATATGGGCCTAAATTGCTCAAGTTTGAAGAAAAGGCTTCCAAAATTTCTCCTTTTCCCAGCACCTTCAATATTTCAAAATTTAGTTGTGAATAAATTTGAATCAATTTCAAACTGTTCTAGGTAAAAAAGTTTTTATTTGAAGGGACATTTTGCATTTTATTTGTAGGCGATAGGGACATTTTTGCCTCCCTCTGAGTAAAATAAGGGCTAATACAAAGATTTAAAACTTTTGTTCCGAACGTATGCAGTGCACCTCATAATGGGATTATGCAATTATTTTTGTGATTTTCACTACCTTAATGATAAGAAGTTGTCGTATAATGCACACCTTTTGCCAATGTTTTGAATAGTGAAGTATGTTGGTATATAGCACCATTTTTTTTGAGCATTCGTTGTAGAAATTTGCACGATTAAGATTCGCTCAATAGCTCAAAAATTGTCTCAAAATCAATCTTGCTAATCTCGCCAAATTATTGATCAATGACAAAACTTGGTAGGAAAAGAATGGTTTCTGTGTACAACTATTCGTAAGAGCCATTTATTTTTTCTCAAACATGGTAATAGAAATGAGAACATTAATTTCCAGAAGCCGAGGCTCTTTGTTCAAATCCCATTGTGCTCCCGAATCAGAGCGTGAGTTGTACGAATAGCAACCGTATTGGATCAATTTGTACGTACGAGTGCGATGCGGGGTATCAGTTGGATTTATCTCAAGGCAGTCCTGAAGTCTCCTGCCTTGCAAGCGCAGTCTGGACGGGACTGCCTCCTCTTTGTCTTGCCAGAAGTAAATTAAAACTAGACAGTAAATAAAAGCGACAAGAAAAGTTAGTTGCTATACTGCAGAGCGTCATTTTTGATTAAAAAAAAATTAGTACCCGGTTCGGTTTCCAACCAGCAAGCGACTTTGCATCCTTGGGAAATAGATTAAGCGCTGATTTTCCGATTATGCTAAGCAATCAATCCATTCTGGCGGGCGGTGGCCCAGCCCGATAAAAGACTCGCAAACAGAATCCAAACAGGGTGTTATGTGTTACTGTGATTAGACAGACGACTTCGAGCGGTAACGTGCTCGTCTCTGGAGCGGGAGGTCTGAGGTTAAAATCTTGGGTCGGTCAAATCGGACGCAGTTTTGCCAACGGCTCGCTATGCAGTAGCATTTCTTCAAAAGAAGTTGTGCTGCCCGGGCGCAATGACGCGCAGACGGGCCCTGCCAACTTGTTACACGCTTCGGCGTATTACAGCGAGTATAATCAAAGATTTAATTTGAAAAGGCTATTTTACGCAATGAATTATGCAATGAGTGTAAACCAGAAAAAAGAATCCTGGGATCAAATAGGATCTCGATAAAAGACATTGCATGTCCAACTTTTAGACAATTTTTTTAATTCTTACTGTAAAAAAACCATTTATGTCTTATATTAAAATCGGTTTAAAAGAGTTTGAAAATCACTCATTGTTAAAGTAAAATTCAGTTACTGAATGTCCTCACTTCAACTTTGTTAGATGTTTTAAATGATAATATGACAAATCCATGCTGCCAAGAATGTTGTAAATATATGATTCATTGGATGTAGGCGTGAAAATATTTTATTTTAATAGCATTATTTATTTACACATTGTTAAGTTAGATTGCATGCGGTGTTTACATTTGTGTTTTGTTTTGACTTGTCTTTCAAAGTTGTAATTACACACATAAAAAAAAAGATATAAGTTCACTATTTATCGCAAAATTATTGCTTCAAACTAAATTTAGCGCTCTGACCTTTTTATTACAGTTAGCTGACGGTACCCTGGTTTAACCTCAAGAAATTCAACCTTGGTGTAAATCAACATGTTTCTGTTTAATAACCGGTCATCAAAGTTAGTTTATGCAGAGATAACTTGAACTTTTTATATCTTTGACCTCAAAGGCGATGATGGATGCGTGACTATACTGGTAAAATACAATGAGTATAAAGTTGTAAGCTATGCGGAGATCTTCAATTTCATGAAAAGAAGTATTTTTATCTGCTGTCTAAAGTCACAAAAAATGATAAAAAATCACGTGAAACAAAATAAAAGATATAAAAAATCACGTAAAACAAAAAATAAAAAATCACGTAAAATGAAATACAATAAAAAATTATTTAATTACTTGAAATGTAATTGCAGGATGTGAAGAGTTAATTTACAAGGAGGAGGAATTTCTTGACTCCGGATGCACGGATGAAGCTTGGATCGGAAGTGTTTGCAGTTTCCGATGTTTCATCGGATTCATGCTGACACCGTTCGAAAGTTCAACAATGAGATGCGAAGAAAATGCAACTGGAGTGCTCACCTGGTCCTCCCAACTTCCTGTTTGCAGACGTAAGTTAATTCTTTACACAAGCGAGAATCCGTTGTGGTGATCCAGCTTGACGAAAGACTTACTAACAGAACCCAAAGAAAATGCTCTGCGTTGGTGTGGTTGGACAGACGCAGAGTGCCTGGTTCATAAGCAAAATGAATGAAAAGCGAGAAAAAGATATCGTTATTCATTTGACCTGCCAATGTTGTTGCGGTTTTGAAGTTGAATCCTACAGTACTGTAATTCCGAAGCTGTAAAACTTTTCTCCTTCGTCGTTATCGACTCTGCACGTTAATTTACATGTTTTATGTTCTTACAGCAAGGCTGTGATATTTCCTCTAACTCTTCGTTACCGAGCCATTTTTCAAACCCTAACATCAACCACAGGCTGTTTTAAGTCTTTAAATTTTATCTCTTAATAAACCTAAACTTTATGATTGTCCTGTGTTAAAAGAACATTCAAGTCAATTTTCACTTTTTACCAAAATGTAAGGAAAAGCCTTAAATGCATTTTCACCAAATTTGAACTTTCTACGTCTTGCTGTTTTCAAGTTATTGCAGTTCAAAGTTAACAATTTTCCTCTTACTTCAGTGTTGCCAGTGTGACCGAAGATCAACTTTTGGAAAGTTGCCTTGAATTTAAGCTGCTTGAAAAGCAGCTAATTTTAATTCTTATCTTTTCCTTTGTTTTGTCATCAACACTACCGAAAACAAGTATTGAGAGCTACAAATGCACCAACTTCTTGAAATTTTGGTTGTTGTTGGCAACCCTGGCAAAATCTATAAGGGGAAAAAGTCCTGCTAAGACCAAATCTAAATTGTCATATCTTGAGAACGAAAGATTGTAAAAAGCTTAAATTTGGTGCAGTTAGTCTTCAGATCTGCCAAATTTTTTGAGACAAAACCAAACAAAAAATTCTTCGACTTGAAGGACGTTTTCAAAAGTATCTTATTTGATGCGTAAAATTAACAACTACGTAACTTTGTAAGTACAGTACAGACGACTGATCTATCGTAAATTTATTATACTGTTGTGTAAAAAAGTGAATACCACTCTTTTTAATAAATTCTAGTGCACATATCACAATCTGATTTATTTCCAGTTTTGAACGGGAGGGCTAGCGAAGCGGTTGAAAAAAGGAAACCTTAATTTTTTAAGAAATCCTTTCGCTACCCTTGTCGATAAAAATATTTTCATTGAAAAGATTAAAGCCAGTACATTGACAATTATTTATCAGACATTTGGATATTTACTTATACCATCTTCAGTGTATTGTGGTGCTTAAAGTCTTACTAAGCTACAAATTTCATTCCAGCGCGGAGCAATTTATAGCATCATGTTTTTTTTTTGATGTTATAAGTAAATACCGAAAACTTTGACAATATTATTGCTGAAAATTTAATTTAAAGCTTAAATTGAATTTATTGGTTGAAAATGTTAACTTATGTTTCGTTTTTTTTTGCGGTAGTTTACTGAAGTTAAGTGAAATGCCACGAAAAACTCTTTCTTTATGCCCACAGCAATAATATTGTTGACCATTTGCAATGCTACAGCCACCGAATCTCACGATTTTCAACTAAATCGTCTTTTCTCATGCAAACTTGACAATCAGATTTTATTTCAATAATTATTTCACATAATTAGGGGCTTATAATACAATTCAGCTGGCCTATTTGTATTGACATAATTTCGTTGTAAACAACCAAATCAGATTCAAACAATAAATGTTGACATCAAATTGAAGCTTATCACAACAAGTTGGCTTTTGTAAAGATAATCATTTAAGCTTAATTTTGTGCTTTAAATCAAACGACGACCTTCAGTTGTCTTTGACCCCAGGGTTGAACTGCTAATTGATAGCTTACACTGGCAGCATACATTCTCGGGCGCGCTCACCCAGCTAAAGTATTGCATCACAGCAGGCCTAAGTATTGCATCACACAGTATGAAATAATGCTGTGGTACCTATCGACGCTTGACTATGACTTTCCATCGTTGGTTAGAGTTACACTATTTTTATGTATTATTATTTTATCATATTTTTGTTGCTAAAATTAAAGTTACTAAAATAAAACATTAAAGAAAAAAAGTTTTGAACTTGCCTTTTATCTTGTTATGCATTTTTTGCTACATTAACTATTCAATTGGTGTTGATTTTAAATATACTGTACGAGATCAGAATAGGCTATTACTGTTTTAATCGTATTATTAAGCTAAGGATTATAATGATGACATTAAATTAATCCGATTTTATTGGATTCAAATGCTGTTCAAAAATTTCTGTCACTAATCGAAATAAAATAAAAAAGTATTCGCGACAAAAACACGCTAAAACATTTTTTGACAGATCTAAAAAATGTAGAAATGCTTAATGAGTAGGAACCACTGAACTTGATTAAATATGTTTCAAAGTGAAGTAGATTCACTTAAATCTAAATTTAGAAAGAATGTCATGATTGAAACAAAGTTTTGATTTTTCAGTCCGATTAACACGAGTGATGGTAAGAAATGTAATGAAGACAGGACGTCAACTATAGTTTGTGTATTGTCGGAATCCATGATTTTTTTCTTTTTTCCAGCGTTGTCATGTGCTAGTTTTGAAGTAGAAAACGGGACAGTGAATTGCACTAACGAATTTTTCTACGATTCGGAATGCCAGGTCACATGCACCAGCGGTTTTATCATCCAACCTTCGAACTTCAGCGCCACCACGTGTTTGCAAAATTTAACGTGGTCAGTGATGCCACCCACTTGCCAAGGTACGGAACTACGTGTACATTATGAAAAACGTCAAAAATTGCTGGAAAATAACCGAGACCATATTTTCTGAAAGAAAATGTGGGGTATTAAAAACCATCTTTTCTTTAAACTTCATCAACAGATGTCTTATCTCGAATAGAGGTAAGGTAGAAAACTTTTTTGAAACTATGTTTTAAGCAGCTGCAGTGGCGCATTGGCTAAGAAAGTGGTTGGATGAATTTGAAACCTACTGGTTGTGAGACCATGGGTCCATTTCTTACCAAAAGCGCTATTGGTGTGTAACAGTTTGGGCTTCTGAAATATATTTTCTTCTGAGGCAATGCTTTAAATTTTTTGTGGTAATGTGCTTACAAGTGATAAAACTTTCCGCGCTAATGTATTGCAGAAACATCCATCTCTGTTTGCAATTTAGCTATTAGAAAAAAATGTTGAAAAATGTGCTGAGTACTGTAGGTATTTTAATACCAGCACAGTACGAATATTTTCCTTTACCTCCAATTTACCGTGGTTTGAATATACTGATCTTAATATCACCACTATTAATCCCAACAAAGGCATTTCTACTGTGAAATGTCTTGTTTTGAGTTAAAAAAAAATATATATTAAGCTGTTTTATGTCCACCATACCATGTTCGCGACGGAATTGTGGAATGCACAAACGGAGCGTTTCTGGACTCCACATGTAATGTTTCGTGCAAGAATGATGGCCATCAATTTAGACCCCACAATTTTACGTCTTCCACCTGCCTCATCGACCATTCTTGGACACATGAACCGCCCTGTTGTGCCAGTGAGTAAATTTTTCTGAGTTTTTCTTTTGTTTTATCTGTCGTCTAGTCGGCATTTATTCATTTTCATTATTGTTTGCATCAGACACGAAGGTCCGTAGAGTAAAAATAATGAAGCTATAAATTATTTTAATACAAAGTTACAATTTGGGTTTTCTTCAGAATTAACTAGGCCTAAACTTTACGGAAAAGGTTGTAATTTACCAACATGATTTAGAGTTCATTAAAGGATAAGGGAAGAGCATTCTAATGACCATGTTTACTGCTGTGTGGCAATTGCAATTCTTATGACGGAACAATTCTTTCCAAAATTCAACTTAGTCAGCTGTGACATGATTTTCAAGCATAAGCACTGACTTTTTTCCAATAAACAAATTAAACAACCAAAAAATGAACAAAGAACACAATCAAAACAAAATAAATTTAAGAATTTGGATGGAGAAATTTGCATCAAGATTCTCAAGGATAGACCATCGATCCTATTGTTGTTTTCTACAAAGTAGTAGCTTTTCGGTAACAATATATTGCCTTCATTTTTGATTTTTGCAGGACCTTGTCCTCCACTGGGTCCAATAGATATGGTGATCATACTCGACTCCTCCAGCAGTATTGGGGCAATGCATTGGGAGAAAATGAAGAAATTTGTCGTTGAATTGATCAGGTAAATTAATTAATGCTTTTTGTCGTCAGCGTGGCCAAAAAGTTAACGGCGTCGTTTTTACGACTGCTCTGATCGCATGATCTAAATTCAACCCGCACCGTGGTCGCGTTTTTGTGTCCTTAGATTAGACGCTTTACGACGATTATCTCTGCTTGGTGGCTTTGAACAAATAGCAAATTAACGGTGGAACAAGTTAATCGGAAAGCTTTGAATACGGTAAATTTCTAAGCGGGCGAGGAAAATTCGTCCAAAATAAAAGCGCTACCGTTGCTTCTTTGTGAGTGGAAGATAATCTATCTTTATCTTCTTGTCTAAGAAAGCAACGATGGGGCTATCCTTTAGAGCAAGGGTCGGCAACCTACGGCCCACGGGCCGGATCTGGCCTGCCAAGGCATTTTACCCGGCCCGTGACCTTTATTGTCATCCGGCCCGCGACCTTTTTTCTTTTTCAATGACAGATATGCACCAATAAACCGCCGAAATGATCCTATCTCCGGGCGTAGACTTTTTTTGGTCTCCGCCATCAAATCGACAGAAAAAAAGGCCTGAATTTTAGGCTAAGGCCTTTCTTTTTTGGTCCGCTGGAATGGTGGCGGCCCGCTGGAACCTCGTTAGGACTGGATGTTGCCCACTAGTTCAAAAAGCTGCCCACCCCTGCTTTAGAGCAACAGTGGTTGGAAGCCATTGGTCACGTACCAGTGCCGGTCCGCGGAGAGTTCGTTACCAGGCCATATGCTTTTCCGGGTTAAATACTTTGGAACATATTTCTAAAGTTCAATACAATTGCGTTTGGGAATTTTACGAAAAAAAGATTTGATTACAAACAATAAGACCATAGTCACTAAATAGTGAATATGATGAGATTTAACATTTTGTATTGAAATAAGTCCAGTTTACAGGAAGTACTACAATAATTCAGCTTTGTTACAAATAACTTTGTTACATGCAAATAGGTCATGAATTAACAGCGAACATGTGATTTTGTTGCCGTTCTCCACAGGAGCACATTTAGATTTTAATTGCTAAACATTTGTGTGTTTTTTTTTGAAAGCTGGCCCGCAAAAATTTTTAGTTCTTAACCGATCCGCAGTATAAAAAAGGTAGCCGACCCCTGCTTTAGAGTAAAACTAATCCACATCCGCTTAGAATTTTACCACTTTGCACCTGCGGACGACACAGTCGTAAAGAATCGGACTTAAACTCGCAAAACGGTTGTTCGGTTTCCTGCCGTTGCAAATTCCGCAAGTGCGTGCAAACACGTGTAGAAAAAACTGCCTTGTGTTTTTTTTTGAATTCATGTTCGTCCTATTCTTTTTTTTGTTTAAGTTGACCATTTTTTAAAGTTTTCACTTTCAATTAATGTTTTGACTTTTGCCACGTACGTAAATTTTGTGCTTGTTCGAAACCTCCATGTAGATGTAGAGAATCGTCGTAAACCGAGGCATACAACAGTACGTAACTGAGTAGCGTAGCCCCTGGGGGGAACGGAAGGGGGGGCTATAGCCCTCCCATTGGCATGCAGAGTGTGCAAAATACCCTTTTTTTAGTACTTTTGAGACCGATTTTTGCTCTAAAAGCGAAAATATTCCCCTCCATTGGCAATAAGAATGTAATTGCTTTGACTTTGGACTGGAAGAGAACTGGGTCGCAAAACTCGATCCCAACTCGGGCGAAGACCTTTTCTTTTCGGTCTTCACCTAATTTTGGGCACAAAGTCCGTTCCAATTCCAAGTGTAAACTGTTTCAGTTTGGTTTCACACCTCCAAAACAGCCCCCCATTGCAAATTCCTGGCTATGCGCCTGACGTAACTAGGTTGCTGGTTGAACCCAGACCATGCAATCAGGGCCGCCGAAAAAGCGACGGCTTTTTTTTTTGGCCATGCTGCCTGCAATTCACTAATTCGACCTATATCAATATCATTAGAATCTCAAAAACTAAAGCTTCGTCATCATATTAATAATTCCCTAACTTTGTAATCATATTAATAATTGCAGTGAACTAAAAACTTTGTAATCATTTTAATAATTGCCTTTCAGTTTATGCAGAAAATACAGCATTGTTCTCACGATGCAAAAATTGCGCTTTGCGGAAACGACCAGTTAGTTACCTAAGGTTTGTGGCTTTCAAATGCCGTATTCCGGAAAATCAATTGTAAACACAACACAAAAAAAGGTTGGACAACAAAATAATAATTATGCGCCCAAAGATGGACACAGCTTTGCAAGATAGTGACTGCCAGCGGTGCTGTTCCAATTTCACCGAAACCAAATCGGTAACCGGTTCCCTAAATTTAGCAACCGGTCCGTTCCAGCAAAAAATGCAGGATATCTACTCTAGCAATTTTTAACCACTGGTTCTCTGAATCGACAATAGTTTCTCTGCAAACTGGCTGAATGACATCACTACAGCGAATGGGGCGCATTTGCTAAACACACATCAAACGAACCAGAGATTTGGAATTTGTGCTAATTAACTATTACACAAAATTAGTAAGAGAAATTGCGAGTCGTTTTCGAACTACGTATCAAAATGGTACTAGAATAACAAGTGCGGTTAGGCGTTCTGATTTCTTGTATTCTGTTGCAGTTCGGTAGACGTTGGCCCAAATTCGACAAACTTTGCGGTGTTTCGATATCACAGAGTGGTGGACACAACTACTGAGATCATGCTCAATGAATATTTCGACCATGAATCCTTGCAGAGGGCTGTTCTCGACATGCCCTACCAAGGAAGAGGTGACAGTTTGTCAAGCTTTTGAAACAACTGCTGTTGGTCAAGCTGTATTTAGGGGTAGGGATGTGAAAAATTGGAGCGTTTGCCCCTACTCCCCCGACAAACTACCTGCTTAAAAGCGTGATTTAGATGGGTAAGGATAGGCATAAATGGCTTTCGGCAATTTTTTGACGCAATGTTGCGTTTAACTCCAAGACACACAGAAGGATCAGTTTACACTGGCCGTAAAATCATGAACGTGCTGGTGAGGCAGTACGCCGGGCATAAAAAATTTTTTGCCAAAAATTAACTAAACTACGTTCCTATACGCTTAAGATTTTACGCTCAGTATAGACCGAACTTTAAGTAACTTATAAGCATCTTCACAGTTTCTTTGACCCCACTCCGGCTCCGATGGGGGCCCCTCGACTTAAATCTATTTCCGATCCACTGTGCACCAATGCAGCCCCGCTAATGTTTTGCGAAAATGAATCAAGCTGAACTTCTCTCTTTAGTGACGTGTTTTGCTTACAAAACAATGCTTAGCTACTCGGCAAACAAAAGTTTTGGAATCAGACACGCGTTTCTAGGCCCCGTTTATGACCAAACTTAATGACGCCTATAAAGCAAAACATTTTGTTTACATTATGTGGAGATGAACACTCAATAGGAAGTAGATCAGCCAGCAAGTTCTGGGCTCTACAATAGCATTGTTTCACAGGCACATGGACTGGTATAGCGTTGGGGCATGCCCTCGCCCACTCTTTGCATCCTCGTTATGGCAACAGACCGCAGTATCACGACATAGTGCTGCTTATAACAGACGGTCAAGCAAACGAATGGGATGATCCTCTAACACCCGCACGATTGCTCTTGCAAATGGGAGCTAAGGTGAGAATTTTTGAAAAAGCAAGAACAATTAACGGGACTATAATTGCGTTACATAAATTTTACGGCCCTATCGTTACCAGCTACCTAACTGCACAATTATCTTGAAAATGATATTTGATGGGATCAATACAGAATAGTGATTGCTTAAAACTGGAATGTCATTCCGGAAAAACCTCTTGATTTGAAAATCTAAAGACTTCCGGGAAGCAAAGACTTGAAAATCGCTGAATAGTGTTTCAGTAGTTTTTTGACCAAAATAATTGTTTTCCAACTAATTTTTGCAAAAAAAAAAAAGGAAACGATGATATATTTTCGAAGTGGATTACTACCGCATTCTGCTGCCACAAAATTTGTTTTTTACAAAGCTTTTAGCGTCCCTTCGAGTCATAACCGAATAAAGCTCAAAAATATCGAATACGCCTACAAGCCCCACATGGCTTCGAATTCGAATGCCTCCGTTTCTTAATTACCTCTAAAACAAACACCATGAAACAAACAGTTATGTTCAGTGAAGTGTAAGCTGGTATAAAAATTGATATCAGTGCATCATTTGGGAGGCAGCACCTTCTATTATGACGCCCAAGAGTGATTGATATAATAAGACTATTTTTAGGTCTTTGTGATAGGAATTCGTCATAATCGCTGGGGACAGAAAAAGTACTCGTGGAACCAACTTGAAGAAATATCGGGGTATCACAAAGACAGGGTAAGTAGCATCCGACAAATAACAAGGCCAAGATTGTCTCAGCTTTTCGAGAATGACGACCATGACCGCAAGATCGAATTCTTAGTGATGGCCTCAGGAATGTGCAGTGAGCAAATGCAGAGAAGCCTTGCGTCAAAAAAATTGTTGCGCGCGTAAAAATTAGCATTTCTAAAATCTTTGCAGGATACAGCAAATTATGTAATCTACTATTTTTTCTTTTTACAGTCATTTTTTTGCTGTATGCATTTTTACGGACTTTTTACTGCAGAGTAGCACCAATTTTAACAGAAATTCGTCACATAAGCAAGGAAAAAACATTCAAAGTAATCAGACTGTGAACATATTGTTGATACAGTATTTGTATGTTTTTTTGATTATGTGTATTTCTAGATTTTCGGGGCGGAGCGAGACATTCTCACCAGTTTGACACCAAAAGAAATATTTGATTCAGTTACTAACGTTGTTTGTAAAAGTTTGTGCGAAAAACCCTAAATTTTGTACCAAAGTCGATTTTTTTGCGTTCCATTAGCTACTTTTTTGCGTCAATTTTTTGCTTTTTTCAAATATGGAATACAAAAAACAATTGCCTGCAATTTATTCAACTGTTTTGTCGAGTTGAGAGTAAACTTAATTTTAACCTGTTTTTTGCTGCTTATGAACATGGTAATCGTTTTATTTACTGTATAACCTTAATCAAATGCCAAAAGCCCATAGTTTGGAAAGCGTTTGAAGCAAGATTGAATTATATCATTACAAACTGCAATACATCAAGAGCAACCAGTTTTTCAAAAATTTACTTTATTACTGTTCTTAAAATTTCTACAAATCTAATCTGTACATTGTATAAGTTTAAGTCCCAGTTGATAGTATTATTGCAGCACAAATATAGTCAGTGGTGGGCAAGTTGTTTCGAAGATGAAAGCAACCAGAGCTATTCAACAAGGTAGTGACTATTTCACCGAAAATTTTTAAGTTAAAAAATATGAAAAATGTCGCTTTAACAATCCAATAACTAGCAACACCAATTCTTTCCACCTCTGTCCGTATTGACAATGCAGCAGCGTGGCCAAGAAGATGAAAGCGTCGTTGTGCGACGATCATGATCGCAGGATTTGGGTTCAACCCGCACCCTGGTTATGTTGTAGCGTACTCGAATAAGACACTTTACAATGATTATCTCTGCTTGGCGGCCTCAAACAAGCAGTAAATTCAGTAAAAAAAACTAGAGGAAATCCACATGAACATTGGATAACTGGAAACCCTTAAGCAAGCACGAAGTAGCCATTGTAATGAAAAGTGTGCGGATCACCCAACAGTTCGAGTCTGACGTTGTCCGGTGACAGAAGGATAAATACGCAATACAACAACAAAGCTTTAAATAACGCAATATTACCAGAAAAAAATTCACTTATTTAGTTATTTTTGCAAAAGAAATTTTGGCACTTTTATTAATGTTTACAAAGTTTCCATGTAAGATTGCATCTAAAAAATAAGCAAACTAATCTTATGACATCATACATGCACCTATCAATGCACAAAACACTGTAGTGTTCAATGGTTCATATATTAGATAACATCTTGTTTTACGTGGGACGTTCAGAAGAGAGCAAAGTGACTTTGCAGTCCCCGGGTCAAGTTGCTACCTGCTGGCCAGTGACCACTTTACGAAGAATGCTATCTATAAGCTGGCTCTGCACTAATATAAATTATATTTTACGTCGTAGAAAAGCTTTGAAAATCAATTTTTGAGTCTTAGGTTTGCCTCGGCTCGCATTCAAACATTATCGGCCGTTTCGGTAACAACATAGTACGTAAAAGCCGAAATCGCATTGAAGGGAACTTGAGCAAAACAGTAAAAATACAAAGCAGTAACTTTTGAGATATGTTAAAGTACCGTACATCGTACAACGCATAGTTGCACAAAGCACGGTCAACTGGAGCGATTGAAAAATCAACTATTCATTCACCCAATGAAGAAGAGATATCGCAAATGTACGGAAAGAAACAATTCAATAATGTGTATGAACAAATAATATGACAAAAAATTATAACAGAAACATTTCCAAATATTACAGCATTAGAGGTTGAATAAAATTTACGTTCAAATATTGAACGAAAAAAATTAGCCGAAGCGACGATTGATGTAAAATTGGCCAAATACAGTACCGTGTTACTGATGCTTGAAGAAATTTGAACGTAAACAAGCAAAAAAAAACAAGAAAAACAGTGGTCCGCAACAGTTGAAAAATATTGATAGTTTTGCTTTGTAAGCGTCACGAAGGACGTCAAGCTTGTTGAGTACAAAAATAGTTGCTTCACCACTTTAAGCAGCTCTAAAGTAATACAGTGTGCAAAGCAAGTAGTAAGCACAGCTTCGGCATGAAGATAATTATCACACTGGAAATGTTTAATTCGAAATCAAAAAAAGATACTAACGCAATAAAACTTTTCGCTGTGTCCTCAATTATAAGAAACATAGGAGGTTTGAGATATAAACAGTGCAATAATATTGCACAATTATGATTGAAGAGCATGTAAAACACACATGTAACTGGTACAAAACAGCGGCACGTAAATACATACAGTGACTAATTTCCACCTTTTGCAGCGTCCAAACGTCGTCTAATTGGGATACACAGAGGAGGCTATTTAAGCCACTATAACAGATTTTTTAAACCGATCTTTTTGCAACACTTTTGCACACTAAGCATTTGGCTAATAGAAAAAAAAGAATGGCAATATGGATTGCTTTTGAACAGCTTTAGCCCAGCCCGGTAGTAACGGTCAATACCAAAAGAATAGGCACTATCAGTGTTCCCTATAAGTTTTCACCTTCTGCGTAAGCACCGAAAAATGTGCGAAAGTGCTCTAAAGTTTGTAGGAAAATGCCGTAACTCAGGCTCTGTGATGCCGCCTTTCCGCAACGCCGGTCTCAAAAGGTGATCTCCAAACAAAAAGTCATCGCGTCGCAGACCCGGTATTGTCTGCGACTTGAAAGGTGATCTCTAAGAAAAAAAAGGTCATCGCTCGCCGCGAACCTACTGCGTTTTGCGGTCGTTACCGGAAAAAATTGTCATCACGCAGCGCCAGACATCGCGTCTCCACGAAAAAAACACGCCGAACTAAACCGTTCACACTTCTTAAAATGAAGAACGCCGTTTCGCACTTAAGAAAAATTTGTGCGAAAATGTAGGAAAGTATTGCGCACTTTTTTCCACCTATAGGGAACACTGCGCACTATATTACAAAAATAGGTTGAAAACAATAAAAGATTGTGTAATTGGGTATAGCAAGGTAGAGCTGGCTAAAACAGCTTTATTTTGTGAAATAAAAGTTCTTCGTAGATAAATATAAAAACGAGTACAGTAATAAGACAAGTGAGACACATGACAACAAAGCCCAATTTTAAATCATAACTTGCAACATCGAGTTTCTTTCCAAATGTGTTCAAATACAGACCTCGAGGATGGAACGATTTCTCGCGGGACTTTCTTTTCACATCTGAAATCACGTCCTACAAAATGAACAAATTAGATCTAGTTGATGCACATGTAAAACAGAGTGATAATAGATAAGATAGTAAATTATCAAACAATTAAGCATCTTTTACTGGGACGCATGGGATCAAATTCGATTCTAGGTCAGTTCAGACCAATGCCTTTAAAATTACAATTCACTGCTTTCCGACAGAACTTCAGTTTTAAAAAATGACTCTTCTATGAAACGTCTTCTATTAGCGGTAGACAACCGACTCAATGGCAAATAAGATATCTCGGCAAAAGCATTTTGGTAAATGAATATGATGATACCATGCGCTGTACAATTACACCTATCAGTGATCAAGTGGATAGAGCGTCTGCTACTAAAACGGTAAACTCGAGTTCGATTCCCGGTCGGGTCAAACCAAAGACTATAAAAATTGGTATTCACAACTTTCCTGCTTGACATTCAGCAATTAAAGGGACAGTGTGAAGCCTCCATCGTGTGTGGTAGACAGGTGGTAGCTTGACTAGAAGACCGAAAGGTTCCTTCGGTGTTTCCTAGTCAAGACAGCATGGTGAATGAAATGTAATTTCAATAACATGTATTCCTCAACAACCCACCAAAAAATAACTTGTCTGATGCGAAATACAAAGTCTTTATACACATAATTCCATACCGCTTGGGTGACGTTTTGAAGATACTCAAGATTGATGTTTTCTTTTGAATATAGTTTAATTAAAAACCGTGCGACATTTTTTTCAATCCAAACATTAGTAGTATCGCGACAGAGCGGGCATCTTTGTGACGACGGAAAGGGTTGCTTGGATTGAGCCGAAAGCGACGCTTTTGCAAGTCTGAAAAACAACTTAAATGATGAATTAGTGTTTTTTTTTAGGATAATTTCACCAAGAAGAATTGCAATCTTCCTAGACTAATATAAAAACGAGTGCAGTAATAAGACAAGTGAGACACGAGACAACAAAGTCCAACTTTAAACCACAACTTGCAATATCGAGTTTCTTTCTAAATGAGTTCAAACACACACCTCGAGGATGAAACGATTTCTTGCGTGACTTTCTTTTTACATCTGAAATCCATGCAGCACACAAAAGTGAATTGACTACTTGCCACGCAAAAGGTGCAATGCCCCACTAAATGCATTTCTCGTGATTGTAGACTGCAATTATTCTTTAGTGAAATTATGGAGAGCTGGGGTAAAATTACAAGTACATCGAATTTAGAGCGATATTGGAGAAAAAAATACTCAGTTTTTTAAGACTTATCAAAACTTTGGACGAGTATGGGTTCTAATCTAATCGCAAAAACTTCACAAAAATATATATCTTTCTTAGATTCGCTCATTTACGCCAAAACATGTGACAACGGACAAGTTAGCAGGGTCCATCTACGTATCAATGCGCTCGAGAAACACAGCTCCTTTCGATACATTGCAGCTGAGACGAGCCATTCGCAAACTTGACCGGCCCGAAAATTAAACCCCAAACGACTAGTTCCTGCAGCGAAAGCGCTACCGTTCGGCTAACTGCCCAGATATTCACGAAAAAGTGCATATCATTTTTCGGTCTTTTTAGTGAAATTTTCTAGTTAAGTGAGAACGCAAGATGTTGTGGTAGAGTAGTTAAAGACTTGTGTAAGGCTACCGAAGTCAATGCAAGACAACCGCTTCTGCGCAAATGTCTATCAGACTAGTTAATGGTTTTATAGTTGGTAGCAGCAGGAAAGCACCAATTCATAAATCAGATGCTGTTAGGCCACCACTTTCATTGTTAGCACAATTGTAAGTTTTGCTTGGCTATGTTTAACCTAATGATATAGCTCACAAACGAACTGGATAATACTTCATTAACCAAAAACTTAGTTATTTTAATACTAATCAAGAAAAAACGTTCCATAATTACGCCAACGAACCTTTTATTGACTTCATTGTGAATCTTCCACAACCACAAAATGGCATCATAGTCGTTGTCTGTGATCTGAAATGGGATTTTCTTCAATTCTTTTTTGAAATGGTTTCGACATTCGCGGCAGCCAAAAAAACTTAGAACGTAGCCTTGGATAGCTTCGGGGAGCAAGCCCTTATCTAAATAAATAAACATGCTTTTCACTGCGAATTAACGTGGAAATATCGGTGAAAAGACGTATCAGCAAATCAGCGTCTGGATTGAGAGCAACCTGATTAATTTTTGATTTTCTGCGCACAATCCATCATACACGCCTAAATGGGAACACTAGTAGGGAGATCTGCAAGCAAGTTGGATTATACAGTAATAATATTGCATGTTTACGTTTCTGGTTAGACGGACTCATCTCCATTCTCCACTTTTTTAAGTTTTTGCGAACTAGAGACGATTTTGAGTCGGCTTATGATGTTATGTCATTCACTTTTATGCTTCAGTGAAAAACCTTTTAAATAGATCATATTCAATCGTATTTCTTTATAGGTTCACTCTTCCAAACTTTTTTCAATTGAGCAAAGCTTTTTTATTTTTGAAAAACTATACGGTATAGCATTGTAAACTGATTCGCTACAGAATTTTACGAAAATTAACTACAAATTAGACAAGAGCTCATACCCTTGTGTTTTGACCAATCAAAAAATACACTAATCTTGATATTCGGAAAATAGTTTTTGAAAGCAAATAGGAAGATCGGCAGAAAATTGACCAAGGGGTATGGCAAGAAGTCAACAAGTGGCTAACACGGTTTGCAATAGCTAAACTAATCGCAAATGATAGTCATAAAAGAGCGTAAACCTTGGCTTTAAAAACTGTTCAAGCAAGTAAATAAGGTTATTGGAACGACCAACGCTCGCGTCGCGTGTTCCTCTGTTTTTACTCGGCCATTTTCCAACTAACGAGTGCGAAATTTCAGACTTTTGCTTATAACTCGAGAACGGTTGGGTCTAGCTACATGAAATTTTGACAGCAGTTTGAGATTAATGAGTTGTATGTTTGTACACAATTTCGAGGCAATAGGTCACGTGACTTCGGTTTTAGAACCCGAAAACCGCCCCGCAAGTTTGGCGTAAAAAGCGGTCTCAGTCAAAAACGGCTTAAGTACGGCAAAAAATATTTCATATGGTTATATGTCTCAAGATACCCTTTCATCCCAACCAACCCACTTTTGGCCGCGATGAGGTTTATTTCTTTTTTTTTTCTTCCTAAATTTTGTACGCTCTTCTCCTAAACCACAGCAACACATCGAAATCTAATTTTGGTGTAAAGTTGTTGAGCTGCAAATGCAATTTTTTCTCCCGAAATTTTTTGGGGCAACTCAACCGGGAACCCCCCCAAAAATCAATTTTTTGAACGGCTCAAGCTAGGGTGCTAGTTCTTTTTGATATCAGTAGATAATTAACAGACAAATATTTTGACATAGTTTGGGGGTGCCACCCCCCCCCAGGACCCCCCCAAATCAATTTTTTGAATAGCTCAACTTGGGTGCCAGTCTGTTTTGATATCAGTAGATATTTAACAAACAAAGATTTTGACATAGTTTGGGAGTGCAATCCTCCGGGGACCCCCCAAAATCAATTTTTGAACGGCTCAAGCTAGGGTGCCAGTGTTTTATGATATCAGGAGATATTTAACTAACAAGTATTTTGACTCCACTTTTCTGGAGGTTCCATAATCAGATATTTTTGAATAATTGCTGATTTTACAGTAGACTAAAAGTACTTTTGAGAGTCACAGCATTAGCTATGCGTCGGTCGTTCACTGGGTTTGCTGGCAAACTCCCATCTAGTATTCATATTGCGGTTATATTCATACCGGTATCCTTTATATTCATATCGCCAGGAACGCAACCACTCAATCGATTATGATATATTTTCTAACTCATCTGCATAAGTTTGACAACAAACAACGGAAGCGTTTAAGTACGAAGTATATCACCAACTTTGCTCCATTTTTTTTTTCAGCGGAGATGGCCATTCGCCACTTAACAAAAATGGAATTCGGTCTGTGGTTGATACGAAAGTTTCAAAAAGTGCTTTATAACAGAGCTAGAGCAAAATTTATTAGATTTTAGTATTTAATGTTTAGAACTGAGGTAATCTGCTGTGAAATAAAATGTGGAATTGTTAAACTTTAGGATCTTGAAAGCACTTTTCGTTGTTTCTTGCCATAACATTCCTTCATTCTCTGACAAATTTTAGATGGTTGAAAGGCTAGCCTACCTCAGTCGTACACTAACAATTCAAAACTACCTATATTCGCTTCGTAACTGGCCACCGAAAGCGCGTGAAAAATGATCCACAACGAACAAGGGTAGCCACGTAAATGATTGTCAGTAGAAAAACATTCGATCCAATTTCTTGAGGAAGCAGGAAGGTGATATTTATTCTGTAACGCAAACAATAAACTATTTTTATAGGTCTTCCATGCTAGGAGGGGACAGTAGCGATTGAAAACTGCTTCCTGTTTATCACTACTGTTTAAGCCTGACACTGTTTATTTTGTTATTGCACGTCAAAGAGAAAAATAGTTAATATTTGGGTCATACTGCTGATGGTATGGAATTTGGTATGATGGTTGATTTTAAGAAAATTTTACCGCGACACAACCGTACCCGGCCGATGCGTTATTAAAATCTTTGGTTTGACTCGATTTAAAATCAAACCAAACTACAGTTGCAGTGTAACTGACGGTGGCGTCCGAATTAAGTTTTCAAATAAAATACATAGAATGAAACATGGGATAAAAAACGCGTGTTTGCATCGAAGTCGAAAGGTAGGCTAGCACATTCAAGTTTTCACTAGCTCACGTAATCATTTACAAATTTGATCGATCACATATTTAGGTCTTTGTGATTCAAGGCTTTAAAAAAAGGTAATCATTTTAACGAAAATTTATAAACAATAAAATTTCCACCCTTCTACAATACATCGTAGAAGTAGTCTAGCGACAAAGTAGCAGCAAATTTTGTCACTTGAGTGAGTGATTGATTACATGTCCCACATTTGAAGTAACTTCGAAATAATAGAGAATAGGTGCTGAATCTACGATAACGCGAAGTCATTTCGGAATGGTTCGTTTTTTGTTGAATCGAAAAGCTTGAACGGCTTTGAAACAAAAATTTATGCCTTTTGCTATTTCAAAATACGAAGTAATTGTAGGCTTTAATGGAAACCAATATGGGCGGATCAAGAAATAAACAAACTTATAGCAATTCGAGAAGTAGTCAAGAAAATCACTCAGTGATTGAATTTCGATTTCATAACCACAACTCTTTATGGACATAGTTCTAACGGTTATGTGCTGATTGATGACGTGCTTTGTAATCACATACGGTTGAGCTCTTCCTTCCCTATTTCTGGAATTGATTGGTCTTGATTCCTACGTCTAGCGTCCAAGCAATTTTTTCATTTGTTGGTTTCTTACGTCGCCAGGATTGTTTCGAATTTTGATTATGGGTTACCGCATTTTGATTCAAGCAGCCCTGCTGAAGAGTTTGGATTAAAGCGAAACTCGAGTCCAGGGCCGTGCATTGGGAAAAATTGCCCATGATTTGCTTGCTACATTCAAATATGCGAGTCCCCCAGGCAGTTGGTTGAGGACTTGCTGGCTGTGTTGGTTTGCATGGTATTGAGGAGCTACATTTCTAAAACCTTTTTTTATTTACCCTACAAAGGTGATCAGTAATTAGCTTCTCTCGAACCCCATGGCGTTCTAGGTCAAGATTTTGAACCCGGCCTGAAAATTAACTTTAATCTAAATTTTTTCTGTAACGTCAAGAAGTTCGTAAAAACTGTGGATTTGATGTAATTCGATTCCAGTAGTCTTGGCTTCAATACACGATTCCATATCAGAAGGCTTACCTACGGATGCAATTTTTAAATTCGTATAATTTTTGACCGAGAACCAAACTTTGTGTTATCTTAGAAGCATTAAGGTATACCACGCTAAAACCAAAACTAACGAAATTTGGTTGCAGCTCTTCCCCTTAAATTCCTGGCTACAACAGATCTGTGATTTTATAATGAAAATTAAGTTTTATCAAAATCGATACCTACGTTATTTTTCAAAACCTTTGTCAGCCATTCCTTCGACGAAATAGACGTCTGCGATGAAACCCACGCATCAAGATCATTGAAAAACAATATCGTAGATGTTCGACCGGGAAACTTATCGCCCACCTTTGAAAGAAATCATTATTACAACCGTTTTAGTTCCACCGCCAACGTTATTAGCTTAAGAAATTAACATGCATTTTCCTGCAACTGTTTTAACAAGAGGACAATAACTAGGCTAAAATCTAAACAAGTGCTGATGGTTGCAGACAAGATGGCTATGAAAAAAGACTTCAAGTTTGGAGAGGATCATCTGCTGTGATTCTAAACCTAGGCTTGTTAACGGTGAAATTTAGAGATTCTGTAGAGCAAAAAAAGCGATTAATAATAGCTATTATTTAGCACTTTAAACAACGCAAAATTCGAACGCAACCACCGAACATGACTCTTCTAAGTCTTATCCATTTGCCGCTGTATGCAGCACTTCAAATTTCCGACCCCCTTTTAGACGAACAACCTACACAGTTGAAAAGAGGGGTTGGACGAGCAAAGTTCCCCAATTAACTCCAATCTAGTCCAAGAAAACAGCAGAGCTTGAAAGCAGTGGTAATGAATAAACTTACCATCGCGAACAAATGAATGAGTTTTTGCAAAGCAATCAACTTTTGGCCGCTGATCACTTTATTCGCAGACACTTCCATAAGAATCATGTGACGTAACCCAGATTCGATATCAGCCAAATAAGTTTGATCCCTGAAACATGACGACACCAGTATAATTTTCCCGGTTTAACATATCAAAACATCTTCTGTTTTACTTCACAGCGTCACAATGAAGTGAAAATGCACTGCGATATCTGTCCAAGCGAAAAAAAGCTGCCGGCGACGTGGTCGAGAACGCTAAAGCGTAGATGACAACCCTGATTGCATGATCTGGGTTCAACTCCCAGCCTGGTCACGCTGTTGCGTGGTTGGATGAACCGTTTCAGAATGTTTCCCTCTGATGAAAAGTTTGAATTTCTATGATCTACAATCGTAAAAAAAAAGAGCATCACTCTTCCGCGGTCTAGCAAAACGTGTTCGAGTTGGATTCGCAACAACACGTTTCGATGCACCTTTACAAAAATCCAATTGCGTACTACAACAAGCTCAACCACAAAGATAAAAACAAAAATGAAATACGGCAATCTAACATTTACCTTTCGACTTCATCAGGTACGAAACGAGGAATTCGTGTCGAATTGTCCGACTTGAGCACTAAAGAGCGCGCCCGAGATCTACCAACACCTTTCAACTGTCTCAGTTTGTAAGTGTAAAAGTGTCGCGTCTTGTAATCACTGCAAACAAGCGAGGTTGTTATTGTTGCAACGACGCGGGAAAATTTATTCGCCAATATCATAGGATATTTTTTTTAAGACGATTTTGGATCGGGTTCTAAAATATGACTGTAAACACGGTATTTGGATTGGGTTCACAAAATATTACTGTAAACACGGCATTTTCAAAACACAGTACCTTGGAAGCTAGTGTAAAACCACCAGCACTTACGAGTTATAGGTAGGATTTCTTGTCATTTGAAGGTCTTGCAGAGGCTTGCCCTAAACCCTAGTAATAATTTTGAACCACTCTTCATGTCTTCTGTCAAGCGGTTCAACTGGTCTTCAAACTACTCTCGAAATCCAGCGAGAAAACGAAAAATTCTGTAAAAAACCTATCGCTAAACTGTGGTTTGAACAATTTTGAAGTGATACAGAATTAAACATGACTTTCAGCAGAGTCAACATTTTTTAAAAGTTGATTGGGGGTACAGAACTTGAGAACTGCTTCAATTGAAATGTTTATGCCTTCGAAGTAGGTTTTCTTCTCGCAATTGTCAAGAGGAATCGTCAAAATAGAGAGCACAGGAAAAGGAGCGGTTATTCATAGGAAAAAGCTGAACCGTGATTGGCTGCAAAAAGTCAAATGAGAGAGCGTCATTGGTGAACAATCTTTAAGCTTCACACGAATTCCTTTTGTCTGCAGAGGGTGGGGTTAGACGTTTTGATGAAAGTTGCTTCAAGAGCAGATAGGAGGAAAGTAGAGCAGCCTTCGGCGAGAATAGAGAATCTATTGCCATCATAATGTTGAGCATAAGCAAGATTTTGTACAATATGAAGTCAAGAGACTAGGTATTAGGCTGGGTGGAAGATTAGCACTGCCGGTCAGGAAGTATGTGTTTCTGGGAAGAAGACCAAGAGCAGATAGATATGGAAATGTGTCGTCTAATTCTGTGCAGCAGCCTTTGATTGGTACGGACTACACACCGACTGTCGCAGTGGCATGAGAATTGCTAAATTACGCTGCATTTCTGTAAGGCAGGCAGTGCATTATTTTTGGTAGCGGAAAGAAGCTCGTTGGTAGAGTAAACAACACGTGGTTCCACTGCGGAAAAACACTGTTTCACAGCAGAGTTTACTTGCTTTTCAAACCGGGTAGAAACAGAACCGAGCCATGGAAGACGTACATAAACAGGGCATCTTTTCGGTCCGAAAAGAATTTGTGTACAGCTTAAAAATTGTACACTAATGACGTTCTCTTACTGGTCTTTTCTTAGCCAATCAAGGCTCTGCTTTTTTTTATAAATAGCCGCTTCTCTTCCTGCGCTCTCCGTTCTGACAATTCTTCTACACAAGTGCAACATGAAAAGCTGCTTCGAAGATTTGAACATTTAATTAAAACATATTTTTGTGTTAAGTTAACTTCGAAAAAGTCCTACGAGTCATAAACTTACATACTGTACAACGTTTCGCCAGCCCAAACTAGCAGGCTTCGTCAGGGCAATACACAATGCTACTCGTACAATAAATTTTGTTTGTAGCTTTATATAATGCCCGAAAAAGCCAGCTAGAATGGGCTGGCAAAACGTTGGCAAAAGCCTAAAAAAAAACAGTTGTGCAAAACCATTTGAAACTAAAAAATGCATGGTGTACTCAACTACAGCTTAGAAAATGTACGTTAATTTCCGATTTTCGGGTTGTTATGCAAACTAAAAATTTTTTTACGACTTTCAAACAAAAACTTTTGTTGATAATATAATGCAATTTTGGCTACAACACAAGACAATACCGTAAAATAATTTTATATGAACCAGGAATGAACATTAAAAAAATCAAATTTTGATTTGATTGTGAGTAACGCTGTTAATGTGTAAATGTATTGTACCGACGCGTTTCGCGATATCATCAATCAAAAGTGCAGCCTAGCAGCTGGAAAATTTAAGGTTAGAGTTCTGGCAGTACTGACGAGTGGTGGTACCACAAAACAAGTGTTTGCGCATGAATTTGCATCGAATCCGCCAATGAATTGACCAAAAGTATTGTTAGGGGCAGCTTTGGTCAATCTGCCTATCAACACAGTGTTCATTGTAATGATACTCAGTCCATTAGCTAAGGACTTCAATTTGGAAGCTTGCTAACAATTAATAATTGTTGAGCAAAATTTTGTGTTAAGTTAATCATTTGAGGTATAAGATAAGCACATACACATTAAGCACAAAGTGGGAGCGAGAATCTGAGACAATGACGAATGGCAAGGATTCACTGATTGTATAATGCTCTTTGAGAAGTTTTTCAATACTTTCATCATACACCACTCTCCGTACCATGATATTGCTACATGAAGACATGTCCAAAATTATCTGAAACAAAAAATTATCAAAAGAGACACTGCTCGAGATCGGTTTTATTGGAGAAACGAGAACTACTTGAGGTAATAAAAAGATGCCCCAAAACCTTGTTCTACTATTCCCCTTACCACAAAATACATTCGACTACGTACCATTGGCAATCCCGCGTTTCAAAATTTCGAGACATCTGAAAATAATAACTGCAAAATTTCTTGGTTGCTTATTCTACAAGCAATTTTGCCTAGTTATCATTTTCAGTTGTCCCGAAATTTTGAAACGCAGAGTCGAATGGATTTAATCTATGTTCGCAAATAAGGGGAAAAGTGTAACAAGGTTTGGCTTACCTCTTTATTACCTCAACAAGCTCTCATTTCGTTAATAAAACCGATCTCTAGCAGTATCTCTCTAAAAATTATACAGCGCTTACTCGCTTAACTTTCAAAATATGAGGAAATCTGTTACATGCAACCAAGTTTAAATAAAGATAAGGAATTATTATTCATTTAACGTAAAATTAAAGAGGATTATTCCATTAAATTAAATTGCGGGAAAAATAAAAATACAATTTTTTGATAGAAGTAGATTTTAGCTTCACAATTACGCGAGTGAAGTGCTATTTAAAAAATTCCAATTGAAGCAAAAATTGAATTAAATTACAAGCTTAACACAAAATTGTGTTTTGTAACAACATTTATAGAGACAAACCACTTATTTTGTCTGCACATTATTTCTGATTCTAAATGAAAATCATTCAAATGTAAAGAAATCTAACCACACAAAGTAGCAAATGTCATTCAAAGACTGGGCTAATCTGACAGAAATTGTCAGGTTAAGCTGAGTACCAAACTCGGTTTGTTGAGAACGAAAAACGGTCTCTTAATCACTAGAAAACGCCATCCCGTGTCATTTGCTGCACATCATTTTACTGTTGATTGTTGCATTGCATATTATCCTCTTGTCACCAAACAACGTCAGAACTAACTATTGGACGATCCGCACACTTTTCATAGCGGTGACTAACCTCGTAATTGGAGGAATCCGCACCTGCTTAGGAGTTTCCATGATCCAACGCTCCTGCGGATTTTTTCAAATTTTTGTCCACTGAATTTGCTGCTCGTTTAATGTTAACCAGGGTGCAGGTTGAACCCAGATCATGAGATCAGAGTCGTCGTAAAAACGACGCCTTTATCATCGAAGTTGTAGCAAAGCTACTGTTAAGATTTCACATTTTTGTCTTAGCTGCACCAACAAATTAATTTCAAAACTGTTTTTCCGAAGATCGCACACAACTGCAAGATTTTGGTTTCACAATACTGTTTCGAGATACATTTAAAATCTTAGCAGTGCACAAGTTAAAAAGTTATTGAGTCAAACCTCTTTGCCCATTGTTGAATCACTGTCTTCGAATACCAAGGCTAGGTACATCCAACTGGTTTTGGATTGAAGATAAGGCACATTTTCCGATAAAAATTCAGTCCTGAAAAATTTAAGCAGTTCCAACACAATCAATCAAGTGCAAGTAGGCAAATTATAAAAGTTCTAGCTAAATTCTACAAGATGCCGATATATTCTCTCGGCCACTCAGCTGACCAGAAGTTTTCTAAAATACAAAGCAACTGAATAGCTTTTGGAGCCAAAACAGAACAAAATTGACCTACAGCATGTACTAACCAGGGCTGCCCAAACCGTGTTTTGCGGGCCACATACGAAGTTTTTGCGGTCTTCTAGAGTTTAGCATAAGAAATTGTTGCGGCCCGCGACTGGTATCGAGATTAAGTAGAAGTTTAATTTAGTCGAGAATTTATAGAAACCACATAAATCCCGGTAAAGACCTTTTTTTGTCTTAACCCAAATTTACGCGAAAAATTACATCAAATTCGGGTGAAAAACTGTTTTTTTTGGGCTTCATCTAAATCTGTGGTTCCCAACCTTTTTATATCCGCAGACCAGAAAAAATTAAGCAAATATTCACGGACCGGCAGAAAAAAATCACAATGGATATATAACAAATACCGGTGTAGTTATTCGATACTATAGGTAGGCTAGCCTACTAACTGTTCTTCCGGTAAAAGGCACATGGCTAGCATAACGCTAATTTATTACCTTGACGTTTCGCTCAGCTGAAACGCCGAGCATCTTCAGAAGTTGAGTTGGAGGGGTGTCGAGCACTCCTCCAATACTAGCACAAACAGTACATATCGCAGATAAGTTACAAAATAAATATCAAAAGAACCGAATAAATTAAGTGAGTTATAGATGATTATAACGTCATAATGATCAGATTGCGAGTTGGACTAATTCAACAAAACGTAAAAATCAATTGCTTTACTGTGATAAAACGAGAGAACGTGGCTACTGGCTAAGTCATATATGGTAAAAAAAAAATTAGCAAAAACAAAAAAACAGCATTTACCGAGCACTTTTGGCTAAAGATCGGTACACTGATGGCAATGTCTCACCATCCGAGCGGTTGATAACGTTAGTGTGGGCATTGATAAACCAACTTTCAGCAATTAACCGTCTACGATAACTATTAACATATTTTAAAACAGTGGATTCTTCCCAATTAATAATACAATGATCAAACAACATTAAATGTTCACATAAAGCGGATTTTTCTGGTTCAGCATTTTTGACGGCTCTTTTATGTTCTGCAACACGACTTTTTAAATCCCGTTTCGTTTGCCCCACATACACAAACTCACAATCAGCACAAGGTATCTTATAAACTAATCGACTCTTTTCATGCTCTGCAATAGGATCTTTGGGAGAGGTAAGAATGTTTCCAATGGTTTTAACCGGCTTCATCGCAACTTTCACACCAGCTTCATTCAAGGCCCCCCCCTCCCATACTAACAGGTCAAGTCCAAAACATGTTTAAATGCTTGCAATTTGGGGTTAAACTTTCTAAGTGACTTGACTAAGGGGATGAAGCCCCCTTAGCTCCCCTAGTTGCACCAATATTATGGACACATAGTACAATATCAAAGCTATTGAGAAATTTGTTCTTGTTTCGATGCTAATGTGAGACAAGCAAAGAAGTTTCTGAAACATGTGACTCGGCTTCAGCAATAAATCGATTCCTTTGCTTTGTTTTGATTTAACTTACGTCAGAGCTAAGAAATTTTTTTTGCAAAACTTGCTGGTTCAAAATACCATCAACAACTTGATTGACTGAGACTTAAACAGATATTTGTTTTCAAGAGTTCTCCATAATTCCATTTCTCTCTCTCTCTCTCTTTCATTGCCCTCTTTTTCGTGAGGGTTAAGGAGGCAGCAGCTCGAAATTAAGTCGCCAAACATCACGGTTTTCCGTCACCTCCATCATTTCACGTGGGCGAAAGTCAAGTGCTTCCATCGTAAATTCGCAAAGAAATTGATCCATCTAGTTCTACTTTGTCGAACTGGTCTGTTCCCTTTTGCTTCGATAAGTAAAGCTTTCAATTCGCAGAAGTAGCGCTTTCCAGAATTGAGACAAAGATTCTTTTATATCTTGACTGCAAAGTAGAATCGCAACGTAATTCAATCAGTCCTTTTTTTTCCTTTGGATTACAGATACAGCGTTACATATGATGACATCTTCTATGAATACGTAGTCAAAAGTAAGCGGAGAAATGCCAGTTTCATTGATTAAAAATTGGCCAAACACAGAATGAGTTTTATAACTAACAAAAAGATTGCAATGTGTGAAAAGAAGATATTCTGCGGAACGACGAAAAAATCACGTGGACCGCACCGGTCCATGGACAAGCGGTTGGGAACCATTGATATATCCGCAAAAATTTAACATCAACCTTCACTGAAAACTGATTTCTCCGACAGAAAAATACCCCAATTGCAGCCTGTTCCTCAAAAAGTTTGGGCACCGTGTACTAAAAGGTACTCTAAAATGAAAAGAGGTAAACTTGGTCATGCATAGGTTTTCTGAAATTGAATAAAAGTAAAATTTTACCCAACTGGGGAAAAATCTGGTTTTGGAGTTGTGTACTTCCATGACTGTGTTGCAAGATTATCTTCAATCAATTTTACGATGTTTCTACGCATTTCTCCAAGACTAGCAGAATCTGCAACAGTAAAAATGGTCTAAGACATGGTTGTATTTATTTGATGAACACAAAACTCAAACAATTAATGTGTAAAGCAATCATCTTTTAACTTTTAATGCTTTTAAATGAGACCGTGATAGCAGTGGCGCAACCAGGAGGGAGGGTTTCCGGGGTCGAACCCCCCCCTCCCCTTTAGAACCCCCAAAAACAGCATGATTTTGTTGATATAACCCAGTTTGTAACACTTTGCTATATTTACTTTTCACTAAATATTTACTTAACTTGTCGTTAATTACTTAAGATGTTGTTTTAGGACTGTAATTTGATCCTGCATGTTAATTGCTAAACAATTGAGATTTTTGCATTTGCTTTAACTACAAACTGATTGAAGCATTGCGTAACTATATGTATTTGATATATCCATTAAGTAATGGATATACTATACCCGTTCATTAACTTCTGAGCAGAACAGAGCTTGACATAAAAAAGAGACAGACGGCCATTTAGTGAAAAAAGTCGCCCTTGGGTAAAAAACCTACTAAGCCAAATGCATTTTTACGAAAAAAAAAGCTAACAAATCCGCTGTTTGAAGATGAAAACCAAAACAAAATCACATTCAAACGTCGAGATTTTTATTCTGCAAACATATTCAGGAATTTAAAATTAGCTTTTAATAGCGTCGGACAAGCTTGACATACGGTTTGGTACGTTCAAAATTTGAACATGGCGTACTTCAAAAATTAACCGTACTGTACTAACGTAACGCACCAAAAACATTTTTGCATGCGTACCATACCTACGTACTTTTAATCGGATGGTGCCAGAGTTGTAAACGGGCCAACTAGTTCAGGCCCGAAACCGAAAACTAATTTGAAGCCCAAATCATGCCCGAAAAAAAACTAAAGTAAGGTCAGAAAAACCTAAGCGTTATTATTGCCAAGTTATTTTGATTATATTTTTGTACACCTAAGACAAAAAGCACGTCTCAGGCCCGAATTAAGCATGAAATTTTGTTACTTTAGGCCCGAACTCAACATGAAAAGCCCGGCCCGACTTACAACTCTGGATAGGATGCTCTAAACGTACCGTAGGTAAAAAAATTACTAAGGTTTTTCTCAAAATTCTTTTTTTCCAGGCTTTAAAAAAAGGGTTTAACTGTATATATATCCAAAAATGGAATCCATGAATATCAGTTTTGCCAAGTTTGAAGCTTTTCAACTCTTGTGAGGCCTTTTGGCCTTAATTCTTGATGAAGAAAGATTCATTCTTGAAAAGAGCTGAATGAAAACGTTCAATCTAAAACAGCCTTTTTCAAGGCTACCCATTTCTCAAAGAGTGCAAATTATAGCTCCAACGCTACAAAAGCTATAGTATTTTGAAATTCTGTGCCACTAACATGCTTTTTGAATTTAAAAACGTATTAACCTAAAAAATTTAAGCAAAATACACAATCTTTCAGCAATTAAAGTATTTTGGACTGGACCAGTAAGCGTGCGGGGACTGATTGGACTGCGTAAAATAAATTCTTTCAAACTCTTCTAAATCTAAGTAATTTAGCTTTTTTTTATTGATCTAAAAACATGCAAAATGTCATTCAAATGGCATTTAAACGGCTACTTTTTTCTAAAAAAATTTGCAAGGATTGCCCAGCCGCCAACAAGTTCTTTCGCACACATTTTTCACAACCAACAACTTTCAAAATCGTTATTACAGGCTTTTTGAATACACAAATGTTGTAACAAAAAGCAACTAATACCGCAAAACCTTTTTGACTATAACTAAATTAACTACAATTCGGTACTAGTTTCTTTTTAAAAAATTTAACCCCCCTTTAAAAATTTCTGGGTGCATCCCTGCTGGATAGGCATATGCGGTTTTTAATTCTAGTTTAATTTTAACCCTATTTTACACGCAGGGAGGAAGGGGCAGAAATGCCCTTTCGTTTTTTTGTGATAAATCCCTTCAGTAACAAGCTTTTTTCTTCAAACTAACTAGACTTTTAGTCAAATTTACTCACATATAACCTCTGAAAATTTTAAGTTGACAAAATAAAGGAAACTTTTTCCAATTCAACGGATAGTCAAAGACATTGTCCAAACTCTGAGCATTTACAGCCAATATTTAACCCTCTTTTACATGGAGGAGGGCATTTCTGCCCCATCTTGTTTTTTTTGTGATAAATCCCTTCAGAAAAAAGATTTCTATTTTGAATCAACTTAACTTTGAGTCAAAACTTATCACAAATAACTCCTGAAAATTTGAAGTTGCTAAAGTAAAGGAAAGTTTGCCGATTTTTGAAGTTTTCCAAAATCATTTTTTGAAGTCGAGCACTTTTTCGGCTGATACTTAACATAAATGACATCATGAGACGTTTTTGTGAGATTCAGTATCAAAAAAACAAACCTATGCACAAAATTTAAACTGCCTGTGACATCGTCAACTCAAAACTAATTTTTGGTGAACACCAACCCACATACCAAATTTGGTTTAGGAGTTAGATAGAGAGGCATTTTTACCCCCCCGGAGTGTAAAATGCGTTACTCAACTACCGCACGTGTAAAATAGGGTTAACAATGACGTCATAAGACATTTTTGTGACATAGCTTCTTAGGCATTTTGTGAACGAAATTGAGCTGCCTATGACGTCATCAACTCAAAACCAATTTTTCTAAAAAAACTTTGTGAATACCAACTCGCATGCCGTTTAAAATGCGCTGGTTAAAGAGCCGCAAAACCAACTAGCAAGTACTGGAGTTCCCGTGATCTTTGGTTTAAGAGTTAGATAGGGGGCGTTATTTTTTGCTCCCGTTTGAAATTTGTTGGTTAAATAGCCTATGTAAAATATGGTAACTGCATGTTATTTAGCCAAAAATTTTTCTCCAAATAAAATTAAAAAATGACACTAAACCACCAATATTGTTCTTCTTTGAACCAAAAGATTTTGCAATTTACAATTATTTGTAGCTTTAACAACAATTTCCTTCACAAGAATTGATTTACCTTAAAACTAACCAGCTACAACTATTGGCATTTAACAATATGATTTTAGAGCACCAACTAATAGCCACTTTCTTCATTGCATTGTTACTGACACTAGCCAACCAAATACTGTCACAAAAGTTGCAGTAATAAATGATAAAACTAATCGTTAAAATGAAGAGCTCTCTTACTGGAGGTACCGGTAATTGATTTCATAAAGGCAGATGACTGAGAGGATGGGTCCCAGTTAAAAGCTGATTTGCACTTAATTTCAAAGGTTAACAATTCCATTAATCAGTAGCTAGTGAAACTGTCCCAAAAAACCAAACAAGATAACCACCAAACACTCTCTTTTCTTTAATAGGCCTAGCCGTTGAAGATTTGCTAAGTTAAACTAATTGAATACAAGTAATGGTCTTACTTGGAATTAAACTAGTCCCTAACGTTTGTAAATCAACAGTGTCTAACTTTAAGACGCTTTGTTTCTTGCATGAAGCAAGTGCACATTTGGATTTGTTTGATTCACACTACACCTTAAAAATAAGATTTGATTTTTGCTTTCAGTTCACTTGATTGTAGTGTCAGTTTGATCATTCAACCTTTAGGCTACATTTGATATTTATAAACATTAGACTAATACGCTAATAAAACATCCATGTATGTTAACTTTAAATGAATTAATAAAAACTCTGACAAACATTCTCCACACCTTCAAATACATCTCCTCCATTTGAAGCATAAAAGTTTGAAGGATATACCTAGAAAACAGGCAGAATCTTAGATATTGTTTCAGTACGATATCACATGTAAAAACCAACAGGGCACCCAGATTTTCGACTTTTCTCTACTTTTCTTGTGTTTTGTGACTTTTTTCCATGCAGTTTTTCGAAAATGTGCTTGAAAATGTGATTTGATCAACTTCTGGGAAGATATGGGGGGGGGGGGGTGATCCACTACTTTTTCAAAGCTTGGTAAAATTTTTGAACAGCGTTTTTAGTTCCTAAGTTATAATACTGAGAGCAATTTTATTTGATAGAGCATTTAATTCCATGCAATTAAAAAAAAAATTGTTTAGGATGACCCAATAAGTTGAGATATGAAGTATTTTGTTAAATTTTTTGTTAAGCTTGAGTGATTTTGAAGCAAAGCTACTTTTTACAGCTTTAAAAGCACTGCCATTGGTCTAATTTGAGTCAATATGACCAAGAGGATCTGACTTTTGGAGAGTCTGGTTTGGAGATCTGACTTAGAACAAATGGAGAGTCAGAAAATCTGTTGACATAGTTTTCCAATCACGTTATGCATGAGTGATTTTAGTTGTATATTTGGCAGAAACCTTGAAAATATCACAAATTTTATTTACCACGTTTAGTAAAGACCATTCGGTGTCAATAAAACAATATGTTACCAGTAGAATCATACATTTTTAAATCGCAGCTTCAATTTAGAAAATTGTCATGACTTTCTTGAAAAGAAAAATGATGCAGTAAGCTTTTGCATTAATGTAAAGCATGAAGAATGTAGGTAGCATTTATGACACATTATGTAGTTAAAGCTATGCAACAGTATTTAGGGCCAGAAATTTAACATTATAATTCTCATGGGTGTGAGGTTTTGTGGATGTAGTTGTTATGAAAAAATGCAAAATAGAAATAGGCATAGTCAATAGCAATCTTCACAAGTATCTTGAAAAAGCATTACTTTTTTGGTTCAAGAGTAAATTTTTTGAATTTCCAACTTCATGCATTGTAGCCTGTCATCTTGTTCTGTTTGTTATGATGATAGTTGTAAAATCACTCACAAACTTAATCATGCCTTCTGCAGCATCGTTCACCATTTAAATACCGATAGTTCAAACAATGTAACGAAGTTCAAAATAGGAAGCATTTGTTTTTACTTACAAGGCCGCTGGAAGAATTTGAAAAAGCTTGAAAAAGAGTCAAGATTTATTGTTTATAAAGCTTGAGAGCTTAAACTATGAAATCATTATAAATTTTCAATTTGACTTATTTTCCAACCTTAAATTTACATGGTAGATTTCTATTATGCTAAACACGAATGAGCACTGAGCAGTCTTAAGGATGCAAGATGGATATTGGTCATTAGATAGACGGTTTTGCAGTATATTTTGAAAATAGTGATTGTTGGACAAGACAAATTTCAAGTTTGTGCTTCCCAAAAAATAACATGGTATTTTAGGGTTGACATTAGTCATACTATAATTTATTCAAGAAACTGGTTTTTCTTCTTGTTCCAGAGCCAACATGTTTTGCTGTTTAAAGATTTAAACAATTGAGTCATACAAGAATCCGCTTTTGTAGCTCTTTGCCTAATGACAATGACGTTTATTTTTGCGCTTTGAAATCAGTTTAGACAAACACAAACATTTGTTTAAAATGAAATGAAGCAGGAAGCTGCAAAGCACCTCTCGGTTATCAAGTCGAGCAATCAATTTGTACAGTTACAATTTAGCAACGTAAAAAACTTTATCAACTGCTGTGACTTACGAGGTCTGTTCAAAAAGTTCACAGACTGAAGTCAAAACACAAAATGTACTTTCTTACAGAAGTTACAGGTCTGGGTCTCCTTCAAAGTACTCTCCTTCCCAACACACACACTTATCCCAGCGATGTTTCCATTTGAGGAAGCAGTCTAGGTACGCTTCTTTTTTAATGCCCTTGAGCTTCTTTATCGCATTTGCACAAATCTCTGGAATGGCCTCAAATCTTCTTTCTTTCAAAGGTCTTTTGAGCATGGGGAACAAAAAGAAATCACATGGAACAAGGTCAGGTGAGTAAGGGGGGTGGGGAAGAACAGTGATGGAATGTTTGGCCAAAAACTCATGAGTTCTGAGGGCTGAATGGCCTGGAGCATTGTCATAATGGAAAAACCAGTCACAACTCCTCCACAATTCTGGCCTTTTCCGTCTGATGGCATCCCTCAGATGTTTCAAAACTTCAATGTAGTAGGTCTGGTTCACTGTGAAGCCTTCAAGAAGGTACTGGTGGTGGACAACTCCACTAGCATAAAAAAAAACCTGTGAGCAGCATCTTGATTTTGGATCGAACTTGGCAAGCTTTTTTGGGTCTGGGGGATGTTTTGCTCGTCCACTGTGAAGAATGGACCTTTGTTTTCACGTCATAACCATAAACCCATGACTCATCACCTGTTATGATCTTTGACAAGAATGCTTTATCATTTCCTGAGTGATCAAGCAAATCCTGACAGACTTGAACACGATGAGCTTGTTGATCACTTGTCATCAGACAGGGCACAATTTTGCAGCAATGCGATGCATCTTTAATTCTTCCGTCAAAATGTGGTGACAAGAGCTTACCGAGATCCCACATTCTTCAGCAAGCTCTCTTACAGTCAGACGTCGATTCGCTCGCACCAGAGTGTTGATTTCATAAATGTGTGGGTCATCAGTTGATGTTGAAGTACGTCCAGAACGCTCATCATCTTCAAAAGACAGCCGACCATTCTTGAAACGCTTATGCCACCTGAAACATGTCACTCGCTTCATGGCAACATCACCGTAAGCCATGTTAAGCATGGCAAACGTTTCTGTAATAGATTTTCCCAGCTTGACACAAAATTTCGCAGCAAATCAATGCTCTTTTAAGTTATTCATTTTTAAAAAAATTTGTAAAACTTAAAATCCGACGAACTAAAAAACTACCCTTAACTTAACTGAACATAACCAGCCCTAAAATAATGATATCTGCAATCAGAAAATGGCATCATAATCAGCTGATCTCTGTGAACCTAGCGACACCAAGTGAATGCACCTGGTACAAATGAGAGCTGCGCAGTTAAAACAGTCTACAAACTTTTCGAACGGACCTCGTATTTCAATTTATAACTCCATTTTGTTGCCTAAAATATGCATTTATATTTTGAGAGTAAATAATTTTTGTACTTTATTTTATATGTAACTTAAAGGCGGTGAATCATCCAGCCAATTCCAGTGGTTTACAATAGCTAAAATTGAACTACATTTTTTGATATTTTTTGTTTTAATTTTGGGACTGCGATTGCAAAGATATTCAACAAATACAAAAAGATGTTCCCCCGAAAAAAGTTTTTGAAAACTCTGAGTTTTGATCTTCCTGCCAAAATCACAGTAGGCCTAATGGTTTAGAGAACTGTGGTAGGCCTAACAGTTTAGAGATTTTCTAAATAGTTTAGGCCTAATTAGGCCTAACTATCTCTAAACTATTAGGCCTAATAGTTTAGAGATAGTTAGGCCTAATAATTTAATAAGATTACAGTAGGCCTAATAGTTTAGAGAACTGTGGCTTTGGCGGGAAGATCAAAACTCAGAGTTTCCAAAAACTTTTTTCGGGGGACATCTTTTTGTATTTGTTGAATATCTTTGCAAACGCAGCCCCAAAATCAAAACAAAAAATAACTAAAATTATAGTTTAATTTTAGCTATTGCAAACCACCGGAATTGGCTGGATGATTCACTGCCTTTAATTTTTACTCATTTCTAAGGAGTATTACATTTCACTCTTTATTCAAGCAAATTAAATGATAAAGGTTAAGCTGCTATAGCCATTACAACGAAAGAAAACGCTCTAAGACCAGCTAACATTTAAAAAGCAAAAGAAGTATTATGAAACCTGACATTTTCTACCTTAGTAAGTTAAATTAAATACTGGTTAGTTCCAAGCTTTTGCAAATCAAGCAAACATGATTTGTCTTTGCTGGTAAGGAAACAGCAAGAAGGTAGCCTAATGGCCCAGTACCTCTTGCCTTGAACTTAGAGTTGAAATACCTGTTTGAAATAAGCTAAATCAATGTCTTGAACTTAGCAACATTACGGACTACTTAAATGGTTAATGATGCTGCAGAAGGCATGACTAAGTTTGTGAGTGATTTTACAAGCGTCGTTATTACAAACAGAACAAGATGACAGGCTACAATGCACGAAGTTGAAATTCAAAAAATTTACTCTTGAGCCACAAAAAGCAATGTTTCCTCAAGCTACTTGTGAAGATTGCTATTGACTATGCGTATTTCTATTTAGCATTTTCCCATATATTTCTATTTAGCATTTTTCCATATATTTCTATTTAGCATTTTTCCATAACAACTACATCCACAAAACCTCACACCCATGAGAATTATAATTTGTTGAATTTCCGGCCCTAAATACAGTGGCATAGCTTTAACTACATAATGTGTCATAAATGCTACCTACATTCTTCATGCTTTGCATTAATGCAAAAGCTTACTGCATCATTTTTCTTTTCAAGAAAGTCATGACAATTTTCTAAATTGATGCTGCAATTTAAAAATGTATGATTCTACTGGTAACATATTCTTTTATTGACACCAAATTGTCTTTATTTAATATTGTATATAAATAAAATATGTGATATTTTCGAGGTTTCTGCCAAATATACAACTAAAATCACTCGTGCATAGCATTACTTAAGAGTTATTTTACTGTGACTCTCTTAAAAATCACTCATGCATAACGTGATTGGAAAACTATGTCAACAGATTTTCTGACTCTCTATTTGTTCAAAGTCAGATCCTCTTGGTCATATTGACTCAAATTAGACCAATGGCAGTGCTTTTAAAGCTGTAAAAAGCAGCTTTGCTTCAAAATCACTCAAGCGTAACAAAAAATTTAACAAAATACTTCATATCCCTCAACTTATCGGGTCATCCTAAACAATTTTTTTTAATTGCATGGAATTAAATGCTCTATCAAATAAAATTGCTCTCAGTATCATAACTTAGGAACTAAAAACTCTGTTCAAAAATTTTACCAAGCTTTGAAAAAGTAGTGGATCACCCCCCCCCCCATATCTTTCCAGAAGTTGATCGGATCACATTTTCAAGCACATTTTCGAAATCAGCACAAAAAACTGCATGGAAAAAAAGTCACAAAACACAAGAAAAGCAGAGAAAAGTCGAAAATCTGGGTGCCCTAACCAAGAACCAAACAAATTCATTTTTTGTTGTAAATAAAATTACTGCAGTGAAATTTGGATACTGGCTTGACGAAAAAAAAAAATGTTCTCACTAAATCTGCATGTGGTCTATAGAAATAACTTTAAAATGCAACCAAGTCAATTAGAGTTTTTTGATGGCAATGTTCATGACTGGCTTATTACGATCCAGAAAAAATTTTGCTAGATAGTAGATAACACACAGTAACTTAAGAATTGTAATATTTTGCACAAAAATACATGCAGTTTGGTATAAAATAAAATTGATTCCATAATAATTGTACCTACTTGAAAAAGTAGACATTTTGTAAACAGTCAAACACTTGCTGAATACTGAAGAAAACTTTGTAAAATCTTAGTACAAACGTTAAACTTAACAGCAGTTACAGCACAACTGGCTTTGTTCCTAGCAATATCATAATCAAGTAGAAACCAAAAAAAAAAGAAAACAATTTGCTCAAGCAAAACAGTTGGAACATTTCCGACATGGCCAAAAATTGTTACTGAAGAAAAGAGTATTTTGATTGATTTTATATGAATGAATAAATATATAAAAAATTGTAAGCGACAAGCAGCTGATGCCAAACAGTTTTATCTAGAGTCCTGTATGGGCCATATTTAATGAGTCCACGACAACTGACCATAAACCAAATGACGCTGATTGGCTGAGAAGAGTGATCATATGCATATTTTACTATCCCCAGAGCCATTTTGCTCAAAGCCTCACTTAGTGACAAAATCACTGTGACGAAATCAGAGACCAAATCACTGTGATGAAACCGTTTTTTCGCGATCAGTTGACCTGGCTCGATATTTGACATTATAAAAAATTAGGCACTGGGATAACACTATATTAATTTAATTAGACAAAACATTCAATTCTTACTCGAAGATCTGGATAATCAGAAACCCAAAAAGGAGCTTGATGACAAGTTAAATAGTTTTCATCGCCATTTGATGAAACATCTTCACAATTGATCGCACCAATTCTGATCAACCAGCTCCAATCTAAAGTTACACAGGGTTTAAACGTAGGTATTTTCACCTCCCCATTCCCCAAACAGTTTGAGCCTTTTATCAGAAGATTCGGGATTACCAGAATATAAAATGTGCGCAAAATCAGGTTATTTGTCAAGTTAAGCTACTTGTATAATTAATTCTGCACCTGCTCTAATAAAACTTCATTAAACACTGTTTGAAAAATTGATACCAGAATACAGTTTAAATGTATGTACACATTTAAATCTGCATAAGCCAAAATGCTAGCACAGATGTACATTCTCAAAAAGCATAGCAACGTTTGAAAACTTTAGCAAAACTTTCAGATAAACTTGACTCTTTAAATAAAAACTTATCAGTTAAACTTGCTTTGATTTCCAAAAATGTTAAGTAGAATCTTAAGGAACAACTTTCAATGTTTTTCCTTAAACATCAATCAATCAATCACAATATCACTTTTCCAAAACACTACTATGATGCACGTTGCACAGTCACACTAATAATGTTTATTTGGTTATACTATCATTGAGTGACATGAAGCTGCAAGGAACCTTTCATACAAGCCGAACAGCCACTAGGTACTAAGATAAAGGAACACTCTTGTGCCTCTTGGTTCACCATTGCCAGATTTTTTTCAGCTGCGTGGAGTGATACCATGCATCAAATATGAATACAGGCACTGTGACAACACTGACAAGCAAAAGAAAATTTGTCTGACTATTAATGTCTCAACATTCTGAAATAAGATATTGCATTAAATCAAATAATTTTCAGTCAAATATGATTTTGCATTAAGGTTGCTGCAACCCAAGAATATAAAGTTTATCAAGATTAAAAGCTCACTGGTGGGGCAGAAAACTTTTGCAAATGTTTCAATAGGCTATGCTCAAGATATTTTTGTCAGAACCAGAATGGGAAGCACTGCAAAACAAGAACATGGTAGATGAAATAAAACCACATCACAAAATGATTCATGCAAAATTGAAAAATACTATGATTTTGAAAAAAAAGTGACCGAGAAGTAAGTGTGAAAAACAACATCGTAATATAACATCATTGTGTTGCAAGAAGTAGCGATGCAAACGCTAGGAAAAATTTTCTAGCATTTACTTGGCCACTTAATGTGAAATAAAATAACATCATATTATTGTTTTTCAGTCATTTTTTTCATTTCCAAATTTATAGTACTTTTTCTGCTTAAACATGCATTATTTTGTGCTGAGAATCATATTTTTGTTTTACATCGCATTCTAACCCAACAAAAATAGGCAAAAAATGCCACAAGTATACACTATCAAAACGTTGGCAAACATTATTCTGCAGCAAAAGATGAGCTAAAATATGGTGATTGATTTAAATATGATTTCAGTTTTTGAAAAGGCAATATTAAACAATACATTTTTATGCAAACAAAATAAACTTAACAAATTACCTGCAATATCTCTTGCCAGAGCTTTGTATGCAAAAGAAAATTCTCGACAATGTCCACACCAATTGACATAAAATTTAATCAACCAAAGAGTTTCACTAAAACAGAAATGGTGGTTTAAGTTTTAGCAAAGCTTATTGGCATGCCAAAGTGCAAATAACCACGCTTATTTGCAAGCAAGTCTGTTGTTTTTTCACTTTAAACAGGCTGCAAAGAACAGTTATGAGAACATTTTACTATTTCTAAAGCTATCTTGTCTTAACCTTCACTTAAAAAACAAAAAACATTCTTGTTTAAACTAATGCAATGGAGAAACCGAAAACCAAACTCAAGACATCAAGTATGTGAAACGGTCGCCCTAACCACTCGACATTCATTCAAACAGCCAACCAAGTTGAATAATAGAGCACTTAAACAAAGCTGATGATTGTAACTATCAAGCTAATTTTTATCAGCAAATCAGTATTTTTGTTGGGCACTTGCTGACTCATTTTCGGATTTTCTATTGTTTAAAAAAGAAAAATCATCAATCTTTTGGCACTGACACACCAAAACTGAAGAGGGAGCACTGCGTGGCACTAACACCCAAACTTATCACAATTGACTTTCGTGCAAATAATACAAATACTTCACTATGTAGCATACAGATAAGCATTTCCTTGAAAAGATACCGCTAAGATCGATTCTATTAAAGAAATGGAAACTGCTTGAGGTAATAAAAAGGCGCTCCAAACTTTGTTTCAATCTTCCCCCTATCTGCAAGCTATGTAACCACTAAGCAGATTTTTATCAGTGAATCGGCATTTTTATTGGACACACGTCAACATTTTTGAATAAGAAGTGTTTGCTATAGGAAAATTTCCAATTTTTCGGGTGCATGGCATGCTACCGATCAACCAAAACCTTGGAGGGAACACTGTCTGCAAAAATAGATTTATTTTCTTTGACTCTGTACAATTGGTAAACCAGCATTTTGAACTTTTGTGACATTGCATTGCTTATTCTGCAAGAATTTTTGTGAAGTCATCCTTTTCTGATGTCACAAAATTTTGAAATGCAGAGTTGCCAATGGCATGGAGTCGGACGGATTAAATCTATTTTCGTACATAAGGGGGATAGTGGAACAAGGCAGAAGTGGGCACTGAAAATGAATAACATACAAAAAGGCAGTGCAACAAAGCACAATGTTCTTTTCAACCAGTAAAAGCGAAGCAAAAAATGCACAATTTAATTTTTTTTAATTCTGAAGCCCTGTGCAACTTCCACAGTAAACATTTCGATTCAGTTGAAGTGCAATGCAATTCCTCAATGACATTTTGGTACCTAGTCAAAGCTCAACTTAACTTCCGCAATTAAAATTACAAGATACAATGCAAATACCGCATTTTTGCATTTTTACACAAAAAAGAGTAAGTAATTTGCTAAAAAAGGCCGACATTTATAAATTTTATAATATGATCGAAATGAAACAAAAAAAGTACAACGTACCGATACAGAAGTACGCTATTAAGCAAAAAAAAAGTGCAACAAATTTTAAAGACTTTAGTCAGCAACACAACCTTCAAAATGTTTCAAAATAAAACATTTAAGCGCAACACAAATGCCGCAATAGCGGGGGTTGCGCTTTGCACTTATACATACACTTTGCCCACCTCTTGAACAAGGTTTGGGGCATCTCCTTATTATCTCAAGTAGTTTTCTTATTTCTTCAATACAACCAATCTCAATCAGCATCTGTTTAAGATTATAATCAATCTGGTTACGCCTTTTCTATGATCTGATGAAAACATAAGCACTTGGAAGTCAAATTTTTAAACTCGAAATAATTATAACACACCAGTTTATGAAAATTAGGATAATGATATGATGTGAGCCAAGTCAACTGATCACAAACAAACTGACCGCGAACCAACGGTTTTGTTACAGTGATTTCGTTGCAATGATTTCGTCACAAAATTAGGGTTTGGGGAAGATGGCTCTAGGGATAGTTAAAATATATTTAGGATCACCCTTCTCAGCCAGTAGCGTTGTTCGTGGTCAGTTTGTGGCGGTCAGTTGACGTGGACCTGATATGATATTGATACAATTATGTTAGTTTCAATTTTTCAACTCTCTTTTAGATACTTTGGTGAAGATTTTCCAACAATCATTGTGTCACTAAACTCTCACACTACCAAACAGGAGGCATAAAAAATAACAATTCGATGATAGGTTAAAAATATATAGGCTCACTATAAGAAAACATTAATTAGTGATTGTTTATGTGCTCTTTGACCTATGGGTTACTGGTCGTGCAACCTTGACAAAGAACTGCGAGAATGATAGGGTAACTATTCATTCTTTGAACAAGGATGGCTGATTGCAAAAAAGTTGTCTTCAAGCTTCCTACATGATTCTGATGAAAACTCTTTTGCATAATCACTTCCTACTGCCTGTGAAATTCTTTATATACTCAATATCTCGTCTTCAAGTCAAAAGGCTTTTTCAGAAAATTTTTGGCAGCACTGCTTTTTTTTGGTAGTGATTGGCATAGATCTTTTCTCATCTATATTTAATATAATTATGTTGTTGTGTGTTAATATTGTTTAATTTGTGTATGAGCAAAAATTAGTGGGAGTGACTTGAATTTTTTTAATGTTATTGCTTAATCATTTTAATGTGTTGAACATAATTGAAGTATTGTGATGTTCACAAACTTCACATGTTGTTATGATACCGATCCTCTGCTGTATTTTATGCTCATTTATATATTTGTGACCACAAGGCAGCACTGTTTAAATTTTCTGAAGAAACTTCTTTGTTTGGGAGGTAAAATGTCAAGTGAACGAAGAATTTCACTGGTAGTACAAAGTGATTACTGATAATACTCCATAAAAAAACACAAGCAGCAATACATCCACCATGTTAATTAAAATGGATAAGCCCAAGCCATGTCGATCAAAATTTCCCTTTTAACACCTTCAAGTCCTTTACCATGTATTAATACCATACCAAATCGCTAGTAAAGATTCTTACTATGCAAATGCGCTTGAATTGGCATCCATCTAAAATTAACAGCTACTCTGAAATTATCGTAGAGTCAGGGGTTTGATTAATACCGCGCCAAGCCAACGCCAGATTTATGATTTTATCTGTGCTTCTCCACCGAGTATCACGGATTTATCTGGTACAGCATGAAAACTTTTCAATCATAGACCTTTTAGGAAATACAACAATTTAAGTTTTTATTTTTATTTCCAAGCTTTCCCCTAAATGTTTTTATTTTACAATCATTTTGAATCCAAAGACCCACACTCCTTCTTCAACAAATACAAAGCAACTAAGCAGAATTGCACTATCACAAACAAAATAATGAGGCAATCGTTTAATTACCAAAATAATAATCTACAATGATATAGATAATAGAAAAACAAAACAATTGCAATTTTACTGCTATGTCCAGAATTACACTTGGCGATCTGGAATTTATCCTGCTGGGAATTAGTCAAGCTTAAGCTACTGATTATGATATTTAAAAGGGCATTCATGCTGACAATTTTTCAGCTTGACCAAAAAATTTTGACAGATCTGAAGACTAACTGCACCAAATTTGAGCGTTCTACGACTTTCTGTTCCTGAGATGTAACAGATTAGATTTCCCCTTAAAAATTTCGCCAGAGTTTGCTGATCAGAAACAAAATTAAAATAAGTTTCTGCATGTTCTTGATTCTCAATAATATTTTATGGCAGAGTTATTGCAAATGAAGCAAAAGTTTAGAACTGCAAAATTAGCTGCTTTTCAATAAAGGTGAGCCAGCTTTCCAAATGTTAATCTTCTGTCACAATACTGACAAAATAGCAACACTAAAATAAGCAGAAAACGACTAATTTGGAACTACAATATCTTGAAAATGGAAAGGCGTAGAAACCTCCAATTTGGTGAGAATACCTCTTCGGCTTATCCCAACATTTTGATCAAGAGTAAAAAACTTGACTTGAATTCCTTTTTCAACAATTTTCACTAAAAACTTGCCTTTTTAATAGCGTTGGTAAAAGTTTCTCTCCATCAAAAACAGTAACATTGTCTTTTAGAATGCTGTAGAGGCTTTCTGCAGTAATGAACGTGAAATAAGCACACAAAAGTATCACAATCCCTATAAAATTTATGCTCATTCTACAAATAAAATTCTAGAACTGGCATCATTATCGGTAGTCACCAAACTTTTACACCTGTAACTGAAATATCAAAGTCCAAACTTCCAATCATGAACATCTCAGATATGGCATACAGAGCTAGGCAAGCACTACTGCTACTGCTGTTTGACATAAAGCAGCTGCGCTGGGCTGATTAACTCAACCCACTTTTGACAAATACAGACGAAATCAGTTAATTGCATACCGCTTAATATTGTTTTATTGCATACAAATCTGAAATCCCAAACCAAATCCTATCTAACATTAAGTAAAAACACCTGATAATTGCATACCGTTTAAAGGAATAAATCAGATTATTGCATATATACGCTTTATTGCCTTAATTGCTACCTTTGTTCGGTTAAACGCAATTTTCTTCAGGAAATCATTGATAACAAAGTGGTTTGTTGTCGAAAACATTGCGTTGGTTTGTTAAAGCACAGTGTTTTATAGAGGCAAAATTTTGTAAAGGAAATGCATCCACATTTTCAAAAGGCAGACCAAAAGGTTGTAAACAACCACATCGCATGAAGTACTGTAAAACGATAAAAATATGGTTTTGTGTGAAACAGCAAGCGGTCTTTTTCGATCACTTTCTTTCGTTATTAGGCTGCGCTTAAACAAAAAAGCCGTTGCACTCCGATTAAAGTAGTATGATGTAATAAAGACTTTTGTTGAGATCAATGCAATATTTTATCGCAGTCGTTTGTAGCGTAAGTGCATTGCAGTAACTTGAAGTCGTGCTATTTATGCGACTGCTGGCGATACACAGTGTTTTGTAATGAATTGCTGTAGTGTTATTTTAGACAAGTATAAAGCGCTTCATGCCCCAGTTGACTGATAAGCAACAACGTCCGTTTACGATGAATACTTTTTCTAGAGCATATCGCTTAAACGCATATATTGGATAATTGCATAAAAATGTATGGCAAACTAGGTATATGCGATTAACCAGTTTTGTCCGTACAAACCAAAAATATTATGAACTGGCAACCAGAAATCAAATAGATATGAACTGACAACCAGAAATCAATGTTATAATGCAGTACTACCAAAATATCTGATTTACACGACCACAGTCCAGAAGGACAACAAAAGGATAGCAAGGATTAGGGTCTTTGTGATCCTGAATAGTGAATGCTTTAATAGGTTAGCAAGGGAAACTAAAACTTTACCGAAATAATGCTGAATCAGAAATATTTCTCCCTGCGCAGGCATATTTGTAGTGTTCGGTAAAATCACCTTGGATTGAATTGCAACAAGCATAGCAGCCACACAGAACTGGGAAAGGGGCTGAATCAGAATTTGAGCTTAAAAAGTACACACGTGCAGTCGTGCACTACTGCAGTGCACATGTGCACGGGTACATGACTTTTCGGCACGACCATTTCGGCGCGGACCTTTCCGGCACCACTAATCGGTGCTTTTTGACTAACCCTAACCCAAACCCTTACTGAATCGTCAAAGGCACCAAATTGGTGCAAAAATAATCTGTGCCGAAAACGAACGGCAACGAAATAGGTAGCGCCGAAATGGTCGTCCCAAAATGGTTGCACCAAAAAGACATGATCCTCATGTGCACTACCTTAAAGTACATTTCTTCTTTTATTTCAGTATTTTAAAGATCTTTGTTCCTCTTATCTTTTACCAAAAAGTTCAGCTTTTTATTAGCTGGTGCAGTTTTCGAGATATTTACGATTAAGAAATGTGTTAGCAGCAAGAAAGTCACGTGAATTATTGTTACGTAACAATTGAACCAATTACAATCCAAAAATCAATTTTTGAGAATTGAATGATTGCAAAAGCAGGGATGGCAATCGCATCGATGACTTTCTGCAATATTTGTTGCACAAGAAAAATGTAATGCGATGCAAAGTAGAACAATGGCAGTAGATGTGAGTTTTTTACAGTAATTTAAAATTTTTTCAAAGTGATAAGATCGCCACTAGTTTGCGATTATTTTAACGATTATCAATTTTTTATTCATTTTGTAACAAAAGTTTGTTGATTGTTATCTAAAATAGTGTAAACTCAAGCTCAGTTAGCGCAAGACTTAAACGTGATTTACAACGAAACAAAAGAAACCAAGAGAAATAACGACAAAAATTGCGGAGTTTTAGGCAAATTCTCTACAGCGATATTGAATGTGGACTCTTTTGCGTGTTTTGATGCGATAATTTGATGCAATCTTTTTGAAAAAAAAAGTGAAGATGTGATTTTTGATGCAATTGACATCACAGACAAAAAACATGTTTAACATCACTTCAATTTTAAGTTGCACATAAGAACTGGATTTTCTCAAAATACAATATTATGCGAATTCAGTACTCATTACACATTTTTTTCAAAAATAAACATCAAAATGTACTGTGCCTCTTAGTCGGGCAAGTTGAAGTTTTCCTGGGCAAGTATACATTTGCTACCACTTGCCCTACAAACAAGTTGTTGAAAAAGTTAATTTTGACCCCTGAAATATATCCATTAATCAATATTCATGGATACATCAAATTACATTAGCTACACAATGTTTTTATCAGCAATATCGTAGGTGAAACCGGTCTACGACTTTCAGGCATGAACTTTTAGGTGTCGAGATGATTATGCGCCTAGACTTTTAGGCACCATGGGTGAAAAAAATTTATCTCAAAACAAAATTTCAAAAATTTTTTTTCCAAAAAAAGTATTGTTTCCAAAAAAAGTTTTTTTATTCAGAAAAAATTTCTGAAAGACAGATCAGGAAGAGCTCTCTCAATACTGCACACAGTGCTGTCATTGAGGGTAGTCCTCCGACCTGTCATTTTACCCCATTCTTAAGAGCATTTTCAAGGAGGAACTCTGGGGAGACTCAATAATTGGACCACACCCAAGGTCTGAGCCAGAGCTCAGAAGTCAATGATAGATAGAGAAGGAAAACGGGCAGGGCAGACACCTTTATTCAAACTTCCAACCCTGCCCTATGCTGACAAAAACAATTTGTTTACAGCTTAAAGATTATACACAAATGACGCTCTCTCATTGATCCTTTTCCCACTAGTCACTGCTTTGCTTTTTTCCATAGCCGCTCCTTTTCCAGCGCTCTCTATTCTGAAGATTTGTTTGACAAGTGTCGGATGAAAAGCTTTGAAGATATGAACATTCTTATGAAAGTAAAACTTTTTGGTTTGAAAAACGTTTTTTTTGTAAAAAGCTTTTATTTGAAACAAATGTTTTCAAAAGCAAATTAAAAAAGTGTTTTCTTGAAAAAAAACTTTCATTTGAAAAAAATTTTTTGGAGAAAAACTGTTTTTTGGAAAAATTTTGGTAAAAATTTTTTTGCAAAAGTTTTTTTGAAAAAAATTGTTTTTCACCTCTGGTGCCTAATCGGCGATGCCTAATTGGCGGCACGTAAACATCCATGCCTAAAAGTCACGGTCTGAATGAAACAAATGTAAAATTTCAATTGGTAGGTAAATATTGTCAAGGATTAAATTACGACCCTAAAACAACATCTTAAGTGATTTATAACAACTTCAGTGATTATAAATAAGCTATATAGTGAAAAGTAAAAACAGCAAACTGTTAGAAACTGCGTTATATCAACAATTATGTTGTTTTTTAAGTTCCAAAAAGGGAGGGGGTCAATCCCCAACCCCCCTTGGGTGCACCACTGGACAGACCATAACAGCTCGCCAGACTGAGCAGTTGAGCCAGTCAACCACAATCGAGATGTGCTCTTTTGACATCAGATAACGCTGCAAATTGGTGTCCACGATGTGATGACGTTGCTCGTAGCCTTCCTCTACACCCATTGAAGATGGCTTCCCAGCTACAGCGACCCCAGCTCGAATCAATTCAGGAAGCCAGTAGCATTTTCCGCTACAATCAATCAAGGAACCACAAATAAGAATTATATGGAATCAATGGATTGATAACTCAACAGACCATAACAGCTCCAGGGCTGAACAGTTGAGTCAGTTATTGGATGATGCTGCACATGTGCACCTTTCATGTGACACTTTTGTGCACGTGCAGCAATGACATGAAAGTGCAAGTCATTACTGCATGAGCTCTACGCTTAATGATGCGCGCTAGTGCAATATTGACATTCAGTAATAAATGTGTATTAAATGATGAATGCACAAATGACATGCACGTGCACTAATCTGTAATGACATGCACGTGCACTAATTAAATGCACTAGTGGCTGTAGTGCGTTATTGACGTGACCGTGCTACTCAAAGGGCTAGAAGTGCACATGCGTTTGTCCCAAGTGCTCATGAGCACGTCAGACGTGCACATTTCAAAAGCATTAGTCAGAAAAATAATGAAGTGTTTGTAATCTGCTAAACTTGGAAAAAATTTTCCTCACCTCTGCACTTAAAAGTCCTGGCAGCTAATCAGCGATGCATAAACATCTTCAACCAAAAACTTGTAGACAGTCTTCTTAAGCTGATTTTTTTCAAATTTATTAAGGTTTAGGGTGTCCATGAAGGGGCTAAAGTTTCCTAAAATTGGTTAACATTGTAAAATGAATCTTCCTAAAAAAACCATTGCTTTTTTACATATTTTAGCATAGTTATTTGAAATGTGAGCAAAATTCTGCGTTCAATAGGATTTTGTTCCACAAATGTAAGCCACCAAATACTCTGCAAACACCAAAAACCACTCAAGTAAAACAAAATCACTACAGCAAATCTACACTTGATCAGTCTAACTGAAAGTGAATAGTAACATGGCGTTTTTCAGGGTTGCCACAGAAACTGCAAAATCAAATTCCAGGACTTTTTAAGGTCATTTTCCAGGACTGTTTAAATTTTTTTTTACAAGACTTAAAATTTAATTTTGGCTATTACTCTTTCATGCACCTACTTTTTTGTACTTGTCATTGACCAAAAATTTTGATGTAACGCATTTGTATTCCCAGTACTGACTACTAGCCAGGACCAAAACCAGAAATTTGCCATGGGAGAGCTGTGCTATCGGGTATGGGGGCAGAGCCCAGCTGCAGGAAGCCACTGGGGGTCTGGGGGAAACAGCGCTCAAAAATTTTGCAAGTTTTTACAATAATGACTTATTTTCAGGCCTAGTTTGGTAGAGATTATTGCTTCTAAAATGCAGCAAAGAAATTAGCACTGCAAAAACGTGGTTAAACTGGTTGCATAAAAAGGTTAACAGTATGTGGGTGATGGCTAGAGCTCGACCAGTACAACTTTTTCAGGCTGATAGCGACTTATTAATTACCACATTTTGTCACTATTTTTCACTTAACTTGACACGAAAAGCTTCAATAATCCTCCTCCAAAGAAAGACTATTTCAAACACAAGTCATACTAAGCAAATAGAACGCAAGAGTGCTCGTGCTTGCTCTAAAAATAAACTGTTTAAGGTAATTGCGCTAAGCCGATATTTTATCGGCGGTAGAGAGCCGATATGATATACCGGCTTGGCCATGAGATCGGCTGATATATATCAGCAGACCAAATGTATCGGTCCAGCTCTAGTGATTGGTAATGGCAAAACTTCAGTCCTAGCTCTATTTTCAGCCAGTAAACCACCAAAATCCTATCATTTGAAAAAGATAGAGTTTATTTGATTGCCAGCATACAAAAAACGCTATCCTAACCCTAACCCCAACCTTAAACTTAACCCAAACTGTAACCTTAGCTCTAACCCTAACGTTAATCCCAACCCAAAGTAAAAATCTAAACCCCACCTAAACACTAACGATAATAATTCAAAAAAGGGTAAATGAGCAAATGAGCACCAATTCTTGTTCTCTTATTCTCTATAAGCAGAGCTCATTTGCACACTAAAGAGTAAATAGGGAATTCCTTTAAAAAAACTCAAAAGTATATTAATCCAAATCGTCTGTATTTTATAACGCTACAAAAAGATATAATTTGGGAGGAGGGGTTAACGAAACAAGATTTGAGAGAGTTGATTGGTAATTAACAGAATTAAATGTTAAATAAACCCTTTTTTTTACAAAGTCTACGTTAAGCATTGTGCATCATGCGATCGAATGAATTGTTTATTTTTAGCTATTTTTAGTTAGTTGTTACTGTTTTTTTTTACCAACGTTAGCCCTTCCCCAAAATCATGTTCCATCAGGGGCTTTAAATTACTTTAGTGTCCTTATTACTGCAAAATACTGACTCAGAAGTATAGCGGGAAAAACGTATTTTTCTTATTGTGCATTTTGGTCAACGGGCCAAAGTGAGTCCACGACAACTGACCGCGACAAACTGACTGCGAACCAACAGACCAATAACAAACTGACGGCGAACAACGCCAATTGGCTGAAAAGGGCTATCCTGAATTTAGTTTTACTGATATCCCCAGAGCCATCTCGCCCAAACTCTCACTTTGTGACGAAATCACTGTGACAAAATCAGTGATGAAATCACTGTAACGAAATCGTTGCTTCATGGTCAGTTTGTTCGCGGTTAGTTGACTAGGCTCGGCCAAAGCTACGCTACTGTTACTAGAGTATTGCATTGCAATAAAATGACTGTCCATGAATTCACTCTTTCTAATAATATTCAATCATTTAATTATATGCCTACATTAGGGTGTTGCAGGCGCCCCGACCATCTCAGATTTTGCTCACCTTTTTTTTCAAACTGCGTTTAGTCCAGTAGAACATGAATATGAAGTTTTGAAAAATTTCATCGACGTTTACCCTACCCGCCGGGGCACTTTCCGAGCCCACTTTTTGAAAAAAATCAACTTTTTCGTCACTGGAAGGCGCCATGTAAAATATACATAACTGGAAGTGGTTTTAAAAGACGCCCCTTCTTGTTCCACACATATTAAAAAAAAACTGAGTGAATTGGACTATTAGGTCCAAAGATACGGGTCATTTTATGGTCATATTTTTACTCATTACTGCCTCTAGTGGTAGAAAGTTAAGTTGCATAAACTCAAAAACTGCTCAACCAATTGACACAGAATTTGGTGTACCCCCGCATTTTCAGGGGTGAGGATTTCATTTATGTCCTTGGTTTGAGTTGAAACTGCCACTGGAGGGCAGTAATCTATCTTTTTTTCATCAATTGTTGCTTTTCCATTGCTTGATGTTTATGTGATGCAATTGTGGTATTGTTGAATAGCAGTGCATAGAACTCTGAACAATACATAACAGTAGTGTCCCAAACAAGCAACTTATTTGAGACTTAAATTGTTGAGAAATCCAAAAACAGCAACATCAAAGATTTTATTGAATAACAGTACAAAGAACATTGAACATAACAGTGTTTCCCATAAGCATTGTTTCCCATAAGCAACTTATTCAAGGCTAAAATTGTTGAGTAATCTCAAAAGAAAAGTAGCATCAAAGATTTAGCCAAGTGGGAAAATATTGGACAGTTTTTGCATTTCTCGACAATTTTAGCCACCAATAAGTTGCACTATGCAGCAGTACTGTACACTTATATAAACACTGTACAACAGCACAGTACATAGTAAAGTATAGCTGGAAGTAAAGGGGCGTTTTCGAAGGTTAGGAATTTTCCTTCTATCCTCTTTGACCGCCTGCATGTAATTTTGGAGGTTTTTTTCAACTCTAGCTAAATGCAAGAAGTCCGCCACAAGCTTCACTCTCCTTTCGGCAGAGTCGTTACATACGTTCAGTTCATTTATGATCTCACTGTCGAGAGCATAGTCCTCATCATCTTTCACTGCGTTGCAGGCTTTGCTAGAAAAGCAGAAGGGATCGAAAGAATCGGGAAACACATAGTGCTATCAGCAGTAGCAAATTGGCTCAAAGAAAGGTGTTGCCCAGCTGTGACGTCTAGCAATTCTGGCTTGCCAAATCCACTGCCGTATCTTTTTGTGAACTCCATACTGGCACTGCTAGTGCTACGCTGCGATGCATTTATACTGTCGGCCAAAGGATTTTTTTCTTCGTAAGTGACATCTTCATCCCACAAGGCTAAGGGTATTAATTCGCCTGAGAGATAGTACCAAGTATGCCTTGAAAAGGCTTTTATTGCAGCACTTACAACAGGGTCAACATTAGCAAAGCTCTTGATGTTGTTGTCAAGTTCCAGGTCCTGGTGTGGTGCTAATGCTGCAAGTGGACAGTTGAGTCACCACGAATTAAAAACAAATGTGCAGAAGTCCACAAATCTAGAAATCTTTTGTAACTGAGACTTGGAAGCGATTCCTTGAGGGATATATTCTTGCAGCATTGCCATTTTGTAACAATTGAGCTGTTTCCCCTTCCATCGGGCTTTGTGAACAGCACGACATCCCAAGAACTGGAATCGTCCTTCACTAAGTCCAATGTATGCTTCCATTAAGTCCAACAATTTTTTATAATCACCTCTTGGATATGCTTCCACTCCACGAATGCTGTCAATTAGCACTGACAATAGTGATACACTTGCTCGTTAACTGAACCGAACCTTTTATTGTCAAATCACATACCTGATGTTTATCATGCAAGTTACCTTTTATTCTCAAATCACATACTTATCATGCAAGTTACCTTTTTTCCTGAATTTCTCAGAAATCTGGCAACTGATTGCATCATCCTTTATATAAGATGATGCAAAGTTTTACTCACAAAGAAAGCTGATGAAATCACTTTAAACCACTTCACACATTTTGATAACATGATTCAGTCTAAATTAGTTTGAGAAATTTAGAAAAAAGATAGTGCATGATGAGTTTAAGCACGTGATGTGGGACTAAGATGTTCTCAAGCCAATGCACATTATGCAACAAGTGTAATGCAGACGAAATCGGTTAATTGCATACTGCTTAAACCATATATCATTTTATTGCATACAAATCTGAAATCCCAAACCAAATCCTATCTAACATTAAGTAAAAACACCTGTTAATTGCATACCGTTTAAAGGAATAAATCAGATTATTGCATAAGCTTTATTGCCCTAATTGCTACCTTTGTTCGGTTAAACGTAATTTTCTTCAGGAAATCATCAATAACAAAGTGGTTTGTTATCGAAAACATTATGTTGGTTTGCTAAAGCGCAGTGTTTTACAGAGGCAAAATTTTGTAAAGGAAATGCGTCCACGTTTTCAAAGGCAGGCCAAAAAGATGTAAACAACCACATCGCATGAAGTACTGTAAAATGATCAAAATAAGGTTTTGTGTGAAACTGCGAGCGGCTTTTTTCAATCACTTTCTTTTGTTATCACGCTGCGCTTAAACAAAAAAGCCGTTGCGCTCTGATCAAAGTAGTTGTGATGCAATAAAGACTTTTGTTGAGATCAGTGTAATATTTTATCGCGGTTGTTTGTAGCGTAAGTGCATTACAGTAACTTAAAGTCGCTCTATTTATGCGCCTGCTGGGGATACACAGTGTTTTGTTATGAATTGCAGTAGTGTTATTTTAGACAAGTATAAAGCGCTTCATGGCCCATTTGACTGATATGCAATCCCTAGTACAACGTCCGTTTACGATAAATACTTTTTCTAGAGCATATTGCTCAAACCCATATATCGGATAATCGCATAAAAATGTCTGGCAAACTAGGTATGTGATTAACCAGTTTCGTCTGTAATACCATTCTCAGTTAGTTCTTATAGTGGTGGAATTACACAAAAGGAAGATCACTGACATTCAAGGCATCCACTTTAAGCCGAACTACACTTAACTGCGTACTGTATTGTCATGTATAGTTCGTTTAACAAAAATAAAATTGCATCACATAAACATCAAGCAATGGAAAAGCAACAATTGATGAAAAAAAGATAGATTACTGCCCTCCAGTGGCAGTTTCAACTCAAACCAAGGACATAAATGAAATCCTCACCCCTGAAAATGCAGGGTACACCAAATTCTGTGTCAATTGGTTGAGCAGTTTTTGAGTTTATGCAACTTAACTTTCTACCACTAGAGGCAGTAATGAGTAAAAATATGACCATAAAATGACCCGTATCTTTGGACCTAATAGTCCAATTCACTCAGTTTTTTTTTAATATGTGTGGAACAAGAAGGGGCATCTTTTAAAACCACTTCCAGTTATGTATATTTTACATGGCGCCCTCCAGTAACGAAAAAGTTGATTTTTTTCAAAAAGTGGGTTCGGAAAGTGCCCCGGCGGGTAGGGTAAACGTCGATGAAATTTTTCAAAACTTCATATTCATGTTCTACTGGACTAAACGCAGTTTGAAAAAAAAGGTGAGCGAATTTGGATAAGAATTTAAATTTCATGGGGCGCCTGCAACACCCTAGCCTACATATTGTACAACAAAGTGCAAATTTTGACATTTTAAAGAAGTGGTAATATGTACTCTAGCGTATTAGTAAGAACTGATTAAAAAGAATAAGAGAGCAAAGAGCAGAGGAATGGGCGCTTATATTAACTTTAGGGTAGGAGATAGGGTTACAGTTTGGTTTAGATTTAAGATTCAGTTAGGGTTAGGATGGCGATTTTTTTTTTTTTTGTGCACCAGCATACAAATAAGCTCTGTCTTTAACAGTACAATCAAGCTTCTTCAACGAACTTTACAATAGAAATTATTTCAACAATGGCTTTGTAAAATTACAAGGTACCTATAAAAAAAAACAACTTTACATTCTGTCCTAGTAAATCGCGGGAAAACTTCATAAACATTTTTTCAGGACTTTCCAGGACTAACACACAAAATTCAAGGACTTTTCAGGACAGCAAAAAAAATCCAGGACTTTTCCAGGATGTGGCAACCCTGGTTTTTGTTATTAATTAGTTTCAATGTTATTTATTAATCATGACCATATTTTTCAAGAAAAATAATTTTTTTGTGTTTGAACGAAGCAGTAAGAACTGTTATGAAAAATCCAACGATAGAAAAAAAATTGTAGGAAATCAGTACATTAAAAAATAAATATAACACCAAGTTTCAAAAACATCAGTTACATTCAGCATTGTTTTTTAAGACTTGGTTGTTGCTTCCTGTTGTGCTCTACCACTTGAAAAATATTTCGTAACTTTTTCTCAAATTTTGTTGTACTGGTAAAGTCATGGATAATTTGATGCACCTTTCCGCACTATTGTTGACAACATTGATTACCTTTACTTTTCGCATGCATTCTTGGTAGTCACCGTTGCTCTTCCACTCATTAAAAGAAGAAAAAGGAAAGGCAAGAGGAAGATCTAAGATTTTAAAAATTTATCCTGAGTCATTGTCAATCAAGTCTCCTAATCTTGTTTGCAATGTGACATTTTGAGGAAAGGCAGGCTTTCCAAACCCTGCACCAAATCGAGAAGAACAATTCGCAATACAAGCCGTTTCTTCATTAGGTGTTTTACAGCTGAATAGAGCAAGAGGCACCATTTCTGCAGTCAAGTACAGTACCACAGGTGCCATTTCATAGCTTTAACTACACTTACCGAAACTGCGTTATTAATTACCTCGTTCTAAAGGAGTAGCTGGTTGAGCAGTAAATCATTCCATGGAGCATCAACAGGTGTAGTACATATTATCCACCACTGGGAATAGATTAGTACCACAAAATCAAGAAATCTTCTTAGTTTGGGCTTCTGATGTTTTGCATTCATAGTAGACTACGAGCAGGAACCATGACTACAAAGCATCAAAAGCCCAAACTAAGAAGATTCATTGATTTCGGGAGAAGCCCAAGGTAGAATACCATCATCAGCATTAAAAGCCCACGGTAGACTACCAGCAGGAACCATGACAACAAAGCATCAGAAGCACAATATACGAAGATTTGTCGATTTCGTGGTACTAATTCATTCCCAGTGATGGATTAAATCAAATGAAAATCAAATCTTTCATTATACTCGTTGTAATACGCAGAAGTGTGTAACGAGTTGGTGGGGCCCATTTCCTTCGTCATTGCGCCCAGGCAACACAACTCCTTCCGAAGAAATGTCGCAGCGGCGGCGACGCGTTGGCAATACTGTGTTCGATTTGACTGACTTGAGATTTGAAACTCTGACCTCCTGCTCCATAGATGAACACATTACCGCTCGACCAACTGGCAAGTCCCAGTGGTAGATAACATGTATCACTGTATATGCCACACTTGTTGATGCTCCATGAAATTATTTAGAGCTCACCAAGCTATTTCTTTAGTACGAGGTAATTGGTAGCGCGGTTTTGGCCATTACTGTTAAAGTGATGAAACAGCATCTGTGGTACTTGACTGTAGAAATGGTGCTTCTAGCTCAAAATGAAGAAAATGCTTACCAGTATATTGCAAATTGTTTGCTTCAACGAATACAGCATCAGCATAGCAATCCTCAATCTTGATTTGCTGCAGGATTTGGAACGCATGCCTTTCCCTAAAATGTCACATTGTAAACAAGATTACGAGACTTGATTGACAATCATTCATGGTACATTTTTAAAATCTTAAATCTTCCTCATGCTTTTCTTTTTGCTTCTGTTATTGAGTGGAAGAGCAATAATGACTATCAAGAATGCATGCAAAAAGCAAAGGCCATCAATGTTGTCAACGATAGTGTGAAAAGATTAAGTTATTCCATGACTTCACCAGCTTGACAAAATCTAAGAAAAAGTTTCAAAATATTCATTTGGTGTTTGCACAGTACCGTAAGACCATAAGCCCTATTTACTAGCAGAAATTTGTGGAACAAAAATACTACTGAGCACAGAATTTTGCATACATTTCAAATAACTATGTAAAAATATGTAAAAAGCAGTGGTTCTTTCAGGAAGATTCATATTATGACATTAACCAAGTTTGGGGAACTTAAGCCCCTTTCTGGATCCCTTTAAACCTTACAGCTCAATAAATAAATAAAAATCACATAAGTTATTTTTTTAAGCATTGTCACATTTCAATACTAAGGACAAGAGCATTTTCGACAATTAAGGGAAGATGAAACAGCCTAACCTCTATGGAATGATCTCCCTGAGAATATAGTTAGACTACTCCTCCATCTTTGCATCATGAGTTAAAAAATCGTCTCAAACACTTGAATTTACAACTAGGGATGGGCATTTCAGAACACTGAATCCAGAAGAATCTGAATCCCAAACTATCTGGAATCCAAATTGAAATATAAACCGGATAATTGGAACCAGTCTTAAATCAATGCAATTATGTTGGTAAAAATTGTTTGCAGTTAATTCTCACATAAAAGTGTAGTGAGCCATTTGCTCTGTAATTGAGACTTAGTACGAGTGCATAGTACCGTTGTTTTTGTTTGCGAATTTTGGTAGATGAGGACTGATTTGCTTACAACTAGCAAACGATAAAACCTAAAAGTTGAAATTTGAACTCAACATAATAATTATAATAATGAAAGTGTGCCAATTTTGAGGATCCAAGGTCACATGATCGTGAATTGTGACTTAAAAAAAAAAAACATACAAAAACAGTGATTTTTGGCTTGAAAATTTATTTTTTCACCTATACAGTAACTCAAAAACTACTTGACGTTCGAAGCTAAAGTTTGGAAAATTTGAACACAACGTGGGTGCTCATCAATGCTTTACGCAAACCAAGTTTGGGGGCACCTGGTCACATGACCAAAATTTTACAGACCAAAAATGGGCAAAAAGTTGACGAATTTGAACTGACAGGAATATATCTCAGTAATTACCAACATTGACAAAAAATTGTTTGTGATTTTTGAGCACACCATCATCCACCTTTCTTTGGGTTATGTTCGCTCACCCAACTTAAATACTATTTTTTTTGTTTTGCATCTCTTGTCTTACTTTTTTTAATCTTTTTTCTTATCAGGGAAGACTAATGTGCGACAGAAATTGGAGGTGCCGGTGCCAAGTTGAGGGGATCCCCCCAATCGGGTCCTCTAAAGTTTTGCACTTTTGAACCGTTACAGCCAGATGGATCAAATTTTCAGACTGGGTATTTATAAATATTGAAAGTAAACTAAACCTAACAAAAATTAGGGGTATCACGATGGAGGTTTTCCCCCAAACAGGCCCTCAAAATTCAACCTTTTTAACCTTTTAAGCTAGACGCATGAAATTTTTAGGGTAGGCAAATATAAAAAAAAAAGTTCCTCCAAATGGGGCCTTCCAAAATTCCAATTTTTGAGACCTTAAGCTGGATACATGAAATGGTGGTCCACAAATTCTCAACTTCCCCAGTTGAAGCAACTTGCTTCAAAATATCTTTGCATTGCTGCAACATCAGCTTCTTTCAAAAGGTGTTTCTCAAGTGCAGGCTTAACTGTGAGCAAATTAGGAACGCAACTAAGTGGTGAACATTAAGAAGCAATCAATGTCATGCACTGCAAAAAAGTGCTGCTTTAATTAACAAAATCGTTGAATATATAAATTTTTTCTGGATTGGTGGTGGTTGACTGGTTGTTCACTTTTTCAGCAAATTAAGTTAATTTAAGGAAGTGGCTATTTTGCCTCTAGAGGCAAAATAGTGTTTTTCCTTTGTTTGGGTTAAGGTTTGGGTTAGGGCTAGGATTGGGATTAGGGTTAAGATTAGGGTTAGAGTTTGGGTTAGGATTAGGCTTAAGCAGGCATGTCGCCAGTGGGGGCATTGCCCCCCCGCTTTATTTCTTGCCCCCCACCGATTTTTTCTTAAAAGTGAGCATCGCCCTCACCAGTTCGAGATTTAGGTTCGGCGAAGACCTTTTTTTTTCTGTTTTTTTTTGGACATCACCTGATTTTCACTGAAAATTCGTCTAAATCCAATTCAGGAATAAAGAAAATTTGGGTCAAGTTCAACGCTGGTTTTCAGCTTTGCCCCCCTGATTTCAGCTTTGCCCCTCCGATCTCGCTAAGCTGGCGACGCCCCTCGGCTTAGGGCTATTTTGGCACTAGCGGCAAAATAGCCGTTAGGACTATTTTGACTCCAAATGGCAAAATAACACGAGGCTATTTTGCCTCTAGAGGCAAAATAGCCACTGCCTTAATTTAAACTAGAGCTGAGAGTAGGATTTGGTATTTTGGATTCGGTTTTAGCTATTTGGAATAATTCTGGAATAGCCAACTATTCTGAAATACCCACAGACCCATCCCTAATTGCAACTACCGTATTCTGTAGGCCTATTAGTTTAAGTAACAACCATGGGCATATTCTCTGGGTGTTCAAGGTGTTCAGTGAACACCCAGCACTCGCTGAGAAGCACCGTTGTAATTATTAACCAATATGCATTTTGTTCTACATTTATTAATATTTTTATGTGGCACATTGTCTCTGTTTTATTTTCCTTGCACTTTTGAAAAAAATAAATTGATTTGCTGAGCAGTTTCCGTTGAGTAACTTTTAGCTTATCGTAAATTGCCTGTCTGCCTTTTTCATATCGCGAAGGTGTTCAATGTTGAATTTAAACACCCTTGTTGAAATAAAGAGACTAAAATGAAAAAGAGAGGAGTGCGCAAAGAATCGCATGTAAAAGGTGCGACCAAGGTGTTCACACTGGCATGTTTAACACCCTTACAGCTCAAAACATTTAAAAGCAAGTCCAGCTGCTGTCACGCAGCAAGGTTATAGTTAATGCAAGTTTTACTAATTCAAAATCTAAATAAAATTGTCTAAAAAACGAAAAGAATATGCTTTGATTGATCTCACGAACTTAACTAAATAAATTAACTAACAGAAATATAATTATGTTTGACTGGAAGAACGCTTAGCAACCCTTACCAGCTTTTCGTCAATGCACTGCACTTTATATTGATCGCAAATTCGCAGTATTATTTTTTATTTTTGTTACATTGTACTAATTTGCGCAAATAAAATGGAAATCTGTTATTTGAGTTTTTGGATTAAAAAAAGATTCAATCAATGCAAATACTCAAATTACAAATCAGCAATTTTTCCAACCGTTTAATGGGAAATTAAAAAAAAGGGCAATTTTTTATTGGGGTCTAGGGATGAATTTTTAAGCGCTTGGGAGTCGAGATAGTTATCTGCTTTAATCGCATCGACTGTAAAGTATAAATTTTTACTTGGGTAAAATGAGGCACGTAGGGCGAAGCGCCAACAGTCTCAGAATTTTTCAAATAAATTTGCTATGTCGTTGCTTTCAATTGAAAATAGACTTTTGCTTCAACTGCAACAAAAGCAGTTTCTTATGATGCTGTTACTGAAAAATACATCTCTTGAAAACGAAGAATTGAACTGTGCTACAGATTAATCATTTGTTCTTTTTTGCAACTTACATCATAAGAGTGCGAGTTGCGTTTTGATAATTGCTACGATTTTGAAGATGGGCACGCATTAAAAAGCCTTTTGACGCATAGCACTGACCTAAACTTCGCGGTAGCGCAATGAAAATTAAACACGAACAATGCACTGTTAGGGTAAGGTGGGGTAATTCCGGACAAAATTTAGTACCAAGTTTACTAATCCTAACACTGTGACTCACTTGTACGGCTTTTCGAATCAAAACCACTACCAGCTTGTCTTAAAATCTTCACTAAAACGTTTCTCTAAACTGTAGCCTTATTAGCGAACGATTCGCTGAAAAATAGCGCTCAAAGTGGTGACAATTTTATTTCCGATTTTTCCCGAATTCGGGAAAAATCGGAAATTTACTAAGAGTTTTTGTAATGTCATCGAACTTAAGAAAATCTTGTTGATTATTGTGTTTTCCTATTAATTTATATTTATGCAGATATATATTTATAGTTTTCATATAAATGCAGAACAGAATTGGTCAAATAAATTATATAAAAAAAAAAAACTTTTCCAGGGGAACATGGCCAGCACATCGAACTCTTTGATTCAAGAATAAAAGAATTATGGATTAAATCTAGGCGTATGCAATCAATAATTTGCAAAAACTTTCAAACATCTAACATTATTTCTAGTTTTCTACATCTACGAACAATAACCACAATTATATAAGTCTAAATAAACTTGTGCTAGAATCTACATGCGATACCAATGGGAAAATAAACCACGTAAACTCTATCCAATTACGTATTTCAAAGGAGTGGAGCAAATACTCAGTGATCACTGAACCGGAATAAAATAAAATTTGGTTTCAGAGAGTTTTGTCATTTAGCCTACCGTGCTAACTTTTGTAGATATAAAGCTCGATTTTGAAGCGGTAAGTGTATTAATTCTTGTCAGGCAGTTGGTTTGTCAGCGGTAGGTAACAGAAAATTATATACAGTATTATAAGTTCTTTTTTTTTAGTCGTAGCATAGGCTAATGAACTTTTTTAGATATTTGTACAGTGCATTTAGCACCAGGGTAACTTAGAGAATTGATTCCATTTCCAAAACCTGCATTTTACCAAATTTCCGACTTTTCCCGAAAACTTCCGACTTTTCCCGATTTCCGGCTTTACCCCACCTTACCCTATTGGAATACAACTCGCGTCCTTGTGTTGAGTTTTGCATTTTATAGATTTTTTTGTTCAAACACTACAAACATAAATTTAAAAGGAACCTAGAAAAATTCTTTAACACAAGTTTTTAGATGCACTTGCAAGTTGCAGAATTCGCAACGGCAGAGAATGGAATCCGAGCCATTGCAGGTGGAGATGATCAAACTTGTGATTGTCTTCTGATGCTTCTGATGTATTGTTTAGACTTAAAAATGTTTATTTTTAGAACTATATAAAGTTACTTTTTTGCTTTTGAGCTCAACGTACTGTGTTTGTATTGACTTTAGAGTGTGGTTCGTTTTGTTGACTCGCGTTCCGAGAAGCGACTGTCAAAACAGCTACTTCTAAACTACTGCAGCTTCGTTAGATTAGCTAATTCTGTAACTCTAATCTTAATTCTATACTTACCCTAACTAGGCTAACTCTGACATTAACTTAAGAAGTCGCGCTTTTAGCAGTCGTTATTCAGATCGTTTCGTATACGGCTTTAACCGTTTTATGACATGTTTGTTATTGACAACATTCAGATTACTAAAATGCAAGGTAAATTAGGTCATTATTACTCGTTTGCAGTGTTCCCTCTAAGTTTTCACCTTCTGCGAAAATGCCGGAAATAGTGCGAACCAGTGATGGAGTCGAGTACTCAACTTCCGAGTACGAGTACCGCAAAAAACTTCGAGTACGAATACTGATATTGAAAAATGTACTCGAGTACGAGTACCGTAAAAAAGTTCGAGTACGAGTACGAGTACTTTTACAAGTTTAGAAAAAGAAATTTTTAAGTCGTATCCGATCAAAATTTGTCGCAAAAATATATACGAATACGTTTTTTTCTGTGAGTGGGATGTTAAGAAGGCGCACAACTGCAGGCGACAATTTCTGACAAGTTACACGCAAAATTACTGTTATATTTTAAACAAATTAGGTACCTTGACGTTGAAAGCAAGTGCACGGTTTTTTGCGCGTCGGAAAAAACCTTGGCTTGCAGAAGCAGCAAATTGCTCATTGTTGCAAGAAGTTCTGTTACAGCCGCAGAAAAATGTTTAACTCTAAAACTGAGCAAAGAATTAACTTTGAAATTTTTGGTAACATTCAAGCTTTGATGGAAGTTTACGGCAAAGAATGCGTGTCAAGAACCCGTGGTTTTGAATGGCACAAAAGATTTCATGAAGGCCGAACTGAAGTTGAAGATGATGAACGTTTACGACGCCCAACCATATCAAAAACCACTTACAATAACCGAGAAAGTGAAAAAATTGTCCAAGAAGATCGTCGGCTTAGTATTCGACTGATTGCAGAGAGGATGTCCATTGACAAAGAAACAATGTGGCAAGTACTCCATGAAAATCTGCATATGACAAAGGTCTGTGCGCAAGATGTTTCAAAGCTTTTAACTAGCGATCAAAAAGAAAAACGCCAAGAGGATTGCGCTGACATTTCAAAACAAATTGAAGAAAACCCTAAATTTCTAGACAGCGTGCTTACTGTACATGCGATGAGAGATAAATTTTCCAGTACGACCCAAAGACAAAGAGACAGTCCATGCATTGGAAAACTGCAAACTCACCACGAATTAAAAAAGCAAAATCAAAATTCAAGGCAATGTTAATTGTTTTTTTTATGTTAAGAGCGTTGTCGTGTTCTTTTTTTTTGTGAAAATCCGAATGAAACGCTGTGTTCATGCTAAGGGAGAATACATCAAAGGGGAAACAAAATAAAACGACCTTTTTTCCTTCAATAAAATTGCTTTATGTCACCAGTTTTGTTATTTAAAAGCGACACTTCGTATACCGTATGCTTCTTTCAATCACAAGTAAGCTTTCAAAGCCCTCTACCCCAAACACTATTACCCACAACAATTTTTTGAGAACTTTTGCGATTTAATGTTATATTCAATTAACATTTAATCATAGGTAGGCAAGTTAATGCAAAACATTAGCTTCGTTAACCACTAGTCCATTAACAAACTTCACACTTCCGTCAACGCTAATCCGTTATTTTCTGCTTTAATTAACGGAAGTCAATAAAGTCCGTTAATTCGTTAATATTTTGCGTGTAATATACATTTCTTTATGTTCACTCGGTTTTAGAGCACGTATTGACGTTGTTGAGCTGATTGTAAGGAAAAATTTTTTGCTATGGTGGTCTTTTTGTGTTTTGGAAGTTACGTTTACAGTCTAATCTAATTTCAAGACAAAAACAAGTTCATATGCACTAATAACGCTGCGATTGGAAAATCTTTGGAAATTGCGAACAGCGATGATTAATAGACCTGTGAGGCTGCAGCTTATTATTTGCCACAAAAAAGAGCCTCCTTTCTTCGCTTTCTTCTATAAAGCTCGTGCTAATACGCAACAAGTGTTACCAGTGTCAACTGGTTTGTACCATTATGATAAATGAATGGTGCAAGATATTAACGATACAAACTTTAACGGAAGTTAAAAGAACTTAACGGAAGTTAATTTAGTCCTTTAACATGAAAAAACTTTTTAACGAATTAACGATTTAATGAAAAAGTTAGCTTCGTAATTAACGGATTAACGATTAATGGACTTGTGCTCTCCTATGCATTTAATTAAAGACTATCTAAAACTTGTAACACTGAACTGCAAATGACGTAGTAGTAAATGTTCTCGAAATAATGCTGCATTTCGAAGGAGGTGACTATGTTATGTGAGCATAAAATAACAGAGGTGAAGTCGAGGACACGCGGCTTGAGGCCATGGCCAAGGACACAAAAAAAATCCGAGGCCAAGGCTAAGGACAGGAATGCTCGAGGCCAAGGACCAAGGACACAAATGCAAGTGTTTTCCTAAGAAAAAAGGTCTTAAAAATTTTTTTCCGTCGATCTCCGAAAAACGGTCTAGAAAAACGTTTTTCAGCCGATCTACAAAATTTTAACCATTCAAAAAATAGTGCTGTCCTCGAGCCGAGGACAAGGCAATTTTCGAGGACTTGAGGATTTGAGGCCAAGGCCAAGGACTTGAAAATGTGTCCTCGAGAACTCCACCTCAGTAAAATAATGCTGCCATTTAATATCAGCTACCAGCTACAACCAAGGGCGTACGCAAGGGGGGGGGGGTTTAGGGGTTCAACCCCCTCCCCATTGGTCTGTCGACTAAGATGCACAATAACGAAAATATCACGTTTTTAGCACTTCTGAGCCTGTTTTTTTGCAATGACACGGACTCCAACATGATTTAAAGCAACTTTTGAAGCATTTAGAGTTTCTTAGGGGGGGTTGATTTGTCAAAGATATACCTTACAAACCAATAGCAACTTTAAAAAATTGGCAAAATTAGCAAATTTAACCGCTAAAAATGCTTATCATTGGCTTCATCAAAAATATAAAGATGGGGTTTCAGTATTAGTTAATTAATAATATACTCAAATCTCGTTCCATTCGCCCCCCTCCACCTTCTCCAACTGTCTCACTCTATAAACTACAGAATATAAATGCTTGTGAGTTTTTCAAATCAAAATTTTATGATTTACCGGCTTGTAAATTAGAGGACTGAAATGTTACCATTAGACACCGCCCACATAGCTCACTTATGCGCAAAGGCGTACACAGGGGGGTGGGGGTTTAAACCATCCTCCCTATTGATCCAACGTATATCATTTGAAATATCGTCTTATTAATCAAAACGAACAAGCTCCTTCTTTACTCTCATAGTAATACGAAATATTTAATTATATAGTAACTAACTTTTTTGTTATCTAATGCAACAATGTAAGCAACTAAATGTAATACTGAAACTCTGGAATGCCGTGTTACGAGTTAGAGTAACTTTCAGTAACGTAGGCAGGGGGGTTATAGCCCCCCCCCCCCATTGGCCTGTCAACCAAAATGCAGAATAAGAAAAATACCACATTCTTAGCACTTCTGAGCCTGGTTTTTGTTCTGGAATGGACTAAAAAGTGATTTAAAACATCTTTTGAAACACAAATTTAGAGGGGGGTGTGGCAAATTTGTCAAAAACAAAACTCACAAAGACAAAGCAATGAAAACTTTGAAAAATGTCCAAAAACAAGCAAGCAACTTTGATCGCTAGTGTAAAAATGCTAAACATAGGTTTCATCAACAAGCATATTATAAACTTAGGAATAGTAGTGGGCTTTTTAGTACTAGTTAATTATCAATCACTTGTCTCAAAATTTTTTCCGTTAGCCCCCCTCCCAATTATTTTTCTCTGTAAAATATAGACGAAATAGATTGTGAGAGTTTTCCTAAACTATACGATTTTATGATTTACCAGCATGTAAGCAAGAGAGCTAAAATTTTACTATTAGCCACCTTCCACATAGCCAGATAGCCCGTTTATGCAAACAGTTTCATTGAGTTTACACTACCAATTTCTATGCCATGCTTTAAAAGCATTATTTTTTATCAATATAGCCCTAAAACTAAGTTATTTTTTTTTAAAAATGCAAAATTTTCAAGCGCTGGGGGCTCAGCCCCCAGACCCCCAATAGCCTCCGGTGGCTGGGGGTTCTGTCCCCAGACCCTCGAAACAGACCCTCAATTGCAAATTTCTGGCTACGCACCTCTCACACTTTGCACTGTTTATAATCATACCGTATGAGTTTTCGTAGCTTTTGTTTTGAACAATTTTTTTCTTCATCGTTCAGTTGCAAAGCTTGTGATGTTAACTATAATAGATGTATGCTTAATGCTTAATTGTATTTGGTTTGAAAAGATTTATTTGCATTACGCACTGTGAGACTTTGATTCCATCTTGTTACATTGCACTAAGTTATTTATTCGCCAAAGCATAGATCGCGAACAAATTTTTGATGTCACGTTTGAAACCCCCCCCCACTGAAAAATCCTGCGTACGCCACTGGCTACAACAGTAATTTATAGCGGTAGTTTTATTCTATATATTTACCTGTTTACAGTTCTATTATTTAATTTCAAATCTAACATCCATTTTTATAAAATAATCCTAATTAGTGCTTAGTCATATTAATATTTCAAACGCATTTTACATGCGTTATCAAAAGACTTGACTTATTATTTTATCAATTTCTTGCAAAAAAAAGTAAAATTTTGCCTACAGCTGCAACTCAGCTACAGAATAATTATGCAACTCAACTATCTCTATCTGACCTAAATTTAACTCTGAAAATATTGCCTCCAAATCTAACTCTATGCTTTTTCGGATACCCCTTCCAATACTACAGTAAAACCATTATTTGGGATTGGGAGATTACAGTAATACATCTACTGCAGAAAATAATCTATCAACATTTGAGGTGAAACCGTAAAATGCTAATCCAACTGATGCCATCTTTGTAACACGCATGGCTCGATTTCTGTGCTATGTAACTTTAATTGCTAAATTAGTTAAAATTTGCGGCAACTTTCACACGTTTTCTGCAGGAGAAAGGCGTTAGTTGTCAAACAATACTATGCGCTGTCGACCCAATCACTTTAACCACATTCCACCGCTTGATTTCGCTCGTTCTCACCATTAAAAAGTTGTTTGTTCAGCTGCGGTCTGCACGGATTCCAGCAAAAGCAACTCAATAAATTAGCGGGTTTTATTGGCTGCAGTTTACTATCAAAAATTCATTTTGTTTATTACTTTTAGCAAAGACCAAATGTACTCGTGTACTCGGCTCTTTTTTTGACCGAGTACCGAGTACATTGACCTTCGAGTACGAGTACCAACCGAGTACCTGGGGTTCCAAGTACGAGTACTAAAAAATGGTACTCGAGTTGTACTCGAGTACTCCAACACTGGTGCGAACGTTCTAAAATCAATGTGAAAATGCCGAAAATTTTCTCATCATTTTTGTCCGGTTTAAATGTGATCTCCAAAAAAAAAAAAAAGGTCATCACGCCGATGGAGGCATTTTTTTCTCCGATTTTACGTTGTTCTCCAAAAAAAAAAAAAAAAAAAAAGGTCCTTCGTCTAAGTTCTGCAACTTTTCTCCGCGATTTCTGCGACATACCAGAGCGAGGCGCCGTGAACCGCGGCTGTCTAAGGTTTTTGGCGGGAAACAAAAACGCCGGTTTTTGGCGGGAGAAAAAACGCCGGAATTCGCAAAATTTCAGTGCGAAAATGCCAGAAAAAATTTCGCACTTTTTGAACACTGCTCGTTTGCTGTTTTTTTATAAAATTGCAGCTTTCACGCCATTGTTGTTAATTTTCTGAACATTTTATACTCTTGACAATACAAAACACAGCATCTTTGACCATAATAGTTTTTATTTTTAGGTTAACAGTGCTATAATTACTTTCGTAATGTCTCGAAGTTTATGCAAATTATTATTGATCACAAAATTAGGATATGACTTTTAAGTTTATGCTTCAGTTTTGAGTTGGCGCTGGTTTACAAGTTACTTTTTATTTGTTTGATGCAAATTTCGGTTTCGTGAAATTCGGTCAGGCGTGATCGCTGGTCTTGGCCGAGTAGTAGTTTGAGCTAGAAATTTTTTTTCTCTGGAGAATTTGCTGCGATCTAGCGTCAAATTGAATTTTGGCGAAAACGCCTCTGCATGCGGTATAGTTCAGACTCTTTGAACTCACACTCATGCTTAAGCACGACAAAGGCACAAAAATATTCGCGCATAGACTCCATTTGAGTAAAGCTAAAATGGTTATGACTCGAGTTTAGTTTTCATTGAAAATTTAGATTTCAATCAAATCATTTTTGGTAAAAGCTTTCGATTGTTTTTGTAAATCCGAATTTTGTTTCACCAATCATGTTTTACAGTTGTAGTTTTTGAGTACTAAAAATATAGCTGACTTACCGTAAGTAATTGCATTTGAGTTATTTACTTACTGTTACGAAGCGCTGAAAATAGCTGATGCTGATCAATGAACAATATTGAACACCCTGTAAAATCTTTACCCTACGCCACTAGTAACAACATGTCTTTCGTGTGTGCTCAACACTATTTCACATTCTGATGTGTTTTGTGTTTTGTACGTTCATTTATTGCATTTTCTTCGCATAGGCTACTGGCATTTAAGTGCAGAGTGTGCCTAGGTGCCAGGTGTTAATCTAACACCATTGTGCTTGCCTCCAATAAAAAAAAACTGATTTAACTCCTGTAGCAGACCTGGGCTACATACCGGTATACACTACAAGCCTACTGTACTAACGTAAAACCTATTTAAAGATCATGCATTTTCGATTTGTCCTCCTAAACTTTCCAATCAATTCATAGGCATAGGCCTATACCAACTCCCAACTGCTCTGACAGTCTGAAAATGATCAAAATTCGGTGAGATTGCAGTGTGATCTAAAAACATACTAGGCCTACCTATCGGTATTTTGTTGAGATTTCAGTCTATTATAGGCCTAGACACAAAATAACTGATTCTTGACGTACCGATAAATTTTTACTGGTACGTTACTTCACCAACAGTTCACTTGCTTTTTATATTACGCTACATGACTTGCGTCTTATTGTGTGCATACCGGTAGATTATGACACGACTTCGGAGCAGATTACCATGTCTAGTTGTTGAAGCATGGTTGAAGCATCTCAATTGTTGTCACCAGGAATATAAATTGAGTTTATCAGTTCAACTGGTGGGGCAGAAAACTTTTTTTTTTGCCAACGTTTCGATAGGCTATGCTCAAGGCATGTACTACCTATCTTCGTTAGGGCTAGAATGCAAAGTTGAAAAACAAGCAAACGATAGATGCGAAAAATTACGTCACAAGTGAATCATACGTTAACGCAAAAATTATAACAAATTGGAAGCGAAAAACTGACAGATTGGCGAAGCGTGAAAAAACAATAATATTACGTCATGTGGTTTGAAGTAGAGTTGCCGAATAAATGCTAGGGAACTTGTCATTTTGCTTATTTGCTACTGGCGCTGGTTGCTATTAAAACGCCAGCTCTTTCTAATGCATCATTTCCGCTATGCTGCTACGTTGCGTTATCCATAGAAAGAAAATCGCTGCCCTAACCACAACCCCAACTCCAAACCTAACCCCAACCATAATTTACAAAATATAAAAGAGTAAATGAGCGCTCACTCTTATTCTGTTATTCTCTTTACGGATGTTACGTCACATACGTGTGGAATCTGCTGGCTTATTAACATTTTCTACTGGCGCTAGCCTACACTAGAGATGGTGCGGTCCACAAAATTTTTGTTTGCAAACTGCACCGCATCGCTCAATTCTAGTCGCATACCGCACTGCACAGCAAAAAGTTGATGAATTTGTTACACCACACCACAAATACTACTACAAGTCAAAATATAATGGTTAACGGTATTGACTAACACCAATCTTACTGCATGCAAAATTACAAACCCAACAGGTTAGAACCCCATGGTTCACCTGATGCTAGTCAAACAATAGCTTTATTAGCGCTAGCTATTATTTGGACTTGTGAGCGATTTAATTGGTATGTGTTTGGTAATACGTTTGAACTTGAGACTGATCATAGACTACTGCAATTTATTTATTTGAAAACTTCAAAACCGTCAGCTCGCATTTAGCGATAGGTTTTACGACTGCAAGCGTATGATTTTAACGTAGTGTATAGGCCAGGTAAACAAAATATTGCCGATGCCTTATCCAGATTAAATGGTGATTTTTCTAATTTGAAGACTGGACAAGATGTTATTAATTTTGTTCATGCATTGTGTGTTAACGGTAAGTCAGCTGCTCAGTCAACGCGCGAGATTGAGCGCTTGCCAGTTGCACACCTGAATTTGATGAATTAAGACACTGTATTACCAACGACTGTGGTATTACATCAGGCGACTGGTCAAAATGTACGATGCACAGTTATTTGCACGTCAAAGATGAATTGTGATGTTATGGTCAAGTAATTTTGCGAGGTATGCGTTTAGTTATTCCCTTGCGTCTACGTGACCGCGTGCTCAACCTCGCACACGAAGGGAATCAAGGCATCGTAAAAACTAAGAATCGTTTGCTTGGCAAAGTGTGGTGGTCTAAAATGGACGCTGAAGCCGAAACGTCGTTATGCCGGAAATGTCACGGGTGCCAGGTAACTGGAGAACCCAGCAAACCTGAGCCACAGTCCAGTATGGTGCCGCCAAGTGGACCTGGCAAGATTGTGCGGTCGATTTGTTTGGACCTTTACCAAGTGGTGAATCAATTTTAGTAATTGTCGATTATTTTAGTCGTTTCTTTGAAGTTACTATCTTAAAAAGCAGAGGTGGAGTCCTCGAGGACGTCCTTGGCCTCGAGGACACATTTTGAAGTCCTTGGCCTCGAAGGTCAAGTCCTTGGCCTCGAGGCCTCAAGTCCTCGAAAATTGGCCTGTCCTCGGCTCGAGGACAGCAGTAATTTTTGAATTGTAAAAATTTTGTGGAATGCTTGAAAAATTTTTTGAAATACGTTTTTTTGTGGAAATCGCCTGAAAAAATTTTGTGAAGACCTTTTTTATTTTTTGGAGAGCACTTGCGCTTGTGTCCTTGGTCCTTGGCCTCGAGCATTCCTGTCCTTGGCCTCGAGAGTGTCTGTCCTCGGAAAGACTGTCCTTGGCCTTGGCCTCGGATTTTTTTGTGTCCTTGGCCTTGGCCTCGAGCCTTGTGTCCTCGACTCCACCTATGTTAAAAAGTGTAACGTCAGACAAAAATATTTGTGCTTTGCGACCAATTTTTGGTCTGTCCAAAACCCTTTACCCTGGTTGCGTCGCATTTTTGTACAGCAGTTGGTAGCAAGCAATTTTGTAAAGAATGGAAAAAACTTTAAACGAAAATTGTGTTTAAACGTTATTATTTCTTTTTCCGTTATAGCCTGATGTTTGAACTTTTGTTGAAACGTCTATCCCTTTGTTTAAACGTTATTATTCCTTTTTCTGTTATTGTCTGTTGTCTTGTCGCTACGTGATATTTCAAAAAGTATTCTGAGTAAACCGAAATGGGGGGTACAAGCAGTCGTTATGGGGGGGCACGACCCCCACTAGCGACGGCTTTGGCTAGGAGGCTTGAACTTGAACCTAAAACTAAGATTTGATTGCATTTTACTGACGGTGGTTAGGAGGCGACGCCCCGAACCACTGGGTGAAATTTGTATTTCTTTGGAAAATCAGCCATTTTAACACCATTTTCTATTTCAGTACTTTGTACTTCTTTAAACCCGTTTAAAAGAACTAATCCATACAATTTGGAAGCCTTTTGACAGAATTAAAATATTTAGCTCATAGGTAGGTCTACCAACTCCTATTACTTCTTGATTAAAATCAAAATCAAATCCTGTTTTTGGTTAAATGTTCTAAGTTATGGGATAGCAGGAAACCTTCTGCCTCTTTAGCCCCCCTCTGGTTACGACTCTGAATGTGGCTCGGCTTGCTTAGATTTCTTAAGGATCAAACTTATACACTCTTTGATTAAAGTTTGCGTTAGAGTTTGTTTTGAAGAAAAGTTTTAAGTTAGGTTTCAAATTGGACGTAAAACAGAGAATAGATCTCTGCGTAAAAAGTAATAAAAAACACTAGACCCACCGCTTATGGAATAACGCAACAATACAAAGTCAAAGCAAACTCTTACACCAGAGTTCTCTTTAGTAGGGGTTATTGTTACGTTATTATATCAAATTTGCCACTTTGTCATGATATGACGGTCACATTTACTTACACAACTGAGCTTCTCCGTTGGATATTATGACAAACAACTAGCCTACATGTAGGCCTAATCATTTTAGTGTAGTTTGGAATATGGATCAATTTGATTTGGATATGGTATGGTACCTGTAAAATATACAAGCTAAAGTCAACTTTGTTCACACTCATTGAATATTGATACTGATAGCATAGTCTAGAATTGGGCTTGAATAATATTTCACCAAAAGCGCAATGATTTTTTAAACCACTTAAAGCGCAGCACAAGGTGCGCAATTTAAAGTTTTTTTATTCTTAACTCAAAAGCAAGGCAACTTTCGCAATTGCGGAACAGAATTTTGGTACCAAGTGAAAGTGCAACCTAATTTCCGAATTAAAACTACTGTACAAACTACAAACAGACTTGGGCACGATCTTCAAGATCAGATCGCGATCTTGAAGATCAAGATCGTGATCTGATCTTCAAGAACACATTATTTCTATGATCTGATCTTCAAAATCACTTTTTTTGTGTGATCTTGATGATCAAGATCACTTTCATTTTTAAACGTCGCGTGGGGTAAGCATCGCCGAGGCCAGGTTATGTGATATTCTGAAACTATTTCATGACTCCGGCGACCGGCTAGCCGACAAAACGCATGCAAACAACAGCAATCAAGCGTAACGGTGCGTCGCTTTCGTAAGCGAAAAAGCTGCTGCCCCGTAATTGCTATCTCTCAGGCTGGCATCGCTGCCCGAACCCTAACTCTAATGCAAGGTTTTTAAGGTACAAGAAAAAACGCATCGTGCAACTCCACTCCCATATCCTTACGTACTCCGCGACTCTTCTCTGACCGCGATTTCAACCCTTGCGCGATTGTTGGGAGGCGCTCGCGCTTACCACTCGATTACGCTAGTGGCAATGATGCAATGTAAAAATGCCGTATTTAACAGAGGTGGAGTCCTCGAGGACGTCCTTGGCCTCGAGGACGTCCTCGAGGACACATTTTGAAGTCCTTGGCCTTGGCCTCGAAGCCTCAAGTCCTCAAAAATTGCCTTGTCCTCGGCTCGAGGACAGCACTAATTTTTGAACCGTTGAAATTTTGTTGGAATACGCCAGAAACCGCGCGGAAAATTTGCAAATACCTTTTTTGCTTTCCGCAATTGGAGCATTGGCTTAGCCAAGCGGGCCTTCCCCCCAATTGAAATTTCACCAATGACAAAAATGTGACAAAAAAGCCTATTGTTTCTTCAGTTTTAGTTTCTTTTCAGCATTTTTTGCTTACACCAGTAGCGAACAACAATATTGAAGACCAGTGGCCCAAGGAACCCCTCAAATCAATTTTTGCCCGCCAGTTTAAACGTAAAACCTGGAAGAAACGGATAGTTTTCGTCCTAAAAGTTACTATCTCGAAATCACATCTAGCCTTTTTATGAACGTAATGCATTAACCATGGCCGGATTTACCACAATATGGCGCAGTACCAGCTAAGGGCCCTGCGCTCAAATCTTAAGACTTTTTATGGTCTTCACCTATATTTGGCAGAAAGTAGTGATGTAGTCGAGACCCTGATGGTCGAGACCGAGACCAAGACCGAGACTTGGAAAAAATTCGAGTCCAAGACCCGAGACCAAGACTTGAAAAAATTTTCGAGACCGAGATCGAGACTCGGTGAGTTTTTCGAGACCGAGACGAGACTTCGAGACCCGAGATTTTAGAAGCAAAACTTATTTGTATTGACTATTGACAACCCTTTTCATGGTTTTTCTTTAAACAAACGGCCAATCGCAATACAGTAGAACGACCATAAACCAAAAAACGAACTTGGGCCACGTGCTATTCACAAGGACATGAAGAGGTGACGGCGTAACTCTACTGCCAAGCGCCCGACCTTAAAGTAGAGAAATTGCCGTTCGATGCCAACTGAAACTGGGCAATGCGTTCCTGTGTTCAAACTATCGCAGTGGTCCAGCTTGAAGTAACTACAGATTAGTAACAGAGCCAAAAAATCTTGAATGGCATATTATTGCAAGCAAAAATAATCACGAAACACAACGGAAAAAATTAATGCAACCGTAAAAAGTAAGCCTATACCAAAATCAAACAATAAAATTGTGATTGCATTTTAATGCAACCAGCAATTCTAGATTAACTGAAGAAAGCCGAGATCGATGAGGTCTCATGATCAAACCTCCGGTACTAAAAATACGCTCCACAGGAGCCAATGACGCTGGCACAAAAAGAACTTGCATCGCGAGTTTGTATAAGGCAGGTAGTTGGTTTTCCATGGTTTCCCAAAATTCGAAAATATTTTCGTTAAAATGTTCACCATTGTTGGTGATTTCGAGATACTTTAGCAACTGCCACCGAACGCTTGTTGATCTTTTGGAAGTTGCTTTATTTGGAATTTTCGAATATTTGCTGAAAAGACGTGGAATGTTTCTTAGCTGTGCCGTTTCTTCCTCCGAGCGTCCACGATTCGCCAACTCAGATGTGCTTCCCTCCACGTCCATATCATCTATTAAATTTTCGGCCGCTCGGATAATCTTTTCTGCAAAAAATATATAGCCTTTTTACAATTCAATTTCAATAATGACATAAAATGCGTCGATTTAACTGTTATCTTGTTGCATTCTATACACAGACGGACGTAAGCTGAGGAAGACCACTTGCAGCCGTCATGGATTTCGAGTCGCTTAGCATGCACAAGCCCACAGCTAGAAGCCGCTACTTAGTGCTTTCGATCTACTGTATATCAAATTTCACTAGCGATTTCTTATTCATTGGGCTTCGAATCACATTAGTTTCCGGCTTTTTATTTTTGTGTTTGGGCCTGAATTACAGTAATTGCAGCTCCTGGCCGAGAGCAAAGTTGTAAAAATTGATATAAAAGTTTACTCGCAAATAAAAAACCTTACAACCTGGGTCGATGCAATATATATAGCTGTACATTGTAAGTTGTTGTTGAGTTACACGTCGCTGATGGGGGTTACGGGTATTTGTTATCTTCTAGAATTTTTTACAACAGCAAAAGAAACTGAAGTGGTGATACTTTAAATAGCACCCTCCATTCCCGGGTTAATAATTCAAGAACTTGGAATGCAAAATGCCATCAGGTTGAGACGTGCAGTACATTAATTTAGCTTCGATTTGGAGAGCATTTCATAATTAAACTTGTTCACTTCGGCACACAACCGTTAAAACTATCAATAAATAACATACAAAAGCACACAATTATTATCCACTATTACAACCTAACAAAGTTAGTGTATCAAATCATTCCTTCAAAAATAATGCAATAGCTTACCGTTACTTGTGGCATTTCTTCATGAGCCGAACAAACGAAGAGGTTGTGCCTGAACGATCAGAGATTGTTGTCGATGTTGGGCAAAACTTGCATTTTGCAGAATGTTTTTTATTTCCTGCTTTTTCATCGTCGTACTCTTTATGATGACTATACCCAAATTTTAATATGGCCGAATTACGAGACATAATGCAAATTGCTTCAACGTAAATAATGAAATAATACTTTATAACGAATTAACTCAAACTAAACACAACTGTCACTCGTATTACAAAGATATTCTTACATTATGTATTACAAACATATTTCTTATAAAATGCATCTTAAATTTGCTTAAGTTTCATTACCAAACTGCTCGTGGACCAATCTAGAGGAAATCGATTTCGAAGCGAGTTGCTAAATCTAATTAAAATAAAAGCTTTCAGAAACTCGCGGCTTAGTGCATGGGCATTGAGCAACACTGCACCAAAGAAACATCGCAGCGGGGCGAGACGTTAGCGACACTGCGTCCGATTTTGACCGGACCAAGAATCAAAACGCAGACCTCACGCTCCGATGGCGGTGTCTTTAAGCACTAACGCTGACCGGTCGTTTAAATCTAAAAAAAAGCGGGCTTGCTAAAGCAGTTGCATTCAGATAGTTATTTTAATAACAAGAAGGCTATGGTGGAATGCACAATTGTGCTTTCATAAACAAGACATCAAGATGAATGATTCAGTAACCTAGTAGTCCTAGTGCACGGCAAACACCTTAATGTATAACAAATATCTGAGTTACGGTATTATTTTTTATCAAGACTTTATTTCTCCGATACCGCCCTGAAAATCTTTTGGGGTCACGCGTCTTCCCCATTCGGTGGCCCATGTTTATACCTCAAGCTATTTTAATCTTCACTGGACCTAATTGTTACTTCTAACGTTTGATATTTACAAAAAAGCAGTGGTAAAGTAGACTTAAGTTCATCATTCTGAGTCTGCAATCTTAACTGTATCATACTACGAAAGATCTGTTCAACAGAATGAGACTGAAAACAATCACTTTGAGGTCTGAGCTGTCCTGATTAACCTTCCTTGACCAAACCTCATCGCATTGTCATGCTGCCACCTCAAACTCGGTCCACGTGCAAGGAACCTGAACGAGAAAAAGGTTTAGAGCGTTTACTACCAGAAAGCAAAAATGTAGACAGCGGCAATTAGCACCTTCAACAAAGATCAACATCAAATAATACCGCTAAAGCGGCTTCTTACCCTGCAGACTGTTTTACATCACACCTTTCACAAGTAAATAACAAAGATAATAATGAATAACAGGTCGAGCAGTTCTCTCCCACGGCTCTACCTGAGTTTTTTCGAACCTCAAGTATCTCCCACTGAGTAGCCAATTATCAAAAATTGAGCTTTTATTGCAAAACTTTGTTTTTCACGATCTCAGTTTAAAAACATTGACGGAAATACATGAACATTGACCGAAATGAATAAATAAAGGAGATTGTTTGAAAGCAATTAAAAAGGTGTTAAGGCCTAGAAAGTCAATCGAATCTTTGTTTGCGTTGCTTGCATTAAATAATTAAATTCAAAATTTTACTCCTACGCCTAACCAAGATTTTGAGTCTCGAGACTTCTCATATTTCGAGACCATGACTTTTCGAGACCAAGACTCGAGATCGAGACTTGAAGTTCAAGTCCGAGGCGAGACCGAGACGAGACTTTCAAAAATGTGTCTCGAGACAGTCTCGAGAACCGAGACCGGTCTCGAGAACTACATCACTAGCAGAAAGATGTTGCGAAAATCTCCAAAGTGCCAAGGGCCCAACGCGATGTAAATCCGGCCCGGCAATAACATGGTTAGTAGGCGACTAGGCGTAACCATTTATTGTACTATTTTTCAATGACAACTCATTAATTCACCTCCACCTCGCCAGTTTTTACGCTCAAAATACTTTTAAAAAAAATTAGCCATGGAAAATGCTGATTGAACAAATCGTTGAACTTCAATTGAGGGGGCCTGGGCCCCCTGGCCGAACACGCACTTCTATAACTGGTTATTTTTATGACAAAACAAAAATCTCCAAGGAAAATCTTCGAGTGGGTTTTCATTTACTGCTAAAATGTTGCACGAGAAGATGCACCTTATTTCCCCCTACCTGGACCAAATCACGTACAATTAAACTTTAACACCAAAATGCAAGATGTTAAACGTGTTTTGAACTTAAATTGCAAGTAAAAAGAGAATTAAACAATTTAATTTTTTTAATTGGCTTTCAAATGTCAAAAATCTAGTGCTTTCAAATGGCTCTAAACATGTACGAAATGTGATTCAATGGCATTAAAATAGCTTTTTTTTCCAAAAAATTGCCCAACAGCTGGGGCGAAGCCCCCAAAGCCTCTGGGGGCCCCGCCCCCAGACCCCCGTCTGTGATACGTTTGAGTTACACTGGCTTTCTCAAAACATCTCCAAAGTTACGTATTTGCACTTTTTAACTATATTACTTTAAGCCCTCTCCCTTTGCAAAATCCTGGTTAAGTGCCAACAGGCAAATTTTTGATGACGTCATTGCAAGTAAATTGTGGTTTAGGCCTCCCCAATCAAAAATTCTGGCTACGCCTATAGATTGGAGATTGCCTGAAAAACTTTTTTTGAAGACGTTTTTTTTGAGAACACTTGGCGGCTGTGTCCTTGGTCTCGAGCATTCCTATCCTTGGCCTCGAGAGGGTCTGTCCTCGGAAAGGCTGTCCTTGGCCTCGGATTTTTTTGTGTCCTTGGCCTCGAGCCTTGCGTCCTCGACTCCACCTCTGGTATTTAAACCAAATGTACGAGAAAAAAGCAATACAGGAATACGCGTGATTGCTGTTAGTTGCGTACGTTTTATCGGCTAGCTTCTACTATGACTCGGACACGGAATTGAGTCTAAACTGGAGAAAGTAATCCGCATTTGCCATGGTACAGACAGGACAGGTACGAACCAGTACTAACTTGCTAACTTGAGAAAATTAAACACAAATCAATAGACAACCAGGCATGGACACGATCTTGATTTTCAAGATCAAGATCGTGATCCGATCTTTAAGATCACATTATTTTAATGATCTGATCTTGATAATTACATTTTTTGGATGATCTGATCTTGATCTTCAAGATCACCAAAAGGAGGTCATCTAGCCCATATCTGAATACAAAGCAAATTTCACAGTTTTGCTGTTTTAAACGGAAACGGATTATTTTAATACAGAAATCGTTTGACATTACAATTAAAACAAAGTTAACTTTAAAATAAAAAATTTGCATTACTAACCGGAAATAGTTTTTGAAGTGCAACGTAATTAATCACCAGAAATGCAATTTACGTAGCCTAATAACCTATTACAGCTCAATTAGCAACTTCTGTAATAAACTTTGTTAAAGCGGAAAGTTCTTACAATGTAGCCATGCCAATCTCATTGATTGATCCATAATAATCCTCCCCCACTCACGAGAAAGCGATGGTAGCTCTTTTATTTTGGATGAATCCGCACTCGCTTAGGAGTTAACCTCTGTCAAAGCTTTCAGATTTACGTTTTCACTTCTTTCAACGTAAATTTGCTGCTTGTTCGAAGCCATCAAGCAGAGATTAACATCGTGAAGCAATGTTTACCTCTACTTGAGGGCTTATCCAACGATGCAACTACGTGACCAGGGTGCGAGTTGAACAGAGTTCATGCGATCACCGACGTCTTTACCCATTCCGCTACGCTGCCAACAAAGTTTTAATCCTTTTACATAACAAGATTATGTTAAATATCACATTGAAACATAAATCCAATAATCGGATCAAAAACTATTGGTTTCGACTCTGCGCTATTTTCAAAGTTGACATTGTGCAGGATTTTCATGTAAAATTATGATGCACTTGTTATCAGTCACTATTCCCGGAGTGATCCGTGTACTCAGCCTTTTTCTCTAAAAGCAGTTAATGACAGCCCAGGTCCTTAGATGTTGCAGTTTTGTATATTTATTCTCTTGTTACCGGACATCTTCAGATGCTTGCTATTCGGTGTTCCGCACACTGCTTGTTCATTGCGATAAATACTTCGTGCGCGGAGAAATCCGTATCTGCTTACGAATTTGCGATTTGGTAAAAAAAAATTTAAATAAAGAATATTTCGCATTCTTATTCATTTAATTTGCGGCTTGTTCGAGGCCACCAAGCCGAGATAATTGTATCGTAAAGGTCTTATCCAAGAACGCAACTACATGGCCATTAGCCAGGAAGCGAATTAAACCCATATCATGCAATCCGAGTGGTTGTAAAAAGACCTCTTCACAATTGTTTTTACCCTTCTTTTATTTGGGACAGAATAGCGAAACAACCCATACATCGGGCTGAAAAAGGCGGCCAATATTGGTATTCATCAGCAGTGGCCGCCTTTGTGGTGCCCGGCCCTGCTATTTGAGTAGAGCGGAAATGGCCACTTTTATTTGCCGGGTTTCCCAATCCTGCCGGGTCTTGTGGTGTGGCGTTTCTGCTGCACCATGCTCTCATGCACATGTAAGACCCGGTTAGTAGCAACACTAATAACAAATTTTGTTCCAATACTTAAATATACTATGCCATCGGTGCTACATTAACACTCGCTCAATCTGCCACCGTAGTTCACAAAGAATCGGTAAACTCCTTCAGTAACGCATGAGCAACAATGCACAAAGTCACAATTAAATCAAGGATTTCAAGTACTTTCATTGCCCAATTACGCGTGAGCAATACTGCACATACCGTGTTTCCCCGAAAATAAGACAGGGTATTATAGTAACTTTCTTTCGAAAAATAACACCAGAGCTTGTTTTAGGGGATATCATTTATTTTTATTAATCAAAAACAAAATTGCAAAGTAGAAAATTATGAGATTTTCAAATACACAAAATATGAAAACCGATATCCATTTACTTATAAATAACACATTTTTATTTAAAAACAGCTGTTTATAGATTGAATAGTGGCGTGATCTTCATGTTATCTCAGGTCATTGAACTTTTTCCTCTCCGACACCTTTTAAATTAATGATGGGAATATGATGATTATTCAACTAATCTATTCAATAACTAGCACTACTTTTTATCCCAAATTCCCACAATAACTTTTCAAGCAGTAAAAACACACTCAAGGACAAAAAAATTTTGCCCTATCGCCGAGGTCTTATTTTTAGGGTAGGGCTTAGATTAAAATCATTTTTAAAATTCGGGCTTGGTCTTATTTTCGGGTTGGATCTTATTTTCAGGGAAACACGGTACAATAAAAACAAAAAAAAGCTTTTAAACCCGCAATCACGAAAACTCTGCTGCCGCAGCATAAATTGTACCAATAAAGTCATCAATTTTAACTGGGTTTAAAAAATTTCAAGCGGTAGAGGAAGAACTTTTACCACGTGTGACTGCTATAATTCGCTGTTTCGCACATCGACGCAGTAAAGCAGCTTCAATTGACAAAACGGTTTATTTTCGCTTTCGTACTGAGCATGATTATAGAAATGTCAGAAAACAGCGAAATATTACAATCAATAAAATTAAGAATCCACTGTAAATTTACAGCTGAAACTACTTTCAACAACGAGGGCGTAGCTATACAAAATGCACTACTAACAAAAGTACACAAAATTGAGTTTCCTAATCACAGAGCCAGAAAGCGAAAAATGGAGCAGTGGTTTTTAATTTGAACAATTGTCTAAATTGAAAGAAATACTAGCACGGACGTTAAAATTACCCAAGCATGGCATACATCATACTTATTTTTTTCGCCATATACGAGCTACCTTGTATTTGAGATGATGAGTTTTAAGTTAAAGATGTCTGAGAGTTAAGCACTAAAATCCTTAACATCGACAAGCAGAATCTTGGAAACCTCTGCATCACAAAGGGTTGAAACGATTACCCATTTAGACGTGGAGACAGCATTAAGGTGTTAAATGAAGCAGGATTGTAAGACGTAATGTCTCTGTAAACTATTAAATTAGTTCTGCCTATGTCCTCTTCAAGAGTAATTTAACTGCTAAGGTATTTTTTAAACTTTCCGAATTTAAGTGAAGATTGACAAAGAAGTACGAAGATATGCCGCTTTAAAATGCGTTACCCACGGACGTGGTAAGTTCGCAAATTTCAGGAAACCACTGTGCAGAACAGAAAGAATAAGCTTAAAAACGCAAGCACAACAAAAACAATGCAAAAGCGCGTCGTAAAAGTAGATGGAATATCGTGAAACGTCCAATCCTTTCAACACATTTTGAAAAAAGCATCTTTTGAGACCAAAAACAATAGAACCTCGTCAAGTTATTATCGACTTAAATGCCATCTTTCGGGCTTTGGAGGGCACAAGCTTGATGACAAACATTACACAAAAAAGCAGTATGACGAAACATGGCTGAAATATACTGTAGTGTTTTGAAAAAAAAAAAAAAAAGCGGAAACCCGATCGCCTCACCAGCCGCATAAAGTAAGCTTAGTAAAGTCGACTATCGTTGCAGTAACGTAAAATGGATAAAAAATACACACACACTCAAAATAAACTACTCGTATAATACAATTAGAAAGCAAAGCTGTATTGATTAAAGCAAACCTAAACAGTCTATCATATAAAGCAGTATTGTGGAACTCATTAATATTTTTGTTTATAGCTATATCACAACAGTGGGCTTTGTCGCGAAGTCTACAATTTGGAACAAAATGATATCAAAATGGTTTGCAGAAAAGCAGTCCAGCAAGATTGATTAATGATTATAGTGAGCTTGTCTATTACTCTCTTTGAAATGACCTTTAGTGGTTATCGCATATCCACCAAATAAATTGAGCTCTGGTAACATATAGTGCGGAGTTTCATAGCTGATATTCGCACATGTACATTCAAGTATTTCAGCTATGTGCTTAGAATGCAAACTAATAGGCACTGCCAACTCTAATGTCTTTGTGCTATCACAATAGGTCCCATTCAACACGGATAATGTAGGATTTGGCCCGCAAGTACAGTTGAATTAAAAGCATTTTTAGATGACCAAAAACGCAATTTCTGGCAAAACAATACAGCACTGTTAATGATAGTGTAGGCGACATATTCTGAAGTTCATTATATCTTTGTATCAAACAAAACACACAACCCTCAAACCATTTCCAAAGAGTCAAGCAACAGCAAAATTTTGCTTTTGAAGTTAAAATGCAAGTGGTTCTAGAAGGCATCTGTGAGTTCTTTAGCTATATTCGTAAACTTAATTTAAATTTGTCAATCTCGGTAGAAATTTCAACATTACAATTAATCAAAACTTTAGAAGTTTTCGTTTCAAGAATGTAACTCTAAGGGCAAAGCATGAAAATAAGGGGTTTAACATCACTTTATTGGCACACCTCAAAAAGGCTTGGAAATATTGCTTGTGGTCCCCTTTAATAAGTTTAACGGTCAATTAATCTCGACAAGAATTTAAGTAACCCATAGCAATTTCGAAAAGTTTAACTTTTCAAATTTAAACAATCTTCAACTTTCGCAAATATTAATCCAACCAAAACATAGAAATTGCACAAAGCACACAACATCGCTGTGCGTTTGAAATATGAACGTTTGTGTATTGTAATACTGAAATAAAACGTAACGAAAAATATGGGTGATTATATACAGTACATTTATACACGCCTGAAGCACAGCTAAACACAGCGAGTGATCACTTAAATGAGGAAAACTAAAGCGATCCTAAATCTCATACTGGACAGTAAGTGGTTGCTAATGGTAGAGCGAGATGTTTAGACCATACGAAGTGACAACTGATGAAGTATAAGAATACAAAATCTTCCTATGGACTATTTTACGTCTCTAGTTACTTCTGACCCGAGGATAACTACTTAATGGAAAAAATTGGAAATCCTGGTCATGTAAACACTTTCAAGGTTCCCAATTGTCCAGTCACTTGGAGATACATGTTTCAAAGACAAGGGCTAATGCGGATGGATGATCATCAACCACATTTTAATGACTTAATGTTGATATTCTTCCAAATCTCTAACCAATTTACGACTACTATTTAATTGTACGAGACACGCCTTATTACGCACGAAACGATTCGTTAAAGGTAGTAGCAAAATTTCACGGTTCGCTGAGCCCAAGCAAAGTTATGGTCATTCTGAGCTGGCTAACGCAACAAAAAATTAAATAAAATGCCATTGGATTACACCAAAATACTAACTACCCCAAGTGTTTATGCAACGTTTGCTTTCCACATATGATGTCATCGACAGCGAAGGGGTACCACCTGCTTGTTGAAGTGGTAAAGTTAAGTTGGTCGCTGAGGAATTAGTGGTCGTTGTCCGCTGGTTGGTCGCCTACAAAGTATCCAGTTAAGAGCAATCTAAAACGATTCTACCCCGAATGAGTTACATGTACGTCGGCAAGCAAAGTCGTATGTATTTTAACGCCATCAAGATAACATTTCGCACCTTTGCAACTCTATTTGAAACAAATTGCTAAGATCTGGAAGCCCTTCGACACCACTACATTACTCAGACCCTTCACCTCCTGGTGAGTGATTAAGTTCAAAACACGTTCAAAAGCATGCATATTTGGGCCAGAGGTGGAGTCCTCGAGGACACATTTTGAAGTCCTTGGCCTCGAGGCCTCAAGTCCTCGAAAATTGGCCTGTCCTCGGCTCGAGGACAGCACTATTTTTTGAATTGTTAAAATTTTGTGGAGTGCTTGAAAAATTTTTTGGAAAACGTTTTTTTTTGGAGATCGCCTGAAAAATTTTTGTGAAGACTTTTTTTTTTTGGAGAGCACTTGCGCTTGTGTCCTTGGCCTCGGATTTTTTTTGTTTTCTTAGCCTTGAGCCTTGTGTCCTTGACTCCACCTCTGATTTGGGCTAAGCTTTCTTAGTGACTGGGCAAAGGGGGATCTGAAGCTTTCCTAGTTTCCCCATGGCTACGTCACAGGATACTGCCCATCTAGTTTGAATGGGCGTGAGGACACCGGAACAGAAGGACCCAACGCTTCTGAAACTTTTACTTTTATGCAAACATATCCAGCACCAGCCAAGCATAACCAACTACAAGTGCAGTAAGCACCCGGGTCGTCACTTTGCTGAACTACGGCCTGAAACCGTTTAATTCCAAGAATCTAAAACGTCCACAGTACTCCACTTCTCCAGCTTGAAAGCGTTGGAAGTGAAACTTCGATAAGAATCAAGCAGTATTAATCAATATAAAACTTTACCTTGGAATAGAAGGCGGGGGCCTTCCTGAACCTCCACCTGGTCTGTTTGGAATAGGAGGAGCAGCGTTAGTGGGCATCATAGGAGCAGGTAATTGAGGTGCCTGGCTAGGAGGGGGGCCAGGAGCGGGCCTGGCAGATGTTGGCCGAGCTGGCGGGGCCCGTCGCGGGCTAGAACTTCTGGGGCTGAAATAAACCGATGCAAATATAAGAAAAATGGTAGCAAATAAATATATGTTTGACCACAAAAACATAAAATCTTCAACAAGATTGTTTTGTTTCAAACAACGTGGTGGTGATGACAAACCTTTTCTTGCGAAAATTTTCTATAACTTAAAACAGAAAACTAAAACATTTTGCTAGTTAACTCGGTCTATGAATGAAAAATCGTCCTTGTTTTATTTTAATATCATTATATTTGAAATTACAGTAGGAAATTCATTCAACGAACAAACGGAAAAGCGAACAAGCGCATGTAACTATTCTAAATTCAACAAGTCAACATCACTGCTTAGTGCTTGCATTGACAGCAAACAACTCAATCAAACATAAAGCACAAAAGCAACACACGAGACCACTTACATGTAGATCAATTCTACCATAAAACTGCAAGCATCACCGCATCAAAGTTTATTCTTAATAAATGCAAGGTCTGTTTAAGTTACTTTCAACTGTCCAACTTGTTTTGCTTGACAATGTTTTATACTAAATTATGCACTAACTAAACAAATCAACTATTAATATTTTGGAGATGAGTTTTGCCGTACAGATTGTCAACATGCTGACAATACTCAAGTCTACTTTTTCATGAGCTCGACTATCATCGATCAATCAGTACATCTTCGAAAAACTCCCAACATCATAAATCCAACATCGCGTAACTCAACTCAAACCACTCTATAAAATTGCTGAAATAAGTCTCTTTAAGTCGGAGTTGCAAACGGGCCGACTAACTCAGGCCTGAACCCGAAAAATAATTTGAATCCCAAACCAGGCCAGAAAATTGAATTAGGTTTAAAAAACGTACGCGTTTAATAACTCCTTTCTTTAAGTAACTTGTCTGCTGTGACCAAATAAAACAAATTATGGATAAATCGCGACGCAATAACAATAAATGTGTGTAAACAATTGCATTAATGCTAACATAAACTTTCTATTCAGTGTTGCGAAGTTATTTTGATTATGTTTTCATAGCTACCTAAAACACAAGCACATATCAGCCCCGAACCCAGCCCGGCTTACAACTCTGTTTGAAATTACGCACTAGCTGCCTCACAGTTTTGCAAGCACGACACATACTGCTACAATAACCACAGTCCACATCTGACACAAAAATAAAGCTCGTAGCCAACGCATTTCGTTGGTTTTGTTAGACTTTTTCTCTTAGAACTTTTCCAAAAATTTGCGCCACGTGTAGAGAAGACAATACAAAATAACATAAAACCATTCACCGTTTTTCGATACTAAATATCGGCTCTAAAGTTATTACAATGTTAGTATACAGTTTATAGTCTGTCAACATTTTGCCCAGTTCAACATAAATTTGTTAAATGACGAAGAGATGAATAGCTCAAGCTGCTAATCAATCAGCATGCCAATGCAATAAACTGTGCTGGTGAAAACGCACGAAAATCTGGTGTCGTCTTTAAATTCGGCGGCTTCAAAGGCCCGTCTCCGCCCGGGTATACGCATACTACGGCTTGGACTGGTTGAGAAGGAAACGACTGGAGAAGAAGACGCATACATAGACCTGTGATAAGGAATAAACGTCTATCGTACTAACAGAAAGTCCGTGAAGAGATCATTCCGGTGCTCGGTATGACAAGGCGTCCATGAAACCGCATTTGTAGCGGTAAAATTTTGAATCAAGACTGTATCAAAAATAAATAGTGGTTCCTTGTTATTACTGTATATAAGTAGACAGATTTGTAGAAATATGACTAATACTAGATTGGTACGAAATTGAAGGCACATAAACAAAGTTTTACATCTTTGGGCAAGGCACAATGGCTTTGAGGAGAAGAAATACGGAAACCAGCACGCTAGCCAAAAAGTTGCAGGAAACACGGTTTTATTAACCCGGTATATTGCATCAAAAAGCAATTTTCAAGGTATTAGTCTACTAAGCTGTTCAATGGGAGCGCAGTCAAATTTTGTTAAGGTTTATTGGCAATTTCCTGAGCTAATCAGTTCAGAACTTTTTTTTAATACGTTTCACCATGATTTTTATCAAAAAAATCTTTTCAACTGTGATGGTTTGCATTATTCGGTAATAATACGTTTGTATTATTCGTAATAATACGTTTAGACGTTTGTATTATTCGGTAAAATCTGTATTATTCGGTAATAATCGGGACTTCGCGCGCGCGCGTAGTTCCTATGTTTTTACTCGGCCATTTTGATAGATGAGCATTAAAATTTTTTAAATTTTATGATAAATCAAAAACGGCAAAATGTGGAAAGCTGAAATTTTGACACAACATTGCAAGTTTACAAAGCATCATGCATGCCAATTTTGAGGGTCGAAGATCACGTGATAATGATTTGGGAACCCTAAAACCGACAAAAAACGGCTATTTTTGAGCCAAAATTTTTTTATTTCGCTTTTAACAAAAAAACAGCTGAACGTGAAAAGTTGAAATTTGGACACAACATGGGTAGTAATAAACAGTGTATGCATACCAAGTTTGGGGGCTCCCAGTCACGTGACCGAAATTTCAGAGGCGGAAAACGGTCAAAAAGTGGTAAATTTTGAAGTGGTATATCTCGGTAAGTAGCTATATTCTTTGAAAAAAATTTGTGGTTTTTGAAAACACTAATCAGTACCTTTGTAATGGTTATGTTCATTTATTCCGCATTTGATATAATTTTTCCTTATTTTTGTCTTTTTTCTTTTTTTTTTTCTTTGTTTTTCTTCTATCACTATCTCCTTTTAAACCACAAAACGCAGATGGATGATATTACGGAGTGGTATAGAGTTCGAAACAAACTGGTGTGTGTCTGAAAATGGGGGTGTCATGTGCGGGGATTCCCCCTAAAAGGGGAGCTGGAAAATTTTGAACTTTTGAATTGTTCAACGTACATAGGCCAAATTACCACATTTGGTGGATATTGGTGGTGACTAAAACATATTAAAAATTGGGGGGGCTGCAATGGGGGGAAATGGTTGAAATGCGTCATACAAAATTAGGAAATTTTTTTTTACTCAACTTAAGTAGATCAAATTTTCGGAATAGATTAATGAAATAAAAAGTAAATTGTTGGTAAAATTTTGGAAATCACAATTGAGGAATATTCCCTCAATGGGTTTTTCAATATCCAAACCCTTGTAATGATCATTATTGATCAAGACATGCCAACATCAGTTTCAGGATAGTTAAATATAAACAAAAGCATAAGATGATAATTTTTGTGGAGGCTGCATTGCACCAATCTCCCCAAAATTTCCTTTTTCCAGTTTAAAAGTTTAGGCTTTTTACAACATAGGAGTGGAATCGTAAAATAAAAAAGTTCCTCAATTTTTTCTGGCTACTCCAGTACTCCGCTTGATTAGTAGCTCACTTTGTTTGTTGAGATGTAGTGGCAAGGTTATTGCATGTGGTGTTCATGAAAAAAATGAACACTACCCTGCTACCGGTATTTTGTCATGAAAGGATATTATGAAAATTTTTGTTATAAAGTTTATAAGGTAGTAATATTCCTGAGAGAAGATTCAGTTACGTAAAAGTCAATACTTACTTATGACGAAATGGTGTTGAAATTTTTCTTTAACACCATTGCAAACTTTGTCTTTGAAGGTTCTTTCATTTGTTTATGTACGGTACTCTGATGAAATTGTAAAACTTTTTATGCAAGCTCTCAGTTACAGAAATTAAGGCTTTTCATTTTAAGGCTGTTTAAAAATACTTTTCAAGTTTTCAGCACCTCAATGGACGTATTAATTACCGGTAATAATTAGGCTAGCCTATTAGCATTTACCATGGAAGTGGCTATTTTGCCTCCAGAGGCAAAATAGTGTTTTTCCTCTGTTTGGGTTAGGGTTAGGGCTAGGGTTGAGATTAGGGTTAGGGCTATTTTGGCACTTGCGGCAAAATAGCCGTTAGGACTGTTAAAAAATAGCCGTTAAAAAAAAATAGCCGTTCGGACTATTTTGCCTCCAAATGGCAAAATAACATGGGGCTATTTTGCCTCTGCATACATGAGGCTTAACATGACGCAAAATAGCCACTGCTTTTTTATATACTGCAATATTCGCAGTAAAGTTGGTTTTTAGGATGAGATAACCTATTTAAGTATTTCAGACTTAGAAAAGTTTGTGGCCTATTACAATGTCAATAAATGAATCTTTTTAGTTGGCTATCAGGCTATATGCTAAACATACTGGTAATATAGCCTACCTGTATGTACGTAAGTGTATTGTCGCATACGGTACCTACTAGGATAGCCTAGGTGTAATGTTAATGTTATCTGTTATTGATTGTAGAACCAAGAATATGATTGTAAGATGTTGACTAATATGCCTGGTAAAAATGCTGTTACGTATGTATTGGTAGTGCTTGTACAATGACTTGAAACTTTGTTCAAAGTGTCCATTTTCCCAGTAGTGCCAAAATATTACCGTACTAAGTTGTATTTTGCAACCCCAGATCATGCGAGCAGGATCATCATAAAAAAACATCGCTTTACTGTTTGGCCATGCTGCTGACTGGAAGTGGAATGGTGGAGAAGGTAGGCTAGCATAATGCTGTTGATAATGGCATAAGCTGTTCCTTACGTGCAATTATAATTAATATGACTCATAGGCCTGGCACTAATGCCTGATGTTGTTAGGTACTCGATACTGGCAACTGCTGTTTAGTAAACAAACAAATCGAGAAAATAGTTGGAGGTTACCAACCAAGTGAGTACAATGGTATACAGTATAATGTATACTGCCAAATTGCCCTAAACAGGTCTACAGTTGGCTAGTAGGCCACAAGTATGTAGTGGTACCAGTATGGCAATCCCAACCCTGCAATGCATGTTTAAAACACTTAGTCGAGTTGTTAGAACTGTTGCCCATGATCTTGTTTCATTAAATAACTTTTGCATTAAATACCGGTAAGGGTTTAGGCAAGACAGTTGTGGTAATGACCTAGGTAATGACTATATCACTGCAAATTATCAAGTTAAAGAGAATAACATGAGAATGAGAAATATTCATCCGTGCTTTTTTCAGTTGCTTTTTTAGCGGTTAACATAGGGTTTTAAGTTAGGGTTGGGGTTCGATTTGGGAATAGTTTTAGAGTAAGCATTTGAATTTGGGTTAGATTTGAGTCAGAATTAATAAAAAACTAGATGAAAATTTCCAGTGAAATAAAGCTTTCCTATTTCCTATAATTTGCCTTTTTCTGCTGATGCTTTTACTAATGCAGTAGTTGGTAGTATGTTGCCAGCTTCCAGATATGTCATCTTTCTCTATGCCCCTGAGGAATGGCATTTCTAACAAAATCAATTTAGAGTGTGTGATGAAAATCAATTTTTTTTATGTAACTTTTCATTGTTTTGTTAGGCTTTTGTTTTGAGTTTTTTTTTATTAATTCTGGTCCAATATAACGTTAACCTGTCAACCCAAATTCATTTAGTCGCAAAGTTTGGACTAGTTCTCTGTTTTCTCAGTTTCCAAAGTGTTTGATGGACATTTGACAGGGAGCCAAAGGCTGTAGTAGTGTTTGGTTTTCAATTATTTTAAGTGAATTCAATTTACCACCTAAAGTTTTTGATTAAATTTTTGTTGTACGCCTCCTCAAAATGCATTTCCTTGGCAACACAACAGAAAATGAAAAAAAATAGCCATAACTTCGGAACCACTCATGCTAGATGCAAAATTTTTTTTCTAAAGAATTCCCAAGTTCTTACCTGCTCTCAATACATTATATCAGTCTAACTGCTCAATTTCTCAAGTAAAATCAAGAAAACAGTTTTTTTACTAATTTTATTGAATTTTCTATGATATATCTCATTGCATAGAGGAGTTGTGGAATTTTTCTGGTAATGTATATTAAATTTTGAATGTATGGTAACCACAACAACTGACTGCGACAAACTGACTGCAAACAAAATGACCGCGAACAAAGCTGATTGGCTAGAAGGGCGATCCTAAATATTTGTTTACTATCTCCAGAGCCATCTTGCCCAAACCCTCACTTTGTGATGAAATCACCACGGCGAAATTAATGACGAAATCACTGTAACAAAATCGTTGGTTCGCGGTCAGTTGACTTGGCTCGACTTTTTATTGGCTATACTGTTATTAAAGTAATTATTGTATTAGAACAAATATTGATTGGTTCTTAAAGATAGCTAGCACTGTAAGTGTGAAAAGCAGAAAAATTGTGACGGAAGTCTAATGTTTAACTTATTATCAATCACTGCTGCATTCTGTTAGTTTCACATGTTATTTCTGTTGACTTTGAAAAATGTTGATATGTCAATAAAAATTTGGTTGTTCTCTGCCCACAAAAGAAAATGATTTTGACAGAACTGCATTTCTCAGTACAAAATCGTTTGCAGTTAAAGACTTGCTCAACTGCTCATGAATTCTAAAAGTTAGCATGCAAAACTTCAAAAGGTAGAAAAGAAAACGCTAATCAAAAGCAACAGGTGCTGCTGAAAAGACTGCGTTTAAAGTAAAGGGATGGTGCTTAAAGTATGATTTTGACTAATACTCTATCAGGGTTTAATCAAAAAATTTTGGAATCACCTGGTGCATACCATGCACTGGCTTGTTTTTCAAAAACGCAAGTAAATCATAACTCTTGATTACTGAGGACAAATACAGGAGAGGCCCTAAGTCCTGCACCAAAGCATTTAAAGCAGTCCTGATAAGTTAGTTGAACTGATAAATGCAAACAATGTTTTATTACTCTGTAAAAGAACATGTACTCAAATTCTATGGCCAAGAAAAGAAAAAGATATCTTACCCTGTTGATTTTGGAGTGTTTTACATCACTCGCCACATATTTTTTTTGTGTACATTGCAAAACTTTTAATCCATCCTATGCATTGGGATGTATCTGAAAATCTTAAATAAGTTTGATTAACAGCTTGCAATTCATCCAAAATTATTAAGGGTTTTAGTATTGCTTTGTGATGAAAATGAAGTCAGCTTATCGTGTATGTGATTGAAGTTTTATTGGATTAAAGGGTAATTGACTCATGTTCAACACTCTTGATGATGTATTGCATATCTTGAAGCAGTTTACAATTCCAATGCAGTAAAACAAAAAAGTCTCAATGCTCTGTCTAGAAGCAAGTTTAACAGCAATTGATTTCGGACTCTTTAACCCGTTTCTTACCAATGTTCCCACATAGTTTTAAATTTCATTTTCTGTGACTCCTAAGTTATATAAGGGTTTAAAACTAAGTGGGATAGTTTTTTGAATTTAAGAAATTAATTTCTATAGTTTTGCTTGGCAATTCTGCTGAAATTTTACAAAAAAATTGGGTTTTGAAACGTGGCGAAAACAGGAGATTTAAGGTTGCACAATTTGATGAGGTATAGAACTAAGGGTGAGAAATGTTTTAAATGCTAAGACTATGTTTTGTACATTTGATAAAGACATAACTTCACAAAATCGTTTTCTTTGTCATTATTTTCAAGTTACTGTTAGAAAATTAGTTTTGAACTTATTTGTTCCCATTTGGGAACATTGGCGGTTTTACAGCATGCAAGTTATACTGTATATAGTTTTACGAGAAGAGAGAGTAACAATCCAGAATAGACAGCTTTTTATAGATTTTCAGAATTATGACTTAGTGTAGTTCGGTCACGCTACTGTACATATTGTTTAGATAAGAGTAAACTAAAAGAATTACTTATTTTGCTGTACTAAAAAGCCCATTATTGGAACGACCGACACTCGTGTTGCGTGTTTTTTTGTTTTTACTCGGCATTTTCAAAGTAACGAGTTCGAAGTTTCAGACTTTTGCTTATTACTCAAGAATGGTTTGGTCTAGCCGCATGAAATTTTGACAGCAGTTTGAAGTTAACCAGTTGTATGTTTGTACCAAATATCGAGGCTATAAATTATCTGACTTAGGCTTTAGGATCCAAAAACCGCTCCAAAAGTTTGGCGTGAAAAGTGGTCTCATTCAAAAACGGCTCAAGTACGGCAAAAAATATTTCACATTGTTGTATGTTTCAAAATACCCTTTTATCTTAACCAATTTGGCCGCGATGAGGTTTTTTCCTTTTTTTTTTCTTTTTTTTCTTCCTAAATCTTGTACAGTCTTTTTCTCCTAAATTACAAAACATTGAAATCTAACTAAAATTGTTGAGCTGCAAACGCAATTTAGTCTTGCAAAATTTTTTTGGGCCACTCCAGCGGAAACTCCTCCAAAAATGGGGACCCAAAAAATTGTTGAGCTGCAAACGCAGTTTAGTCTTGCAAAATTTTTTTGGGCTGCTCCAGCGGAAACTCCTCCAAAAATGGGGATCCAAAAAATCAATTTTTTGAACGGTTCAAGCTTGGGCGCCAGTTATTTTATATCAGTAGATGTTTGACATATATTTTGACATAGTTTGGGGCTACCACCCTCCCAGAGACTCCCCACATGGCCGCCCAAACATCAATTTTTGAACGGCTTAAGCTAAGGTGCCTTTTTTTTTTACAGGGTGGGCCAAAAAAATGTTACCACTTTTAATCCATACACAAATTTTAAAAATGAATATTTATTCGAAATTTTTTTTTACAGATGTTTAACAAAAATATCCAATTAAAATTTGATAACAAAGTCTTTTCACTTTGTCTCTTGTTTCTTACACAGTTCAATAATTGATAACATGTTTAATCCTAGCTCCTCTTCTGTGGAATACAGCTGCAACGCGCACATTGAAGTTTGTGATGACATTGCCGCACATCTCAAGAGGGATTCTTCGAATTTCCTGACAGATGTTGGTCTTCAGGGCTTCAATGGTCTGTGGGTTGTTGTAGTACACCCTCTCCTTCAGGTACCCCCATAGGAAGTAGTCTGCGGGAGAAAGATCAGGAGAGTAGGCAGGCCATGGGTTGTTCGTACGCCGTGAGATGAGTCTATCTCCAGGAAAGTACTCGTTGAGAAAATCCAGTGAGACATTTGAGCAATGTGTAGGAGCACCATCTTGCTGGTAAATGACGTTATTCATATTGACTCCCTGCTTTCTCGTAAGAGCAGGAATATGAAACAAAAGTCTTAGTAATTTTGAAAATGGTTAGAATATAAAAAGTGGTAACATTTTTTTGGCCCACCCTGTATATCCACAGATACTCAACAGACAAATATTTTGTATTAGTTTGTGGGTACCCCCAATGTTCCCTATAATTTTTTGTAATCTGTGAGTGCAGAAGTTTTTGGTGTGTGTGCGCACTTTTCTTGAAATAACTAATATTTGTAATACTTGTGTAACAACCCACGTGCAACAACATGGGGGGGGGGGGGCAGGGGAGGGCCATAGCCCCCCTGAATTTTCACAAACTTCTCTTAAACCTCCCGAATTTCAAAAATTCTTCCATTTTTAGTAGTTAATACTGGACTTGTTCTTATTGGCCCCCCCCTGAAAAATTTTCTGCCGACACTCTTGTGCAACAATGTGTCTGTTCAACAATATGTTTGTGCACAGTAAATTTATGTGTGTGCACTGTCTCTGAAAGTTGTGTGCACGCACACATGCCTACAGCTTAGAAGGAGCACTGGATACCACCCACCACGGACCCCATCAAATTGGGGGCGTAGCCAGGGGGGAGCAGGTGGGGCAAGTTCCCGCCCATAATTTTACTTTGCCCCCCCCCAAATAATTTCAGTTGAACCTTATTTTTAACAAAATGCAGCAAGTGTTTGCACAGATCAAACACTGCCATGTGATGGGAAATGTACCATGAAGTTGATTGTTCTGATTGTTTTGTATCGAAATAAACAGTTCTTTAAATTGATTTCAAAAGTTTGTGCCAAAAACCGCCAATGTTCTCATTTGGGAACATAGTCATATCTCGTAAATGATAAATATTTTTAGCTTAATTTTTTTTTGTTCTCTTATCCTACTAAATTCACGCATTTTCGTGAAGTTTTGTCGCAATTTGACAATCATAACATATAGCGGTAAGATACGGGTTAATTGTTACACTTTTAGCTACCACTAATACTGCTGAAGCTCTTTGTTCTGCTCTTGGATGCTGGCTGACTTGGACATGTCATTTCAAAGTTTTCTTCATCGTTTTAAGTGCTGATAACAATATTAGTTTTATTTCTAGTATTTATACTTTTGGCTTTAGATCTTTTTGCTGTTAAACATTTATTCCTTTTTTCTACTCTCTACTCGTGAACTAATCTCTTCAGAAATTTTTTCGGTTTTCACATCCTTTTTCATGATGATGTCTTTTTAGGCTTTTATTGTTGTAAGCATTAGAAGTCTTCTACTAATGTCAAGTTACTTGATACGCATTGCTTGTAGTTTAAACTTTGCAGATGCAGCACAATATACTTGTGTACAGCTTTCTAGAAACACTTGTTTTGACTCTTGAGTTTGCCTGGTTTTCCAAAGATTTTAGTTAAGCATGGTTTGTATTATGTGATGCTAAGGCAAAATCAATTTTTATCCATGAATCCTGCACTTTGGAAGCAGACTTCTCAGCAGAACATGCTGCATTATTTTGTTTCTTTGTAGGCTGAAAGCAGCCAAATCTTACTAAAATTTTAAACATTTTTTCAGCAAAGAGAATTAGTTTGTTTTCCTAAATAGTATCATGATGCCTACCAATAGCATGTTGGCTTTGGAGCATACTATACTATACCTATTTAGTAATTGCTAAACGTAGGCATAACAAGCATGTTATTGTCCAAAGCCAAAATACTCTGCCTGTTCAGAACAATCGCAAAGAATTAAGATGTGAAAATAACAAGAATACAATCAGTGATTATAAATTAGTTGATACATTAAATTCTGTCGTAGTGATCTTGCGCTTTTCAACACTTACAGTTCTAGGTATCCTATCTGTGAACAGTGTGAAAATCAATTAACATGTTCTAAAAAGCAATTACTCTACAATGACAGTATAGCTAATATAAATTTTCATCTACACAAATTCCATAACGCTTCTATGCAATGAGATATAGGCTATCATAGAAAACTCAATAAAATTAGTAAAAAAACCTGTTTTCTTGATTTTACTTCAAAAACTGAGCAGTTAGACTAATATAATGTATTGAGGAAAGATAGAAACTTGGGTATTCTGTATCTTTAGAAAAAAAATTTTGCATCTAGCATGAGCAGTTGCGAAGTTATGGCCATTTTAAATTTTGTCCTGTTGCGATAGAAACGCATTTTGAGGAGGCGTAAAACAAAAGTTTAATCAAAAACTTTTGGTGGTAAATTGAATTGGTGGTTGAACCACAACTTTTGCGAGAGTTCCCAAGAAATTGAAGGAAGTCACCAACATTTGGTACGGCCTAATGCAGACCCACCAAAATGTACGGGAGAATACTGATATAGCTGCTGGGCAGGTGTTCCAAAAGCTTGTAATTTAGTTATTGCGTTACTTACTAACTTTTCTGGATCTTAAAGGTTTGGTTGATGGTAGTAAGCTATTGTTTGAATAAAATTTGGTTTTAGAGGTGAATCTAAAGGGCTGTTTGTTTGGGATGTTCGCTTTTGGTGTTAGGTAATTGACAAGGTTTGTTTGGTTAAGGATTGTGCAAGCAGAATTCTTTGTTATGTTTGACATTGCTGCTAAGTTGCTCTCTCTGGCTAATGTGGTATTTTCAGGGTTTTTTTGATGAGAAGATGTGGTCGTTTGAAACTTCAAAAATTAATTTTTTTTAAGTCTTAGGTATCGGTTGAGAGTTGTTGAAGTTGACCTAGAAAAGAATTGGATAAAATGGGTTGTGGTCTTGCACAATTGGATGGAGGTTAAGTGTGGTCACTAAGCTGAATTTCATGAGTGGGCTGGCATTTTTATTGGGCATGGACGATTTGCACGTATTTGGAAAATGTATTGGCAGGCTATGCAACCAAATAAAGGTAGTTTTTTTGTTTTGTTTGAGTGTAATGAAATGAAGATGAGGAATGGTGGCATTTTTTGTTAAGTTTTTTCAGGGTCAGTGTTGAATCTGAATTTAGGATTTGCGTTTGATGGAAGGTTAGGTTTAGTCTTAAGAGTTAATGTTAGAGGTAATAAAACTTTTAGACTTGTATATGTTTCCTGGTTGCCAAACTGCTAGATTGGCATTGGCCATACCTGTAGTGACATTTTGAATTACTTTTATTGTTTTTAATTGTGCTATGAAGTTTCTGCATTGTTGAAAAAGTGTAAGCGAAATTTTGTGTGCAAGGTTGCTGGAATGCTGGATGCAGTCCTTGTTAAAAATGAAGTAAGATTTATTTCTAAGAACTCATTTCAAACTTTAATCATTAACAGTGTTGCCAACGGCTTGTTACTGCGGAGGAATTCCTGGAAAGGAAGTTTTTTCGTGTGTGAATGATGTGGAAATGAGACTTGACAACTTCTTAAATGCTTCGTCATTAAGCAGGTATATAAAAAAAGTTTTGGTTTTGTAATATTCATAATGTTTATTTGTTTATACGTGTTGCATCTGAGAATATAGCCCAATAAAACTGTAGCTGGCGTTGAATCTTTTCCTATCAAAATGTAGCATAGGCGTAGCCAAGATTTTTGATTGGGCAAGGGGGCAAACCACAAATCACATAGGTGAAGACCAAAAAAAAAGTCTTCACAGTCCGATTTAGGATTTTTGATTGTGGGGGACCGAAATTTAGTTGGAGACGAATTCAGGATTGGGGGGAGCCCAAGTTACAACCTTTAAGCGAAGACCAAAACAATAAAACAACAAAAAAAGATCTTCACATACCAAAGGGCCGATTTTGTCCCGAAAATCAGGTGAAGACCAAAAAAAAGGTCTTCACGGACTGAAGTCAGGTTGGAATCAAAACAACTAACGCAACTGAAGGAAGATTAGTCTCTTTCGCCACAGATTTATCATGATTGGCATTGTAATTGGGAGGGTTCCGGGCCCCCTGGGCCCTCCCCCCTGGCTACGCCTATGAAATGCAGTTTAGTTACAGTAAGTGATGTTATCATAGATTTTGTTCATTTTTTTACACTGGTAAACTCTTAAATGCCTTTGTAAAATTAGTAACTGAAACAGATTAAACGTCTAAACATTAAAAGTCTGACCTGTAAATGTCAAAACATTGCAATTAAATCATTGAAAAATGATTTGGATAATTCAACGGACTTGGAAATCTTGTCAGTTTTTTTTTGTCTGATATGGTTAAGCGGGTGCAGTGTTTTGCTTAGCCCACCGTGGCTTGGTTGGCTTGGGGGCTGCTCTGAGGCTTCATTGTTTGATTTTTTTCAATGTTTTGAGTTGAAAAAAAAGCAATTTTCCAACACATTATTTGAACTTCCAGTCATTTCATGTTTTAAAGGTAATTTTTGGTATCGTATGCTGAACATTGTTTCTAGTGGATCTTTGGATGGTGAAATGTATTTTGGTTGCATTGTAAAAAGTATTATTTACATTGCAGTGTCGTCAATGGAAATTCTGTGCGGTTGGTGTTCCTCGGTGCAGATTGCATGGTGACAGATTGCAAAAGGATTCATAAACAAAGATTACATTATTTTTTAGGGTCAAATTTGTTTTGGAAAGTTTTGGATTTTCTGTTTGTTATTTCTGTTTTTTTGTTGGGGGGGTTGCTGTTATTTGATTTCTTGTTGTAATGCATTTTTGTGTTATTGTAAACACTTATGTCGCTTAAGAGGGGGTGTTTTAAGAGTTAAAATATAACTCACGGATTAGTACAAAGTTTAAAAAATTGCCAAAAGTAAGCAATAAAATTTGATCGCTTGTTGAAGCGTGCTAACAGGTTTCATAAAAGAATTACATACATATTAGGAAGTTTCAAAATTGTACCACTTTTAAATTTCATAGCAGCTCAGCAAATTTCTGATGGAGTTTTTGCTGCTGATTACGAATTTGATATTATTTTGATTATGACGTCATATTGAGGGTTCAGGACTCCATTTTTTACGTCATTTTTCGACTTCTGCGTTTTCTCGAAAACTATACATCATGGAACCTTGATATTTACATCAAACGACGCAGAATACATGATTTGCTATCAGTGTTCAATAGATAAAAATGGTGTATCTTCAACAGAAAATAAGCTATTTACAGTAGAAAAAAGGGATTTCCACAAGTTGCTGGATATGATGTCACAAACATCAAAAAACACTGACGCTGAAGTGTACTTGTTTTCAATCGCTATTTCGACTGAAAACCAGCATTTATGCGTTGTAGATGACTGGAACTGGGTTGGTGTTTTGATTTAGAGGGGATAAGTAAAGGCTGGGATAAATCGGGCCAAAATGATGGGGAAACCCCCAGAATTGACTCTATTAAAGCGTTTTCATGCAGATGGACCAGCAAAGTGATTATTTTATTATCATGAGTTTTTTTTGCCATATCGACAGTTGATATGTTAAGTCGAAGTCTGTCCTATGAGCTCTCCATGTGGTTATCACATAACTGCCTCTCAGCTATTCTTGAAGTATAGAGTCTCCAATTTATTTTTTGGTGTTTGATTTTATTGTTGCGGGAAAACTTAAGCATTTTTAAATTTATAATTCCTACACTTCTTTTAGCTCCAAGATATCTCAACTATTATTACTCTTGTTTGGGGCAATGACTTAAACAAAAAACGAGTTGGTTTCCCTACATAGCTGTTATATATACTCAGTATTTAAATTGTAAAATTTTGCATTGGGGGACGCTTTTTCAGCGTTGACTGAACCTTAGTGAAGAACAGGCACGTAGCCAGGATTTTTTGAGAGTTTGTTCCGTAAACGAACTTGACCCAAATTTTCATTGTTACTGACTTGGATTGATGCGATTTTTCAGTGAAAATTTGGTGATCTCCAAAAAAAAAAAAAGAAAAGGTCTTCGCCGAAATCCGAGGGCTTTTTCTGGCCAAAATCAAAAATTTAAGCGGTTTTTCCAGCCAAATACAAGTGATCTCCAAAAAAACAAAAAAAATGTCTTCGCCGAAATCCGAAGGCTTTTTCTGACCGAAATCGAAAATTCAAGTGGCTTTTCCGGCCAAAAACAGGTGATCTCCCCCCCAAAAAAACACTAACTTTTTCCTCCCACAAACCAGCGCTAAAATCTCGATGGGGGGACGCTCAATCTCGATGGGAGGACGCGTGCCCCCCATCCCCCCTACAATTTAAGTACTGTATATACTGAATATTCTTTCGGGCTTAATTGGTGTAAAAATTTCTTGGAAGCTCCCTCAGCAAGGCCTGTGAAGCCGTGTTGTAACAACGAAGCCATTGCATCTTAGAATTTGAATGAAACTTCAATATCATAAAAAATAAGTAAAAGGATCTTATTAAGAGTTTTGGAGCTTCATCATTTATTGACTATTTTTTCCATTACTTTTTACCAAGATAAATCTGGTGCTGGTACGAAGTAGTTTTTAAAAAAATTTCTCCTTCAGAGTTACATGACTCCTTATTGTCCGTAGGCATATCATCCTACGAACATCTTGGAAGGGTAAGAATATACAGTGTTTATTGGTCTGTGAACTTTCTATCTTTTGCATTTTTACATGTTTAGCATTGAGCATTACAAAATTTTTAGCTGCATTTTTTTTTTCGGAAATGATTTTAAAAGGCAGTTGCAATCGCATGTTGGACTAAGTTGTAGCCCTTTAAAATATGTTGAAAAAATGCTACTAGATTAGAACACACAAATTCATGCCACAGCATGAAAATCAGCCATGTAAATTTTGTCCGCAAAAAATTGGGAAAACACTGCTATCTGCTTGTGTAAATTGTTGAAAATGTAACTATCTGTGGTACAACTTTTGGTACCGGTGTGTCACTTCAAAGAGGCAGCAAGGTCAACGTTATTGTCATTTATTGTAAACTTTGTAACCTACAGTATATTTTTTCTATGTGCATAGTATAAAAGAACAAGATTACAGCGCTGGTTCACTCATGGTACTGGTATGACAATTCGTTTATAGCAGTGCAGTACTGTTAAAAAAATGAAACGTCAAATTGTACGTAAAAAAATCTGAAATTGCATGCAACTTTAGTTGAGAAGTACCAATATTGTCACTATACCATAGTATACCAACACCTGGGCCCGAAAAAATATCCAGTATTTCTAACAGCTATGTTGCGAAACCAACTCGTTTTTGTTAAAGTTATTGCCCCAAAGAATAGTAATAATAGTTGAGATATCTTGGAGTAAAAGGGTATAGAAATTAGAAATTTAAAAGTTATAAGTTTCCCCGCAAAGGTAAAATCGAACATCAAAATTGCCATAAAAAAAAACATTGCCCATTTTATGTTTTTGCACTGCTAATTTCTATGCCGCATTTCAAAATTATTAATTTTATCGAAATAGGCTTAAAATTAAGTTATTTGCAAAACCGTACAAAATTTTGGAGTGCCTGGAGCGGAGCTCTCAGGCCCCCGAACACAGCCCCCCAATTGCAGTATCTGGTTACACGACTTATTGTAAACGAGTGCTACTACGTTTTCAAGTTTTATAATCTTGCAATGAGAAGTTATTTAGCTGGGCAAATAACAACTGCTATCTACTATAATGAAGTAGCACCGTTATCTTTAAAATATAACGTTTTGCTGCTTCCTATACATTATAAAAGGTGACACCACGAAATTCCGCCCCGGGTGTCACCATCCTCAGCGACACCACTGATTGTTAACAGGCGGCGTGAGGTGCTAAATAGTGGATGATACACACAGTCTTGATTACAACGGCTTCTGCGTAGTTTGGGGTGTCTGGTTTGGGCTTGAGGTGGTGCAATGTTTCTGTGTGTTTGTTGGAATTGTACATTCAGTTTGCTGCCTGTTCGGAAGCACAAGTACCCTAGAGACAGTATTCAAATTGTAACGGGGACGCGGGGGACGCTTTCCCCCATCGAGAGTTAGCGTTCCACCATCGAGGTTTGGCGTCCCCCCAACGAGATTTCAGCGCTGGTTGATTAGCCAAAAAAGGGCCCTTCAGCACGAATAAATTCCAGAAACTCCGGCTGAATGTAGTCCCAAATCGCGGTGATGACCTTTTTTTTTTGGTATTCACTCGATTTCGGGGACGGAAAGACATAATTTCCACTAAAGTACTTTCGCATTCCGAATGCGTTTGGTCAAGGCTGCAAAAGTGTCCCTCCAAGCAAAATTTTTCTGTTTAAGTACTGCCTAAAGATAATCATTATTTGGCGTATTATGCAAGGACGTAACAATGTAACCATGGTGCGGTTGAAGTGAAATCATTCTGTTATGGTCGGCGTAATAACGACCCGTTTGTCCTCTTTGTCACGTTTAATAAAGAATTTTGTTTTATTTTTAATTGTAAGTGTTAGACTTGGGTTGTCCTGGTTTTAAATGTGTTTGTTGGATGCTTCACCATGTTATGATTTGTTCCTGTTATTGCTGCAATAAAGATTTATTTGCGCTTGGAGGTAGTGTGCAGGCAGGGACTTTTCGTGGTGGGGGTTGGTGGCAAAGTAGCATTGAGGTTGCGTTTAACGCGAGGAAAGTTACGGTTTGGAGTCTATATTAGGGATTAGACAAAAACCTAGCAGTAACTTTTTCTCGAAGTGAAATAAGCAGAACTAATTTAATAGGTTAACAATTATTGATCTGACTAGAAACGACTAGGCTACATTTTTTACAAATTCATTCAAAGCAACCAGATCACTATTACCGTAATAAAGTTCGATAATGCCGCGAAGTCCCAGGATATCGCTTGCGATGTCACGTTCTAGTTTAACTTCTGTTTACTTTATTAGCATTAACTCATGCAAGCCTTAAGTAACTACGAAAAAAATAATCCTTTACGCATTACTTAACCTCCGTCAGAGATGACACTTGGGCTATGATTGCTAGATTGAGACTTAACTAAGGGGTCTATAATGACGTTGTTTCAGTGTTCATAAAAGAACTAGAAGAAACAACGGTACCGGTTTTGATATATTTTCTTAGCTTGCAAATTAATACAAGCAGCTAACTGCCGCAAATGTTAAAGCCAAGCACACTTCCAGATTTCGGAAATTGCCTAACTACGTAACAAAGGTGATCTTTTTAGGTGAAAACTGCAGAATTAAGCCACTACAGAGACATAATAGCTATTTAGACCAAAATAAATTTTATTTTTTGAATTCCATTGTTATAGCTATATTTTTGAAGTAATAACATCATCGTCAGCGTTATTTGAAAGGTCAGGTTTAGCAATACCGTAGCAGAAACTCTGTGATCTATTACTTGAGGTTACAGCAGTAAAACCCGCCGACAAAATGTCAGCAAATATTTCACCTAGTTTGGTCTGGGACGCAGTGTCTTATTTGAAGTTAATTAGAATTGCTTATAAAATCAGCGGTAAAAATGCGGAAGCAAAACATACCTAAAGAAAAACTGTATTATTCAGCAAAAATTTTACTTCTGTTTACTTTATTTCCATTTACTTACGCAAGCCTCAAGTAACTACGAGCTTAAAATCCGCAAAAACAGTCTCCGAAACTTGGTTACAAAATGATAAGTAGTTAGTACTTTTACTACCTAAAACATTTAGTGCTAAAACATTTCACACCTTCATCAGGCCCAGTTCTTGAATCTGGAACCGATTACTGCTGAGTGATGCCAGATAAGTGCTACGTCATAAAAGAAACGAACCAATTAGAATCGGTACTTTCGTAATTTGGCACCTTTTTGGCATGACCCAACAATAACCGCGCATCGGAACTGCGAAGCGGGTCTGAAAAATGAACATGTGAAGAGGCATTAATCGAATGTCAGTCAGTAAACGATGGAAAGCGCATAGACCAAATAAGCTTAGCAATTTGTTATTTACATGCGATTAGGAGCGAATGGAGGGTTACGAAGGGAGCTTCAAGTGCCATGCTAATTTAACACCATAGACCTCGGGTTTTCGGGGGTTCGTAAGCTGTCCCAACGTTTTACAGATGGTTGTTGGTTGGCGCGGCGCCCCCGAGGCTTGTCACTGGAAGCCTCAAGAACATTCTCGGCGCTCGATGAACGTCTTATGAACGGTTTGCTGATAAAAAAATACATTTTCAAACTCTGAGTGAATCTACAATAGTTTTAAAAAGTAAAAATATGTTTTAGCTGCAATTTACGATGCAAAAGACTAGCAGTAGCGAAGACTTGACTGCCAGATCGTAATTTCAGCATCAACAATACTGGTGATTTTCTACAACACTATGATATCAATATGCAAAGTATAGGACCAGATTTACAATAGGCGAAAAATCGTGAGATAACGAGGGTATCCTTAAGTTTATTTTCATCTACTGGCAGCTTGTACGTAGGGCGCACCGAATTTCTGGTTAGAACAAACTGAAAATACGCTTCTACGCTCATTATTTCACGCAGTGTAGACCGGGCCTACCTCATTAAGAGAATGAAGCTTCAAAGTAGCCTAATCCTTGAAATACAACGTCGACCTGAGCGAATCGGGACTCAAAGCTCTGTTTCTTGAACCGAGAAAATGACTTCGTAAGTTTAAATAGAATTTTTCAGTGAATGCTGCACAAGCAAGTACGAATAGCTACGTCCTTCGGTTTTTACCTAGTCACAGTCAAAAGTGAAACTCTACTTACGCAGGTCGATTCATTCCGATTTGAGAGGCGGGAGCCGCAACTCCGTTGGGCATTCCAGCCTCTTCCGGAATCCAGGAGGTGTCAACTGGAGGTGGAAGAGTTGTCTGCACGGTCTGAAATCAACATCAAGTTTGAACAACTGCCAAATTATAATTTCATCTTTATTTATCGTAGCTACTGAACCTGTAGACTCAGGTTCGATTCCAGATAGGATCAAACTAAAGACTATAAAAATTGGTGTTCCCAGCTTCCCTGCTTGACGTTCAACAATTAAATGTACTCTGCGAAGCCTCTGCCGTGTGTGGTCAACAGGTGGCAACTTGACTCGAAGATCGAAAGGTTCCTTCGCTGTCTCCTGGCCAAGGCAACTTGGAGTATAAACTGTAATTACAATTACCACTTGGCCAGAAGCAGCAAAAGGTCTTCGAGTCAAGCTGCCACCTGCCCAGTGCCTACTTGTCCACCACACACGGTGGAGGCTTAACACTGTTCCTTTTAATGCTGAACGTCATGCAGGGAAGCTATGAATACCAATTTGTATAGTCGTTGGCTTGACCCCACAGGGAATCGAACCGAAGTCTGCCGTGTCACTAGTAGACGTTCTGTCCACTCGACCGATCTGTTGACTGCGCAAGCGCGAACACAGCTTTCTTTTGCGGATCACGCCCATGCGATTGCAATCAAGTGTTCTGTATAGTCATACAGTTATAGGTAATGTTATCTCATCAAGTTTCTTTCCATTCCATGGTGCAGAGAGAACAATGCGCTAAGTGTTTATAAAAGCAGTGGATTTTCAGTCGCATTCAAATAGCATGGTTTTCGCTGAGATGCTGCTTTTGCATAAATTTCCAAATATTGTCTCCTCTGCTAGCTGGTTAATTATCTGGTACAATATTACTATTTTAACTCTGTACAGCACGAGGCTCCGAGAGAATCGTAGCTTCTTATTCCCACCTGCATATTGATGTCACCCATGACTTTGAGTGCTTCTTTCAAACTCTGATACATGTTCAACATCATATCTCTCTTATCCACTTCCTCCTGCGATTCTTCCATCAAGTTCGGCTGAAAAATATCTATATTAATAACGCCAGTCAAGAATGCTTCCCCCCAGACGCGAACTATCGTTGTGGACAAAAATTTGTACGCGTTGACCGATGTCTTGAACGCCAGGATGTCCCTGCATCAGGATGTCCTGTTCGTTGTGTATAACGCCTTCAACTTGAATCAAACTAAAGCAAAAATCAACGAGCTTTTGGCCCGGTGACGAAGCAGCAATTTCATTAGTTTGCGCTCCACCTGCACGATCAAAACTACTTGGTAATTGGCATACAATAAAGACAAATACATTAGCGGATGATGGCTACATTTCGTAAATATATTATTTGTATTTTTCTGAACTCAATAACAAGTTTTTCTGTCACTGAGCGATGTGCTGAGTAAAGTGTATACCGTCTCATGTAAATTGTTTTGTGCGTGCACAACAGCACATATTCAAACATAACTCATATCATTACGGCATAAAGTTTAAAGACACTCATAACATAACACTTACCCCGTTACCAGATGCGTACAGATGAGCCAGTATTTCTGTTCCAATAAACTCTTTTACCTAACAAAGCAAAATTAAAACACCAATGAAAATAACAACGCAGCCATAAATGAAGTTGGAATCTGAAATATAGAACGATGGTGGTTACATTTCGACCAGGAAAAGTCTAATAATGCAAATAAAATATTTTGCGAAGTGTATTTTTATTGTAGTCGAACCATAGACTCTTGATTAATAAACTGCAAACTGACAGTTTTGTCTTCTTGTTTCTTCACAGTTCATTTTTCTAGAATATGCCAATTTGTCCAATTAGCGTGACTTTTTTCTCCTCGGTTTACTTGCGCTAAAAATATGCCTAATTAAGTCAGTCGAAAACGCGTGAACGCAAAAAACTTCGCAAGAAGACCTAACTTTTTTTCTTCAATGCCCTTATCTTTTTCTCCGCACGTCTGTTTCTAGTCTACAAATAAAGAGTCGATCATTGAACATTCGTTTTTTTTTTCACTTCAAGTTCACAAGAATTTCTGTGATGAAGCTTCACGGCGGGTCCACGACAATTGACCGCGAACCAAATGACACCGATTAGCTGAGAAGAGCAATCATAAGCATATTTTACTATCCCCACAGCCATCTTGCTCAAACCTTCACTACTTGGCAAAATCACTGTGACAAAGTCAGTGACGAAACCGTTGGTTCGCGGTCAATTTGTCGCGGTCAGTTGACCTGGCTCGCTTCACGGCTTACTGGGAAGTGTCGCAAACACGGGCTTGTATGCCGTGAATTTGAGGCTAAGCACGTTTTCTATAAGCTTTAGCAGTAGAGCTTTTCAACAGCAAGCTTTACGGCCCATTCTACACTGGGTGCAAAATCGTAAGCGTACAAGCGTATCATTAGTTTGTTTTAAAGAAAATTCGGCGCGCCCGGCGTACCGACTTTTCGACGTCCAAACTGCAGTTGGTTAAAATAAACATAAGGTATTACCGTAAGCTTACGATTTTACGCCCAACGTAAACCGGGCTTAAAACCAAATTTCTCTGCTTTTTAATTGTTAGTCGCCATTTTACTTGCGACTTGGCAAGTGCACAGCTGAGAAACAAAAATCGCAACAATAAAACCGCTCTGTAAATTCGATCTTCAACTAAATATTGGAACTAATGAAGGGCAAAATCCAATTTATCGCACAGCATGTACAAAATTGTAGTTGGATACTAAAGTAATAAGCAACTGAGAGCGATGTTGTTTACTATTTATTTCAAGATTAAGCAGGATTTTAAAATATTCTGAGAAAACCGCAGTGATTTACTTGTAACAAACCGCATAACGATGTAAACAAAAATCGCAATGTTATAACGGAGGTAACATTCTACTGAATACTTCTGCAAGTTTGCAGCCTGAAAATGGCCTCCGGCCGAAAACGATTATAACAAATTAATTCACTAAAATGTTTAATTGATTGCATTTTAGCTTCATGGATTTTTAGACCAAAATAAAAAAAATTATTTTACTAAGTACTGATCTTCGACTGCAATCATTAAATGAGTTTTGCTGTTGATGTACTGCAGCTAAACCGAGATAACAATATAATAGTATTGATCAACCACTTCTATAAAATCGATGCAGATAGAGATGTATGCACGGCTTTTGTACAAGCTATGCTCATTGCGCAACACACTTTTATATATGAAGGAATTATTTCACCTACAAAAAAAATAGTCGCTAAGAATAGTTGGTAGGAATGTAGTATGCTTCTGAATTTTCAACTTTGAACGGAGATATAATAAAAAATATTCCGCTGGCGGCAAACGGTGTCAACGAAAACACCACATTAAAATGACGACCAGGCACTAAAGTTTTACTTTGCATTGAATGTCACAACAAAAACTAAACGTTCAAGCTGAAGCGAAATTAAATGCGCTAGAGCTAACAACTACAAATTCAAAAAGAGATTGTACTCCGATTTTGAGAATTCAAAGCAAACGTGACTAGTGACTACCATAAATCCAGTTTCAAACGTCTTAAACGGGAGTTTAAAAAATTGCAACCTTACCTCTCCAATCAAGATGCTCATGATGATCTTTGGAATGAGATCCCGGATGGTTTTATTGACAATCATCATGTAGCTGTCCACCAGGTTTCGAATGGTTTCCACTTGCCTCTCCAGCTGAGGATCCAGAGACGAAGAGGAGTCTCCGGAATCTCCGCTCTAGAACAAGTAAATCTCACAAAATATGATTCTTTACAACATCGTTAAACGAGGACTAAAGGCGAAATTCATGGGGGTATATAACGTTAGACCAATTGCATAAGACTGGATTGGCGTTGACTCCATCCTTCTTGACCCAGCCGTTTCAGAGATATTCTATTTCAAACAGCCCCTAATGTTATAATTTTTATTGGCAACTCTGACGTTGATAGCCTTAGCGTCGCCATTCCAGTTCTAACCTAAAGCAACGCCGCTATTAGGCTACTGCATTTCGTTACGCACTTATCAGTTTGATGTTGGCAGCAGAACAGATCCGAACCGGAAGTAAACTGTACGGTAGTCTAGATAACAAACGTCTAGGAATAAGCGAAAGTAAGGCTAGTAGAGTAGTACGTCGTTGTTTGCAACTTAGTCGGAAAAGTTTATTCTAGGATCACAAAATACTGTAAGCAAATACAATAGGCCTACTCAGGTACTGGTAGTCTTATCATCCGGTATGAGTTTGTACTTTGTAGCCTAGTAATAACAGCCTTATTGCTAGGCTAGGTTATAATTTAGACTAAAATGTATGTGACAGCTTGATTTCTTTTGAGATCGCTAGGCTACCAAATATTCGAATCTTTTTATCCCAGATCGGATCCGCTGTGCTGACAAGATCAAGCAGAATAGTGCGCAGGAAAACGACTCAATGCAGTAGACTAATAGCGGCGTTGCTTTAGATTAGAACTGGGATGGCATCGCTATCGACGCTAAGGCTATCAACGTCAGGGCTGCCAATAAAAATTATAACATTAGGGGCTGTTTGAAGACGAATATTTTTGAAACGGCTGAGTCAAAAAGGATGGAGTCATTAACGGAGAAATTTGGAGCGAATTTGTATTTGCAAAAGCTCGTATTTACAAAGCAAAATTCAGATATTGTTTCAGAGAAATCTGGTTAAGAAACTTGAATTAATTGGACGGTTTTAAAGTTTATGTATTGCTTACTTGCTTGGTCTAAATATTGCAGTTAGTGATTTACTACTCAACAGAGAAAAAATTGGTAAGCTAGCACTAAACATACAAAATGAATTCAGCTAGCTAAATTGAATATCGACTTTCATAAAGCAAACAAACAAGCAACTATGTAGAGATGCAGCAGATTTGTGCTACTTTTTCTAACTCTTGTGCATGTATGCAACTATGGATGTCCAGCGGAGTGCAAGTCGCATGCACCAACGTGGATTAACTTTAATCCGAGGATTAACCAAACTTTAGGGGAAAAGTCCAAACAAACGGCCCGGCTAATTGCTGTAATTATAAAGTAATTCAAGGATGCACCTCTGAACTTACAAATTATTTCACAAGTTCAAAAATAGAAAATTGACAATCCGAGAATCAAAGTTAATCCACGTTAGCTCATACTCTTAGAAATTTTTGCCTTTAGAGAAGGTTCGCAAAACTAATTAACTGAGAAATTGCTATGTGCTACTGGAAATAAGCTTCAAGATACTAACTAAGCTACCACACAGCAAACAGTTTAAACAAGTGATGCTACAGTACTCATGCGGTGCTGGAAAGACAAAACAGTGATAGAGTGGAAACAGCACGTGTGTGAAGAAGCATTTTTAAGCGACTTTAATTTCGCAAATTAACTGCCTATTACTACTACCTCTTTAGCCTCCTCTCCCACCAAAAGCAGAACATATCTTATGTCTTTAGACAAGGCAGAACTTATGAAAAGTTCGAAATATTTTTCTTATTAAACCGAAGTAGTTTTTACCGAAATACAATTATTCTACTGATAAATTCCCATCTCGTAGTCAAAAATAATTCCAGAATTATTCATCAAACGAATTCATTAAGGCTTATATTGCTGCATACGGTTAAACCATAACAAAATTTAACTTAACTATAGACAGTTTGCGAGTAGCTCAAGCCACTGAATGTCTCGTATAAAAAACAATTATTAACATTTAGAAATCAGATTTAATATAATGAGAGTTGAGTTGAAGTTTCAGTAAGAGATAATTGGTAGAGCCAAAGTTATAATGATTTTCCAGCGTCTTCTTCGGTTTGCGGAACTGTTGTACCTGGAAACTTTCAAACAACCACATGATGGCATTTTCATCAAGCAATATTATAAAATCTATTGCAATGTTCAGTGTCCAAAGCGAAATGGAAACAATGCAAATGTCTTTGGTTCACTCGCAAACTGCCTGATAGCCAGAAAATTTTGATTCACAGAACCGTTTGAGCTGGGTTCAAATCATAGTGAAACAAAAGTGAAAAATACAATACCTTTGCTCTGTGCTGAAATTTAACATCATGTTTGAATGGACATCGAGCAATTACATGCAAAACAGAAATTAGAGTAAATGTTGTTAATTGTTGATTAGAGAAGAAACAACGAGTTAGTGAACTCAGCACAAACGCTACAACATTGCAAGATGCACACAAACTGCAGTGGACTAACACTACTTTTAAGCAACTTAGGATTTTTTATTTAGTGGCAAACAAAGAAGCGAATTGCTCGGTCCATAAAACTTATAAAGTAAGGCTTAAGCTAGCGAAATTGCAAACCGATCTAAAAATTAAATTACCGAAAAAGATAGGTGTAAAAGGCATAAACTTGGCAAACAAAACTAAAACATATCCGTTTTTGGAGCATAATTAGCAACGGATATTAAGAATTAAAAAAATTGTCGAAGTTAGCTTCTACCTATGCTGTAGGAATTCGGCTGAAAAGTTAGTGAGATTTTTTTTCTTAAAGGAATGCGAACTACTTGAAGTAATAAAAAGATGCCCAGAACTTTGTTGTACTATTCCCTTAACCACAAAAATAGATCTACTCCGTTTGATTAATTGACTCCATTCCATTGGCTATCCTGCGTTTCAAAGTTTCGTGGCATCAGAAAAGGCTTTGTTAAATTTCTTGCAGAATATCGAACATCGCGTTCTTTATTCTGCAAAAAAATTTGCAAAGTTATCATCTCCTATATAACTGAAGTTCGAAACGCAGGGCTGCCAATGGCAGCAAAGTTGTTAGGGACGCTTCTTCATTACCTCAGTAATTCTCATTTCTTCAATAAAACCGATCTCGAGCAGTATAACCTTATTTCTATTAAAAAACAATTGAATGAAAATTGCATTTTAATAAAAGTAATGATGACGTCAGCAGCTGAAGCTTTTCTTTTATCATAGAATATGTTAAAATTTTGGCTGTTTTTCTCAATAAAAACATTTCTGTATTGTCAAGGTATGCGCTGTTAATTGCATTTCATAACAAAGGATGGTAAAGCGAAAATTATGCTCCTTCTTCACATTATTTGTTTCAACTAAAAAAATTTTACGCAATAAACGATATCTTTTAGCTTGTGTAATTAGGTAAGCCGATCCATAAAGCAGATTGAGAAAAAAAACATGAAGCCCGACTAAAAGTAATTAAAGATGCGCGAGCCAAAGAACAATCATAAAAAAAGAAAATTAACTGCAGCGCATTCAAGATTACAGAGATGAAGAAATTATTATAATTAAAAATATTCTTTTTTATAACAATGGAACAACATCAAGATTATGCCTCGATCACTAATCCATGAACAGCAGAACAATCGATATCATTATATAATCTGCGGTTACTTTTTTCACATGTACAATTTGATTTTGGCGCTTTTTTTCTGTAGTAACACTGAAGTTTTTAACGTTTATTAATGGCTCTTTCGGTATAAATTTTGGACAGGGTGTAAAGCAGTGAGGATTCCTCAAACGGAAACTTATTGAATTAATTTGCATGATTTACTTCAACCAAGAAGCAGCTTTTGAATAGCACAGGCGGCAACGGTTTTAAAACCTCTTCACTAGAAACGAGAAGCTAAAACTTGAATTAAACATTTGTCGGGCAATTTCTGTAGAATTTCTTTACCTTATGAAACACCAATGCGCCACAACAAGTGAAAAATTAAAAGCTAATAAATTGGCTTGAATTATCACAAGAATACGATATGGCAATCTTAGGACTTCAACGTGGACCTAATGTTTGGAACAGCAAAGTTAGATCAAAGTTTTAGCATAATCATAGAAAAAAACCCGCTTGATGAAAATCACAAGTTTTAGCATAATCATAAAATAAGTAAGACCCGCTTGATGAAAATTACAATGTTTTTCCGATTTCGAGTCATTTTTCTATCGTTTAAGTTTAAACTGACACCATAAACAAAAAAAAACACTTCAAATTTGAACAAACATAGAACGTAATTTGATTTGATTTTTAACAAAAATGCAAATAATTTTAAAAATAAGCTTTCCAGTGCTGGATATTTGAACCTAAAACAGATTTTTAGGAACTACAGTAAACCTGGCTGCTAAGTTTAAATTAAGCGAATCAAGATAAAAAAACTACAGACATGCGTCTCTACGAAAACAGTCATCTTACAGCGGTTTCAGATGAGCGCTCGGGGTACACACCAGCGCGCAAAAACGACGCCTTCCAACTGTCGACTTCTTCTTGGTTTTCAGCCGATAGCTCCAATTGTCTGCATAAAAGATTTTTTTTGCCAGAATAGTTTCAACTTAACTGCAATGTGTTTTTTTTTTCAAAATGATGAGCCGAGTTTGGTTCTTAGGCGGGCAACTATTAGCTTGTGAAGTTTGAAGTGCGTGTTCATTTATTATTATCATATACAGATCGAAGTCAGAAAAAATTTAATAAACAAAAGCTACGTTAAAAAAAGATTTTATTGATTAGATGAGGTCTTAAATTGTGCAGTAGGCAAATGTAAAATCTCAGAATAAACTTGGGTATTCTTCAAGTCAATAACCAAAAAAACACGTAGTTTAGTTCATTTTCGGTGGTTCAATTGGTGTGAATGTGAAAGCAATGTTGATTGTTGAACGTGATGACAACTTGTCAAGGAATATCAAGATTCAAAATTGTTCCAAAACTCAAAATAATTGGGATTGATGTAATTCAGTAATCACAGCACCACAGGACAATTTTTCGTCCTGATTGGAGACTAAGCTAGAGTTGTACCGTAATATAGTCAAGGAAACAAAGGTAATGACTATTGACAGTTTTTACTAATCGGACAGAAATCAATGGAAAGTCATTTAGAGCTAAAAATACAAACTATGATCTCTCCAGTGTTAAAAATATAACAGATTTTTTATGCTTGAATTCGACCGAAAGGTGTTAAGTGAACTTGAAACTGTGAGTATTTGTTCAGTAAGTGGATTGCCACTGTGCACAAAAGGTTATTGAATTGTAGTAGGTGAAATATTGCACCGGGCATATCTCTGAGCAACATCATTGTTAATGATTGACCGCAAACATTGAGAACAGAGTAAATTGCAGAGGTAACCTGAATTAAGACTTTATTATGCGCTGCTGTAACTTTGAATAGAGATTATACACCACAAACCTGTAATCTTTGTACACATTGCGCTGCTCTGTACTGAATAAAGCAAACCCGTGCTTCGTGGTCATGAAACCCTTTTCGAGATCACGCATTCGAATTCCGTCCAAAGACAAAACGTATTTCTTATCTTTCTCCTGCACAATTGCACAAGCGATTTGATGTTAACTCTTGTAATATGTATATGCATTACAACATCATTTAATGCCGTTCTTGGTTGACAGACCAGATCACCATAACGTCACCAACGGGCAGATACACGATTTTTAAACTATTTTTTCAACGTTCCGCTATCAAACCAATATCTAGCGAGAAACGCCATCCAAAATAGCTATACTAGAATCCGCACAAAATTTAATTTTTGGCAGCTAAACTTCTTTTCAACCGATCTAAAAAACTGATTAATGGAGTTACAGTAAAGTACAACCTGTACAAGTACACCTTGTACAAACACCAAAACTTATGAGATTCAAATCCTACACACTTGTTCCGCTATTTGTCGGAATCACCATGGGATAGCTTAATCGAATTTATCCCCTGATGATCTCGATTAGAGGTGAGACAACCAAGAGAATCTTTTTCAGCTATTTTTAATCTCTATCGTTTCCGCGAGGTAACTAGTATATCTTTAATTTAAGAGATAATCAAAGAAGGCTACTACAGCGTGTATCTAAATTTAGTCTACTGAATCGGCTTGCCTACTATTTTTTGTTTATTCTACAGTTGTTGCTGATAAATACAAGTAATTAAATGATATTCTAATTAGAGAATAATATTATCAATGATGCGCAAAAAAACTTGACGATACTATTGTCACATAACCACAAACAATAACAACTTGTGTATATTAGTAAGTAAGACAACACTGCTTTTAGAGCAGATCCTACAATTCAAATAAGGTTCGGTGTTGAGAAACGAATTACCTAGATTAAGAATGTAAAGTTGTAAAATAGAACGACGTAATAATACAAACAGTAAAAACAATGACTAAGTTAAGGGAAAAAATGAAGCTTACAAATAGAAATGATTTACAGTAAGTAACTTACCAAAACATACCCCAGAAAGTAAAAACAATCAAATTTTTGATCACAAAAAGACGTTAAAGCGCAACAAAACCAATTGTTATGCATGCAGTAAAAGGAACAACACCAATTCAAAAGCCAGTTTTGGTCTTGTTCTGAGATTACGAGATAGAATCAAACTTAAACGTAGCAACGTCACTTCAAGGTTTCATTTACCCGATACACTAATATGCACACTTGGTAAGCATTATTTTTCTGCTCTGGTTCTCTATTCGTTTTTCTCTTTTCAACAACGAATTAAAAAAAGAGTTGAAAAGTGATCATATTAAAAGTGGGTTTTGGGATATGCCTTACAATCCTTGGTTTTGATGCGGAGTTACCAACAGTACTAACACACGGCAGTTTACCTCCTCATCTTTGTACCACTGCAAGGTTTCAGCACTGAGTGTAAACCAGAATTCTTTCGAGCTTCCTTTTATAAAACTCACGTTGTGCATAGTGAGCCATCCTTTACGGATTACCTGCAGCAACGAAGATATCTTATTAGTGCTTGGAAAACTTGGACCAACCAAGGACTACGGTAAATCTTATTACAACACAGAAACCGCTAGAGAACAGTTTATTGTCAAGAGCGATGGGACTGCTTTCATCTTCGCTTTAAGTTTTCACCTGTCGACCACACGCGGCGTAGGCTTCACACCACATTTTAACGCTAAACGCCCAGCAAGGAAGCTGTGAAAACTATTTTGAAGTCTTTGCTTGACACAACCCGAAATCGAATTGAGTTCGACTTAGTTGAGCTTAATTCTAGGTAATTGAGTCTGATTTTTTTTTTGAGTGGTTAAACAAAACGACTAATGTCTTTGATGGGAGGTGTCAAACATTACACAGTGTAGCTGTGAATGGTACACATACATATTACGGTTCAATTGTACAATGTACATAACAAAAACCCAAAACAAAAAAACAAGCGAAGCTAACATTGACGTAAAGTTCACGAGAATATCGATCTTTGCAGCAGTTGTTAGAGTTCAGTATTGATTCAGGCACAAGACAACTTAGTCGTTTTCGAGCTCTTACACATAAGTGATGAGCGACTCACAAATTTTAAAGGTTTTTCAAACTATCAACCATTAAGGCACAGAAAGAGCTGGACAGCAGTGTTTCGCGCTTTTAGCTCTCATCAGCAGTTAACAAAAAAGACAGTTTACTAATATACTCGTAAAACCTTCTTAATCGTAATTCCAAAATTTTTTTGAGGAGAGCTATTTTGAAAATACCAGTTTTTAAAGTTCTATCAATTAATATCGCCGTAAAAAATAGTAAAAAAATTACACATTACGATCTACAACTCTTAGGATTTGGTGCGAAAGGCCAAAAGAAAGCGTGATTCCACCCCCTGGCAACGCCCCTTTAAAACTCTAAAATTAACAAACTAAAAAATAACGTAGACGATTGTATCTAGCATTTTACTGTTGTTTTTTTACATCATTGATCGCGATGCATCAGCTGACTCAATATCATAACGCCGCAGTCGGCTGTCCGATTACGTGATACAACGTCATAAGCGAGTACGTTGTTTGACAGCAAAGTATTGCTTGATAGGGGTATGATGCACTGGTTGACTGGTAGTATTGATTATGTCATAAAATAAACAACGTTTTACTGCAAGTTTGTTGGCTGAGGTAATGGCCGATTATGTAATAACAATGGGCTTTGTCAACCGCTAACCATAAACTTTCAATTACAGCATCGACTGGTTCAACAACTCTTCGCGGGAATTGGGCAATTTATGAAGGGCTCAAAGTCATTCGCGGTCCTGAAAAATTTCGTTAGGAGGCTTGGAATTGTGCTAACATTTTTATTCACCGAATTGACTCGGCCAGCAGAAAGCAAAGGACCTTTGCAGTCCTCGAATAAAGCTGCCGTCGACCCACCTGTCTACATGTGAAGACTTCTCATTATCCCTTTTATTGCTGAACGTAAAGCAGGAAAGATGTAAATACCAATTCCATAGTGTTTGGTTTGACCCAACCGGAAATAGAATTCGAGTCTACTATTGGGATTGGTAGGATTATATTTTTGCGAGAACCGCGACTATGTTCCACCAGGATTTCGATAATGCATAGTCGTTTGACATATCTGGTAGTTTTAAATTAGAAACCTTCTCAAATTTTGTTTTTTATAGTTTTCGATACTGTGAATTAAACGATCCGAGGAAGCAATATAATCTCATTCTTAAAGTGATTAGTTGAAAAAATACGGCTTTTAAAGCACGATAAAATTTCTTTAAACAAAAAAATAAAGACAAAATTCGTTAAAAAATATTACCTTTTAGCTGATAAAAATTATTTATCATCAATGTCACAAAAAGATTTAAAATAAGTCAGACACCTATCATTTGAAATAATAATACCTGAAGCACTTTTAACTTAACTTTTACAAAAAAAAAAAAAAAAGCTTGGGTCAACGTTTAAGAATAAAACATTTTTAATTTTTTGGGCTGATTGTTTGTGACAAAATAGAACAATTTAACAAACGCTAGTGTTGTGTTGACTATTGAGTTATCAAGGTCAAGGTGTAATACTGAAATCTACCATAATGAAGCAATTAAAAGTAACTGATAAGCTAGAAAAATGAAACAATAGATGGCAAACTAAACCAGACAGCAGAAAATCATGGCATTAGCAGCAACGTCGAGGCACAACGTAATATAGTATTGGCCATTCGAACTTTGGGCGAAACGAAAGCAAAAAACACCTGATTTCCCAGCGATTTCTTCTTTGTTCCTCGATCTACTCCTTTCTGTGAAGCACTGCACATAAAAAAAGAAAAAAGTTAGGTTTAAAACTAAGCCTTTTAATTCGTACTTTACAAAATGGAACGCTGAAATATCAGAAAAACTAAGTGATCGCCGAAAAGTAGACGTGCAAAGAGTTAATAATAGAATTAAAAAAAAAGATTCTCCCTCCCTGCGCGAAATTTTCACCGCGGCATAATTACGCGAGTTAAAGAAGGTGGAGCATCCAGCCAATTCCGGTTGTTTTTATTGGTAAACTCAAAATAGAATTTTATAATTTTTTGTTTTTATTTTAAGGCTGCGGTTGCACAGATATTTAACAAATACAAAGAGATATCCCTCAAAAAGTCATTGGAGACCCTGAACCTGTTTTCCCAGTTTGAATTCCAAGGAAAAGGGGAGGTTTTGCCAAATTTGGATTGGTCACGTGACGAGACAGGATGGATTAATATTATTCAGTCTCTCTTTTTCCCGGAAAGTTTAGGCTGAAAGAGCAGATTTAGGGTCTCCAAAAACCTTTTTAGAGGGAAAAGTCCTTGTATTTGTTGAATATCTTTTCCACCGCAACCCAAAATGGGAACAAAAAAATTTCAAAATTTATAGTTCGATTTTAGCTATTGTAAACTACCAGAATTGGCTGAATGCTTCACCTTCTTTAAAAGGTGTTTGAAATTTGGACAGAGCCGTGAACCAACGAAGTTTGGCAATATTCAGCGAAAATGATTCGTAAAATTAATAGATAACCTCTGCAAAAACCACCTAGCCCAAACTCGTTCAAGTTTCGATGTTGCAATACAGTAACAGCAACATTGCAACAACTGATGTGATTCCTACTAGCTGAAGTATCTGCGACCACAACACATTTCGCCAAACTTCCTCCTATTGTTTAAGACTATTCATATTACTTCCTTTGTTACGATTCGAAGAACAAAATTACCAGTTTTCCGCTAATAAACCAACGTAATGGCAACACTTAACTTAATTAATTAATAGAAGTGCATAGAAGTCCATCGAAAATAAGATTGACCAGGGCTACACAGTCAAGAACTGAAAACATCAAAAATATTGGAAAATAATCATTGCGTACAAGCAACAAAACTACCGGTAAGTGTCTTTTAGCAAGCATTAACAAACGCAGACACAAGCAATCGAGTGCTTACTTAGCAAATCCAATAAAATCATCATGGTTGGTGTTAATGTATGATAACTCGAAATCAATAAGCTTGGTTACCTGAAAGCAGACAAAAAAGAATTAAACAAAGCTCCTACTAACACAGTCTGGCTGGGACCACTCAATGCAAGGTTCTTTTATTATACCCCTAAATTTGTGAAAACAATAAAAAGATATTTGAAAACACAGGCAATAAAGTGCTATCAGTAGTCACTACTCACTAGTCAGGCTTGCAAAGGCTTAGTTGGCCCAGCATTTGCTTTATCCCATTCACAAGAGCTTTTAATATACGCGAAAAATTAATCAGCTGTGACTGATAATGGTAATTGGTAACAGTATACATCGATATAGGAAATATTGTGCTTTCGCCTCACTGCCACACAGAGACAAATTCAAGCAATGGTTTGAAAATGTCCATCGATAGAGTTAACTTCGGTTTTGGCAATCATTTATATACTATCTTATATACTATACTACAGTAGATTATCACAGTACCAAAAGAAGAATACCAGATACCAACCACAGACCAAATACTTTCCCACGTTTTTCTTAATGGTTTTGCCGAAAACCAGTTAATGAGCTCGATAAGGTTTGATGAGACGCACAGAGACAGTTGAAAAGAGCCTAACGCCGAAACAGCCTGCTCGGTTTCTATAAGTGTTTTATTGGCATTATTACCATGTTTTTAAGTAGTCTTCTCGATATTGTGGATCACCTTGGCTGGCTAGAAACATACAAGTACCGTAGTAAAGTGGTCGGTTTTGGAGCATGAAAAATTGTACCACATCAGAGTTTTTTGTAATTCAAAAAACTAACCTGATCTTTGCAGGCAGTTTCTTTGATTCTAAGTTCTGAACTAACAATGCGGTCCGTTTCTTCTCGTAACATCGGGTATCGGCACATCTGAAAAAGTGATAGTGTAGCAAAACCTAGCGGTGTATTGAAATGTCATTTATCAAATGTATCCTTCTGAAACTAACACTTGATGATACTGAATAGTTCAACCTGCCAATTTAGGAAAACAATGGTATACAGATTCAGTAGTGCAAAGCAGTTTCCTATGATTTAGGAAGAGCTACGTCACTTACACGATGACGTAAGAATAGCGTGACTGTGCTATACGTGTCTGTGAATGGCAATAAATCCCAAGACCTAGAATTTTTAGCGTGCGCAAAAAGTCCCAAGTTTACTGGTAAGCTCGAAACCATAATGGCGCCCGTAAACTTGATATTTCTAACTGGTTCAATACGACGGAGAACAAGGTTTGTAGCGACATCGCGGCAAAACGTAACATGGCACGTCGCTACGAACGCATTCTTACACCAGACGGTACAATGACAACGGTATTTTGTTCTATTGAATTTCATGAAACGATTTACCTCGTTCCTTTTTAATTAACATATTGATAATTGAAAACCATTGTGAGAGTACAAACACAAATTAGCAACCAAATTTGTAACAATTTTTTAAGTACATTGCTCTGCACAAACTTCAGTCCATTGGAATTTAACAATTCAGAAATCGATTAACAACAAACGCCGTGATCGCACCACAGATACAATCCTAAAAATGAATTTTTCTTGCAATAGATGCGATGTAATTTTTTACATTTGTACTAGCATTGAGAAACAAAAATATGGCGCATGGGAAGGCAAATATCAAAATAAATCAACAGCTTTGTTATCTAACACAGAGCACCAGCATACAACACTTAGAAATACTCACTCTTTCACTGCATAAGTGAAGCACATTCATTAATTCTCCACTGACCATATCAACGCATTTGATGGCTGGAGACTACAAAACAATGCACATAAAATTATTTAACAGAGCGTTATCTTTGTCAGAAACGTAAAATCGACAATCAACAGCTCAACGATAAAGGGTCTGAAGAAATTCACTAGAATTTAATTAATGAATAACCAATTGCTGCTTGATTTTAATACTAAGCGGCAAATTAGCATGTCATGGTTTTGTCGTTTGTGTACATAAACCCTAACAGAAGTTCAAAAACACTGGCTATGCTACAACCAAACCACGAATTTATCGTGTTCCTATGTCACAATTACACCAAAACTTTATGACGTCAATTGAACAAAATTTCAATAAATATATAAAATATTTTCTCCTGCACGAGTCATAAAGCTCAGCCACAAGTGTGGACATGGAAATGCGGCATTTAAACGTAACTCGCGTCTATTATGTAATTCACTTGTGGCATAGACAGATAGACATGGAGACAATACTTTCATAAAGTTGTCGAAAATGTTATGAAAAGACTGTCAGTGTTGATTTCATCTATTTGACTAACAATTCGTGCAAATCTTCAAAGTTTCAGTAGGCACCACAGCTTGAAAAAGAAACCTGCGCACCATAATTTAGGCCTATTTTATATCTCCTTACTTTCAATTTTTTAATTTGGCTCTTGACAATTTCTTCAAAAGCAGTGTCAGGTGTAAAAAGTCCACTCCGAATACCGTGAATGTTCTGAATAACCACGGAGATCTCTCGTCGCAAAGATTGCTCATCAAATTCCATCTGTAATACGCGTTTATCATGACCCAAAAGCAAAGATTTTTCATAGTAGCCGAATTACTACTAAGAGCTAAACGTAGTTTTAATACCACACTGCTAAAAGACAATAAAGAATTACAATACCTTGACAAGTTCGTAAGGAAATCTCTCATGAAAAATTTTGTTTATTTTCGCACCACCAGATAGTTCAGCTGTATCCACAGACGCTCCAGTACCTTCAATCAGCTTCTCAAACGTGTCGTTAAAACCCTGAATCATTCTGAGGTACAAGAGAAAAAATTAAGTAAATTGGGCATTGCTTACATTCAGGCGATAATGTAACAGTATTACAACAATAAGTAAAACAATTGATACCAAAAAAGAGGTCAAAAACTAGTTAGCAGTATACGATGTCAGTTGAAAGCAGGTCATCGTTTTTTCACAAAACTTCCATCAAATATTCAAACTTAGCAATAATTTTTGGATATTTCAAAAATTTTGTGATCATTTTCAGTATGGCAAGCGTGATTTAAGCGATTGTGTGCAAAAACATGGAGTTTTTTAACATTTCCATTCAGGCTAACTGAAATGGCTGAAGTGATTTTGAACAAATATTTTAAGATATTTCTTCACTTATTCCCGAGCTTTTATGTCATGACCAACTGCCCACCGAATGACAGAAAATATAAACCTGAGTTGGAAGTACTACACACTCATGCAAGAATATAAACGAAAAATTTGATTCCGATAAAACTAAACAATTAGTTTGTAGTAAGTGTTAAAAAATTTATCTTGGAAATATTGAAATAAGTTCTCACTGTAGCATGGCTTTGGTTTTTCTAGAAGGATCATCAGGCTTGTAATTTTTGTATTCATCCACCTCCTTCTCCATCTCCATCATCTGCTTCTGCAATTTGCTTCGCAATGCAGGAAGGGTGTCCTTGATGTGGTTGGTCAGTTGCTGGAAAATTTGAAAAAAATACATTAATCGATTCTTGATAGCTAAAGAACTAAACAGCTTAAAGCAACATTTGGAGAAAAAATCACACTCTATCAGTTGACTAAACTAAGTATCGACTCTCAGTGACTGAAGTACAGTACTGCAGCTTGCAATCATCAGTAGGGTCATTGCAAACCAATAACACAGATGAAACGCAATTCGTTCTTCTTGAAAACATTTACTTTACGGCAGGAGTTAAGAGCTTCTTAATCTTTAGAATTTCAATGATTGCACAATATTACTCTCTCTAGCATACATTGGTATAAATTCAGCAGAAAAAAAATACATAGAGTGAAACAGTTAAACAAATAACAAATTTTAAGATTGATCAGCTCTTTCTGTTTTTGTTTACCTGATTGAGAACTTTCTGAAGATGAGGAGTTCCCAAGCGATCAGCCATGTGTCGATATGAAGGATGACTGAGGAAGAATCTGCGTTCAGCCGATAAAGCAGCTTTGATATCTTTCCGACCATCAATATCCTTTTGACTTCTGTTTACCACACCAATGTAACCTAAAAAATCAAGGTACGAATTGCTGCACTCCATGACAGCATGATTTTAAACAAATTACACAAGACTGAGTAGTTCCAAATACGGCTGGGTTAACCCACAAAAAATGCTAACTCGCGTAGAATGTTGCAAAGTACCTCGTCTCAAAGGCAAAAGTTTGTTTTCCAAAATTTGTCTTGCATCAGTTCCTTCGTCCATGAGATCAAGTTTAGTGATAACACCAATTGTACGAACTCCTGCAAGGAAAAAAATTGCATGTCAAAAACATTCAATTTCAATAACTGATCAGCAACTCTAGCACCAAAAAAAATTAGCAAAAGAGAAAGTTACAATGAATCGATTCCACTTACTGGTAATACCAGTAGTTTCAATCAACAATGCACCAACTTACAACAATTTGGGTTGCATAACCAATTACCAAAGAGTAAATAGGTTTTGTAAAGAACATGGTTCGTCATCTCTTCTCAATGCAGTCGCTTTGAAACCCTTAATCCAGATAGTACAAAATGTCCCATAAAATATATTCTGGCTTTACATGTTATAGTACGAAGGTTTATATCAGTACAACAAGCATGGATATGAGTAAGTTCCTAGTTTTAATCGGCAAAGTTAAATTAATGTCTTGTCTACGGATCAAGCAAAAAATACTTTATTTCAATAATAAAACAGTGGATCACAAAATCAGAGGATACAAATCCAATTCCAGTCCTTGGCGATGCTAACATTTTTGCAGTATTTATTTTCGAATAGACTACAGGTAATAATTGTTTTGACAGTCCAGCAGCGCACTGACATTTTTCGTTTGGCAGCAACATCATGGTTCCCGTTAGGTACAAAACCAGGTACAATGAAGACACTGATTAAAATTTTGTCCTGTTGCTAACTTCACATACACTCACACCACATACAAATCAAACAAACCAAGTCAATTGACCGTTGCAAACTGACTGCCAATCTTAAGATTAGTTAGCGGTCAGCTGGTTTACGGTCAGCTTGCAGCAGTCAGTTGTTGTGGACCTCAAATCAAATGACAACAATTGTGGTTGCAAAATGTACAAGACATGCAGACTATCATCGTACCTTGTGGATCAAATTCTTTTGCTATCTTCAATGCATCGGAATTTGCAAGATCAGAATTAGCAGGTGAAACGGCTAATATAAGACAATTTTCTTTGCTTACAAATTGCGCAATCATTTCTTTAATTTGAAATTCAATGTCAGCAGGTTGATCTCCTACTGGTACTTTCGTCATACCAGGCAAATCAACCAAAGTCAAATTCAGCACTGAAAAAAAAAATTACTGAAGCTATAGTAAAAGCAACAAAATATTACTAATCTACAAACCAGTGTATCTCTCAATCAGATCTTGGGTCAATGCATTAAGACCAAACTCTAAAGCTACTCAAATGCTCAGAAACCAGTGTGACTATACCCAAAATACTGCAGTAAATCTTACTGTTGGTCATCTCTCTAGTTTTGGCAACATATCACAATACATTTTTACCATGCCTACTTATCATGACCACAATTCGTAGCTGATTACCAAAATCGCAATTGTTACATCTTAATCCTTACCGTGAGGTGAATGAACTCTTAAATTAATTGGAATGGGACTGATGCCTTTGTTGGAGCCCGTCATTCGATCGGTTTCATCCTCAATTTCTTTACGAATTTCATTAAAATCAGTGAACTTTTTTCCTTTGCAATGCAAAAATTCTCCCCATTCTGCAAGCAATTATGAAAAATTTGAAGTACACAATTCTTTGGCACAGAATTTAAAAAACTTTAAATCTACAATACTGCAACTCTGCATGTCACCCAGTTTAATATGAAACGAATTGCATTTTTGTAATCTGCAAGCTACTTGCAAAGTTGTATAAGACACAACACTTTTGGATCTTCAAATCAAGCTGCCCCTATTTCCTGCTGAAAATGAAAGCCATGCTATAACATGCACTCAGTGTGTTGCCAGTATTGAAAGTTGCAAACAGCTTAAGTGCAATTTTATGCACGTTGGCTCAACCAGGCCAATGATTAGGCATTGACATCAAGTTAATTACTTTGGTGCTGGTAATAATCATTCACTCTATAAAGTTATAAAGATTCATATGAAGCGCAGTTGCAAGTTTATGGTAAAAAATGATATCAGTGAGTTTACGGTAAAAAAAAATTCCTGTATCATTGTCAGCAATCCAGCATGTAAGTAAGTTGTAGTGCACTGTCCCATGTCAACAAATACTGCTGACAATGATACAGGAACACGTCTTGTCCTAACCAGTTCTTTAATTAAGTCTGCAGAATTCTTTACCCACAAATTTGGTAACAAGACACTAATATTATTGTTGGAATATTGGATGGCTTAAATTCCTTCCACCAAAGTTATTAAAAATGCTGCAAACAATGAATGCCAACTCAATTCAAAAATCATAAAATGCAAAATACCAAGCAATTTGAATTGTTGATCAAAGTGCAATGGTCCACACTCTCTACACACCACTTACCTCCAGCTCTTGATGTCATTAACTGCAGCACCAAAGGCCGCCGAGTTACAATCCCTGAACCTCGAGGAAGAAAATCCCTGAAATTCAGTCAAAATGTTTAAGTACAACCCTACTTACAACAATAACTTCACAATGGACTATTAATACAATTACAAAGACCAATTATTTTTCTTTGTTGATTCTAACTTGTCATTTAAACATCATGATTTTTCCAGCATAAATCGAAAGAATGACAACAGTTTATCTAAGGTAAACTCTTACAGCTTTTATTTAGCCTAGTTAACAACATTGAAATTAACTAAAGAAACTGAAAACCATAAACATCCAGGCAATTAAAGACTAGTTTAGACAAAACACTCATCTACTTTATCATCATAGTCACAAATAATAGGATGTCAGACAAGATTTTTTGGTATTGAAAATATATGTCTGATGTGTTTTTGGTATTGAAATTATATGTCTGATGTGTAGCAGCATGAAATTGTTTATTAGACAGAGGTTTATATATATTTACTTATGCTTCAATGAGGACTGAAGGCAAAATCAATGGGGGTATTTATAAGTTAGGCGAATCATATCAGACTAAATTGGCATTGACTCCATCCTTACAGCCTGTGCTGACAAAATTACACTGGTTAGTGCGTTAAAACTGGGAAGACGTCGCTAACGATGTTAAGGCTACCAATTTTAACACTGCCAATAAAATCATTAAAACTTATAACATTAGAGGCCACTACGTCGTGTTTGAAACAGAATATCTCTGGAATGGCTGGGTGAAGAAAGATGGAGTCAATGTCAATCTACTGGCAATCTAGTCTTATACGATTGGCCTAACTTTAGATATGCCCCATTGATTAAAAAATAAAATAAAACTACATGTTCATTTTCCCTGAGGAAAATAATATCGGACTTCTGCTAGTTCCATTTCACCATCATAAATTCTTTACTTCATACTTCGAAGGTTACCGATATTTCTGTAACACTTAATCATATGCAATGCAAACAAAGTGATTTTGTCTCATAAAAAAAAATATATATATATTGATTTTAAATCATTTGTGGTTTGGGTAAAACGGATGTCCGACTAAGTATTTCAACCCAGCTCAGTTCAATCACAACAATTTTAAATTCTGGTGCCTTTAATCATTATGCCAGCTTAGCATATGAACCCAATTGACTAGAAAGCAATTGTTAAATTCAGCTTTTAAAAAGAGATTTTTGGGGAGGTTCATTTGGGGATTGGTACCCCCAATTTATGTGTAAAATTGTTCGTTAAATATCTACCGATATCAAAAAAACTAGAGCACTAGCTCAAGCAGTTCAAAATAATTGATTTTTGGGGGTCCAATAGGGGGTTCCAAGTGGTTGGTACCACAAAACTATGTCAACATATTTTTTAATTACCTATATTTTTACTGATTAAAAAGAAAACAGTGCCCCAGAGTAATTGTTCAAAAAAAGATTTTTGGGGGTCCATTTCGGGGTTACAGGGGGTTGATACCACCAAACTATGTTAACATATTTTTTAATTATATATTTACTGATTTAAAAAAAACTACCGGCCTAGCGTAATTGTTCTAAACAAAGATTTTTTTCCGTCCATTTGGGGGTTTCCGAAGGGTGGTACCCTTAAACTATCTCCAAGTAATTGTCTCTTTAATATTTTGTAATATCAAAAAAGTAGAAATCTAGCTTAAGCTGGTCAAAAAATTGATTTTTGGTGGTCCATTTGGGTGTTCTGGGTGGTTGGTACACCCAAACTATGTCAAAATATTTTTAAATTAAATATTTTCTGATACCAAAACAGAAATTAGCGCCTTAGCTTAACCGTTCAAAAAAAGGTTTTTTTTTTGGTCTACTTGTTTTTTTTTTCGGGGGGGTGGTACCCCCAAACTATGTCCAGGTATTTGTCTCTTTAGTATCTTCTGATATGAAAAAAGAAGCAACCTAGCTTAAGCCGTCAAAAAACTTGATTTTTGGGGGTCCATTTGGGATTTCGAGGGGTTCGAACCACCAAATTATGCCAAAATATTTTGGTCTTTTAAATTTCTATTGATAGCAAAAAAAACTAGCGCACTAGCTTAAGGTGTTAAGAAATTGATTTTTGGGGTGTGTTCACAGAGAATGGAACCTGATACCCTCTGATCATACCTAGTGTCAAAACAAAAAATATTAAAAGCGATTTTGTCCTAATCGAAAAAAAATGCTAGATTCAATGTAATCTTGGTTTGATAGAAGCGATGACCTACTAGACAATTGAGCCCAGGTCTTAGGTTTCATGCACTGACGCTTGTTCAGGAAATTGATTTTTGGTGGTCCACTTGGGTGTTCCGGGTGGTTGGTACCTGTAAACTATGTCAAAATATTTTTCAATTAATTGTTTACTGATACCAAAAAAAAAAAAAACTAGCGCCTTAGCTTAAACATTTAAAAAGCGATATTTTGGGGTCTCATTTGGGGGTTTTCTGGGGGGTGGTATCCCCAACTACGTCCAGATATTTGTCTCTTTATTATCTTCTGATATCAAAAAACATAGCATCCGCGCTTAAACGGTCAAAAAGATTGATTTTTGAGAGTCCATTTGGGGGTTTTGGGGGTTGGTACCCCCAAACTATGTCAAAATATTTTTGTCTTTTAAATTTCTACTGATAGCAAAAAAAAAGTAGCGTACTAGCTTAAGGTGTTAAGAAAGTGATTTTTGGGGCGTCTATAAAGAGAATGAAATCCGATACCCTCTGATCATATCTAGTGTCAAAACAAAAAATATTAAAAGCGATTTTGTCCTAATCGAAAAACAATTAAATATAGTAGATTCAATATAATCTTGGTTTGATGAAAGTGAGGGCCAACTGGATAATTGAGCCCAGGTCTTAAGTTTCAAGCACTGGCGCTCGTTCAAGAAATTGATTTTTGGTGGTCCATTTGGGTGTTCCGGGTGGTTGGTACCCATAAACTATGTCAAAATATTTTTGTCTTTTAAATTTCTCTGATAGCAAAAAAAAACTAGCGCGCTAGTTTAAGGTGTTAAAAAAATGATTTTTTGGGCGTCTTCACAGAGCATGAAACCCGATACCTCTGATCATAATATCTAGTGTCAAAACAAAAAAAATTAAAAGTAAGTTTATCCTAATCGAAAAGATAATTGGCCAATTAGATAATTGAACCCAGGTCTTAGGTTTCTAGCACTGGCGCCTTTAACCATTCGGCCACAGCAGCACGCACGTGTAGGTGACTGGGTCCGCGACATCCTGACACGACCGACCTGACGCAAGAAAATTCACCCCGGTATTCTTGAAGCCAGGGACATCCTTACGCCCTAACTCTAATCCTAACACTCTCCCTAATCCTAGCCCTAACCCTAATGTCAGGATGTCCATGGTGTCAGAATTCCCGGGTGAAAAGTCTCGTGTTAGGATGTCCTGCTTCGTAGGTGACTACCCCCAAACTATGTCAAAGTATTTTTGTCTTTTAAATTGCTACTGATAGAAAAAAAAACTAGCTTGCTAGCATAAGGTGTCAAAAATGTCATTTTTGTAGAGTCTTCACAGAGAATGAAACCTGATACCCTCTGATCACATGTAGTGTCAAAACAAAAAATATTAAAAGTGAGTTTGTCCAGATAGAAAAAAAAATTAATATGCTACAATCAGTATAATCTTGGATTGATAATAGTGATTCGGTACTTCTGCAATCTAACAGTGCCGAACGCTGCACCGAACGAAAAAATGGCATTGTGCCGGACGCTACAGCCAAACAAAAACGCCTTAATTTTGAAAATTAAAAAAACGCCATTCGCAATTGCCAAAAAGTAGTGAGAAAATGCTGTAAAAAATTTTGCACTATTTGCAATTTTTTGCGCTTACAGGGAACACTGAACTTTACTATGACAAGTTTTGGGTGCACCTGCCCCAAACCACATGACGTAGCACCTCCAAAATTGCAGGAACACAACTATATGTATAGACTTATCATTTCTCCAAATTTCAAGTTTCTAGCTTTGGTGGTTTCGAGAGTTTTTGTCACCATAATGCACTTTGCTTATATAAATGAATAAATAAAGAAAAAAGCAATGTCAGAATCGTCATAATTTATTTTTGAGAGCTGAAACTGCTTGCCCAGAAGCTTCTAAATTCGACACTTTTATTCCCCTCGTGCAATTAGTTTTCGAGCTAGAGCTGTTTAAACCTGCGATTGGCATTTCAGTTTTGGGCTTAGAAACCCGTATAATGCAACCAATTGCTCCAAAAATTTGCACTAAGAATGATTCATATGTGCTTCACCTAAGATCTAAATTTCAAGTTTCTACTTTTAGCTGTTTCAAAGTTACATCGTTTTTGACCTTTGTTGCCGAATCCGTAATTTTGCACGGAAAAAAACATAGGGACTTCAGATGCAAAGCGTTGCGGAAGTCCCAATAATTCACTCAGCATTTTGGTTCTATCAAAACCCACAAACTGCCATAAATGTGCAGCATCTTTTCAAGCAAATTATAATTTCAAAAGAAATAAAAATTTCAAAGTATTTCTACCAAGTCATTGACATTTAACAGTAAATTAGTTTTAGTGTCTATTTTGAAACCTCCAGGTTTTGTTATTTGACATTGCTCAGGACATTCAAGCATAATATTAATTGAATTACTTTCCAACAAAATTTTCCAGAACACTGCTTTTGCCGGCACTTTGGCCACCAACGACAGCAATTTGGGGCAAATCAATGTTGAGTTGTTGACCTGCAATTAAATATAATTATATCGCTTCTTCAAGTTGTATTTAGATGTAAATAGCCAAACAAATAAACAGCCTTATATAAGTAAACTACTGGATAAAACACTCAGGATTTTGTGTGCATCTTTCGTTGAACAATAACTTCATCGAGTTGCAGTTATCAGTGTTCCTGCTAAACTGATTTTTTTCAGCGACTCAGCAATTTGTTGGAACAAGGACAAATTGTTTTGGCAAAATGGTAAACATAGCCTTAGAAAATTCCACAAATTTGTGGAAATATGGCATTTGGTATACTTTAATAACGGATTGGAACAAAATTTAGGGCACATAAAAGTCTTTTTAGAGCTTTGGGCATAATTGTTTCAAGAAAATTTGGGCACTGGCCAATTAGCCAAAACGTGAAAGAACACTGGTTGCAATACATCTTAATTCACTAAAACGCTTTGGCCAGGAGACAGCAAAGTGACCTTTTTGTCTTTTGAGTCAAGCTGCCACCTATTCAGTGCTCACCTGCATACCACAAATGGTGGAGGCTTCAAACTGTTCCTTTGACTGCTGCACATCAAACAAGGAAGCAGTGAATGCCAATTTTTCTATTCTTTGACTTTAATCTGATTGGGAATCAAACCAGACTCTACCATGTCAGTAGCAGAAGCTCTATTCACTTGACTACTGATCGGTTTAGCTTACTAACAAAATATAAACCACCAAACTTTTAAAACACAATGCTTTATATTAACTTAGTCATTGATAAACATGCATCAATAATTAATATTTCAAGCACCATTATTATACTTGTGAGAAAAATATGAGTATTCATCACAAATAGAATATTCTTGAAAATATGTTTATTTAACATCAAGAGATCTATTTATTATAATACCAACCTGTATGGGAAAAAGCATCCTGCAGCTTGTTGACTAATGGAATGAGGGCTTCCATTCCAACATTAGCCATCTTTCTTTTTTGAATTAACTTCAGTTATATAAACAAAATATAATTGAATACAAGTATTAGCCTAAATGTTACAACAACCTAGAATAAAATAAGATGTAATATGCAAAATAGCCTCAGAATGATCTGACCAGGAATTGCAATCACATTGCATCGAACACTTTTTTTTCCAAAAATTGCATCAAGCATGCAAAAAAGTCCACATCCGTTATTGCAAAACAGAATTTGACAAAAAATTTGCGATTTCTTGTCAATTTATTTTTTTTGTTTTATCATAAGTTGCAGTAACTGTTTTGTCAAGAGTTGCATTTTAAGCAGAAGTCGGAGAAAATTTGGTATCTGCTGTGTAACAATCACGACATGTAATGCTAATTAAACTACAGTTATGGCTGGCTTATCTTCAGTTTACAGACTATGTTTGGGGATGGATAATCAATTCTAGCATGCTAATTCCAGTACATATGCAGTACTGGTAGCTTCAGTTGTGAAGCATTTGGTTTTTCGCACCTATTCTGCATAAGCTTTTAGTAAAATAGTTTTATATGAACTAATTACTGACAAAATGAAGCTATATTTTGATGAGTTCTCAACTCTAATTGATCTCAAAATTTTGTTCTAAAAATTTTATTTAACTTAACTTGAGTAAAGGAGCAAGGTAAATGGACTTCTTGAATAATTTAATCAAAAACAATACAGCCAAAATACTGTAGAACATATTTATTGAGACTTTTTGGTTAGTTTCTTTAAACCATTGTCAATCTTAATCAAATAGAATAATCTAATTGTTTGAAGAAATTAAACAAAGCGTCTCAATAAATATGTTCTACAGTATTTTGGCTGTATTGTTTTTGATTAACTAGAATACTTTGTACAGCACTGTACTTCAAGTTTTATTTAGTTTAATTTGAAGGTAACAGCATGTGATTGTGTACTGTCAGTTGTGCATTGTTATCAATATCCTGGGGCCAGATACTATGATCTTCAAAAAAAACACGAACGTTTGTGTTTCATAAATTTCACATACTATGGCCTTCAATCTTCATTGTGAATGAAATTTCCACATCTTTGTTTCCAAAATTTTCATTTTTTTCAAATATTCGTAAATCTTTAGCAAATAAAAAAATCTTCAGCCAAAGATTTTTTTATTTTAAAATTTTAATGTTTGTTTCTAACATTTTTTGTTTGTACTAACATTTTTTTCTTCGGCAAAAAAATTGAAAATGCCTTAAAATGTTTGTGAATTAGCCAGAATCTTCGGATAAATTCACGAATGCCCTAGACCACTCATAAAACTTACAAAGATTTTTTTGCTAGCGATTACACTAGTTTCGCAGGTTGTTGGTAGGTAATACAGGAAAAAAGAGCGAGCTACGCATTATTGGTTGCTTCATCATGGCTTTGTTGTATGAATTTATGAAGGAGGAGAGAAGTTTTGAAATGAAGAAAACCAAATAGTTTATTAGAGGCCGAAATTAATCAAGAGTTTGCAGAATTTATCGCTTTGCATGGACCACTGCTTGTCTTAGATACCTCTTTATTGTGAGAGTGACGTTTTTTTACTAATAAATTTCTTCAAATCAAAGCGATTCAGTTTAATTTTTTCTACTGAAAATGAATTGTCATCTGTACAATCGATGAAATCAGTAATCCACTTCCATTTTGATCCACCATGCCTTTTGTCTTGCAGGCAGAAAGTGAAAATGGTAGATAGTCATAATTCTGACTAACTAAAGGTGGATTTATAGTATTCGCTTTTCATTTGCATTTGTACGTTTTTTCTTCTCCAAAAAAGTATGCTATTTTTGTTCGCATTTTTTGTATGCCCAATTGTCCATATCAGTACTATCAACCACACTGTCACATGCTGGACAAAAGTTTTCCGAAAACATTTATTTGTAAAGGGTAACATCTCTGTTTTAAAATATCGCTTTTGGAACAAAATTTTTATCAACATGCAACAGTCTACTTAAATGAAAATGGACTTATAAAATGAGAAAAAAGCGCATACTTTTTTAGGAAGCAAAAACTTTTAAAAATGGACGAAAAACAAAAATCGATACTGTGTAATTTCACCTTAAGTTCAGAAAACTCACTTTTTGAGTTAAATCAGCGACTCACTTTTGATTTAATTTGCATAAATAACTTGACAAAAAATTTGAAACAGCCAAGTTTTAAGTTTAACCATTTTAACCAAAATGTAACAAGTGCACAAGGCAAAAGAGTTGACAATTGTTTGCTATTTATTGTCAATGATAGTAAATTATTCAATGATTATTACATATTTAATGACATTTTTTATTTGTATTTGAACGCAAAAGTAAAGCAAATTGCTTTTACAAACATGAAAATGATGACTTTTTGTTCAAAATTCATTCAAGAACTTTTTCAAAAATTTTTGCAGCTACAACCAGAGTTCCCACCAAGCCGATTTTTTTCAGCGAATCGGCGATTTGTTGGAGCAAGGGCAAATAATTTTTGGCAATATAGTGAACATAGCTTTAGAAAATTTGACAAATTTGTGGAAATATGACATTTGGTGTACTTTAATACTGAATTGGTACAAAATTTAGGGCACATAAACGTCTTTTTAGAGCTTTGGGCGCAATTGTTTAAAGAAAATTTGGGCACTTGCCGATTAGCCATAAAGTTAGAGGGAACACAGGCTACAACTTTGTTTTCAAAACTAAATAATGAATATCTGAAAACAAAGATTTTTTTGTTGTTACATTTGTTTCAAGGAAACGCAGGTCTCGAAGAAATTAAAGTTAAAATTTTACAAAGAAAAATTATTTCAAACTTTCAAAAATTGATCATTAAAATCTATTCTGCATTAAAATTAAAAACTGTAATGAGTTCCAAAACATGAATATTCATATTTTTCCAAAGACCATAGTATGTGGCCCCTGGTCAGCAATATGCATTTTTTTTTAGGTAAATTAAGCCTTGTATTCATTCATGTAAACTAGTTCATTCTAAGGGTACACTTAATGTACAAGTATTGTATTATTTCACACAACTTTTTGTTTTATATTGATTTGCAAATACGTTTAAGTAAAAGCTTTATTAATTTGCAAACTCAAGAGCTAAGTTTTAAGTAATGAACTTTAATTTCAAAATTAATCAAATAAATTGATAATTACAAAAATAATTGCAAACTAGCTGCGATTTATCAAATCAAAAACAAAATTGACAATTACAAAAATAATTGTCAACTAGCTGCAATTTATCAAATCAAAAACATTCTAAATTGTTGCAAAAAAATCGCATACATTGCTCTACTCTGCATCACATTGCAGTTTTCTTGCATAACAAATATCACAAGAAGTCGTCGACGTGATTGCCATCCCTGGATCTGACTTCAAAACTAGTATCCTACTTTACATAAAACGTAAAATAAACTTATAGTAAAAGCTATAATCATACTGATACTGAAAACCAAAATAGCTAGCTCAATTTGAACAATGACCAGCTGTTTCAATATCCAATTTTAGTGTGATCAACCACTACAATCTATTTAATGTAACACTGCATTTAATAATGGCATTTCAACTTCCCAATGATAGAGCAAGATTAAAGAGATCAGTTTGCTCATTAAAACTACTTTGCTTTTACCAGTATTAATTTAAGCAAAAATAAATCATCATGTGACAAATCAATAGCAGATAAAATGATGTTCAATTGTTCATGTTCAATTAAGAAAAACAACAATACAATTAGAGGTCGACCGATATGACTTTTTCAGGCCGATACCGATATTTCGGAAATTTTGAGGCTGATACCGATATCGATAACCGATATATTAACTTATTAGCTACGAAGCTTTGTCACTATTTTTCAACTAATTTGACACTAAAAGCTTCACTAATCCCCATCCAAAGAAAGACTATTGCAAACACAAGCCACACTCCTGTATTATTCAATGAAAAAACAAACAAAAAATACAACGATTTGGCAATCATAGGCAAGAGCGGTTGTGCTTGCTCTCAAAAATAAATAGTTGAAGGTAATTGTTCTAAGCCGATATTTTATTGGTGGTAAACACCGATACGATATATCGGCTTGACCCTGATATCGGCCGATACATATCAGCTGACTGATATATCGGTCTAGCTCTAAATACAATAATTCAGCAATAAAAAATAAATTGAAGTAGAAAGGGGCTATTGACCTCTCAGGCAATGAGCCAAGAAGCCACATATCATTTAGTTATGTTAAAGGTAAACATCATGCAAAACCAATGGAGCCCGAAAAACAGTGCAACATCACCAAACCATACCCACTTTTTTTGACTTAACTGCTCAAGTCTTTCCAGCCTTAATGGTATTACAGCCTTGTCCATCACAAAATGTTGAGTTTAAAAATGGTTAAAAGAAAAAGACGTAAAAAAGTTGAAACTATTAAATTTCACAAATTTAATAGCGATACCATAATAATGCAGTTTTTGTTGATGATGTGAAGTTGAGTTTGAAGCTATTTCACTTCTGTTTTTAACATAAAAAAACAATGATATTTTAACATCAGATTTGTGGATATACAGGGAAAAAGCATGGTACAGAAAATGTAAATCACATTATACGAGTATTATCATACTGCCTAGAAATAACGCACTTAAGATAATCCTTTTTTAAGGAAATGGCTATTTAGCCACCAGTAGCAAAATAGTATTTTGCCTCTGTTAGGGTACGGGATACAGCTATTATGGCACTGGAGGCAATACAGCATTTAGGGTTATTTTGACTCCAGTATTAGGGAATAGGGCTATTTTGCCACTGGAGGCAAAATAGCATTAAGGGCTATTTTTTAAACTTTAACCATATCATAGTTCTGCATCATATCTCACATACTGTATATCATACCAAACCAGTAACTCCAACAACCTATGCAACTGATCAGTGTGCTTCCATTGAATGTACTTGCATTGGCTTTGCCCTTGGTTTGGCTGTTTCAAAAACTGAGAATGTTATTCTTCAAGCACACTGATATTAGTTGTTATATAGTGTCAGGGCATGGTACGAAATAGAAATTTTGGTATGGAATACAGAAGATGCCAAAATGGAAAGGAAGATTTTAAAAATCGAATGAAAGACAATCTTCTATACTAGATTTCATGCAATGTATCTACAGTAAAATATATATGGATAGTGAAAATATAAAATATTTTCACTGAAGTGTTCAACATCCATTCTTTTACTAATTTTTGTCGACAAATCATGTATATATTGAACAAACGGAGTACCGGTATGTATTGCATCATTGTAAATACATTGCAATTTGCAGGACTAATGCTGTTTTGCAGACAGCTTTTACAGTTTTGAGAGACCATTTGCCAAGTGGTAAATTTTTTTTCCATCGCCATGAAAATTTGTATTTACTACATCATCCCTGATTGAACATTGTTCTTTTATGTTTAGTGTTTCAGCTTATAGTTCGTTGTATTGTTAGTATGGTATATGTTCTTTGGAATTTTGTTTATGCCAAATGCTATGGTTGGTGTGAATCCAAACTTGCAATCATTAAAACCAGTGCACACTAGTTACCGGTCATCTGGTCGATCTTTCATCAGTTGATAAAGTGGTTAATATTTTTACGGTAGCTCATTGAGATAGTGCTTTGAATATGAACCAAGATGAGTTGAATTGTATGAAACAACAACAAAAGCAACTTACAACTATGATATAGCTCAGGGCTTCCCAAACTGGGGGTCGCGACCCCCAAAGGGGTCGCTTAACGACCTTCAGGGGTCGCAGAGAGCATACCAAGTTTAGAAGGAAGTGTAAAATTGGGTACTCTCCACGACCCCTGACTATTGTTAAAAACTTCAGCAATTCTGCAAAACGTCATTCTTAACTTAGCGGTAGATTCTACTTAAATAGGCGCTATTAAATAGTGAGACTTTGTTGAACAATGTATTGTATAAAAAAACAGCAGATAAACTTTTCTCTGTTCGTAGCTCAGCTGGATGCCTAACTTTTCTCGTTTTGTCACTGTGGTTGTGACACAATGATAAAACTAAGCAGACCGAATTCAATAGTTTAGTAGAGGAGTAGAAGCCTATTATATATCGTTGAGTAGAGGTATAACTACCACACTACTACCGGTCACATTCTAATCAATGGATAGCTGGTTGAAAAAGTCGAACGATAACGCTACTAAGCCTACTGCAGATGAAGTTGAAACAGCGGTAAAGACAAATGTAACACTGAAATGCATCTCGAAAAAAGCGGAAGTTCAGTGAGAAAAATGAGGCTAGTCATTCCAAAAAAAGATCAAATAATGATAGTTTTTTGCAGTAAGGTTTCACTTTTATAATGGAAAGCAATAAGCATCGTCCACTTCGTTTAATTTGCAACAAAGTGTTGGCAAGCGAAGTCTTAAGCTGGGCAAGTTAAAACAACATCTTCAAACCGAGCATGATTCTTATCGCAACAGGCCTGTGTAGTTTTTTCATCGCTTACTGCGGACATGGGAAAAACAAAGACAGTCGTTTGAAAGTGATTTCATAGATGAAAGAAAGTATACAAGAACATCGTTTGAGGCTTCCTTGGTGATTGCAAAGAGCAAAAAACCTTACAACATCGGAGAAAAACTAACTCTTCCAGCTGCGATTAAAATGAGCGCAATTGTTTACGCCAAAAAAGAGGCAAAAAATTTCATTGCCAAACAATACTGCGTGTCAGCGAATTTTTGAAATACGAGAAGATCAACACCAGCAACTCATTTCACGAATTCAAGAAAGCCGTAAATTTGGCATTCAGCTTGATAAGTCGATGAACATTACAAAAATGGCACATCTTTTGGCATATGTTAGATTCGTTTACAACAACGACATTCAAGAGGATTTGCTGTTTTGTCAACCATTGCATGGACGTACTACAGGGATGGATATTTTTTGGACAGTTGATGATTTTTTCAAGGAAGTGGATCTGCTTTGGACGAATTGTGTTGGTGTGCCTACCGACGGAGCTGCTGCAATGACAGGACATACAGCAGAATTTCATGCAAGAGTGCGATCTGCGAGTGATACCCCTATTACTTTTACACACAACATGATACATTGAGAGGCTCTTGTTGCTAAAAAAATTTCTCTGGATCTAGATGCTGTTGTGCAAGATGCAGCGAAAGTTATTAATTTTATTAAGAGTCGCGCACTATATACCCATAGTTTTGCAAATTTATGTGACGAAATGGAATCAGAGTTAACGGCTCTTTTACTGCATTGTGAAATTAGGTGGCTTTCGAAAAGCAAAGCATTAAAAAGGCTATTAATGTTAAAAAATGAAGCTGTGAGCAATGACAGCTGGCTGTTGAAATTATGCTATTTAGCATATTTGTTTGAAAAACTGAATGAAATTAATTTGTCCCTCCAAGGAGAAAGCACCAATGTTTTTACTCTGAAATCTACAATAAAATAGGTGCTTTTATCAAAAAGTTAAGCATATGGAAACTAAAGGTAAAAAATGATTCCTTTGAAATGTTCTCATTTACAGGAGAGTTTTTGGCCAACAACGAAGTGGAATTAAACATGATTAAACCTCTGGTAGGCGACCATTTGTCAAATTTGTTGAAACAATTTGAAAATTATTTTCTTCCAGAACTGGACAATACCTAACTAGATTGGATTTAAAACCCATTTGCAGTGCAACAACAGAGTACCGAGCATCTCTGTCTTAAATCTCAGGAAGACTTAGCTGAACTGTCTTCAGACCCCGAATTGCTACTTGAATTTCCTGGGAAAAAGCTTCACAGTTTTTGTCTGAGCGTTACAACGGAATATCCAACATTATGAGACTCAGCAGTAACCGCACTCCTGCCGTTTGTCTCGACGTATTTGTGCGAGTCGGCGTTTTCGACAATGACGGCAATCAAAACTAAATGCCGTTCTAGCCTAAGCAACATTGAAACCGCGTTGAGACCAGCACTAACAAATATTGAACCTCCGCTGGACTTGCTTTGTAGCAGAAAGCAGTCGCACCCATCGCACCTACATGTAAATTAGTAAGTTTTGATTACTAGTGCCTTGTTATTATTTTTTGCATTGAATAATTACCACAAATACACAACTATAGCAATGTTTATTATTTTAACCGTAGGGGTCGCGAAAATTTTCAGAAAATTGAAAGGGGTCGCGAGCAAAAAAGTTTGGGAAGCCCTGATATAGCTAATGGCTTGCTGTGATGATTTATCTAATGGTGCGTGTGAAGAACAGTTGTTTAGGAAACCACTATAATTATATAGAAAAATAATATAACTTTAATTTTGTTTTAATCTTAACTTTGCTTAAGTTCATCAATTATGTTTTAGTTTTGTACCATATGTAGTAGATAGAAGTGTAGGCACTAAGTAAATCCGACAGCTCAATTAAACTCCTAAAGGGCTTCTTCAGCTATAAAAACAAAATCTGTCGAAACTATTGCATAATTATTGTTTCTTAAATGGTTTGTTTACACCGGAAGCAATATATTTAAATTTTTACAATGTTGCACGCACCTTTGCAAGTGGTTGCTTACTTTTGTGAATGACATACTCACGACGATATGTGTAACATTGCAAAGGTGCAAATTAAGCATTGCATTGCTTCCAATCTAAGCGTCGTCTACCTTGGTATAGAATGGAGTAAGGAAAATTTTAGCATACAATGGACTATTTAATGGAAGAAAATTGCCAAAATGGAACATAGAAAAATCATCTTCCATTTCATGCCATGCCCCCAGTACCGTATGTACACAACAACAGCACAACCATGACAATTTTAGTAGGCAACACTAACATCAATTATTGACTAATTTTGGAATACACTCCACCTGTGTTCTCTCTAGCTTTATGGCTAATCGGCAAGTGCCCAAATTTTCTTCAAACAACATTATGCCCAAAGCTCCAAAAAGACGTTTATGTGCCCTAAATTTCGAACTAATCCAGTATTAAAGTATACCAAATGTCATATTTTCACAAATTTGTCGAATTTTCTAAAGCTATGTTTACTATATTGCAAAAAATTATTTGCCTTTGCTCCAACAAATCGCCGATTTGCTGAAAAAAATTGGCTTAGTGGGAACACTGCACTCCACGTGTTAATCATTAATAAACAGTCTACACAAAATCGTCATTTTATACTTCTTTGGTCTGGGTTTGATTTTCTGGATCTCCCCATTAAAAACATAATTGCTATCCCATCACTGCCATTTCTGATTTGTAATGCATGACTGATTACAAATTAGGCTACTGCTTGGGTCATTCAGCAGCTTACTGACAGTTTAAACCAGAACAAACCTGAGTTTTAAAACTTGGTATAGGCTAATTGGTTAATCCATATTTACCCTCTACTCATGAGAGGAATTGACAGTAGTGCTTTTCTTTTGGACGAATCCTCATCCACTTAGAAGCTAAGAAAATTCCAGGCCAAGCTGATACAGTGATAGCACACAGTAGACAGTAAGCTTAGTGATCCAAGTCATAAAACTAATGAAGTTATGAACTTATGACTACTTAAATCAGTATATGTCACTATTATGACGTCAAATGTACTTACCCTGCCAACTCTGCCTTACTTTTCAAAATAAACCAAAACACCTCAAAATCGTTATTTTTATAGAATAAACCAAAGACTTCATTATATTAGATCTGAGATATGTCGATTGTTAGATGAGAGGAAACTTATGAACACTGAACATTGTGAACAAACTATTGACTTTCAATGAGTTACAGTCAACTCTCAATATAAAGTACCTTTGATATAACAAACCAATTCAAAAGTCCCAATTTTTTTCTTACTTTTTTTCCTAATTAACATACCCTCAGTATAACAAACTTGGATATAACGGACTTTTTGTTATAATGAACTATTCTTTCCGACCCCTGGAGAATTTTCTCTTGTTACAACGAACTTCTACCTATTTGGGCTGATAATATTAGTACAGTAGTCTACAGCTGTCTGGTTTTTTTGAGACTTGTATGGTGATTTTGTACATCGTGCTTTGTCATGAATAATAATTTTGAATGCCTGAGATATAATTACTTGCTGTACTTTACGTGCACATGACTGTTTCTTTATTTTCCTGCTTTTTTGATTTGGAATATTCAAGATGATTCCTTTCTAGTATATTCTGCTGTCTTCAATTAGCCACCGGAATATTTTGGTTGTTTACTATTTTTAATTGCTATATTTAAACTTGAAGTTTGTGACATCATAATTATGTCAAAATTTGTTTAGGTAAGCTCGTGTATTTTTTCTAATGTGACATATCAAGGATTGTTCTGGGATATTCGATAGCTTTTGCCGTAGTATAACTAGGCGGGTCGTTTTTCATTCTATTATTCTAACAATATTCTAAGAGTGGGTAATTCTAGATATTAGTTTTGAAGGCAGTTTTGCCGAGTTTGTGCATCTGTGGTTGGCTTGTGTAGCCATATAGTGGGCGCTCTGAATTGGTCGATCGTGATAGTGTGTAAGGTGAGACCTAAACCTGGTCAGTCGCGATTAGGTCTTTTACGATCTGAGTTGGTCGATCATAAGAAGTGTTAGTGGAGATTTTGCTCAGTGAAAGGGTTTTGTGTTTCAATCTTAAATAGAAGTTTTAATTTAAGATTGGTGTGCTGCTTTCTGAGATTCAAAAAGCTAAAGGAACTATCAACTGCCATTTTCGATTCATCAATTAACATCTCAGTCAATCTCTAGTTTTAGTCGACGTCGACGATTCTAGAGATTAAAGGTTGTACTCTAGCCAAGTATCAATGATCGCGACATGCTTTTCATTTAGCTGCATGCCAGTTACCAATGGCTTCAAAAAGAAAAGCTGTCTCTTTGGAAACAAAAGTGGCTATCAGTGTTCCTATTAAGCCAATTTTTTCCGCAACTCAGCAATATGAAAACTTTTGGCAATATGGTAACCATAGCTTGAGAAAATTCAAAATATGAATTCGAAAATTTTCTCAAGCTATGGTTAACATATAACATTAGGTATTAATAGTGAATCAGTACAAAATTTAGGGCACATGAACATCCTTTTACAGCATTGGGCACAATTGTTTCAAGAAAATTTGGGCACTCGCCAATTAGCCTAAAAGTTAGAGGGAACACTGGTGGCTATCATTCACTGTCTCTTTGGAAAGTGTGTTTTGGGTTACAGTGAAACTTTGTACAGTGTGTTTTGGGTTACAGTATTGTGTAGCAAACTTGAATGTGCTTCTTATGTTATTAAATCCACAGCCCTTTTACAATGTAGCCTACTACGTCATACAGCAGCTGTGGCCTATGTACACTCTAGCGGAGGTTTACTTTGCAACAAGATACAAGCAGAATGCAGATATCATTACACTTGATATATTTCAGTTGATACACTAGGCTATTACAGCAGTGTTCAGATAATTATGTTTCATGAATCTTGTCCTATATTTACCCTTTGCTACATTTTACAATGTTCTAGGTGACAGACTGCCACCTAAGACCTTGCTATGGCTTTTGGCATACCTTCGATGGTTACCAGTGATCTCATCACACGGTGATTTCGTCACAGTGATTTCGCCACAAAGTGAGGGTTAGGGCAAGACAGCTCTGGGGATAGTAGAATAAATTAATGACTGCTGTTCTTAGTCAAGACTTTAATTTTAATACAATGGTAGTACAATATGGTTAGCAGATAGGCCTGTTCTGTCTTTTCTGTGCTCAAAATGCCGTCTGTCACATAATCATTTGTGACGAAATCACTGTGACGAAATCACTTTGTGACGAAATCACTGGCAACCCCTTCGATATAATGAACTCTTGATATAACAAACTTTTTCTGCAGGCCCCCGAAGTTCGTTATATCAAGAGTTGACTGTAATCAGAAATTGGTATGGTGCGGATGTGTGGTTTATAGTAAAAAAAATACATGAAAAATGAATGAACAATTGGGAGTTTTGTACTGTAGTAACTAACAAGATACAGAATGTGCTGCCTCCTATCCAATATATATATATAATGTCACAAAAGAAGTGTGTGCCTAAGAACGTGCACAGATAACAGCCGAAATACAATAAAAATCAACCATAGAGAATATTATACCATTACTTTGTTTCTATCTTAATGTTTTAAGATATAAGTACTTTTAGTACAAACAGCATCAACTCTTTGCCGTGTTCCTAATGTTTATGTATACATATATCAAGAGTTTTATATATATATACATATCTTATCCAATAGTAGATTACTAAACCATTACGTACCATAGTACCTGAATACAACAGCAAAAAACAAGAAATATTCATCTCCACATATTCTCAGTTTTGCGATGACATTTATACACCTATACCTTGTGACATGCGGTGAGACTTCTGGTTGGTGAGCCACAATTTTTTTCATATAAGAATGTTTGCAAAAAATTATTCAAAGACAACACATAACTAACAAATAACTGTTGACAGAGCCACTAAACGAAGATCAAATCGTTCGATAATTATATAAATTTGATATCTGCTGTTCACTTAAAGCAAAACTAATTCTTGAAGTTTTTAAACATATTATTCGGCTGTGAAAGTGGATATTGGAATTCAAGTGCTTTAGAAGGTTTCTTGGTAAATTCTTTTAAGTAAAAACAAAACAAAAAAAAGGTTTCAGAGTTTAGTCAAAACTATATTATTTGCTGACTAAAACACACTTAAAAAGCAGAAAAGACATTTTTCTTGAGTAGCCTACCACTCTTCCTAAAATAAATGATTTTTTCCAAACTGATCTCTCAAGAAAATCTTTTTTAAATCAGGAGTTGGTTTGATATTGGTCTTCCGTTAGCTATCATATAACATTAGGTTTAGATTGAAAACTTAGTTCAAAAAAAATTTTTAGCTTGGAGTCTAACAGTCAAATCTTCTTCCATTTTAGCTCATTTCCTCATCTGTCTTAATGAATTGTTTTTATCAAACTGTTAAAAAAAGAAAGAAAAGTACCGTAACAGGGTAGGCTAACTTGCTGAATTTTGCAATAAACTAAAAGACTATGAAGAAGTTGTTTTGACCTTTCCCCTGTCCATGACATCATATTTGAGGCATGCCGGAAAATCAAATTCAAAAACATTATGAACTCTCTGAAATTTGCCTAAGAAAAAAAAGACACACGCTTGGTTAACTTTACTAATGCTGTATCAAAATTTACTTGCCTTAAGTGAGTCAGAATTAACAGTGTCTCACTTCACATAGGCCTACTGTATTTGAAGCAATGATAAACGGCACAAGAGAATGGCCTCAAATGACTGCACATTCTTTAGTAGTTGGGGCAGGGCTTCAGCTTCAACATTAACGCCAATAAATGAAGGTAGTGACTATTTCATTGAAAATTCAAGTTAAAGAGATTAAAACAAAAATGAGAAATATTATTCACACTTTTTTTATTTGCTTTTTTAGGGGTTAAGATTGGGGTTTGGGTTTGATTTGGGGATAGTTTTAGAGTAAGCATTTGAGTTGGGTTAGACTATAGTCAGAACTAGGGTTGTAAATTTGGGACCAGTTTATACAATCCCGGGATCGGGATTTCCCGGTGTTTTAGACTTATAATCCCGGGATTATTCGGGATTGAGCAAATAATTAAAAAAAGTAGTATGGAAAGAACAAAAACCTTTTTATTTCTTGTAATATTGACGCTGAAATATAAGAGCATCTAGAGTGGCATCATTCATTTGGCTCCTGATTTTGTTAGCAAAATAGCCAAGGGCAGAAAAGGCCCTTTCGGCCTCAACTGATGTGGGCTTAATAGTTTTAAGAGCAGTAAACAACCTTTCAAGATTTTCAGGCCTTCTTTTGCTTGTCTCGTACAACACATCATACTGTTTCCATCAGCAACTTTATCGAGTGTAGAAAATAGTAACTTCATTTAGTCTCTGAGACTCTGACTCCACTCATGTAGAGCAGCATGCCAGGAAAAGGGTTTTGCGCCAAGAATACGACTGTAATAATTGCAATGTCGGATATCTTACAACTTCAAGATGGTCATCGTATCCAATTTTATAAATTCCGAAAATAAAGAATAGTGCAAATAACAGGTCGTAAATTTACGAAATACAAGTTTGGCGCATCTAGCTAACCCTTGCGGTGCACCATTTGAGAAACGCTGAGCTAGGGTACGCAAAACTTAATTCTGTACTTTAGAATTGTAACATTACATGATGCTCACTTCCGTAGGCTGACATTAAACGGTCAATCAGGGGTATACTAAATTTAATAAGTCCCGGGATTTCTAGACATATAATCCCGGGATTGGGATTGGAAAAAATACCCCAAATCCCGGGAATTCGGGATCGGGATTTCCCGGGATTACAACCCTAGTCAGAACCAATAAAAAAGTAGATAAAAATTTTTGGTGAAATAAATAAATTACAAAAAAAGCTTTAAGAGCAATTACTTTTAGTAACATAAAATCACACACTAAACTTTTATTTTTTAAACAACAAATTTTGAAGATAAAAGATGTGTATAAATTTCATGTAAGAAATAAAAATTTTGGGGGGTTGTTAATTATAGAGCTCGACCAATATGACTTTTTCAGCCGATACCGATATTTTAGAAATTTTTTGGCCAATACCAATAACATTAACCGATATATAAACTTGATAACTACAAAATTTTATCACTATTTTTCGATTAACTTGACACTAAAAGCTTCACTAATTCTCCTCCAAAGAAAGTCTATTGTAAACACAAGTTACACTCTAGCATTATTCCAATTAAAACAAACCAAAATACAACGGTTTGGCAATCAATAGTCAAAAGCGGTCGTGCTTGCTTTATAAAACAAACAGTTTAACCTAATTGCGCTAAGCCAATATTTTATCAGTGGTAGACAGCCAATACGATATATTCGCTTGGCCCTGATATTGGCAGATACCGGTATATATCGGCCGACAGATACATCGGTCAAGCTCTAGTTAACTGTTAACTATAAGCCATCTGCTTTTTTTTCGAAAGCTCTGCGACTTGTGTGTTAAGCTGTGAGCGTGCATGAGCTCTCTCCTTATCTCCAATTCTAAGCTATTCCCTAAATCTACCACTAACCCTAATGAGTGCATGCATGAGAGGAGCAAAAAGCGCTCTCACACATGAGTCGCAAAGATTGTGAAAAAAGTGGATGGCTTATACTTAACATCTAAATTATGCATAAAATTTCCAACAATTTATCTAGTCACATTTCTAAATTGTTTGTAATAACTGACAAAATTCATTCACATAATACCAAACAAAATACAAAGAAAAACTACAGTACTTTTTGTAGAGTGCACACATCTCAATTAAGCCCAAAAATCATTACACTAGCCTACTATGGTGCAAAGTTATGGAATGAAATGCCAAAACCAATTAAAGAAAATACCGTACTATCGTCAAATTCAAGAAAAAACTAAAAATTTATTTGTCGTCCCAATATGGTGAAACACATTCAATGATTAGGCTACAATTTTGACCATACCCCGACATAACATTTTTTATATGTTACTTTAAGCCTGTTAAATTGAGAACCTATTGGGCTATCGACAGTGTTCCCTCTAACTTTATGGGTAATCGGCGAGCGCCCCAAATTTTCTTGAAACAATTGTGCCCAAAGCTCTACAAAGACATTTCAGATTTTCGCGCATAATTTTCATACCAATCGAGCTGTTAGTGTTAAAGTAGGCCTATACCAAACGTCATAGTTTCACTAATTTGCTGAGTTTTCTGAAGCTACTGGTATGTTTACCATACTGCCAAAAATTGTTTGCCCTTGCTCCAACAAATCACTGATTGGCTGAAAAAAATCGGATTAGTGGCCGTGGGAACACTGCCTACCGGTAGGCCTATTCACTTTTGTCTTCTGGTGTGTTGTTTTGTCTGTTGACAGTTTTAAGTTGTTTTTTTTTAATTTTGGAGTGTTGTTTTAGGCTTTTCGCATGCTTAAATAAATTGAATAGCCTATAACAATGATCAAAACTTTGGATTGAACAAAAAAGGTTTGCATTAGGTTTAGGCTTACATTTACAGTTTTATGGATAATTTTAAAGTCACAAGTCCTGAAGTAGCCTACCGACTGACACAGCAGGCCTAGCTTGAAGTAGTGTAATACTGTAAACAGTAAACACCTAGAATTTTTCACAAACATAAAGCTTGCCATAGCAACATTTGCAGTAGGCCTACCGGAATGTTGTGCTAATGCCTACTGCTTAACAGCAAGCTAACTAACAGAGGTGGAGTCGAGGACATAAGGCTCGAGGCCAAGGACACTCAAAAAAATTTCGAGGCCAAGGACAGACCCTCTCGAGGCCGAGGCCAAGGACAGACCCTCTCGAGGCCGAGGCCAAGGACCAAGGACAGAGACGCAAGTGTTCTCAAAAAAAAAAAGGAAAAGGCTTGGCGCACGTTCCGTGCGCGCAGACATTTTGATATAAAGCCTAAAAAACTAACCCTAAGCCCTAACCCTAACCTTAATCCTAATCCTAGCCCTAACCCAGAGCCTAACTTAAACCCTAACCCAAACCTACAAGTGTAATAATCAAAATAAAAATTTCCGAAAACGAATGACGTCACTGGAATCTTTTGTTTATTTAACCGCGCACGTTCCGTGCGCCAAGTCACTTCGAAAAAAAAAGAAAAAAAGGTCTTCGAAAATTTTTTTCAGGCCATTTTAAAAAAGGTCTTCAAAAATTTTTTTCAGGCAAAAAAGGGCTTCAAAAAACTTTTTTCAGGCGATCTCCATTTGAGGAAACCAAAAAAAAAGGTCTTTGCAGATTTTTTGCAAGGTTTCTGGCGTTTTCCAACGAAATTTCAACGGTTCAAAAATGGTGCTGTCCTGGAGCCGAGGACAGGGCAATTTTCGAGGACTTGAGGCTTCGAGGCCAAGGCCAAGGACTTCAAAATGTGTCCTCGAGGCCAAGGACGTCCTCGAGGACTCCACCTCTGCTAACTAGCAAACTAGCCTAAGCTGTTTTACGGTAGTATAGGCACAATATAAATATCATACAGTACTCTCACTCCATGCAAAAACTATTGTGACGTGTGTCCGCATTTTTTGAGAGGTAAAAGCAGAGCTGGGTTTTTTTTTGACGTCATAATAGTGACATGGTGAGCGGACGACGACAACGCCAAAAAATAGGAATTGTTTTGAAATTTTACGTGTGTTTTCTTGGCTTGACGACGTTACCGTCTTCATCCTTTTCTGCGTCCCAAAACGTTAGAGGGCAGCACTTTCCCCCTCTGCATTAGTCCAGATATATCGCGGTCTAGCTCCTTTTGTAGAGTTCGCACGGGATCAGAATTAGTCTCGATGGAGCCGTCAAAGCTCGGGCTTCGACTGGCAATAATTTTGACGTCACTTTCTTGTGACGTTTAGTTACTTGGGGTTTTGCTCGCAGCCGCAGCCCAACATTAAAAGTTTGTCCACTCTTGGTTCGTATTGTTAACTAACTCTCCAGCAAATTTCGTTTCAATAGCTTAACGTTTAACAAAAATATCCTTGATTGTTTGCTTTGTCGTTGTAATATTCGTCTTGAATTGCAGTTATATGCAGTGATTGTGCTATTGCTTAGGCCTATCACCAAATAGACTGTTACATCATTATGAAGTAGTAATCGTGAACCTCTAGAACTTTTGATCGAAAAAAAGCGTTTATAGACTGTATGAGTTATCGTTTATTGATGCAGACGTTCAGTGTAATTCATGATAAAACTTTAATTTAGCTGCAATAATTTTGCCCAATCCTAGTTATTTTCTTCTAGTTGTAGAGGTATTGAACAAAATCATATATTAATTGCATGTTTAAATGGGTTTGGTATTAGTCAGTTTTTTTGAAGTCTGGTCCCGCTTGAATAGTAGTTGGTCTTCATCTCAAATCCGCAAAAAATTGTGATTTACATTTTACCTATGATGAAGATGTTGACCTTTTGTTACATTTTTTTATTTAACTTCACCTCATATTCGAACAAAATTGCAATTGTTCTGAAGTGAATAAAACATCGTTTTTTCTGATTTTTTTTTTTTTTGACTCAAATTCAGCAGAGAATGCGGTTCTCTAATAATTCTGTTTTGCGTTTCTACTTCAAAAATATGGCAACCGTTCATTTGAGCAAAAATAGAGTGGCGCAGCGAGAATCTTGCTGAGGAAAACGGGGGATTGAACCCAAGTTTTAAAAAAATTTGATCAAAAACATGTCATTTAAGTAACGCTTTGAGTAAACTGGTGCAACTAAGCATGTCACATACATGGGTCTGCGGGTAGGCAGCCGCCGCCCGAGGCCATGGGGTCATTTTGTGCCATGTTAGTGATTTTTCCCAAAAAAATAGCTATTTTAACGCCATTTGAAAACAATTTTGCGCGTTTTGGAATCATTTGAAAAAAAATAAAAATAAAAAAAGATATTCACCAAATTTTAAGGTAGTTTTTGGCCGATTTGTAGTTGAGGACCCTAAGAAAAAAAAAAGGTTCCGTTAAATGTTGGGGTAGTTTCAGAGCAGGATTTGGTTGCGTGGCCAACGACTTCCGGAAGTCACATAAGGGATCTCGGATGGATGTTTGAGATCGCGGGCCGGATACAGCCAAAGGGATATAAGTTGCCGACCCCTGTTCTAGTGGCGTACGGAGAATTTTCGAAAGGAGGGGCCAGGCGCGTAACCAGAAATTTGAAAAGGTAGATAAAAACCAGATGAGAAACATGAAGAACAAAAAGATGAAGATAAAAAACAAAGGTTTTCACTCAGATTCAGCCCGTTCTTCTGCCAGATTTAGGTGAAGACCAAAAAAAAAAAAAAAGTCATAGTCAGATTCAGCCCGTTTTTCTGCCCAGATTTTCTACCCAAATTCCAAAGAATGGGGGGCATGGCTCAATTTTGCGTACTATTATGAGGTATTCAAACATTACTGGCGATCTAGGTTTTTTTTTTCGGTCACTGACCGATTTTTTGCGCAATGACCGAAATATTTTTGGTCTGTTTGGTCATAATGACCGAAATCTTTTTCACCACGGCCAACACAATATTCGCTGGTTCGTAGCGCTACGAGCGAATGTCAAGAAAAACTAGCTGTTGATAGTTCTTTTCTCAAAACAAGTATTGCTTTGAAGCACTTTTCTTATCTGCGCATGCCGCGAATGTTGGAATTGATGTGGTAGGCCTACGCGTTGAAAGAGCAGAAATCAAAAAAACGTACGATTTTCATCGAAAAACAGTTATTATTTCATCACACTCGTTAATGAATAAAGCAGAACGCGATAACTACAAAGTGAATTGCTAGGTAAAGGTCAGTGATAAAACGAAAAATAATATAAACTTGTGGAGCGGTTGACAAAAATTTTAGCCTCGAGTTTATTCAGATCAGTTCGCTCTGTTTAGCTCTAAAAGTCTGAACAAGATTGCATCTCAACTGACAGGAGTATGCTGAGTGGTTCTGGTAAAAGAGAGCAACTGGAGCCCAAAAAGAAGAAAACAAAATTTTGCAGTTAGCAATCGAACTTGAGTTCATTTTTTAAATCACCAAGTAGCGAAGATGTCTTCGAAACCAAATCTAGTTCGTCTCCAAGTTTAACGCTGCGTGTTGTAGAAGACGATAGCAATTCGATTTTAATGGTCACTCTCATGAGCGTCGGCAGAAAATTTTTCAAGGGGAGGGGGGGCAATACGAATTGAGCCAGTATTAACTACTAAAATCGAAATAATTTGTGAATTTTGCGAAGTTTTAGAGAGAGTGTGTGAAAATCCAGGGGAACCATGACCCCCCGTTGCTGACGCCCATGGTCACTGTAGACTAGATGATGAAGAAACAGAGCAAGGTTCGTCTTAAGCAAATTCTTTTAATGTTTTTATTTAAGTTGTGAATCGCGCACTTAACAATGTAATAAGTTCATACCGCTGCACAATGCATTGAAGAGAAATAATATTACGCAGTAACAACAGCTACGAACTCGTTTCATTTTTTATGCTGGTTCAAGTTTTGAGATTCTTATTTTCATTCTTTCTCGAGTTTGGCAAAGATGTCGAATTTTTCGAGTTCAATTAAGTGTTGTCAAAAACAAGCAGTAAAACTAAAATCCAGCTTGCATGAACAAAATTTGAAAAGGAAGTCATTGCCCAAGCTAAGTTTTACAAAATTAGCCCTGACCCTATCGAAAACGAAGTGCTAGAAGACGAATGGCACAATTTTAAGTTTGAAGTTTTACGGAATTGTCGTTGTGCTGATGACAATTGGCGAACGGTTTTGACAATCGCTGCAGAACAGAAATTGGATTGGCCCGCTCTTTCCACGATTGCCAGAGCAATACTTAGTTTTAATGCTGAAAACGCTACAGTAGAACGAGGTTTTAGTCCTTTGGCTTGACTAAAAACGCCCCCAAGAAATCGTCGACTACCATTCACTTGTGACAATTGATGCGACTACCCTTGAATGCAGAATCGTACAAAACTTGCGATTACAGTTTGGCATACAACCATAGGTGGGCAAGTTAATGTAAAATGTTAGCTTTGTTAACCACTAGTCCGTTAACAAACTTCACATCTCCGTTAACGTTAATTTGTTATTTTTAGCTTTAATTGACCGAAGTTAATGAAGTCCGTTAATTCGTTAACATTTTGCGTATAATTTACATTTCTTTTTATTCACTCGCTTCTACAACACGTATTGACGCTGTTGAGCTTGATCGTAAGGAAATATTTATTGCTATGGTGGTCTTTTTGTGTTTTGGAAGTTACAGTTTACCGTCTAATCTGGTTTTTAAGATAAAAATAGGATCAAATGCACTAACGAAGCTGCGATCCGAAAATCTGTGGAAATTGCGAACAGAATTTGATTTGATGAGGCTGCAGCTTATTATTTGCCCCGAAAAAGAGCTCCTTCGCTTTTCTATAAAACTCGGGCTAGCACGCAACAAGTGTTACCAGTGCAAACTGGTTTGTACCGGTACAATGAATGAATGGTGCAAGATATTAACGATAAAAACCTTAACGGAAGTTAACAGAACTTAATTTAAAACTTTTTAACGGATTATCGAGTTAATGAAAAAGTTAGCTACGTTATTAACGGACTTGTGCCCACCTATGCATACAACCATTGGTTACAATCCACAAAGCGGTCCAGGTAAAACGCAAAGAGCAGGGGTTCCAGCGCTTTTTCTTCACAGCCCAACATGCCAACGGCTGAAGAAGAATAAATGTGGACGGCTAAATTTTGAGAGACATATTTTGTGCAGGATTGTTTTTTCTTCGTTTGTTTAAGTTTAACGCTTTTTTAAAGTCGTGATTTTGTGTTGCAAGTTTTTACCAGCAAATAAGTTTTCGTTTGTTCTGATAATTAAAAAAATACGACTGCAGGTAATGTTTTTTTAGTTGTTCTCGCATTGCGAAAGAGCAACTGCGACCTTGTGTCGTTCATTCTGAGTCTTTTATACGTTAGTTTTAGTTAAAGATGGATCGTTCTGCGATCGTTAAATCATAATAACTCGGAATTACTTAGTAAATTTTGTAACTTGATTATGCTATCTAACGCTTTTTTTTAAGCCCTTTTGCGTCACTGCAGTGTCTGTTTATATCATACCCACTGCAGAGCGTAGCATCAATTTAGCTGAGAATGCTTGAAGTAATTTGATCTAAAATGCTTTGTTTGTATGACCGTGTTTTGCAAATTTCGTTTCGTGTTCGTATTCTTTTAGTAAAAGCTCAATAAAGCGAAATATTGTTCATTTTACTTTGATAAGAAAATGACCGAAAAGTAATTCAAATGACCGAAAAAATATCTGGCAAATCGGCCAAATGACCGAAACCAGATTTTGAAAAAAAAAACCTAGTCTCGAGGCCCAGGACGTCTTTGAGGACTCCACCTCGGTTTTGTTAAACCGTGTGGGGGATTAGCTGAACCTAAAGATGCTGTCTTCGCCATTTCAGTGCTCAGTGGATAACGATTTTAAGAAGTTTTTATCCATGCCGTCTTTAGGGTAAATAAAGGCCATTTTGACCCTCCTTAAATTGTGGATTGGGGGGTCTTAGCCAAACTTTTGGCTTGCCATTAAAACATTTTCTTAAAAGTTGAGTGAAGATGTTCATTTTAGACGCATAAAACCTTCCGCCGTCTTTGAGGTAAATAAACCTTCTGGGCTGCTGCTCTAAAACGTTTCGCTCCGCAAATGCTCAAAAGCGGCAACGGTTTATTCCAAAATTTGCCTCATAACAAAACTTTAGTTGAATTTTCATAGATGCGCCAGATTTAACTGGCGCTGGCGCAACATGCATGCTTTCCAAGTGGTTGAACTTGTTCAAGATCAAAAGTGTTTCATTGCCCTGGAAGCTTATTACTAGGTGTTATAGATTGATGGCTGTGTCCTAGGCGGAATGCCTAGGTCTTCGCTGTCTGGTCCTAGCGCTCAAGAGGCTAACAGAGGATATTCCAAAACAAACTTGTATTAATAAAAAGCAAATAAAAAAGACCAGTCCAGCAAAAATTTATCGAGGATTGCCCAGCTGGGCGGAAAACACTTAAACTGAAAAACTGAATTTTACATCAACAAATTAAAAACCTCTTGACGCTACTGTTAAAAATTAAGACTGACTTAAGTGCTGTGGTAGAATTAAAACATTGCTACAAAGTGATCAACAAAAAAGCAAAACGGCGCGTCTTTCAGGCAACTTCGCAAAGTTTCTTTCGAGCGAATTATGAAAGACGCGCAACACAAAAGTGAGATGCAAATAAGGTAAATGGACGTGTTAACGACAGAACATAAAACCTAGGTTCGTTCGAATCTAGAATCTAACTATAAACGATCGTGCTGTAACACTAGGCCTAAAAGATTTGTTGAGTTCCTAAGGTTAAATTATTAAATTACGTAATTTGGCTTTTTTTCAAGCCATTTTTCCTCAATTTTCATTTTTCCAAGAAACTAAAAAGTGCTCTCAGCGGGACCAATAAAGCAGTAGCGTGGCAGTAGGCTAGCCTATTGTACTGCAAGTCAATTTTCAAATTTTCACTGCTGTTACATTAATTCTGTGTTTGCCATGTGCCATGTTATACGGTACATGCTTTATAATCTTTATCGTTTTTCTGTGATTGTCATATGCTTCTTCTCAGTTAAAATGGCAAGCACTCCATCCAGTCTACATTTTAAGCCGCATTTACACGGGCGACTTTTAGCTGCGAGAATCGACATTTTGCCTTTTTTCTTTCTCAAATCGCGTAGGTCACTTACACGGCGCAAGATTCACGTGTGATTTTGTCTGTGCGATATCGCCAGACACGCCCCCCAAAAAATCAAATCGTAGCAGTCACTCACACGGGAGAGATTTTAAGGCGGCGCTCGCATTCGATTGCAACTCGCTGAAGTCACTTACACGTTGAGACTGCGTGCCAGTGATTCTCGCAAAATCGAGTCGGCGGAAGAGTCGCTATCGCACTGGTTTACTTACACGGTGCGAGATAGTTTCAAAGCGCTGCTTGCTGGTTTTGAATTTGCAAAAGCGAACTGCTGCAAAAACACTTCAAATGCGCCGCTTGTCAGCTTTTGCATTTGAAGCAATCACGCTTTGGAATTTTGAAAAGAAAATGAATGAAGCCAACGTAAGCGTAGAACGAAATACGAAAAATACTATTAAGCAGCTAATGTCAAAACTTGCAATGAAAATGCAAGGTGAAAGATGAAGCAGCAACGGCGGCGTGCTGCTCGAGCCGAATGTGTGATACGTAAATGCTATTTTGAGTTGGCTTGGATGGAGCAAAGTCAAGCGGGCATTAATGCTCATAATTTATTATAAAATTCTGTCATTTACCCTTTAGGTATTGGTTTTTCTCTACCGCAACCCATCTCTGACTGAGTGTCTTGTTTGGTTATGCATAATGTTGGGTAAAACAATAAAATTTATCAATATTTTTGTGCAGTTAATTCTAAAAACACTTTTGAAATTACTTTTTCTCCAAGCATGTGTAACTGACAAATTCATATTGTTTATTTACTTAATAGTGCACAAGTATTTTAGTATTTTATAGGAGATCTGTGCTGTCATATACTATACAAAATGCTAATGGTTAAATTTTATTTTTGTTTTTAGAAGTTTACTTTTTGAATTCTTCTGCAGTGATACCAGGCGCCTTTTGTCACTACAGAAGTACTGGCTCTTTTTCAATTAAACCAACATTCAAAAAATCCACATAGCATTCGTATAATATGTGTTTTTATGTAATTTTTTTATGGAGCTACTAAACCACAGCTGTTACAAAGCACCAATATCCACAATAATAAAACAAGCAGCGCATGCATTTGCTAAACGCTAGGCAATTACAGTAAGTATAGTGCGGAGGATGAATTATTATGAACTGAGCAAAAATACGCCAATGACTTCAAGTCAAAACTCATTCCTGGCTTTATTCAAATGAAAAAGCCCCATAAAACCACTCGAAATTGAGAACATGATTTCATTATAAACATCATTTTCATGAAATTAATGTTTAATCACAATATGCGGGGCAGTAGGTGTTGTGCTTCTTCACTTAACTGTGGTTATTTTAACCGCAAGAATTGCCGGTAGGCTCTAGCAATCTCGGGTCAGAAAAGAAAGCAAACGCTAACACGTTTTTAGCCGACAAAAACCAGTGGATGGTACTTGTATACAAAGTGCTGGACCCAACGAGTGAGCATAGATGTGAGCCTATCAGCCTACTCTGCCAGCACTGTCACAGCACCGATTGACCTTTTTTGTGTTGCCCCGCTCTAGTTTTGATCCGGCCGCTTTTTCCTTTTAGTTTGCTCAGTTTGTGCGCCTCACTTTAGTTCCTGCAGCCAACGCTTTAAAAATTACGCGCTTTTTGGTAATTCCTGTACGCCTTTGTGTTTGGCCGAGTTACCTCTGTTCTGGCATTCCTTTTCATTCAAGCAACTGGCAAACAGACGTATTTCATTTTCAAGACCGCTCGTATGGCACTCTTTAAGTTCATTATTTTCAGGCTAAATTTCAGATATATTTTGCCATGTCTTACTGTTCCAAATTATGCATTTTGTCTGAACAATGCAGTTCAAGTTGAAGAATTTCAATTGTGGTTTGCCCAGACGGACACGGTGAAGGCTCCATATTGTGACGGAGGGCTTCTGTAACAAGCACCTCCATTTCCAAAATATATTGTCCAAATGCTATTACTGTGAATTCATTGTCTTAGCTATTCTAAGGTTAAGAACAACCGAAATAGAAGAAATGTCAAATCAAAATAGAAACTAAATTCTGTACTGATTCAAAACAAAAGAGCTTGAATAACTTCGAGAGTATAGACTATAGAGTGTTATTGCGCATTGGGCAGGTAACAAAAAAAGTTTTTGGCTCTCGTTCAAACGAAAATTAGAGCTTGCTTTTTTGCTTTCCGCAAGTTTACGATGCTGCAAAAGCAGCTAAAAAGGCTCTTACAAGCAGACAGACCATTAGGTATTAACAAACATTGTCGCTATAATTGACATCAATGATCTCAAAATTTAAGAACCAATTAAGAGCAACTGATGCTCAACATTGGCAAAAAATTAAGAACAGCCAGCCTCAACTCAAAATTTACTGGTTCTGATGCAAACAGTGTACTTACGGTATTATAAAAACAAAATACAATTAAGATACTGTTTCCTGTGGTTAATTTATCATACATTTTAATAAGGGTTAAAGCCCTGCTTGATTGGCTTCACAGTTATCAGCAATCAGCTCATGACTGCCGTATCTGCAGTAGACCAGTGCCAGCATCAACAAGAAAATTATTTCTTCTTCGTTTCAAACTAATATGAAGTAAATTGAATATCACAGTCACAATTAATTACGGTAAAAGCACTACGGACTATTTTGTACCATTAACACAATATTTTATGAAGTAAACTTAGATAATCGCAGCCAGCGACTCGCAAAGCATTTGTGCATAGCGCTATGCCTGGGCGACTCGAAAATTGCATTCGATTTGCTGTTTACACGAGCGCGACTTTGCTATGGGACTCTCGAGACGCTGAAATCGACCTCGTGTAAGTGATCATGGGCGAGAACGATTGTTGCACCGAGTCGCGCAAAATATAATCGGCATCGCAAATCGCAGGTGTTACTTACACGGCAGCGATTCTTGCCAAACGCGAT